>OY728141.1:456158319-458658319 GCA_963277665.1 Viscum album | reverse complement strand
AGATAATTGATGGTTAGATTTCTCCTCCATATCCATATTTTCCTACATGGAACCCTAGTATGTGTTATTTTCGGTAATCTTCATACTTTCCACTCTTTATTTTAAATAGAGGCCTCATTAATTCATTTTTCGATGTGGGATTTCAACTAAGATATTTTGAAATGTCAAAAATGTGTGATCCCAATACCCTATATTTTGTTGAACTGATGGTACTTCAAATCATCATAGATTGATGAGTTTACGGACCTCAATTTTATACTTGTTTGTGATTGATGACCTCAACCACTACCTATAAATATTTACGTTTTTCCTCCAATTATATGTCTCTAATTGCCACCAATGTTCTCCTAATCGAGATCATAATTTGGTGGTGACCCTTTCATTTCTCTTTTCCTCATATTAAGACTAAATTTTAGTAAACCAATTTCCGATGTGGGTTTTCCCACAAATATATTTTCTATTTTCAACCTTTTATTTTCGAAGAACAATTTCAAATTGCGAGGACGCAATTTATTGAAGGAGGGGAGAATGTAACACCCCAAGATTTCATAGTGTGTTATTTCTTCAAAATAATTCAATAACTTTCACTACACGCAACACCGAGTTCAAGCGCACCATGACTTACCAAACAAGCCGTTCAAAAAAGGTTATGAATAGTATTAACTAAATTTTAAACTTTATATAATCCTTATAATTTTAGAATCCATATTATGAGTTTCTTAGACATAATGTAAGAACAAATTCATCTTCAGTATTGTAGTTTTACCAACTTTTAATAGTGAACCCTTTTTAAATAAAATATTTTAAACTTTTTGACTAAATTGGGACATCAAAAAAATTTAAAATAAAACATCCCAAGCTTCCACGATACGCTTTCCTTTGAATAAAACAGTAGCGTATGTTGTACGCAACTTCGAGTTTTAACACACACCACAACCGATCAAACTAGCCGTTATGAATAGTAATACTTAATTTTTTGAAATTATATATATTTTATATTTCAAAATGGACTTCATTTTTGGATTCGGAATATCAAATTTAGCCTAAGGTGAAATTTTGGTACTTTTCGGATAACTTTCATATTTTGATGAATAGTAAAAATTACTAAATTTTAATTAAAAACAACTTTTTTAATCAAAATAATTAATAGTGATAAATTATGGATTTGAGTGGTTTTAAAGTATATTTAGAATATATTTTTACCATTTAATATAATTTTGGTCATTGGACATAATTTTACAATTAAACCGAACATAAACAAGTGTCAATCTTTTGATAGTTATTATCTCTTAAAAACACGCTTTTTGTTTTGACAGTGGGAATTAATTTTAAATTAATTTCTGACACTTCTGTGTTTTGAATTTAGAAAAATGGATTCCATATTTGGAATCAGGATGTTCAAATTGTGTAAATAGGTAACTTTTATTTTTAGACATTTTGAATAATTACTGCGGTAAATATTTTATTTACCATGGTTAAGGGTAAATCCGGTAAATAAGGGTTAAAAAATAATATTATAATAATACAAAGTTACCATAAAACGTGTCCTAACCTTATTTGTGGACACATACCCGACCATGAGCATCCTTGGGTCAATTTGGGGACCCCTTGGAGCCACTAGTATGTGGTAGGGACACATTATATTAATAAAGTTAAAATAAAAATAAAAATGGCATAAGCTTACATCTTTTAGAAGAACAATTTTTACATAGGGTTATACATGTTGGATTTTCGATTATAAATATTCATTAGAAATCTAAAAAGATTTCCTACATGATGATATTTTATTTATAATTTTTAGACATCAAATAAGTTAAATTATTAATGACACAATAATGATGCAATGTTTACCTCATTAATAAATCATTTAAATAAATAAGATTATAATGATTAAAATATTATCTAAAACCTGTCCAATTCTTATTGGTTGATGTTATTTAGAATATGAGTCATATTATCTTCGACCTCAATGATTTTTGGACCATTATAAACCGAATATAAATATATTATAAAGTAATACTTTCACTCTTTCCTAAAGAGCCCCTCCTCTCCCTTATAAAAGGAGACCACTTATTCTCATTCTTCACACCTCTCAAGCCACTTGGCTCGTCCAAACTCTGCCCAACTAAGCTCCCCACATCCATCTCCTCCTCCTTGAAGCTTCCCCTTAGGCAGAAAGCATTTCAACAAGTCCTTTGGTTCCAACCAAAGTGAGTTACCTAAATTAAAGGTAACGATTTCTCTTAAATTATTTTCATTTATTTTGCTTCTTCAAATCCCAAAATCTTTTTATTTCCTTTCTTTTGTAACAACACCAGTATCCTCAATATACTAGGATGTTTTTATAAGAAGGATTCAAACTACACATACACACAACTCCATCTAATGGATGATGAACATAATATTTCTGTGGATGGCAAACTAACGCCTCACGAAACGATGATTGTTCAAATACATCTTACCACCTCTCATGGTGGCCATTATGATGTCACTGTAATTAAATATGATATTAATGATATATATTTTATATATAAGCTTCTGTAATTCCATTTTATTTCATACCATTATTCGTTTCATGTTGTATATACATACGATAATTTCATTTGAGGAAGTGCGGACTACCGCCCCCTTAAAATGATATGACTCGTTCATACCACACATGGAACGTATAAAGGATGGTGTTAATGAACATAAGTAACATATATAAAATATTATATTATACTGGAATAGTAATATACCTATGTATCATTTGGATTCGATTCTTTTAAAATAAAAATTAAATGGAAGTAGCGTTCGTGCGTACGTACGGACTACCGTCTCCACGAACGCGATGAGATTCATTCTCCATCGTATCCATTCAAGTATAATTATCATTTAATGATTTAAAAATGATGTTTAAGGACTTGATATCATTCTGGATATGAATAAGATACAAAAAACATGACTTATGTAACAAAACGTATAAAAGAAAATGAGTAAGTTAACACCCGAAACGGCGATAATACTAAGATATTATTATCAAATCAATATTAAAAGATCATATATGATATCATATTAATGTATATGATTCTTGTATTATTAAATAATAATTATTTCACCATTATACAGGAGTTAAACCTACCATCGACCAAGGAAAAAGTACAAAGTAAGGGATTCTCTTATCTCACTTTCAATTCCGTGAGATTTCCATTGTTCGCTACTAAATTATTGAAAGTGGTGTATTGTGTACTTCCATTTGATATATATTATCATGATTCACTTTATATTCATGTTATTCTGTAAATAATTTGGTGGTTATTAACTTTTGGCCATGCGACTCAGTTGATTAACGTGGTAAGGGGTTTCTTGTCTCACTTTTAATTCCGTGAGAATTCCATTGATCACCACTTAATTATTGCATGTGCTGTATGTGTACTACCCATGATTGTATTCATTGTGTAATATAATTTATTTTATGGGTATTTACATCATCATGGTATGATCTTTCTTTCATGGGTGTTTGTTTCTTAAGTTACCTAATCAATAAGGGAATTTGAGATTTCAATTCCCACTCATTTGGCTTTACGCATATTTCATTGATTATATTACTCCATGATTATGTGTGGAATCACTATTCATTTGATTATGTCATAATTTCCACTCCCCTTCCTGTGGATATAAGTTTGATACACATAATCACTCATTGGTAATTCTCAAGTCATTGATATGAATTTGATAAGAGTAATTTTAACTCATTCACCATTTGTTGAGTTAAACATCCAATTCGTTGGTGTTGTTTTTACAAGAATATGTGTGAATATCCTTTTATTGTTTTACACTGAATATCCAATCATATTTAGTGTATTTATATTTGTCACACATAATTATGTCTTTGATTTATCCTTAACCTAAGGATACGGCCTTTATGAGAGATTTCATCTCAATTTACATTCCATTGAGACTTCTTTGTTGATATACACCAAATCACTTTTATGTGGTGTATATAATGTACTATGACATAGTATATCATGAATCCCTTTATTCTCATGATATTAAAAAGTTTTGATTACCTCAATTATTTGTATTCAAGTGTCTCTTTTGGTTAGAATCTCTAACTAAAATACCATTTTTAAATGTTTTAAAGACTTATTCTTCTAAATCTTGCTCATTAATGTCCATGTTTTAAAAATGGTTGTAAGGATTTATTTATATGGACATTAATGTTTTAAAATCAAAACTCCTTTTAAAAGTTTCAAAGTGGTATGGGACACTTTGATTCAAAAATCTATTTTTAAATGGCTTCTTGACAAATAGTGTGACTTTTAAATGTTTTCAAGAAATGGGGGATATTTCTCTCAAATAGTTTTGATGATTATTTTCATCTATGTCAACAACCTTCATTATTCATGATTGAGGTTAATGTGATACAATACAATCTTCCATATTGTATCAAATGAGTTATATTTGACTGTGGATGTTCTATTTTTATACCATTCATGGTTTGTGGTTAAAGTATTGACATTTCGTATGCTAGTTTTAATACGAATGTTTATTTTATGCTTAAACCTATTCATATGAGGAATGCATTGGACTTAATAAGTGACGGGTGGAGCCCGCTATAGCTCCTTGATGCATCGGTAGGTCTCATGAGACAAACTAGTGTCTTGGCATAAGGCCTTGGCAAAATCTTATTTGTAGTCTTGGCACGAGGCCTTGGCTATATGGTTATGATAGTATGGCATTATGCATTCCATCATTATGAAAGTGGTTATTGATATTGCATGTGATCATTCGACTAGTAGAATATCCATGTGAGTAAGTAAATGGAATTATTTCATTTTATTTATGCCATACCATGTTGAAAGTTCAAGTTTCAAAGGCTTTTGTTTTAGTTATAAATTTCCTTAAGTGTTTATGATTATTTATGAAAGCTTCTGCTATAATGTTATCCTTACTGAGCATCCGAGCTCACCCCTTTCAATGTTTTATTTTTTTTTTATTTTTTTTCCCAGGATTTTGAAGAAGTAATTTATGAATGACCTGCAGGGATAGTATGAGGGGATATGACGACAAAATGTTTTTTTTTATGATGTAATGTAAAAACTTATGAATATATCTAGTGTTTCCAAGGCTACTAAACCAATCGGTCTTTCGAGATTTGATCTTCTTGTGATCATGCCAATGATATGTAATAATGCACCGACTCTGGGTAGCTGGGGTCAGGGCGTTACAGTAAACAAGTTAATGTCCTCAGTCTATAATGGAAAAAATGTAAGGATACCTAATCCACTTTATAAAAAAAATAGTGATTCCTAGTCCACTATGGGAAATAGTTGGTGATTCTCTCTATATTATTATGTGGTAAAATGGTGATTATTAATAATACAATATTATTTTATGGTTTTGGTAATTAACCTTGACATATGAAATAAATTGTAGGTCTATGATGATACCAAACATTTATTAAATGTTTTTATTCATATGATTTGAACTTTTTTTCAGGATTTATTTATGAATATTTCTAACTTATATGATTCATGTATTCTGAAATTATATATTATGATTCCATGACTCATGATTATAATCCATGATTGATTGTGTCTGGACTATGTAGGTCATAGTCATGAACTCATACCATTATGCTTATCTTATTGATGAATGTGATCATCAATTGATATCATGCATGTTTACACTTGATGATAATTTAGATCACCCTTTATTATTTCTCCTTTTCCATGCATATAATGAACAGTTTTATATAGGGTATGTCTAGAAGGGTATAATATTAGATAATCATTATGATATTTTAAAAATATTTTACCTAAATAAGGGTTTTATATATTTATTTCCCATGTATACTAAACCCTTGATGATTATGGGGAATGCATAATTATTATATGTATTTAATATTCATATATAACTATTTAAATTTGATGTATGAAATTATCGGGTAACTATAGTTGGAATTAGCATTGGAAATAATAAATATTTGGACATTATGATTATATAACTTTGGTAAAAATCATGGGGATAAGTCTAGGTGTCAGGTAACATCCTTCTATATTGGTAAAGTAGAGATTATTCTATTTTAATAGAAAATGTATCCTTATTTAGACATTAGAATGTGGATTCAAGTGTTCCATAGATTAACCTAGGGGTAAGAAATTGGAAAGGGGATTTTTTATTATTAACTAGATCATCCCCAATGTATGATGAGTGGGACTAACACTACACATATGGATAGAATCCCAATGGATATCCCTAGATTTATTAACATTTTATTTATAAACCAGTATGATATATTTTAATATATAATTACCATGAATGACCTAAGTTAAACCTGAGGTTTGATATATTGAAAAGAAGGTGTCATGATTTATATATCCTATGAATCATCTTACATGATTGTATGATAGATTTCTCTTATTATTTTATATTAATGAATAATAATTATTTTTTTGGGTTTTAGTCAATGTATGGAACTATAATATATCATGATAACAATGAATGTCATGGAAAATGTAATTATTTTCCACCTAATAAAACAAGTTATATATATTATGGAATGTGTAATCATGTTTCTAAGATCACATAATATTATCTTGGCATGAATCATATCATGATTCTGAATGATTAATGGAGAGAACAACATATTATTTAGTTCATCATGAGTATTCATTTTTCTTATTTTAGTTGGTTTTTAATCCACTATTATATGAGGAGTGTATCAGTACCCCTAGGAATATATTTTTTATTCTCTAGATATCGAAACATGAAACAATTTTCAGATACATTTTTCACTTTAAAGGTGAATTACATCAACAATTAAATCTTATCAAGAATATAAGGAATGAAAAAGAAATTAAATCCATAAATTGGGATGAGTTTAAGAGGGTATTTTTTTATTAATTCCATTATATTCTATGCACAGAAAATATAGAAGGATTTATTTGAGCATAAGAATAAGGATAACGAATACATTGGTACATATGTGGAAAAGTTTATAATACTTCCAAGGTTTGTGTTTGGATTAATCATCAAACCTAATAGAAATTTTTTTTGATTCATTATTTTATTGAAACCAACTCTCTCAAGGGAATTAGCTACAATATACTTTTTTATCAATGATAAAAATGTTCAATAAGATCTCAATGTTGAAATAGAAATTAATTATCACCATCACTACCATTGTTTTAGAAAAAAAGACATGGTTTCCCTGTAAAACAATATTAAATCACATAGTGTAATTAAATCCACATCATTTATATGCCTTAAATGTGAGAAAAAATAGAAATGCAATTTCATGAATGAAAATTCTATGTGATTTAAATGTGTAAAGTATATTCATAAATACCGTGAATATAAACTTTTGATGAAAATTAAATTTGATGTAATGTAGGAAAATAAGATTCTAACTAAGGCACCACCCATGCTCTAATTCTTCATATATAAGTTATTTGAATATTACAGAAACTAGTGCATGAAATCGAAGATTTATGATGATGATCAACATGAAAAAACTCTTAATCCCAAAGAAAAACTGAAATATCCTATTATTACGACTCCCAATGTGGGTTATGAGAAAAAAATGATGAAAGGTACATTTATCATAAACTATAGAATATTTAATGTCTTGTTATATTAATTCTCTACCAACTGTTTTATATCTACAAAATTTTCTAATGGTTTCATAATACAACATAAATTCTTACATGTTGAGTAAGTGGTGAAAATACATAATGGTATGATGGTCACATATCATATATATAGTTCCTCTAAAATTATTTTTTGTGGGTATTATCATCCTTAAAATCATGTGACTCTCCCTTTAGTAGAATTTTAAATTATTATAGGAATGGATTATAATTTTTAATATAATTCCCATACTAATTTTTATATAAAATAAGTCTCATTTCATATTCTAAATTAACCAATGTTTAGTTATTACTACATGTATGAATAAAAAATTATAACAGATATTGCATCTATCTTATGGTTCATAATTACATGAATTGAATATAATCTATCTGAGATGACTATGGAGAAATTCAATATTTTGGATTTTCCTTTTCTATGTCATTTTGTTGATTTCTTCCCAAAAAAAGTTTTCTACTAAGATTTCCAATTATGGCATTGTGTTTTTAATATAACTCATACACGATGTTACACCAATTTCAAAGACTCCTTATAGAATAGACCCACTCACGTGATTAGAATCGAATAAAAAACTCTAGGAAAATCTTGATAATGGATTCATATTCCCTAGTACATAACCATGGGGAGATAATTCTCTTTTTTTTATGAATAAATATGGTTTGATGCATCTTTTAATTAATTATCATTTAATTTAGAAGACCAATATCAATAACCATAATCATATATCCTATATATATGATTTCTCTGATCAATTAATATGATATACATTCTTTTTTAATATTATAATTTGTTATAGAAATAATCAATTGAGGTTTAGGAAGGAAGATATATACAATAAAAATTTCCATATTAGATATGTTCATTGATAATTTATAGTAATTTCAATTGGAAGAACTAATTCCACTAAAATCATCATGGAATAATTTTCTAAAATATTATGGGTATACATTGATAATATTTTTTTAGTCTTTATATATGATATTCTTATATATTCAATGATCATAATATAACATGATGAGAATTTTATAATTGTTCTGAATATCCTGAGTAATGATAAGCTGTATGAAAAATTTACCAAGAATGAATTTTGGATTCCTAAAGTTTAATTCATGGGTCATATAATCTTATGTGATGGTATATCAGTGGATTATTCAATGAATAAAGTTATTTAGAAATTAATTTAACTAATCACACTAGGTAAAATATATATTTTCTAGGGTTATCTGGATACTATTGATTTTTTTATTTAACATAAACATATTATCCACTAATCATGTTTACTTCGAATAGAGTTATGCTCTTGTGGATATATGAATGTGAAGTGAAATTAATGGTGTTGAATAGAAGGTTTTTAAGGTCACATATTCTAACACAAACCTAGAGTGGAGAAGGGTTTATGATCTATAGAGATCCATCATGGAAGGTATTAAGATGCGTACTCATTCAAAATTATATGGTTGAAAAATATTCAATAGTTCATTTGGTGATACATGATAAAAATAACCCAACTCATGATATGAAGTTGACATTTGTGTTTTTTGTGTTAAATACTAAAGTGTAATTATCATTTTGGTGAAATGTGAGACATATATATGGATCAAAATATCATTAATCGTATATTCACATAGAAAAGACTGTTATATTTTATTAATGGTTATAAATGCCCAAGACATTACCATCCTTGGAAGGAGAAAAGGTGGTTAATTATCTCTGTTAGAAGGAACATTCTATTTTGACCATGATATGGATTGAAATAAGTCCAATACTAATGGAATTTGAAAATGTGGATTATGAAATCATAATGAAATTATATGGATATTATTTTTATTAGTTAAATGTTCAATCGTCTATCTATCTTAGTAACAAAGAGGCTTAAAATATGGAATTGAAATTGTTGATGAATGTACGAAATGTTACTAACATTAACCTTGTTTTTTAGGGAATGATATGGTTTATGAACTAATAATGTTTCGTGAAAATGGATTATTTAAAAATTGGATAGTTGGATGAATTTCATAGTTTATTATTGTTTATTCATCAAATAATTATTAATATGTAGATGAATTTTAAATATTATATCTCATGGGACAACAAGAAAAATGTTATTACAGAGTATGTATCTGGAATCTTAGTATGTTAAAATTTTAAGGCTGGGAGATCAGATTATAAGGGTATGTTACAACCATTACTCATACCTAAATGAAAATGGGAAAACATTTTAATTTATTTGTTAATTAGACTTCAATAAACATCCAATGGGAAGAATACTGTTTGGTTTTTCCTCGATCACTTTATGAATTCATCACACTTTATTTCCATTTTACAAGAATTATATATTGATTATCTTTCCATGATATATATTAAGGATGTCTTAATATAACATAGAGTACCAATATACATTGTATATAATCAATATCCAAGATATACCAATGATGTTCAAGAAAATTATTTTATAAGGCTAGGATAAAATGAAGAGTTTTATTACTATATTTCAACCATATAAATATGGTTTGTATGAGTGCTATATTAATAATCTAGAAGAAATTTTGAGATCATTATCGATGGATTTAAAAAGTGGTTAGGATCAATAAATTCGTATAGTGGAATTGTCATACATTAATAGTGTTTACTGGAGAATTCAATTGGATGCTTTTAAATCCATCTATGTAGGAAGTGAGGTACATTGAAATTCATGGAAGAATATAGAGAATGAACTATATTGGGACATAGTATATATGAAGAATTCTAAGAGAATTTTATACAAATTCATCTGAAAATAATATTAGATCAAAGTCAATAAAAAGGTTTTACTGACAATAAATATATAGATCAATACATTGAAATTGTTGATAAGGTATTCCAATGATGATTTTTTGGATGGGAGTTTTGATATTTTAAAATATTGGAATGATGATGCCTATATATTGGCATGCTTGATGTTCGTCATTATTTCAGGATAGTAGCTTATTGTTTTATTCTTATAATATATATTTATCGATTTGATGATGTGTTCCACTTATATCTCTCAAATGGATGATCCTTCACATGTAATTATCTAAATGGTCATAATTATGGGGTATTATCTTTCTTGTGAGGAACAATCAGTGGATTTTTTGTGGTAAATAAGATGTTATAGAAAACAATACCACTCACAAGGATAATTAATTTTCGTGATAACATATATTAGAGGAATATATATGGGAAACCAATGATGTTTTGAGGTAGAATTATCCTTAGTTGTTTATATGAGAGTGGTCAAATTTATATGGTGAAATTATTATAAAGGGGAAATAATATAAGACCTTGATATTTTATGATATCATTATCATTAAATAAAATTTATTTCTTTGTTTGTTTTCCATACACACCCCATCAAGTTTAAAATAACTTTGATATACTATTATTATCAATCCATTCGATTGGATGGTATTGATTGGGAAAATTATTTAAAATTTATGGTTTTAAAATGTATAAAATTTAGAAAATTAATTAATTGGTTATCAATTGATTAAAAGTTGAAAAAAATCCTCTTAATGTATAATAGATGTTTTTTTAAAACAGTTTCATGTGTGAAATGTGTTTCTATCTTATTAAATAAAATTAATTACAATTTGGGAATAATTTTATTGATAAATATATATAAATATATATATTATATTACCAAACAAATATTTAAAATTTATTTAATTATCTTTCTATGCCTTTTTTAGAATAAATATATTTTTATCTTTTAAATTCTAGTGTTTCTATATAACATTTTTCACTGCACTTTATAGAAATATTTAACAATAGATTCCTTCCACATATATTAATTGAATATTGAAAAATAGATTCCATAATTTAAATTATTATAATCAAAATTTGGAAAACTATCTCTATTAATTTTGATCACTAGGAAAAGAAACCTTGTTAAATATTTTTTACCTTTGTAATGGTAAAATAGTTAAGACATGGTTAACAATTTGGGATAACAAATTAATATTTTCATAACACATTCTATTATCCTGTAAGATTAGTGGATTTTTATCATTTTCATCTGTGATTAAAAATTATATAAACATGGTGCTTTTTTCATGGATTATTATTTTATATCATTTTAAGAACAATATAAATAAAAAATGTCACCCTATTGACTTTAATCTATCAAATATGTTTTCATAAATACCAAAAGTGGTTAATTTCTTTTATTAATATTGATTTGAAATATTAAATATTTTTATGTTGTTAATCAATATTTAGTGTTTAGAGATGGGGTAATTGCCAAAAATTCTTATGCAACATCGATACTATGTTTTTTCAAATAACAGAAAAATATAATAATTATTTTTAAAAACAATAATATTAATTAAATTTGGATAAATTATTTTGTTTTAGGAATTTAAAAAATAATTATATCATGATAGTGAAATTTTGTCGATAACGTTTCAAATTAAATTTCAATCATCTTATCCTTATAGTAAAATTTTATGAATAGAATTGAAAATGACATTAAGGTAATTATTTTTGGAATAATATTTTATTAATTGAATTAAGATTCATAATAAATTAATTTTGGACAATTAAATAGTACATGGTCTATTATATAAAACATTTCCACTTATTTGTTACATTTCCTTTTATGGTATGATTTATGACCATTATTTAGTAAATGATATTGATATTATAGTAATTATCAAAATGGATAACCCGGGTTAAAAAATGAGTGATATGGGATAAAACATCAATTAAAATTATCTGAATAATTTTTTATGAGATTATATAGACATATAATCATCCAGAATTCTAAATATATCATTTTAGAGCCACATAAACATAATGTTTATTTTATATTCACTTAATACTTTATTTAATTTCTTTCCCCTATCTTGAATTATAAATGGGAATATATTCTACTCTCTTATTCATAGTGTCATAGCCTTGTAAATTATCCAATATCTATCATAGTATCATCATATATTCCTTCATCACTTCATACAACTTATGTTCTCCAGAAAATATCATCATTTTGGGGATTAAGTTTTAAGCGAAATGGGTTTTATCAATGAAGAGTTATAATTTTATCTAAGTACTTTTAATTTTAGTAATCCTTTTACGACTTCTAAATCTATGTTATCCGTTATAAAATAATATCATTTTTATCATAAATATACTTAATTGTTGTTATGATTATGTAACAACCATTTTCTTCTAATTTCCATCATATGGGAAAAAGAAAACATCACTTGTTCTTACTTGTGGACTACCACATCAAAAAAGCAATGTGTTTCCTTTTTCATCATCCCATAATATTGATTTTTTTTATTCTAGATTTACTAAATATGTATTATATTTGTGATATAATATTGTTTTTTTATATTTCAATTATAATTTCTATTTATTTTGTTCCATGAACCGAAAAATAGAAACATCACATGTACATATGTATGGATTACCGTCTAAACAATGTGATAAAATCAATTTTTCATCACGAGTTTATATAAATAGTTATAAAAGTGAATATAATGAATACATATTATAATCATGAAATGAATAAAATTTTATATTTTATAATACCATAATAAATGTATAAGGACCCAAAATACTGATAAAAAAACATACATGAGAGATAAAAAAGTTATCATGTGGAAGAGTAATATTAATTACAAAATGTTAATAAGATATTAAGAAGATATAATATATAAATCATATATGATATAATATATATGAGTATGTTTTTGTAATATATTTATAATTAATCTATATTTATTATATTGGAGGTTTGAATGTTTACGATGGAAGAAAAGTCTTGAGGTATATGATTTATGATTCAATCCCATCATATCAATATTGAATGTAATTTAATTTATAAGATATATATCATGAATATCCCTTTAATTTTCATCTCATCTATTTATTCATGTAATTTTCATGTAACATTTCCATCTTTCACTCTTTGTTACAATTAATGTAAATGAAAATATTTTAATAAAATATATAATATAGTTCCTCTCTAGATGGGAATTGTTTTCATCCATGTCTATGTTTTCTCTCAAAAAATTTCAATAATTTGTTACTATTATTTTGTAATGTCAATTTTTCGATTTTTTTATTTCTTATAAATAATAAATAAAATCCTGATGTCCTTTTCCGAACAATATACTAATTATATTTACCATAAATTACAAAGGAATATTTGTTTTAATATTCTCCATATGAGGAAATTTAATTTCATAATAACCATTCACTGATTTGAAAAATCCATTACAATTTATAATGGTTATTTTCATAGAAATTGTTTTTCAAAATATTGATATTTTATAAAAATGTGATTTTTTGATGGCATTGGTATTTTCCTTAAGAAATATTCATGTGATCATCTAAAGGAACTTTTCATCTATAATAACATGATTTGATATTACTTATGATTTATTAGGGATATTATATAATGACACCATCCTTTTTATTTTCTTATTGGTTTATTATTATGATATGGATATTTTTACAAAATCCAATCATTTATATTGGGATATTATGTGTGGAAATAATGAAATGTTTATGAAATGTGTTAATTTTATATAGGTAATTCTAGGATTAAATAATTACTATTTTAGGATATCTTTTTTACCATATATAGTATTTTTATCATATTATTGTTTGTTATGTTTAATGTCTCAAATTCATTAGGTAAATTATTATATCTCATGGGATATTTTTTTGAAACTAGATTATGAGATTCTTCCACTATAGGAAGAAAATATGGATTCCTTATCCACTATAATAATCATATTGTAATTTCTAATCCACTATGGGAAATAGGTGGTGATAATTGATCCAACATGATATTATAAACACGTGATGATGAAATATACACATTTATTAGATCATGTCAGTAGATAACGATAGAAAATAAAATTTTCTCTATTCTTATGATGGTGGCACACACATATCAGATGTTTATATACATATGATTTTAACTTTTTCTTGATGATTTATTTATAATGATTTCTCATAAACATGATTA
Source organism: Viscum album (assembly GCA_963277665.1). NCBI lineage: Eukaryota > Viridiplantae > Streptophyta > Magnoliopsida > Santalales > Viscaceae > Viscum > Viscum album. Next base: position 458,643,684 of record OY728141.1, on the reverse strand, counting down.
ATGTATTTTAAAATGATAAATTTGAAATTATGTCTTAGTAATATTATCCATTATATATTGAGTACGAACTATTTATGTTATGATCATGAACACATACCATGTGGTTATATTATTCTTGTATATGATCATAAATTGATACCGCCCTTGTTTATCATTACTAGGTATTTGAGATCACCCTTTCTGATGATACCTTTACCCTATTTATAGCTAATGTTTTTATGTAGGTTATATTAATAAGGGTATAATGTGAGAAGAACATTATGAGATTTGATGGTTATGGTATCAAAATAAGTCATTTATATATCTAATATTCAATTACACTAATCATTTAATGGTTCTAGGGAATATAATTTTACTATATGTATTTAATATTTATCTAGAAATATGTGGTATTTATGTATGAAATTATTGGGACACATCATTCTAACTTTGTATGGAAACCCCAAAAGTCACTTTTTTATCTATATATCTATAACTCCACACCTTTCAAATCACACACACCAATTTTTTATTCAATAGAAACCCCAAAATACCCTTTATGGAAACTCCACATAACATTTTCAAATATACTTATATTTTACAATTTAATTATTATTTCACATACTCTTTAGAGGGACTCATGCACAGAAATGGGTTCAATATTTTTCAATTGATATTCTATAACTACTCCAGAATCATTAATGCGTGAATATATATTACTTCTAACCCTTACATTGTGTTTTTTTCAAATTGGTAGTGGATTAAATGAGATATATTTGTATATACTAGAAATTTTCCTTTATCAGCAGGGAGAAACAACTTTATCCTGATATTAACTTGATTATTCATGAATCTACAAAAACTAAAAACCACTACTTTGATATATAGTTTATTCCTACATTAATTTTTATCCCACTGATATCCACAGAGAACCATGTTTATATAATTTTATATTCACTTATATATACATATATTTATATATGTATATATATAACCAGTAAACCATCACTACAAATCATGTGAGGAAGATAAAGGGACTCAGTTCCCCCTATTAGTATTAGGTGATTCATTCATGCTATATTCATTAAGTTGTGTGTATCGTAAATTTATTTATTTGGTTGATATGAAGGAATATATACATTTTTTATTGATACCATTAATAGTTGGACTATAGAAGATTATGATGATGTTAGCGTAAGTGGAGGAAGAGAACATGAGCAATCATCTTGGGTGGCTATTGGTCTCAGACACAACACTTATAATGATGGTAAAAGGTAATGAAGATAGATACGGGAGATGAAGGTGATGATGGTGGATACAGGGGTGATGGCTAAATGGATTTAGTAAGAGGATGATACCAAGGGTGATGTGCTACCAGAGGATGTTGAATGTACCCTTTTCATATCATTTTATTTTTTATACATTCATTGTTAATGTGTGTGTGTGTGTGTGTATAAATATATTTACAGCATTCTATAATATTCAATATACATATTTAAATTTCCTTTATTATTACTTTATACCATATTTATCATTTCACTTCCATTATATTTTATTAATATAATCAAATTTATCCATTTATAATTATTATTTTAATTCAGATTATTATATAATGATAAATTTAATATTATTATCAATAAGTAAATATATTTACTTCAATTTACAGAAACATTTTTCTAATGTCAAAAATCATTTTACAATGTTCATTTTATATTAAAATCAATACTTATCTCTTAAAATCACTTACCACTTAGTAATTACTCATTAAGCATAATTTTTTTACCTAAATTATAAGGAATGATAAATAATATAAAATATTATTATTTTTATTATTTTTTTTAATTTCAAAATAAGTAAATAATTTTGATAATATAAATTATTGTTAATATAGTATGTATCTTTAAAATTATTTGATATTAATTCTATCTTCTGTATATTTCAATTATTATGTTTCATATATATTTGTTTCAATTTCATACTTTAAATTTAATAATAAATTTATCTCTAATAAAATTCACAAATAATCATTATTTATTGAAATGTAATACTTTATCTATTATAACGGTTATATTTTTTAATTAAAATATTTATTTTCATATTTGACATGTCTTAAAATATATTTAATTTGATTTTATATTTTATATTTCTTGAGGAATGGTATATTAATATTAAAATACTCAATTAATAAATAAATTTTCCACTAATTTAATATTCCACATGAAATATACAATTTAATAATACAAATTTGGACTAGTAAATATATCTATTATAAATTTGTATAGTTTTCTTATAATTATAATTATAATTTATAAAATTATTTTAAATTTATATTCTATAATAATGATAAAAATTACTTTATATAATAAATTATTCTCTAGGAATTAATTTATTTAATGTAGAACCCATTTGTTCATTGAATATTAACTTCATACTATCTCATACATAAAATTATAATATTTTTAAAATAGGAATTTTTAATATAAAATTATCATTTTAAGTATAACATATATATTATTTATGGAATGAAAAAAAATTACATATAAATATATATTAAAACCCTAAGTTGTTACAAACTAAAAATACAATTAAAAAAATAAAAAAATTATAATAAAATAACAAATCAGAAATCATGTGTTATTTTAACTAAAATTTTTTCATTATGAAAAAAAATGAATTCCATTGAAAAATATGTACATGATGACACTTTAATAATACAAACAAATGAGAAAAAATAAATATTCCTAGTCTGTTTTTAATAGATATTATTTTTTGTTAGATAGTAATGGACATGAATCTAAGTATTTAAAATCATGTATTTTATAAAACAATTTAAGAGATACTCTTATAATTATAAGATAATTTCTCTCGAATTAATCAAGAAACCTAAATACATAAATTATTATTTTTTAATACTTAGGATGATGAAGACTCATCATATTTAAAGGATGAATAAGAATATCATCCAACATTTGAAGTTAAGTAAAAATATTTTTTCTTGAACGAATAGGTTACTAATGTTTTTATAGTGAATATTTCACTAAAAATAATGGACTATGTAGAGTGTATATCCATGGTATTGGATATACTTCCCATAGGATGGAAAATAGGTATCTTATCATAAGTATTAAATATAAAAACATTATGTCATATGGTTTGTAAATTACATGGGAATGAAAACTCCTTTATTACAACCACACTATTATTTTCAGGTGTGAAATGTATTATTTTGGGGTTTTTAAAATTATCTTTTATTTTTGGGTCTACTTAATTGAAAATTTGGTTATTAGTGTAGTAGTGGGCTTTACATGGTTTCCACAAGGTTAGGATGAACCATGCACAAAATATAGAAATCCTGCAGTTTTGTATTAGTGGATATTTTTAGGGTTTTTTCATGGTTTTCATAACTATGTGTCTTTCCTTAGTGGTTATCATGTCATTTTCATAGTTGGTGCATGATTTGGAAAATATTAATCCAAATCATATTTCTAGTATATCATTTTTTGAAAAATAAGAAATTAGATGGTATCGTTAAATTAAATTAAACACCCATATCCCTTAATTTCTCTCCCATATAACCACAACTCCATCTCAATGAAAGAAAATTCACTTTTACACTCATAGTGTTGTATTATGTGGGGTTCCTTTAGTATTTATTCAATTATATAATCTAGTAATAGGTTATTTCCCTTATATTTTCTTTATTATTCCTTTCTTTTTGTCTTCCATTCTTCCCTAATGGAATGTTCACCTATAGTTCATGTTATCCAACTCATTTGGGATATGATTTCATATTTATGTTATTATTTTCCTTAAACACATTTTTATCGTCCATTTAAATCTATTTATCACAATTTTATTTGTTTATAGCTGATTAAGTATGTTCTTGTATATTTTTACGTCATTATCAGAACCAATGATGGTTGTATTTTAAAATAAATATTTTAAAATGAAATTAATATTATTCTAAAAGTGTTTAAGTATAATTTATGTATTATATAAATCACTTACATCATTCCATAATTTTATCTTTTAAGGTTATTTAATATCATATTTGAATTGGATTTTATAATTCCTTTATTCTATTATATTTAATGTTCTATTTAGTAATGGTTTCATATATTGATTAAACTACATGGAAACCTATTCACATGGTTAAGAGATTCTAAAATTTAGAAAGGTATCATCATAATAGTTATGTGTGACATCCTAACTAGTGAATTAATTCCAAAAACTCCTCATTTTATAGTATAGTAATTATATATCCATCTTCTAGTGATGGTTATTCCAAAAAATAGTGATGTTATTTTATAGGTGGTCTAGGCCTTAGGAACCTAAGGGTGAACTACCCCATGATTTTTGTTATAAAGGTCGGTTTTTTAATTCTGTCACGAGTTCTTAAAAGATTTAATTATTATAAAATGCTATTGTTTTCTAGAAAATGTTCAAAATATAATTGCATATATTTATTTTACACTAACATTAATTGGTTATTCTAACAATTGTTTTATATTTAATACATAGTGGTATCCTACTGGGATTTTTATTCTTACTCACTTCATTAACCACAGGGTGTATGAAAACAATAATTTATCTGATGTTGAGTGAGTCAAGAAAATGCTTGGATACAACGGGTGTTCATGATATAATAATATGGGTATATCGAGGTGAAAAAATTGGGTTATTTCCTACGTTACATGGAGATTAGTAGCTAATATTTTAATTATTTTTTTTATTTTTTTAGAATTTTTACTAAAATATTGTATTTTGTATTCATTGTCCCATCTAATTTTATTAACTTTTTGGTTTGTTTCTATAGTTTTTTGTATATTCAATTGTGTATTGGTATTTATTTTATTGAATAATTTAATTAATTTATGATTTTATGAGATATTTATGTTTATACATTAATGTTTTGGGATTGGATCACTAGTGAATCGTGAAAACATATTTGGTTCATTGATAGAATCATTATGATTAATTATTATTTTTTGAAAAACCATTACCATAGATGTATTACATGTTGTATATTAACTACATTCTATTATGTAGGGATCTAGAATTCCCTTCTAGCCTTGTTGAAGACTATATTATGTTCCAGGGTCAGGGACCTCCCTAGCTTGTTCGTGGAAAATTGAATTGAATGACTCTTTTCTTTTTTTATTTAGTATATCAAGTTTGATATAAGATAAGATAATCAAAAATCATTTTTAAGAGTTGAAAAAGTGTTTGGAAAAATCTTTTAGAACCAAAACCCTAAGTTATCAAGGGACATTGTGATTTCGTACTTTTGTTTCTGAGTTACATTGTTATTCTAAATTATAGGTAGTTTTCATGGGTTGTTAACCATATAGAAATATCATGATCTTTAATTTGAATTAATTAATTATTTATTTTTATTTTTTCCTGATTTATGTAGTCATTTATGAATATTCATTTTCCTGATTTCTGGTGATGGTATTTTCAAGATATTTTTATATTCATATGATACATATGTAGTATCCTTACCCCATAGAGACCCCATATTAACCTTCCTAATGGATTTATAAATAATTTATCATAGTTGAATCCACATATTGAATAGAACATGATGGTGGTAGTTGTAAGAAAATTTTAAGATATAATAAAATTAATGGACAGTGGTCAAAGACAATCTAATGATGTAAGTCCATGTCTAATCCATGTCAAAGACTAATACCCTGAGTTATTTCACCATTATACATCGTCATTATATGTCACCAATAATCCTAAGGGAGTTCAAGATGATTTGGAATAGTTTTATAGTATATTTGAATTTCATGAGAAACCTATGCCAATTTATGTGAAACATGAATTTTTTAAATCTGAATGCCCCAAATTAAAATGGTGGTAATTTATGATCAAGAAATATATAAAATATAAACATGATTTGATGGGCTTAAAAGTAATATTCACTCATAAATTCTAATAAAAAACATTTCTCTTACTAAATCATAGCAGTACATTATTCTCAGCTGGGTAACTGGACAATTTTCGAATATAAAAATTATTTTGCCGAGGTTTCTTATTATTCACTAGATATGGTATCTAATGATTTTTAAATTGGTTTTAGACTAAAAATTAGTTCTCAAATATTCACCTAAAATATTAAATATTATTATGATGTAGTAGATCATGATTTTATGATTGATATGGTCCATGATGATATGTTTGGGATTCATAACACCACTACCATTCAGGGTAGATGTGAGAGTGGTATTTCTGAGAGGAAGTGGAAAATGTTTGATCCAATAAAATGAATTATTAATGGTCATGTAACATCATCAACAGAGAATCTATTCATCAGTTCCCTGAGATGGTTCGCCACATTCTTCACTTGTTCAATGGGTTATGCAGTTACATCATTTAAAAAATGACTTAATATGGTAAATTACTTTTCATAAGTGAGTAAGTCAAATTCTTTATCTCACTAGGGATAAAATTTTCATAACCATTACAATACACATACCTTGGATCCTAGGTCTATGTAGTCTCGTAAAAAGAATCTTTTAGGGGTATAGAGACCCTGTCCCCTTTTATAAACTATGTATTCTAGGAGTATGGTTTAGGGCCTATTTCTAATATGACCCATGGGTATAGATCCTCATGTACAACACCCCACAACTTCCCAGCCATACTCATATTCATATTTATCCATTTACAACATACACCAAATCTCTAACCATTCAAAACCAATAAACATAACATATATTATTCACATTTCATACAACATATGAATCATCATCAATATTTAACCCATTATAAGATTTAACATTAACTTAGCATGTTCCATTTATCCCATTTCTATTTCTATATCTTATCCCATTTAGATTAATAAAAAATTACCATACATTATACCATTTAATATATTCATCAATTAATTTGAATTTATCCAATTAATACATTAAACAAGGTCCCAAGTATTTACACATTTAACAAGTTCATCATTTCAAAGGAATTGACAAATTTATGCAATTCAAGTAAAATTCATAAGTAATATAGCACGATCACTACACTACATCTAACCCATTCAATATTAATCCATAAAAAACATTAGGCCATTATCATTTCCTAGAAAAAAACCATCAATATTCTCTTTTAAGATCAACTATCATATAAAAATGTCCATCCAAGGATCTAGTATATAACATCTATATTCCATGATTAACAATACAATTATTACATGTTTGGAAATGTTGAAAACCCCCATGGGTGGCCCTAATGTGGTTATGTCAACCACAATAGACCCCACGAGGATCATGAGGTGTATAATTCCACATTTATACAACAATTTTACAAAATCCATTTAAATGAATCAAATTTACAACAAGGGAGACCCATTAAACGGTCCACATATGCACAAATTACTTTCAAGTCTATGGGATATAACATATAGACCCCTACCTAAAATCTATGGATGAGTTATCAAACAACCTTAGCCTTAGATCACAATTCAAAAACCTTTGATGTGCTAATAAATGGTCCACAAGAAAAAAGAGGGTTTTAGGGATTTGGAATAGGAAGGAAAAAAATATGCTCTAGTCAAAAAATATAAGCATGAGAATCATTAGATTTACACGAAGAGTTGATCCACAACAAAAGGAACTACAAAAAACCTAGAATTGAAGGATATCAAATATTTAGATGCCATGGTCATTTTGGAAATTCACTAGAAATTGAGGAGGATTCATGGGGAAGAAAATTGGTTGAAACATTTAAAATCATGAATGTGGAAAATTTCCAAAAAACCACTATTAATGGGGAGCATTGTTTGACCACATGGTTTTCACAACCATTCTCCAGCCATGTGCATGCCTCTTTCCAAGAGGGGTCTATGTCGCATAGTTAGCTAAGGATTCTGCATGTTTTGAAAAAATTTCCTCCAACCATGGTGAATTCCTATATCCAAATACACATAGATTAGTTTTACCCCTATAACTGTTTACATAACTTCTCAACCCACTTTCTAGCTAGTATATTTGGGGTGAACAGTTACTACTAATCATGTGACATCCCAAAAACAATACTAATATAGAAAACATCCCATTTAATCTATGCCCCAAACCCTTAAGACACCCCAAGCCTCCTCATATAATCAATCAACATTCCATTTACCAAATTTAAGTGATTTAAATCAACATTTAAATAGTTATATACCATCACAATATCCAGGATATTACATCCTACCCCCTTATAGTGTCTTTTATTCATACAACACTTCCAAGAATCCTTTAGCATTCAAAAGAAAGAGATTTGTCCACTGAGCCCTCATATCTGACTCCATCAACCAAGTTTCTTCCAGAACATTACCATGATATCAACAAACGCTAAACAAGGGTAAAATATTACCTATCAGAACATTCTAACTATGATTCACAATATGAACTAGATGTTATTGAAAGGAATCATTAGCCTCATCATCAACATCCTCCAAATCAATCACATGAGATGAGTGAGGTTGATACTGATGAAGATTTGAAATATGAAACACATCATGAATACCACTATACCACTATTGAAGGTCCAATTGGTATGCCACTGGTCTTATTCTATCCACAATCTGAAATGAACACTTGTATATGGGCACCAACATGTGTTGTATCTGAATTCGATAAAGAACCAACCTTGGAAAACTCCTAAAAACACATGATCAACCACCAAAAACTCAATAGATCTATAATGATGAACTTCATACGACTTCATCCCACTATGATATGTTAACCCACATTTCTAATTCGATTGATCTTATAATGATGTCTCCAACACCATACTCAATCACACTGATTTTGTTTTCCAAAAACATTTCCAACACAACAATGATCTACATGGTCTACCTTAGAGTGCCTAAAATAGTTCCATATAAATCGTAACATGGTAACAATTTTTCTAGGCAAATTGAATTACCGAAATATAATTTTCCCACGATCCACTAAAGTCTTGGACACAAACCATCGACATGTCCTCATATACCTAAGTTGTATGATATTACTTCGCATCCATCTGTAGGTGAAATACCATACTAAAAAACACCTAATAACCAATATCCCACAATAATCCCATCATTAATCATGAGTTGAAGTGAGGGTTGCAATATATAACTATATTTTATGGTACCTCATGTAACCACACTACCTACTGAACATAAAAATCACCCAACTGATCCATGTTGAAGGTATCTCAAATTGATAGGAAATGAGTCTCCTTAGTATACCAATAAAAACACATAGATAAAAACATTTGTCAAAGGAATACAGAGAAGACCCACCTCAAAATCCATCATCATGTCATACCATTTCATTCTGTAATTGGAAATGAATATAGAAAACCACCCAACCACTGATTCTCCTCATTCATCTACTGGAAGGTAAGGCATCATGCCATGAATCATGGAAACTATTTCATCATCCCTATCCATTGATACTTCCAATTAAGATCATGATAGATTTTTTTTCAAACTAGGATTCACATCCCACTTTGATGCAAGAAACTCATGCATAAAACCTTCTCAAATACATGTTGTAAAACCACATGACAATAACATAAATGATAATATCATATCCAATGGTAAAACTAGATGGTGACACCACTCCTTTAAAACCCTCCCTCAATGCCAATCATTTTGGAACCTCATACATCCATTCTATAATGAATGTCCAAAGAGTTGATTCAGAGTCCATGGAAACAAGGTTTATCTACCCTTATCCATCTTTCTCCTCAGGATGCATCTTAGTAAACAATAACATCCTCATCCACTAAGAACATGATTCATGAACCTCTTTATTTTGAGACATTTGAATCAAAACTTATGCAACACGGTTTCCCTTTAATGTTGTGTAATATTTCTCAAAGTCAAAGGATTTCATGTATTCATCCAATATTCGTTGAAACAAATCAAATTACACTGATGGAAGATGCTATTCAAGATTTTATAATCTGTATAAACCATAATATATTCCCCCAAAAGTAATTCCAACTATATTCTAAGGCTTGAGCCACCAAAGAAAATTATAGATCACGTGTAGGGGAATTTCTGTCATGGGGCCTTAACTGTCATGGCCCATACGTTACAAACCTATCATCCTACATCAACACCACCCCAATCCCAAACACCAAATTCTTTACAAAATAATATATATTTCTTTCCTAGACCAGGTAATATCAAAATCAATATGGTTTTCAACCACCTCATTAATTCATGAAAGGAAATCTCACATTCCCCAGACCACTCAATCTTGATGCATTTATTGGCCATCCTGACAGTGGTGCTACCAAATCATAGAAGTCTTTTTCGAACCTTCTGTAATAGCTGACCAAAAATTAACAAAATTAGTACATCAGAATCATTCATGGGAATCTCCTAAGACATAAATTCATAATATTTATCCATGTTTACAAACACACATTCCTTTGAGATGATGTTCCCTAAGAATTGAATATTTTCAGCACATAAATTAACTTTGATATCATGTCATATAGAATATGGCCTCTTAGTGTACTCAATAAAGAGTAAATATATTTGGAATTATCATCCTGAGTTTCGGAATAAACTAAAATTTAATCCACAAAGACAACTACAAAATGGACTAGGTATGAGTGAAAGATTTTGTTCATCAGGGACATAAACAATGCTGGTTCATTGGTTAACCAAAATGGCATACAAAATCATACATTAAATTACTGATCCTAGATGAAATATGCATTATATTAGAAGGTATCACCCTTATTTGATGATACCCTGGTCTCAAATAATTATTGGAGATCACTTCTATACCTCTTAACGAGTCAAAAATATCATTTATTCGAGGTAGAGGGTATTAGTTGTTAACCATATTCTAAATATAGATCCTATAATTGAAACATATACACAATAATCCATTATCTTTCTTAGTAAAAAAACACATGAGATCCCTAATTATATGATTAAAATTACTATTATACCATGTTTAAGAATGTTGGAACACCTCGTGCGTGGCCTTAAATTAGTATAGTCTACCCCATTTCATCCCACAATGATCAGGAGGTGGTCAATTCATTATTTATCCAAAAATTTAAACAAATCTATTTAAATCCATCAAATTCAAAATACGAGAGAACCTTTAACTCAACGCCACATGAAAAAATCAACATCAATAATATGGGAAATAATGTATAGACCACATACCTCAAATTAGTAGACAAAAGATCACTTAACATTAACCTTATATCAGGATTCTTGAACCCCATCATGACCCAACCTCTAATACACTATTAAAATAGGGTTTTAGGTATTCATAAGAAGATGAATGAAACCACAATCCGTAATCAGAAGAGGAGAAGAAAGGAAAGCGTCAGACTACTATGAAATATTGATCTGCACCCAACTGCACTCTAAATGTCCTAAAATCCACAGAGACCACCTATGTGTAAGGCATGTTCATTTTTTATAGTCATTATAGTGGATTAATATGAAATGGGGGGAATATATCGGGAAACACGGAAAATAAAATGGGGGAAAATGTTAAATACAACTTCTCAGGGGGTGTATTGTTTACCAAACAGCGAACCAACCATGAAACTACCACTTCCCAAGAGGGGTCCATATCATATAGTTTCCAGGGGATTATTTTGGGGTTGAAAAAACATGCACCAACAGTGTGTAAGGACTCTATCCAATTTTTCATGGTTTTGATTTCCCACTTGCACTATTTAAATAAAACACCACTCTTGCTGTCATTCATGGTTTTGGATCACGGTTACATTTATCCATTCTCCAATAATGATACATTAATATGATAGAAAACATCCCATTTCTTCTAGTTCCTATTCCCTTATGACACACCCAATACTCCTTTGACATTCATAAAAAATTCAATTAATAAAATTTTAGTGGATTATGTAAAAATTTAAATAGTGACATTCCTCCATGATGTCTGTGGACATACAGGTCCTATATCTCCTCCTTATCTATCTTATTCTACACCTATGGGAGGTTGGAGTCCTATTTACTATCAATGTGATAATGTAGGTCACAATAATCCATCCTTTCAAGAGACTCTACAGACCTGACCTCTTTTTGGTTATGTTGGATACCTCTAGAGATCCTACAACTTTTAAATTCCTGCTATTATTAGTCAAATATACATGGATCCTAAGGGGTCCTAAGAAAATTTTAATTCCATTAAGGATGATGGTACTCATGATTAAAACATATGAGGTAAGGCATATCATAAAATAGGAAACATTAGTTGATGGCTAAACCCAATGTTAGTGGTAGGCCTCAGACAGAGACAGTGGTTAGGAATCTTTTGACAAGACCTAGCCCACTAAGGATCACATAGAATGTGATTAACCAAGTTTGACACCCCAAAACCACCCCAAATTGTTTGGGGGTTTGTAAAAATTATTGATTAGGCATATCAAACACATTTGAGTCATTAGATAAAGGTATATGTATAGACACAAACATCTCCAAATTCTTATACATTATAGAAATAATGAAATAAAAATTATCCAAATTCGTAGATACATATAAATCACACAATAAATGTTTAAAAATAGTAATCAAAATCATAAAGGTTCAAATACATACCCACCAAAATGTTCAAATAATTCCAACCTTCTAGATGTAGGGTAATGAGTCAAATGAAACACCGGGTACAAACCATGGCCCTCATACATGAACTCTATTTTATCTTCTACTCGTCTACATAATACCCCATGAAATGGAAATTCTTCATCATAATGTAGGAGATGTGTTTTTAGAGCCTATGCCAGAGTGAATATAACAATTCCTAGAATAACACCTTAAAAACACCATTATTAAAGTATCAAGAGAGTAGTCATCTCTTGATCAAATAGAAATTTTTATCAGAATATGAGACAAAATAATAAAATCACTAGATATACTGGTGATAAAAACATGTCATAGTGAAGGTCACAATATGAAATAAAAAATATGATTCCTTCAAAATATTTCAAGGTAATTGCCATTTATGAAAAATCACTCTATCAACATGATAACAGTGATTGAGATCATCCAAGATGTTTTTCTCATTAGCCTCCATATGAATAAGTATACAATATAAAAAAAAGCGATCACTACATAGATAGGGGATCTATCCTAGGGATGTGTTGTATACCATACACTATCTATAATAACAAAATATTATGGGTTCAACGCTCAAGTATATTGGCCACAATGATTCTTAATCTCCACATAGGTAAGAATTTATGATAGATGATCCCACATCAGGCCTCATGGTGGGTTTATACAACTCTATCAATGATTGGTCCCCCAAATCGGATCACATGATTTTATAGGGTAATGATTACTCACTTGAATGTCAGGGGGATCGAATGATGGAATGTAATAAATAAAACTAATCTACTATGAAGAGCTAAAGGGCTTCATATCATCTTTTAGAAATTTCAAAATGTGCACTAGTTGTGTACGACATCTATTTCCTACTACGAAATGACACATGTGATTCATCCCATAAAAATGTACATCAGGTCATTCCCATGTACTTTTGATATGACCGTGTACCTAGTTGTGCATAGGTAATAGGTAGTTCTTGAGTACTGGGCCATGCCTGAGTATCTATCCATTCCCGAGTACCATGCCAATCTTTGGTAACAGGATACACCTGATTAATAGGCTATGACCATGTATTCAAGTTGTGACTTTGTACCTGGTAGTACAAGAATACTTGGACATGTTTGTGTTCTCTTTCCATTATCATATAACTAACCATTTCCATGCTTGTTAAACCTATGCGTACACATTGAGTCATGAGTCATGAATCACACTTTGTGTGTTGGGTACAATGTGTCATGTGATACATTATTTTAAACAAAACTCTAGCTTCCAAATCAAATGGACTACATGACATTTGTTATTTGGACTGCAGAAAATTTTGTCAGGATTTTTCAATAATTCCCATAAATATTGACACATCCTCACACACTGCTACTACCTTTGATTTCATCAAAAATATCTTCCCTGAATTGTGTATCTAATTTGATTGAGAATCACCATAACATTTGTAAGGATTCTAACCATCAAAACTACATGCAAATTGATTTCTTCATAGTGAAACATCATCAAATTCAAAACCAATAATTGAACGTCTATGATATCAAAATAATTTACCTATGGTCATCCTCAGACCATGATCATTTCTGGGATCATAATCTTAAACCTATGGTGACAATATTTTATTCCAATGAATGATGTTTAACATGTATTTGTCAAAAAAACAACCAAATGGAATGTTTATGATGTACTAAAGAAGAATGGTTGGGGGGAATCAAAAAACACAACTAGAATAATTAGCCTCATTCACTATATAGATGGACTATATTAGTTTCCACTATAATGATGAATGAAGAACTAATAAATAACTAATAATCAAATATCACATATTTCTCATAATATGACGATAAATCAATATACATAACAAATGAGCAGTCCATAAAATATTTTTTTTTGAGATTAATCCAAATTTGATGATGTTAAAATAAAAATATTATAAAACCACAAATGTGAAATTCCATAACTCAAATCATTATCAATCACTACCAAAGAACAACTCCACATCGCATTCAATGACGAGATCTATAAGCCTTGATTGGAGCACCAATTCCCAATCCAGGTCCCATTCTTGATCTTCCTATAATCCTCCTCTAATGACACTCTCTCAAAACCCAGGGTAATATAGATTACAATAATTATATTTTAATAACCATTATTATATAATGGAATTTAGTTCTTGTAAATTAAATAAATAATAAACAAATATTTTTTTTACAAATTTTCCCATAGTGGATATTTTATGAAAAATTCAACACAAATAATGGTTTTATCATGCCTAGGGTAAAAACCTCATTAAGGAATAAACAGAAATATGGGATATCTAATATTAGACCCTATTTGAGAGTTATTACATTATTTTTAAAAAAAATACGTTTTCATGGAATAATATATATAATATTTTCATTTTGTAAACACTGAGAAAACCCTAGGCTTAGAATCACATTGTGACTCATAGCCTAGACTCAACAATAATTTCTAAAAATTTCATTGTCTTAAAAGTGAAAAAATTATTACAATATCCCCTCAGTTGGTCTTCTCATCCCAAAAATAAAAAGGCCTTACAAAATAGATAATGATACTAGGATTTCATATGGTTCTCCCACTCTAATGTTCTATTCTGAATATTCTTGTGTTTCCACTGGACACACACCAAGGGAGTCAGTCTCAAATTATGGATCATTCCTTGATGATTCTCAATATCAATTATGTAATCTACATATATATCTCTATCTTCAATGTCCATACCACCAAATTTTATAACATTTCAAAGATAATGAACATACCTCCATAGTTTTGAAACTTGGAAGACATCATGTACCCATTCTAACAGTGGGTGTAGGGCTATGAGGTTCACGACCACACCGACCATACAAAATATCTTGAAGGATCCAATGAATCTCAATGATAAAAATCCAAATTAGCAAAAAATCCAGAATCATCCACAAGATGAGACCATCCTGGACTCATGGTCTCCCTTATAGAACACCAATGATCTCCATCATTAGTTTTCCTAATAATTTTGATGGAACTGCGTTGCCCTCATCAACTCTTGGATGATCTACACCTTCTCTATTATCATTATAAAAATCTATTCCAATAATTGTAGACTCTACCAGATCATTCCATCAAAGTGGTCACTTATAAGGTATCTTGTACAAGACCTATAATGGTTACCTGATTATTGTTTAATGGTATATATTTTTTTTACAAATAATCCTTCAAGGGTAGGTGATCTTCCAAATTATATCGATTCTCCAACATGAAATCTAAAATAATGTCCTCTAATAAAAAAATGGTCCTCTTAGTCTGTACATATGATTATGAGTCAAAATTTAGGATCAAATGGAACAGAGTCCCCAAGGACTCATTTAATCATAATAATAATGATAAATTTATGAGGGAATCATATATTGAAATAATTGTCAAGGTAACCCCACAAAACATGACTATCACTAGCAAAAAAAGTCATCTCTTACTCTTGAATGAAGCATACTCTTCGATTTTGTGAAGTGGCCATAATTGCTGAGTTAGTCTACGATTAACCATACGGTATTATTTTCCTCTAGAAAATTGAGGGAACCTCATAATGAAATCTATAGTGATACCATATCACTTACTCTTTAGAACCATAAGAGGTAGGGTTAAACTAATTTGAACCTAGTTCTCATACTTCACCTACTGTCAACTAAGGAAACGTGATACAAACACTGTTACACACTTATTCATTCCCAAACAATATAATTGATATCCATGGACTAGGTATTTCTTATCAATAACATTATGTACCTCTATGTTCGATGTATTAAAATTCATCAAAACCTCCTCCTGAAATTTCACTGGTAAAAATGTTTATCCTCAAAAAATAATAACATTATCTCTACCCTCAGAAACCCCAACATGAGAATGTATAGTGGATATATGAACATATAAGGTCTCACAATTCATATACCCATGATGATCCTTCCTAACATATTATATATGTTTAGGGAAAACAAAAATTTAGTATATGTATGTTTCAAAATCCTTATCCACAAAAGAAAACATTAATGATTCAAGCTACTCTAACTCCACTCTCAATAACTATGAACAAGATATACTATTAAGAGAATATTCCAAGATGTTCCCCTTCATAAAATAATAAACTATTTAAAATTCATAATCTTGGAGGATCTTTGGTTGTCATCTAATTTTTGAGTTGAGATAATTTATTGAAAAGATACACAAGATACTCTTTTGGTTATAAGAAATAATAAACCACTCATCCATAAGATAGTGTCACCGCATCATTAGGGACAATGTAACGCCCCGACCCCAGCTACCCAGAGTCGGTGCATTAGTTCGTAACATTGGCATGATCACAAAAGATCAAGTCTCGAAAGACCGATTAGTTTAGTATCCTTGGAAACACTAGATACACTCGTAAACGTTACATTAATCATAAAGTGAAAAACTACAATAACAAAGTCTCCATAGTCCACATTCATATCCCTTTCTGACTACCCCTGTAGGTCATTCATAAAATACTTCTTCACATCCTGGAAAAATATTAAAACATTGAAAGGGGTGAGCTCAGATGCTCAGTAAGGTTAACAATATAGCGGAAGCTTTCATAAATAAACATTAACATTTAAGGAAATGTATAACTAAAACAAAAGCCTTTTAAAATTGAACTTCAACATAATATGGCAAAAGTAAAATGAGATAATACCAATTACTTATTCACATGGATATTCTACTGGTCGAATAATCACATGCAATATCAATAACCACTTTCATAATGATGGAATGCATAATGCCAGATTTCATAACCACGTAGCCAAGACCTCGTGCCAAGACCACAAATAAGATTTTGTCAAGGCCTCATTCCAAGACACTAGTTTGTCTCATGAGACCTGCCGATGCATCGAGGAGCTATAGCGGGATCCACCCGTCACTTATTGAGTCCAATGCATTCCTCATATGAATAGGTTTAAACATATCATAAACCATAACATAATCGTATCACATAAAACACGCATAAAGGAAACATAACATCTCCACATTTCAATCACAAGATATAAATACAACACATTGATATAATAAAAACGCTTTGAAAACCATTTTCAATACCAAAATAAATGAAAGTTAAAACTTTGTATTTATTTTTCATTAAAAAAATGATGGCTTGTAGAGGAAGCCGAAACTCAAACAATGGTCACGGCGGCGGAGAAGTCCTTGTCACCGCATAAGTATGGAAAGTAAAACATTCCCTTTTTTTCGTTTAGTAAAACGCTTCATATAAAAAAGATTCCTTTTGAATAAACGTAAAAGTCAAAGGGGTTTATACACCGTATAAAAGAAAGTTTTGTATAAAACCAAATATGCCTCAATGAAAGGGGATTGAGACGAAGTCCTTAAAAAGATCATTTTTTTAAATAAAGTACATCTATAATGTGTACTCACTATAAGTACACATAAATAATGTACAAATACAATATAGTACATAATAATATCATGACATAATTTGAAAGTAGGAGATTAACCCAAAGAATGAAAATTGGGTTAAGAAATTCCCTTACCTTGCGTCCTGTCCTGAATCGACCGTTCTTTAACCTCCTGAATAATAAACTAGAGTTAATTTATATTTACTTAAGAACCTTTTTCATGTTCATTATTCCTTTTATATCCCTTATTACCGTGTTATTAACATTATTTAATTATTTAAGTTAATAACGGTCGTTTTGTCGATCTTTGGTACTTGAGTCAAAAATAAACTTCTTATAATTACAATTTGTTCATGTGGTGAAATATCCATTATATCCAGAATTATATTCATGATGTAGATATCATATATATAATATATATACAGTATATACATTAATTCATAATGTCACGTAACATTTAGAGGTAAGAAATGAAATGCACCGTTCATGGAGACGGTAAGCCGTACGTACGCATGAACGCTACTTTCATTTCTATTTTGTATTTAATGGAATGAAATCATAATGATATAAATTTATAATATAATTACAGTATAATATATTGTATAATACCATTTAATCCATCCTTTATACATCCCACATATGGCATTAACGATTCAAATCACTTTGAGGGGGCGGTAGTCCGCACTTCCTAAAATGAAATTACCGCGTTTACCCATAATGGAAATCATAAAGTATGCCCTAAATGAGAAATACAGAAGCATAATGAAAACATAAACATAATATATATATCATATATGGAAATAGTGTCATCAAAATGGCCACCATTATAGGTGTTAATAGAATTTGAACAATCATCGTTTCGTGAGGCAGTATTTCGCCACCCACAGAAACAGTATGTTCTTTAACCATTAGACGAAGGTGTGTGTTAGTGTAAACCAAATACTTATCATAACAACATCCTAGTATATTTTAGATACTGGTGTTGTTACAAAATAAAGGAATTAAAAGAGTTTAAGGGGTTGGAGAAGCAAAATAAAACAAAACAACATTAGAGAAGACATTACCTAAAAAATCGGGTAACTCTTTTTGATTTGAGACAAATGCTTCCTTGGGAAACATTCTGCCCAAAGTGAGGCTTCTAGGAGTAATAGGGGGAAGTTGGGAGAGTATTTGGGTAGAGTTTGGACGAGCCAAATGGCTTGAAGGTGTGAATAAGGTGGGAGAGGTGGGGGCCTTTTATAAGTGGAGAGGAGGGGCTCTTTTGGAAAGATTGAAATGTTACATTATTACACAATGCTTTTCGGATTATAAAGGTCCCACACTTATATAATTCGTGTATAAGGTGATAAGGGTTTGAAATATACCCATACAATAGTCTTTGGAAAAGTGTAATCCTTGGATATTACATTATCTTCTCATTTTATTTAAATCGTTAAATAATGAGGTCATCACTGCATCATAATGATGTCATAAATAATTTAATTTATTTAATGTCCAAAAATTATAAAACAAATACTATGATGTAGGAAATCTTTTTAGATTTCTAATGCGTATTTATAGTCAAAATTTGGACTTGTGTAACCCCACTTAAAAACTGTTTTATTAAAACAACTCATGTTTGTGTTAATTTAATTTTAACCTAAAATAAATATATATTAATGTCATTTTCCAACTAAAGTGGCTCCATGGGGTCCCCAAGTTGACCCATGGGTTGTCTTGGTCGTCCATTACTCATCCAATAGTAGTAGGACAAGTTTCATGCTCATCTCATATTATTAAAACATTATTTGTACCTTAAACTATACTAATTACCTCTAATCGCGATTAAGAACTTAAAAGTTACTATTCACCAAAAATTTATTTTAATCTCATTGAACCACATTTTACTTCTTAATGACAACCATGTATGTCGGATTTTTGAAAATCAAATCACAGAAGTGGTAATATTTCATTTTAACGAAAAATCAGTTATTTAACTACCACTTAGTGGTTTCACTATTCATCAAAAATTGAAGTTTTTTAGAACAATGCCAAAATTTCACCCTAAGCTATAATTGATATTCCGAATTCAAAAATGATGTCTATTTTACAAAATTTCAAACATATAAGTTGCATTAATTAATTTTATAATTAATTCCTGCTGTCACAACAAATAGCGTGTTTTTAAGAAACAATTTATATCAAAAGATTGGCAATTGTTTATGTCCAATTTCAATGTTAAATTAATTCTAATGACCACCATTGGATAAAATGGTAAAAATATATTCTAATTATACTTTAAAACCACTAAATAGTATAATTTATCACAATAAATTATTTTGATTAAAAAAGTTGTTTTAATTATTTTTCACTATTCATAAAAAAATTGGAAGTTCTCAGAAAGTTACAAAAAATTAAACTTAGGATAATTTCGATATTACGAATACAGAAATGAAGTCCATTTTGAAATATAAAATTTATATAATTTTAAAAAGTGGTTATTACTATTCATAACGGCTACTTTGATTAGTCGCGGTGTTTTAGAACTCGAAGTTGCGTACAATGCAAGCTATTGCATTATTGAATGAGAAGCGTATCATGGAAGCTCGGGGTGTTACATTCTCCCCTCCTTCAATAAATTGCATCCTCGCAATTTGAAATTTTTCTTTGAAAGTAAAAGGTTGAAAAGAGAAAATACCTTTGAGGAAAACCCACATTGGAAATAAGATTAATAAAATTTAGCCTTAATAAGAGGGAAAGGGAAATAAAAAAGTCACCACCCAATTATGATCTCAATTAGGAGAACATTGGTGGAAATTAGAGACATATAATTGGAGGAAAAACGTAAATATTTGTAGGGAGTGATTGAGGTCATCAATCACAATCAACTGTCAAATTGAGGGCCTCAAAGCCTTTAATCTATGTTGATTTAAAATATCATCAGTTCAACAAGACATAAGGTATTAGGATAACACATTTTTTTTTGTTTTAATATCCCTTTACTAAAGTTTAATAATTAATTTATTCTTTGAATAAGAGATAGGTATATATATATTTATGCTTGACAATTAGAGTTTCAACCTTCAACTCATCTTTCACTCAAAAAGATAATAGAACTCAAAAATATTATACTTATCCTAATTGTATAAGGTTCCAAATTTTAACACATACCGTTTAGATTAGTAAAATTATTTTTTAATAACTGGGGACTTCCTGTAGGCTAGTGGTAGGAAATAAAGGTATGTCGCACTATGATTGTGGGTTCGATTCCTGCAGCTTTGTCCGACGCGACGGGTTATGCCCCACCCTGCAGGTTGTCCTTTTCCTAAAACTATAGTATCATAATATTCCAAAAATAATCTTCATAAATGCTTTAACCTTAAACAATACTATCCATGGTTCAACTTAATCCATTCCAACCTTAATAGTTATCCAAAATACCTCCATCCAGACTTTCTCTAAAAGGTCTCTAAATTCCAAAATCAATTGTAACATCAGATTCCCCAAACAAAGAAAAGTTTCTCTTATTGTCACATACTAAAAATATGATTACCTTAATCATATTACCTTAATCAAAAAGTACTGCAGTACAATCTTTATATATATCACATTTTTCTTATAACCAGAATATAATCCTTGAGTCCAAAAGCACCAATACATTAATTATTCTGCTTCAACTGTAGTAACAGCATAAGATTGTCCTTGATCCCTTGGCCTTTTCTGAGGTAAGTTTCCCTGACGCTTAGGACATTCATTTTCATAATGACCCATTTCTCTACAATTGTAGCATTTAACTTTGATAGCCTCTTTCTTTCCCTTGCAATCACGAGCCTGGTGACCCTTTTCTCCACATTTATAACAAACTCCCATTCCTTTTAGGCAAGCACCGGGGTGATTCTTCCCACAACTATCGCAGAATGAAAAATCCTTCTTTCCCTTTTTCCCATTATCCATTTCTTGTTCCACCATTCTCTTCTTCTCTTGCTTTACTTTGTTGTCATAAGACTTTGAGAATTCCTTTTCTGTCTTGATAGCACATGTGACAATATCTTCGTATGTTGAGAAGGTTTGTGAGATTAATGCTCGACGGAGAAAAAATTTTAACCCATCAAAGAAACAATAAATCTAACTTCTTGGGTTACGTATATAATCTGCAGCATGCCTCTCTAACCTTGTGAAGTTAGCCTCATACTTTGCGACATTCTCATCCTCCTTCTGCCTCAGACTCAGAAATTGCCTTTCCATATCTGCTCGATGGTCTCGAGGAAAGTATTTTTCTAAAAACAGATCTTTGAACTCCCTCCATTCCATATTTGATACTTCATCATCTTCCTTCATGTTTTGAATCAATGACCACCATTGATCAGCATCTCCAGTGAGGCGGTAAACTGTCATGATAACTTTTTCCCTTTCACTGCTCCCCAAAGCATGAAATATTTTCTCTAGGGAATTTATCCATTGCTCGGCTACTAAGGGATTTGTACTCCCATTGAACGTTGGTGGTTGTTGCCTCATGAATCGATCTAACATTGATCCTCCACGCTGTGGATCAGGGTGTTCCATATGGGTAAGGTTATTATTCATAACCTGAGTAAGTTGTCCCAGTATGGTGATTAGCTGATCGGCACCAGTTGCATCACCAGCCCCACTATAATTATCTTGACCAGGAGGGCAATCCCTACACGGAGTTCGTGCATTGATACGGTTTCCATTTCTTCTACTAGGCACCATTTCTAAACAATTGCATAAACTAGATCAGTTTATGAATCAAAATACATAATCCCATACTTATAAAACACTTAACATAAATTGAACTATTTATGGATATAATCCATAATCATAAAAATGTTTTCTTTGAGGAAGTATATACTCATAAACCCTTCATAATGATTTGTAAAGAAAATGAGAGTTATCCTAAGCATATCCCCTGGGAGTGTCGTAACCAAGAGTGTAGCAAGGCCCGTTGTCATGCACCAGTTCTCGTTCGAGTCTAGTTCAAAGCGGTGTTTTCAGGTTTTACCCCTAGGTACATCTGTGCCAGAGCCGCCTCTACCTGCTTGTATCCAGACAGGGATGTATTGCTCGGAAAACTCACAAAATCTCTACAATACCATAATTATAGGAAGTTCTTCTATACTAATCCTCAAAGTTCATCTTAGGTCTACGTGATCTAATCAGAGTTTATCTAAATCTAGCTTCCAAGGTTTGTACTAAACTTCCTCTGATACCAACTGTAACGCCCCGACCCCAGCTACCCAGAGTCGGTGCATTAGTTCGTAACATTGGCATGATCACAAAAGATCAAGTCTCGAAAGACCGATTAGTTTAGTATCCTTGGAAACACTAGATACACTCGTAAACGTTACATTACATCATAAAGTGAAAAACTACAATAACAAAGTCTCCATATTCCACATTCATATCCCTTTCTGACTACCCCTACAGGTCATTCATAAAATACTTCATCACATCCTTGAAAAATATTAAAACATTGAAAGGGGTGAGATCAGATGCTCAGTAAGGTTAACAATATACCAGAAGCTTTCATAAATAAACATTAACATTTAAGGCAATGTATAACTAAAACAAAAGCCTTTTAAACTTGTACTTCAACATAATATGGAAAAAGTAAAATGAGATAATGCCAATTACTTATTCACAAGGATATTCTACTGGTCGAATAATCACATGCAATATCAATAACCACTTTCATAATGATGGAATGCATAATGCCAGACTATCATAACCACGTAGCCAAGGCCTCGTGCCAAGACCACAAATAATATTTTGTCACGGCCTCATTCCAAGACACTAGTTTGTCTCATGAGACCTGCCGATGCATCGAGGAGCTATAGCGGGCTCCACCTGTCACTTATTAAGTCCAATGCATTCCTCATATGAATAGGTTTAAACATATCATAAACCATAACATAATCGTATCACATAAAACACGCATAAAGAAAACATAACATCTCCACATTTCAATCATAAGATATAAATACAACACATTGATATAATAAAAACGCTTTCAAAACCATTTTCAATACCAAAATAAAAGAAAGTTAAAACTTTGTATTTATTTTTCATTAAAAAAATGATGGCTTGTAGAGGAAGCCGAAACTCAAACAATGGTCACGGCGGCGGAGAAGTCGTTGTCGCCGCATAAGTATGGAAAGTAAACCATTCCCTTTTTGTCGTTTAGTAAAACGCTTCGTATAAAAAAGATTCCTTTTGAATAAACGTAAAAGTCAAAGGGGTTTATACACCGTATAAAAGAAAGTTTTGTATAAAACCAAATATGCTTCAATGAAAGGGGATTGAGACGAAGTCCTTAAAAAGATCATTTTTTTAAATAAAGTACATCTATAATGTGTACTCACTATAAGTACACATAAATAATGTACAAATACAATATAGGACATAATAATATCATGACATGATTTGAAAGTAGGATATTAACCCAAAGAATGAAAATTGGGTTAAGAAATTCCCTTACCTAGCGTCCTGTCCTGACTCGACCGTTCTTTAACCTCCTGAATAATAAACTAGAGTTAATTTATATTTACTTAAGAACCTTTTTCATGTTAATTATTCCTTTTATATCCCTTATTACCGTGTTATTAACATTATTTAATTATTTAAGTTAATAACGGTTGTTTTGTCGATCTTTGGTACTTGAGTCAAAAATAAACTTCTTATAATTACAAGTTGTTCATGTGGTGAAATATCCATTATATCCAGAATTATATTCATGATGTAGATATCATATATATAATATATATACAGTATATACATTCATTCATAATGTCACGTAACATTTAGAGGTAAGAAATGAAATGCACCGTTCATGGAGACGGTAAGCCGTACGTACACATGAACGCTACTTTCATTTATATTTCGTATTTAATGGAATGAAATCATAATTATATAAATTTATAATATAATTACAGTATAATATATTGTATAATACCATTTAATCCATCCTTTATACATCCCACATATGGTATTAACGATTCAAATCACTTTGAGGGGGCGGTAGTCCGCACTTCCTAAAATGAAATTATCGCGTTTACCCATAATGGAAATCATAAAGTATTCCATAAATGAGAAATACAGAAGCATAATGAAAACATAAACATAATATATATATCATATATGAAAATAGTGTCATCAAAATGGCCACCATTATAGGTGTTAAAAGAATTTGAACAATCATCGTTTCGTGAGGCAGTATTTCGCCACCCACAGAAACAGTATGTTCTTTAACCATTAGACGAAGGTGTGTGTAAGTGTAAACCAAATACTTATCATAACAACATCCTATTATATTTTAGATACTGGTGTTTTTACAAAAGAAAGGAATTTAAAGAGTTTAAGGGGTTGGAGAAGCAAAATAAAACAAAACAACATTAGAGAAGACATTACCTAAAAAATCGGGTAACTCTTTTTGATTTGAGACAAAGGATTCCTTGGGAAAAATTCTGCCCAAAGTGAGGCTTCTAGGAGTAATAGGGGGAAGTTGGGAGAGTATTTTGGCAGAGTTTGGCCGAGCCAAATGGCTTGAAGGTGTGAATAAGGTGGGAGAGTTGGGGGCCTTTTATAAGTGGAGAGGAGGGGCTCTTTTGGAAAGATTGAAATGTTACATTATTACACAATGATTTTCGGATTCTAAAGGTCCCACACTTATATAATTCGTGTCTAAGGTGATAAGGGTTTGAAATATACCCATCCAATAGTCTTTGGAAAAGTGTAAGCCTTGGATATTACATTATCTTTTCATTTTATTTAAATCGTTAAATAATGAGGTCATCGCTGCATCATAATGATGTCATAAATAATTTAATTTATTTAATGTACAAAAATTATAAAAAAAATACTATGATGTAGGAAATCTTTTTATCTTTCTAATGAGTATTTATAGTCAAAATTTGGACTTGTGTAACCCCACTTAAAAACTATTTTATTAAAACAACGCATGTTTGTGTTAATTTAATTTTAACCTTAAATAAATATATATTAATGTCATTTTCCAACTAAAGTGGATCCATGGGGTCCCCAAGTTGACCCATGGGTTTTCTTGGTCGTCCATGACTCATCCAATAGTAGTAGGACAAGTTTCATGCTCATCTCATATTATTAAAACATTATTTGTACCTTAAACTACACTAATTACCTCTAATCGCGATTAAGAACTTAAAGGTTACTATTCACCAAAAATTTATTTTAATCTCATTGAACCACATTTTACTTCTTAATGACAACCATGTATGTCGGATTTTTGAAAATCAAATCACAGAAGTGGTAATATTTCATTTTAACGAAAAATCAGTGATTTAACTACGACTTAGTGGTTTCACTATTCATCAAAAATTGATATTTTTCAGAACAATGCCAAAATTTCACCCTAACCTATAATTGATATTCCGAATTCAAAAATGATGTCTATTTTACAAAATTCGAAACATATAAGTTGCATTAATTAATTTTATAATTAATTCCCGCTGTCACAACAAATAGCGTGTTTTTAAGAAACAATTTATATCAAAAGATTGGCAATTGTTTATGTCCAATTTCAATGTTAAATTAATTCTAATGACCACCATTGGATAAAATGGTAAAAATATATTCTAATTATACTTTAAAACCACTAAATAGTATAATTTATCACAATAAATTATTTTGATTAAAAAAGTTGTTTTAAGTATTTTTCACTATTCATAAAAAAATTGGAAGTTCTCAGAAAGTTACAAAAAATTAAACTTAGGATAATTTCGATATTACGAATACAGAAATGAAGTCCATTTTGAAATATAAAATTTCTATAATTTTAAAAAGTGGTTATTACTATTTATAACGGCTACTTTGATTAGTCGCGGTGTTTTAGAACTCGAAGTTGCGTACAATGCAAGCTATTGCATTATTGAATGAGAAGCGTATCGTGGAAGCTCGGGGTGTTACATTCTCCCCTACTTCAAAAAATTGCGTCCTCGCAATTTGAAATTTTTCTTTGAAAGTAAAAGGTTGAAAAGAGAAAATACCTTTGAGGAAAACCCACATTGGAAATAAGATTAATAAAATTTAGCCTTAATAATAGGGAAAGGGAAATGAAATAGTCACCACCAAATTATGATCTCGATTAGGAGAAAATTGGTGGCAATTAGAGACATATAATTGGAGGAAAAACGTAAATATTTGTAGGGAGTGATTGAGGTCATCAATCACAATCAACTGTCAAATTGAGGGCCTCAAAGCCTTTAATCTATGTTGATTTAAAATATCATCAGTTCAACAAGACATAACGTATTAGGATAACACATTTTTTTTTGTTTTAATATCCCTTTACTAAAGTTTAAGAATTAATTTATTCTTTGAATAAGAGATAGGTATATATATATTTATGCTTGACAATTAGAGTTTCAACCTTCAACTCATCTTTCACTCAAAAAGATAATAGAACTCAAAAATATTATACTTATCCTAATTGTATAAGGTTCCAAATGTTAACACATACCGTTTAGATTAGTAAAATTATTTTGTAATAAATGGGGACTTCATGTAGGCTAGTGGTAGGAAATAAAGGTCTGTCGCACTATGATTGTGGGTTCGATTCCTGCAGCTTTGTCCGACGCGACGGGTTATGCCCCACCCTGCAGGTTGTCCATTTCCTAAAACTATAGTATCATAATATTCAAAAAATAATCTTCATAAATGCTTTAACCGTAAACAATACTATCCATGGTTCAACTTAATCCATTCCAACCTTAATAGTTATCCAAAATACCTCCATCCAGACTTTCTCTAAAAGGTCTCTAAATTCCAAAATCAATTGTAACATCAGATTCCCCAAACAAAGAAAAGTTTCTCTTATTGTCACATACTAAAAATATGATTACCTTAATCATATTACCTTAATCAAAAAGTACTCCAGTAAAATCTTTATATATATCACATTTTTCTTATAACCAGAATATAATCCTTGAGTCCAAAATCACCAATACATTAATTATTCCGCTTCAACTGTAGTAACAGCATAAGATTGTCCTTGATCCCTTGGCCTTTTCTGAGGTAAGTTTCCCTGACGCTTAGGACATTCATTTGCATAATGACCCATTTCTCTACAGTTGTAGCATTCAACTTTGATAGCCTCTTTCTTTCCCTTGCAATCACGAGCCTGGTGACCCTTTTCTCCGCATTTATAACAAACTCCCATTCCTTTTAGGCAAGCACCGGGGTGATTCTTCCCACAACTATCGCAGAATGGAAAATCCTTCTTTCCCTTTTTCCCATTATCCATTTCTTGTTCCACCGTTCTCTTCTTCTCTTGCTTTACTTTGTTGTCATAAGACTTTGAGAATTCCTTTTCTGTCTTGATAGCACATGAGACAATATCTTCGTATGTTGAGAAGGTTTGTGAGATTAATGCTCGACGGAGAAACAATTTTAACCCATCAAAGAAACGAGCAATCTTACTTCTTGGGTTACGTATATAATCTGCATCATGCCTCGCTAACCTTGTGAAGTTAGCCTCATACTTTGCGACATTCTCATCCTCCTTCTGCCTCAGACTCAGAAATTGCCTTTCCATATCTGCTCGATGGTATCGAGGAAAGTATTTTTCTAAAAACAGATCTTTGAACTCCCTCCATTCCATATTGGATACTTCATCATCTTCCTTCATGTTTTGAATCAATGACCACCATTGATCAGCATCTCCAGTGAGGCGGTAAACTGCCATGATAACTTTTTCCCTTTAACTGCTACCCAAAGCCTGAAATATTTTCTCTAGGGAATTTATCCATTGCTCGGCTACTAAGGGATTTGTACTCCCATTGAACGTTGGTGGTTGTTGCCTCATGAATCGATCTAACATTGATCCTCCACGCTGTGGATCAGGGTGTTCCATACGGGTAAAGTTATTATTCATAACCTGAGTAACTTGTCCCAGTATGGTGATTAGCTGATCGGCACCAGTTGCATCACCAGCCCCACTATAATTATCTTGACCAGGAGGGCAATCCCTACACGGAGTTTGTGCATTGATACGGTTTCCATTTCTTCTACTAGGCGCCATTTCTAAACAATTGCATAAACTAGATCAGTTTATGAATCAAAATACATAATCCCATACTTATAAAACACTTAACATAAATTGAACTATTTATGGATATAATCCATAATCATAAAAATGTTTTCTTTGAGGAAGTATATACTCATAAACCCTTCATAATGATTTGTAAAGAAAATGAGAGTTATCCTAAGCATATCCCCCGGGAGTGTCGTAACCAAGAGTGCAGCAAGGCCCGTTGTCGTGCACCAGTTCCCGTTCGAGTCTAGCTCAAAGCGGTGTTTTCAGGTTTTACCCCTAGGTACATCTGTGCCAGAGCCGCCTCTACTTTCTTGTATCCAGACAGGGATGTATTGCTCGGAAAACTCACAAAATCTCTACAATACCATAATTATAGGAAGTTCTTCTATACTAATCCTCAAAGTTCATCTTAGGTCTACGTGATCTAATCAGAGTTTATCTAAATCTAGCTTCCAAGGTTTGTACTAAACTTCCTCTGATACCAACTGTAACGCCCCGACCCCAGCTACCCAGAGTCGGTGCATTAGTTCGAAACATTGGCATGATCACAAAAGATCAAGTCTCAAAAGACCGATTAGTTTAGTATCCTTAGAAACACTAGATACACTCGTAAACGTTACATTACATCATAAAGTGAAAAACTACAATAACAAAGTCTCCATATTCCACATTCATTTCCCTTTCTGACTACCCCTGCAGGTCATTCATAAAATACTTCTTCACATCCTGGAAAAATATTAAAACATTGAAAGGGGTGAGATCAGATGCTCAGTAAGGTTAACAATATACCAGAAGCTTTCATAAATAAACATTAACATTTAAGGCAATGTATAACTAAAACAAAAGCCTTTTAAACTTGAACTTCAACATAATATGGCAAAAGTAAAATGAGATAATGCCAATTACTTATTCACATGGATATTCTACTGGTCGAATAATCACATGCAATATCAATAACCACTTTCATAATGATGGAATGCATAATGCCAGACTATCATAACCACGTAGCCAAGGCCTCGTGCCAAGACCACAAATAAGATTTTGTCAAGGCCTCGTTCCAAGACACTAGTTTGTCTCATGAGACCTGCCGATGCATCGAGGAGCTATAGCGGGCTCCACCCGTCACTTATTAAGTCCAATTCATTCCTCATATGAATAGGTTTAAACATATCATAAACCATAACATAATCGTATCACATAAAACACGCATAAAGGAAACATAACATCTCCACATTTCAATCACAAGATATAAATACAACACATTGATATAATAAAAACGCTTTCAAAACCATTTTCAATACTAAAATAAAAGAAAGTTAAAACTTTGTATTTATTTTTCATTAAAAAAATGATGGCTTGTAGAGGAAGCCGAAACTCAAACAATGGTCACGGCGGTGGAGAAGTCGTTGTTGCCGCATAAGTATGGAAAGTAAAACATTCCCTTTTTGTCGTTTAGTAAAACTCTTCGTATAAAAAATATTCCTTTTTCATAAACGTAAAAGTCAAAGGGGTTTATACACCGTATAAAAGAAAGTTTTGTATAAAACCAAATATGCCTCAATGAAAGGGGATTGAGACGAAGTCCTTAAAAAGATCATTTTTTAAATAAAGTACATCTATAATGTGTACTCACTATAAGTACACATAAATAATGTGCAAATACAGTATAGGACATAATAATATCATGACATGATTTGAAAGTATGATATTAACCCAAAGAATGAAAATTGGGTTAAGAAATTCCCTTACCTAGCGTCCTGTCCTGACTCGACTGTTATTTAACCTCCTGAATAATAAACTAGAGTTAATTTATATTTACTTAAGAACCTTTTTCATGTTAATTATTCCTTTTATATCCCTTATTACCGTGTTATTAACATTATTTAATTATTTAAGTTAATAACGGTCGTTTTGTCGATCTTTGGTACTTGAGTCAAAAATAAACTTCTTATAATTACAAGTTGTTCATGTGGTGAAATATCCATTATATCCAGAATTATATTCATGATGTAGATATCATATATATAATATATATACAGTATATACATTCATTCATAATGTCACGTAACATTTAGAGGTAAGAAATGAAATGCACCGTTCATGGAGACGGTAAGCCGTACGTACACATGAGCGCTACTTTCATTTCTATTTCGTATTTAATGGAATGAAATCATAATGATATAAATTTATAAAATAATTACAGTATAATATATTGTATAATACCATTTAATCCATCCTTTATACATCCCACATATGGAATTAACGATTCAAATCACTTTGAGGGGGCGGTAGTCCGCACTTTCTAAAATGAAATTATCGCGTTTACCCATAATGGAAATCATAAAGTATTCCCTAAATGAGAAATACAGAAGCATAATAAAAACATAAACATAATATATATATCATATATGAAAATAGTGTCATCAAAATGGCCACCATTATAGGTGTTAAAAGAATTTGAACAATCATTGTTTCGTGAGGCAGTATTTCGCCACCCACAGAAACAGTATGTTCTTTAACCATTAGACGAAGGTGTGTGTAAGTGTAAACCAAATCCTTATCATAACAACATACTATTATATTTTAGATACTGGTGTTTTTACAAAAGAAAGTAATTTAAAGAGTTTAAGGGGTTGGAGAAGCAAAATAAAACAAAATAACATTAGAGAAGACATTACCTAAAAAATCGGGTAACTCTTTTTGATTTGAGACAAAGGCTTCCTTGGGAAAAATTCTGCCCAAAGTGAGGATTCTAGGAGTAATAGGGGGAAGTTGGGAGAGTATTTGGGCAGATTTTGGCCGAGCCAAATGGCTTGAAGGTGTGAATAAGGTGGGAGAGGTGGGGGCCTTTTATAAGTGGAGAGGAGGGGCTCTTTTGGAAAGATTGAAATGTTACATTATTAGACAATGATTTTCGGATTCTAAAGGTCCCAAACTTATATAATTCGTGTCTATGGTGATAAGGGTTTGAAATATACCCATCCAATAGTCTTTGGAAAAGTGTAAGCCTTGTATATTACATTATCTTTTCATTTTATTTAAATCGTTAAATAATGAGGTCATCGCTGCATCATAATGATGTCATAAATAATTTAATTTATTTAATGTCCAAAAATTATAAAAAAAATACTATGATGTAGGAAATCTTTTTATCTTTCTAATGAGTATTTATAGTCAAAATGTGGACTTGTGTAACCCCACATAAAAACTGTTTTATTAAAACAACTCATGTTTGTGTTAATTTAATTTTAACCTTAAATAAATATATATTAATGTCATTTTCCAACTAAAGTGGATCCATGGGGTCCCCAAGTTGACCCATGGGTTTTCTTGGTCTGCCATGACTCATCCAATAGTAGTAGGACAAGTTTCATTCTCATCTCATATTATTAAAACATTATTTGTACCTTAAACTACACTAATTACCTCTAATCGCGATTAAGAACTTAAAAGTTACTATTCACCAAAAATTTATTTTAATCTCATTGAACCACATTTTACTTCTTAATGACAACCATGTATGTCGGATTTTTGAAAATCAAATCACAGAAGTTGTAATATTTCATTTTAACGAAAAATCAGTTATTTAACTACCACTTAGTGGTTTCACTATTCATCAAAAATTGAAGTTTTTCAGAACAATGCCAAAATTTCACCCTAAGCTATAATTGATATTCCGAATTCAAAAATGATGTCTATTTTACAAAATTCGAAACATATAAGTTGCATTAATTAATTTTATAATTAATTCCCGCTGTCACAACAAATAGCGTGTTTTTAAGAAACAATTTATATCAAAAGATTGGCAATTGTTTATGTCCAATTTCAATGTTAAATTAATTCTAATGACCACCATTGGATAAAATGGTAAAAATATATTCTAATTATACTTTAAAACCACTAAATAGTATAATTTATCACAATAAATTATTTTGATTAAAAAAGTTGTTTTAAGTATTTTTCACTATTCATAAAAAAATTGGAAGTTCTCAGAAAGTTACAAAAAATTAAACTTAGGATAATTTCGATATTACGAATACCGAAATGAAGTCCATTTTGAAATATAAAATTTCTATAATTTTAAAAAGTGGTTATTACTATTTATAACGGCTACTTTGATTAATCGCGGTGTTTTAAAACTCGAAGTTGCGTACAATGCAAGCTATTGCATTATTGAATGAGAAGCGTATCGTGGAAGCTCGGGGTGTTACATTCTCCCCTCCTTCAAAAAATTGCGTCCTCGCAATTTGAAATTTTTCTTTGAAAGTAAAAGGTTGAAAAGAGAAAATACCTTTGAGGAAAACCCACATTGGAAATAAGATTAATAAAATTTAGCCTTAATAAGAGGGAAAGGGAAATGAAAAAGTCACCACCCAATTATGATCTCGATTAGGAGAACATTGGTGGCAATTAGAGACATATAATTGGAGGAAAAACGTAAATATTTGTAGGGAGTGATTGAGGTCATCAATCATAATCAACTGTCAAATTGAGGGCCTCAAAGCCTTTAATCTATGTTGATTTAAAATATCATCAGTTCAACAAGACATAAGGTATTAGGATAACACATTTTTTTTGTTTTAATATCCCTTTACTAAAGTTTAAGAATTAATTTATTCTTTGAATAAGAGATAGGTATATATATATTTATGCTTGACAATTAGAGTTTCAACCTTCAACTCATCTTTCACTCAAAAAGATAATAGAACTCAAAAATATTATACTTATCCTAATTGTATAAGGTTCCAAATGTTAACACATACCGTTTAGATTAGTAAAATTATTTTGTAATAACTGGGGACTTCCTGTAGGCTAGTGGTAGGAAATAAAGGTCTGTCGCACTATGATTGTGGGTTCGATTCCTGCAGCTTTGTCCGACGCGACGGGTTATGCCCCACCCTGCAGGTTGTCCTTTTCCTAAAACTATAGTATCATAATATTCCAAAAATAATCTTCATAAATGCTTTAACCTTAAACAATACTATCCATGGTTCAACTTAATCCATTCCAACCTTAATAGTTATCCAAAATACCTCCATCCAGACTTTCTCTAAAAGGTCTCTAAATTCCAAAATCAATTGTAACATCAGATTCCCCAAACAAAGAAAAGTTTCTCTTATTGTCACATACTAAAAATATGATTACCTTAATCATATTACCTTAATCAAAAAGTACTGCAGTAAAATCTTTATATATATCACATTTTTCTTATAACCAGAATATAATCCTTGAGTCCAAAAGCACCAATACATTAATTATTCCGCTTCAACTGTAGTAACAACATAAGATTGTCCTTGATCCCTTGGCCTTTTCTGAGGTAAGTTTCCCTGACGCTTAGGACATTCATTTTCATAATGACCCATTTCTCTACAGTTGTGGCATTCAACTTTGATAGCCTCTTTCTTTCCCTTGCAATCACGAGCCTGGTGACCCTTTTCTCCACATTTATAACAAACTCTCATTCCTTTTAGGCAAGCACCGGGGTGATTCTTCCCACAACTATCGCAGAATGGAAAATCCTTCTTTCCCTTTTTCCCATTATCCATTTCTTGTTCCACCGTTCTCTTCTACTCTTGCTTTACTTTGTTGTCATAAGACTTTGAGAATTCCTTTTCTGTCTTGATAGCACATGAGACAATATCTTCGTATGTTGAGAAGGTTTGTGAGATTAATGCTCGACGGAGAAACAATTTTAACCCATCAAAGAAACGATCAATCTTACTTCTTGGGTTACGTATATAATCTGCAGCATGCCTCGCTAACCTTGTGAAGTTAGCCTCATACTTTGCGACATTCTCATCCTCCTTCTGCCTCAGACTCAGAAATTGCCTTTCCATATCTGCTCGATGGTCTCGAGGAAAGTATTTTTCTAAAAATAGATCTTTGAACTCCCTCCATTCCATATTTGATACTTCATCATCTTCCTTCATGTTTTGAATCAATGACCACCATTGATCAGCATCTCCAGTGAGGCGGTAAACTGCCATGATAACTTTTTCTATTTCACTGCTCCCCAAAGCCTGAAATATTTTCTCTAGGGAATTTATCCATTGCTCGGCTACTAATGGATTTGTACTCCCATTGAACGTTGGTGGTTTTTGCCTCATGAATCGATCTAACATTGATCCTCCACGCTGTGGATCAGGGTGTTCCATACGGGTAAGGTTATTATTCATAACCTGAGTAACTTGTCCCAGTATGGTGATTAGCTGATCGGCACCAGTTGCATCACCAGCCCCACTATAATTATCTTGACCAGGAGGGAAATCCCTACACGGAGTTCGTGCATTGATACGGTTTCCATTTCTTCTACTAGGCGCCATTTCTAAACAATTGCATAAACTAGATCAGTTTATGAATCAAAATACATAATCCCATACTTATAAAACACTTAACATAAATTGAACTATTTATGGATATAATCCATAATCATAAAAATGTTTTCTTTGAGGAATTATATACTCATAAACCCTTCATAATGATTTGTAAAGAAAATGAGAGTTATCCTAAGCATATCCCCCGGGAGTGTCATAACCAAGAGTGCAGCAAGGCCCGTTGTCGTGCACCAGTTCCCGTTCGAGTCTAGCTCAAAGCGGTTTTTTCTGGTTTTACCCCTAGGTACATCTGTGCCAGAGCCGCCTCTACCTGCTTGTATCCAGACAGGGATGTATTGCTCGGAAAACTCACAAAATCTCTACAATACCATAATTAAAGGAAGTTCTTCTATACTAATCCTCAAAGTTCATCTTAGGTCTACGTGATCTAATCAGAGTTTATCTAAATCTAGCTTCCAAGGTTTGTACTAAACTTCCTCTGATACCAACTGTAACGCCCCGACCCCAGCTACCCAGAGTCGGTGCATTAGTTCGTAACATTGGCATGATCACAAAAGATCAAGTCTCGAAAGACCGATTAGTTTAGTATCCTTGGAAACACTACATACACTCGTAAACGTTACATTACATCATAAAGTGAAAAACTACAATAACAAAGTCTCCATATTCCACATTCATATCCCTTTCTGACTACCCCTGCAGGTCATTCATAAAATACTTATTCACATCCTGGAAAAATATTAAAACATTGAAAGGGGTGAGATCAGATGCTCAGAAAGGTTAACAATATACCGGAAGCTTTCATAAATAAACATTAACATTTAAGGCAATGTATAACTAAAACAAAAGCCTTTTAAACTTGAACTTCAACATAATATGGAAAAAGTAAAATGAGATAATTCCAATTACTTATTCACATGGATATTCTACTGGTCGAATAATCACATGCAATATCAATAACCACTTTCATAATGATGGAATGCATAATGTCAGACTATCATAACCACGTAGCCAAGGCCTCGTGCCAAGACCACAAATAAGATTTTGTCAAGGCCTCGTTCCAAGACACTATTTTGTCTCATGAGACCTGCCGATGCATCGAGGAGCTATAGCGGGCTCCACCCGTCACTTATTAAGTCCAATGCATTCCTCATATGAATAGGTTTAAACATATCATAAACCATAACATAATCGTATCACATAAAACACGCATAAAGGAAACATAAAATCTCCACATTTCAATCACAAGATATAAATACAACACATTTATATAATAAAAATGCTTTCAAAACCATTTTCAATACCAAAATAAAATAAAGTTAAAACTTTGTATTTATTTTTCATTAAAAAAATGATGGCTTGTAGAGGAAGCCGAAACTCAAACAATGGTCACGGCGGCGGAGAAGTCATTGTCACCGCATAAGTATGGAAAGTAAAACATTCCCTTTTTGTCGTTTAGTAAAACTCTTCATATAAAAAATATTCCTTTTGAATAAACGTAAAAGTCAAAGGGGTTTATACACCGTATAAAAGAAAGTTTTGTATAAAACCAAATATGCCTCAATGAAAGGGGATTGAGACGAAGTCCTTAAAAAGATCATTTTTTTAAATAAAGTACATATATAATGTGTACTCACTATAAGTACACATAAATAATGTACAGATACAATATAGGACATAATAATATCATGACATAATTTGAAAGTAGGAGATTAACCCAAAGAATGAAAATTGGGTTAAGAAATTCCCTTACCTTGCGTCCTGTCCTGACTCGACCGTTCTTTAACCTCCTGAATAATAAACTAGAGTTAATTTATATTTACTTAAGAACCTTTTTCATGTTCATTATTCATTTCATATCCCTTATTACCGTGTTATTAACATTATTTAATTATTTAAGTTAATAACGGTCGTTTTGTCGATCTTTGGTACTTGAGTCAAAAATAAACTTCTTATAATTACAAGTTGTTCATGTGGTGAAATATCCATTATATCCAGAATTATATTCATGATGTAGATATCATATATATAATATATATACAGTATATACATTCATTCATAATGTCACGTAACATTTAGAGGTAAGAAATGAAATGCACCGTTCATGGAGACGGTAAGTCGTACATACGCATGAACGCTACTTTCATTTCTATTTCGTATTTAATGGAATGAAATCATAATGATATAAATTTATAATATAATTACAGTATAATATACTGTATAATACCATTTAATCCATCCTTTATACATCCCACATATGGCATTAACGATTCAAATCACTTTGAGGGGGCGGTAGTCCGCACTTCCTAAAATGAAATTATCGCTTTTACCCATAATGGAAATCATAAAGTATGCCCTAAATGAGAAATACAGAAGAATAATGAAATCATAAACATAATATATATATCATATATGAAAATAGTGTCATCAAAATGGCCACCATTATAGGTGTTAAAAGAATTTGAACAATCATCGTTTCGTGAGGCAGTATTTCGCAACCCACAGAAACAGTATGTTCTTTAACCATTAGACGAAGGTGTGTGTAAGTGTAAACCAAATCCTTATCATAACAACATACTGGTATATTTTAGATACTGGTGTTGTTACAAAATAAAGGAATTAAAAGAGTTTAAGGGGTTGGAGAAGCAAAATAAAACAAAACAACATTAGAGAAGACATTACCTAAAAAATCGGGTAACTCTTTTTGATTTGAGACAAAGGCTTCCTTGGGAAAAATTCTGCCCAAAGTGAGGCTTCTAGGAGTAATAGGGGGAAGTTGGGAGAGTATTTGGGTAGAGTTTGGCCGAGCCAAATGGCTTGAAGGTGTGAATAAGGTGGGAGAGGTGGGGGCCTTTTATAAGTGGAGAGGAGGGGCTCTTTTGGAAAGATTGAAATGTTACATTATTACACAATGATTTTCGGATTCTAAAGGTCCCACACTTATATAATTCGTGTCTATGGTGATACGGGTTTTCAATATACCCATCCAATAGTCTTTGGAAAATTTTAATCCTTGGATATTACATTATCTTCTCATTTTATTTAAATCGTTAAATAATGAGGTAATCGCTGCATCATAATGATGTCATAAATAATTTAATTTATTTAATGTCCAAAAATTATAAAAAAAATACTACGATGTAGGAAATCTTTTTAGCTTTCTAATGAGTATTTATAGTCAAAATTTGGACTTGTGTAACCCCACTTAAAAACTGTTTTATTAAAACAACTCATGTTTGTGTTAATTTAATTTTAACCTCAAATAAATATATATTAATGTCATTTTCCAACTAAAGTGGCTCCATGGGGTCCCCAAGTTGACCCATGGGTTGTCTTGGTCTGCCATGACTCATCCAATAGTAGTAGGACAAGTTTCATGCTCATCTCATATTATTAAAACATTATTTGTACCTTAAACTACACTAATTACCTCTAATCGCGATTAAGAACATAAAAGTTACTATTCACCAAAAAATTATTTTAATCTCATTGAACCAAATTTTACTTCTTAATGACAAACATGTATGTAGGATTTTTTAAAATCAAATCACAGAAGTGGTAATATTTCATTTAAACAAAAAATC
Organism: Viscum album; assembly: GCA_963277665.1. NCBI lineage: Eukaryota > Viridiplantae > Streptophyta > Magnoliopsida > Santalales > Viscaceae > Viscum > Viscum album. Next base: position 458,604,709 of record OY728141.1, on the reverse strand, counting down.
AGTTATTTAACTACCACTTAGTGGTTTCACTATTCATCAAAAATTGAAGTTTTTCAGAACAATGCCAAAATTTCACCCTAAGCTATAATTGATATTCCGAATTCAAAAATGATGTCTATTTTTAAAAATTCCAAACATATAAGTTGCATTAATTAATTTTATAATTAATTCCCGCTGTCACAACAAATAGCGTGTTTTTAAGAAACAATTTATATCAAAAGATTGGCAATTGTTTATGTCCAATTTCAATGTTAAATTAATTCTAATGACCACCATTGGATAGAATGGTAAAAATATATTCTAATTATACTTTAAAACCACTAAATAGTATAATTTATCACAATAAATTATTTTTATTTAAAAAGTTGTTTTAAGTATTTTTCACTATTCATAAAAAAATTGGAAGTTCTCAGAAAGTTACAAAAAATTCAACTTAGGATAATTTCGATATTACGAATACAGAAATGAAGTCCATTTTGAAATATAAAATTTCTATAATTTTAAAAAGTGGTTATTACTATTCATAACGGCTACTTTGATTAGTCGCGGTGTTTTAGAACTCGAAGTTGCGTACAATGCAAGCTATTGCATTATTGAATGAGAAGCGTGTCCTGGAAGCTCGGGGTGTTACATACAATACCACTGATTACAGATCCAGACTATCATTCATGTAGTTCTACTCATGTGGTCTCAACTATCGGGACCCATAGGTGATCTCTACCTACATATTCATCATAAAACAACCTATATTTGTTTGGGTTGAATCCAATAACTCTATGTACTCAATACCTTCCTCTAGAAGTCTAAAGATGGGATTGATCATCAAAACCTACAAAAACACTGTAAAATTTTATTCAAACCTTTATTTTAACCAAAAATGATTACCATATGATTCAAAGAAGTCAATGGTTAGGAAATCCTCTAGAAATTGAATATGAATCACAAATAGATGCATACCAATCCAAGGAAGCATTGTGCCTTAGTCACACTATTAGAGGGATCACATTCGATCACTCTCTCATACTCATCAAGGTTCACTAATACTCCCTAATTTTATATAACATGTCCTTGTAATTGGAGCTCTCAAATCCTGAGATGTATTTTCCAGATCATAGAATACATATAGTGCTCTTAGAGTACATTTATGTTTATCCTATAGTTTCAAAATTTATCCTCCTTGAACAAATAGTACACCAAGATGAAATTGACGAAGAATACCATGAACTGATATAGGAAGGGATGAACGAACTAGTTCATGAGTCCCAAGAACACTTTTGGGGAATTCTTTATTTCAAATGGAATCAATAAGTAAACATATTGACTATAGTGACAACTGAATATCACATTTACATAATCACCATCCCAAATATGGAGATGGTGATATAATATTCTATATTTAGTATTTTAGATCAATATCTCCCCTTTAATCAAGTCTAAGTGGTCATTTATACTCGATAGTGGATACTTATTCTTTATGGTCACCTGATTTTGATAAAGTTAATACACACATAACCTCAGACTCTCATTCAACTTCTTCGCGAAAAAAAATTTGATTCCCTATGGTGAAACAGTGGGTCTAAAAAATCCATTCATCTATAAGTCTTCCAACTAAAACTTCATAATATAAATATCTTTAGGATACATACAATATTCTAGCATAGATATCAGGGTAGTACATGGGTGTAAGTCTATGAATAGTTAGATCTTCCGATTGGGAGAAAAACCCAACATGTCTTCTCAAAATAGTTCATCTTACTTCTCTGCGACTTTAAGAAAAAGAAATATCATAAAATCTATTAATTGAATTTTAATAAAATAAATTCTTATATTAATCCACTATATCCTAATATGTATGAGTCCATACTATTTTTTTTGTTTCTCCTTATCACTAATTGAAGAAAACTTGTCACATCTATGATAACACACCACACCCTATGCATGATGTGTTCAGTATGTGCATGAAGTGTGTATAGCCAATCTATAACTAGTATGATATCCTATGAACTCATCATTTCAAAAAAGAGATCCCGATATATGATAGCTTCTATAATATTCAGGTCACACTATTGGTTGATGTGTCTGATCAATGAATCCAATTTAGTATGAGTTTCTAAATGCTACTGTTGATCCACAGAATCAACTATAATATATAGGTTTCAAACTAGGTATGGAGTAAGAATATAGTAGATCATGATTATTTTTATCCTAAATTAATTTATGATATAATATAAATAGATCATACTTATATGCATACACATATTCTATAGGTCATAGGCCTCTACTGCATGTAGCTTTAATAGACCCTGAAAACTAGCTCATTGAGCCTAGTGTGGGCCATCTAGGGTTAGTTATGGAAAGAGATAGAACATTTATCTAGCCCATGCATCTCCCAAAAATCCTCTTCCATGATCACTACCTTGAATACCCTTAAATCTAACTAATGGATCTTCCTAGATGGTCCATAGACTACCTATGGATAAGTTATATGGTGGGTCAAAAAATCCAACAAAATTTTTCCCCAACCATCACTAGAGTGGAACCACCTCAGTCTAGAATAACTATTACTATCCTAAGATTCCCAAACCATAGGCCATATTTACTTTGACAATCTCTTCAATTATCTCACACATATGGATCCCAATGCAAGATGTTGAATACCGTATTATGATACTCTTACGTTCCCAATACCAATAGAAACTATCAACATATTCTCTAGAAATATTATCTCCACCACCGTGGCTCACTCGAGAACTCTAGTGTATATTGGAATAAAAAGAGGTAATAAACTAGACTGAATACCTTTGAATATACTTCACACAAAAGTTATTCGTTTGAATAATCCACCTAAAACCATATCTATAAAGTATCATGAGTGGATAGTGATCCTTGTTGAGTACTCAAATATTGTCATGCTACTATATCAGATATGCAGAAGATACTTGATGTGAACCACCCAAAACATAACTGGAGTGAAATAAATTCTAATAATACACTCAAAAATTTTCTATGATAGAGTCATCTCATAATAATATAGATTCACCAGACTCCACTATTTCCCTCATGATCCATGAAAAATTCATAATAACCAAAAACCATTAGATATAGACGTGTCCTAACAAGGTGAAAAACATGAATAACTTCCTAGATCCAGTACTTTTCTACTTGAGGGTATATTACACCCCAAAATAAGGGTGGTTATTTTTACTAAAAAATGAATTGAACTCAATCTATGTGACGTATCTACTAGAAGAGCAGGTGAAACATGCTACTCAACAAGTGTTGGTATGTGGATTAAACTACCTGAAGATACTATCTTATGATAAAGATCATGTATTGAATCCTCAAGACTATATGGATCATACATGTGATCCTATTATGAATTAAAATATGAAAATCAATGTATAAGAATCCTAAAATAGAAAATATATAACAGAGTGAATAGTATACCAAGATAGTTGTCTAAATAACCTCATAGAAACCACAACCATTTCCTATATGATGCATATACTTATTTTTTCTGTACAAATAGTTCCTCTATATACCATGTAAAATATAATGTTATTAGATTCATAGGGAATTGATAGGTTGGACACAACATCAACACTATATTCCCTATCCCAAGATCTGACCAGGAAATACTTTAACACTACTTTTCTAAAACCCAAACCAATAACACACATAAAAAATATCCAAAATTAAATACTTGGATGAATTTTATTTGATACTAATTTTTCATGACCCATCCCTCTAGGGACGGCCAAGACAACGATAATCTAATTGGGTCACACCATGACTTCCACTAATAGGAATGGTTTTGGTTATAATATCCAAGTACACATATCACACGCATGGTAGGCATTAGCCTAAGGTACCCGTATACACACACACATCTAAAAACCCCAAATAATTATAAAATAATCTAATACCAATCCATGAATATATATATATATATAACCTACAAATATAGTATGAAAAAATATTATAAATCATAAGGGGATAAATAAAATACCCCCCCCCAAGTGGTAAACCAAGATAAACCTACTATATAGAGGGGACTATAGGAAAATAAAACACTTGGTATGTACCATATTTTTTCTATATAGAATATTATTTTTTTCTCTTACAATACATAGGAATAGTTCAATGGTTCATTGTAAACAAATAACACAACATATTCAGGTAGAGATCATGCATGGGTGGATATACCAATACATAGTTGGCCACCCTAAAAACACAAATCATAATTAATATAGGGAGTATTCAGCTCAATAGCATGTGGTATTATCTATCATAATATGAGACATAATAATAAAAATCACTTTTGTGCTTAATATAGACAGTGTGTATCAGGGTAGGGTTGTAACTACAAATCATACAAAGTATTTTTATCTATCTATTCATGGTCATTCACATCTTGGAGAGCTCACCCTCAAAGCCTGATAACCCTAATGATGCTCATTATAGTGGTATTTTTAATTTTAGTCTAAATAAAAAGGTATACACTATAACATATAATATATTGATACATAGATAAGAGATCAATCCTTTGGCCTGATGGGTATAGAAGACCCTATCTGGAATAACCCACTATGTAGAGTATCAATATCAAGGTTTGTTCTTGATGATGATTCCAAAAAATACCACCTAAGGAATTGAATTTGATATAAGATCCAACCATCGGCTTATATAATATTCTTATAACTATATTTGAGATTAATCCCATATCGAGGATCACATTTTCTTATAGGTCATGATTCCTCACTCTACCCTTATGAGGATAGGTTAATGAAATATACAATAAGGAAATTGTGGTGCACAGTAGATAAAAAGGGCCTTAACTGTCTATAAGAAAGTACATGGTGTGTATTGGGATTACATTTTTTATCTCAACTAACCTAGGTTAGCTTTTGTTTTTTGAAAAATCACATGTACTTTGGGTCATTCCCGCATAATTTTTCCATGACCATGTACCTAGTCATTCCCATGTACCGGAGCTTTCCTAAGTACTAGGTTGTGAAATTTTACTCTGGCTATGCTTGTTTATAGAGCCTTAACTAAGTTCTATACAATGATTTTGTACTCTACTTTTTCTTGTGTACCTTTTTGTTTCCATGTCCGTTTAGTCATTAGGAACATAATGATTCTCTAGGAATGTTTTATAAGATGTATGGTGGGTACCACAAATTGTGTGATACATTATTTTCACAGAAACTATAGCCATCATAGCCTAGTAATACATAGCCTGTGTTATTAAAACTAAAAGTATATTAGTCAGTATATTTAATGAATTCCCAAAAAAGCTTCACAAATTCTTCATTATTACTACTGAATTGTATTTTTCAAGATATATCAACACTCATTTGAGGATATGAATTGATTGAGCATGTCCATCATTGGTGAAAAGATTTTATCTATACAATTTCATTTGGAATTCATAACATCACACCACATTTTATTCTCATTTCAAACCCTGAAATGTGGTTCTAAGATCTAAAACCCAACCCATCATGTTCAACTCTACACCTTGATCATGCCTTTGATCTCAATCATTAACACAATGTTGTGACCCGTTTCACCAATGGTTTATTATACAATGATCATTTACTAGGTATTTTTCAAACTATTTCCAATTGGAATTTCGATGATGAGCGCACAATGAATGGTGCTATGGAATTAGGAAACACCATTATAGGAATGATTATTAAACACTTTTTGGTTTTACAATGATTCTTTTCCATTAAAATGATGAATATAAAACTGATAAACAAGAAATAATAAAATGTCACCAATTTCTAAAAAAAATGATTTCACATGTCTCTTTGAATTGGTATTTTTCTTGAATCCTTAGTTTTATAAGCAGTTGTTTTTTTCTAAATGTTGTGGGTCTCCTTGTGTGGTTCTTTAAACTGGTTTGAAAAGAAATCCATGAGATTATGTTTGTTAGGCTTTTGGTGTATATATTTTGTTGAGTGTGGGTTGTGAGGAAATGCTTGGTTTGTTTTTACAAAATTGAATATATTATCACTAAAGAATTTTATGAAATGATTTGAAACTTGGAACTTAAGGGCCCGTTTGGATTTTTAAATATGAAAGTGGTGTTTAGAGTTGTTTTCGAAGAGCTTGTGAAATGTTTTCATAAGGGCATTTGATTATGTAAAACTAGAGGCCCTATTTACAACTCCAAGCGTTTAATAAAGTGGTTTTGATTACTGAATGATGTGATGGCCCGGTTGGCACTTCATATGTTTGACATGTATGCATATACATAATTATGTGGGGTGATCCTATCTAGGGTAACCCTTTATGGGTGAACACATAGGATGTGTCCTTGTTTGGGGTAGGCAAGTGCGGTGACATGAGTCACGTGTGCGAGGGCCTTCCTACATACACATTATTATTATAATAACCATGGGTTCCAGGGCGTCTCTTAGATTATCGATTGACGGTTGCTGACCAACCTTGATTAGATGGGTTGGTACCACTTAGATTTGTTATTAGGCCAGACATGCTTTTCCACTAGATTGGTCAGTTAGGGTGGCCAGTTGGTTATAGACTTAGGAGCTTCACCATACGCCGGTAGGTGGTTCCAAAACCGAGTACATCCTTGGGACTTCTAGGGATGTTTAAGATCACCCATGGTTACTGGATTAGTTATATTGTATGTTTACTTTCTGTTGCACTAGTATATTTTCAGTTTTAAGTTTTTACTTGTTTTATTCTAGCCCAACTTGGTTTTTTTTTCTGTTTGGGATTTCATTTATAAAATGACTAATGATTTTGGAAATGGTGTGTAGCGTGTGATGGGGTTTTTAAATGAGAACAATATATTGCATGTTTTAAATTGTGAAAACCCTATTTTTATATTTGTATTTAAAATTTGTGTTAGTGGACTATTTCGGAAAAGATAACTATTGGATTCAGTGGTTTATTCTTGGCATCCCTACTGGGAATCTCGGTGCTGAAACCTATTATATCTTTCCAGTTTCAGGTTCAGTTTCTTGTTCATGTTCCTAGTTCAGCTACTCAATGTTGGAGCAGACTTTGTTCTGAGTTGGGTGGTGACCTGAAGGGTCACAAGTAGGTATGTACATTCATTTTCATTCCACTGCTAATTTTAATTCCTTATCGTAAGTCCTTATTTATTTGGTCATCTTTTGTTCTTGGGCCAAATCATTCCCAATGGTTAGATTTTGATTCCCAACACTATTTGGCAGCCTGTGGGGATCGAGAACACCCCTCGGGACTATCCACGGACCGGATTGGGTGACCGGTTCAGGTTCGACCCTAGCTAGTTCATGACACCTGCCTCATGAACGCAACGGTGCCCTTAGATTTTCGATCCTAGCAACTGTTTAAGATTTATTCCACTTTTTCTAGAAAACGGATTACGTGCACTAAATAAAGCTTAAATAAACTTTGACAGATAATTTTGGGCATGCCGAGCCTCAGAATCATGCGCCGTTAGATTTCACAATCTCGAAATAATTCCATATAATTAAAAAATATACAGAATTTCCCTGGACATTACACATGTCTATTGGTTCCATGGTTTTTTGTAGAATCTCTTTTCATTTGATGTGGATTTTTGGGTTTATCTATTTTAGATTAACTCAAAATGGTTGGTATGTATTTAGTCAGTGTCCATGTTCCTTATCATTTTTATAGGTTATTCATAAAAATGACCAGTGAAGATAATTGTATCCCTAAGAGGGGGAGAGGTGAATAAGTGATACCTTTTGTTTTTTTTAATAAAAGATATAACCTTCTCCTCATATTAAAGATTTGATTCCTTTTATGAAGAAATTGAAATACACATCCTCAAGTACATAAGTATTCACATGGTTCATTATTCAATATGAATAGCTACATCCATGGTATGGTTTGGTTAAAATTCAATACATTAAAATCCAATAGAAAAAAATAATTGGATTATAATGAGTAAGATATCCCCTTTAACTATTGTAGTACATTGAAGGAAATCTAAAAGTTTGTGTATGTCCTCTTAGAAAAAATAAGGTAATACCTTGTTTTTGTAACGACTCATGTTTCCTGTGATTCTTTTCAACTCAAAAAATTTATTAAATTGAAAAAAAATCCTTAGATTATTACCAAGATAAAGGTAAGAACTTCTGGGAATTTTTTATGGAAAATTGAGACTGATTTTCTAGGGTCTTATTTTCCAAATATGATTCCTCCTCATCCCATTCTCTCCAATATGATTCATCAAATCAGATATTCTTTTCGAATAAAATAGAAATTAATTTTCACAGGTTATATTATTGAGTAAGATAAAACCCAGTATGATTCTTCCTCTATTCATGAAACCCAATACAGAAATACCAAAGATGATTAATCTAGCCTGATACAATAATCTACCAAATAAAAATGAAAACATGAATACAATGACAAGATATTTAGGATATGTTCCTAGTATAATGATCATCTGAGTACAATTTTATGATCTTTTCTAATCTCCGGTGACTTCATTCTATCGAAATGTCGTCAACAAAGAATAATATGGTATCTTCTTTCTCTCAAGGAATACATGGATCTTATCTCTCTACTTTAGTGAATAGTACCATCCCACAACATGAAAGTAAAAAATTACATATCCTTTTATAGGTGACCCTTGAATGGGTACGGTAGGAACCCCAATAATATTTTCTGCTAACACAAATTTTCCAACATTTCAATTTCCCCTAAAATTTCCACATGTATTTTGACTTTGTAAAATCTTCTTGAATCTTCATGAATATTCTTCAAACTTAATGTCCTTATTATTCCCTTCATTTGAATCCCTAAATGATTTCAATAGCTAATTATGATTTTAATTTCACAGACCGATACCAATTAATGAGTTCGATTTTTATCGATCTGGAATTCATTAATAAATTTCTCTGTATGAATTATAAGAAAGTGCATGAATAATTGGATACCACAATGATTTTTTTAATACAATTCTCATAACCAATTTAAATCAAAATCATTCATTTGAATGTACATCTCCCCCTTAACAATTCATTCATCAATATATTTCTCTTCTTCTCTTCCCATACTTTGATAGTCAAAACATCATCTCTACCTCTTCTCTTAACCTATTTGGATACATGTAAAGTATATCAACCCTATTGAAATGGTTGAATTCAATGTTGGTCTCATTATATCATTCTATTCTCTTAACCCACTTAAAAATACCATTCAAAATCTTGTGCTTGTATCATTACTTCCTATATGAATTTATATACTTTTTATAATAGATTTAACATTGTTTGACTGTCATTGGAATGTATCATAACTTTCCATTCATTCTAGATAATTTATTTTCTTATCAACCCTAGTATAATATTTTTAGAAAATGATTTATCTGGATATGATCATCCTGTGTATGATAATTCTATATATGATTATTATGATTATAATTTTCCTGGATACAATATTCCTGAATATGATATTTTCTCAGTACAATTATTATGAATACAATCATTTTAAACAACAATAGGCACTATCTCTTACTGTACAATAGAAATCATGTTTTCAATCAGCATGGACTTCTTAATTTAGAACCACCTTTTCAATCAGCACAATCTTTTCAATCAACACCCCATTTCCAATCGACACAACCTTTTCAATTAACACCACCATTAAAATCGGCACCACATTTTTAATCGACACCACCTTTTTCAATCAACACCACTTATTAATACTACTTTCTTTCATCAAGCTTGAATCGATATTTATCCAAAAAACTTATGAATTATATGAAATACATGTTTCCAAAGCATCTTAATAATTAAATTTATCCTAGTTAGAAAACTTTGATACATCATTAAAGAAACCACTTCTTTCACAGTGGATTCAGAGTGAATATGGTGACCATTTACATCTAACAAGATTAATTCTACATGTGACTAATTCTATAATTTCAGATAATGATCAATTCTTCATTTTGATGGACATAGTGATTCTGATTATTCAGAAAACACGATTCTAATTATTTTTGAAAACATGAATAATATTCTTTTGAAAACGTGGATCTGATTCTTTTGAAAACAATCCTCAATACGATTTATAAAGTGAGGTGATTTCCAAAAGCATTCATTTCCTTAAAAATTTGACAACAGAATACATCACTTAAAAACCTTTTCCTTCCTCATATCCTAGGTCCAAAAAATCTCCCCCTTTGGATTTTTTTGTCACCCATGTTTCATAATTCTCTGAAATTTGAATCCCAAATAAATGGATTACTTATAAAAAATTATATGCCTATGTGATATGACTCATTGTAGGGAATAAGAATCATTGACAATAGAACCATGATGTCCAAAATTAGTGATTATGAAAACCCTTTTCTATTTTATTCCTCATCAGTTCTTCAATGTAACTCCCCGAACCTAGATACCCAGAGTCGATGCATTATTACATAACATTGGCATGATCACAAGAAAGATCAAGTCTCTAAAGACCGATTAGTTTAGTATCCTTGGAAACACTAGATATATTCATAAAGTTTACATTACATCAATAAGTTAAAAACTACGACAACATATTGTCTTCATATCTCCTTATACTATCCCTGAAGGTCATTCATAAAATACTTCTTCACATCCTGGGAAAAATAAAACATTGAAAGGGGTGAGCTCAGATGCTCAGTAAGGATAACAATATAGCAGAAACTTTCATAAATAAACATAAAAATTTAAGTCATTGTATAACTAAAATAAAATCCTTTTAAGCATGAAATTCAGCATAATATGGAAAGGATAAAATGAAATAATACCATTTAATTATTCACATGGATATTCTACTAGTCTAATAATCACATGAAAATATTAATAACCACTTTCATAATGACAGAATGCATAATTCCAGACTATCATAACCATGTAGCCAAGGCCTCATGCCAAGACTACAAATAAGATTTTTTCAAGGCCTTGTGCCGAGACACTAGTTTGTCTCATGAGACATACTGATGCATCAAGGAGATATAGTGGGCTCTACCTGTCACTTACTAAGTCCAATGCATTCCTCATATGAAAAGTTTGAAACATAACATAAACATTCGTATTAAAACTAGCATACGAAATGTCAATACTTTATCCACAAACCATGAATGGTAAAAAAATAGCACATCCACAGTCAAACATAACTCATTTGATATAATATGGAATATTGTATTGTATCATATTAACCTCAATCGAGAATAATGAAGGATATTAAAATAGATGAAAATAATCATCAAAACTATTTGAGAGAAATATCACCCTTTTTCTTGAAAACAATTAAAAGTATCACTATTTATCAAGAAGCCCTTTTAAATATATTTTTGAATCAAAGTGTCCCATACCACTTTGAAACTTTAAAAATGAATTTTAATTTCAAAACATTAATTTCCATATAAATAAATCCTTAAACCCATTTTTAAAACATGGACATTAGTGAGAAATATTTAGAAGAACAAATCTTTAAAACATTTTAAAATGATATTTTAGTTATAGTTACTAACCAAAAGAGAGACACTTGAATAAAAATAATTGAGGTAATAAAAAACATTGTAATATCATGAGAATAGAGGGATTCATGATATACTATGTAAAAGTACATTATATACACCATATAAAAGTTATTTGGTGTATAATAACAAAGGAGTATCAATGGAATGGAATTTGAGATGAAACTTCTTATAAAGATCATATACTTCAGTTAAGGATAAATCAACGACATAATTATGTGTGAAAAATAGAAATACACTAAATATGATTGGATATTTAGTGTAAATCAATCATATTACATTCACACATATTCCTGTAAAAACAACATCAATGAATTGGATATTTAACTCAACAAATGGAGATTTAGTTAAAATTACTCTTATCAAGTTCAAATCGATGACTTGAGAATTTATCAATGGAGTGATTATGTGTATCAAAAGTATATCCATAGAAAGGGGAGTAGAAATTATGACATAATCAAATTAATAGTGATTCCACACATAATCTTGTAGTAAAATAATCAATGAAGAATGCCTAAAGTCGAATGAGTGGAAATTAAAATTTCACATTCCCTTATCGATTAGGTAACTTACGAAACATAAAACCATGAAACAAGGATCACACAATGATGATGTAAATATACATGAATTAAATTATATTACACAATGAATACAAACATGGGCAGTACACACACCACATGTAATAAATAAGTGGTGAACAATGGAATTATCGCGGAATTAAAAGTGAGATAAGAAACCCCTTACTTTGTACTTTTTCCTTGGTCGAAGGTAGGTTAAACTCCTTTATAATGGTTAAATAATTGTTATTTAATTATACAAGAATCATTTACATTAATAGGATATCATATATGATCTTTTAACATTGATTTGTTAAAAATATTTTAGTATTATCTTCATTTCGGGTGTTAACTTACTCGTTTTCCATTATATTCGTTGTTATGTAAGCTGTGTTTTTTATGGATAGGTAGTATCTTATTCATATCCAGAATTATATCAAGTCCTAAAACATTATTTTTAATCATCAAATGAGAATTATACTTGAATGGATACGATGGAGAATGAATCTCATCGCGTTTGTGGAGACGGTAGTCCGTATGTACGCACGAGCGACAATATCATTCTTTTGATGTTAAAATAAAATATAATCGGATGGTATATCATATAGAAATAATAATTATCATGTTATATTTATTATTTACATGAATTACACATCATTATTATACCCATATAAATAATAATTTATTGAATGATAATTACACCACGATGTGGAGACGGTAATCCGTACGTACGCACGTATGGTGACATGCCATTCAAAGGATAGATAGAATACTGAATATGGTTGTACCATATTTATAATAACATCATATTATATAGAAGATATGGGAGTTATTATTTTAGAATAGAAATAACAAAGAAAGAATAAGTTGAAGAAGAAAGGAACTTGAAAGTGGGTGGTGAAAACATTACCTCTTCTTCGGGTTCTTCCTTTTTGATTTGATCAAAAGGGCTCTTTAGGTTAGCTTTCTGATCAAACTAAGGCCACTAGGTTGTAGTGAGGAAAGTTGAGAGAGTATTTGGGTAGGGTTTGGCCGAGACAAAAGGCTTTGAATGTGTGAATTAGTGATAAGGGAGAGTTCACTTTTATAAGAGGGGTGAGGGGCACCTTTGGAAAAGCAAAAAATATTATTTTATAATAAATTAATATTCGATTTATAATGGATCCAAAGTTGATTATTTAAAGTTTAAGGTGAGTATGGGTCGAAAATCACTCAACCAATATAATTTAGACAGGTTTGTGTCATTATATTAACCTTATCTTTAAGTATTGACTCTTAGTTAATTAGTTTCACTTTTACAATGTCTCTTTGTATTTTTATATTATATGGTTAATAAACTTACTATATACATCCAAGAAACCCCTAAGTGGTCCATTAAAAATACACCTATCATTATATAAGTCTTTTTGCCGAACCTTAGATTTTTATGAATTGAATATAAATTAATAATATAATATTTGTTTTAAAAACTCTTTTATGTCAATTTTGACACTATTGGGTTTTTTTTGATAAATTCATAACACCATTATTACTTCGAAAAAAATTTATATAATCAATCCTAATATGTCATATTAACCTATAAAATTAGTTTAATTCATAAAAAGTCTCAAATTACATTTATTTTGATATTTAGAATATCAATTATTTTAATATTTCATTAATTAGGTAATTACTGCATCACCATTGTTTCATAAATAAATTAAATTATTTAATATCTACAAATTATAAATAAAATATCATTATGTAGGAAATATTTTTATATTTATAATTAATATTTAAAATCTAATTTATCTTATGTATAACCCTATATTAAAAATGTTTTAGTAAATAAACTTTGATTTTAATTCTTTTAACTCTTCTTTGAATTAAATAATAATAAATGTCCTAATCTAATACAAGTGTACCTAAATGATAATATTTTACTCCAAAGGTTGTTTTTGGTCGAGATACACTTGTCCAATAGAATTAGGACATGTGTTAGGGTAATATTAATATCATTTTTACCCTTAATCACCCTATTTACTTTTAACCGTGGTAAATAAAAGTAAAAAGTTACTATTCACGAAAAATTATTTTCATCTCATTGAACCACATTTTACTCCTTGATATTAACCGTGTCTCTCAGATTTTCTAAATTCCACTCAAAGAAGTGGTAAAATTAAGTTTTATGAAAAAATTAGTTTTTTAACTTCCACTTAGTGGTTTCACTATTCATCAAAAAAACAAAGTTTCCAGAAAAATACCAAAAAATAGGCCTAAGCTATATTTGATATTATGAATTCAAAAATGATGTCTATTTTACCAAATTCAAAACATATCAGTTGCATTAATTAATTAAATAATTAATTTCTGTCGTCAAAACAAATAGCGTGTTTTTAAGATATAATAACTATCAAAAGATTGACACTTGTTTATGTCTGGTTTAAATGTGAAATTACATCCAATGACCAAAATTGTATTAAATGGTAAAAATATATTCTAAATATACTTAAAAACCACTCAAATTAATAATTTATCTCTATTAATTATTTCGATTAAAAAATTTGTTTTTAATTAAAATTTAGTAATTTTCACTATTCATCAAAATATGAAAGTTATCCGAAAAGTACCAAAATTTCACCCTAAGATAATTTAAATATTACGAATCAAAAAATGAATTCCTTTTCGAAGGAAAAAATTTATAAAATTTCAAAAAGTAGGTATTACTATTCATAACGGCTAGTTTGATTGGTCGGGGTGTGTTAGAATCTCGAAGTTGCATACAATGCACGCCATTGCATTATTCAAAGGGAAACGTACCGTGGAAGCTTGGGGTGTTATATTCTCCCCTCCTTCAATAAATTGTGTCCTCGCAATTTTTTTAAAATTGGGCTTGAGAATATAATGGAAAGTTCCACATCGGAAAAATAGTCAATAAAACTATCACTTTAAAAGAAAGGAAGAGAGGTATAAAGGACACCCAAGATAACTCATACTAGGATTCCATGTAAGAAAACATGGATATGGACGATAAACTAAGTGTTAAGTTCTGATGGAGAGTGATAGAAAACATGATTAGGATAAAGTTAACAATAATAAAATCACAAACTTGTGTTGGGACAAACGGTCATTAGTCTCCCAGTAGGAAAAGTAAACAGACAACATCTTTTACTTTAAGTTACATTACATAAGGATGAGGAAATAATTTATGATATTGACTAACAACATAAAGAGATATACTTACTTTTTAAGTAGAGTTTCATTCTTTAATAAATTTTTACCACTAACTCATTTTTTTTAAAAATGAGTATTCAAGAAGACTTGGTCACAATGGAAGAGCTAGAATAAACTTCTATGGAAATACATGATCCACATAGGATAAACTATATATTTACCTTGTCTTTAGAGATTAATCAAAACCAAAATGGTTAGTATAATATCTAATGATCCCCCAAATGGATATTCTATTAGAGAAAAAAACACTAATCTTAATTTCTAAAATTAAACCATCAATACCCCAAAGTTAAATAAATACCATTCAATAATAAATTGTCCTTAAAATCCTTCAATATAATCCAAACTAATATTAAAACCCAAAACTTTTAAGAATGTAGTCTTCCATGTTAAATTGTATCTCCAAATGACATTAATTACTCTTAAAGTCACATACTTAAAATTAATTAACCTAATCATTTCCATAAATAAACCAAATCACTATAAATCCACAAAAAAACATAGATAAAAATCCACCATTACTCCTCAAATGAAATCCCATACTATTCTATTTTCCTTGGGCATATAGTGTTCACAACAAAGCAAACAACTTCCAAAATAACATTTATCACTTAATCAACAAATCATTTCCCTATACTAAGGGTATTCATTTTATAAGACATAAGATCTCAAATAAAATTATTATTGATCAATAAAATCATTTAACTAAAAATAATAGTCACACTAACCAGGGACTTCACGTAGTCCAGTGGTAAGCGATAAATCCCAATCACACTTTGGTTGTGGGTTCAATTCCCACAGCTTTGTCCGACGCGACGGGTTGTGACACGGTCTGTGTGTTGTCCTTTTTCAAAAACTATATTTTATAACATTACCAAAATGAGATAAATTACACAAAATAACCATAACATAATTTAACCACAAATCTTATCTCATTCCTTGAATTTTCATCCCAAATTATAATAACTTATAATTTCCTCAAACCCAACGATAATATAACAACAAATGGTTATTTATAACTATATCCACAAGAGAAAAGATAATTCTTATTCAAATATCATTCTCACATGGAAAAATGCATGGTTAAAAATACAAGAGAAAATTATTCCAAATTAAACCCATCAACAAGGAGCACTAATACTTTTTAAACATTTCTACAACCATTTATTTCCACATAGCTTCTTCTTTGACCAAGAAAATATCCTATAGAATAGGGCATTCACTTGGGTAATGTCCAGGTCCCCTACATTTACGGCAAATGACTGTAAATGGATTCTTGGGACCATTTTTATCTTATTCTATAGTACTCTTCATTTTTCTTCTGCAATTATTCACTTTATGTCCTTCCTTCCCGCAAGTAAAGAATTTCTTTGTCCCATTGAGACACTTTCCTGGGTGTCTCCTTCCACATTTTCTGCATGATGGAAATTGAGGATTCCTTTCTCCATGGTCTCCACTGCTGGAGCTCTTATCATTCATCACCTTTATCTTCTTTGTGGTGTCCGGGAATTGGATAATATATATATTTTTGATCATATTTTTGTAAAATTGATTTGGCATAAAGACGAAATCTTTTACGCCTATCAACATTCCATTTTGTTGCTCATTGCCACCATTGTTCCCACCTTTTACATCATTCTCAAAGTCACTATGACTTCCTTGTAATCCATCCATTGACTAAAACCAAAAATCATTGTGTGAGTAATAGTAGTGATAAAATCATATAGAGATTAACATGTCACCATATTCTCAATTTGAAACACATTAGGATTAACCAAGGTCATTTACTCTCATCTTATATATATAATATTTCAAATCAGTTTGTAAAGAAAATGTAAATTATCCTAATCATATCCACAGGGAGTGTCGTAAGCAAGAGTGTTGTAAGGCCCATTGTCGTGCAACAGTTCCCGTTCGAGTCTAGCTTAAAGCGGTGTTTTTGGGTTTTACCCCTAGGTACATTTTTGCCAAAGCTGCCTCTACCTGCTCATATCCATACATGGATGTATTTCTTGGAAAACTCACAAAATCTCTACAATACCAAAATTCTAGGAAGTTCTTATATACTAATTCTCAAAGTTCATCTTAGGTCTACGTGCTCTAATCAGAGTTTATCTAAATCTAGATTCCAAGGTTTGTACTAAAATTCCTCGGATACCAACTATAACACCTCGTCCCTAGATAACTAGAGTAGGTGCATTATTACATAACATTGGCATGATCACAAGAAAGATCAAGTCTCGAAAGACTGATTAGTTTAGTAGCCTTGGAAACACTATATATATTCATAAAGTTTACATTACATCAATAAGTGAAAAACTACAACAACATATTGTCTTAATATCCCCTCATACTATCCCTACAGGTAATTCATAAAATACTTCTTCACATCCTAGAAAAAATAAAATATTGAAAGGGGTGAGCTCAGATGCTCAGTAAGGATAACAATATAGCCGAAACGTTCATAAATAAACATAAAAATTTAATGCAATGTATAACTAAAATAAAA
This sequence comes from Viscum album, assembly GCA_963277665.1. Lineage (NCBI taxonomy): Eukaryota > Viridiplantae > Streptophyta > Magnoliopsida > Santalales > Viscaceae > Viscum > Viscum album. The sequence continues at coordinate 458,586,921 of OY728141.1, read as the reverse complement.
GCCTTTCAAACTTGAACATCAGCATAATATGACAAGGATAAAATGAAATAATGTCATTTACTTATTCACACGGATATTCTACTAGTCGAATAATCACATGAAAATATAAATAACCACTTTCATAATGACGGAATGCATAATGCCATACTATCATAACCACGTAGCCAAGGCCTTGTGCCAAGACTACAAATAAGATTTGTCAAGTACTCATTCCAAGACACTAGTTTGTCTCATGAGACCTACCGATGTATCGAGGAGCTATAGCGGGCTCCACCCATCACTTACTAAGTCCAATGAATTCTTCATATGAAAATTTTGAAACATAACATAAACATTCATATTAAAACTAGCATACAAAATGTCAATACTTTATCCACAAAACATGAATGGTATAAAAATAGAACATCCACAGTCAAACATAACTCATTTTATACAATATGAAATATTTTGTTGTATCAGATTAACTTCAATCGATAATAATGAAGATATTTACATAGATGAAAATAATCATGAAAACTATTTGAGAGAAATATCACCCTTTTTCTTGAAAACAATTAAAAGTATCAATATTTATCAAGAATCCATTTTAAATATATTTTTGAATAAAAGTGTCCCATACCACTTTTAAACTTTAAAAATGAATTTTAATTTTAAAACATTAATGTCCATATAATTAAATCCTTAAAACCAGTTTTAAAACATTGACCTTAGTGAGAAAGATTTAGAATAACAAATCTTTAAAACATTTTATAATGATATTTTAGTTATAGTTACTAACCAAAAGAGAGGCACTTGAATAAAAATAATTGAGGTAATAAAAAACTTTGTAATATCATGAGAATAAAGGGATTCATGATATACTATGTCAAAGTACATTATCTACACCACATAAAAGTGATTTGGTGTATAACAACAAAGGAGTATCAATGGAATGTAATTTGAGATGAAAATTCTTATAAAGATTATATCCTTAGGTTAAGGATAAATCAACGACATAATTATGTGTGACAAATATAAATACACTAAATATGATTGGATATTTAGTGTAAATCAATCAGATTACATTCACACATATTATTGTAAAAACAACACCAATGAATTGGATATTTAACTCAACAAATAGAGATTGAGTTAAAATTACTCTTATCAAGTTCAAATCGATGACTTGAGAATTTATCAATGGAGTGATTATGTGTATCAAAAGTATATCCACAGAAATGGGAGTGTAAATTATGACATAATCAAATGAATAGTGATTCCACACATAATCTTGGAGTAAAATAATCAATGAAGTATGCCTAAAGCCGAATGAGTGGAAATTGAAATTTCAAATTCCCTTATCGATTAGGTAACTTAAGAAACATACACCCATGAAACAAGGATCAAACAATGATGATGTAAATATACATGAATTAAATTATATTACACAATGGATACAAACATGGGAAATACACACACCACGTGTAATAAATAAGTGGTGAACAATGGAATTCTCATGGAATTAAAGGTGAGATAAGAAACCCCTTACTTTGTAATTTTTCCTTGGTCGGAGGTAGATTAACCTCCTTTATAATGGTGAAATAATTTTTATTGAATTATACAAGAATAATTTACATTAATATGATATCATATATGATCTTTTAAAATTGATTTGTTAATAATATCTTAGTATTATCGTCATTTCGGGTGTTAACTTACTCGTTTTCCTTTATATTATTTGTTACGTAAGACATGTTTATTATGGATAGGTTGTATCTTATTCATATCCAAGATTATATCAAGTCCTTAAACATTATTTTTAATCATCAAATGATAATTACACTTGAATGGATACGATGGAGAATGAATCTCATCGCGTTCGTGGAGACGGTAGTCCGTACGTACTCACGAGCAACAATATCAGTCTTTTGATGTTAAAATAATATATAATTGGATGGTATATCATATTGATAGAATAATTATCATGTTATATTTATTATTTACATGAATTACACATCATTATTATACCCATACAAATAATAATTTATTGAATGACAATTACACCATGACGTGGAGACGATAAGCCGTACGTACGCACGTATGGTGACAGGCCATTCAAAGGATGCATATAATATTGAATATGGTTGTACCATATTTATAATAAAATCACAGTATATATAATATTCTAGAGTTATTATTTCAGAATTTAAATAATAAAGAAAGAATAAGTTGAAGAAGAAAGGAACTTGATAGAGGGTGGTGAAAACATTACCTCTTCTTCGGGTTCTTCCTTTTGATTTGATCAAAATGGCTCCTTAAGTTGGTTTTCTGATCAAACTAAGGCATCTAGGTTGTAGTGAGGTAAGTTTATAGAGTATTTGGGCAGGTTTTGGTTGAGACAAAAGGCTTTGAATGTGTGAATTAGTGAGAAGGGGGAGTGCCCTTTTATAAGAGGGGTGAGGGGCACCTTTGGAAAAGCTAAAAATATTATTTTATAATAAATTCATATTCGGTTTATAATTGCTCCAAAGTAGATTATTTAAATGTTAAGCTGGGTATGGGTCGAAAACCTCTCAACCAATAGAATTTAGACAGGTTTGGGTCATTATATTAACCTTATCTTTAAGTATTAACTCTTAGTTAATTAGTTTCACTTTTACAATGTCTCTTTGTATTTTTATATTATATGGTTAATAAACTTACTATATACATCCAAGAGACCCCCGAGTGGTCCATTAATGATACACCTATCAGGATATAAGTTTCCTGGCCGAACCTTATATTTATAGGAATTGAATATAAATTAATAATATAATATTTTTCTTAAAAACTCCTTTATGTCAATTTTGACACTATTGGGTATTTTGTTTTTGATAAATTCATAACAGCATTATTAATTCAAAAACAATTTATATAATCAATCCTAATATGTCATATTAACATAGAAAATTAGTTTAATTTATAAAAAGTCTCAAATTACATTTATTTTGATATTTATAATATCAATTATTTTAATATTTCATTAATTAGGTAATTACTGCATCACCATTGTGTCATAAATAAATTAAATTATTTAATGTCTAAAAATTATAAATAAAATACCATTATGTAGGAAATATTTTTGGCTTTCTAAATAATATTTACAATCGAATTTATCTTATGTATAAACCTATATTAAAAATTTTTTAGTAAATAAACATTGATTTTAACTCTTTTAACTCTTCTTTGAATTAAATAATAATAAATGTCCTAATCTATTACAAGTGGACCTAAATGATAATATTTTACTCATAAGGTTGTTTTTGTTTGAGATAAACTTGTCCAATAGAATTAAGACATATGTTAGGGTAATATTAATATCATTTTGACCCTTAATGACCCTATTTACTTTTAACCGTGGTAAATAAAAGTAAAAAGTTACAATTCACCAAAAATTATTTTCATCTCATTGAACCACATTTTACTTCTTGATATTAATTGTGTGTCTCAGATTTTCAAAATTCCACTCACAGAAGCGGTAAAATTATGATTTATGAAAAATTCAGTTTTTTAACTACCACTTAGTGGTTTCACTATTCATCAAAAAATGAATGTTTCCAGAAAAATACCAAAAATTAGGCCTAAGCTATATTTGATATTATGAATTCAAAAATTATGTCTATTTTACCAAATTCAAAACATATAATTTGCATGAATTAATTTAAAAATTAACTCCAGTCATCAAAACAAATAGTGTGTTTTTAAGAGATAATAAATATCAAAAGATTGACACTTATTTATGTCTGGTTTAAATGTGAAATTACTTCCAATGACCAACATTGTATTAAATGGAAAAAACATATTCTAAATATTTTTTAAAACCACTCAAATTAATAATTTATCACTATAAATTATTTTGATTAAAAAAGTTGTTTTTAATTAAAATTTAGTAATTTTCACTATTCATCAAAATATGAAAGTTATCCGAAAAGTACCAAAATTTTACCCTAAGATAATTTCGATATTAAGAATCCAAAAATGAAGTCCATTTTGAAAGATAAAATTTATAAAAATTTTAAAAGTAGGTATTACTATTCATAACAGCTAGTTTGATTGGTTGTGGTGTGTTAGAATCTCGAAGTTGCTTACAGTGCACGCCATTGCATTATTCAAAGGGAAACGTACTGTGGAAACTTGGGGTGTTACATTTAAACTCCCTGTATAACAAAAAAATCCTTTTCCTACAACCACTCCAACAAATAGTTAGAGTAGATCACACATGATACAATGTGGAATTCACATCTTCCCTACAACTCCCTCTTTTTATATGTAATAATTGATTTATGAAAACAATTATCCACCATGATATAACAATCCAAAGGTAAGATGAGAGTGGGAATTGAAACAAATACCTCAACATTGATGAGAAATATGTTGGACACCCATGTTAAACCTCAATTTATAAAATGATTCATTTTGAAATGGTTTTTTGAATATGTCAGAAACATATTACGTTGTTGGATCAAATTCCAACTTCAATTCATTCATCACCAAATTCTATTTAATGAAATGATATTTGATAGCAATATGTTTTGAATGAGAATGTTGAATAGTATTCCTAGTGATATTAATTTTATATTGATTTTCCCAAACCATGTGCAAGAGAAACATCACTTCAACACGTAAATCATTAAATTGTGTTTTTCTTCTCATGAGTTGAGTAGTGACTTAAGTGGAAGATACATACTCATCATCAGTAGTACTAAGAGTTACAAAATTAAATTTCTTTTAATTACAGATAAAAAAAATCCTTCCTATAATGAATACTCCACCATATGTGGATCGTATATCATTAACCTTTCATGCACAATTTGTATCTAAATACCCAAACAAAACAATACTATCTGATCTACAATACCAACTCTCAAATTGATTTATGCCTTGGATGTATCTGATAATTATGTTTCCATCAATAATATTTGATTTATTTGGATCTCCCTAAAATCATTCATATATGGTAACAACAAAAACAATGTTGGGCCCTTAGAATGTCCAATTAAATAGTCATCTAATCATCTTCTAATACTCTTTTTGATCAACTTTTTTCCTTCTGAATCATTACTCAACATTATTCCCACTAAAATTGGTTTGTAAATATGTTTTGAGTTTTCCATGTTGTTTCTTTTGAGAAGTTATTTAGAATACAATTAATGATAATAAAAAATGTATTTTTCCCATTAGAAATATTTTTCACCCAAAAAAGTATTTCATTTCTCCTAGAATGGAAATTTAATATACATTCCTAATTTATTTAGAAAATCGTTCACAACTTTGTTCATCATTCCCAATAAATATATTATCATCAACATAAACAATTATGTTGACAAAATAATCATGACTTTTTCTGATATACATATTTATATCCACTCTTTCCTTCAAGAAATTTATCTTTCTTATTAAAGTATCCAATTTGGAATAACATGCCCTTTGAGCATGTTTTAGACTATAAAAGGATTTCTTCAATAATCCAACATAACATTCATTTTTACAAATAACAAAACCACAAGGTTGTTCAATATAAAAATATCCTTCAAGATCTCTCTTTTGGAATGTGTATTTAACATCCATTTGAAATATATTGTTGCTTTGTTGTGTAGAAATATCCAGAAAGATTCTCTTATTTTCCAATATGGACACTGGAGAAAAGGTTTCATCAAAACCAATTCCTTCAATCCATGAATACCGATTTCAAACCAATCATTATTTGTTTCTTATAACAACACCTTCTTCATTCATCTTATTCTGGAAAAACCCTTTTATACTAATGATGTTTTTGTTTTCAGGATTGGGTATGAGTTCCCATGTATTGTTTTTTTTTCAATCTGATCCAATTCCTTATTCATGGACTGAACCCATTCCAGATTCTCAAAATCTTCATTCACGTCAATCAGTTCTACTTTTCAATATAGATAACTATGTGTAATAGTATTTTTTTTTTCTTCTGGTTTGCTCCATTTTATGTTGTTCACCAATTATTTTATGATATCCCACTTTCTTCCTCATCCTTGTATGAGATTTAAGAGTATATTTCTCAACACTATAAATATATGGGTCCAATTATTCTTCTTGTGTAGTACTACAATTATCTATATCCTTATGAGAATTGTTTTCTTCAACTTTAACAACTTCCTTTTCTTCTTAAGAAAGTTTATCTTATTCATCCTTTTGAATTACTTTAATATAAACTGAATCAACAATTCAATTTGTTTCTTTCTTAAATCATTTGTATCTTATTCCATCCATAGTATAGCCAGTAATGATTTCATTATCACCTTTCTACTCAAAAATGTCTATAGAATCATCCTTTTTTATTTATAATTCATGGACTCACAAAAAATATATCGTGTTTTTTAAGCTTAGAGATTTTTCATAAAATATTAAATTCAATTAGATATCTGAATGAGGTATTTAGAAACAATGGTTCTGAATATAAACAGAATTACTCAAGGATTTCCTCCAAAAGTAATGAGAGAAGTCATTTCCATGTAACATGGTTCATCACATTTCAACCAAACTTTTATTTCTTTTATTTCAGTAACCCCATTCCATTGGGGAATGTTTAGGGAACTATATTCATGAAGAATTCCATGTTTCTCCATATAGATTTTAAATTATTCACTTCTATATTCACCACTATTGTTTGTTCTCAACCGTTTCATAGAATTCTCACATTCATTCTCACCATTCCTTCTGAAAAATTTAGACATTTTCAATGAATCTAATTTTTGATTCATATACACAACTCAAGTAATACGATTAAAATCAACAATGAAAGTGATGAAGTACATATCTCCATTTTTTATTTTTATCTCATTGAACCAAAAATATTAAAATTAATTAGATCTAGGGGTTGTCTTTAACATATATAAATATTCTTATGCACAACATTTGTAATATTTTTTTCTCTCACAAATAGTGAAACACCCATCTCTTCTTATTTGAAACTCAATAATGTATCGGACATTGTCTATATTAGAATAATTTTTCATGTTCATCTTCCCCATCTGTCTCATCCTTTTATTCCACAATTTATAATCTTCCTCCATACACATGTAACATGAGAATTTTATATCACCAAACCTGAATCAAATTTACTTTTGTATATTGGCCACTTGTAACAATATTCCCAAAATTTTCACTTTTCACAAAAATACATCATTACTGAAGATAAATTTTTTACCCTCATTACATAATTATGAAACACTCGACAAATTGTGTTTTATCCCATCAACATACAATGTTTTCTTGGATTCTATTTTTTCAATGATGGATGATCCAACATCTTTAATTCTCAAGGATTGATCATTGCTAAATGATATAGTGCATTCATTAAAATATTCCCCATTCATCAATAGTATCATGTCTCCTGTCATGTGAGAAGAACACCAACTATATGGTATCCATGGTCATTCTCCATTTCTATCTATTTAGGTAGTTTCCACAATATGAACTTTTCATCCTTTCTATTATTTCTTCACTTACCAATTTTGAGTATCATTAATAGCCTTTTTTGTTCTTCTAACAAATCAATAAATTCTTTTTCAAGGTTCTCTGGTTGTTCACATCATTAAAAAAATAGTATCAAAGAGATGGAACCTATCTTCAATTTTCATTCCACTCTTTTTAGACATATTGACAAAAATTTCTCAGTCTTCTTATTTTTAAGGAATTGACTCCACCTCAGTCATTTCCTTTTACAACATGGGGGATAATATTAATGTTTTTGGTTGAACCAACACATAAATTATGTTTGTACGAATCACACTCAATACTAGTAATATACATAAAAAGAATATTTTCCATAGGGAAATACCAATTGATTGAAACTCTGAATATATTTCTCCACTACCTTCTTCTATTTCCTAATTGAGCTAGAAAAGTTTCCAATATGAATCAGATTCTTCTTTATTACGATAATCCTTAATAGAATTAGAAGTATTAGATACGTTTCCAGGTCCACATAATACTTTTTCTCACTCATTCTTTTTTTTAACCACTGAAATCTTCACATTGTCCACCCACATAACTTTTCCATCACTCATCTCACCTTTTAAAGGAATATTTTGTAGAACCTTCTCCATTATCTCATTTCCTTAACTTCCACCAACTTTAATGATATAGTTTTTAAAAAATGTACTTTTCAATTCAGCTTTAGAATATTTTTGTTAGAAAATTCCCAACTCTTCTTATTTTTTCTTCAACTTCAACTCGAGATGCTCATTAAATTTATTTTATTTTTTTATATATTTACAGAAATCATCAATATCTTTTACCAGATTCACATTCTCATTAGAAAAAATTTTTATTACTTGTTTATGATCATTGATCTTCTAATTTTTTTTCATTCCAAGCATTATAATCTTTCTTAGACATTATTTAAACCCTTATTTCAAATGAATTTCAGGTTGAATTTATTCTTCTTCAAAACTCCTACATCTCTATTCTTCAACATTAATTGATGAAATTAAAGTATTTTAAATACCACATTAAACTGATTTTTCTGATTTGGTGTCACTGACTATTTCTTATTCATATTTAGATAAAAAAATCTTCTTTTGGATTTTACTAATTTTCATTCCTTCGATTAATAATATAATTTTCTTTATCACCCCACTTTATCCATGATCTTCTTGTATTTCTTTCTTCATCATCATTGTCATCTTATTTCTTTATTCGAGGATATTTAACTATAAAGTGACCAATGCCTCCACATTCAAAACATTTTAAGGGGAGATTCCATTTTTATGTCATTGTACCTCTTTCCAAATTTTTAGAAAACAAGGATAAAATATTATCTTATTTTTATAGTCCTCTTCTTCATAGTCAGAATGACCATATTCCCTTTCAACAAGAATCTTCTTTCACTTTCCCTTCATTCCAGCCCTGAAAGGTACTTCTTTTTCATTTTTTGTTTTACTTTACATATATTTATCTCGTATCATTTCATAAATTATAATAATTTTATGATATTCATCAAAAGATAATGTTTCAGGATCTCAATATTCTAATAATGAAACCTTTTCATCGAATTTCACATGTAAGATTCTAAAGATCATTCCAACAACTATATAGTCATGCATATTTTCACTACGACATATGATAGTACCCACAATTCCATTCACCATGGTAAGGATTTACGCAACATATTCATCCTCACCCATCTTTAAATCATCATATTGTAATCTCCATATTTGAAACATTGGATTATTTACTTTTGTATTTTCTTAATATATGTTTTTCATTTTTTCCCAAAAACCATTGGTTGTGGAAACACTCTTCACTCTCAAGAATTCAATTTTTGAGAGTGATGATAATATAGCATTCTTTGTACTTCCATCATTATATATGTGCTTTATAGTAATATATGTAAGAAGAATTTTGAAATCAACAATAGGAAAAATATTTGTTGTAGCTTCAAGAACATCAAAACTTATAGACATAAGATAAGGAAACATTATACCATTCCAGATATGAAAATAATTTCCATCGAAGACCCAAATACCTTTACTGTTCACATAATTGAAATTATACATTAGTAAGGAATTAGCGAAGGGAACCTACACACTAATAACACTTGAAAATTCCCAATGAGAATAATAGTATCACTGATAGGGGGAGGGGTGATTCTATGATGCCTTTTAATTTCTATATTCATGAAAATGAAACAATCTTTTCCTCATGTTAATAATTCAATTAACTTTTGAAAACAATTAAAACAAAAATACAGAGGAACAAAAGTATTAAAAATATTCACTATTTAATATGAATAGTTATGTCCATGGTATGGTTTGGATAAAATCCAATACCATACAATCCTCTAAAAATAATTAGATTACATTGATTGTGATATCCCTTCCACTCATGTATTACTTTGATGGAAATCCAAAAGTATGTGTGCACCCTTTTAGCACAAATAGATCAATACAATGATTTTGTAACATCTCTGGTTACCTGTTCTTCTTTTCAGTTCAACAAATGAATTCTATTGAAATAAAATTCTTCACTTTCATACCAAGAAGAATGTAAGAACATCCTTGAATTTTTTATAGAAAACTGAGTCTAATTTTCCAAGGTCCAATTTTCCAATTACAATTCCTATGAATCTGATTCTCTCCAATATGATTCATCTAGATTGATATTCTTTTTTAATACAATATAAATGAATCTGCACCACTTCAATTATAGAGTTTGATAAAACCATGTATGATCCATCTTCATTATGAGAATCCCAATACATAAATCCCATAACCGGTTAATCATGCCTGATATTATGATCATCCTAATAAAATTGACAAGAAGAAAATGATGAATACACGAGTATGATAAATTCATAGTATAATGATTAGATGAGTACAACATTATAATCTTGTCTCTTTGTCTTTTTCTTCATTCTGTCAGAAGGTCTTCAACAATGATCAATACAATATCTTGTTTCTCTCACTAAAAACTCAGAGATTCTCTCTCTATTGTAGTGAACAGTACCATCGCACAGTCCAAATGTAAAATTTACTTCTCATTTTATAGGAAAACCCTAAAAGTCTTTGATAGGAATACCAAAAATCATTCACGCTCAAACAAATTCAACCGAATTTCATTTTGTGTTAAAATGTCGAGATGTATTTTGACATCATCAACAATTATTGAACCATCTCAATTGTTCTTCAATCATCATCCCATTATTTAGATATTCATTTGAATCACCATAATGATGTCAATTATTTATTCTAATTTAAATTTAAAAGACCAATATTTAATCATGATTATTGTTTTTTTGAATCCTAATTTCATCAATAAAATGATCTGTATAAATTTTAATAATGTGTATGAAGAAATGGATATAACTCTGATTTTATGAATACAATTCTTAGAACATATTTGAATAAAATATTTCATTTCAATGTACTCCCCCTAGAAAAATCATTCAAAAATATCCATATATTTTTTTCATGAGCTATATTGATATTCAAAGATTCATCTTCTCATATCCTCTTGACCCAATTGGAAACATACAAATTAATTCCACACTTTTGATTGGTTGACTACATTTTTTATCACATTCTCTCATTATATTCTCTTAACCCACTTAGAAAAATTCATTCACAATATTTTTCTTGTATCATGACATCCTTCATGAATAAAAATTCATTTGAGAATACCATCAGCATATTCAGATTTGGATTTTAAATTATTATATCTTTCCATTTATTCTGGCTAATTTATTTTATTATCAACCTGAGTACGATCTTTTATGAATATGATTGGTCTACATAAGATCCTCCTTAGTACGAGCCTTTTGGATATGATAATTATGAGTATGATTATTCTATATTTGATTTTATAGAATATGATCTTTTATGGGTACGAATATTCTGAATATAACCATTTTGAAAAATAGTCAGAACCATCTATTATTTTCAATCAGCATCATCTTTTCAATTTAAACCACCATTTTAATCAGTATAATCATTTCAATCAGAACTACCTTTTCAATGAGAACCACATTTTGAATCGGAACCACATTTCAATTAGAACAATATTTGCATTCGTTAAAAAAAATTCAATAAGAACCACTTTTTACTCCCATTTTCATCCATCAAGATTGCATCACAAGTTCTCAAATAAACTTATGATTTATAATAAATAAAAATCAGCAAATAATCATCACAATTAAATTTATCATAGTCAATAGACATTGATACTTCATCAAAATAGCCACTTCATTCACACCAAATTTAGAGTGAATCTGATGACCATTTACTTCTAGAAAGATGAATTCTCTATGTGATTGATTCTCTCTTTCTATATAAAAATAAATTCCTCATTACGATAGATAGAATGCATTCCATTTTTCAGAAAACATGTTTCCTATTATTTTTAAAATGTGGATCTTATTTTATTAAAAACATGGATCTGATTATTTTAAAAACAATCCTCAGTAAAAAAAATCAATGATATAAAGTGAGGTGATATCAAAAATAATTCCTCTCTTCAAAAACATTCTCACCACCAAAAGACAACACATAAAACCCATCACCTTCATCATCTGGTTTGTCCTAAAAATTCATAGTACTTTCATGGTGTGAGGAAACTTGTTATTTTATTCATGATATTTTGGTAATCGGTAATCTATAGTTGATTGTGATTTTATAAGGAGTGGGGTTTTCGAGTTATGTGATGTTGGTTTCTTATTAAAACTTTTTTTTTGGTTATATCATTCTTTTATGTAATATTTCCATTTACATTAACATAAATTATGGTATTAATGAATTTATAAAAGTGTTATTTCTTAGGGAATAAAGTGGAATGTCAATGATAATTTTGAAACCATAAAATGTCACCTTATTTCTTATGTTTTTACAGTTGGTTTCACTCCAGGATCTACGGTGTATCTGAATTTAAATTTAGATTATTTTGTTTCTTTACAGTGATTCATGGTTAGGAGAGTGATTTGAAAAACCTTAGAGTGGAATCCATGCACCCTCAGTAGTTTTGGGTCAGATGAAATCACAAACAAAATCTCTATTTGGTGAATTATGTGAGACAACTATGTGATCTCAATAGATTTACGAAATTATATGTCACATGATTTCAGCTTGGATAGGTAAACTGTGCAAGACATCTATGAGACCTGATTGGGTTAGTTTATTATTTTAATTTTGAGTTATTTTTATTTAGGTAATCTTATATAATATTTTTAATGCTAACTTAGTCATTGGAGGAACCCCTCTCTACTCTCTTTAGCTCCTCCAAACTTCTCAAAGGACAATTTAGAGTGATTCATTGGTATTTATTCCCCAAATAGAATGTAATTACTCTTATTTCATTTTATTATAATTTTATTCTAATTTCCCCTCTTTTACTCTAACCCTAAAGGCCATGTGGAAAAAATGTAATGCTTAAAGATGTTCTAAAATTCGGTTTCTTGGGTTTTAAGTATTGTGAGTGATCTTATGAGACTTATTATAGTTGTTTATATTATAGCTAACATAATTTTACCACTTTAAGTATGTGTTTCTATTATCATTTATATATATATATATATATTACTTGGTTTCTTGATATTTTAAAAGTTCTTTAAAACTATGATAATGATTTATATGATACATTATTTTGTGTCATCAATGGATCCCCATGTTTTTAATGGATTTTCATTTGGAAATATCATATAATTATTTAGTTAAAGGGAAAATTGTTTTCAAATAGTGTTTAATGCATTAAAGTTTTTTTATTAAATTAAATGGTTAAAGTTATATAAGAAAAATTATTGGCTTATGGTGTTTTGAACCAATTCGGTTTTATAATGTGAAGTGTTTTATTATATATATCATTTCATTTTTATGAGGTGTTTTCATGTTTTCAAAAAGTAATATTCTTTGTTAATAATGTTTTTCCATTATTTGTATAAAGGGGTTCCCTTAATTAGAAGTGGCAACATTAATTTAAGAAGGGTAATTATTATTATTATTTTCCTCTAGGAATTAGTATTTCACTAGTTTTATATGTTAATGATTTGTTTTTTCTAGAATTTACCTTGTTTATAAATGTTAATTGAAATAGGATTAAAAAATATGTATGTTTTTTGTTCTTAGGTGTTATATGTAATTTTTTTTGAATTTTATTCATGTTTTAAAATGTATTATATAAATGGATTTTTAAAAAATATGATTTTTATATATAAGGAGTCATTCATAGTAATATTAGGGATAGTGTTTTATTTATTGATATGTAATCCTTAGTTGAACCCTAATATTATACTTTTTTTGACACTATAAATGTTTTAAAAGTATTTTCATAATGATTCCGGGTCATATGGTTTGGATAGAAGCTTGTTTTTTAAAGGGGTGTGTTGGTGATGGAATATATATTATTTATAGATTTTATTACCTTGGCCTATTTTTTATCTTGTAATTTCATTAAATTGAGAGCTTTACACCTATATTAGTGAAGAAATGAAGAAATTTTAAATACAATGGGGGAGTTAAGGAATATTTTCAAGGCTAGATAAGAGTTATGCATTGGCTAGTATCCCCTAGTTGAATGATATGTGATAGCTAGGTGGTTATCATCAATGATATTGGTTTAGAGAGATTTAGGGATGAGTTAGGTGACTATTAACATGACAGAAGTTTTTTATACATTATAATTTCTAGTAAACCCTATATTATTCCATAGGTTATTTCCTCTTGATATGTTTCGTATGTTATATATTTTTATTTTATATAATCATGTGTGTTGGTTATCTTTTTCTTGATACTATTTTAATTTTTTGGTTATTTATGCTTAAGAATTAATTTTTTATGTCTTTAATATTAGTATTATTATCATTTTTATGACTCTTTATGTACTTTTTTAAATTAATTTTTCCATTTCATGTCCTCATGTTTTAGTTTTTTATGTAAGATAGTTATCAAAAAGAAAAAATAGATTCTTATTTTAAAATAAATCCTCCTGAAGTGGTTCTTTTGAAATGTATTTTAATCTTGGAAATGGATAGTTTTTTAACGTTTTGTTTTTAATAAATTTAAAATGTTTACCTTGTTTCTTTTTTAAATGATTTTTTTCTTAAATGGGGTTATTTTTTTCCAAAATGGATTTATATTTATAAGGATTCTTTGAGGTGTATTTTACAAATAGTGGGGTTTCAAAAGTGATAACGGGCATAATTGGCTAGTTTTTTATTAATTGAAATGATAAATCCTTTTTTATTACTTTATAATAGTTGAAATTTATTATTTATTAAAAAGGAATGTAATAGACTCATGGGGGTATACTACTGGACTTTGGCTCACACCATACATATTCACATTAGTGGGTATGTAGTCATCTATATTTATATAGGTTTCCTATTAAGGATTATAGTTTTTCTTGTTACACCTATATATTTAATAGAATGTTATATTTTGGTTATGGGGGAGACATGGGGATCAAATGGAGTCGATGCAGGGGGGGGGTCACCTATTTTCATTAAATGTTTTTAGGTCATGTGATGCGTCATTATTGTAGGCCTCCTAATTTTATTTTATTTTATTTTCAATTAAGTTTTTCAATGTTTAAAACCATTTTATAAAAATGGTTTCACTGTGAAAAAATGTTTTAGAAATATATTTCTCTAATATTTATCAATATCATTCCCTGTTTAGTTGGTATTTTTTATATCAATTAAAATCTATTGGAAAAAAAGTGTAAATTAAAGGAGACCTCAATTTGGGATACTTTTTGGATCCATATATGACACTAGTTTTAATGATGGTGAATGAATTCCCATCATATTCTTGTGTGGGATTTAGGAAATAGTTTTCAACCAAGGGAAATTGGGAACACACCTCAAGTCATGTGGAATAATGACTAAAGTGACATGACACATTATCTTATGCTAGTTTGCTTTAATAAAACCATAACCTACTCCACTACATTAAAATTCCATGGTCCTTCTCACATTGAACATATCTTTGTCATGAAGATGCTAAACTAGAATTTTCATTGACCATAACCTTACCTCTATTGTGATAAAAAAACATCTCCAGACACACCATCATGCATAAATATGGGGTGAGTTCATCCCATTAGTAAATCCCAAAGACTTACCATACACACCACTCTAATAAGAACATGTTAGCCCATAATAATATATACATATATAAATCTTTAGAGTGTATCAGTAATAATATTGGGTTATATGTACATGAGAAATTAAAGAAACTCACACCATAAGGGTCACCCATGATAGGAGAATGCACAAACCTAAATTAAAATAACAAAAGTGTTCCATATCCCATATATCAATTATATAGTCCATACACACTAGAAGAATTCATCCATTCATGTCCATGTTGTCACTTGGGGGGTCCAACCTAGAGTGTCCCAAATTCATCTTCGCCGCCATGTGTGACCCATCGAGGCACTGGTATACATCATGAATAAATTCAACTAATGTTATTCCAATTTAACACACCTAAAACTATTTCATTGGAAACAAATTCCCATGTAAGTATTTTTCAAAAACGGTTTTGTACATTACTCATAACCCAAAGTTTCAAATGTGATGAACTTGAAGGAACATATGGAGATAACCATAAAGAAACACATGTAATATAATTATGAAAACCAATTCCTTAATATACAAAGATAAAGTAGAGTGGGAGATAATACACCTACCATTAATGGGATCATTTCAAAGAACCAATATAAAAACTCATATATCTAGCCTCTCCTCGCATTCCCTTTAATGAATCATATGAATATTATAAATAAACTCATTTAAACAAAAAAATTCATGCTTGGAAAACATGTTTTAGGGCTCAAATTAAGGTTGAATAATAACATCTTAAAAGGGAATAATGAACAAAAATATTACCTTTTATTTTGTAGGTCCAATTCTCCAATATTCAATAGAATTTTCCTTTATAGGGAAGTGAATGACCAAAATATACCATGTTTTTCTTGAGGTTCAATATCCATATAAAATAGTAAATAATGAGGATTTTATTGAATTAATCTAGATTGAAATTCATTTTTTGGATCCCCTCTTATGACATGCCCCGTTTGACCACATAGTTTTCAAAATTTTACCCCAACAATTGGAGTGTAACCAAAAAACACCTAGAGCTGCATTGTTTGGAAAATCATGTACCGTCCATGAGAATTATCACTTTCTAAATTTTTATTTCAATTCATTGTATTATCTAAAAAAATTCAAAATATAAACCTTCCCAGTATCCCCCAGATACTCTTCTATAGTGACTCAGTAGTTCGATATGGTTTCTCTTAATTCTCTAATGTCTAATTTTTTTTCAAAATCTACAAACACCATTTTTTACATATTTATACCAACCCAAACCAATCAATAACATACAAATAAATTATTAATTTGTAAAATAGGTCAATCTATGGGTGTCCCTCCCCATCATGCTTGTTATATCTTATTTTCATGTGGATATAATTGATGTAGAATATTCATTAGATGCACTCCATCAAATGTGAAGTTATATCAGCTAGAAGGAAGAAGTATTTATTGTTTGAATCTAATAAAATATACCAACCATTAGATTCTAGATAACTTATGAAACTAAGAAATTTATATAAGTAAAAAAATGTAGGGCTTAATTTCATAGTTAAATAATGATTTAACCTCTTCTTTTTC
The DNA here is from genome assembly GCA_963277665.1 of Viscum album. Classification (NCBI taxonomy): domain Eukaryota; kingdom Viridiplantae; phylum Streptophyta; class Magnoliopsida; order Santalales; family Viscaceae; genus Viscum; species Viscum album. Next base: position 458,569,763 of record OY728141.1, on the reverse strand, counting down.
TAATTTTTAAATATTTTAATTTAAATTAGAATTATTATTCATTTATTTTTTCTTGTAGGTTTCTATTAGGTCAACAAAATTATTTTACCTAATGGTTTCCTCTATAAATAAAACTTCATATATTACTCATATTGTTCATTAATTTGTTTCCTGATAATTGAAAATTTTACTGGAAAATTATGTTATCATTTGGGAAATAACGAAATGTTTTTTTAATCATCTATGTATGGGGGATTAGTAAAAACAAATTTTTAAATTAATTTATTATTATTAGTTTTTAATATTTTTAGATTTTTTTTGTTAGGAAATTCAAAATTCATTAAAATTCATAGAAAATTTGATATTACATTGATGTATTCACAAAAACTACGTGATCTTAATTTATAAATGTTTTATATGGGTACTAAAATGAAATTTGGATTATTTATTTTAGATATATTTATTTAATAATGTCTTATCAATTGTGGAACTTAATATGCTCCAGTTCACTCCATAATATATATGTTTTCATAATCTATAGATGTGTATATGATTTTTAACAATATATTTCTATTTATTTTATTATTGAGAGTCTTAAGGAATGATATTAAATTCTTAAATATTTATCATACTCATATTAAATGATGATAAATTTCATGAAATGTGTAAAAAATTATTGGAGTTCTATTTTTAAAATCCCAATTTTTTAACATTTATCTCTGATTTCAATACAACCCTTATAAAAACATTTTCAGTAAGAATTTATATTCCACAAAAAATGATATATAGAACCATGAAAATTAACAAATACTTATCTTCTCACAACATATGTTAATGGCGTCAATTTGGATGAACTCGTGTCTAGTTGAGGGAGAATTTTTCAATTTTTGAAACATTATAAGATAGTTTTTTGTTATTTTTAATTATTTACTACTGCATTTTGGGATGAAAATAATAATAAATATGTTAGTATTTGATAAAATCTAGTCCAAGAGTTCGCCACTACATAATGATAAAAATATTATTCTCTATCCCAAAAAAATAATAATCTAAAAGGAAATTTAGATTTGAATGTAGGAAAAACAATATTCCTCAAATATGGGAATAAGTATGAATTATACTCATAGATGTAGAAATCACAAGGTATGGAATATCTAATAAAATTTGAATGATTTTAAAGGTTATCCATTTTGAAGGGGTGGTGATTGATGACCTATTCATCAATTTAAATTTTATGATGCATTTTATACTTTAATTTAGAGTCAAACAACTTTGTTTGGCCTCAATAGTTTTAGATTTTCATCATACATGCCCTTAAACTTCAAATACCATTGTAAACATCCTCATGATTATAATAGTTTAATAATTTTGTGAAGTGTACATTTTGGGAGGGAGTCAAGCCTATAAAAATGAAGTGTTATCTTAAAAATGAGAAAACATCTAATTTAAAGTATTTGAGTGAAGATACAGATGTCACCCGAGAGGTAATAAAAAATTCACTTGGGAACTAAAAAGATATTTCATCAATTATTATGATCAATGAAAAATGAGAGAGATGAAATTGATTGAGAAGTCATGAAAATTATTTGTTTGTTCGAATTGAAATTATCTACAATTTATGTATTATATAAATTTTTTCTTCATGGAATAAGATTATTTCATAGATTTTAATATTTGTTTTATGTGGAATTGATATATCCAATATATTTTTTATATTTCACTTGTAATTTCAATGATTTTAATCCCAATAACTTAACATTTAATGGGAAATTGTTATCAAATAATTTTGTAAGACTATTTCCTATATAATTATTGAAAACGATTTTTTTAGTTTTTATTTTTTAAATTATATTTTGGAATGTCACGACCCGTCCTCAGGGCCCGTGATGTGAATACCCCAAGCTCGCCTTCCATAAGCCAGGGGCTGGCGACTAGCACCAAAGGCGTAAATCTCGATAACTGGGAAGACATTTGCTTAATAAAACATAAACACATCCAACAAGAGTACAAGTATAAGTAATACACTAAGTAAATAAAGAAAGTGCTGAAAAGTAAATGGGCCAGAATACAAACCCAACTGAAAAGAAAAGCTACAACTGAATGAAACTACAACAGAAAAGACAAACAGTTGGAAGATAGAAACAGCTCATGGGTCGCCCACCTCAGATCCTACCTGAAGGGTAGGTACAGATATCATCCTCAAGGATCTCTCACTCCAACCTCCTCCGAGTACCATCTCATTGTGAATTCCACCTCCGGTTACTGACTCGTTGTGAGGTCCACCTCCTCGTACTGACTCATCGTGAGGCCCACCTCCAAGTACCATCCAGTCCTTGTATACTCGATCTCTATCAGCGCTGTTCGTCGCCTGCATCCAACACAACAAGGTGCAGGCATAGCCCATGCAGGGGTGAGTATAACGATACTCAGTAGAGACCCTGAGAACCTCATGGTCTCACTAAATCCAACAAGGATAACCACAAAGAAGGATCTCAACAAATAACCCTTACTTAGGTATAAGCCCATACTTATACCTAAGTTATCAAGTAACCCATCTCAATAAAGAGGTAATCACAAAGGTTATGAAATCAACGGATAACCACTACTTAGTTATATGAGCATACATGTACCTAAGTTATCAAAAAACCCATTTAAATCATGAGGTAAACACAAAGGTCATTGACTTAGCTCAAACCAGGATTTTATTCATGATGTCAAAACCACGGCTGCTGGAGAAATCACCCTCTATCGAGTACAGTGGTCCTTTCATGACTCTGAGATCCTACTCTCTAACCTTAGACTACTGAGGCACTCCTCCTTTCGAGTACCATAGGTCCGCACCCAAACACAGTAGTGCTCCCCACCAGGGGTCTTCCACCCAAACACAGTAGCGGTTCCCCTAATAGCCTACATAGGTACTCCTCCTATCGAGTATCGTAGGTATGGTGCCAACTACCAGGCGCTCCATCCTCCGTGGGTCTGCCGCCAAATATCAAGCGCTCTGTTCACTAGGCTAGTTGACTCACTCCAAGTCGAATCGGTCAAGTGGTCGTCAGGTCCATAGCTACTTGGTCTAGGCACTCTGTACGCTCGTCTCCAGGAGTATCCTCTCCCCGATCTATTGTTCGATACTCCAAGTATCACAAAGTCCCACAAAGAAGTATCACAAAGTACTGCCTCATCATAAGGGTCTCAACGCAACAGAAGACGCGTCAATCGGACACCCAGTCTGTGAGTTATTAGCCTTTTCCTCCCAGGGCCCGGTTGGTTTCATGTACAAACCAACCTGACTGTATCTCAGATGTACCCCGAACTCTCATAGGGTATACTCAAAGGGACCGTTTCTCAACGATATTTCCAACGCTGTTGACGGTTCGTCAAATGGACGTCCGTTCTGAAAGTTATCGGTTTTTCCGTTCCAGGGGCCCGGTTGGTTTCTAAGCTAAACCCAACCTGACCATACACCAACTGCATCCACACCTTAGGTGAAGCATGCCAAAAGATCCATCTCATCAAAAGGAATCTAACATAGTCAACATCATGTCAATCGGATGTCTGATCCTTATGTTATGTGTGTTTCCACTCCGAGGGCCTGGTTGGTTTAATATTCGAACCCACCCATCCATACCCAAACTTTGCCAAAATCTTGAGAGTAATATACCGAAATGACCATCTCGATCCAAGGAATCCTACGCAACTAACGATGCATCGATCGAAGATACACAACTCAAGTTATGGGCGTTTAACTGAAGATGTTCTGACAATAGGGGGTTTGGGCCCGGTCCGACCCGGCCCAATACCCCTGGGTCGGCCCGAACTGGTTTGACCCGACCCGGGTCCAGGTCCGGCCCAGTTGGACGCGTCCCGGCCCGGCTGGCACGACCCGGCCCGACTGGCGTGGCCCGGCCGCGTGGCCCGACCCGGCTCGGCCAGCGTGGCCGACCGGAAGCCGCAGAGCGGGGGCGCAACCCCCGCTGATTGGAACTGGTGGCACTCGGTGCCACCCTGTCGTCCTAGATCCCGCGGCCATGTGGGATCTTCCGCCTCGCCACCAGGGCGGTCTTCTCTGGTAGCGCGCTGGGGCGCCGCCGCCACCACCCTCCGCGGACCACCGGACGCGCTCCGGTGGTCCGTTTTTTCCATCGTCAGCGGCTAAGGTCACCTTAGGACTTGGACTTCACTGCGGAGTATTCAAATTGTCTTTGCAGCCCCGTTTTATCATCTCAGTCAATCCAAACACATCAAACAATCTACGGAGGGACCGTTCTTGTTTGTTAGCATGTGCCCTCCGTGTTAGAGTTTCATACCATTGTTCAATAAATAAGAACGCCCAACTTAGAGGGTATAATTCACATATTATAATTAAACAAAAACAACCCCTACCTTGCAAAGATGGCACACGTCGTCGAGCCATGGAAAGAGGCAAGCATCTCGATGATCGGACGTCGCGGAAGATCAGTGTCGATTTCGTTGACATCCGAGGAAGTGTCGTCATCGATGGTGACATTCCCCACAGTGGTATCTCCTCCCTTGACGCAGAGGAAGAAGAGGAGAAGGCACCTCATCGGTGAGTTTGCGTTCTTCATCAGAGGCATTCTTTGTCGAAGAGGCGTTGTTCTTCTTCAAGAACGTTCTTCATTGGAAGGAGGGAGCTGTTTTAAATTCTCCGAGAATTTCCCACACAATGTTTGCCCAACCAAATATTAAAATAAGGTTTCTCCCATTTTAATAACTTGTCATGATAATTCAAATTAATTCAAACTCATTAATTAATTTAATGGTTGGAAAAATATTAAGTGTTCTGAGAGAGATAGAAGGTGGAGAGACTCCACTCCAATAAATGAGCGGAGTTGTCATGTATTAAACAAGGGGGGAGTTTTGGGGAGTTCAAGGGGTTAAGGGAATGTGAAAGGTTGGGGCTCGTGTGAGCCCCACCTCAAAAATATCCTCACATGGGTAGTTAGGTGCTTGTGGGTCCCACCCAAACTCCCCCATGTTGGATAAAACCACCTTAGATATAAAAATAAAATTGTTCCACAATTTTATTCACTTCTCATTTAATCCACAAATTTTAACTTCTCCTCCTGTGAAAACGCAACCCTGGTAAAGGTCCCCTTAAGAAAATAACAGTGTTGTGAGTTCATCGGTGCCATCGTATTCTAATTCTGACCACCGGTTCAAAAGTTAGAAAAACCCGCTCGTTCATTCACTGAATGTACCCAAGCTAAACTTCTGAAATTGATTCCGGGCACCCTGGGCCTCGGAATTAGGTGCCATCAGAAAATACGTACTCATAAAATTCTAAGGTATTTATGAAAAAAATTTCCTTGAAATTTCCAGGTCTTTACATTACTCCTATCTCAGAGATTTGCGTCCCTGTAAAGCTGTAACACAAATTTGGGAAACTAAAGGAGGTACCGAGCACACATCTGAGCCTCCCGCTCCATGTGATTTCCTAGAGGTTCTCGTGCTACCAACGAAAGCACACAAGAGGAATCGAGCATCCTCATAGGACCCACTCATGTCGATCCTAAACCTTTACTAGAACCTCCATGAATATCGCCCTGTCATCAATGTCCAACTCCTTGTGGTCGATGAAGATGGTTAGGTCATGCATGCATCTCCTATCCTGAGATACGTGGATGATATCGTGCACCAGGTGCAACTGTGGTGGAATGGTCAAGCGGTAAGCCACCTCTCCTACCCTACTGAGGACCTATATGGGTTCGATGAACCTTAGAGATAAATTTCCACCTTCTCCACATCTCCGTAGACCTCATCGAGGTGAGACCCATAAGAAAACGTGGTCTCCATCCTCGATCTCCAATGGTCTCCGTCTCCTATCAACATAGGACTTCAGTTTGTTCTATGCAGTCTCCATCTGCTCATGGATGATCTGAACCTTCTCCGTTGTAGCTCATACCATCTATGGTCGGTAGGAAGTGGGCCGACTTGGTTAGTTGGTCGACGATCAACCTTCTTCGCTTACAATCTCAAAGAGCTGCTATGATTTCTCCTTCGACAAAAAGTGAAATCCGATCTCATCCCCTAGATGAACCACGTTATTTTCCTAATATAGTCAATCCTGACATGAATAGTATAATTCATGTCTTAGATGACGTCTTAAGGAATCGACGCTACTAACAAGAGATCCAACCATCACTCTTGCCTCCAAGAGTTGAGTCACACTTTTCAGCATCGATGTGTGGTCACTGGTTCTCCTCCAGTAGGAATATCTAAAGTGAGGGTCAAGTCAACAGTTTTTATCCAGAACCTCTCAGTATCGTTCCAAAAAAAAGGACAGGTAAGTAAATGTCACAAAGATAAGTGTCTTTTATTACTGCAGCTCGTAGTACAAGACACACAACAACCATAAACAACAACATCATGGAAACTAGAAGCATCAAGAACAAAGGCCCCCATGCCTAGAACTAGTTCTGCTCCTGTCCACAAAGGATATCAGCAATGCGACCAGCTGCTCCGTCGCCTCTCTTAGCAGCTGAATTCCAGTCCTCCTGCTGAGCGCATCCACAACAATGTTCCCTTTCCCAGGATTATAGACTTTCTCGAAGTCATAGTCCTAGAGGAACTGAATACTCAAAACTCTTGCTTCCAGAGGGTAAGGCTAGCCGACTCAAGAGTGATCGACCACACCCTCTTATGAATGACTTTATCCTGTGATGCCTGGGGTTTAATTTTCGCCGACCAAGGAAAACCCATCCCAACATTTTAGGTAAACCACAACCTTTATTCCTAATACAGTCAGTCTGTGTATAAACTGTAGATCCAATCCATACCCAGACCAATGTCGTAAGGCCTCGACACTGCCACCAATAGGTTCCTACCGAAACTCTCGCCTCAAGGGTCAGATCACACTTTCAGCGTAAGTGTGATTATCGAGTCTCCTCCCAAAGGTATCTCCAGATGTGAGGGTCTAGTCAACAGTTTTAACCGGAAACTCTAGGTCTGGGACAAGATTCGTGGAAGGAAGGAATGATTTGTATCAATGTCTGATGATACGATAGCTAGTAGTAGACATAGAACGTTCCTCGAATCATCCCTAGAGACTTTCGGTCGTACTCCTTGACTGCATGAAGCTACTCTCGTCCCCTACCCTCTAGCTCCCTGAGACTAGCGGGGACTACAAAGGTGGGTGGTTGTACCATGTCAAAATGTACACCATCTCCTGCTGCTCTCCTAGATCTGCTTCCACGTCTGCTACTCTGTAGATTCATCTGTACTTATCACTTCCTCTTCATGAAATATTTTACACACCCAAGTCTCTGAGACTGGGGAGCGTTTTCTACTTCTTACTACTTACATTCATTAGTTGTATTTGTTCAGCCAAAGAAAATTTAACCACAAAGGTTCCCTTTAGAACCCTAGCATTAGTAGGAATGCACAGGAGAAGAAGTGTTGGCTCGAATGTCCTTTAAACACACCTCTCTTAGAAGTCTGTGCCCTAAAGCACTAATCGCATCATATTCATCGAGTACTAGGAATGGTCAGTACGCCATGATGAATAATCAGCTACCGACATGTCATCTTGCCGAAGCTGTATAAGCTCCAGAAAACTCTCATCCACCTCCTCAAGCCAGTCCTCAGCCACCTGTGAGTCGGGCTCGCATTGGAACCTGAAGGGTATCTGATGCTGAAACACGTGTAAGGTATTAAGCCTACATGTGTCATCTACCGGTACCACCAGTTGGAACTGCTGACCAACAGGTAGTGATATATCTGTAACACTACTTGAAGGTACTATCTTAGGCATCGGTCCATGTATCGAAGCCTTATCACTATGCTGACCAACCTCATGGTCACTCACTGGGAAACACCAGTAGCTAAGATATCCATCTTCTTTACTAGTGTCTGAACTAGGCGTAGGACTCTAGAAATCACCTCCATCTAGTCCACTACTACCTGGGATTCTACCTCGCCTCGTAACCTCGGAGGCCTCTACTGCTATAACTCGTGAAACGTGCCCTGTCAGCGTGCACCATCAACTAGTATAGCTGGTGGAATCTGCTGCCTAGTGGGTGGCGGTGTTGCCGGTACACCACCTGAAGGTGCCAACATAGAAATAGGGCCCTGCACCAGAGTACCATCGCTTGGTGGGCCGTCATCAAGTACTCTCTCGAAACTCCAACTGACTGTCTGCGTGGAGACATCATAAACAGATGCAACATGGTCAAATGATTAAAACCTGGTGAGCTGACCTAGTTTGAGATGACTTAAAGAATAATTTTGAAAAAACACACGCAATCATTGTTTTCGTGTACTAAGTTGGAAATAAGTAGTCAGGGTCCTAGTGTATGGATACGTCGTCCGCCACAGCAACACTGGACTCCTTGAACTGAAGACCACACTTGGTACCCTTAACACTATTTCTTTACAGAAAGTAATGATCAGAGTCATGAGTTATGTGGTAGAACCGACTCCTATGACACCAATTTGTCACGACCCGTCCTCGGGGCCCATACCGTGACTACCCCAAGCCTGCCTTCCATAGGCCAGGGGCTGGCGACTAGCACCAAAGGCTTAAATCCTGATAATTGGGAAGGCATTGCCTTAATAAAACATAAACACATACAACCAGAGTACAACCAGAAGTAATACACTAAGTACAAAAGAAAGTGCTGAAAATTAAATGGTCCAGAATAGAAACCCAACTGAAAAGTACAGCTACAACTGAATGAAAGTACAACAGAACAGACAAACTACTGGAAGATAGAAGCAGCTCCTGGGTCTTCCACCTCATATCCTACCTGAAGGGTAGGTACAGATAGCCTCATCAACGCCCTCTCCCGCCAACCTCCTCCGAGTATTGTCTCGTCGTGAAGTCCACCTCCAGGTACTGACTCGTCGTGAGGTCCACATCCAGGTATTGACTCCTCGTGAGGTCCACCTCTGGGTACTGACTCGTCGTGAGGTCTACCTCCGAGTACCGTCCAGTCCTTTTACACTCGATCTCTATCAGCGCTGTCTGTCGTCCGAATCCAACACAACGAGGTGCGGGCATAACCTGTGTAGGGGTGAGTATAACGATACTCAGTAGGGATCTCAAGACCCTCATGGTCTCACTAAATCCAACAAGGATAACCACAAAGAAGGATCTCAACAGATAACCCTTACTTAGGTATAAGCCCATACTTATACCTAAGTTATCAAGCAACCCATCTCAATCAAGAGGTAATCACAGAGGTTATGAAATCAATGGATAACCACTACTTAGGTATATGCCCATACATGTACCTAAGTTATCAAGTAACCCATCTCAATCATGAGGTTAACACAAAGGTCATTGACTCAGCTCAAACTAGGATTTTATTCATGATGTTGAAACCATGGATGCTGGAGAACTCCTCCTCTGTCGAGTACAGTGGTCCTGTCATGACTCCGAGATGATACTCTCTAACCTTACACTGCTGAGGCACTCCTCCTGTAGAGTACCGCAGGTCCGCACCCAAACACAGTAGTACTCCCCGCCAGGGGTCTGCCGCCCAAACACAGTAGTGGTTTCCCTAATAGCCTACAAAGGTACTCCTCCTGTCGAGTACCGTGGGTCTGCTGCCAACTACAAAGTGCTTCATCCACCGTGGGTCTACCACCAAATACTAGGCGCTCCATCCACTGGGTTAGTCGACTCACTCCAAGTCAAATCGGTCAAGCAGTCATCAGGTCCACAGCTACTAGGTCTCTGCACTCTGTAGGCTCGTCTCTGGGAGGATCCACTCCACGAGCTACTGGTTGATACTTCAAGTACCACAATGTACCACAAAGAAGTATCACAAAGTATCTCCTCGTCACAGGGGTCTCAACGCAACAGACAGTGCATCAATCGGAAGCCCGATCTGTGAGTTATTAGCCTTTTTGTCCTGGGGCCCGGTTGGTTTCATGTACAAACCAACCCGACCGTATCTCAAATTTACCCCAAAATCTCATAGGTTATACTCAGAAGGACCGCTTCTCAATGATATTACCAACACCACTGACGGTTCGTCAAACGGACGTCCGGTCTGAAAGTTATCGGCTTCTCCGTTCCAGGGGCCAAGTTGGTTTCTAAGCTAAAACCAACCCGAACATACTTCAAATGCATCCAAAACTCAGTTGAAGTATTCCAAAAGATCCATCTTATCAAAATAAATCCAACATAGTTGACGGCACGTCAATCGTATGTCTGATCCTTAAGTTATGAGTGTTTCCGCTCTGAGGGCCCGGTTGGTTTCGTGATTGAACCAACCCGTCTGTACCCAAACTTCACCTAAATCTTGAGTGTAATATATCAAAATGACTTTCTCAATTCAGGGAATCCTACGCAACTGAAGGTGCATCGATCGGAGGTCCACAACTCATGTTATGGGTATTTAACTGAAGATGGTCCAACAATAGGGGGTTTGGGCCTGGTCCGACTCGGCCCAATACCCCATGGGGCAGCCCGAACTGGGTCGACCTGACCCAGGTCCCGGTCCAGTCGCATGGCTAGCCACGGCTCGGCCATCATGGTCGAGCGGTAGCCGCGGAGCGGGGGGTGCGACCCCCACTGATTGGAACCGGCGGCGCTTGGCGCCGCCTTGTCGTCCCAGATCCCGCGGCCGCGCGAGGTCTTCCACCTCGCCACCGTGGTACAACCGCGACGGGTCTTCTCCGGTAGCGCGCTGGGGGGCCCCCACCTCCAGGCATTCGGATAGCTCCAGCCACCGCCTTCGGACACTGGCGCCGCCCCCACCTTCCGCGAACCACCGGATGCGCTCCAGTGGTCCGTTTTGCCCGCCGTCAGCGCCTAAGGTCACCTCAGGACCCGAACAACAATGTGGAGGCTTCAAAATGCCTTTGCAGTCACGTTTCATCGTCTTCGTCAATCCTCACACATCAAACAATCTATGGAGGGTCCAGGCTTGTTCCTTATCCCGGGCCATCCGCATTAGAGTTTCATACCATTGTTCAACAAATAAGAACGCCCAAATTAGAGGGTGTAATTCACATATTAGAATAATACAAAAATAACCCCTACCTCACAAAGACGTTGCACATCGTCAAGCCACGGAAAGAGGCAAGCTTCACAATGATCGGATGTCGTGGAAGATTAGTACCGATTCCGTTGACGTCGGAGGAAGTGTTTTCATCGATGGCGACATTCCCTGTTGTGGTGTCTCCTCCCTTGAAGCGGAGGAAGAAGAAGAGAAGGCACGTCATCAGTGACTTCACATTCTTCGTCGGAGGCGTTCTTCATCGAAGAGGTGTTGTTCTTCTTCAAGAACATTCTTTGTTGGAAGGAGGGAGCTCTTATAAATTCTATAAGAATTTCCCACACAATATTTTCCCAACCAAATATTAAAATGAGGTTTCTCCAATTTTAACAACTTTTCATGCTAATTCAAATTAATTCAAACTCATTAATTAGTTGAATGGTTGGAAAAATATTAAGTGTTGTGAGAGAGATAGAAGGTGGAGAGGCTCCACTCCAATAAATGAGTGGAGTTTTCATGTATTAAACAAAGGGTGAGTTATGGGGAGTTAAGGGGTTAAGGGAATGTGAAAGGTTGGGGATCGTGTGGTCCCCACCTCACAAATATCCTCACATGGGTAGTTAGGTGCTTCTGAGTCCCACCCCAACTCCCCCATGTAGGATAAAACCACCTTAGATATAAAAATAAAATTGTTCCACAATTTTATTCACTTCTCATTTAATCCACAAATTTTAACTTCTCCTCCTGTGAAAATGAAACCGCGGTAAAGTTCCCCTTAAGAAAATACCAGTGTTGCGAGTTCATCGGTGCCCTCAGATTTCAATTCCGAGCACCGGTTCAAAAGTTAGAAAAACTCACTCATTTTTTCACTGAACGTACCAAAGCTAAACTTTGTAAATTGATTCCGGGCACACCGGGCCTCGGAATTAGGTGCCGTCAGAAACTGCGTACTCATAAAATTACAAGGTATTTAAGAAAAAAATTTCCTTGAAATTTTTGGGTCTTTAAATGGAATTATTTGAATTATTCTAAATCTTAATAGTTTATGTTTTGAGGATTATTTTAGCTTCATTGAATGAATTTAATGAAAAAAAAATAAAATCTAAGAATTCTACTATTATTGCACTATCAGTGTGTAAAATATAAAAAGAAATAGTTATATATGAATTATAGGAGAATATATGTTGACTTCTCAAGATATTTAATATTAAATTGGTCATTTCTATTTTCTTCCATCATTTTATACAAATTTTACCAAGATTTAGTATGACTTTACTATTTCATAAGACTTCATGAAACTGTAATATTTTCAAGTTTACTAACCACGCAAGACCTTGACCAACCATGTGATAATAAACTATGGGATGATCAATCACCAGAATAGATATAATCTATAGTTAAATTAAATTTCAACATTAAGACTATTCAGATCGACCACATGCTAAACATACCACAAGGATTTAACTTCAATGTGATTTCTTGTCTTATTCACTCTAGATCTTTGACATTGCAAAAATATACTTATGTAAAATCATGAGTATGATTTGGGGTACTCATTAATACTTATTTATGATGATTTGGGATGATATGTTTGAATTCTGGTGATCAATATGAGGTTCCCACTTGGATGTAGAAATGAAAAATAATTTTTTTCTTAAGAAATTAATGCATGTTATTAGTAACAAGGAATTGAAATATAATTCAATCATTAATCTTTAGGTGTAAAGTATAAACTAATATATTTATAGAGGTAAATTATTTTGATCATTTTAATAGTATAATTAGAATAATGATGAACCAATAACTAAGATGAGGGATACTGGGAACCGTGATTGGATGATGTATTAGAAATTAGTCTAGATTTCTATTTCACATATATTTTAAATTTATTATATTTTTAGGATATTCATAATCATTTATTTTTAATAGATATTTTTTATAAAATATTTGTTAGTTCTATCTCCCACATTATTCAACTTTCCTTATCCATTTTGATAGCTTACACACATGACCATGTGTAAATAACTTGAGGAATTTCTCAGAGGAGTAATCGAGTGTTCAAACCCATGTTTTTTGAATTCATGCTTGTTGTATCTTATTAAAATATATTTATGGTTAGAGGGATATACTGTGGGTAACTTATTAGTATATCTTCATTTTACACCTAAGATTATATTATTATTTATTCAATATTCTTTATGAATCAAGGAGGTGGATGTAAAGTGAATTAAATAGAGAGAAATTCATATTCACAACAAAGGAGAAATATGGTACTTCTACTAGAACATTTGTTCTTATTAACTAAATATGAATCTAATAATAAGATGATGAAGGTTCACTATGTGTACTTATTTTGGGACAATATTTTTTCTCTTTAACTACATTCATATTTGTTGTATTGTATCCTCTAGTTTAAATTATAGTTCTAAATTCCATATTAACTACCACATATTTTGTTATATTAATATAAGATAAATCACAAAAATATAATAATTGAATTGAGAATGTGATTGTTCAATTATATAATTTCATTAGGAGAGATGAAACTGGTCAACAACTACATTACCTTAGGAAAATAAATAAAATAATTATTCATACACCATCACAGGCGTGTTCCTTGATCATTAATAAATTTCCCATACTGATCATTTGAGGTCACATCTTATATTATTTTCCTTTTTCTATGGAATGATATGAAGGAACATATATATAGAATTATAATTTTTATTTTACTATGGGAAATGTTAGATTAATAATTTTCAATAAGATGTTGATTCTATCTATCTCCAATTATACTAAACCTTTGGGTTTTTTGAATTTGATATTACTTGTGAGGTGAAAAGTTTCAAATATAAAAATAATATAATATTTATATGTTTTTTAGTTATGACCTTATCAATTTGTATCATACAACATGTTAATAATTTTTGTGTATTTGGACTGAAAAAATTCAGTGAAAATCCATGTCATTAGTCAAAATATAGAAAATATACAAAAAATGATTAAGTATAGAGTGTGAGGTTTTATATTATGGAATCCTTTTATGGATAAAAATAAAATGGTACATTCCCTGATGTCGATTCAGATAGACGATGCAACTCTAAAAATATTTACAATGGTATTAATTTAATTTTCACTTAGTGTGGAACAAGTGGGAAATAATAGAGACTTGGTTTTAAACACTCTTGGTATATGCATTATTGATTCACATTCTCTTTACAAACTATTCGAAAGGAAATAAACCCATTAATAAATATTATTATATTAGAGAACCCTATAGGAGGGTTACCAAGGGTAACATATATTGAAACATATAGATTCATAATTTAGAGTATACATGCCATTTAAAATAGTATTTATTCTAAGTTCTAAATTTTCATTTTATAAATATTATTATCTTTATATACATATTATTTTTTAAAATTGATAAAACCAATCGATACCCTGAAAACAATGGGTGTGGAGGACTATGAAATAAATATTTTAATGAATAAGAAAATGGGAAAGGTGATTGGGTGAAAATATTAATTTTTATTTCAACAATTTATCTCGATTTATTATAAAAAATATCAACTGAAATGAATTTCAATGAACATAAAAGTAAGAGAAAAATATATTTCATGGATATTTTGTTGAAAGAAACCATTTATGATAGATGATTAAAAATCTTATATGTTATGATTATGTGACGAAGCACCCAGGGAAATGTCTCAAATGGACAGGAAGGTGATATATTTATGGAAAAGAATGGCATAAACTAAAAAAATACCGAGGAAAAATAGATTGTATGGTAAACATAATGGATTTAAATGAAATTATTCCTATAATTAAAAAAATTGAATTTATAAAATAATATGGGTTTAAAAACTCTAAAATATATTCCCCAATCTAATGGATGTTAGGATTATATAAATCAACAATATCAAAAACCGAAGTAAATTGGAAGAGCCTATAAATCACTACTACTAAAGTTGACAGTGATAATGATGTTAATAAATGTACACAGACTCTCAATAAAAAACATTCAAATGTCACATTTGATTATAGTTCTACTCATTTCATCATATCAATAATTTTTTTAGCAATATTGATAACCCCCCCCCCAATATTGGGCATTAAAGTATTGTTATAAATACCTTGTGGCGTGTTGACTGCATACAATGTGTATAACTCTTCTCTGGCCACAGTTTTAAGAAAGATAATTCATGATGATCCTTTAAATCTTCCCCAAGAATAATCTATTATACTATTTTTCCTTGATTGAGTTTATATACATAGATAATGTATCAATTTTATAGATAAGGATATGTCATTTCATATCTCAAATTGTCTCAATATCAAATATCAATACAAGAAGATATATTATTTGAAATTTTATCTTCAATCATATATATCACATGGACTCCCTTGTTTATTTTTATTAATGAGTGAAAAATTATAATATTAAGAAGAAATTTATTTAATGGGGATATAGTTTAATATCCTATTATTCTAGTGTATATTTCAATGAATAGTTCTTCCTAAATTAAATATTTAAATGTTAAATTTATTTATTTATTAATATTAACCCAGAAATTATGTACATATACCTTAAACTGGTTGTTTTAATAAATATATTTTTTAACTATAGTTTATTTATATTAATTAAAATATTATTTATTAATAGAGAATCATATAGTTCGTACAACAACTTTTCATATCCATCGAGTCCATGAGGAAAGAACCCATGGTCGATGGGTGACAAGGATGGAATACCTACAAATAACCTATACATTTTCCTATTTACATTTTTAATCATATATATATACTTTTACCACATTAACTATATTATTGAATCATTTTAAAATTCAAGATTACGTATATTAGTTTTATTTTTATATCATCATGGTATGTAAGTAATCTTAATCTAACAATTATCAATGTATGATACATTTTTTCATTTTCATATATAACCATAAATGTTATGTCATATAGAGTTATATGTGAAACATAATTTGAATGGATAATTATCATTTTATACATTTTCATAACACCATATAATTGATGTTAAATGACATTTCAGTTCATTTAATTTGTAAGTTGTTTCTTATCTTATTCTATATATGTATCCTTTTAGAGATAATTTATTTTTAATACATTAAGTAAAATGTTTTATAATAATTTAAAATAATGAAATAGTTTAAAATTTAAATCCTTTTAATTATAGTGTATAATTTTCATAAAATTTTTATAAAATTTAGATAATGTATTTTTTATAAAAAATTGTTCATTTCCTTAAAATTCAAAAAATCGTATAATGGTGGTTACAATAATTTTTTTTCTTAATCACATTTTTAAAAACTAAATTACACTGAATTATATGAATAATCTAAGAAAATTTTAAATTTTAAATAATATACAATTATTTCATTTAAAAATTATTTGAATCTAAAATGTATAAATACATCCACTCATATGAAAATAAATATTTTCATTTCATAATAATTCATTTCAAATATATTATATGATTTCATATAAAAGTTAAATTTCTCAATTTTTTAAATATAATTTGATAAAATGAATAAATTTTTTTCATTTATCATGTTAATGTTAGTTTTGGGTGAATTTTAGGGATTTTGACAAAAACTATGATATTTAGTTGAATATTGAAATAAATAATTTAATCAGATTATTTTTTTTAAAAAAAATCTATAATTGAAATGTTGGAATATTAGTGTTATTTTATTGTAAAAATGAAAAGTTTTATAATATTATTTAATTATGTACTTACAAGATAAAAATTGTTTTGGATTGATATTTGAGTAACATAAGTATCCTATAAAATTCATTAAGAAATTTTTTTCATGATAAAAAATTATATAAATGATATTTGGGTTAAAATATTGTTTATTATTAAAAATAATTTTTTTTAAACAAAATATTTTTCATAATTACATTAAAATTAATTTTCAATACCTATATAAATTAATGATTTTAAAATTATTTAATATTTTGAAAAAAAATATTTATGTTTGGTAATAAAATTTATTTTATTTGTTTTCATAAAAAAATATATTACCTAAGTAAAACATTTACTCATCGGGGATAAATTTAATCATTTTAAATAGTTATAATAAGTGATAAGTAAACAAATATCACTAAAAGATATCTAAATTTGATTGGTTGAGTATATTTATATTCTCTATTATCCTATCTCTAAATATATATTTTTTTCATTTTTTCCACATTCCATTGATAATGAAATTTATATTATTTTAAGGTTACGATTATTTAAAAGAGAATTTTACAGACTACTCACTGGTGGCCTTAGGGACATGTGTTAGCCTATGGTCCATTGACCCTTTTTTTTATATAAGGGTTAACATTAAACCTAAAAAGAGGGAATTATTTCTCAAATAAAAAGCGGCCTTTACCCCAACTTTAAAAAAATGTGTCACCCCCTCCCTTATAAAACTATTCCTTCACCCCTCACATGTCTACACACATTGAAACCCTTATCTTGGACACAATCTGAAAAAATCAGATTCTAACACCATTTTAGATGGCATTGATTTTATTTTCTCCCAAATATTCTATTCTAATAATGCATAAATTGATACCTAATGCATGATACCGAAGGAGGTGGTAATCAGGGAAACCTTTTGCATTCATGTTTTCTTTATTTTAAAACAATTAAAAAATATTTTATTAATATTTGAATATATTGAAAGAAATATCATTAGTATAATGAATTTTTTTATGAATAATTTTTTTGATAATTCTCATTTATTCAATTTAAAATTCAAATATCGCTTAAACGTATTTGTAGACTACCAACTCCACGAATAATACATGCCAAGTTTCATAACCACCATACATATAAGTTTATATAAATATATTTAATCAATAAATATGAGATTTATAATTTTAATATCATTTTGGGAATATTCATTTGAAATTTCAATTAAAATATTAAAAATATGTTATCCAATGGAATTATTCATCCTAAAAATGAGCACACCGAGAATTTTTTTTTAATTTTAATCTATTTTTCTAACCCTACTAAAATATAAAAATTATATTATAATATTTTTATACCTACCATATATTAATAAATTTCACAATATTATGAAAGTATTTTATAACACATTTTACCAAAATCAATATAATGAAGCAGTTTTAGGGGAATTTACCGAATATCTCTTAGTGGGTGAAGGGTGAAGCAAATATAAAAATGAGTAACATTTATTAATAAATGGACCCTATAAAATTAAATAAACATGGAAAAAGGTTCTGAATAAATTATTTAGCAAACATGATTTAGTATTTTAGGACATTATATGTATGTACAAAATGATTCAATACTTTAGGTAAAGGTTTTTAAAATAATTTCTTTTCATTTATTCATATGTTTTATTCCTTTAATAATTTCATTAAATTTGATTTTATGCATACATTTCTCTATTATTTTATTTCTTTTCTATTTTTATATCAGTAATTAAATTTTTCTCACTCAAATATTACACTTATATAAATTTCTGGCTTCATAAAAATTCCATGTTTTTAAGAATAATTATTATTCATTCTAATGGAAAATTTTATTCCATGTTATAATTTTTCATCCTACCAATGTTCTACTTTCATAAATTCAAACGCAAAAAATATTTTAGGACTTGTGATATTTCTTTCTACATTTACATTTTTAAATAATATATATTTTTTGTTTTTATTAGTGTTAATTTTAAATAATATATTTTAAAATTATTACAGAATTTATAATTGATGCATAAATTTTTATCTCACACTTCACATTTAGGGTAATTAATTTTATTTCACATTAGTGTTTCCATAAATGAATTTTTTAATATTATGCTTTTCAAATTCAGTTTCCTCTCATAAAATTGCTATATATAATGACTTATAATTTTTTTACAACTATGTTGTAGAATCTCTAAGGAAATCCTTTTTGGATTTCACTTTAATTTTTATCTCTTCATATAAATAATCTATCTATTATAATTTAATTTTCATGATCATAATTTAAATTATTTTATACTCATTTTTTATGATTTAATTTATAGTAAAATATCATCTAATATTGATGTAATGTTATTCAGTACCATTTGGAAATGATATGAAAATCATATATGTTTTAATTAGATTTTTCGTGATAGGATATTTGAGTATTTTTATATATAATACATAATTATTTTATATCATTATATGACATGTGGGTTCCTATATCAATATCCAAAGCATTGGTTACTATTTTATAACTCATGAGATAATGAATATGCAAAGAGATTATTTGGTTTTTCACTGCATAATATCTGTGAAAAATTTAGTTTTGATAACATCATACTGCATGAACATGTTTGGGTTTATTAAAATTTTAATATAAATATAAAATTGGGTTCTCTTACAAAGTGATGATTAACTATGCTTACAATTATGCCACTTTTATGTCATTATCCATTCATTTGTTACCGATCTATGGTTAATGTTCATGTGTCTCTAGGCCATGCTATATGTTTTTTGATTCTATAATAATTATTTTATCTCATGCCATGATCCATGCAAATATTTCATTACTTATGGTTATCTTTTATGATTACATGGTAATTTTGGTCAGATGACTCACCTTTGATTCATGTTTTCTTATAGGCTTATAGTCTAATTTATTATGGTGTGTTAATTAGTTTCCTTTAATGCTCATTTTTTATCACTGCTTAATTTTTTTTCCTTTTCTTCAGGGAATTGTATGCATGCATATTTTTTGAAGCAAGTCTTATATATATTTTATTATGGGAAATATTAATTTAATAACTCATAAAAAGTTATTAATAATATCCTATGTCCAAATAAACATAACCACTAGGTTCTTGGATTGTGAGAATACTTATGAGGTGTAATGGTCAAATTATAAAAATAAGGTAAGATATATATATATATATATATATATATATATATTATTTCTTAGATAATTTCAATTGGTATTATAGAAGGGATTAGTTTTTTGGGGTCGGTATTAAAAATCATTATATATAGACCTAGAGAAAATCATAAATATATAAAATATGATAAAATCTTGATAAATTATATAGTGTGTGGATTTATGGAAATAACATCTTTTGGTACATAAAAACAACTTTATACAATATCTAGTATACATAAACCTAGATGTATTAATTATAAAAAAAAATTGGTTATTAAACAAATCATCACTTAGGGAACAATAATTGGGCCAAACTAGACACATGTTTTGAAACTCCAGGGGGATATTCTTAGTTCATTCACATGATATTAACAAATCATTATAAAGGATTTAATCATATTATTAAATTTTATTATGTTACAGGATATCTTGGGAAAATGATCATGGATAATATTGAATGAAACATATATATTAATATTTTATAGTATACGTGAAATTTATAAGTTATTTATTATAAGTTAATAGTTTTTTTTATTCGCATCCCACAACATCCATTATTTTATTATGTGGAGGTAACTTGGAGAAACCATGTTAATAATGGGTGTGAAGGACCAGTTTGTGGATGTTTAAATAATAAACCAAATCTGGTATAATAAGGAATGAAAAATATTATGATTATTATTATCAAACAATCTTTAGTTATGATTAACATCTTAACCAAGATTAATGCATAAGGACACCATATAAGAGAGAAATATGGTTTCATGGTTTTTTAGAAGATATATACCATAAAGGAATGAAAATTAAACATCATGCAAGAAAATAATTTGGAAAGAAGTACCTAGGGTAATATCTCAGTGGGATAGAGAGATGTTTTAAGTGTGAAGAATAATATAATAGATAAACAATCTACTAAATAATTTTTTTAATTAACACAATGTTCAAAATTGAATTTATTCTAAAGGTACCAGAAACAATTCAATTTTATAAATATGGGGTGTTTAGACACTCAAAAAATAATTCCATAATACAAGGGATAACAAGTATAATAAAAATAAAATATCTAGAACCCATGGGAATAATCAAGATCCAATGGAATCACTACCATTGATTTAGACCATTATAAAACTTTGA
Organism: Viscum album; assembly: GCA_963277665.1. NCBI lineage: Eukaryota > Viridiplantae > Streptophyta > Magnoliopsida > Santalales > Viscaceae > Viscum > Viscum album. Next base: position 458,548,769 of record OY728141.1, on the reverse strand, counting down.
TTAATTATACACTAACTCCAAACTCAAAAATATTAAATGGATCATTTGATTATGGTTAAACATATTATTTAATATCCATAAATTTTTATAATAATTTTTAATAACAACCTCAAATATTTGGAATTTATTTATTGGTAAAAACACCTAGGGATATGTTGATTGGAAAAAAGTATATAACTCTTCTATTGTCAAGGTCTGTGGAAAGATACTTCCATTGGATGTAGTTTTTCTTCCCTTTATAAATTTTTAATGATATTTGGAATGTATATACATTCTATACATATATCTCATATCATTTTTTTGATATTGAAATCAAATTTCAAATCCCTAATCACCTCATTACCAAATAATAATACAAGGATGATGTATCATTTGAAATTATAACTGGATCCATGTCTATCATATGGATAACATTATATATTTTTATTATTGACTAGTAATTAAAATTTTGAGGATATGATTCATTGAAGTGGGTATAATGTAACATTAAGTACTTCTTTTTAATATTTTTTATGAATTATTGTTTTTTAATTAAATACATTAAAGTTTTATTCTTTTAAGAATGACTTAGAATTAATGTACATATATGACACAAAATTTTTTTCCTTAAAATATTTATTTCAAGTATAATGAAATTTTTATTCAATGAAATTAGTTTTATAAAAGTGGAATCTAATGGGCCGAACAACCTACTACATCTGGTGAGTCCATGAGGCTTGAACCCATGGTTGAAAGGCGATAATAGAACAACACTGATCACTAGCCTATGAGTATTCACACACACCCCTTCCATCATTTATATATATATATATATACCTATATCTACTTTATTATATTCATGGTTAATTTTAAATTACTTCATTACATTTTATTATTATTATTTTCATATAATCATGGTTATTAAACCACTTTAATCTAATACTTAATAAGGTAATATAATTGTTTTCATTGTCAAATATAACCATCAGATGCTATGTCATATAACATTTATGTTAATTATATGATGTATGGTTAAAATATATTATTAATATCATGATAATATCACATGAGGAACTTTTAGTTACATCATAGTTTATTTAATTTCTATATTAGTTTTATCATATTATGTTAGCCAATATTTTCCTTTTAAAACATTAAGAAAGATGCTTCATAATAAAAGAAATATATTAAATATTTAATTATAAAATTAATCATATATATAGTTTCTAATTACAGAAAACCACAAATAAAATTATGATAATGTAATTTTTATAAAAGTAAAATGGTCAGGTTTATTTAATTTAAATATTGGTGTATGAAGTTTGGTACACTAATTTTTTCACTATTTTTTATTTGAAGGCTAAATTAAACATAATAAGAAGAATGATATAGTAAAATTTAAATGTCTAAATAATTATATAGATAACATTTAAAAATTATGGTATGATAATAAGTATAATGTAACTACACATAACAAAAGAAAAACATTGAATTCTTAATAATTAATTTTTCTAGGTATAATTTAATATCATTTACAAGTTATATTTTAAATTTCAAAATTAAAATTGAAAAAATTGAAAAAATATGGATTCTAAATTTTAAATTATCTTAGGGTGATTTTATAATAGTTTTTGATTTTACATGAATATTAACAAAATATAGGTTTATAAATATTGTCACATTTAAGACAACATCTTTATAAAATATAGAATAAAAAATATATGAATGGTTTTTAAAAAAAATATATTCATTCAATTTAGTTAAATAAGATATTTAATTTTTTTATTTAAAAATATATTTTTCACATTTTTTAAGAAAAGGGAAATTTTTTGTAATAAATGATCAATTTTTTATGAATTTATTTATGTAAGTAGATACAAGTTAATTTTTTTGGATTGGTTTTAAATATAAATAAATGTACATTATTTATAAAAAAAATAAGTTTCATGAGAGTTAATTATATGAAATATCTTGGTGTATAATAATTTACATGATCAAAATACATTTTTAAGATATTTTTCAATGTGTTTTGAAAACATACAACAAAATTAATTTTTAACAAAGATAGATTTTTAATATTATAAAATAGATTCCACATTAAGAATCACCATACTCAAATTATTTAATTATTTACATAAATTTCTTTACAAAAGTAAGATAACCATGTACAAAAATTAGTCACTATGGTTAATATTAAATTTGGTAAGCGGTTAAGATAAGTGATATGGCCACAAATATCACTATTTTTTTAAAAACCTAATTATATGAGATTATTGTGAACCTTCCATATCCTATCTTATAATTCTATTCAATTTCATTCCCCTTTACATTTATAATTATAGTTATATTATTTAAATGTTTAGATTATTTTCAAAGGTTCTACTCCAATAACATAAAAAATTTCCTACATAGCCCATCACCACTCCAAAAACATTGAGAACATTAGTATGACCAATATATGAAAAATAACTTAATATAACCTTTTTACATGACCTATAGGCTCTTGTCTCACTAAAATACCAACCATATAATTTGTATGGATTGATCCAACAGTGGATATTCAAGGAAGCTGCAATCATGTAAACCTAGTGATTTCCTGAATATTTTTTATTCCACATCCAGAAAATATTCTATAATAATACTAATATAATAAAAATAGTATAATTAGTATAATAAATGTATTTATGTTGATTAATAACTTATCATAAACCTTTCACCTATCCAAGGTAAAATAGAAACATTTCTCAGGTGTATGTACAAACTAACTCCTCCACAAACAACACATAACATTTTTTTCATAACTGACATACATGTACGGTTCTGTAATAAATATTATAAATAAATAAATTTTTATAGTATTAAAATTATTCTATAAATTTTATTTGGATATATTATATATTATATTAACAATAAGGGTCATTATGAATTTAACCTTCTAAAAATTTTCATACTGAAAACATTTATTAACTTTTATATATTTATAATAACCAATTAATATATTAAAATATTATGATACTATAATGTAACATGATATATATATATATACATAATTCAAGGGATTTTGAAACTAATCTTTAACTCATATGACCGCAGTCAACACATCAAATCATTTTTAGAGGAAGTCACCCAACAATCACTTGCAGTCGAGGAGAAAAAAAATATACTTAATTGAGTAACTTGTAAAACTAAACAGAACATAAAATTAAATTATAATTGAATAATTATCTAAATATAATATTTAATAAATTTAATTTAGATATTAAGGATGTTAAATTTGAATTCCTATTGAGTTGGGACTTCAGGTAAATGTATCATCTACTCAATATTATAAATTATAATTTCTCTTTTTTATGTTGATAATTTAAATTTTTTCAAAAAATTATTCCTCATTGGTTAATTTATTCCTTCCCAAATAGTCAACATTGTTAGGAAAATTTCATCACTTTTTTAATAAAACCTTGTCTTATATATCAATATATATCTTCTCTTCAACATTATCTTTTATTAATTAAAAAATGAACATGTTTCAGATCTTATAATAATTATATTTAATTTTAATATATTTAATTAAGTGATTTTTCATCCTTTTTAATGATTTGAATTTACAATAAAGTATTTTAAAATAATAAAGGAATCTCATTTTCACATATGACTTTTTATACTACACATCACATTTTGGTCTTAATTTTCAATTCATTTAATGGTTTAAAAAAATTTAATTCATGTAAAATTAATATTTTCAATTTTATCTTCTTTTCCCTCATAAAATGGTTTTAAGTAATGACATTATAAATTTTCTTTTACAACTTTGTTTTAATGGCCTTAACGAAATGCTTTTTTTTATTTTTCATCCCTTTTCCTATATACAACCAATAGTTTTATTTCTTATGAAGTAATTTTCTTGATCATAATTTAAATGATTTTATACACCATTTAGAATATTGAATTTATAGTGAATTTGTTTTTAATTTTAAAGACATTTTATGTGGTACCATTTGGAATTAATATGAAACTCATTTTTGATGGGTTTTTTCATGACAATATGCTTTATTATTTTCATGTAAAAACATAAGTATGGTATATAATTATGTTATATGTCGAGTCATATATAATTATCCAATTCATCGAATATTGCTTTATATTTTATGAGATAATTATTAAGCATTGATATGATTATGTTTTCTAAAATCGTAATGTATAATTATAACAATGTTGTCACACATCATAATGCATGAATGTGATTATGTTTATTCCAAATTTAATATGTTAGAATAATTGAGTTTTCAAAAAAAATTATGATTATCTTGTCTTTTCTTATTCAACTTTTTTATGTCAATCCACATTCCTAAATTATGTTTCTATGATTTACGATTACTTTCACATGCTTTGAATCTATGGTATATGTTTTATTCATCATTGAGGGATATTTTATGTCATTACATGATCTTTGATGTAAGATTATTTTTTATGACTATATATTATTATTCCAGGTTTATTTTAATCAAATATCTCTCCTCCAATTAATTTTGTCTCCCAATTTTATGATTTAACCCATTATTGATAATTGATAATTTTTTATTCATAATAATTTGATATTACCCATTATTTTGTTTTCTACCCTTCATGTAATTATATGAATGAATATTTAATAATGTAAGTATTTTGTAGAGTAGATAATATAATATGTTAATTTAATAATGTGTAATAATATGATGATCATATACTATATCTGAAGACAATAAAACCTTGGGTTATGGGACAATTAGATTACTTGTGTGGTGGAATTGTTAAATTATAAATATAATTTATGATTTATATATTACTTGTCTCAGATCATCTCGATATTATTAAGAGTAGGTTTCATTAATTTTTTGAGATTATTATTACAAATAATTTGTGATAAACCTTAGGATAAGTCCAAATATTGGAAATATTGTTAATTAATTATAATATGTAGAGTGTGGGGTATTATTGAACTAAAAAATCTATATAGACACAATAATGTTCATGAACTCTCTACCATAGATCATGTTAGGGTAGTAAATCTAAAAAAGATCAGTTGGGTATTAAATCTATTTTTACATGGTTGACAATAATTATGGATAACTTTACACCTTGTTCGAAACCCTTATAGGATATGCATTGTTAATTCACACACATATTATGAACAATTATGAAGTATGTAAAAATATTACAAAGTTGGATTATGTTACAGAACCTCATAGAAAAATTACTATAGGTAACATAGATTAAAACCTAGATATTCATATTTCATAGTATATAATAAATCTATGAGTTAGTTTTTGTTCCATCATTTTCTTTTTATAACTAATCGCATCCCTAACATTGGATTATTTAAATAAATGGACAGAACATGGATAATCAAATCAATAATGTTCGTGAAGAACCATGTGGTGAATATTTGAATGATAAACCAAATTGGAATGAAGATGGAGGGAAATGACATGTGGTTATGGAAAACCATATACCTAAAGTTATGATTGATATAGTGGACCTAGATGAATTTCCAAAAACATCAAATAATATAAAAATATAACATTCATATAATTTCATATGATAAATACCATGGAGTTAAATTATATAAACCTACAATATATCAAGAGTTTGCAATTAATCTCCCATGGAAATGTCTAAAAGGGTACAGATACTATTTTAAGTGTGTAAAATAAAGTAATGTAACAATAAAGTGTTACAAATAGTGATGGAGTTTATTTAACATGATAGAGGTTAATTAAGTTCTTATTAAGGTATTAATAACAATTCAATTTCGTAAATTGGGGTATTTTGGACACCATTTGTAAAATTCCCTAATATAAGTGATGATAAGGTTAATTGGAATCAACAATATCCAAAACCAATTGAACAAGGGAGGTTATATGAAATCATTAACATTGAATTATCAAATGATAATGTGGTTATTAATGGTTCTCTAACTATCAAATAGACACCTTTGAATGTATCATTTATTTATAGTTTTAATCACTCTTCCATCCCATTAAATGTTTTATGAATATTAATGAAAACCCACAAACATTATGTACTAGATTATCAGTAAAAATACTTATTGGTTCAATTATTACAAAAAAATAAAAATCTTCTCTGATCAAGGAGTGTGGAATGATACTTCTTATATATATAGTTCTTATTCATTTATTAGAATTCAATATTATATTTAAAATTCATTGGCATTCATTACTTATACATCATATGAACTTTCTATATAAGGAACCACATTTCATGTCCTCAATCCATATATTATCAAATATCAATGTAACAATGAAACAATAATAGAAAAAAAATCATAAGTAATGTATATTATATAGTCACCTGTAACAATTTTCATTATTAAATGATAATTAAAATTTTGAGGATTTGATTTATTTAAGGGGCTGAAATATAACATCCTAGATTTCTGGTGAATATATTTTTGAGTTTTTCTTCCAAAATTTAACATTTAAATTTTGAATAAATTTATTTTATAATAATTAACAAGAATAATTTTAAATATATATCACCTATGATGATTCCTTTTAAATATTTTCATGTATTATTACTTTTTAATCATTAATTTTTTTTCGAAAAGGAGTATCTCAATTACCAAGAAAAAAGACATCATGTCTAGTGAAGTTGTGGGTATCAACCCCATCGCTAAAGGGAGATACAAGACCATTGCCTACCACTTCCTATGAGCTATAATACTTAACTCTTCAATTATTTATATATATATAGACACATAAATATATCACATTTATGATATTAATTAGTATTTCTAAAAATATTTTACCTTTATTATTTATATTTTTATATCAACTTGGTAATTATTTAATTATAATCTAATTGATACTGAAGTACGATACATGTTTCCATAGTCACACATAAAAAAATGATTTATAATTTTATGATACCATTTTCTTCAAAAAAATATGTATTCAAATGTGTGATATAATGTAATTAAAATTATTATTTTCTATTTAAAAACCTATGTTTATCATTTTGGGACATAAGTGGTATTTAATTCTTATAAATAGATATTTTTTATCTCTTTATTTAATTATGTAATTACATGTTAGAATATGTTTTAGATTGTTTTTAATGTTAAATAACTCATTAATTTTTTTAATAATCCAATGAAATGAGAATTAATTACATATGTGATTTTGGTCTAAAAATAATTTTCTACTTAAAATTACATTTTTCAAAAAAAACATTTATTCATTTTATTTGGAATTAATTTATTAAAAATTACTTTTACCATATAAGTAAATTAAATTATGTAAAAAATATATTATTTGGAATGAACATAATCTGAATTTGGTAAAATTATCTGTTATATATTTTATTCAATAAAATATTCTTACTGGGTAAATCATTTAAACATTTTAGATAATGTTAAATGTGGTATGTGGTTAAACTAAGAGATAAGGAAACATATATAATTAATATTATATAAATTAAATTTAATTAGTGGGTTTTATCCTTTATTTTCCTAACTAAAAAATATCTTCCATTTTATCCCACATTACCTTGAGAATAAATTTTATATTATTTTAATGTTTTGAGTATTTAATAGGGTGTCACATAGTAACTTATAAATAGAACCTAACACCCCTCACTAATTAACACACACTTATTTCCATAAATAGTCCTTAGTCTACCAAAGTTGCTTTATAAAATGCTTACCAATGACTCAAGAGTTTTATAATCTCATAAATACAAACCTAAAAATACATAAGGATAAATACAAAGGACAATATCCATGGAAGAGGTAATCATGTCAACCTAGTGGTATCATGCTTTTTCCTCTTCTACAACCTATAAATATTATATACAAATTATGACACTATGAAATAAATGTCATTATTATATTGAAATTTCATTATATTCATCGAGAAAACATATTCAAATTTATGTAAACCCAATGTAAATGGAAAATGTTGCTCATGAATACATGTAGACTACCAACTCAACAAATGTAAAAAATCATTTTTTATTATTTTTATACATAGATTGATCTATAAATTAGTTAAATTAATAAATATGACACTTAAATTTTTAATATAATTTTTTAAATATTTTTAAATATTTCATAGATTATATAAATAAGAAGTGGTTTATATGACTTTAAACAAATAAGAACAAGTTAACCATGAAAGATTTCTAATTTGAATCTATTTTAAACAACCTTTTAAACTATGGAATGTTTTTCCAATTAAATGGTCAAAAACAAGAATCTCTAAAATAATGAATATAATGAAAATATTCTATAACTCTATATACCACATCCAACATAGCAAAGTAGTTGTGGAAGAATTTACAAAAAAATCCCTAACAGTTGAGGAGAGAGAAAAAGTATATTGATGGATAATATGTAATACTCAATAGACCTCAAATAAATGAAAATTAATTTTAAATGGTAATAAATAAATAATATAATAAAATTAATATCCTTATTTTGGATGTTAGACATATGATCCATGTGATTCGATCATTGAGGTGTGGGTTTCATCAACTTAATTCTCATTCATGGTGCTATAATATAATTTCCTTAACTAATATCTTTAAAATTTGTTTATGCCTCTATTTAAGTATTATATATGAAGTTCTCTATTTTTATTTTGGGGATTTAAATTTTCTTATTGAAATATTACTCTTTTATCAATTTACTCAAACCTAAAAATATTATATATTAAAAAATAATTCATCCCCATTCTAATGAATATTTTTCTTAAAATATATATTTATATTCTATAAAATATTTTTCATTATTAATTAGATTCACAAATGTGCTTTGGATCAAGTTATATTTATATTTCCTTTTAATTTCATTCAATAATATTTTTTCATACTTTTTAACTAAGTGAATTTTCAATATGGTATTTTAAAATAATAATGGATAGAGGTAGAAAAAAATGTTTTAATGTCATTTATTATTATGTTTTAACATTCATTTTAATCCAACGTAAATGATTCTAATGTTCTAAGTTCTTTTTTTAATTTTAGATTATAAAAACAATAAGTAGAATTTTTTTTGTAATTGGTTATTATTGTAATTGAAATAAAAATGTAACAAACATGGATCTCAATATCAATTATTATGTTAACCGATGATGAACCTACCATATAACCTCAATTATCATAACAAATAGTGTTATAAGGTATATTCATCATCAACAATCACAATAACCATCGTAAAAGGTGAAATTTGTTTTTAAAAAAATATTTCCAATAATATTATACCATTGGAAAAAATGATATAAATATTTTCTATAAAATTATACAAAAAAATGAAAACAATAAAAATAAAAATAAATATTAATCTAAAGTTCTTTTCATGTTGTATTGAACTTCAAATTTATATTTTTTTACTCGTTTTATTTTTAGGAAATAACTCATACAGCATATTTAACTATAGATAGTAAGACATTTCACCCACCGACCTAAAATTATCATGCAATGACTTTATCTTCTAAACTCAAACAAAATAATCATTCTATGAAATATAAATTCAATTCATTAAAACTTATACCAAAATTTAAAACCAATAATAAAAAATTATAACATTAGAATATAATTATAAATACCATTTTTAAATACTTGAATGAATATATGGTCGAACATGCTGAAAACTGAATCGTATATTAGAAATGTAAAATAAGGGATACTGAAATGTTATATATGTTATGAAAAATGTTTTTGAAAGGATTAATAAATTTGATGTGGGATTTTACTTGTTAAAAGTTATATGTCAAAAAATTGTATCACTGTCTCAGGATAATGTGTATTTGAAATTTTAACATCTATTTAATAATAACTTTCATTAAAAAATGGATCATGACATTGGTTTGAAAAACGTTATCAAAACCATTTTCTGATGGGTTTTAACATTGGTATATATAAAAACAACAAAATAATACCCAAAAAACATTTTTTTGAAATCATTTTTATAAAATATCAACATTAAAACCCTAATGTGAATGATATTTATTTATACCAGTTGGAATTTATTTTACATCAGTGATTTTTTATCTTCTAATCCTTGTTTATTTTCTTTAATTTCATTTCATTTCATGGTTTTTACAAATATAATTATTTTCTGATAATGATTTTAAATGTTACATTTTTAATCATCTTCAAACAATTTTATTTAATGACTTTTAAATTTGTTTTTATAACTATGCTTCAAAATAATTAAGAAAATCCTTTTATTTATTTCACTTATAATTTATAGTTTACCGATATAAGATGTATCTTTTATGAAGTAATGTTCATGATAATGATTTGAATGATTTCATGACCCTCTTGTAAGATTCAATTAATATTGACAACTGGTCTAATCATTATGTCATTTTATTTGATATCATTTGGATATGATATGAAACCAAGTTATTTTTTCATGGGTTTTCAATTATAATATGATTGATTATTTTCAGGTTTCATATATAATTATGGTACATCATTATGTGATAGGTGAATTCTTATATCACCCACTAATTTATTGGTAATATTTTTAAATTTAATATCATAATGATTATGTGTGGACATGATTGGGATTTTTAAAACCTCATTTTTGGTCATGATTGGTATTTATCGTCACATAATCAATCATATGGTTGGGTTTATTCACTATTTCATTTATGGGTATGATTGGGATTTCTAATTGAGTTATAATTTCATATTCCTAATCTTATACCACTTTGTAATGTTTTTTTTGCATTTTTACATTATATTTCCATGGATTATGTTTATTTTCTCTTATTTCAAGGCTATGATATATTTTTTATGCTTCCATTATTATTATATTATCTCATACCATGATTAATGGTTTTCTATTTTTCTTTATATTTATCCACTAAGATATAAAGGTCCTTTTATGAATCATGTTTTCCCAAATGTTCTTGATATAATTCATTATGACATTTTGATAAGATTCCCTTACTAGTAATTTGATATCACTACTTCTTTTGTTTTCCATTCTACATGAAATTATATTTTATACTCTTTTTGATAGAAGTTGTTTTTATAATTTTTTATATGATTCATTAATGTAATAATTTATAAACAGTTGTTTATTATAGTTGATCTATAATGAAACTAATCCAATACGTTTTGGGATTGTGATATTACATGCGATGTGTAATGGTAATATTTTCAAAAACAAAACATATGTTTTATATTTTTTTATCATGGATAATGTCATTTAAGATTAATCATGTGGTTGGATATTTTAATGTCCCTGAATTTTTGTATAATTTTTTTAATTATATGGTATTATTTCGAGACTGTGAAAACTGACATCACATGATTCCGAGGCCTGGAGTGCCCGGAATGATCTGTCGAAGTTTTGTTAAACTTTAAATAGCACGTGTAAGTAGTTTTCCTGAAAAATTGGAATAACTCTAAAATTGTTTCCCAGATCTGAAATTGGAGGTCACTGTTGTGCTCATGATGGCAGTTTTACCCTCGGTAAGACTTAAGTTTATTCGGTGTGAGCCTCCTGTGAGAAAACCCCAAAATGGAATAACCATAAATAAAATTATTAAATAAAATTATTTTATTTTTCAAATGCTTATAACTCACAAATGGTAACTCAGATTAAAAATCTGAGACCACCATTGAACTCATGAGGGTATGCTCTCTTTAGGAAGATGCTAACATTGGCTGGTGCAGGCCCCCATTGAAAGATAGTTTTTGGCCGTAAATATAATAGTTAAGTGACAATTATTTTATTGTAAAATCCATAAATTTTAAATGGTAACATGGATTAAAAATATGAGAGTACTGTTGGGTTTATTGGGGTGTGTTTCACTTAGGCAGAGCCTAACCTCGATCGGCGTGGGTCAAGGGCTTCTGTTAATAATTTACTGAACATTTTTTTCGGGTACGTTCAGTAAATGCACGAGTGAAATTTTCTAACTTTTGAACTATTTCTCGAATTAAAAATATGAGGGAACCATTGAATCTACAACACCTTGATTCGATTAAGGTATGATTCACTTTGACCGTAGTAGGTCTAGAGAAAATTTTAGTTTTTTGAAATTTTTAATAGAATAAATAAAATAAATTTATTAGTTTATTTTTATTCTATTCCTCCAACGGACATGCAGTAAGGTGGGGCCGGCAACGTTTCAAGCCAATAAATGGATTGACCCTCCAATCTAAGTATCATCAATGTTGGAGGGAAATTTTGAAGCTTCATAATTAATGAGCCACCATTAAATTCCAACATCGTTACTTATCATTCCCCTCTCCTATATATATGGAACCCGGAGGGGGAGGTACCGACATAGCTTCGCCAAGAAAAAAAGTGATGAAGGAGCGCCATGAAGCCGGACCCTTATAAGATGGAGCCAACCCAGTGAGAGGTGATGGGTGACACTGAACCGTGAACTAGAAGGCGATGTACGAGTGTCGTCATTGGGAACCAATTTCGGGGACGAAGAACGCCAACCAGCCTCCAAGCTCAGACACTCTCCAACGGTTTTTTGAGGTAGGGTTTCTTTGTGTGAACTTTGGTTTCCCTCTTCCCCATTCTTGAAATTACACGAATAACGTAGGTCAGCCGACTAATGAGTTGACCCATGATTCATTTTTCTTTGTTGGAGGGTGTTGTGGGGGAATCTTATGGGGGTTTATCTTGTTGTTTAATTCAATTGTTATTAAAACCTTAACCTCCCTCGTCTTATGAGCTAACGTGAAGGGCACGAGCCCAATGAACCTGGCCCAAACCCTCCTCTATATTTGTTACATCCTTGTGCCTCCATTGAAGACCAATAGTGTGACGACACCGACCGGCTACATGGTGGATAGCGCATCGATGCACACCGCAAGAGGATGCCGCGACACAAAGACGCAGCATTCGTCGGAGCGGTCGGCACCAGCCGGCCACAGTGGAGGTGTGGTGTTCCGTCACACACCGCCGATGAACATGGAGGGTCATGGATCGTCAGTTACAGTGACTGGAGGAGAGGTCGGCTAGCAAGTCGGACGACTGCGATGGAGTCAATGGAGTGGAGGTGGGGCATGCCCCCAGCGGCGCGCCCACGCGGCACCAAGGCCACAGCCTGTGATGGACACGACGGGAGAAGGGGTCATAGATCCGACTGGCGGCTGGTGGATGTGTCATATGCCAGCAGTGAACTCAGAGGAGGACCCAAGGCCCATCAGCCGTGGCGCAAACGACATGTGGTTCCACTCGATGCCACGTTGGGTCAACCCCCGCGGGTTGACCCACTGACATGGCCAGGCGCCATGTCGGCCCTACCCAGACACATCGCGTCCGGGTGTCCCTAGCGGCCTGTGCCGCTAGGCGGGTGGCACCACTAGGGTGATCCAGCGGACCGACCCACCGCCCAGTGGTCTAGGCCACCCCTTTGCGGGCCCCACCCTATACGACAAGGTCCGCCCTTGCAGGACGCCCGTTTTTGCTGATCGGACCAGACCCAGGCCCAAAAACATTTAAAGGGCCTTGTCTTGAGAACCAGATGTATGTTTGACGAACTGTTTACGACATTCGGATCCTTGGATTGAGACAGTATTTTTTACCTACTCCATGAGACTTTTGGAGAAACTTAGAGTATATCCTGGTAGTATCTCACCCAAATCCAACTAGGCCATCGGTACTAAAATGCCAAAAATACACAAACTGAGAATCTGATTGACATGTCATCTATAGATTTGGAACCCTTATGACATGGAGGATCATCGGGTTACTTCCTTGTGAGACTTTGTACTAGTTTTAATACAACTGATGGCTTGAGGAGCGGTTCTCCCAAGTGCGCTATGTACGGAACCCTGCGGCTGGCTGAGACCTAAAGACTGCTTGATGATGGCCAAGGTGGGAAGCGACTCTATGTGACCCAGTAGGCCCATGGTGGGAAGCGTCTCTATGTGACCTGTCATGGCCACGGTACCCATCAGGGATGAGTACCACATCAGTTCAAGCTTAGTGGGAAGCGGCTTTGTGTGACCTGGCAGGCCCATTGTACTTGATAGAGGAGGAGTTCTCCAGCAGCTGAGGAGTTTGAGGTTTGTGACTGAAGATGTTATGGTTACTATCCTAGAATATACATTGTGGTTAATTCCATGTATATCATGATGCAGCGAGTGTCTTGAGGAGTGGTTCTCCCAAGTAGACTACGTATAGAACCCTACAGTTGGCTGAGACCTGAAGACTGCTTGACGATTGGCCCAATGGGAAGTGCCTCTATGTGACCCAGTAGGCCCATGGTGGGGAGCAGCTCTGTGTGACCGAGGATACCCATGGTCCTCGATAGGAGGATTACCTCAGTTCGGCCAAGGTGGGAAGTGGATCTGTGTGACCCGGCATGCCTGCGGTGGGAAGCAGCTCTGTGTGACCCAGAATTCACATGGTACCCATCAGGGATGGGTACCACAGTTGTACAAGGTTAGTGGGAAGTAGCTCTGTGTGACCCATCATGCCCACTGTACTCGATAGAGGAGGAGTTCTCCAGTATCCGAGGAGTTCATTGATGTTATAACCCTTCTACCCCTAGAATAAATCATGGTGTGAGTGGTATTTACTTTATGATTGTGATTGAGGTTATGTTATGTGGTAATTTACTTGTGTGGTACTTTACCTTTATGGTGATACCTTGTGTTTTTTCTTTGTCGAATTATAAGAGACCTTCAGGGTCTCATGGTCCCAACTGAGTATCGTTATACTCACCCCTGCACGGGCTTTGTCCGCACCTTGTTTTGTCTTATGCAGACACCGAGCAGATGGGCTAAGGTTTGAGGGAGCCAGGACCTAGTGGTACGCAGAGGAGACAGATGTAAGTGGAGTGCTGAAAAGGTTATTTGTACCTAACCTTCAGGTAGGATCCGGGGTGGACCATTTTGGTGAAGCGATGCAAGGACTACTGATTATGAGATGTACCTACCCTTCAGGTAGGATCCAGGGTAAACGATCTAGGAGCTGCTTTTCACCTTTCAGATGTACTTGTACTTTTCCCATTGGGCTTGTATTATGGCACATTTGTTTTCAGCACTCTTTTACTACAGCAGTTACTTTATAGTTGCTTCTTATTATGTTCCTAGACTCTGTGTTTCTACAGGTTTAATGGAAATGCCTTCCCATTTTAGGGATTACGCCTTTAGGTGCTAGTCGCCAACCCCTAGCCTATGGAAGGCGGGATTGGGGTAGTCATGGATCGGGCCGAGGGGGCGAGTCGTGAAAAATATGGTTCTTAGTACCTTTGAACACATTATATAAATTATCCCACCCATTACCTCATGTTAGTGTTTTTCATGCATGAGCTTAAATGTTTGAGACATTATCTATTTGGTGAGAAGTTTATGGTATAATATAATCATAATAAATGAAGTTATGTCTTCACATAGAATTATTTTATCCTCAAGTAGTGGTAGTGGGAGGAATAACATTAGAAATATTGATTTTGATCTCACATTGATCACATCTAAGTTTAATTTAGTCATCGATGATTTGAAACTGAAAGTATCATCTCAATATTTGAAGGACTCTAATTAATAGTGGAATATTATGAGACCATTTGTACCAATTAAAACTTTATATAAATGAATTTAAAGAAATTATTTTATTTTTAAGGTCAAACTAACTCCTCTTCTTCTAATTATTTATCTATTGAAATTAGGATTCGAGGAATTCCAACATATCTGAAGAACTATATAGACTGGGGATAACACCAATGAATGTTCTCTCACTCATGAAGGATATTTTTTCTATTGAATCAAGTATTTGGTAACATTATTAGTGAAAAATTAAGTAATCTATGAATGTTATCTATAATAGTGGTTTATTTATTATGGGTTTAGAAAAATGTATCAAGATATGAGATGTCAATACTGGTCTCTAAGTATAACATGGGACAAAGATAATTTTTGAATCTTTTTAATAATTGTTATAATATAAAATATAATGTTAAAAGATATATGTTTTTCTCCAATACCTTTCTATCAATACAAGTATGTGGTATTAAGGGTCTATTGACATCATCATATGAAAAACGTATACCCCTAGAAGAATAAATTCTATATGGATCATTACACATTAGTTGAAAAAAATATTCACATTTTATATTGATCGAGGATAGTATGAAGGTAGTTGTTATTAGAAATATATATGTGAAGGAAATCATAAGACTATATGGTGTCCCATCATTCATTATTTTTGATAGATATCCTCTCTTCTCTACATTTATTTGGAAATAATTCCTAGAGGATTTGAGATACCTGGTGAGGCTGAGAAGAGCTTACCACAAATAAGATGATGTCCAGATGGACCAGGCTATTCAAATTATTGAGGATATTTTCTAATCTTATGTTTCATATTTTGGTCAGGGGTGGGAAAACAAATTTCATATCAGTGGGTTTTCCTATAAAAACACTTTCCATTTATCAATTAGGATGTCCCTATTTGAGGGACATTATGGTCGGTTAGGGTTCTCTTTATTATACTATACTGAAGTAGTTGATATCAATCTTATACAAGCCAATATTTTCTTATGGAGAACAACAATGATTTAGGTTATTCTAATGATTTTGGTGCACACCAAGATTTTTTATGAAATATATGTTCACAACCATTCATCACTTGGAATTCGAAGTGGGGGATCTGGTTTTTAAAGGATATCACCAAGTTTGGGTCACAAGCAATTACGAAAATAAGAGAAGCCATCCATTAGGGTAGTTTTTTGTTTTGAAAAGTGGTTCCTCGTTCAAATACCAAAGAGCATTTTATTGAATAAAAGAGTCGAAATGATTACTGGATACGGAAAGAATGGATTTTTTTACAATCTTTATCAAATAGATGAAGTAAATCTGGGGGGAGGGTGTCCATCCAGGTCATGGTCTGATGAACACCCTTGTTGGAAAGGGAATCAGCAATAGCCTTAGCCTCTCTGAAGGTTTTCTTGGAAATGTAGTCGATTTATGAAGGTGTCCCCCATTAATATCATATAATGAGTTATTTTTATGAACCATCACGAGTAGCCCTAAGAGTCACCTAACCTGGCTCATTACAGGCACTCAAACATGTATTATCATATACTATAGGTTCTGACTAGCTGTGTGATTCTAAAATATGTACTTGGTAGAATAACCCATCTTATCAGAGTGAAATAATAGTGGAAAATATTCAAACCCATACACATGGTTATACAATAATGTATGGAAGATAAATAAATTTAAATAGAAGAATACTTAAATAAAAAAAATGCATCATATCATCATAAAAACATAAATCATTTGAATCAATCAACTAGTCTTCAACTTGGACGAACAATTTTCCAAAAAACTAACTAAAAATAAATATCTTATGATCTACTTCCAGTAATGAGTGAAACAATATATCTGGTCTACATAGTGCTTTTCATGTACAATAATGATCCTAAGACTCCCCCCATGTGACTCTTCTCGATCAAGAAACACTAGGCCTCGGCCCCACACACAACACAACCTATGCTCTGACCTAAGATAATTTATCAAATAATTATGTATGTCGACATGCATGTATTGGGTGTGACATATACAGATCAATTTGACACCACTAAGGGGGAACCTATAATCTTTTATCATAACAATTGAATTCTATTGAAAAATTACTATCCTAGTGGAAAGATAAAAATATCTGGAATAAAAAGAATAAATGTATGAAAGGGCGATAAATAAACCTTGTTAAAAAGAGAAACATGGGTTCTAGTATAACAATCTAGGTATTTCTACCCCCTCTCTAGTAACAACCATGGGATTTAATGATTATGGATTACCCAGCCACATGAAATCAAGAACGTCCTCCAAATCTACATAGTTTATCCATGATGTCTAAATGAAAGGACATGAATATCATACTCTGGGGTGTAAATTCCAATTAATGCAAAAGAAAAAACATCAACAGGGGTATATGGATGCAATGGCATGATTTTAACTCATATAAGAATCTATCATCCACAAATATTAGAAATTGTCACATCATGAATGTACTTTAGAATATATCAATCTCTAACATAGACCTGAAATTTAAGCAACAATATAGTGACCATGTATAAGGAACCAATGAATATACTACCTTATATGATTCATTGAGGTAATCAGAATCCCAAAAGTATCCATGTAAGATATCTACCCTTTAATAAAGGAACATATTAAACAACAGAGGGTTTAGTCATCCAAATCATCCATTATATCATTAGTCTTTCAAGCCACAACCATCTAATAGAGGAGATATCCTGATCAAAAATTAAGGACAACACCCTATCCAAAATATCAATGGGTTTTCCTCCCCAATACATAAAGTTTAGTAAAAAATACATCGAGTATTACATTCAAAGGCCGACATATCATGGTTTGTTCCAAATATAAAACCCTCCATCCAAATAGGTTAACTAATAGATCCGAACAACTCTAAAACAGTTATGTACAAGGATCTCATGGTCCCTAAAAATAATCATCCACAAAACAACCACCATAGGATATCTATGACCCACCTTAGGTATAAAAAACATGGGGAAACCATATTCCATTAGGATACATCATCAAGAGAGGTCAAACTAAATATTCCCCTTCTACACCCAATAATTTATTCCATACCTATCAAAATATCCCAATCTATCCCAAAGGACACAACAAGAGTAAGGACACAGATGAGGGGTTCCTCTAGATCATCCAAATCATGGTACATATCAACTATTGAAAGTTCTCAAATGGACCTTAGCAGCCTGTAAATACTCCCCAATCAATAACATGACTAAAGAGGATCCAAAAGAAAGGAATTATAATAATTGAATTCCCAATAGTAATTGTTAACATTAAAAATGAATGAAATAGCCCGAGGGATTCTAATAATAAAAGAAATCATGTGGTAAATTCTACATAGTAAAAAATCTCTTGACCTTCCTAGTAAAAAAACCATAATGGGTTACAAACTCACCCACTTGGGATTTAATAGAAATAAAAAGCCACACAAGCATCCCCTAATCAGAATATGACATCAACTACTTACATGATATAAAACCTTCCCATATGAGAAGCCTCAAGAGTTCCTTAAACTCATCTTAAAACCTCAATGGTAGTTAATCTTAAACACCATCCCATGACAGTATCCCAACCTGAGGTCTCCAATATAACAAACCAATGGTAACCTGTCATGAAATCTAGGGGAAATCCCAAGGATACATAGATATATTACATGATCCCTTCTTATAAGATATATCCAAATGAACTTCAAAAAAACATTCCTAATATCCAAATTCATGGACAGCGAATGAGATCACACTTCTCAATTAAGCTACAAAACAAGAAACCCATCTTACTAGAGGAATATGAATAAAAATATCAAGGACATCCTCTATAAACCATGATCTCAAGACAAAACCCATCCAGATGGTCTTTGAATGTTGAAAAGATACCAAAATTGTGATCAATGTGGAAAAACTCTCAAAATGAGCTCCTCTTATTTACAATTCTAACTTTCAGGAGAAAATAAGGAAAATACCTGAAGGATGCAAATCTACGCGACCTGTAATTTGAATGTATATCTTATATGCCCATATAAAATCATGAGTTACATGAAACAATGTACTCAACATGTACTCTCTAATGTACATGACATGTGAACCCTATATATGGAGTATACCCTATATATATCCTGCTAATGTACCTCAATTCGACCCAATTTTCTAAGTGCTTGAGTACATGACATGATCCCTAGGTAAATAGAATTCCATCAAGGTAAATTACATATAATAATATATTATTTCCTTGATATATACCTCACATATGTTATAGCCATGTAGCCTACTAGGATAGGCCCCCTACATAGAGTGTCTAGCTGAGCCCCCAAATACTCCCCGAGTCACCACTACATGGATTACTAGGAGTTTAGTCCTATAACTTCAACTTTTATAAATAGAAAAAAACACATGGCATTTTTTCTCATAATCACTTGTTTTTTATATGTGTTCCCCTGAATAATAAACCTCCAAAAAACCTATAATCACCTTTTATCCTCGATTAAGAATAGACTGGTCTATAGGGGTCCCTAAAAATACCTAAAAGGATTTTAAATATTATTTCAAATATGATATGCTGAAATGGGTGAAAATAAATAAAGACAACATACCAATAGTAAAAAAAATATTTATTCTTCCCATTAGATCTACACCACGCACCCCATGATCCTTGATCTACCTCTAAACAAGTTCAACGGATGGTGCCTCCTAGTCCCTCTCCCTATTCTATCCTTATTCCTCTCTCATATAAATACCCTAATTTGGGGATCCCCATATGAATTCATGAGAATACTATATGGAGAAAGTAAAATATTTGAGTAAAAACTAAAAAGTAAGTAAAAAAGAAAAAATAAAAAGAAAAAGAAAAAGATTAAGAAAAAGGAAAAGAAAAAAGGGGGCATGGGTAAGGCCCAACACACGCAATTATTTTATTCTTCATTAATGTAAAAACACTTATTTATGTCTCAACTATAGTGATAAAATCTCATTTCAACACTCTATATAAAATATACTACCAAATAAACATAGATGAATAGATTAATCCTCAATTAATTAATATCAATTATTCAATCAAAATTTGAATTACTCACACTTCCAAAAAAATCATTTGATTAGGAAAAAACTATATTCCATGACCAAAAGAGTGATTAAAAATATTTCATGTTCTTATCACAAAAGAAATAATTATTTTCCCCAAAAAAATTCCCCTAAAATGTTCAAATTTCTCGATATCTTAAAAACTCATGACAATACGAGGTATAAATTTTGAAAATATTTCTTACCAACATTTTTTTTAAAGGTTGGGGTCGAAGCCTCATTTAATATGTATCTAAATTAATAAAAACACCTTATTTATTTCTAATTATCTCATTTAACTAATTTATTATTTGATAATTACAAAAAAAATGTTTCCTTTACATGTATTAATACATCAAAATATTTTGTAATTAATTATTGATTAATCTAGGACGAATAATAATATTTATCTTAAAAAAATTACTTATTTTTGTTTTTATTTTTTTATTGTTCATATCATTGGATTAAATTTTTATGAATTTTTCATCGGATAAATAATTCATTTGGCACATTAAAAGATCATTTTACATATTCTTGAACTAGAAATTGAAGAAGTATTAAAGTGACCTTCGAAATCAGCTGCGAGTTAAAATTTGGAAATTTATGGATTGATAGAGTATTAATAAAATTTAATTTTAGTGAAATAGATCTATAATGAGTAAAAATTGGTCATATTATGGATCAAACATGAGTAAAAAATTGGATAATTATGGAATACCCATTAGTAAAACAAATAAAAATGTGTAATATAGATCAGTTACTTTCTTTATTTTGATAATAACTTGAGATAAACAACTAAAAATAATTTTAATATTAATTACTTGTAAAAATAAGTAAATTATCTAAATTTTAGAAGAATAAATAATGTTATGAATCAATCTTTATGATGTTCTAAATTATGTAACAATTCATTACATGTTTTAAGTATAAATTTAGTAGGTTTTCAAATACAATTTTCTATTGTATTATGATGATAAAAAATCCTATAAAAGTCTGATTAATATGATTATTAAGTATATAGTAAGATAATGAAATTATATAAATATTATTCAAATGAATCTAAATATAACTTTTTCATTTTTATGGTTTGTTTTTCTTCTGATATTTTATGAAGTCAAGTAGTTTTCAAATTTAAAGAATCAGATACATGAGAAATTTACCTATGCGAGCAATTCAACTACATAAACCACATATATAGATTAAAAAATATAGATTAACTTCTATTGTGATATTTTTATTTATAGTGAAAAAAGATACATGAATATCCTCAACATGGATTTACCTACATGCTTAAATGAATTTCAACCAAATATTCTAAACCTATAAATATGATTGGTTTAACATAATATTTCACATTCCAATTTACTAAATGTTTAATATAGATATAAATAGTGTTTATTAGTTCCACAATTACTAATTAAATATTTATAATCCATTAGAATATGTTTGAAAAATTTTATGATGATGTAGATAATATTCACATTGGATTTAACATTTGTTGATATTCGCGCTAAATTTTTTTGGAATTGGATATTCAAATTCCAATTAGATTAAATATAAAGGGACAATATTGATTATTGTTAGGGAGTAATGCATAGATATTAGTTATTTATATTTACTATTATATTATTTATACTAATGTTTTTTTACTGAACAATGTGAATTTAATTTTATATATTATGAAAGTGAAAAAACATCCATTTATTTTTCATGCTGATTCAACAAAGACTATCTATATTTTATGGGGAATGATGAACTGCAATGAGATTTTTTTGGTGAATCATTTATCCCTATATGAAATAGATATATGGAGTTCGATATATTGAGATCATGGATTGGAGGTTGAAAATATTTTTTGAACTGTACAAGTGTGACATTTTATGGTTTCTTATCACGGCTGAACTAAAATCATTAAATTATTTACCATTAGAGAGTTCACCAATACCTCGACTCTCATACTATAAATAATTCTGGTGGTTATTTGTTTCTTACTTATTCATATTATTATTATATCTGTGTCATTGTAATGGCTTATACTCAACATTAAACAGTTTATAATTTGGTAGTGTCTTCCAAAAAACATTCTTGCATTGGATTGTTCCCCCAGGGGAGAAGGTAGTTTGACTGGGTTTCTACTCTAGGGGAAACATGCTATTTGGGGTTTTCCTCCATGGAAAAAAGGTAAACTATTTGGTTTGTACCTCTATTTATGAAAAGGAAGGAATTTTCATGTTTAAGAATCTATAGGGAAAAGGATATATAATTGGTTTGTGATTGTAGGGTGGAAAAAATTCACATTAATATTCAATTATATTGGTAATAGTGGGTTCCATCACTATCAATTCGTGAGAGGGGTGAAGAGTAGAGTATGAAAATTTAGACCCAAAACAATATAATAATATCTTGTGTTATTTTTATTTTATTTATTACTCTATTAAAATTTAAAAAACATATAATATTAAATTAATTAATTAATTTTTTAATATCCAATTCACCCCCGGCAAATTTTTCCATTTTAACATTTTATAGAGAATTAGTTTCATAGAATGGATATTTGATTATATGTTTGTTTTTCACATTTATTGATACCTCAAAATAGATATAAGAGTTTGTATTTTTCAAGATATATTTCGTTTAGATTTATTATTTATATTATTTATACTAACATTTTATCCTAATCCTAAACAGTACTAAGGTAAATATCATTTTAGATGACCAACCAAAGATTAAGGTTGATGTAAAATGGATTGAATGGATATGTGGAGGAAAAATTAATTTTATTAAACTATTTTATAATAACTATATACTTAAGGACATATATCTCTATATGGAGGAAACAAATCCAACAGATTGAGAAGCATTGTTATGGACATTAATGTTCTTCATCCAAAGTATGGAAACACCCTTGTGACCTGATCTTCATGGATAAATATTGTAAGGTAAGTAAATATGATTTAGATATTTATTCTTTTTATTATTATAAGAATTTTAATGATAAAATAAATATGATTCAACACCTGTAAAATTGAAATATTGAAATTAAGTATGTTACGAATTTGAAGCTCAAGATTGAATTTAATAATGTTTTTGATGGAAAAGGGGTTTTTATCTATTGATATTTTCAAATTAAGAATCATAATTTTTTATTTTAAAATACGTAATATCAATGATGAAATTGATATGATTAGGGATTTTATTTTTATGAATACCAAAAATCATTAAAATATCTTTAATTAATTGTTGGATGATACGTCTAAAGTCAAGGATCAATGTTATAATCTTGATTGGGGAAAAAATTTGTAAAAAACAATATATTCTACACTTGAAATGGGTTTTAATGATTTTCAATTTGTTAAAACTTAAATATAAAGAATTATAAAAGAATTAGATAATGTCATAAATGGAAATTATTTTTTTGAAAATGGAAATCTATAAAAAATGTGGTCCAAAATTTCAATATTGGAAGGACTGATTATTTCAAGAAATGGAATTATAAATGGAATTTTCTTAGATAGTGTTCTAATGTTCCTACTATTTTTATATTGAATTTTGAGAAATGAAAATCTATTGGAAATTATTAGGACAATTGTTTTAAATTTGGATCTTATGAACATTATTATTATAATTATAAATTGAATTTTACTCAATCTATTGATCACAAAATTAATTTTATATCTAATCCTGATTACAAAGATACAAAATCTAAAACATATACATCTTGTCTTACTAATGTTTTTTATTCTAATTCATGTGAAATTAAACAATTATATATACATAGTTAATATATATTTTATTCTTAGGTTAAATAAACATGTCAATATAGATTTATCATTTAAATGATTTCATAATAATTATAAGATTTGGTATTTTATTTTGGATTGGCATGAATACCTTGTTTCCTTTTGGCATGATTTCATGTACATAAATATTTAAGTTAATGTTTTGTGCTTGTTTTTATGAGTGAAATTGTAATTATATGTCATATTGTTGGATTTTAATATCATGTGAAAAATGAATATATTATATTAGTTTTAAAATTTTGGTTTAACTGTATGTTATCAGAATATGGTTACTTTAATTGTTTTTGTATATCATACAACATGTTTTCTGACTACTTTGATATTAAAGTATGTTTTTGGGAGGAATTCTCAATACAAGAATTAAGATTTCTCTTATAGTGTCATTTTCAAGGAAATCATCAATTTATGGGGAGTTACTCTTGTTCTTAATTATATATTTATTATGGGTATTATTGTTATTTAATCATAATATAAATAGTTTTATATGTTCAATTTTTATTTATCAAATTTTCAAATTCCTTGGAACTAATTTTTTTTCTGGAAATGGGGAAAATGAAACTAAATGGGGAATAAATTATTGTTTCTTAAATTTATTCCCTCCTTCGTAATTAATTATGAATTCCTTTTAATTATTTTTAATAAAAATTTATAATTTATTTTAGATTGATTGTTTTCACTATTTTATTTATGTCAGGATTCAATTTCTAAATACGAACAGTCTGTTTATTCGAAATAAGTCAATATGTAATTGAGGTGTAGTTTTTCCACTCAAAATTATAATTTTTTGATTGATATATATATAGTTCACATAATAAGGTTTGTAAAACATATTTCAACTTTATATTTTTCCATTAAATTTTATATTTTTTTATAAATATTTGAATTTGATTATCATTTTTTCAGTGGCATTCTAAAATTTTAAATATATAAGTTAGTTCACTATATGGTAAACTAAGGGGGTTATTTTTTGTTTTTAAATATAATCTTTTGTGCATGACTAGCATGTATAGTTATAAATTGATATAATATATTTGAATTAAATTATTAATGACCTATAATGGTTTTATATTTTTTCAAATGGGTTTCAAAATAACCATTCTAAAAGGATACATTTCAAAAGAACTATATGTTAAATAGCACAATGGTTTTGAAAATGAAAAGCATCATGAACATGTTTTTATATTTTCGAAAGAGGTATTTGGTTTGAAAAAAAGCTCCAAATTCTTGTAATGAATGGTTATTTAGTTTTATTTTAAAATGAAATTGATAAAGGAATGGTTGATATTACTTTTTTATTAAGAAAATTCATAATTATATTTTTATTATAAAAATATATGTTGATGATGTTGTATTTGGATCTTCATAAAAAATATGTATTCAATTTTTCAAAATGATGACTTTAGAATATGATATGTATATGATGGGGGAATTGAAGTTCATCATTGGTTTAAAATTTTATCAAAGAAGATATTTTATTATTCTAAATCAACCTATTCATGTTATAAAATTAGTTAATATATTTGGTATAGAATTTTCTAAAAGTGAATATTGTCCCATTAATAATACCTTCTTGGTGGACTTAGATAAATCTGAAAATTTTGTTGATATTTATACCTTTAGAGGAATGATCAGATGTTTATTATATTTATCTTTTTCTTGAACAAATTTAATGTTTTATGTTTTCATGTCTTCTTGAAATCAAACAGATCATATAAAAATTATAATAAATCAGTTAAAGGATTAATCTATATGATAATGGTTCACTTAATCTTATTTTATTTTATCTTGGTAATAATAAAATTGACTTTAAAAGATACTCTAATTATAGTTTTGGTATATATAATATAGACAGAAATATCACATTAGGTATGTAACATTTACATGGTAAATCTTTATTTTCTTGGTTGTCAAATAAGAAACATTTTGTTTCTATTTCAACTATGGAATCTCAATATATAGTTATTAAATAATGCTTTGATAATTATTTTTTGATAAAGATAACACTTTATAATATGGGTTTTGATTTTAATAAGGTTCTTAATTTAAATATAAATAATTTTCAGATTATATGTCGAAAAAAACATTAAATAATATAGGAATAAAAACATCAATGTTAAATATCACATTCAAAGATATCATGTTCTAAAAATAAATATAAGTCCATAATTTATTTCATTAAATAAAATTAGTTAGCTGAAATATTTACAAAGCCTAGGGATTTTAAAAAGCTCGGAAAAAAATAACTTGGTATGATGGATATTTTTAATTTATATGGTGTGAATTTAGGAGTATTTTGAGTATATTTATATAAATTTTTCATATTTACATGAAATCTATGACATCTAAAAATTTTATATTAATATTTATGAAATTACATAATACCTATTTTTTAATATATATATATATATATATAATATTGTTTTATAATGGGGGTCTCATTATATTCACAAAAAAAATTATAATTAATCTATCTTTATAGATCCTCCTTGATATATGTTCATTTATTATATGTTTTTGGGGATATTAACTCAAATTATTTACTAAAATAATACATCTATTCAATTTTTTCATTCTATATGATAAATATGTTTTATTCAAATCATTTACAGAAGAACCATTAATACATAAATCTTTTTTATAATTTCATATGGGGGATAATATTTTAAATTTTAAATAGTATATTAATTAACAAAAATATATAAAATAAATTTTGTCTCATTGAATAACATTAGGTTTTTATAATTAAAAAACCTTCTTTGTTTTGTTTCCTTTATATGTATTAATAGTTTAAATTTTTTTAGTAATTAAATATTTATTATTGTTTATCAAATAATAATATTTCCAAGATTACAATTTTTTTTGTTTTTAGAGTTAATTTCATGTTTTATAGATTTTTTAAGGGTACTTTGGAAAAACAAGTCATGTGGGACCATTAAATGTAATTTTATATGTAATAGAAATAATATAAGGAAAATTTGGAAGAGAGATTAATGATCAAATATGACTGAAAATTTTAAAAAAAATGGATTGAATGTAAGGGAAATGGATTGACCTATGGTGAAAAAGATCGACTATGAGTAAAAAAATAGAAAATTATTGGTCAACCATGCATGAAACAGATCAACCAAGAGTGAAACATATCTGTTAACTTATATATGTTGACAATAAAATGAGATAAAAAACTTGAATCCAAGTTATTCAAGTTTATTTGGAAATATTAAAAATAAAATAAATTTAATGAGAATACATAATGTTCCTAATAGATCTCTATCATGCACTAAATTATGTTATAAGAAACTACATGTATTCAGTCTACATTCAGTAGATTTACAGATTAAATTTTCAACAATATGTTGATTATAGCATGAGATATTGATATATTATTATGTTTATTATCTATTATATAGAAATATAATAAAATTATCTAAATATAAGTCAAACTGAGCTAAATATAATATGGTTGTTTTAAAGGACTATTACAGTTATGAATTATTTTATTCAACTAGAGATTAAATTTAAAAAATAGGATATCTGATCAATTCTTACAAATAAGAAATTCTACTATGTAAATCACATACATAGATTTATCTGCATCGATTCCCTTATGTGGTGATATATGTCAATGTTGTGAAAATATGGATATGTGAAAATATTCTATGTGGATTTTACTATGTAGTTCTATGAATTTCTATAAGATATTATAGAACATTGAAATATGATCTCTTTTTTGTAATATTTCACATTTTAATTTGTTTAAATATTATTTTATAAATAATTTTTTGTTTACTTTTAATATACTTACTAATTTATTATTTAGAATCTATCCAAGTAGGTTTTAAACTATTTTATGATGAGTTCAATTAGATTGACATGGGATTTTTCCAGTGATGATATTCATTCTAAAATTTTCAAATTTTGAATATTAAAAATCCAAATTGGATAAAGAACAAAGGGTCGGTATTTAATATTATTAAGGAGTGTTAAAAGGATCTAAATGACTACTATTTTTTCCATTGATTTTACTAATTTTTTATCACTAAACAACATGAATTTAATTTTAAAATTTATCAAAATGACGCATGTTGGTATAATTTTCAGGGATATTAAATAATGAAATTTCATGAATCATTGGGAAATTTTAATAGAAAAAGTCTTCTAGATTTGAATTTTTTATTCATAGATGAACCCAATGTATGGATTTCGATAGATTTAGATCATATTATATAAGTATTTTACCTTTCTTGAACATTAACAGTGTTATAAATAGTAGAAATGAATTTATTATCCCAAATGAATTAAATGTATTTGATCCATTGATGCTAGAGAGTTCACTACTAATTTGACTCTAAAGTTATGAATCATTTATATGGTTATATTGTTTTTTATTTTTATTATTCTTATTCTATGTTAATAGTTATATAGGTTTATAATAATTAATAAAATGAAGGTATTTGAGTTTCAACTCCCAAAAAAATGTTAGGCATTGGGTTGTGCCTCCATGGGAAAATGGAAGGTTGTTTGGGTTGTGCCTCCAATGGAAAATGTAAGCTTGTATTAGTTGTTACACTAGGGGGAAAGTTATACTTTTTATGGTTGTTACTCTAGGTAGGAAAAGGCTGTTCTGTTTGTGTTTTAACCTCCAAATGGAAAAAGGTGAATTTAAAGAGTTGTAACTCTCCTTCAAAAGTGATATACTGTAGTGGGTGACATCTCTCCCAACTAGTAAGAGGGTTGAATAGTATGGTATGATTATTTACATATGAATGATTATAAAAATCTCTTATTTAAATATTTTTATTTCATAAAATATCCTTTCTCTCTCATTAATTATATTTGTGTGGTTAGATTTTTTAATATTGGAACCAATCACTATCATCCAAAAATGTTCAAACTCTGATTAATTTTTAAATAATGACAATTAACCAACCTCTTTCCCATTTCAATAATTCATTTAATACCTAAAATGTATTTCACATCTTTATATTGAATTATTATCACTCAAACCCCTCTCATGTGTTGAATTAGGAAAAGATTTAATTGGCATTCGATGACATGAAAACCAAGACACAAATTGAAATTTGTAAATTATGAAATGTGGTAATTCTATCTGTTTCATTTAGATATTTTGGTAGTATAAGAATGTCCCTCATGAGATGTGGGAGTGATATTACGTTATATAAAAGTGATTTCTTCATTTATTCTTAGATCATGTCTTGGGTTGATTATTGTAGGGAAAAAAAGTTATATTGTAGGGATTGTTGGTACCACCATATTGTGATTTTCATGTATAAATTTATTTGTAAATTTTTTTAATACATAATTTTCATTCTTGTCCTATTTTAATATAAATTTTTAAGAAAGTTTAATAGTTTTAATGTCTTAGTCAATGGATTGTTAGGACCAAACATCCATCAAATGTGAAAACCCTGAAGTTTTATATCAGTGGAAATTTGTTAGGGATTATGCATACCTTTCCTAAATGAAAGACTTTCCCAAGTGGGTTTAGTTCAATTCTAAATGCTAGTTCTTTGTTTATTAAATCGTGTAATATATCCAAAAATTTAAAACGTATTTTGTTACATGTTTTCCACCTACATGAATTAAACCCCTCTAACCCTAAATTTCTCTCCCACTCAACCCCAAATTATTCACCCTATCACATAGGCATTTCCTCCCCTATAATAGGGTTGTATTTGGTGTATTTTCATAAATATTTTTTTAAGTAAAGTATCATGTATATGATTCCAATCACATTACATGGGTTTATTCTTCTATTTTACCTAGTTTTCATTCTTCCCTAAGGTTATATAGTCCTATGGTTCATGTTGGATGAGTTATTTTGCATGGATATTGATGTTTAGGATCTTTTTTTTCTTTCATATAATTTATCCATTCCATTTCAATTGGATTCACACCATTTTAAAGTGTTCATAATGGATTGAGAAAGTTAGTTTTGGATTCTTACATTTTTATCTAAATCCATAATTCATGTATTCTAAAAAAATTAAAATGTAATTAATGGTTCTATAATGTAATTTTTGGATTGATTTATTAGTGATACAGATCCCTTAATTATTTTCCTTGTTTTCAAAATACAGTGATTCAAATCTCATTGTAAGTGGACTTTGTGATGAATCTGACCTTATTGATGATACTTTTTATTTAATAGTGGTTTTATATATTGATTAAAATTAATGGTAACCTAGGTAATTGGGTAAGAGTTTAAAAATTAAGTGAAGGTTTCATCCAACAAGTTATGTGTGACATATTGGATAGTGATGTAATTACAAACATGCCATGATGGCTAAAGAATTAATTATATATCCATTTACTATTTTAGGGTATTACCATATCTTGGGAAGTTATTTATTATGTGTTTCTAGTCTCAGTGTCCCTTGGGTGTCCCCTAGTATGTTTTTTATAAAGGTTATTTTTATTGATCCATCAATAGTTTTTAATTGATTAACTACTTATGACATGGTAATTTTTTATAGAAAACGTTAGAATTTCTTATATTTTATTAAAACTATAAAAACAATTCTCTAAAAGGTGTTGTTTGGAACACATGATGGAATATTATTGGTCCTGTTTTGCATACAATATATATTCACCAACAACCATATATGGATCTTATTTTATTCTATGAAGAGAAATGTAATCTGTGACTTGGTGGTGATGGTTATTCATTCCTTCTTACTTTTGGAATATATAGGGGACATGGTGGGATTGTTGGACTATTTTAGCATGATCAATGGATGAATTTTGACTATTTGATAGTTAACCGTACTTAAAACCAATCCAATATCACATGGTTTGAACTATAAGGTGAAGAAATTTGGGATTCTAGGGGGAAGTGTGCCCTCTTTTAGGGGTCTATGTAATTTTCCATGATTTTAAAATAATGCTTTGTTCGATAGAACATATTAGGTACATTATTGAGCTTTAAGGATTATGAAATATAATTATTTATAACGACCATTATAGCCTAACAGATGAATTGGAAGGTAGGATTATAAGTAATCACATTATAAAATAAATTTATTAAGGTCTTACTTGATAAATATATATTTATTTATTCTTTGGAAATATCCACTCTATTCTTACTAAAGATAATTTATGCTTCAAAAATGCATTTTTTTTAGTAAATATTTTAAATAATTCATTAAAATTTTAGAAATTTTATTTTTTTCAAATTATATAATTTTTGAAATCAACATTTAAAAATTATCTTAGAATGAAATATTACAATTTTTATGAGAAAATATATTTATCAGTAAATAGTAAAAAATATAAATTTTATAGAAAACTATATTTTCCCTTAAATAATATTCAATTTATCATTTGTTTTTAATTAATTGAAAAAAATATTTGTTTTTATTAAATTTAATCAATCTAATGTCATCAAAATTAACATTATGCAAAAAAAATTAATAAAAAATTTTATACTTAAATTGCATTTTTCTATAAAAATGTTTATCATAGTGTTTTATGTTATATTTGAAAAGTAATTTATTCTAGTTATATGATTTAAATTTGATAAAATAAATTCCATATTTTGAATTATCATGCTAAAATCTGTTAAATATGTTACATTTTTTTCCAAAATGAATAGTAACATTGGTAAACAAATGTCACCATGGTAGGGAAAAATGGTTAGAATATTTTTAAAACTATAAAATAAGACTTCAAAATAATTCATAATCTTTTCAATATTTTATTTATTTAGTTTATGTCTACAAACACATTCAAATATTTTTCAAAATAGAATTTTAGTGCGATTATTCATTGATAAAGACTTTTATATTATTTTAAATAAATGAAATTTCAAAAATATATCTTTCTAACTTTTAAAATCTGTAATATTTTTAGTAGAGTTAAAACAAATTGTGGGAGGATTTATAAATTTATTTACAATAATTTTTTTGATATGATAATTAATTTTAAATATTTATTTAAAAAATATATCTTAAATGTTTACACAACGCTCACATCGTGCTTGTGCAAGTAGTAGAAAAATCATGTAAATGATTTTAAAAACATACAATATAATATACTTTGGCTGAGTTATGCTATAACATGAATTTTTTAAATAAATATAATGTATTATTTATTTTTTAGTAGTTTATCTTCAAATTACATTAGCATATTGATATTTTAAAGTAAACTATATTAATAGTCATGAATATAACATTACTCATATTTTATATTAAATAATATTTTACTAAATGATTTAAAATTCATAAAACTATTATACTCTCAAAAGATACTAGTAAAAATTATAGAATTTCAACCATTTACATTTATGGGTAACCTTCATATTTATTGAATCATTCTTGACACCAAAATCTTAAAAAACATTATTATTGCAGCGATCATTAAAAGGGTTAACTAGAGATTAGAAAAAGGGGAAAGGTTTCAAAAGTTACCTCAACATGTATAATTTTTTTTATTAGAGTAGTTAGACTTATATTAATCCCATATTCTAAACATAATGATTTTATTCAACATGAGCATGACTATTAATTTATATTAATTTAATTCTATAAGTACTTCCAAGGGTTCCCCTCTTATCTCTTATAAAAGAAAACCACAATCCACCATTACTCAAATTTCATAAGCCATGTAGAATAATTAATATATTCCCAAATAACATCCATGAATTCCTCCCCACTTCTAAGAGTTATTGATCTCAATAGGAGACCATCCCATAATCTTTAAGGTGTGTGTGAAAAGTCGTACATCAAGAAGATGTAATCATATAAAGATAGTGTTTTTTGGTTTAAATATTATTCAAACTCAAAAAATTATATAAATAACATTAAAATATAATAATATATATGTTTATTGTTTTAATATTTTATTATGTTATTATTCTAACCTTGTTTACAACTTTTTCTATAAAATAGGAAAATGAAATCATCTTTCATGTGTACATGAGAACTATCACCTGGTGAAACAATATATTTCATTCTCATAAAAGTATTACATGGATAGCGATAATGAAGGATTTAATATATATTTTATATATTATATTCATGACATTGTTATGATTCTGAAAATATAATATCTCATATATCATCATATCATTACAATAGTTAAAAATAGATTCTTCACACGTGTATGATTATGGACTCCCACCTATATATAGTGGTATAATTCATTTTTTAAAACCCAACTCTCATTTATTATTATAATTATAGATTTAATGTAGTAATTTCATGTTTATAACTTGATAATTATTTTTTATTGAAAATATTTTCTTTGTTTCTTCATTTTTCAGTCAATAAAAAGTAAAATCATCGCTCGTTAGTACGTGCTGACTACAACCTGGGGAGATGATGTTTTTTTCATGACATGTTTTCATGAGAGGCCCTAAAATTGGAATTCAAATATAAATTTTTTAATTATTTCAATATTATTATTGTGGATATTATGGATCCATTTTCACTTTGGCCCTTGTTTTCATACTTCATCCATTTTTCTTTTATGACCAGAATGTCCCCAAAACACACGATGTGGAATTAATTGATTAATAAATTTAATATAAAAATAAAATTAGTGAAATAAATGGTATAATTATAATATAAAAATTAGATTTTTCTTCAGTTGGAATGTAAGAAACTCATTTTTATTATACATTAGTTAAAGGACATAAATATAACGTTGTGACTCGATGTGAGGGGTTTCATAACTCAATTTCCACTCATTGGGTTATGAATCTACTACATTGACCATGATGTACAAATATTATGTGTGTAATGAACTATGATATTATTATTATACATTTCCACTTTAATTTCTTGGTTTTAAAATTATTTAAAAAATCAATTCATTGATTAATTATCACTTCCATGATATAATATTTTTATGGATTATTCATCATAAAATTGATTCTTTATGAAATGTATCACATTATGATACTAGTAAAATTTAAATGATGAATTATATAGATAATTTATAATTAATTATTATATTTAATGTTAATATTATGTTTTCTCTTTTATGGGATAATTATTCAAGAGTTTTAAAAGTTGCATGGGTTTTCATGTTGTCAAATTCAATTATTTGCTACACAATTATTATTATGGACCACGTATTATTTTATATTTAGTTATTAATAATCCATGAACATATTTTCACATGATCATTAATTTAAATAAATTTTTTTTATAGAATAATTTTATTTTATTTTATTTAATTGTTTTTTGATAGATTCATTACCCATGTAGTAAGTGGTTCTCAACAAAAACATAATTCAAAAAGATATTTATTTATTGATGCACGTATAATAATTTATATAGTTTAAATAAATAATCATGAAATTGCATTTCATGACTCTATGAAATCATGGTATATTATTTTCATTTTTATGTTTTTTATTTTTTTGTTTTTTAGATATAAAATACCCTCAAGGGTGTTCATTGAAAATGTTTCTTTCATGTTCTCAAATAATATTATCCAATTATTTACTCTATATTAATTTTATTATTTAATGAATGTTAATTTATATACATATTTTATTTACTAAATTTATTTTCCATGATCTTTTACATTCTATTAAAAGGTTCTAATAAATATTTTCTTATTCATTTTATGATGTGTAAATATTGAATATCTTTATAAAAGTTTGAAAAGAATGTAATTTTTTTATATTTAAATCATGAACAGATTTTTACACTTTTATCATAATTAATTTTTAAGAATATTCCATGAAAATTTTCATTGATTATTAAAAAAAATCATTTTCTCCATATTTTATAATTTTTCTAAAGGTTTTGAGAAAGGTTATTTTCCCACATTTTTAATAAACATTGTAAATGTTCTTTTAAAGGAATTTTCATCTATATAAAAATAAATTAATGAATCGAATTTTTTATTGGGTATATGATTTCATGAAATCATATAACTTCTTTATATAAATTATTATGATGATGTTTTAAATAGATTCACATGGAACACATTTGTTTAATAGGTAAATCAGTCTAAGAAGGAATGATGGTAATTTTAAAGGGTGCTATATTGAAAAGTGAAAGATTATAAATGATTAATTCATTCTTTTATAAGTGTATATGTGTATGTTTAATTGATGATTGGTTCCATTTTAATCCAAGGTTGTGTGGTTATATTATAAACCAAGGATGCTTGCGTCTGTTATAGCCCCCCAATGTATTGGGTAAAGAGATGGAGTTTAAAATTATATGTTTCTACTAATAGATGACGGATTAATCTATTATAAGTTAATCATAAGAGAAAGTGAAATTTTCTGAGTTTGAGTAGATCCTAAGAGGTAAAAAATTTAACTATTGTAAGTTAATCCTAATAGAATATTGAAATTATAATATATATGAGATTCCATGGGGAATGTTCGATGTTCTATATTACTAGTATAGTTTATTTATAATTGTAATATGATTTAATATTTCTTTTGTTTCCTTATTATATTCACATGAATAAAGATTATTATCTCTTATTTCTCAAATATATTATTATTTATTTGTACTATATCTCATTATTTATGTTTTAGGTTTCTATGGGAATAAATTATATTAACTTATGCTCATCACCATTGAATATGTTCCCATACCCTTACTCGGATTTTAAGATCACCCTTCTTATTTTTCATTTCCATAGGTAATAACTAAATATGTTAATTAAGATATAAATAGTAGATTTTTGTGTTTAATATTATGATTTCATAATGTTTAATATGATAATATGGGTGTAATGTAAAATTGTCCCACAAAAAGACAAGGGTATCGATATGTAAGAGTTATTCCTTATTATCTAAACTAAAAACCAAAATGGTATTTGTTTATGAAATTGATCAAATGTTTATGTTTGATGTTGTATTTTTGGATGAGTAACATTGGTTCATGTTTACCAGTATCAAAGACAAGAATGTATTGAATATGGTTTTATCACTATATCTTAGAGTGTGGGGTTTATACTATTATAGTTAGTATGTAAGCATGGTTTAGATAACATTTTTACATTAGGATATTTTTATGTTTTGTTATTTTAAGAGTCATATAA
Source organism: Viscum album (assembly GCA_963277665.1). Classification (NCBI taxonomy): domain Eukaryota; kingdom Viridiplantae; phylum Streptophyta; class Magnoliopsida; order Santalales; family Viscaceae; genus Viscum; species Viscum album. The sequence goes on along the minus strand of OY728141.1, from coordinate 458,512,354 downwards.
AACATCATGGGTATATGAGTTGAGGTTTCATTGGAAGTTAAATGGTATATAAACGCATTTTAAAGTTTTAGGTGCTAAGATTTAAAGGTGATGAATGATATTTTGGGACATTTATAATTGGGTTGAGTTATATGTTACCCTTAGGATTAATTTGAATGAATATTTTAGAATAATTAGATTAAATTTGTGGGGATGTATGATAAAATTGTTGAGGAAAATTTTGAGGTTATGAAATATATTTAATGATGAGTTTATTAATGTTAACAATGATATATTGTTATTTATTTATAGAATGATCTAATTTAAGCCTTTGGTGATATTTCAAAATTTTGGAATTAAATGAAATATTTTTTCATATGACAGTTTATTCATTTTGGTTATTAACTTATCTCATTCTAATAAAAAAATTAGTAAAGAAAATTGGAATAACCTTTAATTATTTTATTGATCTCTAATTTATAGGATTAATGTTTTATGAATAATAAATTCACATCTTGGACAATAAATATTTTGAATATGGGGTGAGATATAGTTATAAATAGATTACAACATGTAACCAAATAATGAATTTCCCTATTCCTATTTGAAGAAAATCATGTTAGTATATTTTCAAATGTTCTTTGTCTAGATAATAAAGAAATCCATCATAAATTTAAAATATTAACTTTATTAAAATCATTTTTTGATGAATTTTTGTTCTTAATTCCATTTTATTTTTTCATACGTTTTTTTATTAAATTACTCTTGATCAAATTCTTTATCACTCTCCATTAATATTTTAAAATTTAATATTTTCTTTATGAAAAAACTATTTTAACACAATAATTATTCTTCTATTTGAAAACCTACTTATGTATTTAATCCAAATAACTATAATATAATCTATCCATATTTTCAAAATAAAATTTTTAATACTTTTTATGATTCATGTTTTTAATAAATGGGGTTTCAAATATTATATTCTTGGATTACTGATGTATGATGAAAATTTGAAGAAAAAAACTACCTAGTTTTCTTAGAAATTGATTCCCTAAATCAAGTAATCCAATAAAAAAATAGTTATTTTCTTTTTTATTTTGTGAATTTATAATTTAATATGTAAATAGATCAATATAAAAATATTATTTATTTCTTCATTGTATATTTTTATGAAGAAGTCGTACATTTATTTTCAATAAAATTTAATTTGAAATTAATTTTGAAAATAAACTATGAATTTCAAATTATATTATTGAATTTGGATTTATATTCATATATGTATTTAATTATGATTTTAAATTATTCAATAACATTTTTTAAAATTTATTTATATATACAAATCATTAATTAAAAAGTGAAATTGGAAATTTAAAACATGGCATTTAATTTTTTTGAATTTATTTTGGAACAATGCCTCTATCAAAATTAGTGTCTTTTCAAGGTGTGATCCTAAACTATAATTTTTTTTCAATGGCCTTGGTCGAACAAGGGCAAAAAAATGACTACATGATTGATTTTTTTTGTGAAATTTCACAAAAAAATGGATCCACAATATGTCCATTGTTATCTGGTCGATCAAGAAAACCAAAAAACTGAAAAGGTAATGATCAACCTTCTTATCTCTTATGAAATGAAATTGTATCTTATGTTTGAAGATATAATTTTTTGTGAGGGTTTAATTTACTATTTGATCTAGATTTAGTATCAATCACACCAGTCTAACCATTTTATGGTCAATAATAGTTAAATCATGGAAATAATACATGGAATATCAAGAACAATATGTTGTTCTGTACTCATGGATGCTCAACCAACCAACCATAAGGACTCACCTGCATCAACCATAATCCTATATCCAACCGAATAAAACATCCATATAAAATTATACACTAATGATTCTGATTATAAAACTCCCAACAAAACCTTTTGAAACCCTACAAGAGAGGAAAATCTAGAGACATAGTGAAACTCTGAATCCATGATTCCCCAATTCTGGTGGGATTAAAAAACTCGATACCAACCAATCTTTCACCTGATGCTACTTGGGATTCTCATGTGATAACTGATTCATTGAATTCTAGGACCTATAAATGATGTGATAAATATTTTCACCCCTCTTTAAATTATTTCACTTTTTATTATGATAGATTATTCCGAAACCAAAATTCATAGACAAACAAGACAATGACAATGGAAATATTTTTAGGATGGGTTAAATAATCTCAGGTTTCACCATAAAAATGAACACATAAAAATTTCATTAGGTGTTGATTGAATCTACATACTGATGATGAACATCCACCAACCTATATAGGCCCTATCCTGTCCATCGATTAGGGTCATAAGCTCTAACGAACCTAGTATGGATATGGATTATACTAGACCGTGTTGGACAAAAAACCCATTTTAATTTAAATTGTTCTGAACCACTAATGAAATAATAGATTATTTAGGAATTAAATATTGGGTACCATGATGTATGTTTCTTTAGAGGAGTGGTAAGAACCTACTGCAACCAATCCATACAAATTTATTTTCTCTATTTCCTTCGTTTGATATTGTTGTGTGGTTGAATATTTATAAATATGTTTTTTATTATCATTGTAAGATCATAAAAAGAGAGATGAAATAAAACTATGTTTGATGTTACCTTTTGAGTTCCTTCAATCACCTCCATTGGTTTGCATTTACTTTTTCTTCTGCTACCAAAAAACAACATGCAGTGATATCATAGTTTGAAGGTGAGGTGTGTCAAGAGAACAGTGTAGAATCTGATTCAATTTTGTTGCAAAAGTGAAGGAACCAAGGATGAAGAAGATGAATAGTGTTAGTAACTATTAAAAACAATGACTATAAGTTTCCAATTTTCTTATATTTCCATTTTTTTATTTTTTTCAGGAGTGATTTAATTTCTATTTGTATTTTTTTTTTAAAAAAATAGCTAAAACATTTTCATTTTTCCAATGTATCCTCGCTAATATCTCATACAATATCCTTTCCCAAAATTTGGATTTCATGCCTCCCTTATTCTATCTCCATTAAATAACCTCTCATTTTCATTGGAAATTATCTCTATGATCCTATTGTTTGTTCTACACACAACTTATATCAATTTATTTGTATTATTGAAAAATATTATTAACTAATTTTCACTCCATCCATGTATGAATATCCATAAAAATATTTTTTCATTAATTATGCACTTGCTCTATCATATTCTCAAAAAATAATTCCCTCCATAGAGAATTAATTTTCACAACCCATGATCCTAAAACTAATGAAGAACAATTATTTCAATTAGTTCATTCAAAATTGAGTGCTCCTTATCACCCAATATGTTTGGATATCAAAGAGTATGGATACACAAAGCCTGATTCCAATGCATTAGCGGATGCACTGTAATATTTTCCAGAGGACACTCTTTAAGTGGGAAAAAAGTGATACTTAAAGATGAAATAATTAATTTATCAAGGACATGGTGAACAAACTATTGAAATAATCACTTTATAAAAATCATCAAAGGTGATATGGGATACACATCAAAAAGCATTCAAGGGGGCCGATAATGTGAAGCATATTTGACTTCCATTGTTGTGAGGTCAGTTCAATTCTCTATTTATGAAATAATTTTGAAACTATTTCCATTTATAAATTATTTTTAATGGGTGTGGTGAAGAAACTCTAAATAAATTGATAAAATATTTCCAAAATAATAATTTTTTAAAACATTTTTCAATCCATCGATCCAAAATTAGATTACAAAGACATTTACTTAGATGAAACAATGGACCTAGAGGTGATCTATGTCAATGAAGTAGTGGGATATCTATAGGAAAATGTATTTCTAGTGAACCCCCATAGTGAAATGAAATGAGTGGAGCATTCCCTATAATCAATGTCATATCATAATAGCATTGAAAAGGAGAAAAGGTGGAAATATCAAAGAACCCAAGGAAGAGGATTATGTGGATAAAAATTTTGTCCTAGAAGAAGAGGACGTTGTGGAAGAATCCAAATTCAATGAAGACATGAATATCAAAACAATACCCGGAGAGAACGAGGACATGGAAGAAGAGAAGTATTGAAGAATCATTAACTAGAAAAAAGAAACTTTCAATTCTATAATTTTTAAAAAAAATTATGGAAATGAATGTTGGTATAAGAAACCCATAGTGAATTACACTTAGGGGTACCATATAATCTATGAATGATATACTTTTTGTGACTCCCATGTGTTTATGGTACAAACATCAACACAAAATAATGGTTTGTGGTATCTTTTCTATAGAGCTATAAACCACACGATAGGGCACAAGAAATTTTTTACAAACTAGGATTAGAGGTCTTGAGGATAGATTTCATTTGGAAATCTCTCAATAAAATTTTTCTATATAATATGGGATATTCTGATCAAGCAACATGATGAGAATCATGCTTTCATATCTAAAGTCTTCTATGTACATGACACGAGACCAACAACTTTAGTTTAACATCCTATGTATTTATATTTTTTTTCTAATAATTATAAATTTTTATTAAATAGAGAGTAATTTTTCCTTAATAGTGTTCTATATTCTACAGCGTACCTGATACGCAATAATGGATTTCTCAGAAATCATATGTTATACCCAAGACTGAGTTCTACAAAAAAATGTTTTAATATTATTATTTTAAATAGTAGTTATCACCTAGTTGTTATACTGAAAGGAATGAACATAACTAACTATATTATATTTATACATGTTTATTAAAAAAAGTACATTTTTCTAATAAATTATACTTTCTTAAAATGAGAATAAATATAATTTTAAACATAAAATAATCTAATATTTTCAAAAGGTAGTTTTACTGCCTTTTGATGGAGAACCCTTCTTAAATCTAGTTTCTGTAAATTTTATATGATATTTTTGACAAGAAAAAGTTTTTCTTTGGAGGTAGGAAATCAAAATTTACTTTGGATGATATTTTTTAATTTTTCAAATAATATTCATATTTTAATGAATTGTGAAAAATACTGCACTTTAATTCCATACTGCATTATCATCTAATTTTATTTATAGTTATATTATATTTTTATTTGTTTCTAAAGTTTAGTTAAAAAATTATTTTATTTTTAATACAATTTGGGTCAATAGAATCAGTTTTATGATTAAATGGAATATAAAAACTGTGTGAACTTTTTAAAGTTTAACTAAAAACCCTCATTTTCTTATTCCATCAATGAGATTAATTTTTAATTAATATCTACCAATTATATGTTTTAAATTTGGAAAAACGGAATCCATATTTGTAATAAGAAGGTCTAAAATTATTTAAATAGGTCCCTTTGATTTTTTTGGAAATTATGAATTGTAACATTATTAATTATTTTTATTTACCATTATCAAAGGTAAATAGGTTAATTATGGTTAAAAATAATATTATAATAATATAATACCACACTAAAACTTTTAATAATATTATTGTATGAGTTATGTCCAATCAAGAAATTCATTGGGCCGAGATTGTGGCCTTTGGAATCCACTTGGGTGTGATTATGACACTTGTAACATTTAATTTAAAGTAATGGAAAATATATCATAAATATATCTCTTATAACTAAAAAAATTTATTATGGGGTTATATAAGTTATATTTTAGACTGTAAATAGTATTAAAAAAGATAAAAAGATTAACAACATTATTTTACTTTATTTTTGATTTTTAGACATTATAAAAATAATTTTAATTATGAAACAATGACGATGAAGTGATTTCTTTATTATTGAATGTATCAGATAAATTATATGATAAATATTAAAATAAATATAATTTCAAATAATCTATTCCATCCAAAAATTTTATTCATGACTATAACATATTATAAGTCAATTAAATGTATTTTTTTGATGTTATATCTCTCTTTTGAGTATATTCAAAATCAACGAAATGAATATTATAAAAAAATTACACTATTGATATTTTAAAACATAAATATTTTATTAAATTATTTAAAAATTATTAAAATATTTAAAAATTACAAGGATATTATTATAAGGTCATAAAGTTGAAAATGTAACTATTTGTTATAAATTTACCTCATATAAGTAATATTTATACCCAATTGATATTTAAAATGTTTGTAACCATAATTAAAATTACTAAAGAATAATTAAGTGTAAATTGAAAAGATAAAGTTTACAATAAAATAAATACATATATAAACATTATTGAATGAAAGTATTTCGAACTATCCTCATCCAGTCCTCAAAATAAATGAGTTTTTGATCATTTGGAAATGAAATTGAGCATATATTAATTTAAAAATTTTAATAATTCCAAGGATACCTCTCCCCATTCCTATAAAAATCCATTCATTCCTCTCTTTTACTCACACATCCAAAGCCTTTTGTATTGGAAAATCTCTCCCTGAAACCCTTCCAAGAATCCATACCCACATTATTAAAAAATTATATTAGTCATAACACCATTCTCATAGATGTTAAGGTGTTCTTCAAAGGAGATCTACCGAAGAAGAGGTGTCGCATTCTTTTAGAATTTATAATTTATTTCTTCTTCCACTTCCTTCAAACCTTATTCATGAAATACCAAATAATAAATCTAGTATCCTAAATATATTGAGGTGTTCTTATGTTAATAAAATATCATAATCCCTCTCCACTTCCATTAAATGGGAAAGGAATTAATCGTTCACGCGTACGTGTGAACTATCAACCCCACGAACCGATCTAATTCATTTTCCATATACATATATAATGAATGGATATAATAATAGAAGTAATGTAAATATTTTATATTCATGACATATTAATAATTACATGATAATATTATATTAATTAATTTCTTACTTCCATGTGTATAAAAACGATAACATCGTTCATGCATACGTGTGTACTATCACCTCCATGAAGCGATGTGAATCGTTTTTAATCATTACATCACTCATTGAATCTATATAAGTATATATTTAAATTATTAAAATTATAATAAGTATTTTATGATAATTATGGAAAGATAATATAATATGCAACTTATTTACATAAGGATCAATGAAAAATGGAAAACATTACTCATGTTTAAGTATGACTTATCATCTCCATGAATATAAAGTCGTTCATTTTTCATAACCACAATTAATTGATTTATATAAATGTGTAATTAATGTATAAAACTAATAATAAAGTCATAAATATTATTCTATAGATAAATTACTAATGTACATATGGACTAGTGTCATCAAACCATGTTTATTTTTGACTCAAGTACCAAATATTGACAAAACCTCTGATATAAACCTAAATAATTATGTAATTTTTAAAAAAAGATAATAAGTGATATAAAAGAAATAATAAAATTTAAAATGGTTCCTAAAAAAGTATAAATTAACTGTAGTTCATTATTCATGAATATAAAGGTTGAACGTGACGAGTCAGACTCACGGTAAAGGACTTTGTCTCAATTTCATTTAATTGATGTATATTTTGATGTTATACACCACATTATATTATAAAGTGTATAATCAACCAATTTTACTTTTAATTAATGAAATTGTTTTCAAAAGGAGGAATTTTATACAAATCATTTTACTTTATTTGAAAAATGACAAATGAAATGTTTTTTAATATATGCAGTGACAATGACATCTCTGTCACTGTAATCGTTATTTGAAATTTGGATTCCTTTATAATACTTAACATATTTAAATGTAAAAGAAATACCATATTCTCTTTTTTGGTGTTTTTTATTGATAATCATTTTTAAAGTTAACTGACTATTTTAATATCATGAAATGATTTTTTATGTTATTAAATGACATTTTATGAGTGAAATGTTGATAATTTAAATATTTTTTGTGTTATTATTATATAATGGTACTTGAATATTTGAAATTTGGTTACGTGATAAACCAAAGAAGGTGGTTTTGTGATAAACCAATAACAGGTGGTTTAGTGATAAACCAAGGAGGAGTGGCTAAATTATAACCTCCAATGCATTGGGTATGGATGCCGTCTGTATGGCTATTACATTTGTAAGAGTGATATGTGTGAAATGTATTTACTACTTCATTAAAGTGAGAAGTATTACTTTATGATAATATATTCATGGTTTATATGTTATCATAATAATTACACTTTTTCCTTCATTTTGTATCCCTTACTGTGCTTTTTATGCTCATCCCATGTTTTGAAATTATTTTCATAGGATTTAATGGATAATAGAGTCAAGGATGAGATCAAGGAAATTTTATGATTATTAAACAATGTATTTTATAAAATTATATGTTTTATAAAAAATGGATAGTGATTAGAAGTGTCTGGTTTGTAATATTTAAGTCGATATGTATATTTTAATGTCCCAATTCTCTAAATTTATAACCCTAAAGATATTGTTGATGTGAATTAAAGTCAAATTATTGACTTATCTCAAGATAATGTAATTTTTAAGGGTCGGTCATTATAGTTGGTATCCAAGGTTGATTTAGATAACTTTATGCACTATGTTATTTTTAAAAGAATATGAATAAATGTTTTTACTTTATGATAAAATTGAAATAACATAGCAATTGAATATTAACATGTTTCTTCATTTTTAATGTGTCTATTCAGAGTGGTTTTCCACATAGGAAACATGAATGTTTTTCTAGGATGAGATATAGATGAAAACAACCATAAAAACCACCATGCTGAAATGGTCAGAACTGGAACTGAATAGGTTGTTCTAGTAAAGACTTAGTTGACTCAGGTGTTAAATGGTGGATTTTCCCTTACACAAGCTCAATCTGATCAACCGTAGAGGAATATATCAGTAATATAAAATTTTATGAGGCAATGTCCCCCATCATTCAAAGGATAATATGACCATATTCAATATGAAGGATAGATTAAAGAACTTGAAAAGTTTTATAATATAATGGGTTTCTTATAAAATAAAAAGGCAAGTCTTAATTTTATATTGTTTTGAAGGTAAAGTTTATTAGTGGTGGTCAATGATTAAAAATATCATAGAAATTTAAGATATTGATTCCATGGAACATGGTGAATATAAGAATATAATACCTAAAAAATATTTTCCTAAGGCAATTGGACATAGTATGGGAAATATATTCTTGGAATTTAGAATAAATAAGGAAGATTCACTAGCTATATATGATGAAAATTTAACCTCTTTGTCACAGTATATCCCAAATTTTATCTAGGATATTTATTGTAATATAATTTGGTTTTACTTTGGATTGAAGATGAAAAAGAAAAGGGAATTAGCTTATTGAGAGTTCAAAAGCTATGAGAAAATTGTTCGATGTGATGAGAAGGTAGAAATGGAGTTTTATAATGATCAGGTGTTCCATGAGAGTAAGAAAAATACGCGATCAAGTTGGTAGGAAATGGGGAATAATTCATTAACGAAGTTTGGAGGTAAGAAAACTAAATATTTATCTTGTGAGAAGTGTAGTAAAAAGAATCCTATATAATATCTCTCAAAGACTAAGAAGTTTTTATGATGTGCTAAGATTATTCATAATTCTCATGATTAAAATGGAGATTCTCAAGAATGCAATGAAAAGTCAGACGTAAGATCTTTAAGTAGTAATTAGTTTGGAAATTAGGACATTGTGGGCCCATATTTGATTACCTAGGGTGGAAACTAGCACGATCGAATGTAGAAGTGTTTGGAAAAATCATTTTATTCTTAAATGGTTAATTTGGGACCATCAAATGATGTTGGGCGTGTGCATTATAGGTTTTTTTAAATATTCCAATACACTTTTTGACTCTATACCTTTATATTCATTCTTTTCTGAGAGAAATGAATATAAATTTTAGATATTACCTCATGAATGTGAAATTGAAATGTTGGTAAAAACTCTATGTGGAATTATTAAAGAAACCACTATTTATTGGAATATTCCTATTAAAATTATTGGGAAGGAAATTCCCACAAATTGTGTTTTACTTCCCATAGTGGATTTTGATATAATTTTGGGTATGGATTGGCTTTCAATTTATCATACTAAAATAGATTTAAAATAGAGTAAATATTTATTCATTGATTTAATACCATTGATAACCTACTAAGATGATGAAATATATATTAAATATGGAAATGATTTTTATCTAGATCATGTTGTTGAAAAGAATGAAATAGTTTTGACTAGTGACATCCAAGTAGAGAATGAATTTACTGATGTATTTCCTGATGAGTTATCTGGTATCATTTCAATTTGGGAGGATGAATTTACTATTTATTTAGTGCATAATGATAAGAATATTTCTAAACACCCTTACCTTTTATCTCATGTTGAATTGGTGTAATTTAAAAAACATTTTCAAGAATTTCATGATAAGGATTTATTTCATAGTAGAACATCACCATGGGTGCTCCAATTTTATTTTTGAAAAAGAATGATATTTCAATGAGACTTTTTATTGATTAAAGAGCCTTGAATAATATAGCTATTAAGAATAAGTATTTTTTTACACATATTGAATATTTTTTTCATCAACTCTAGGGAGCTCAATATTTTTAGAAGATTGATTTGAGGTCCAGTTACCATCAGTAGAAGGTGAAGGAGGATGATATTCCAAATCCATCATTCTGAACGAGTTATGGGAATTATGATTTTTTATTTATTCCCATTTGGTTATCTAATTCCACTTATGTATTTATGAATATCATGAATTGAGTCTTTCATCAGTTTTGGGATCAGTTTGTGGTTGTGTTTATAAATGATATTTTGGTATATTCTAAATGTTATGAGGAATTTGAAAGTACCTAAATGATTTTTTTTCAAACCTTAAAAGAGAAAAACTAAATGGGAAGTTTATTAAGAGTAAATTTTTGTTTAAAAATCATTTCTTCTATGGTCATATTTTTTCTATATATGGAATAATTGTTGACCCTTTTAAAACAAATGTTGTTGAGAAGTTTCCAAGACATACCAATATCACCGAGACTTTTATTTTTCATGGATTAATGAGTTATTACTGATGGTTTGTTGAAATTGTTTCTAAATTATATATCCCACTAACATGCTTAACCCATAAGGGATTAAAATTTATATAGATAAAATAATAAGATGATTATTTTCAAAAAATGAAAAGAATACTGGTAAATGCTATTGTTTTGGCCCTGCCTTCTAGGAATGGTGAATATGTTAACTATAGTGATGCTTCAATGAAGGGCATAGTTTTTTAATATATTAGAATGATTATTTAATTTATTATTCTTTATATTAGTTGAAAAATTATGAGTTAAATTAACTAACACATGATTTGGAATTAGGGGTTGTTGTTTTTGCAATAAAAATTTGGAGGCATCATTAGTATGGTGTAAATTGTGAAATATATAGTGATCAAAAATGGTTTAATTATATATTGAATGAGAAAAAATTGAACATTATATAGAGTAAATGGATAGAATTAATAAAAAATTATTATTTCATGATTCATTACTATATAGAAAAATCAAATAATGTGGCCCATTATTTGAGTAAAAAATGTAATGAAAAATTAACCATTCTATGTTTGTTACAAGATACATTGGTTATTGTTTTGATAAATTTTGGTTTTGAAGTTGTTAGTGTAGGTAAATCCTCTATTTTTTTCGATGGTACTAAAATCATCTTTATCAAACATTATTAATCAAGTACATATGGAAGATATTTTGTTGTATAAAAATTGTGAATTTTTTCAGAAGGGTAAGATACATAAATTTAATATTTAAAAAGATTGTGCTTTGAGGTTTGGAAAAAGATTGTGTGTGTACAATGATTCAAATTTGATTATAAATATGTTATGTTAATCTTGTAGTTCTTTATTTCTAGTTCATCTTGGAAGATCTATGATGTATAGAGACCTTTGGGATTATTACTCGTGGGATGGAATTAAAAAATAAATTGCTTACTTAACCCAGAGATGATTGATTTTTCAACATGTTAAAGAAGTACAGTAGTTACTAAAAGGGATTCTTAAACCTTTTCCAGTTCCAAAGTGGAAGTGGGAAAAATATCGTTGGATTTCATAGTGGGATTACTAAATATATCTAAAGGTAGCAATATGATATAGGTATTTATTTATCGATTAAATGTATCGGATCATTTTATTCATATTCGAGATACTCTATCTCTAGATCAACTTTTATGGTTATATATTAATGATAAAATAAGGTTACATGGATTTAACATCTCCATTGTTTCTTATCCTGATCTAAGGTTCACTTATGTCCTTTGGAAGGCCTTTAGATTTCGTTGGGTATTGAATTAAATTCTAGTACAACATTTTTTGCACAATCAGATGGGCAGTCAGGATGAACAATTCAGACATTCTTGGATATGTAGTATGAATGTTAAATGGATTACCAGGGAATTCAGGATCATCATTTTTTTGTTTGAGATTTCAAAATAAACATTTAATATTTCAGTATTCAAATGGCACCATTTCAGACATTATATTGAAATTTGTGTCGAACTACAAATTTTTGGGATGAAGTGGGTGAAAGAAAGTTGATGGGACTATAATTGGTTGTGGAAATGGTATAGAAATTTTAGATGAGTTAGATACACATGATGACAATACATAGCATGCAGAAAATTTACAAGGATAATTGGAGGAAGTATATTTCATTTGAGGTAGGTTATTATACCATTCTCAATGTATCTCCTTGGAAAAGATTCATCTATTTTGGTAATAAGGGGAACCTGAGTCCAACGTTCATCGGACCCAATGAAATGCTTGATAAAGTGGAACTAGTTTTCTTACATAGTGACTACACCATTAGGTTTATCATAGTTTCACAATTTTTTTATGTTTCAATGTTAAGAAAGTATATGGAATATACAACTCATGTTTTGAGTCTAGAAGTAGTTGGTAGGAAGAGAGTCATTATTATGAGGGTAAACTAGTACATATTCATTATCTTAGAGAGAATGTTTTCTAGAATATAGTGATTTATTAGGTTAAGGTTTTTTGAAAAAAACTACATGGTTAATGAGCTAGCATTGGAGTCTGAAAATTCTATGAGAGAGAAAAACACCCACTTATTTGATAAACAAATAAAATTATGACGATGTAATTTCAAAAATGGGGGGAAGGATGTAACATCCTAGGTATTTATAGAATAATTCTTCATATCTATTAATATTCATGGAATATATTATAATTTTTCTTTAAAGGGTGCTATGTTCCATATTGTACCCGACACACAACAATGGGATCCTCTAAAATCATACATTTTACACAAGACTGATTTGTACTGAAAAAAATAATATTTTGTAAAATTATTAATTTAAATGGTAGTTATCTCATATTCATTGAACAAGATATATTGGAAAAGAACTAACGATATTATGTTTACACATGTTTATTAAATGTTTTTACTTTCTTCAAATAAATTTTAGAGGCTCAAAGTTAAATAAATCTTATTTTATGCATAAAATACTATAATATTTATAGAAGATATTTTTACCAACTTCAGATGGAGAAAAATTTTTAAATTTAGTTTTTAAAAATTTAATATTTTTTATTTTATACAATAAACTTCTTATTTGGAAGCAGGAAATCAAAATTTATTGTGGTTGATATTTTGGTATTTTTCTGATAAAATTCATATTTTAATGAATAGTAAAAATGATGCATTTTAATTCTAATATTTCATTTCTAATAATTTATTTATATAAATAGATATATTTTCTATTTTGTTTTGGAGTATAATTATATAATTTCATTATTAGTTAATACAATTTTGATCATTATAATCAATTTCACAAAGAAATTGAATATAAAAACTATGTGATCTTTTGAATGTTTTACTTAAAAAATTATTTTCTATTCCATCAATGGGATTAATTTTTTAATTAATATCTTCTAATTATGTGTTCTGAATTTTTAAAAATGGATTCCCTATTAAGAATAATAATTTCCAATTTATTTAAATATTTACCTTTTATTTTTTTGACATTATGAATAACAACATTAGAGATTATTTCAATTTACCATAATTAAAGGAAAATTGTGTAGCAAAGGGTAAATATAATATTATAAAAATATAAAACTATCATAACACTTTTCCTAATCATATTAGATGAGTTATGGTTAACTAGTTTAATTTTTGGGATGAGATTGTTCCCTTCATAATCCACATGGTTGTGATTATGACACTTATAACATTTAATTTAAATTAAAGGAAAATATATCATAATCATGTTTCTTGTTACTAAAACAATTGGAAAATGGGATTATATATGTGATCTATTCAAATATAAATAATTGTGAGTCAGATAAAATGATTACCCAAATCATGGTATTATATATATATATTATAAAATATATAATTATATTAAATTATGACAAAATTATAGGTATTGATTGCTTTATTAATGAAAGAATCGAATAAATGATATGAAAAACAATAATTTAAATATAATTTAAACTAATTAATTCTATAAAAAAATATTATAGGTGACTATGAAAAATTATAAGTCCATTAAATGACTTTTTTAGATGTTACCTCTTAGGTTTTATTTATTTTAAATTCAGCGAAACAAATAGTGTCAACATTATCATTATTTAAATTTTATAAATCTAATATTTTATTAAAATAATTAAAAATCATAAATATATTAAAAAATTACAAAGTAGATATTATAAGGACTAAAATTTCATAATTTATCCATTTATGGAAAATTTATTCCATTAGAGTAAATGTTATAGCATGTTGGATTTTAAACATTTTGTTACTAGAATTAAAATTTAAGAAAATAGTTAAGGGAAAACCGAAAAGATAAGGTTTAAAATAAAATAAATACATTTATAAAAATTATTGGATGGGTGTATTTTTTACTATAAACATTTTATATTCTAAATATATGTTTTTTGTCCATTTAAAAACGAAATTAAAATTATATTAATTTAATACTTGTTATAATTCGAAGGGTGCCCCTCCCCCCACCTATAAAGAAACTCATTTCAATCTATTAATCACACATAAAAGGACTTTTTGGTCAGAAATTATCTTCCCAAATCCCTTCCTATAATCCCTCCCCACATTTTTGAAGCCTTATTTTAGGCATAAAACCCTTCTTATAGATTTTAAGTTCATCTTCATAGGGGATCAACAGAATAAGTGGTATCATTTTCTTTTAGTTTTTCTATTTTATTTATTCTTTGAATTCCTTAAAATGTTATTCTTACAAGATAAAGTAATATTTTAAGTATCATCAATATAATTATATTTTATTATGCAAATATCATCCCTTAATTCCATCTCCACTTCCATTAAATGGTAACAGAATTAATTTTTCATTCGTATGTGTGAAATATCACCACCACAAACCGATCTAAATTGTTTTCCATAGCAATCTCTCATGATTGGTTTTAATAAAATAATTAATATTAATATGTTATATTAGTGATATATTAATCCTTATATAATACTAATATAATATTTATATTATTAATTTCCATGCTCATAAAAATGATAATGTTGTTCATGCGTATGTGTGAACTATCACCTCTAAGAAGTGATGTGACTCATTTTTACTCTTTATATCACTTTTGTGACATATATAAGTATATATTTAAATTATTAATATTATTTTGATGATGATATGATTATTCTTGTAATATAAAATAATACATAACTTATTTCCATAATGATGAATGAAAAATAGAAAATGTTACTCATGCTTACGTATAACTTACTGTCTCCATGAATTTAATGTTGTTAAATTTTCATAACCACAATTCATGGTTTGATATAAAGGAATAATTTATCTATTAAAATGATAATAATTTCATGAATATTATTATGGAGATAAATTAATTCTTACCACATGGACTAGTAACAACTAACCATGTTCATTTTTTACTCATTTAACGAATATTGACAAAACATCTTATATGAAGTTAAATAATTATGTAATTTTTTCAACATTGTAATAAATGATATAAAAGAAATAATATAATGAAAAAAATTTCTCAATATAGTTTAAATTAACCTATGTTTATTATTCAGGAATATAAATTTTGTACGTGATGAGTGAGACACACGTTAAGGGACTTCATTTCAATCTCCTTTCATTGAGGCATATTTCCATGTTATTCATCACTATGTTTTATAAGTTTTATAATAAAACCCTTTGACTTTTTATTCATTTCATGGTTTTATAAAATAATATTTTTATACAAATAATTTTACTTTCTTTACAAAACAACAGAAGGAATTTTTTTTAACCTATGTGGTGACAAAGACTTCTCTGAAGTTGTGACCATTATTTTATATTTGGATTTCTATATAAGCATTAATATATATAAAGAGAAAATAAATACCATATTCCTTATTTGGGTGTTTTGGTATTGGAATTAATTTTATATGTGGATTGACTATTTCAATATCTAGAAATGATTTCTTATGATTTCAAATGAAATATTATGAGTGAAATGTTGATAATTATAATCTTTTATGTGTTATGATTATATAATGGTAATTGGAACTTTTATGGGTGGTTACGTGATAAACCAAATACAGGTAGTTACGTGGTAAAAAAATATTGGTGGTTATGTGAGAGACCAAAGATGGGTTGTTATGTTATAACCTCTAATGCATTGGGTATGGATGTCGGTCGTGCAGATTTTCCATTTAGAAGAGTGATTTGTGTGGAAGTCGAATGTAAGGTTATTCTATTTAATTATGACTACATCCCAAGTAACCTTTGTCTGTTAAATGTTTATTTCAATGGGTTTTATAGTAATTTTTTTGTTAAAAAGGTGTAATAAATGACCTTATATTCAGTCAAAATTATTTACTACATTATAAAGGTGAAATTTATTTATTTATGATAAAGTATTCATGGTTTACATGTTTTTTCAAGACTAATAGTTTTTGTCATGGCCCCCTCCCTACAAGGTGTGACCCTCCTAGGCTGGCAGTATAAGAAGGGAGATCATGACCCCCAAAGTCTCGCCTCCAGTAGGCCTTGGGTTGGCGACTAGCGCCGACAGTATAGTAAACACACAAATGGGAGGCATTACCCTCTTAGAGAACAAATGAGAAAGAGAGAGATAAGATAGATACCAACTAACTCCAAATCATACTGAAATATAAAATAAAACCCATGTTCACATATGTAATGTCATGAAAAACAACTACAACTGAAAGGGGGAAACTACAAGTACACAAAAGAAATAAAAAAACAACATCAACCACAATGCCCAAATAGCTCATGAAACCCCAAGCTAGTCAAAACCTGCCTGATCTCCAATCTACTCCAAGTGACCTGAAAAACAGTTTATATATACATAGGGTGAGTATAGTAGTATACTCAGTAGTATCCTCCCTAGATCCTCTCGTGCAAAAGTAAATAAAGCATTCTAAAGAAAAGTGAACAACAAGTGAAACTAACTCATCGCCTAAATAGGTATAGTATGTTCCCAGCCTCACCATGGATACTCTCACCAAGTATCACATAACATAGTATATAATATAATAAATAATATCAAGGGTACCCTACTACTACTTCCCCAATTGTTTTCCAATTTTCCCCAATGTCGCACGTCCTAAGCATCTCTCTCCAAAAAGGCTTTCCCATAGACAACTAGGGGATGCACCACAACATGCACCTCAGACAACAAAACCACCATGTCCACGTAATAAAAGTGACCAAGTAGTTTCTGGGAGCCAAAACATCTTGGATAACATGTATCAAACATCGCATATTAAACTTCAATCCATTATATCCCACACACCGAGTAAGGATCCTCAAGCCATCATAGCCTATACACATTACACCTATAGTATTCTATAAGAAACTATATCTAGAATATATGTGTGTAAATAACCACAAGATATTACCACCCTCTACACATGTATATGTGGAACACTAACCATTGTGCCTACCAACACAAGTAACTACCAAGAGAAGAGATTGGGGCCAAAGGTGGTATTCAACCATCCATCATCCCACCAGAATGTTGGGGAAAACACCACCCCCCCCCAGGGCTCAGAATCCACAGGGTGATAGTTTCCCTAATTGACAAGGTGGAGTAGCGTAAAGAAACACAAAAAGTACAGAATATAATATATCTCACAACCACATTATGGGAATAACCTAGTCTTAGACTCAATTACAGCTAAAGTCTGTTGGACTCCCGACTGCCACGTCTAAGACAAGGTATCTTATAAGCACACAACCATTTAAAGAGATTAAAGACATTACATTATTCCTTTATTATTAGTTTATCTTTATGTTAATTAATTCATTAAAAATTAATTAATCATCAATAATTTCTACATTATATTTCATTAGCATCACACACAAAGTTTAATATTCCTTCAAATTACAAAATCATCATTGGGCCCCAGCAATCTCAAACCCCATGGGTTAACCTCATTTAGTCAATTATTTATTTACAACATTACTTTTAGATATTCCCATATATTATAGAAAAATATTCTATGTTACTAAACAAAAGGTGGCTCAACACGGTGAGTAGATGAACTACCCATCGAGTCTTTTCCGCCTATAGTCATAGCGTAGACCCATCCTCGCTTGAGATGCTAAACACGGAAAAATGTGGCATAGACCACGCGTCATCACCCCTTTCAGAAGAAGGGTAAGAAAGACCAGATTCCTTGAGCAGTAGGGAATATAAAATAGATAAACACCCAATAAGAATCAGAAAGCATCCAAATATTCAGATCCAACCCGTTTCATCATCCCTGGTGTCCTCCCTAGCACCCACATGTATAAACTGATGCATCTCGCCGCTCTAGGCGTCAAATGCTACCATAACTAGTAGGCCTCCTTACCCCCACATATCACAATATCCTTCCTGAACCACATCCCAACACAAGTAGTAGGAAAAAAACCAACATATCAATTGGGGTCTAGGCCTTTAAACAAGAAATAGGGTAACTCATAACCATACAAAACATTATCTTTTATCAAACAATCGGTTCTTTAATCCATCTTGGATTAACCGATTTATTATTCGTAGGTTCCACCTTCGGGAAACCTAAACAGTAATATATCACAAATTAATAAACATGCTTATTGAACCAATTTTATTAACATCAAATTACAACAAGAAGAACCAGATACGTTTACATGCCTCTTTATCTTTATCCAAACAATTATAAATTAATTACATCTTTACGTTCTTTACCAATATTCATCAAGAATGAAAAGATAAACAAATAAATCATAGATATCACACTATCTAGAAAAACAAGAGGCAATAACATATGATAGATATAAATTTATTTATCAGGTTTAAATATTTATTATTTCAATTGCATTGTGATCCAATGGGATAAAACATGCAAACTATACATTTTCATGTAAAATAAAAGAGATGCAATGAATACCCTTACTCAAACAGTTCTGGACGCTCTTTATATAAGAAAAATCCACACAACGGGTTACGATCCCCCCCCCCGTGACAACTATATCCACCCAAGGATTTAGAGAAACTACCACACCGGTCAACACCCAAGAAAATACCCTTAGAAACATAGAGATAGCATTCCATAAAAGGGAAAGGAGAAACAGAAGGAGATGAACCCAAAATAATGATTCTAGATCATACCTTATATCAAAGATTGATCAATACTTCTTGGTTGAATCTGAAATAGAGAGAAACTAATACAAGGTGTAAATATTGATTGCACAACTCCTACGGGAAGGAATTTAAGGTTAGAGCGTCTCACACTCGTGAATAAAGAGGAAGGATTAGGGAGGAAGATATCTTGTCCCTTTATAATATTTAACAGATCAGCGGTTTAAGATAAGATGTATTTTCCATTTAAACTGGATCACATTAAACCATGCATTTTGACAAAGTAAAACCATCATGAGCCTTAGAAAAATAATAATATTGGATTTATGGCCTTTGAATCATCCTTAGAGACCATAAAACGAGGCTTTAAATGCATTTTATGTCAAAAGAAATGTCAAAGGTGAGAAATTGTAGGAAATTGGAAACACTGTTCACGAACTCAAAATTTGGAAAAAGGAAAAATACTATTCATGAACCTCACCATTGAAACCTAACCATTGGAACCTCACCGTTCTGGAAACAATGTTCATGAACCTCATTGTTGAAACCTCACCATTCTGGAAACACTGTTCGTGATCTTGAAATTTGGAAAAGGAAAAACACTATTCATTAACATCGTTGTTGAAACCTCACCGTTGGAACCTCGCAATTCTGGAAACACTATTCATGAGCTCAAAAATTGAAAAAGGAAAGAGGCTACTATTGGAACTTCACCATTCTGAAAACACTATTCATGAACTTGAAATTTGGAAAAGGAAAGAGGTTGTCGTTTGAACATCACAATTCTGGAAACAATGTTCATGAACTCAAAATTTGGAAAATGAAAGAGTCTACCCTTGGAACCTCACCGTTGGAACCTCACTAATATAGAAAAAGTGTTCATGAACTTGAAATTTGACAAAGGAAAGAGGTTACCATTGGAACCTCACTATTCTAGAAACAATGCTCATGCACTCAAAATTTGGCAAAGGAAAGAGGCTTTTATGAACGTGAAATTTGGAAAAGGAATGAGAGGTTATCGTTGGACCTCAACATTGGAATTGTTCACATATACCTACTGATGACATTTTTCACATAATTTTAACATTTCACTGTACACCTAAGGTTACCATTGAACTATTCACATAAGACTACCATCATACTGTTCACAAAATTTGAAATTTTTCAAGTGTTGGGGATAAGTCACCTAGACCCTCAGAACACCTCAGACACTATATTTTTGCAAAGGAATGGACCATAGAGGTCTGGACTATTACATCAGATATCTCTCAAAATATTATCATCCTTGAGATTTCAAAACCAACCTAAAAGGAAACATAAAAGAATCTTGAACAACCACCCATCGAGATACCTCTCAAAAGAGAGCGAACTACTAGAAGAAACCAAATAAATCCATCTCATAAACACAAAAGGTCTACAAACACAAAGAGAACATCATTACATGAAAAGAGTTAATCATAAAACAACTCTAGGTATTGAGCATGTATCTTTGACTCACGTTCCCAGGTACTCTCCTCTATGCCACCATGTCACCACAAGACATGATCCAACGGGATAGAATGCTCATGAAACACCTTCTCTTTGCAGTCATGGATCTTTACAGGTTTCTCCACAAAGATCAAATCATCATTGACATTGATCTCTCTGCAATCGATGACATGAGAGTCCTCATGAAGATAAAGATGGAGCTGTGACACATGAAAAACATCGTGTATCTGGCTCATCTGTGGGGGAAGTGCTACTCGATATGCCACAGCTCCAACACCCGCTAACACCTCGAAAGGCCCAACAAACCAGGGGGAAAGATTACTTCCATTACAAAACCATCGCTTCCCACGATGGGGAGTAACCTTCAAAAACATGTGATCCCCAACATAAAAATCTAAGGGTCTCCTCCTTCGATCGACATATGATTTCTGACGATTCTATGTTGTCTCCATCCTCGCAAGAATCACCTGAACCATCTTTTTTGTATTCAGAACTAGTTCTGGTTTGAGAATTGCTAACTCTACGACCTCATTACAGTACAATGGAGAATGGAAAATCCGACCATACAAGGCTTCAAACGTTTCCATATTCATGGTGGATTGAAAAATTTTGTTGTTAGAAAACTCCACCAGGGGTAAGTTCCTCATCAATGAACCTAAAAAATCCATGACACAAGAGCGTAACATGTCTTCAAGTGTCTAGATGGTCCACTCTGTCTAACTGTCCGTCTGAGGATGAAAAGTAGTGTAAAGGCATAGCTAAGAACTAAAAGAATGCTGGAGACCTCTCCAATCCCTAGAGGTTAAATGAGGATCTCAATTGGAAATAATTTTCCCTGGGACTCCATGAATTCTCACCACCTCCTCCAGATACAACCCAGAAAAAACTACCACTGATCTTGACTCCTTGATTGCTATGAATTGGGCTGATTTTGTTAAATGATCCACTTCCAACCAAATAGCATCATTTTCTCCTTGATCTCGAGGTAAACATGTAATAAATTCCATTAATATGTCCTCCCACTTCAACTGTGGAACATCTAACAGATAGAGAAGGCTACCCGGAACATGATGATCGGCCTTCACTTTCTGGCAGACCAAACATCGAGACACAAACTCTACAACTGTACGCTTCATCCCAAGACACCAAAATTGGCTCCTCAAGGCTCGGTACTACTTTGTCACGCCAGGATGCACCACTAAAGGAGAACTTTGGAACTCTCTGAGAACTGTCTTGTGTATCCTCAAAGGAACAAATATCCTTTCATGATACAATAGTCAGTTTTGTTCATCCTCAGACCAACTATCAGGGGCCTCTCCAAAAACAACTCAGTCTCTCCAATCCTCCACCTCTATATCCCCCAACTGCGACTCTCCCGCCTTCTGCACCAGAGATGACTACACCATAATCTGAAAAAGAAAACCACTGCCCCAAACTACTCCCATATCAAGATGTAATGCTGAAACTTTTTCTATTACTTTATAGAAGTAACCAGATTCACGCAATGCATCACTACGTGACTTCCAACTAATCACATCAGCTACATCATTACACTTTCCAGGTGTATGTGATATTTAAAAGTTGTATTTGTGTAAGAACTACATCTACCAATGATGTCGTAAGTTCAAGTCACACTGGGAGAAAACATATCTCAAACTCTTATGATCTATGAAAACCACAAAGCGCTAGCCAATGAGGTAATGTCTCTACAACATCAGAGCAAACACCACGACTGCCAACTCAGTATCATGGGTTCCATAGTTAAGTTCATGGGTACACAACTATCAATACCCATATAAACCAATTGGTCTCTTCTGCATCGAAACACAGCCTAACCCCAGATGTGAAGCATCATCGAAAAGATCAAACTAAACTCCCTCTACTGGAAGACTAATAACTGGAGCACTTACTAACTTCTCCTTTAGATACTCGAAATCTACTTGACACTAATCAGTCCATATAAACATATGATCCTTCATGGTCAGAGTTGTTAGAGGAGTCACAACTTGAGAGAAATCGGCTACGAACCTCCTGTAGTAGCCTGTGAGACCAAGGAAACTTTGCACCTCTAACACTATCTTGCGGGCTTCCCATGACATAACTACTTCTATCATCAATGGATCCATAGTTACTCCTTGTTGGGACACAACATGCCCCAAGAAACGGACTTCTCGAGCCCAAAACTCACACTTCAACAACTTCCCAAATAGGTTATGTGGACGAATAACTATCAAAATGGTGTGTAGATTCTCTTTATGCTCCACCTCAGACGTGGAGTACACAAGGATGTCTTTGATGAAAACCCCCACAAACATGTACAGAAACTCATGAAACACACCATTCATCAATCCCGTGAACACATCTAAAGCATTTGTCATGCCGAATGGCATTACAATGAACTCATAATGACCATGAAGACAACAGAAAGCAGTCTCCAGGATATCCTCATCCTTCACACACATCTGATGATATCCTGACTACAAGCTGATCATTGAGAGCCAACTTCCACCCTTCAATTGATCAAATAAATCATCAAAACGTGGAAGAGGATATCGATTCTTCACTTTCACTTTGTTTAAGAGATGATAATTGACACACAACCGCAAACTGCTATGAGCTTTCTTCAAAAACCAAATCGGTTCACCACATAGTGACACACTCGGCCGAAAAAAACCATGTTGTAACAGACCATTAAGTTGTATACATAGCTCTCATAACTCAGAAGGGGTTTTCCTATATGGAGACATAGATATAGGAGATGCTCCTGGTTGTAGCTCGATCCCAAACTCGATCTCTCTTCAATGGGGTAATAATACAACCTCTTCAGAAAAGTCATCAAGGTAATATTCTATGACCCTAAATATGACAACTATTTAACCTCTTAAGAACTCAGCATCAGCTTATCCATCATGGATGATAAGGACAGAACATGATTTTAACCCATCTGAGGGTCTCACTCACCAACGAACACCATTGTCCCTCCATCCACATCGAAGAACACAACCTCCCTCCAAAAGAAATCCATGATTTCCAACACCGAATACAACCAATCCATGTCGAGGATGACATCATTTGGTTGTATTCATAAACATGGGAAATCTCCCCAAGAGCGGTGTTTCCCCAACACTAGCTCACAGTCTCTACATACTTAAAACAATTCAACTTGAACTCCAACTGGCATAGTAAACGCCAAGGGCAATGGAAGCCTCTCAAACACAAGTCCCAAAGCATGGAAAAGGGTAGGTGATATGAAGGATTGTGTCACACCTAAATCAAAAAAGGCATACACCAAGGTAGAAAACAAGAAAAGGGTACCTCGAAAGACATCTGGCTCTCCTGGAGTTGGCAACGCTAAAGCATGAAGCTGACCACGACCTCGTCCATGGACTATCAAACCCTTATGAAGACAACCACCATGGCCATGATTTTCTCTCTGAGGATGGGTAGTGTCACAGGTCTGTCCTTTGCTTACCCCATCTACCCTCTGCTGATCTAAATCTAGTGCAACCTACTGCTACTTCCTCGGTTGGAACTGCCTCAACAGAGGAACTTGGAGAGAAACACCTGGTGCACGGTGACTGCTCTAAATGGTCAGGAATTCTCACTGTTGATGACCTCAACCACCAAAAGAAAAATAAGCATCTGATCCCTTGGAATAGTCCTAGGAGTTTCTGCTCCTAGAGAAACAAGATGTTGAGGGCTAGGACCTACCCCCAGCTGAACGGAAACTCTTCTTCCCTGAATATCGGGAACCCCAGACCACAGCTCTGCTTTGTGAGGAATCATGAAGACTCACCTCTCATGATGATCCAGTTCTGTAAAATGTCCTCTCGATGACCTCTACCCTCGCCATCACATCAAGATATGTATTCAGTATAAATGGGGTGTCCTAGCGCTGGATCTATGGATGAAAAGCCTCCTCGAAATGCCTCGCCCTGGCCTCCTCATCCAAAAATAGGTCCAAAGAATATCGTAAAAGGTTCCTAAAATGGATTCCAAACTATCAAACACTGTATCTCCCCTTTCGAAGGGTAATAAGCTACTCGTGATTGGACGCCTTCGTGTTCGAAGAAAGCAACATGACTCTAAACTTGTCCTGGAACTCCACCCATGAGATTGCTTACTCATCGCGATCTCTGAGGAATAGGAACCACCACTACCTCATTGCTCCATGAAGAATCATCACTACAAAGAACACCCAATTCTCTTTCAGAGTATGGATTGAACTGAAGCTTATCTCGACCTCCTCCAACCCATATTCTATGAATGCATCTGAAATGGATCCCGTGTACTTCTGCAGAATCTAGCGTTGAAACTCTTTGAGTGTCCTCCATGTGTTGTCGTCATCAACCTCTACCCGATGGAAATATTTTGGCACAGCTTGCTGGAAATATTCTATGAAATCCTGATGATGTCACTGACCTCGATCCATACCTGTAAAATACCAACTAGCTAGAGCTCCTAAACCTGGAATATGAAAAAACTTGACATTAATTAATTGTTTTATTTAATTCATTTTAGGTTACCCTATCTCAAGGTCTACCCATTCATACACAGGAATGGGGAAGAATAATACCTGATCATTTCCTTGTCCTCTACCCTGAAACTAGTATCACCTCATTTAGTATCCATTGTAAACTTAAAGGTATGTACAACAGATCATAGAGGGCCCTAAATACCTATGTCTCAGCCAGTCTCCAGTGTTTACATCACTTTATAAACATGACTGACATTGTTTCCCTACCAACCCATGCATCCTCACCTTTTCCTAACTCCAAACTCCATCATATCCATCAACCATACCTCTGATGCCACTCTATCATGACTCCCTCTCCACAAGGTGTACCCCTCCTGGGTTGGCAATGTGAGAAGGGAGATAATGACCCATGAGTCCCGCCTCCAGTAGGCCTCAGGATGTCGACTAGCACCGAGGGTATAGTAAACACACAAATGGGAGGCATTACCCTCTAATTGGACACATGCGAAAGAGAGAGATAAGATATACACCAACCAACTCCATATAAGACTAAAATATAAAATAAAACCCAAGTGTGCCTATGTAATTTCATGAAAAACTACTACAACTAAAACGGGAAAACTAAAAGTAGCCAATAGAAAGTAAAAAACAACAACAACCACGAATCCCAAATAGCTCCTAAAACACCAATCTAGTAGAACTAGCCTGACCTCCAACCTATTCCTAGTGACATGAAAAACCATTTATATATACATAGGGTGAGTATAACAGTATACTCAGTAGAATCCTTCCTGGATCCTCTCTTGCAAAAGTAAAGAAAGCATGATAATGCACAGCGAATAACAATTGAAACTAACTCGTCACCTAAACAGCTATAATAAGTTCCCAACCTCACCATGGATACTCTCACCAAGTATCAGATACAAGAGTATACAATATAATAAAAAATATCAATGTTACTCCACTACTACTTCCTCACTGGATTGATGCTTTTCCCCAACATCGCATGTCCTAAGCATCTCTCTCCAAAAAGGCTTGCATGCAGACACCTGGGTGAAGCACCACAACATGCACCTCGAATAAAAAAATCACAACTTCCATGTATGAAATGTAATTAGGTAGTTTCTTGGAGCCACCACGGCTCACATAACATGTATCATATGTCGGGAAGTAAACTTCAATCTATTATAGACCATACACCGAGTAAGGATCCTCAAGCTATCATAGCGTATACACACGACACCTATAGTATTCCATAGGAAACTATATCCAGAATATATGTGTGTGAATAACCCCAATCCATTACAGCCCTCTGCACTTATATGTCAGGAAAATAAATATTGTGCCTACCAGAACACGTAACTACCAAGAGAAGAGAGTGGGGCCAAAGGGGTAGTCAGCCATCCATCCTCCCACCAGATTGTTTGGGAAAACACCCCCCAGGGCTTAGAATCCCTGAGGTGTCAGTTTCCCTAACTGACGGGTGAAGTAGTGTAAGGAAACACAAAAGGTATAGAATATACTATAGCTCACGACCACACTATGGGCATAACCTAGTCTTAGACTCAACTGCAGCCAACGTCTCTCTGACTCTCAACTGCCACTTCTAAGACTAGGTATCCTATAAGCACACAACCATTTAAAGATATTTAATACATTACATCATTAACTTTTTATCAGGTTCACTTTACGTTAATTAATTCTTTAAATGTTAATTATTCATCAATAATCTCCACATTATATTTCATTAGCATCACACCCAACGTCTTTTGTTCCTTCAAATTATAACTTCAGCATTACGTCCTAGCATGATCCATCCCCATGGGTTAACCTCATTTATTCAATTATTTATCTACATCATTACTTTCCCATATTTCCAGACATTATATAAAAACATTCTATTCTATTAAACAAAATGGGGATAGACATGGTGTGTAGATGAACTACCCTTCGAGTCTTTGTAGCCTATAGCAAGAGCGTACACCCATACTCCCTTAAGAAGCTAAAAATAGAAATTGTGTGGCATACCCTGCACGTCTTCACCCCTTTTGGAAGAACAGTATGCAAGACCAGCTTTTTTGAGAAGTGGGGAATGTAAAGCAGATAAACAAAAAATAAGAATCACCAAGAATCCAAACATTCACATCCAACCTGTTTCATCATCCCCGGTGTCCTCACCAACACCAACATGCATAAATCGATGCATCTCACCACTCTAGGCGTTAACTACCACCAAAACCAGTAGGCCTCCCTGCACCCACATATCACAACAATATTCTTGGATCACATCACAACACAAGCAATAGGAAAACAACCATCATATCAATTGGTCTCTAGGACCTTAAATAAGAAAGAGGGAAACTCATTACATTACAAGTAATTATCTTTTAACAAACAACCAGTTATTTAATCCATCTTGGATTTACTTATTTATTATTCGTAGGTTCCAACTTCGGGAAACCTAAATAGTAAGCTACCCCAAATAATTAAACATGGTTACTACACCAATATGATTGACATAAAATTATAACAAGAAGAACCAAATTCATTTACATGCCTCCTTATCTTTATCCAAACAATTATCAATTAATTTAGGCTTTATTTTCTTTACCAATTTCCATCAAGAACGAAAAGATAAACAATTCATGCATAGATGTTACACTATCTAGGAAAATAAGAGGCAATAATATACGATTGATATTAATTTACTAATCTGGTTAAAATATTTATTATGTCAATTCCATTGTGATCTAGTGGGATAAAACATGCTAACTATACAGTTTCACATAAAATAAAAGAGAATCAATGAATCCCCTACCTCAAATGATTCTTGACGTTCTTTATATGAGAATGAGCCACATAATGGGTTATGATCTCCTCCCCCTGTGACAACTGTATCCATCTGAGGATGTAGAGACACCACCACACTGGTCAACACCCAAGAAAATCCCATTAGGAACATGTAGATAGAATTCCAGAAAAGGTCAAGGATAAACAGAAGGATATTAACCCAAAAGAATAACGATATATCGTACCTTATATCGATGATTGATCGATACTGCATGGATGCATCAGAAATAGAGGGAAACTAATCCAAGGAGGAATGCTTGATCTCATAACTCCTATGGTAAGGAATGGAAGGTTCGAGCATCTCACACCCAAGAACAAGGAGGAAGGATTATAGAGGAAGATATCTCATCCCTTTAGAAAATTTAACGGAGCGGCGGTTTAAGATACAATGGATTTTTCATTAAAAGTGGATTGCCTTAAACCATGCATTTTGACCAAGTAAAAACATCTCGATCCATATAAAAAATTAATATAGGATTTATAGTCTTTGAATCAACCTTAGAGTCATTAAAAAAAGGTTTTAAATGCATTTAATGTAAACGGAAATGTCAAAGGGGTGAAACTATAGGAATATAGAAACACTATTCATGAACTTGAAATTTGACCCAAGGAAAAACATTGTTCATGAACCTCACCATTGAAACATCACTATTGGAACCTCACCATTCTAGAAACATTGTTCATGAACCTCACCATTGAAACCTAACCATTGGAACCTCACCGTTCTGGAAACACTGTTCATGAACCTCACTGTTTAAACCTCACCATTTAAGAAACATAGTTCATGAACTCGAAATTTGGAAAAATAAAAACAATGTTCATGAACCTCACCATTGAAACCTCACCATTGGAACATCACCATTCTAGAAACATTGTTCATAAACTAAAAATTTGGAAAAGGAAAGAGGCTACCAATGGAACCTCACCATTCTAGAAACAGTGTTCATGAACTTGAAATTTGGCAAAGGAAAGAGGTTATTGTTGGAACCTCACCATTTTGAAAAAACTATTTATGAACACAAAATTTGGAAAAGGAATGAGGGTACCACTGGAACCTTACCATACTAGAAACATTGTTCATGTACTTGAAATTTGGAAAAGGAAAGAGGTTACCAATGGAAGCTCACCATTTTGATAACACTGTTCATGAACACAAAATTTGGAAAAGGAAAGAGGATACTATGGGAACCTCACCATTCTAGAAACACTATTCATGAACATGAAATTTGGTAATGGAAAGTGAAGTGACCATTGGACCTCACCGTTGGCACTAAGCCAACTGATGACACTATTCACATAAGGCTTTCGTTTCACTATTCACCTAAGACTACCATTGCACTATTCACCTAAGGCTACCCTTGTACTGTTCACTGAACTAGAAACTTGGAAATGTGTTGGGGATAAGTCACCTTGATATCCTAGAACACCTCAGACACCAGATTTTCACAAAGGAATATACCATAAAGGTCCGGGTTATTACAGTTTTTCATTATTTGTGTATATATTACAAATATTTTTATGATCATTCATTATTTGGAAATGTTTTTATAGGATTTTATGGTGAATAAAGTTTAGGATGGGATCAAGGAAATGTTATTATGTTTAAACATGAAAAAAAACTATGTTTTTTTTAAAACATTTGTTCTATGAAAAAATGGATAGTGAGTAGAAGTGTCTAAATTTTAATATCAAAGTTGATATGTGTGAGTTGTGGCCTAATTCTATAAATCCAAAAACCTATAAAGATTATCAATTTGGATTAATGTCAAATTATTGAATTATATCATGATTATGTAATGTTTATGGCTGGGGCCTTATAGTTGGTATCAATTATTGGTGAAGATATCTTTATAGGTTAAAATATTGATAATAGAATATCCATAAATGATTTATAAATTGTGGTAAAACTGATATGATATTTCATTTCAAGATTACCATGTTGCTTCACCTACAATACGTCTGTTCAGAGTGGTCTTCCATAGAGGAAACAAGGCAGTTGTGCTGTAATGATATACAGAGGAAAACAACCTTCCAAATCAGCATTCTGATATAGTCAGAATTGGATCTGAATAGTTTGTTGATGTGATAGATCATTTTAATCAGGTGATAAATGGTGGTGGTTTCCATGAATGAGATTAACCAGATCAATCATAGAGGAATATGCCAGTAGTTGAGTTTTTCATGAGAAAATGTCCCCCATCATTCAAAGGATCATCTGACCACGTTCAAGTTGTAGGGTAGAATAAAGAACTATAACATATTTTCAATGCAATGGTATGATTGGTCAATAGAAAGATTTGTCTCTCTATTTATCACTTTGAAGTTGAAGCCAATATGTTGCGGTAAATGATTTACAATATCAAAGGAATTGAAGTGATTGATTCCATGAAATGGGATGAATCTAAGAATATATTTTTTGAGAAATATTTTCATAATTTTTCATAAATTAGTACAAAAAATAAAATTGATGGAATTTAGAAAAAATGAGTAAGATTCGGTGGATGCATATGAAGAATATTTCTATCATTTTTCACATTATGTCCCAAATTTTATCCAGGATATTGATAGTATAATAAATCAGTTTTACACAGGATTAAAGATAAAATATCAAAGGAATTTTTTTTTATTGTGAGTTCAAAATCTATGAGAATCATGTCCGATGTGATGAGAATGTAGAAATTTATTTTTCTGATGTTCATGTGTTCTATGAGAGAAAGAAAAATAAGTGATCAATTTGGAAGTAAATGGGAAAGAATTCATTAATGATGATTATAGGTAAGAAAACTAAATATCCATTTTTAGAGAAGTGTGGTAAAAATAATCCTAGAGAATATCTCTCAATTACTAGGATGTTCTTCAAAAGTGGAAATAGTTCTCATGTTTCCCATGACTACAGGGGAGGTAATCAGGCATGCAATGAAAATTTGTTGGTAAGATGTTTTAGTTGCAATGAGTTAGAGAATTATGCCAATCTCTATCCAATTTTGATTGCCCATGGTGGAAACCAGCAAGATCGAATGTATAAGTGCATGGAAAAATCATTTTATACTACTATGGATGATGTGGGTCCATCAAACGAAGTGGTGAAATTTATGTTATAGAATTTTCAAAACATTACAATACTCAGTTTGACTCTGGATCATCAAATTCATTCATTTCTGAGATATTTTCATGTAAATTGGAGATATGATTAGATGAATATTCTATAGAAAGTTTCATAAAAACTCTGGGTGGAAGTATTAAAGAGACCATTCTTTATAGGAATCTTCCTATTATTATTATTGAGGTAGTTTTCCTGTAAATCATGTTGAACTTCCCCTAGTTTAATTTGATATCATTTTGTGTATGGTTTGGATTTTATTTTATCATGCTAAAATCGATTTCAGTGCCAATAAAGTTTAATTCTATGATATTATACGATTGATAACATACGATGAAGGTGAAAGGTATATTTGATATGGTAGTGAATGATTTCTATCTCATGTTGTTGAAAATAAAGAAATAGTTTTGGTTAGTGACATCTTATAAGTGAATGAATTTACTGATGTTTTTCTTTATGAATTTCTTGGTATAGTTCAAGATCAAGAAGTTGAATTTACTATTGATATAGTGTGTGATGATAAGACTATTTCTAAACCCTCATGTCAAATGGATCAATTAGATTTAGTGGAATTAAAAAACATTTGTAATAATTTAGTGATAAAGATTTCATTCTTCTTTTCACTTCAGAATGGAGTTCTGCTATTTTATTTTTGAAAAATAATAATTTTTCTATGTTACTTTGTATTGATTAAAAATACTTGATTAACATAAATATTAAGAACAAATATTACTTGCCTCATATCAATGTTTTTTTATCATCTCCATGGAGCTCATTATTATTCAAATATTGATTTGAGGTAAGGGTACCATTAGGTAAAGGTGAAGGAGGATGAGATTCCAAAGACAGCATTCTCAAAAAGATATAGGAATTATGATTATTTATTTATTCCCTTTGGGTTATCTAATTCCACTGCAGAATTTTTGAATCTCATGAAAGGAGTATTTTATGAGATTTTGGATCAGTTTTTGGTTATGTTTATAGATGATATTTTGGTATATTCTAAATTTCAGGAGGAACATGAATGTCCTTTAAGTGTTTTTTTCAATCCTTTAAATAAATGTAACTATATGTAAATTATAGTATGTGTGATTTCTTTTAAATGATTTTATTACATGGTCATATTGTTTCTATGGATGGAATAACTTTTGACCCTTATAAAATAAAATTTGTTGAAGAGTGGCCAATACCTAAAAATATCATAGAGATTCATAATTTTCTTGTATTATCAGGTTATTACTGAAGCTTTTTTGTAAAAAATTATCAATTGTCTATCTAAATAAATATGATAACACACAAGGGAGTTAAATTCATTTGGATAAAATAAAGTGATGAATATTTTTGTGAACTAAGAAGATGACTTGTAAATGATCCAATTTTGGTCCTACCTTCTTAGAATGGTGAATTTGTTTCCTATAGTGGTGATTTACTAGAGATAATTGGTTGTATCATAATGCATAATTATCAGCTGATTTATTATGCTTTAATTTAGTTGAAACCTCCTGTGCTAAATAACCATAAATATGATTTGGAATTCGATGGTGTTTTTTTCATTAAAAATTTTGGGGCATGATTTTTATTGTGTAAAGCATGAAATATATACTGATCATAGAATTTGGAAGTATATATTCCCTCAGAAATAATATAACATGAGGAATATGAGATCTCTATAATTAATCATGTATTATGATTTCCTAATTCATTACCATCGACGAAAATAAAATAATTTGGTTGATGCTTTGAGTCAAAAATATAATGCTAAATTAACCATACTATATTTGGAAGGAGTTCCTTTGGTCAATGATCTAATGAATTTGGATTTAGAAGTTGTTCATATAAGAAAATACCCTCTTTTTTTTATTTGGTAGTGAAATCATATCTATCATATAGAATTAAGAAACCATATAAGGAAGATTGTGAGTTTCAAAGAAAGGTCAAATTGGATCGGAATGGTAAGTTACATGAATTTAACATTGATAAATGTTGTATTTTGAGGGTTGGAAAAAGATTATGTTTCCCAATGATTCAAAGTTGAAGAAATATTTGTTATCTGAAGATTGTATTTCTCTATTTTTAGTTCATCCTACTAGCATTATGACTTGCATAAACTTTTGGGGGTATAACTGATGGGTTGGAATTAAAAGTGATATTGCAGATGTTACCTAGAAATGTTTGAATTTTCAATATGTTAAGTAATAATGGAAGTTAACTAAAAGGTTAGATTATAATTTTCTAATACTGTAATGGAAATAAGAAAATATATACATGTATTTTGTAGTAGGATTATCAAACAAATCTCGAGGTAACAATGTGATAAGGGTTATTATTGATCGATTGACTAAATCTCCACATTTTCTTCCTATTCGAGATACTCTATCTCTAGATCAACTTTATCTATTTTATAATAAAGATATAGTTATTTTATAAGGATTTATCTTCTTGATTTTATCTATCCATGATCTCAGGTTCACTTCAAACTTTTTGAATGACCTTTATAAGTCATTGGGTTTTAAATTAAATTTCAATACAACTTCTCATCCTCCATCAGATGGGCAGTAAGAATGAACAACTAAGGTGTTGGAGGATATTCTGTGTGCCTAATCAAAGGATTACCAAGGAAGTTGGGATTATCATTTTCTTTGGTCGAGTTTTCTTGTAATAATATTTTTTATTTCAGTATAAAGATGGAAAATTTAGATTCATTATATGGAAATCGTTGTCGAACTCAAGGCTTTTTGGGATGAAGTTGGTGAAATGAAGTTGATAGAATCTGAATTGGTAGAATAAATGCTAGATAATCTTCATTTGATTAAGAGAAACATGTGGATAGAACATATCATAATGAAAAGTTACGTGGATAATCGGAAGAAGGATCATTCATTTGAGATAGGTGATTATATCTTTCTAAATGTTTCTCTATGGAAAAGTGTGATGATATTGGGTAAGAAGGGGAAGTTGAGTCCAAAGTTCATTTAAACCTATAAAATCCTTGATAATGTTGGATTAGTTACCTAGAGAGTGTATTTACCTCCAAGTATATCTGAGATAGAAAAATGTTTTCATATGTTAATGTTATGAAATAATATAACAGATCTATCACATATTTTTGAGTCTAAAATTAGTTCAGTTGGAAAGAATCTTTCTTATGAGGAACAACCAGTCTAGATTGTTGACTGCAGAGAGAAAGTGTTGCAAAATAATCTTATTAATCATTTTAAGGTTTTTCATTAAAACCATATGGTTTAAGAGCTAACATCATAATCTTAAAATGCTATGATAGATAAATACCCCCACTTATTTGTTAAGTAAATAAAAATGTGAGGATGCGATTTACAAAAGGGGGGAAGGATGTAACATCCCTGGTATTTATAGAATAATAATTTATCATATTTATTAATATTTTTTAAACATAGTGTAATTTTACCTTAAAGGGGTTTTAATGTTTTATAGCGTACCCAACACACAAATATGAGTTTCTCTGAAATCATACATTGTACACTAGACTAAGTTATACAAAAAATAATAATATATTATAATATTATTATTTTAAATGGTATTTATCGCATAGCCATTGTACATGAGAGAATAAAAAAAATTAACTATATTATGTTTATACATTTTTATTACATGTTTTTACTTACTTCTAATAAATTCTGGAGTCTTAAAATGAGAAAAATCTAATTTTAAGCATAAAATAATCTAATATTTTTAAAAGGTAGTTTTATCGCTTTTTGATGTTGAGCAATTATTAAATATATTTTTTGTCAATTTTAGATGTTATATTTTAAAAAATACACATCTTATTTGGGAGTAGAACATCAAAATTTTATGTGGATGATAATTTTTTATTTTTTCTAAAAAATTAATATTTTAAGGAATAGTGAAAATTCTGCATTTTAATTCAAATATGCATTTTCATCTAATTTATTTATATTTTTAGATTATATTTTTAATTGTTTTTAAATTATAATTAAATAATTTTTAATTATTTAATACAATTTTGGTTGTTACAATCAATTTCACAATGAAATTGAATTTAAAAGCTACCTAAACTTTTGAACATTTTACTTCAAAAACTGGTTCTTATTCCATCAATGGGATTAATTTTTCAATTAATATCTTCCAATTATATGTTATGAATTTATAAAAATGGATTCCATATTTGGAATCATAATGTCCAAATTATTTTAATTGGTCCCCCTTTATTGTTTTTACATTATGAATATCAACATTAGTATTTATTTTTATTTACCATGGTTAAAGGTAAATAGGGTAATTTGGGGAAAAATAAAATTATAATATTATAAAACAACACAGAACTTTTCTTAATTTAATTGGATGAGTTATTTCCAACCAATTAAATCATTGGGATGAGGTTTTGGACTTTGGAATCCACTTGGTTGTGATTACAACACTTATAACATTTAATTTTAAGTAAAGGAAAATATGTCTTAAACATGTCTCTTATTACTAAAAAAATTATTATGGGGTTATATAAGTGATTTATTCGAGTATAAAAAGAAATTATAAATATAAAAATATTACAAACATCATGGTATTTTATTTATAATTCTAATACATTAAATAATTAAATTTATTTATGACACAATGAGGAGGAATGATTGCTTTATTAATAGAAGAATCAAATAAATGATATGATAAATATTAAAATAAATATATTTTAAACTAATTTATTCCATAAAAAAATATATAGGTGACTATGAAATATTATAAGTCCATCAAATGGTTTTTTTGGATGTTATATTTTAGTTTTGATTGTATTTAAATCAAATGAAATGAATACTATCAAAATTAACTCTATTGATATTTTATAAAAATGATATTTTATTAAATTAATTAAAACTCATAAAAATATTTCAAATTTAAAAATTTACTATTATAAAGACTATACTTTCCTAATTTAACCATTTATTTTCAATTTATGACATATATTTAAACATTATACCCTCTTGACATTTAAATATTTTGTTACCACAATTAAATTTAAAATAGAATAATTAAGGGTAAAACGAAAAGATAAGATTTTAAATAAAATAAATACATGTATAAAAAATATTTTATGAGAGTATATCGAACAAGGATCATCTTAACTACTAAATAAATAATTTTCAGTCCATTTAAAATCGTAATTCAATTGATATTAATTTAATATATTTAAAATTTTATTAGGTTCCTTCCCCTCACCTATAAAAAGTCATTGATTCCTCTCTATTAATCACCCTTCCAAATCCTTTTGGGTCACCAATTAATTACCGAATCCAAATCCTAGAATCCATCCCCACATTTTTTAATTTGTATTTTAGTCATAAAATCCTTCTTAGAGGTGATAATGTGTTCTTCAATGTTGATCAACCGAAGAACAGGTATTGTTTTCTTTAAGTATTTTTATTTCATTTCTTCATCCACAACCTTAAAATATTATAAATCCAAAAGGATATTATATATCTAGTATAATATATATACTGGTATATTATTTTGTTAATATAATCCCTTAAATCCATCTCTACATCCATTATATTGTAATGGAATTAATCATTCGTGCGTACGTGTGAAATATCACCTCCACAAACTGATCTAATTCATTTTCCATAGCTATCCTTCATGACTTGTTATAATATTGGCATTAATGTCAATATTTTTTATTCATTAAATATTAATCATTTTATGATATTAATATATTAGTTTTGTTTTTACATTACATGAGCTTCAAAATGATATTGTCGTTCGTGTGTACGTGTGAATTATCACCTTCAGAAAGTGATGTGACTCGATTTTACTCTTTATATCACTTGTAATATATATATATAAGTATATATTTAAATTATTAATATTATTTTAATGAATTTATGATCATTCTTTAAATATAAAATAATACTTAACTTGTTTCCATAATGATCCATGAAAAATGGAAAATGTCACTCATGTGTACATACGACTTACCATCTCAATAAATATAATGTTTCTCATTATTCATAACAAAAATTCAAGGTGGGATATAATGGTATTATTTATCTATAAAAATGATAATAATGTCATGAATATTATTCTTGATATAAATAAATATGAACACATGGACTAGTGATATCAAACTGTGTTCATTTTTTACTCCATTACATAATATCGACAAAATAACTGATTTGAACTTATATAATTTTTCATTTTTATCATCATGGAAATAATTGATATAAAAGGAAAAATAATCTTAAAAAATCTTCTCAAGAAATTATATATTAACTTATGTTTTTTACACAGTAATATAAATTTTGTTCATGATTAGTCAGACTCACGATAATGGATTTGGTCTCAATCTCCTTACATTGAGGTGTATTTTCATGTTATAGACCACCTTCTTTTATAAGGTGTATAATAAAACCCTTCCACATTTTATTAATTTAATTTTTTTCAAATGGAATATTTTTATACGAATCATTTTACATTCTTCACAAAATGTAAAAAAGTAATGTTTTTTAATGTATGTGGAAACAACGACTTCTTTGACTCCATAACCATTATTTCATACATGGATTCCTCTATAATCCTTATTGTAATTAAATTAGAAAATAAATACCTTATACCATTTTGGGAGTTTTGTTATTGAAAATGATTTTTAATGTGGATTGACTATTTCAATATCTTGAAATTATTTCTTGTGATTGAAAAAGAAATTTTATTAGTGAAATGTTTATAATTGTAATATTTTATGGGTTATAATTTTATAATGGTACATGGAAATTTGGCGAGTTGTTACATGATAAACCAAAGACCGGTGGTTATGTGATAAACTAGATATAGGTGGTTTTATGATAAATTAGGTATGGGTGGTTAGGTTATAACCTCCAATTCATTGGGAATGGAAGTATGTTGTATGGTCATTCAATTTGTAAGAGTGATATGTGTTGATGTCTAGAATATGGTTATTCCATTTATGTTTGATTATGTCCCATGATACCATTATATGTTATATGTTGCTTCCTATGGGTTTTATAGAAATTATTGGGTTAAAAAAATGGTAATCAATGGTCTTATATTCATTGAAGAGTATTTACTACATCATAAAGGTAAATGGTATTGATTTATGATATAGTATTTAGGGATTACATGTTTCACAAGAATAATAGTTTTTTCATCCTTTCATATCCCATACTGATCATTTTATGCACATCCCATGCATTGATTAGTTTTTCAAAGTATTTAAAGGAGAATAGAGTCAGTTATTAGATCATAGATATGTTATGATGTTTAAACATGAAACAAAAATATATTTTTAATGTTTTTGTTTAATGAAAAAAAATGGATAGAGAGTAGAAGTGTCTAATTTTAAATATTTCAGTTGATATTTATGATTTAGGGAATAATTATATAAATCTATTAACCTTAAAATATCCTCGATTTGAATTAATGTCAAATTATGTCTTATCTCAAGATTATTTAATATTTAAGGCTGAGGAGTTGTTTTTAGTGTTAAGAAATTAATGGAAACATGCTTTCACATAAGCCTACAAAATAAAATAATGGTGATTTTTTATGAAAATAAATGGTTGACCACAAAATTATTGATAGAAAAGATGTGTGTGTTTCCACTAATAACCATTTCCAACATACTATGGTGTTTTATGATGGTATAATATGATAATTACTAGTTTATGAATAAATA
This sequence comes from Viscum album, assembly GCA_963277665.1. NCBI lineage: Eukaryota > Viridiplantae > Streptophyta > Magnoliopsida > Santalales > Viscaceae > Viscum > Viscum album. The sequence goes on along the minus strand of OY728141.1, from coordinate 458,473,236 downwards.
GTTTTGTCATTTAAACATTTATAGATTAATATTATTTGAAAGAAAGAAGATTTACAATGGGATTCATATTATTTGACACCCAAATCAAATATGTGAATGATTTTTTCTATAAATAACATAGAAAAAAATATATAATGATAGCCAAAGAGAATGTTGTAGCGCCACTAGAGCTAGTTCACACCAACATGTGTGGTCCATTTAATCAAAAATTAGATAGAAAAAGAGGGTATTTTATGTTATTGATAGATAATTATAGTAGGAAAACAAGGATATTTTTTATCAATATGAGGTTATAAGTTTTTGTTGTCTCTATTCAATTCAAAGCACTTGTGGAAAATAAAATAAATCATCACATAAAAACATTATGATCTGATCAAGGTGTGGAGTACACCTCTAATGTTTTTAAAGTGAACCTCTACCAACATGGAATTTAGTACCTTCTGAATCTCTCTCACAAACCTTAATTCAATGGAGTTTTCCAAACGAAAATTTTCACCATTCTCAATGTAGAATGAGGCACATTGAATGAAAATGTAGTGCCCATGAATTTTTAGGCAAAAGAGGCTTGTGTGTGTAGTGTATCTACTCAATAGATTCCCAAATAAAAATCTTGAATCGTATATGCTGAATGATGCATGGAGTATTAAAAATCCAAGTGTATTCCATCTAAATTTTTTTGTTTCAATTGCATATGTCATCATCCGAATGGAAAAACAAACAAATGTTGAGGATAAAGGAGTGATGTGTGTCCTCTTGGGATACTAATTTCATGGAATGAGATACCAGTTGTATAAACCCATCACCGAGAAGATTATATTCTGTATAGATATTATATTTGAAAAAAAAAAGATACATGGAAGTGGAATCAAGATGATGATTCAAGATAGGGTAAAGGAAAATAAATAAGATAAAGAAATCATTGTGGAAGTAGAATTGGAGGAATATGGACTTTAAACCCCATTTATGAAAGCATCACATACTCTTATTTATGATTTTTTTTAATTATAACATTCTCATATATTTTACAAAAAGTTTTTAAGACTTTCAGATATATATGAGAGAACATAAAAAATATAGGAGTACGTAAATTTGTATTTTACCTCTATGAATTACATTCCAGTTATTATTGAGGAAGATAAAAAATGAAATTTTTAAGAAAGTGGTAGCTAATAAAATATATTCCTTTGATTCCATCAAAGTATACAATACAAATAAGGGAATTAAATATGGTGAAGTCATTACACTCACTAGTCATTCACCAGCATATGATTCAAATTCATGGCTCACAAGAAAAATAATTAGAAGTTGGATGTTTTATAATAAATCCATTTTTCATTGGACTATGCCAAAAAATTATTACAGTGATAGAGTTTTGGAGAATTAATTATTGGGTACCATTATGTGTGTAGATCTAGAGAATTGCGTAGAACCTACTAAAAAACCTTATACTTTTATTTTCTCTAATTTCATCATTTCATTTGTTTTATGTGTTTGTATCCCAATAAATAAGGACATTATAATAATTATAAGATCATTAAAATAGATAGGAAATAAAAATGTGTTTCTTATTACCTTTTTTGCTCTTACGATCACCTTTAGTGATCTACATTTGCTTCCACCTTCACTACCAAAAACCACCATCGGACATAATCTTGTAATAACTGTTACGTGGAATTATCACTAAATAATATTGGGTGATGATTACTGGGGTCCAATAAACAATTAAAAAATTATGAACCAAATGGGGTATATGTCAAAGGTAGATAGCATTGATAATTTCTAGTTCGAGATTACAAGACCACTAAGATGAAATATATTGAATGTTTATAAAATATATATTAGTTTAATTTTGTTTGGATATAGTAAATAAGGATATTGGTTCCATGCTTATTTTTAAATTCACTAGTATAATGGATGTGGATAAATACACCCAAGCTTATCATTATAATTCCAAAGTGAAATCATAATTTATTACAAATTCAAGATGATAATAATTATGAGAATCAATTCCACATTATGCTTTTAGAAGAATTGAAAAATGAATCATGTCTCATTTGATGATAATATTTGATGTTGTGAATGATCCATGATGTGTATATAATAGAACAAAACATAAGGCCAATTGAGGACAGGTTATTTATACTAAAAAAAATTAATGTTGTATTTTGATGAAGAATTTAATGTTATAATCATCCTCAGTGTTCGAAGAATATGAGACTATCAACCCAGACTAGTACATAGTGGCTAGAATAATTATGATCTAAGGAGAAGATCAAAAACTATATGTATTGGAGGCCCACTTTTGAGATTCTGAAGCCCAAAATTGATAACAGCATGGTTCGTAGCACCCACATTTTATGGTATGACATTTTTTATAAACATTATTTAAATTTATATCCCTTGGGAAAACATAATTGGATGTGTTTGAAAGTGTAAAAGGAATTAAATATAAATATGGATATATGAAATTATGAATCAAAAATTCATGTTGTGAAATATGGTTCAATGAAATGAATTATTAGAGATAGATTTCACGAGTATATCTCATAGCACGAATGGTTTGACCAGGTGTTCTCAAGACATGAAACTCACTCAAGATGTAAACTAAATTCACTATGTGAAATCATTTTGTCCTTAAAAATGATATAGGGTGACAAGAATATATGTGTATGTGTTCTAGTGATGAATCCCTAAGGTTAGTTCTGAATTCAAATCCTTAATCTATTGGGAACATACAGGTTTACCTAGTATGTGGGTGTAATATTTCTCATTTCACCTCCTCTATTTTCCTCTTGACTTTTAGGGATTATCTAGTTTATTTCCAATTATCTTTGACATCAAGAATATGATTCCAATGAATTTTTGAGTGTTTTTTATGAAATGAATTGTTTGGGATACAATATTCCTTCTTATTTTGGATCTCATTGTGTTGGCATGATCAGAACCACATATTTGTGTGTGATTCCCAGATCAATTAGATTGGATTTTGGGGGATGATATCTTCTTATATTTTGATATAATACTAGATGTAAGGGTTTGATATGTGTAATCATTTAAGATGCTTTGTAAAAATACAATTGAGATATGGTTCTTCTCTCCAAATATCTTATTCTAGAACTTCATTGGATGAACTTTGATGAATTGTTTGGGTGCATTAATTGGAAATATATTGAATAGATTATGTTCAAAAACATTTTTTGATTTGATTTTATTAGGGTAGTTTTTAAACATTCTCATGAGATTTTTTAATTATTTATTTTAATGGATTTAGTTTTTAGGAGAAATACATTTTATGGAAACTATTTTATAAGGATGATGGTCCTAAAATACAAGGTTGTTTGAGATAATATTGTATTTTACGTGGACAAGTGGAAATAAACATGGTGTTCAGTGCTAACTGAAAATGATCAAGGGTATATCACCTAGTGATGAATTATTGAAGTAATGATTCCCACACGAGAATTTTTTAATTATCATAGGGAATGAATTTGTGGTTGTGAGTATGGAACATGGAATGTGCATCCCAAGTGGAATGTTAAAATGAATCTTAGGGATGGATTAAATTAAAAAATCTATCTTTAACTAGTTTTCTTTGGTAAGCTATTTTCATATTCTAACCCTTAGTTTCATAAAAAAATGTGCTAACTTTTTAAACACTTAGTTGGGTGTGTGAGAATTTTTTGGGGAAATATGAATAAGTGATATACTCAGTATGTACATGGGATCTTTGGTGTGTTTTTAGACCTCTTATATTGAGATATAGGGATGGTTCATGTTTTATACTTCTATAGTGGTGATCCTTGACATCATGGTTCGACTGCAGAAGCTGGAGCTAAGGAGTGTCCACATATTGGCATGGGATTTTGCCACTTTGGTTCGAATGACTTTTTATTTGGAGTCTATGCCTTTCTCTACTACTTATTTTTATGTTTTATGAACTCCTATTTTTATAAGGAATAAATATTTTTTTCTAGTAAAAATCTTTTTTTATGTTCTCTTCATGGATTTGAACCTAAAGATATAATGTGGACCAAATGGCTTGTTTTTTATTGAATGATTTAGGATGGAGGAATAAAATTCTACAAGCTAGTTACACAATGTGTAATTGGATTTCCCAATATGTAATAATTTCATTGAATGTAATGGACATGGAAGAACCATTCATGTCATGTGAGGGGTTTTCCAAGGGGGAAAAGAACCATAATATTTACATGAAATGTAAATAATTTTCAAGTCATGTAAATTACCATTTTGTTTTTTTATTTGTATAGGTCCTCTATTTTTCATTTCCAATTCCTTTGTTAAACAACCCATGGTGTGAGTTAGTGCTTAACTGGTTAGAGTAATCTTGTTTATTATTTAATTCATCATAATTGGATTAATGGAAGATGGGTTTCCTCCATTTCATGTTTCTTATTTTGATTTAATAGTTTATATGTAACCTGAATTTCATGATGGATTTTATAAATTATGGTAATTAGTGGGTAAACGCTTTGAATGTGAATTATTGTGAATTTTTATAAGAGTGGGTATTATTGTGGTATAAAATGATAGTATATTTTAATTATTAAAGTTTCCAAATGATTCCATGGATGTGATACACCATGGGTTAAGATTGTGGTAGAAAATTCCTTGGACCTATATGATCCTTTGATTCTGATTCTATGGGATTCATTGGGCTTTGATACCCCTTGGAGCCAATTTTTTTAGGCACACAATGGGCATGGTTGGTAGTCATGCTCCATGGACCCCAATTCAAGCCTTACCGAGTTTCCATTGAGATTCTCTTAGGACAAATTGTTGATTCCATGGACCACTATACCTTGGATCTAGACCCGATGGGTTTGAAATTATTTATTATAAAATAAAACCCTAGGAAATGTTACATGGAAGATTATACATCTCTACCAAGGTATATGTTACACATATAGTTATATGTAATGGTAATGGTTGGTTTTATTTTCATATAATATGAAAATTATATGGGGATATTATATACTATGTATACGGAATAGTTTTGGACTTTTATTCATTTTCATCTATTTCATCCTTGTTATAGAAGTTTGTACCATGTTTGTAGGAAGACTTGTTGGGACCTATAGTCTCACTTGAGTTTGTATTATATATTCCATTGAAAATTTACTTATATTTACTTACAAATAGTAAAATAGAATTCACTCTCATTTAGATCATATTGCATGTCTAGGATTTTTTATAAATACTTTGTGTGGTGAACTACTGGGATTGTATCTCAGTCCAAGTTCATGACACTTTGGGATACCCAGAAAGGCTATTTAAATGAAGGTAGGGACTAGAGAAAGAACCTGCAGTTTGATGCTTAACATTGTTCCATGATTAAATGTATAGGAAAATAGTTCCCAGCTAAGGCTCAAGATTCGATCTGGAGATAGATAATTTTTGACTTTTTTGTATTTTGACATAATTATTTTACTAATGCAATGTATACCAATTTTTTACAACTAGGTGGAGATATGATATGTATCATCATCACTTTGTATATGTGAATTAGTTCTAACATTATTTATCTTGTTCTTTTATTTCTCTATTATTTGAAGGTTATAATTTTTCCATTATTTGAAATGTATGATTGTTACTGTTGTTTTGTATACAGATAAGAGGGAATATTCTCCCCATAGACACATTGTAGGCCCACATTTCTTGTCAGTAGCCTCTATAATTTTGGTAGATGCACATGAGGCCATGTGGCCAATAGGTATCAGGGCACCATTCATTTGAATTTTCTCCCAAATCATTAAAATTTTGAATCATATCTATTATATTTTCTTTCCATATTATTTGGAGAAAAAAATGTTATTAAGATGAAAATAAAATTGGTAATGAGTTGTTTAGGGGAGTAGCTAAATCGTGTATAGGAATAACCCAAATTACCTCGAATGAAATTGTTGTTTACTGGATTTTGACTATTATAGTTGATTTGATTCCACCATTGGTTGATTCAATTGAATTGTGATGTTATCATTGAAATTATTGGGGATTTATTTTAATTAAACACAATGAGATGAGGGTATTCCAACTCATGAATAAATTTAGGAACTTGTTAGAAATTACATTCCATCTATTTTGATTTTCCAGTTAGGATGCATTAATTTTTTCATGGTGTTGTGATAGGTGTTTTGATAGATAAGTATGCTATTGTGGCTGAATTTTTTTGAAAAACAATGAGGGTCATGGAAGGTATATAGTGTGTCTATCGTAACATAATTAGTGGTTTCCTAATTTGGCTACATCAGACACCCTATGCAGTAAATTATGGAACATATAGTCATGGACCATGAGTTTCCAAGAATGGAATGTGTTACAATTTGGATTAGTTGGATTCTATATTTTCTATCACATGGAGTATAGTCCCTTAGGGATTAGAAGTGGTGATCCATTGGGATAATATATTTGAAATTTAATGTTAAATGGACATGGAAATCAAATGTAAAATAATTTGGGTAAATATAGAACTTAACCTAGACCCATCAATTTAGTGGGAAATAGAAAATGAAGCAGTTGACATTTATGGAGGTTAATTTTTTCCAGTACAGAATTTATGAGTAGGTTGTGTGGTACAGACGATTTTTATGAAGGTTTTGAAATTTCTTGTTCTCTTCTATGTGAAATTTGATTTCATTTTTTTATGATGCTTGTGTTTGGAATTTTATAGGCATGCCACCACATCTACATCCTATCATACTCTGAGAGGGAATCAATGACCATTCTATGGAGGCAGTGGACTATGTGATACTAGTGGATCATCCTATAGTTCCATCCAATGAACCATTAGTTTTTCTACAAATAGAATCTGAGGCACATTTATTCAATGTGTTTTTTCTTATTAATATATAATTTTTAGGGGCACCCCATCATGTATTGTCTATGGTCAAGTTGACACATGTGTTCCAAAAAAAATTATCCTCCCATGTTTTCATCAAATGATGATACACAAGCAGTTGATATATGATTTGAGTATACTCTTTTGATCATCGGGTATCTATAGAAACCTTTCGGTAGAATATTCATGCTAAAAACTTATACAAATTGAGTATTGTAAAATATCTAGTGGGATTTTTTGAACCAAGATGATAGGCTATGAGACAAAATTTGGGATAATTTTAAAACCATATTTTATGAGTAATTTTACCTCAAGACTCTAAGAGAAGAGTGGGTAAGTGAGTTCATGCATCCGAATAAGGGAGTTATGATGGTTATGTATAACTAAACATTATTTATAGTGCTATAGTGTTTTGCGCCAATGTACCTCGATGATGATTTGTCAAGGGAGAGACACTCGAGGAAGGTCTACAACATTTCATTATTTCTCCAATCAACTTATTTAGATTAAATACTATTAATGTGATAGTAAATTAGGTATTGATTACATAGAGAAAACTAAGGGCAGGTGGGGGAGGGAGAATAATAGTGTAGTCTCATGACCTAGTGGTTTTGCATTTTCAGGTAAGATGTTCCATTTAGAGCCTTCTATTTTGATGAGTATCAGCTAGGCCTCTAGTGTTGGATAAACATGTTTTATTAAATGTGTTGGAAACTAGGCCACATAAGGGATCATTGTGACCATGAACTAGTTTATTTTCGATCTTGTAGTAGGATGGGACACAAGAAATGTTTTTACAGGATCGTACCTCCTGTATTGAGTGGTAAGGGGTAATCACTGACACCATGTTTAGCAGTGGGTTAATAAATCCATATTGGGTTGGGAGATAGATAATTACATGTAAATCATGTTGAGGTGGTGTTGTTCATGGTTGAGGCATCCATACACCAGTTGTGTCAAGATAGTTGAGTGGTCCTACTCCATGTTGTGAGATTGGGACATAGTGCCCTAATTCATGAAATTTATTTTTGGTATAGCCTATTCCCAAGGAAAAAAGGTACAACACCATATGCAGTGAGTTGTATTATATTAGAACTATCAACCCTTTAATCTTATCTCTTTGACATAGCTACATCACATAGATTTATATTTGTACCTATTTTGGAGAGTTTTCATCTTGTGATATAGTTCTTTGAGGGTGTTGTGATTGGTGAAACTACATGGGGGATTATAATGGATGATGTTTGTCAGATCAGTGAGTTCCCCTATAAGATTGGCGAGTTTCACTTCATCTGGAATCTTATTTTCCACGAGATGAATGGATTTGATGTCATACCCATGATGTAATTTATAGTATCTTATCAAGAGAAAATTTATTTCTATCAATATAGGGTGACTTTTACATCAACAAAGGTCATAATGTATACCCATAATGTTGAATCGGATGTCCACGTAAATCGAGTTGGACCAGATCATCATTGACTAGGTTCAATGATGTCCCATTTTCAATTTAATATCTAGATGATTAGGGAGTGTCTCAGGAATATTTGAACCCTATGGAAGATCATTTTAGGGAAGCTTTACAAGAAAAAATTTCCAATTTACCTCTATATAGAGAGGATAAGTTCTCCCTAGAGATAGTTCTAGGAGCTTAAATGGAATTTATTTATTATTACATGATGTCTAAGATATATTTTGAGGAGTTTAATAGATACTTAGAGGATTTGGAGGAAAAGGAATTTATTATACACTATACTTATCAATGGTTTTTATTGGTCCTTTTTGTGAAAAAGGTTGATGATTCTATTTTGGTATGTGCAGATTACCAAAAACTGAACTACCTGATGGTTATTAAAAACTATACCATTCCACTGATAGATGACTTATTTGATCATCATCAGGGAGCTCGAGTGTTTTGTAAAATTGAATTGGGTTCCTGATATCACCAGGTACATGTTTGACCCGTAAAAATACCGCATATGATTTTTCATTATATGTATATTAAATATGAGTATCTGGTTGTATCATTTCACCCCTCTTGGTTGGTTTGAGAATGTGGAAGGACATTACATGGCCTTAGATTACATTCCCAAGATGTAAAAGGATATAAATAAATGTTAAGGGCTTCAAAAATAATTTTGGAATTATTTTCCATTAGAAATCAAGAAAACATATAAGCGTTTCAATACCCCAAGTTGACTATATAAAGAATGTCAAAAAAAATTCACAATTGTAAAAACTAGAATACCAACACAACCAACCACATGAGACCAAAATATGAGTACTAAGCAGAAGACTAAACAATAACCCATATAAACAATGATATGACTCAACAACTCCACACCAATCATCATACTTCAAGAACCAGAACACTGCCAAACATTTTGATGAAAAACTAGAAAAATGAGATTTTATACCCTTTTCTATTTCATGTTACTCAAAAACAATGTAGTGCCAAATCAAGGGGTGAGTAAAATACTCAATGGGTTTTCCCTAAATGAATTCCATACACAGGCCACTAAGATAGAAATGTTATCACTTTAACATAAACTGTTTATATAAAACAAAAAATAGTCCAATAATTACAAACAATAAAAATTCATCCTTAAAAATATATTTTACATTCTACCATCACATAATAGCACAATAATTTCCACCTTCCATAATAGAAATAATCAAATCATAACTATATATTTTCAAATACCAAAACCGGTAAACAACCATGGGTGAACATCTAATCCAAGACCATTTACTACATTTCCAATCTAGTGGTACTTCCCACCAACATGTCCTTGATGTTAGCTCTTTGATCCACTATCCATCCCCTTTTTATTGTTGTACTCTACTCCCACTTCTTATCAATCCAACACAGGCATAGAATTATCAATCCAACAAACTAGCACATAGAATTCCAAGTCCATAACATATTGCAAATAGCTATTTCACAACCAAAAAATATCTTAGCACAACATCCATAGAACATTATTTGTCAATAAAGTAGCCCATTTTCATTAAAAATAGTTTCCACAAACCAATTTCATAAATCAAACCAATAAACCTATTTTAAAATATACATTTTAAAATCTCACATCAATAAAGTTTCACCGAAATCATCCATTTTCCCAGAAATCAAAAAAACATCACAAAGGGAATTTCCAACCAGTATCACACATCATAAGCATAGTTAATTTTAAAAAAAAAATTAATTATAGTAAGGATTCTAGTTATAGAAAAATGGAATTGAGAGAGATGTCACCAACTGTAGGGTTTTAGTGAAATCATCCCACCACACAACCTTACACCATGTGAAGATCAAACACCCACAAAATTATTTTAGATCCCCTTACCTATCATCAACAAGACCAAATATCAACTCTTTATGAATGAAAAACCCTATATCTACACACGAATGGTTCAGATCAAGAATACCTGGAGAGATCTATGACTACATCTAAGGAAAATCAATAAAGAATTACCAGAGAAGAATCACCTTCACCATACCTTTAAAAACATTCAAATAACCTCCAAAATTTATAGGAGATCCCCACTAACCCTTGAAAACCAATAATCCCGATTGAGCCTCTATTGGGATGATGAATATAGGGTTTAAATAAATATTGAGTGGTCTCAATTTTAAAAAATCACTTTTTATTGCTACACACAGTTATCTCACACGGTTAGACAAACCATGTGCTAACCATACGCATGATATTTCCTCAAAGGGAACCCTGCATGACCTCCACACATAGCTAGAAAAACCATGTAAAAACTGTGAAAATGACCACTATATCATGTTACAGAGTTACTTGTGGTTTTTTCATGGTTTCCCCAAACCATACTCAAAATGTGTAGCCTTAGAAAATCTTCAAAAACTTCCCATAACCATCCCAAAATCTCAAAACATTACCCAATGACTTTAACCACATAAAAAGACAGAAATAAGGGATACATACCTCAAAATAGTGGTTCTAAATTCTCCACGTCATTTTACTCTCTATCATTAGAAAATAGAGAACCATCTCTTTTTCAAAATAGCTTAGACCATTGCTTAGCCATCTCTTTCTCCCACTCCCATGTCTCCTATTGAATTTGACCATGATGTTAGAAAACCCTAAGTTGGATGTTTTTTTACCATGTATGTTATTCTCATTCCTATCTAAAATCTTCACTGGCACGTGCACTAATGAAGCATCCACATCTACTTCAACATGATCCCAAATGAATCACAATGTCACAATATGTCAGATAATTCTTCAACTGAGAATCATGAAACACATTGTTCACCCAACTAAACCATGGTGAAAAAGAAAAATGATAATCCAACTCCACAAACCACTCAAGTATCTCAAAAGGCATAATATAACATGGACATTATAAGCCATGCATTCCAAATCGATGATTTCCAAGCCTAGGAGATATTATCAAGAACACATGATCTCTCACCTCAAATGACCATAGTCATTATCAATGGTCTGCATATGATTTCTGACTACACTAAGTCATCACCACAGTCTTCCTGATCAACATGAAAACCCTTATAATCTCTTACACAAGGCTCGGCCTGACCAAACAATTCTCTCTTGTTTCCACCCAATAATGCAGTGAATGAAATAGACGCTCGTACAATTATTCAAATGGTACCATTTGTATAGAGACAAAATAATTGTTATATTAAGATAACTAAACTTACAAAAAGTGATTCTCCCTTGAACCACAAAAATATATGAAACATCCATGTACCATATCTTCAATGTATGTATCATCCTCTAATATTTCCCAAACATCATAGGATGATATGTCGTACTCATCGTCAACTGATTCACAATGTATTTTTGTAAGGATTTACAAAAAAAAGATGTGATCATTGGATCTCTATATGATACAATAGAAACTAGAACACCATGCCTCTTTTCCACTTCATGGATATAGATTTTTGATAGATCCTCCACCATATATGATTCATGAATAGGGATTAAATTGGCCGAATTTCTGATCAAATTCACTATCACCCATATGGTATCATTTGTTTTACCATTCTTGGAAGACCTGTAACAATATCTGTCACTATTTGATCCCATTTCTGGACAAGAATAGGTAAATATTTCAACACACCTATTAGCCCATGGTTCTTTGTCTTAGATTTCTGACAAGTCAAGAATCTTGATACATACTCAGCCATATTCTGTTTCATACCAGACAACCAAAATAGTGATTTCTACACCTTATACATTTTATGAATTGCAAGATGAAAAACCCATCTAAAAGGATGATTAGCCTAGATAATTTCATTCAGAAAAACAACTAATACAATGATACAAATAAAAAACACAAAACAAAATTCATTATCAGTCCACAACCCTTAATGGTCTCCCCACCATTGATTTTTGACCTCATCACCAAACACTCGGAAGCCGACCTTTTTTCCTCTTTAACCAAACCAACCAAGTTAGGAATCAATTAAATTGGAAAGAAAACCACTCTATCACCCCATTACTTACATTCCAAACACATTTCGGCTATATCTGACATCAAATTTTGTTTATTTGATGAATCTTTTCACCACCTTAGCATAAGACTTCCTACATAATGCATCCTCCACAAAATTTACCTTAACCTGTGTGTACATAAATTCAATGTAAAATATATAGGGATACTCCATATAAATAATTTTCTTAATGTTCAAATCTCTCTATTATAAAATATGATTAAAACTCTTATGATTATTAAACAACGTGAATTTCTCACCGAATAGAGAATGACACAAGATTTTAAAAGCATAAACCACTTCAGCCAACATCAAATCATGCATTAGGTATTTCTTCTCATGCACCCTAAAATTTCATGATCCATACACCACCACATGATCCCCATTAATGGTAAAACACCCCATTCCTTGATCTCGATTCGTCACAAGACACTACATACCTTTTTCCTAGTTTTGGAAAAACCAAGATTGTTACTGATGCAAGGAAACTCTAAAGATCTTCAAAAGATTTTTGAAACTTCTCATTCCACTGAAATGAAACAAATTTTCATGTAAAATATGCCATTGTTGAGGCCAGTCATGGGAAATAAGGAAAAAAACGTCGATAATAGAAATCGAGACCAATGGAACTCCTGATCTTGAAAATTTTCTTTAATTGTTTCCATGATATAACAATAACTATTTTTTTTAATCAACTGAAGCACCTTTATCAGAAATAAAATGGCCAATAAAAAAACATCTTGTATCTAAAAATCACACTTTAACAAGGTAGAATACAACCTATTATCTCTCAAGATCCTAAACACAATCACCAAGGGTTTATCGTGATCCACAATTTTCCTTGAATGCAACATTATATCATCAACAAATACCACCATTAAAGTATCTAGATATCTCTTAAATACCTAATTCATCAATTCCATGAGCACTGTTAATGAATTCTTCATACAAAAGGGAATAAGCACATACTCATAATGGCCATATCTACTCCCGATGGATATTTTCAGAATATCTGCCATCCACACTCCCAATTGTTGATATCTTGACCACATTTCATTCTCGGAGAACCATTGAGATACACTCAATTATTCAAACACAACATCAATGTGTAGAATTGGATATCGGTTCTTTATCATAACATGATTAAGCTTATGATAATCAACACACAGCTAAAGAGTTCCATTCTCCTTTTTAACAACAAAAAAACTGGAGATTCCCATGAAGATGTGCTAGGACAGATGATCTATATTTTATCTAACTCCTACAAATAAACATTCAATTACCTCAATTCTATAGGTTCCATTCAGTAAGATGGAAGTTTGAGAGGACTGTCCCCTGGACAGATGTCAATCGTAAATTGTACTTATCTCATAGGTGGAAACCCTAAGAATTCTTTAGGAATGACATCTAGTAAACAATCAACAACCATTGTAAAAACACTATTAAATACCCCATCCATTGATTCTAATGAAAAATTCCAATGACTAAAAATATATCATTCCAATAGATGGTTCCAATGAGCCTATTTCACCCAGCTTTTCATTCTTCACTCCTATAAAGAGATATTTGACACCATCATCCTTTATGAAATAGACAGTTCATACATAATAGTGGATTCAAGCCTTAAACATTTCCAACCAATCCATTCATAAGATTATATCATAAGCATCCATCTCAAGAATTGAGAAATCCCACATCAACTCAACCCCATCTATAACTATACAACAAGGTCTACACGAGAAGGATCAACACTCTCTTTGACATAGAAGAGTTTGATGTTTTAAAACCGATGGAATCATTTCCATAGTTATACCCATTAAACTAATATCATAAGAAGAAATAAAAGATTTTGAATCACACATATCAAAAAAATATAGCATCATGGTAAAATTAAAAAGAACTGTACCTCTCACTATGGATGGTCCTAAGTGACCATCCATCGCAACTTGCTCTGCTCCAAACAACTTCTTTCTTTCACACATTGGACTTTATTTCCATATTGAGGATTCATGGTGTTTCTAGAATAACCATGGAAATATTTTCTCTACTTATGACAGGTTTGATGTCTCCCCCATCTTGTCAAGGGATATGATTCTTGTGAACCCTGAGGAGTGTCACAAACTACTGACCTCAGAGCATTCCAATAGTAACATTGAATATTCCCCATCTGCATATAGTTATGATATGATCTAGTTTTTGTTGCACAATCTTGGTTGATTTGACATGTAGAGCCACACATTAAACATCCCAAATTACTTTAATTATTTAGAGAAATATTCACCAATCATGATGTGTGATCCTGAGCCATACTTCCACCCTATAAATATGTTTCTTATTCCTAATTATACTAATGTAAGAGTCCCCACTATTCTCTATGGATACCAATATACATTTAATTCATATAGCTCTAAATGTTTCTTGTTCATCAACAATTTCTCTATTGAATATTTTTGAGTAATCATTTATACACAGAACCCCTATTTTAGAAGGAATTTCCTTCCTCAACCCCTCTGAAAAATATGTGCCTTCAATGATGTACTACCCACCACCTTGGGTGAAAGCCGCACTCAGTTAATAAATGTATCCACATATTCTATTACTAATAGGTTTTCTTACCTCTTCCTGAAGAAATATGGTGTGCACTAAATTTTGAACGAATGGGAGTAGAATTGTTTATTAAAAATTCCTAAAAACCCTCCCATTTCATCCCTTGGTTTTTTCCATTTTGGACCTCCGACTCCCACAACTGAAATGCATGATCTTCCAATATTTAAGTTACATGATTCACATTTAGGTCCCCCAGTGTTCCAATGAATTAAAATATTCTATTCATTCTATTCAACCACACTTATTACCTTTCTAACTCTGAATCACCCCTAGTGATGTGTGGATTCTGCTTTTAGAAATGAACTACATGATACTCATGCATTGGCTAATCTTCTTTATTCCAAATTTATACCACTTGGAAATCTTGAACTATACATTTCACTAGTTTTTGGTTCACCTGGGGCTCAGGTGAAACCACATTTTCAGTATCCCCTTTGGTTGATCCCTATGACACATACATGGAGTTGTTCTTATCATGAATCAAACAACCATAATTCTCACTCCATTAGAAATAAATGTTTTACAATCAATATTCAATTAAATTACAACTATCAAAATGAGAATTTCCAAAAGCTCACATGTCCTATGTTGCACCATTTTTTAAAAATCCACCATGTTTTGAAAATTGTTAGATTTTCAAAATACCACAACTATCCATGTTTCAAGACTATACAATTGATAATCAATTCATATTATTCAAAATTAAAAAATTCATATCACACCCTAAATCATTATACACTAATGAAATATGTTTAATAGTGGAATTCCATTTCTACATTGCATGTCATGCTCATCTCATTGGATACACCCACGATAATTAGATTTCCAATTCATGTATGTGTTTCCAAAACACTTATGTTCCCAACTTCTTGGTTACATGAAGTTCAACATAAAAGGGTTAGCTGCATAATTTTATGCAATATAGATCATGTTCCAAAAATTATATGCCTTGCTATAATCTCAACTTTAGGAATAGACAAAAACAACTTCCAATGCCAAGCTTGTGAATCAACACTACTGAAACAAATAAACCTGTAGGTCAAGGACCAAACAAACTGATACCACTTATAACATCCCACCCCTCCTCATTGTCTTGAGAAGGTGAAAGGAATTTTCATTCCCTTGGGTGAAGTTCCCAAGATGAAAAAGTCTAGAAATAAGTTCTCTGGGATTCAAGAATAAATGGGGAATGAGTTTCCATTAGAAATCAAGAAAATGACTAACTGAGCCAATTCTCCAAGATGACAATATAATGCACGTCAAAAATGATTCCCAATTTGACAAACGAGAGTACCAACACATCTAACCACATTAGACCAAAATCAGAGTACTATGTGGAATACTAAACAACAACCCAAATAAACCATGACATTACTCCATAACTCCACACTAAAATCTATGATCCAAGAACCACATGACCACCAAGAATCGAGACAAACCACTACCAAAATGAGATGTGTTATTCTTACTTGAGTCTCAGAAAACAACATCTACAAAAACACAAAAGTTACAAAGAATGGGGTGAATAAAATACTCATTAGGTGTTCCCCAAATGGCGTCCATACACATTCCACAATGATAGAACCATTTCAACATTAATATAAACAATTTATATAAAAATTCAAATAGTAAAAAAATTAACAACAATAATAAAACACTCATAACAATCCATTTTCCATTTTCCAATTGCATAATAAAAGAATAATTTACAACATTTATAAAATCACACAAACAAATAATAAACATAGAGTTTCACATACCCAGACCAGTAAACAACCATAGTGGAGCTTCCCATCCAATCTTTTTTACTACTTTTTTATTATCGTGGTACTTACCTACCACTTATCCATGATGGTGGCTCTTACATCCACTATCCATCCCCTTTTTATAGTTGTACTCCTTTCCCACTTATCATCCTTCCAAAACAAGAATATAATGCTAAAATCAATAAACAATCACATAGAACACCAAGTCCATATCATTATGCACCCAACTAGTTCACAACCAAACAATCCCTTAAGACTTCATCCATACATAATTAAATTATTTTAAGAAACCACTTATTATTAAAAAAATTAAAAAATCCATTTTTATAAATAAACCCAACAAACCAATTTTAAAATCAACATTTTAAAATCCCACATCAAGAACATTTCAATACAATCATCCATTTCCCCAAAAAACAAAAAACATCACAAAAGAAATTTCCATCAATATTAAAGTATAATAAGAAAAACAAATTTTATGGAAACCCAATTAATATAAATAAGGATTCTAGTTCTAGAAAAATGGAGTCTAGAGAGAATCCACATACCTTAAGTTTTCAGTGAAATCAATCCACCGCCCAACTGCACACTGAATCCAGGTAAAACTTCCACAAAACTGTATTAGATCACCTTCCCTATCATCCAAAATCCAAAATATTAACACATTAGAAAATAACAACCATATACCTACACACAAAGGGTGTACATCTTTAAAATTGGGAGAGAGGGAGAACTAGATCTAATGAAAACCATGAAGTAATCATGAGTGGAGACTTACCTGAGAAGAATCGCCTTCACTACACCATGAAAACCATTCGAATAACTTATGCAACGGGTTATATCCCTTGAGAACCAAGATTCTCAAGTTAGGCTCAATTGGGAGGAAGAATGGAGGGTTTAAGGAAAATCCAAAGTGGTCCCAATTTTAAAAACTCACTTTTTATTATTATGCATGGTTAGCTCATACGATTAGACAAGTTTTTCACTAACCATGCACATGATACAGCTTTGAAGGGAAACCCACATTGCCTCCTCACATGGTTTAAAAAATCATGAAGAAACCATGATAAGGACCACTTTTTCATGTCACACAATTACATGGTTTTCTTTGCATGGTTTCCCCAAACCATGCTCAAATTGTACTACCCTAAAAACAATACAAACATTCCCAAAACCATCCCATACTCTCTCAAACATTACCAAACAACATTAAACACATAAAAATAATATAAAGGGTTACATAACTCAATTTGGGGGTGATACATTGGTTATGTATTTAGGTCTCATGAAAGTACTAATAGTTCTTATAGTGTTGATGAACTAGGTTTTCTATCCTTATATAGATTCTTTTTTTTCAATGGATGATATCATGGTTTATTATGAAAATCAAAAAAAAATGTTAGACAACTTGATATTTTTTGTATACACTGAGAGAGAATTTGTTATATGAAAAGTGGAAAAAGTGCCAATTCTAGATTGATAAGATTCTCTTATTGTGTCATATTATCTAAGAGATATTGATATCAGTTTACCTAGAGAAGTTTAGATCTGTAGGTTCCTAGAAGCACCACAAGAATGTAGTTGACATACAGAGTTTTTTGGGGATATTTGTATATTTTAACAATTTCATATATGTCTTATCACACCTAGAACCACTACTAACATGATTGATTAATAAGGTTATGTTATTTTTATGGATTTATACCTTTTATAAGGCCTTTATAGAGATGAAACCGAGATTGACTTCAACATGGGTCCAAATTTTTTCTGAATAGGGAAGAAGTTACATTGTTTACTCTAAAGTATCGGGTATTAGGATTAGTGTAATTATTATACAGTTGATAGATTCATGGGATACTATTCTCGGAAATTTATTCCACATGAGAGGAATTACCCAATTTATGCTCTCAATTTAGATATAGTTTTTTCATTTTATTCACTGTTGGAGACACTATTTATTGGGAGAGAGTTTTTATTGTTCACAAAGCACAAAATACCCAATTATATATTTACACAGCATGATCTGAATCATAGGTAGTAAATTTAGGTTGAGTATCTAAATTATTTTGAATATGATCTTGCATGTACTCATGGGAACAGAAATACAATGGATAATGCATTGAATAAGAGTACATAGATACATGTTTATCAATAGGACAGTAGTGGGAGGAAACTAATGGATTTTTTCATTGAGATGAATGTATAAGTGAAGGATATTCTAGCGTATATTTTTCTTTCATCCTTATCTATGAAATCTACCCTTATGGATAGAGTTAGGATGAAATATATATCATATTCAGAAAGCCTAGTCATATGAGAGAGTGTGGAAGGTGAGGACCCACCTTCTGGGTGTACCAAATGTGAGAATGAGGTTATGTATATCTATGAGAATGTATAGGTTTCAATATAATTGTACGAGGAGCTAATTCAATACATTCAGGATTCATCTTGGGAATTAAAACCCTATTGTCACCCTAATGTATCAGGATTTACATCACCAATATTGATAGGTGAGTATGGAAAGAAATGTGGATAGTTTTACCATGTGATTTTCCACCTATCAGTAGGTTAATAGAGAACATCAATGAATAAACAGACATTTATAATGGGTTCCAATTCCTCAATATAAATGGGATAATGTTATGATGAATTTCATGATTAGTTTTCTAAGATCTGTTTAAGGAATCAAAACATCATGTGTTGTTTTTTATTGGCTCACAAAGGTTCCAAATTTCTTTCCAAGTAAAGAGAAATTTAGTATGGATTTTCATTTTAGGTATTATATCTATATGATATCAAAAAATCATAGGTACCATTGCACTATAATCTCATATAGGTACTCTCGGTTTCGTCTCACATTTAGAAGAGAATTTAGAGGTAACTGTGTGTACATTTTCTTCTGAATATACAATACCACCCTCAAACTAATGGATAATCATACTGAAAGATACATGTTCTGAGCATGCATCCTATTGTTTGGGGATTCTTATGTGAGGAATTTTCTCCTAATTTAGTTCACCCAAAATAATAGTTATCTCAAGACTATATAGTAGGACCATTATGAGGGTCTTTACACCAATCCATGCCCAACACCTATTTTTTAGTTAGTGGCTGGTGATGCGTTTTCAATTGGGTAATTTCCTATTCAAGATATATATGACCAGGTCTAGTTGATTGGAAAGAAAATGAAAAATGTACCATATTGATAGAAATCATACACTTATCGATGCAGAAGACCTATAATTTTAACATTATGGGATCAATACTTTTTATGTATCTGACTATGGTTAGGGGATATAAGGATTAAGAGATAGGGAAATAATTCATCACAATATGTCAAGTTTTTAAATATTGTAGAGAGTCGGGTTTTTATCCTATCGGTTTTCATTACCAAATAGGTACTAATCATTTCACAATATCTTGCATTTATCTCAGCTGTGCCATTATCATTCTAACACATCTCATATTCTACAGCCAAATGAAGTTGAGTTACAGGTTGATTCTTCCCTCATGGAGAATCCTATTTGTATCATTAAATGGATCTCAATGGTTCTATGTGGTCAGTAATTTTCTCTAGTATGGGTATTCTAGAAGCACGATCATTTACATGATGATATTTGGGATCATGGGGCTGATGTACATGCTCAATGGACAATGTTTTTCATAGGAGATTGTTGACCACATGTGAGAGATAATTTTTGGGATGAATTACATTAAAGAGAGAATTTTTCAATTTATAGTTTTTTCTATGAGGTATGGTTATTTTTTATTCTAATTAAAATCTTATTTATCTTCCTTATTTCATTGAACCTAAAGCTGGAAGGTGTTCTAGTTTGGTTGTTTTAAAAAAAAGGACGAAGGAGGACTGAAAGGGAGGTTTCATGAAAATTACACAATGTGTAAATGGATTACACGAAATGTAATATTTTTACAATGTGTAATGGTTTTGAAGTTCCTTTCATCCCATGTAATGGATTTTTCCAAATAAAAAGGACCCTGATATTTACAAAGAGGGTAATTAATTTACTCATCGTATAAATTTATGAGGATTTATTTTAATAAGTATTTATAGGACTCTGTTTTCAAATAGAAGCCTCATCACTCCACTCTATCATGCACATGAATCTCCAAGGATTTATGAATATTGAGTTTGCTCCGGATTCATGATCTGTACATTGTTTCTCCTGCTATCTATATTGTTGGATACTATTCTATGTGTACTTCCTTCCTTTTGCACCTTCATTTTTTATCTTGGTATCATTTGTGCTATTTAGGTGAAATCTCATATATCCAATTTTTTGGGTGTACACTATTATTTATTTTTATCCCAATAAAGTTCTAATCAGAAGATGATATTGGATGAGAACTCCACTAAGAACATACAATACATGCTATATACATTTCCCATGTTGTTTAGATATTTATAGAGATAGTTTCCATTGTTCTTCTTATCAGATATTCCGGTGCGGCCAAAAAAATTAATTAAATAATTGTACTGAATGTAATAGAACATCTTAGGGATTCCCTTTAGTTCCATTGAGTTTTCTTGGAGGTTTTTACCCCATCCAAGGACACCCATTTAGTGTTCCATGTGAATTTCTTTTTCCTATGAATTTTTAAACCATAAATGGGGTGAGTTATTTCCTTCATAGTGAGAGGAATCTTGGTAATTAAATAATTTAAATGATTTTGTAAGGGATATAGTTTTCCTCCTTTTAATTGGGATTATTTTGATTGAATGATTTATATGGAAATTGATTTTCTTGATGGATTTTAGAAATATTTGAAATGAGTGGGTAAATTAATTAAATATGAACTATATTGAATTGTTATATGAGTGGGTAAAATCATGGTGTGAAATGTAAATTGATATGATTGATAAATGTTTCCAAGGCATGCCATTTGTGTGATACACCATGGATCATGATAGTAGTAGAGGATTTCATGGACTTGTATTGTCATTGGATTCTGATTTTGGTGGATTCCTTGGTCCTTTCTACCCATTAGATCTATTTTTTAGGATTTTAGTGGACATGGTCAGTAGAAATACTCCATGGACCTCAATTCAAGACTACTCGAGTTTCTATTGAGATGATCCTAGAACCTGGTAAGGATTATTTAGTCCACTATAAATTAGATCCAGCCCTAAAGGGAGTGATTTTATTGATTATATTGAACATACATGGTAAATGTGACATGGGTAGTTATACATCTCGATAGTAGTATATGTGACACTTATGGTTATATGACACAATTATGGTTGATATAACATAAATATTATATGGAAATTCAATGGGTGACGTGATATATTTTGTGTATGACATGGCCATGGTGTTTAGATTTGTTTGTTCTACTACTTCCTTATTACAGGGTCCTGCTAAATTTTTTACAAGGATCCTTGTTGGTCTATAAAATGTCACTTGTTTATGTAGTATATATATCATTTAAACATTAATTCTATTTACCGATTGATGGTTATACATATATCACGATGATTCATCTTATATTGCACAACCAGGATTTGTTATAGACATTTTGGGTATAGACCTGCTAGGATATTATCGTACATCTTATTCAGGCCACCATTGGGTGCCTGAATAGACTTTTCAGTTTATAGTATTGTTCAGTTCAAGAATCCAATGTTCAATGCTTGAATTTGATACATTCTTAGGATTAGGGGAGCATAGGATGAAGCTAAGGCTTGTGATTTATCAAAGGATCGTGACTTTTGGTATTTTTTACTTTGATACATGTATTTTCTTATTCCAATTATACTTTTTATGACTGGTTTTTAGGGATATGGAATGTATCATCATCAGTTTGTATATGAGAATTACTTCTGGAATTATTTACTTATTCATACTATTTATATGGTGTTTTTATATTATATTTCTTCCCTTAATTGATTTGTATGGTTTCCACTGCTACGTTACACTATGATATGAGAGCATAGTCTCCCAACGTACAGATTGTGGGTCCTTTCTTCTAGTCGCAAACCTATGGAGTTTTGGGATATTTGATTTAGTATTTGTGGAAAACTGGGCTTAGGGGACCATTTATTCGAATCTGGGTCCAAGAGCCTTACATTTGATATACACTTATATTTTTATTTTACTTGTATTTCATCAAGTTATTTTTTTAATTCTCATGTATAATTTAACTTTTCATATTTCTTTTAAATTTTTTGATAGTTTTTTTGTTTCTTTTAAAAATCATCCCCCAATGGCCTCTTCAACCCTTGAAATTTACTGGTATTATTTGGTATCCAGGGGATATCAAATTTGGGCACCATATCTTGACCTATTCTCAAACTGATAATGAGGGGAGGGGTGTTAAATGATCCAATATGATTACACTAAAAATACAATCACTATCCCATCACATAGATAATATCATTCCTTAAAAAAAATGTGATGTCTAGGGAATTATAAGAGTAAAAAATAATCTACCTTTGATCATTCATGAAGGAGTAAGAAGTTGTAATGTCCCAGTTCCGGGTACCCCGAACTCGGTTCTCCACGTGACCTCAAGTGCATTTCCCCAAAATCCAGAGGCTGCCGACTAGCATCGAGGGCCCAGGTCTGATATTGGGGAAACTATTCCCTCATTTGTCAAAGTGTAGCGCAGTAGAATAAAAAATAAAACATACAACGAACAACATAAGAAGTAAACCATACATAACTGAAATAGACAACTATAGTGGATATAACCAATAGTATATAAACAATGATGTTGCATGCCTCAAGTTCTATGAAAACAGCCAGAACATGTTATACATCAATACAGTACAACAAAAGCAGAGTACAACAAAACAAAGAAAAATAGCTGGTAGCGGCATCGCGAGCCTAGGCTCAGTCCCATGCCCTCCTACTCCTCAACAACAGTCAAGTACCTGTATAGAGACTCTTTCCCCTATCTATACCTATGGAAACATAATCTATTTGGGCCGAAAAGCGTGACCCAAACAGGGTGTGAGAAATATATCTCAGTAGGCACCCACCAAAGGCCCATGCCCAAGTACGTGTAAGCATGCAACAATAGTGTGCAATAGTAAAATTCAATAAAGTAAGCAGTACTAAGAAGTAACTAACTTAACCAGTTATATTTTCATTTTAATATTCTTTTTAACCATTTAATTTAAAATATCACCACAATGAATATTCTAAGCAACCAACTAATATACTCGGAAATGTAAACCCCTACCCTCAGGTAAAGAGTATCCAACACAAGAATCTTCCCTCAAGAATAAGAGAGTTTTCCCTCAGGCGTAGGTAGTGTCGCCCACAGGCACAGAATCAGCTGCCCACAGGCACGGAAGAAGTTACCCTCAGGCCGAAATAACTACTGCCCACATGCTAAATAGTGCATTGCCCATAGGCTAATCACAACAACTCCCTCAGGATAACAGGTAATCGGGCCATTCCCAACATGTAAACAAGAAGCAAACAAGAAATTCCTTTCAAGGAAATTCTACAATTACTACTTTAAAGGCATACCCTTGGGTATCCTGGCCAAACGGCTAAACAGTGGAACACACCCCCAGGGTGGTTCCGGATCCAAGAAACGATCCCAACCAGCATTTTAATATCACATTTAGATACCTAATAAATTCTAGGTGTTTAAATATAGCAACGGCCTCAGCCACACGACACCCCAACATGGGTTCATGGCACAAAACTACACAAAACACACGAAAGTTGGAAAAACAAACACCAAGACACCTACCTTATACGCCAACGAGAGTTATACACGAACGTTGATCCAAGAAATGCCCAAAAATGACATAGATCTGATGAAGAAGATAAACCGTTCAACCACAAATAACTCTCCAACGGGAAATAATTGGTAAGAACTACACCAGAAGGAGGAAGAACTCACCCGTGCGGTTCCAGGGAGATCGACGGTGCGGAAATCGGATTCCTGACGGACGCTCGGCAGATCTCCGAAGCTCCGGCCTCCTTCTCTCGCTCCTCCTTCCCGTTCTAAGCCTTCCCTGTGAATAGGGGAGGCTACTTCTGATTTAAGCAAAAAAAACAAAGCACACGATGTCTACTTCTGAGTATACGGCGTGTACTTCCTTCATTTAATTGTTCCCCTGGCGGCACCGCCATACTGTTCATCTGTCGACAAGAGTACACAGCATGTACTCCTGACTACACGGTATGTACTGTCGCCCAGCTGGCGACTACTCCACCACCTTACTATTTTGGCCTTCCAACTGACTACTTGGCATGTAAAGGACCACTACACGGCATGTAGTCGGTTCCTACACCCTTCATCGCCGACATGGCTACGCGCCCCGTGTACTCATCCCACACGGCCTAAAGTACACGGTGTGTGGAAAAAGTACATGGAGTGTACTTCCAAAATTTAGGATTTTTCCCAATTTTCCCAATTTTCTCAAAAACACTCAAGGAAAAGAGAAAAGAAGAAGCTCGTACCTCAAAAATAAGAACCGGGTTCTTACAAACTTCCCCCCTTATAGCAATTCGTCCCTGAATTTCCCTTCCAAGGTTGTGAAGATATAGCTCAGAACAGCTCTGGCCCCTGAGCACGTACATCGGTCTCCTGCTCCCAGGTTTCTTCAAACACTCGGCCATGCTACCATAGCACCCGTATGAGAGGAATTGACCGGCCTCGGAGAACCTTCATGCTCCTATAAATGATACGAATCAGATGCTCCTCAAAGGATGCATCTGCCTCTAGCTCAACCTCCTCAGGCTGAAAAACATGAGATGGGTCTGAATGATAGAGGCACAACTGAGACATGTGGAAGACGTTGTGCATGGCTTGGTACTGCTGCGGTAACCGCAACCGATAGGAAACCAGCCCGACTCTCTCCAGAATCTCGAATGTCCCCACATACCTTGGTGAAAGGTTACCCCGTTTCCTGATCCGCTTGTGTCCCAGCCATGGCAAAACACACAAGAAAACCTAATCCTCGACCACGAACTCCAAAGTTCATCTGCGTCGATCAGCATATGACTTCTGTCGGGACTGTGCGGTATCCATCTGCTTCCGAATCAACTGGACCGGCTCAAAAGTCTCCTGCACGAGCTGTGGCCCCAGTAAAGCTGCCTCACCTACCTCTAACCAGCACAAAGGTGAACGGCATGGCCTATCATATAAAGAATCATATGGTTCCATCTCAATAGTTTCCTAAAAACTATTGTTATAGGAAAACTTTTCTAGGGGTATATTCTTCTCCCAAGATCCCCCAAAGTCTAAGACGCATGTACGTATCATGTCCTCTAGCACCTGTATCGTACGCTCTGACTGGCCATCGGTCTAAGGGTGGTATGTTGTGCTCAGAAGCACCTGTTTACCTAGTGCCCTATGAAAACTCTGCTAGAAACGAGATGTAAAGCGGGCATACCTATCATAAACAATAGAATGAGGGACCCCGTGAAGACGAATAATCTCTTGGATATACAGTCTTTCGAGCTCTTCAACACTGAAGGTCTCCTTAATCGGCAAGAAGTGAGCTACCTTCATGAGTCTATCCACAACAACCCACATGGTGTCATTGCCACGAGGTGACCTTGGAAATCCCGTCACGAAATCCATCGCTACATCATCCCATTTCCACTATGGAATGGGTAACTGCTGTAACAGCCCAGCTGGCCTCTGGTACTCCACCTTCACCTGCTGACTGGTGAAACACCTCGTAACAAAACCAGCTATCTCTATCTTCATACCTGGCCACCAGTACTGACGCCTCAAGTCACGGTACATCTTGGTAACCCCGTGATGAACTGCCCAAGCTGAAGCATGAAACTCTCTCATCAGCTCCTCGTGTATATCCCCTGGAACCCATACTCATCCATGGAAATGCAGGACCTCATCACTGCCTATCATCCAACCAAGAGGAGGGTCCCCACTTTCCGCCGACTCCCGTATAACTAGGCCTTTTGCATCAGATAGTTGTCTCATCCTCACTCTGTCCAGGAGGGTAGAAGTCACAGCTAAATAGGAAAGATAAGTATGCCCCTGACTGTCGTTTACCTCCAAATGCATCTCAGAGAACAAGGCCATGATCTCCCACTCACCATTGGCCTCCTGCACTGCCTGTATCTGAGTCTTCCTGCTCGGTGCATCAGCTACTGCATTACCTTTACCAGGTGTATAGGAAAGCTCAAAATCGAAGGACTGTAGGTACTCAACCCATATCCTCTGCCTTAGATTCAAGTCACACTGAGTAAAGATATACTTGAGGCTCTTATGGTTGGTGAAAACCACAAAATGCTCTCCCAACAGATAGTGTCTCCAACAGCACAACGCATGAACAACTGCATCCAACTCGAGATCATGCGTCAGGTAATTCCGCTCATGTGGCCTCAACTGCCGAGACCCATACACAACAACACGGTCGCCCTGCATCAACACTGATCCCAGCCCAAACCCTGATGCATCACAGTAAACTGTATAGCTCTTCCCCTGTTCTGGGAGTATCAGGATCGGTGCTGAAGTCAAACTTCCCTTCAGGTTCTAAAAAGATGTCTCACAAGCTTCTGACCAAACGAACTTCACACCCTTCTTAGTTAGACCCATCAACAGTGATGCTAAGTAGGAGAAGTCTTGTATGAAGCATCTGTAGTAACCGTCCAGCCCCAAGAAACTCCATATCTCGAACACGTTCTCAGTCTACTCCCAGGAAACTACTGCACTCACCTTCTCTGGGTCTACTGCAACTCCTGCCTCTGAGATAATGTGACCCAGGAAGTGAATATGGTCCATCCAAAAGTGGCACTTTGGGAGCTTAGCATATATATTATTCTCTCTCAGTGTACTCAATACGATCTCAAGATGGGTGGCATGGTCGTGTCGAGTGTGAGAGTACACCAAGATGCCATCCATGAATACTACCACAAAAGAATCAAGATACAGATGGAACACACGATTCATCAGAGCCATGAAAACTACTGGCGCGTTTGTGAGTCCGAACGGCATAACCAAGTACTCGTACAGACCATATCTTCTCCGAAAATCCATACGTGGTATATCCAATGGTCTCACGCACAACTGATGATATCTGGATCTCAAGTCAATATTTGAGAACACTCATTCTCCACAAATCTGATCAAACAGATCATCTATCCTCGGTAAGGGATATCGATTCTTAACCGTCAACTGGTTCAGCTTCCGATAATCCACACAGAGTCTAAGGGTATCGTCCGTCTTCTTCGCAAAAAGGACCGGAGAACCCCAAGGTGAAGTACTGGGTCGAATAAAACCCTTCACCTATAACTCCTCTAACTTCCTCTTGAGCTCTTGCAGCTCAGGTGTAGCCATCCTATAAGGAGGAATGGACACCGGTGCTGCTCCTGGAACAAGCTCAATAGAGAAATCCACCTCTCGCTCCGGAGGTAGACCTGAAAAGTCGTCTGAGAATACATCCCTGAAACGATCAACAACTGGAGGTAAATCCGTCTGAAAAGTCCCCTGATCATCCAGCTATAAGCTCGCAATCTGGGTTGTGACTCCACCTTTCCCATGATGCTCTGGTATAGCTTGACTCGCCTAAACATCCCATTACCCTTTGTATAGAAACCCTCCTCCCTCTGGTGACGTGAAACGCACCCTTTGACGATAGTAGTCTACAAAGGCTCGATAGGGAACCAACCAGATCATCCTAAGAATGACGTCATAACCTGTCATCTCTAAGACATAGAGGTCCCAAAGAAAGTGACACCCTCCGACCTCAATGGGGCACTACCTGCACTGACGCACAATAGTTGTTCTAGTCCCCAACAGAGTGTCTAGAGTCATGATATCCGAAGAGGTAGAAACACAGAGCCCAAGTCTCTCCACAATGGGTAAAAATATGAAACTATGTGTAGCACCCGTATAAAAAAGTATTGAAGATAAGATAGAAGCTACTAGAATAGTACCTATGACTGTCAAAGGTCCGGGATCCTGCTTCTGTTGAGTATGTTGCACTGCATAAGCCTGCCCAGTGTTGCGGCCCTGCGACACAGCCTGACTACACTGAGCTGTCCCGCCCTGCTGCCTCTGAGATCCTGGTGTCTGGCTACCACGGCCACGACCACCATCTCTTCCTGCACGCCCTGATGTATTCCAGTTCCCTGACTGGTAAGAATCCATTGGTCCTCCTCCTGCACATGGAGGCTGCACAGAACCCCTCTCACTAGCCACTATTGGAAACGCCCTACAAAAGCGCTGCAGATGACCCAACTTTCCACAAGCTCGACACTCCACTGGGTCTCGTGGACACTGTGGCTTCTTTTTCCCCTCTCTACCACACTAGTACCACATGACCTGGCCACCTGAAGCATTCTGCTGACTGGTACTACCATCCTGTGAGAAGTACATCTTTCTCTTCCTATTTCCTGTAGAAATAATACCAGTAACTGGTGCTGAATCGCCCTATCCCACACCACTAGATTCCCACAGGTTCCTCTCTGTAATCAGCGCCTGGTTCACAATAGAATGTACTGAAGGCAACTTGAAAACATTCACTACTGCTCGGATGTCATAACGAAGACCATCCTCAAAACTCCTAGCTCTCAACGTCTCATCACCCACCAATACGGGTGAAAAACGCTGAAGGTCCATAAAATGAGTAGAATAGTCCATCACTGACATAGCGCCCTGCTGAAAATTCATGAACTCTCGAGCTATATCTACTATCAGCATCTTCGGGAAGAAAAATCCATAGAATACTGCCTGAACATCTTCCCACGCCATGTCCTTGTGATGCTATGACTGGTTGGTAACATCCCACCACCTCTTGGAGGAATCACGCAGCATATATGTCGCGAGCTTGACCCTCCTCCCTAGAGGTGTCTCAAGATGCCTGAAAATAGTCTACATTGACCCCAACAAAGACTCTGCAGCCTGTGGTCCGCCATCCCCTAAAAATGTAGGTGGATGCTACTGTTGGAAGATACGCGTCAGCTCATCCATAGATGTGGCAGCCTGCGGTGCTCCTTGAAAGGTCTGCATGAACCGCATGAAGCCTTCACAGAATTTCGCCTTCGCTCCTATGTCCGATATAACAGTTGGTGCCACATCTGGCTCTGCTGGAGGATCCACTAGTAGCCCATGGCCCACCATTTCTGTAGTATAGTCATTTCCGCTCTCCTGGAAAACAACGCGCGGTCGTCTAGGCGGCATGACACTACAAGGTCAAAAGCACGCCTCAGATTAATGATTAAAAATACTGAAGTGAAGGAACCATAAAGGAAACAATAGGAAGAAGGCATTTCAAAATTTTCAAAACAAGACTACACGGAGTTTACAATTACTACTTGGCGTGTACTTGACTTCCCTTCCCCTACTCGGGTACTTCGACACGGCTAAGACACACGGATTCCGTTGAACAAAACTACATAGTGTGTACATAATATACACGGCGTGTATGGTGTTATTTTCTAACTTCCCGTGTCGTCTGTGACAAGGCCGACTACTCTTCTTGACACTACACGGCACGTTACACCTGCACACGGTGTGTACACTACCCCGTATCACCAGCCACATGGCTAACACCACACGGTCTGTCCTCGAACAAGACTACACGGCGTGTCCTATAGGTACATGGTGTGTTCAAGGAGAGGTGACACCATCTCGTGTTGTTAGTTACATAGCCGAGTCCCCAGAACACACTACACAATGTGTTCATCATTGAAACGGTGTGTTCTGTATAAGAGTTCACCAACCCATGCTGTTAGTTACACGGTCGGACTCCGGGTCAACACTACACGGCGTGTACATACATTACACGGCGTGTTTTACCCAAGCTCTTCTCTTCCCCGTGTCGCCGCCAACACGGTTTGTGACATGGTAAGAGACTACACGGCGTGTACTATGAGTACACGGAATGTACTTGAAAAGTTCATTTTTCTTCCTGAACATAAGGTCATACACGACGTGTTTAAAGATACTACACAGCGTGTATACTGGGTTTCCGGACACTATGCCTCAGAAACTTCCCCATAACCCAGAAAAATACAGAAACCAACACCGAAGTGTCAAATTCTGACCCATGGGGGCCCATACTCCCCACGAATCAAAGGTTGACATCTTATCTGTGTTATAACCAATAAACAGCTAATGATCCACCAAATTCCGGTCAATAGGGTCCCATACTCCCCAAAAACCAATGTTTGGTGTCCATTCTATAAACAGTCTCAAAAAAAATACCATATCACAAAGCAGGTATTTATCAAGCAGCTATCACAACATCATGATTTATTAGTACAAAAACTATCACAACAACATGCAATTTCTAATGCACCTACATGGCATGGAAATTATGTATGGAATGTGATTTCGAGCATGTGCCTAAATGATGCATGAGATGGCATACCCTCATCTCATCGGGTTTCAAATAAATAGAAGCCACAGATAAATTATAACAGCACAATCTCAAGTGTTTCACCCAACGGTGAAATCAAATCAACTGTAAAATTTAAAAAATCAAAAGAATTGAAAAATATGAGGTAGACTGGCTTTTCCCTGTACACAGGTTAGCTACGCCCGGGCATAGCCTATTACCAACTACCGTTCGTCCTACCCCTGACTACAGCTCTAAATAGTTATTCAAAGAAAAGAAACTCCCTTGATACCACTTTTTAACGTCCCAGTTCCGGGTGCCACTCAACGGGTTCCCCGAACCTGGTTCTCCACGTGACCTCAAGCGCATTTCCCCAAACGCCAGAGGCTGCCGACTTGTAGCGAGGGCCCAGGTCTGATAGTGGGGAAACTATGCCCTCATTTTTCAAAGTGTAGCAGAGCAGAATACAAAATAAAACATACAATGAACAGTGGAAGCAGTAAACCATACATAACTGAAATAGACAACTACAGTGGATACAACCAACAGTACATAAACAATGATGCTACATGCCTCAAGTTCTATGAAAACAGCCAGAACATGTTATACATCAATATAGTACAACAAAACAAAGCAAAATAGCTGGTAGCGGCATCGTGAGCCTAGGCTCGGTCCCATTCCCTCTTACTCCTCAGAAATAGTCAAGTACCTGTATAGGGACTCTTACCCCTATCTACACCTATAGAAAGGTAATCTGTTTGGGCTGAAAAGCATGACCCAAATAGGGTGTGAGAGATATATCTCAGTAGGAACCCACCAAAGGCCCGTTCCCAACTGCATGTAAGCATGCAACAATAGTGTGTAGTAATAAAATGAAATAAAGTAAGCAGTACTAAGAAGTAACTAACTTAACCAGTTATATTTTCCATTTTAATATTCTTTTTAACCATTTAATTTAATATATCACCACATTGAATATTCTAAGCAACCAACTAATGTCCTCGAACAGGTAAACCCATACCCTCAGGTAAAGAGTATCCAACACAAGAATCTTCCCTCAGGCATAATAGAGTTTTCCCTCAGGTGTAGGTAGTGTCGCCCACAAGCACAGAATCAACTGACCACAGGCACGAAAGAAGTTTCCCTCAGGCCGAAATAACTACTGCCCACAGGCTAAATAGTGCAGTGCCCATAGGCTAATCACAACAATTCCCTTAGGCTAACAGGTAACCGGGCCATACACAACATGTAAACAAGTAGTAAACAAGCAATTCCTCTCAAGGCAATTCTACAATTACTACTTTAAAGGAATACCCTCGGGTATCCTGGCCAAATGGCTAAACAATGGAACACACCACCGGGGTGGTTCCGGATCCAAGAAATGATCCCAACCAGCATTTTAATATCACATTTAGATACCTAATAAATTCTAGGTGTTTAAATATAGCAACGGCCTCAGCCACATGACACCCCAACATGAATTCATGGCACAAAACTGCACAAAACACACGATAGTTGGAAAAACAAACACCAATCCACCTACCTTATACGCAAACGAGCGTTATACATGAACGCCGATCCAAGAAACGCCAAAAACAATGTAGATATAACAAAGAAGATAAAATTTTCAACCACAAATAACTCTCCAATGGGAAATAATTGGTAAGAACTACACCAGGAGGAGGAATAACTCACCTGTGTGGTTCTAGGGAGATCAACGGTGTAGAAATCGGATTCCCGACGGACGCTCAGTGGATCTCCGAAGCTCCAGCCTCCTTCTCCCACTATTTCTTCTCGTTATAATCCTTCCTTGTGAATAGGGGAGGCTACTTCCGATTTAAGTGAAAAAACAAAGTACACGGCGTGTACTTCCTTCATTTAACTATTCCCATGGTGGCACCTCTATACTGTTCATCTGTCGACATGAGTACACGGCATGTACTCCCGACTACACGGCTTGTACTGTTGCCCAACTGGCAACTGCTCCACCACCTTATTGTTTTGGCCTGCCGACTGACTACACGATGTGTAAAGGACCACTACACGGCGTGTAGTTGGTTCCTACACCCTTCGTCGCCAACATGGCTACACGCCCCATGTACTCATCCCACACGGACTAAAGTACACGACGTGGGGAAAAAGTACATGGCGTGTACTTCCAAAATTTAGGATTTTTCCCCATTTTCCATATTTTCTCAAAAACACTTAAGGAAAAGAGAAAAGAAGAATCTCGTACCTCAAAAATAAGAACCGAGTTCTTAGAAAAGTTCATTCATGGAGGAAGAATTATTTAATAGAAAATATTCAAGAATGATGATTTGGATAAATCTCAAATGCCAATTTTTTCATGTGGTGTAAATATGAAGAAATAGAATTAGGCTCGAATTTTGAGTGATAAAATTGATTTACTTGTTTTTTTCAACAAAATCCACTCATAATCCCTTGGACAGAAATGGATTGTTAAATAAAACATATCATTTCTCTATAAAATATGAACTATTCATTCGAGACTTTGTATACTTCCATGTTCATGAAACTAGATCTATTGGTGAATTTTTTTTCCCCTATCTTTTTTATTTCACGTAGTTATAATTCTACCAAGATCGAACACTAAGACATTAGTGTATGAGTTGAGGAGATTCTCCTAAATTCCATATAAATTAATTCAATTTTATAATTGAATTTATATTATATAGATCTATTTGAATTTATTTAAATTTGTTAAGGTTTTTGTTGATGCCCTTATACTTATGTACTATAATTTTGTTTTCCTTCTATATTTGGATTTGACTCACAAGGTACTCAGACTCACTCCAATAAATGAAATAGAAAGTAGCGGGTGATGAGGAGGGTGATTAGAGATATCTAACCACTAATCTTGTTGTGATTTGGGTTTATAGTTATTATTTTACCCCCCCCCCCCCATTTCATTTCATTACTTCTAAGATAAGGTAACCTAAGTGAGGTTTCACTCAGCATGAGAGAAAATAATATAGATTTAAAATAGAATTATAATTTTTCATATGAGGAAAGGTGATAATCCAGGGTTGGGCCATTATATATATTTGTATATATAAATCTTGTTAAATTTCATCACTCTATTTACAAAAATAAATCTTAGAAAACAAAATTGAAACACAACCATAACATGTTAATCTTAGAGAGACAATGAGATTCCACCAATACTACATTTTTCTAGAATTAAATTTCATCGATTATCTTCTAATAAGTGGCACGCATAAATACGGGATCATTATCGGGTAGAAAAAAAATATTTTAGTTCTATTAAAAATTATTTCAATAAATAACATGGCCCATTTCATCTCACCTTATTATTTTTGTTCCCAAGGTTGAATGAACTTCTCTATAGAGACTATGACCCTTAAAAACGAATAATAAGAGGAAAGGTAATTTGTCATACTTTCATTGGAAAGGAAATCATCCGCTACTACTTCTTACACTAGAGTGACTTCATGGGATAAAAATATAGAAAAAATATAACTAACTGTATTGGAATTTTGGAGAATAAAATGGACCCAATTTCAACAGTAATGGCCAAATTCAAGAAACTAATAAAAAAATAATTTGAACTAAGAATCGGTATAATCCAACTCCAACCAATGTTTCAGTTCCTCTAATTAGAGGACCATAATTGACATCTAGATGAATTTTTTAATTTTTATAATAATTCCAATCCTATAAGACTATCTAAAAATATCAAGTTAGCATGATGGTATTCCCCTTCTCTCTTAAAGGGTTTTCCAATTAATATATCTACAATCTCTATCCAGGGAAAGTTACAACATGTGAAGGGTTGCAGAAGGGGTTTCCCTATTAGTGCATCCATGCATAAAGGATCGCTCATATAAGAAAGTAAATCTATGGAATCATGAATTCTAGTAGATAAAATTTATGTGAGTTATGGGAGATATTAATGCATTTAAAAACCTCACACACACATCATGATTTTGAAGGAAATAATTTCATTACAAAGGGATAGTGGACAATAACTTAGATCTATTTGATAATTCGTTTAGATGACCATTAATTTAAATTTCCCCTACAGATGTCAATGTGATGATTGATAGGAGCTATCAACACTCCTAATAATTCAATAAAAGATACAAAAAAAGAGGAGTAAATGAGGTAAAATATTCTAACACTCCTTTACTATAAAATAATATTTAATAATTAAACTCTCTTGTTAGATAGATATCAATGAAAAATGTATAGGAAACATTTTTTGAGAAACTGAAACGTGTCTTCTAGTAATTTGTTTCCCAATAATGGTGCACCAATAAATTACCTCATATACAATGAACATAGATCTATGATGTTATGTAATATATGGAGTTCCAAAAAAGACTAAAAACCAATCAAGGATATGTAGAGTATACAATCACTCATATCAGATCTAGGAACCAATAACATCAAACATCACATTTCCTAAAAGGATTTCAATCAACCTTATAACCTCCACCCTTATAATGTAGAAACTATCAACCCAACATAAGATAAAAAAATTAGTAGAATAAATTTCCCACCATTAAGGAGTGGTTAAACATATATTGGAATTTATCTCCACTCAACTCCCCCCCCCCCCCCTCCAACACTCATGGGTCAACTCTAAAGGAGTTGTGAGGATAGTATATCCAAATTACAATTTTCATAAATGAATTAAAGAGTCAAGGATCAAAAAATATTCCCCCTCAATAAATATCTAAATAAATTTGAAATGTTAGTTCTATTAAATTAATGAGTTTAAAGAGAAGGAAATCCTTGATGAATAACCATATCAATAGGAAAATGGAATTAGAGAACGCACAATACCTAATGAATCTACCCAAGAAAAAGAAGATGAGGAACCTACAGAAATTCCCGCACTGAACAAATTCAAAAAGAAATCATAGATGTAATATTCAAATAATCCTCAACCACACATCCATATGTGGACTAAACCACCCAATATAACCTATGAATATTTTCTTGAAAATATTTTTTTGAAATACCCATCAAGGTAGAGAATAATATCTTATTACTATAATATATCCTACAAATTCAAGGGTTATCCAAATTCATTATATACATGTGAAATTATAGAATATTAATATGAGGAAATAAATATTAGAGATTAGGTAAAAAAATATTCCCTAGTTACCCAGAAGATTTTTATGAAATTTCAAGATCTAGGAAAATTTTATATCCCCAACATTATTGGTGATCATAATTATTCTAGTGAATTATGTGATTTTTGAGAATAGATTAATTTCATTACTTAATTTTTTTATTCATCTCTACAAATTTATGAAGTCAATCCCACTAGAGTGGTTGTTTAGTTTTCCATCCGAACTAGTTCCTACCCAGTATTTGTTTTAGAAGATATTCTTGTAAATTTACATGGTTTTAAATTCCCTTCTAACATGAAAATTCTGATTAAGGAGGAAATAATAGGTAATCATCCCTTTCAATTATATTAGCCAGAAAATTCAAAAACGTTACTAAAAACATAATAAATGTCAATAAAGGACCTATTTCAAGAAATTTTTTGTGAAAAAAAATATTTATTTAATCATCCTTGACATAAGGAAATACCTTCATGGAGATAAATCTGTTTTTACATTAAAACATTTGGAATAACATAATTATTCATGGGAGGAAATTGAAATTTTTGATATCATAATAAGACTATGAGAATATATAGAGACACTCAATTGTTCGGATAGAACATTATTTGAAAATTACTTTAATCTATAATTATTGTTTTGTAATTGATAGTTAAAATACATTAATGAAAATTGCATTAATGAGTTACTGAAATACTACACGAAAACTTTTGTTTTCAGATATAGGTTTCCTATATAATGACAACTAAATTGGAATCATCACTAGACCCCCCCCCCCCATATTTAATTTTATCTACTACCATCAATCGTGAAGATCCCTTATTTAATGGGGATTAAGAAATTTACAGTAATTATTTCAAATATTTTAGATCCCAAACAAGAATATAAAATGTAATCAATTTTTAGTCAATATATCTGAAAAATAGGCTGGAAATTTGAGGACATCATTGGGATTATACCTACTATATAAATGTATATAATTATTCATGAAAATTATTCTAAATCATTTCATAAACCCCAAATAAGTCTCAAACTAACTGTTCATGTAGTAGTAAAAATGGACTAGAATGAATTTTAGGAGATAGAATAATTTACCCCATGTCAGACATCTAATGGGTGAGTCCCATTGATTATTTTCCAATGAAAAATTGATACAAAATTGTAAAAAATAAAAATAATAATGTTTTCCCCCAATAAAATATAATATATAATAAGTACTCATTTATATAGTATATTTAACTATGTGACCAGTAAAGGCTATTTTGGCTTACCTATTATCGTAAAAATGATGGAGTGCTTAGGTGGGAAGGTAAATTATTTTTTTGTTAATTTATTTTATGGGTACATTCAAGATTCAGTTTCTATGGATGTCTAAGAACAGATCAAATTCATATGTACTATCAAAACTCTCTCTAATTAAATGATTCATTTCATTATTTTCAATTCCCTAGGTACCTTCCAGCACTACCTGGTTAGTATCTTCTTAGACCTAATTGAGAGATACTTGAGGGTATTTATTGTTGATTTTAATATAAATAGAACTTTTTTTCAATGTTTTCTAGAGATATTGGATAAAAATTAAAAGAAATATTGAGAATATATTGGTTTCAAAACATTTTATTTCACGATAGATAAAGGAAATTTCCTAGGACACATAATTTTTTAGGATGGAATTCAATTGGACATGTCCAACATTGATGTTATTTATGCACTATCATACCTAACTACTATGGAACACAATATGTAATTTTTATAACTTGATGTATTTTTCAGTATAACTATTAATGAATTTAGTAAGATTAGTTTACCCATGGATAACATACTCATGAAGGAAACTATGTTGTTTTTTATTATTCATGAAGGAAACATTTTTATAATTCAAAAGAGAGTGTGATCACTTCCGTCACAATCTTCCCAACAAAATAGGAATTTTTTTTTGATAATGTGAAATTATTCCAAAAAATATTTTGGATTTGTGATTCACTATAATATTGATGTACACTTACAGGTGATATCCTCTACCACATAGACCATGGATACAGGTCAAATCCATTCTACAGTAACATAGAAAATGTTTTAGTCTACTGTTGTTTCATTAGATAAATTTTGATCTTATTATTTGTAAGTAAAGTAATAACATCCTCTGGTAATTCAAAACATAGGTACTTGATAAAGAAGTATCATTCAAAATATATTTTAGTGAGATAGATGTTTTTATAATAAAAATTCAACATGTAGATTCTGGAAAACAAAGGCTATTGGAAATTTGTTACAGTAAACATGATTATATTACCCTATATTGTTTAAGAAGAACAAAAATTTGAAAAAAAACATCGATGATTAATTTTTTATTAAGAAGCTATATAAATATAATAAAGTACAAAAATATTTTGATTTAGTGAACATCTATTCACATTAAATTTTCCTATGATCTTTTCAAAAAAACAAGAACATAAATTGAAATTATTATCAAAATTTTAGGTTTTGTAAGATCCATATTTATTCAGAATATGTAGTGATCATGTGACATGGAGGTGTATACCAAAAGTAGTTGTTATGTTTGTTCTACCATTTTTCCATACACATCATTTTGGAGTATATTTTTTCAACATAAATAGCTGATAGAATAGTTATATAAGCTATATAATTTTTTTCTTAATTTTTGAAACACTCACATGATTTTATCAAAAAGATTATAAACTAAAGTCTTATTGGTGGAATTTCTAAAAGATATCAAAATTTCCCCAAAACCAATGATTTCAAAGGAAATATTTAATATATGGGGATTAGATTTCATCTGCCTGTTTCTTGTGTCATTTTGTTTTACTAAATTTTGATAGTAGTATATTATGTATCATGGTGTATTGAATCAAAATCCCCATGATCTAATTATTCCCAAAATGTAATTGGGTTTCTAAAAATAAACATTTTTTGTAGGTTTAGGGTTCCCCTTGTAATAATGAGGGACCAAGGAACCCACTTTTCAAACAAGAACATGTAATCTATGATGGTTAAATATATACTACATCATAAATCTTCTACTACCTACCACCAACCAAACAATTAGATGGTTCTTTTTTCCAATACATAGATAAAAATGATTCTATAGAATGAAGTGAAACCCAACAATATTAATTGAAGTAGAATGATTAAATATATACCATTGTAATGTAAGGATATCTAAAAAACCTAATATGTTTGTCTCCTTACATAATATTTTGTGAAAAACACTATCACATACCATTTGAGTTACAACACAAAGCCTAATGGGTTCTTATGAGAGTAAATATGGCATTTGAATAATCTGGTGAACCAAGGAAACTATAGATGATATACCATTAGAATATGGAAAGAGAAGTGTATGATAATTCTCTACTAAAAAAGGATAAATACAAATAATTCCATGAATAGATCATCTATAAAATAGATATTGAAATAAGAGATAATCTGTTATTGTTCTCATGAAGGATGAAACTCATTCTATATAAACTTCAAACCAAATGGATTGGACCATTCATAGTCACTCACACTTTTAAATTTGGTTCCACTGAAATCATGGTATTTGTGTCAAAAATACCCTTTAAAGTAATGTCTCTTGTGTGATGTATTGCAATGTGTATTTTTTGGAAAAACCAAATGGAGGAGTGTAAAGTCTCACATTTTCCATTGAATAAATAATCCAATGTTGTATCTTTCATTCAAATAAGTTTTGATGGTTCAAATGTTTAATATGTGTTCCTAAAAATCACAAAATAAATTTAATGTATGTGTCTTTGGAATAAGTGTGGGTAAGTGAAGATAATTTTTTTTATGATCTAACTATGAATTTTCTATTTTAAATTTCACATATATCCTAATTTTTTTATTATGTTATTAATTGTCAAAAATGAATTCATGTAGGTGAGGGGAATCATGGACCAAGATATAGATTGGGAAAATTCACTTATAAAAATTCACTTGAGTAATATCGTTACACATTTCACAACATCAAACCTCCAAGACAAAATATAATCAAACCCATAAAATTATACAATTTGAGATGCAACCTGATTCCACTACTGCTAAATTCTCATAGGTTATAATTATTTTTTCCTAATAACCCAACAATAGGAAGTCGAAAAACCTAAAATCCATTCATGGAAAGTAATAATTTTGGTTTTATTTATATTTTAAATTTATTCTACCAAATGAAAAAATCCAGTTCATACAACCTCATTGGTTTGGATATGATGTTTGAAAAAAATAATTTAAAAAAATTGGGAATACTAAAAGTCATAGAATAAGGATAAATTGAATTTTTGATAGTTTCACTAATAATTTATTTATCCTTAACATCATCTTACACCAATGTGACTTTAGGTATAGAAAACATTGATGAAAATTTGGGAAATTGAATAGAACATTGATAGAAATATATACAACCAATTTCGATAATAATAATCATCTTTAGGAACTTAATAATCAATAATAATTTGATATTATAACTTCTATGATCTTACTCTTATGAATGTTTCATGGATCAAAAATAGGTTACCATAAACAATAGATAATTTTATTAACTAAATTTTTTTAATTAATTTCAATCCTAGAGGAGTATTTGAAGATCTAGTTAGTTGGAAGGTATTACATTTCTCCATTTAATGTGTAACCAGATAATGTTTGTAAAACCAAAATCATAGGGATGTTACAACATGGTATGGGAGGAAGAAGGAAGTCTTCTAGAGGTACATCCATTACTTTTACTAAAAATTCCCTTTTTTGGATTTCCAAATATCTGATTTCTATATGAGCAGTAACCACAACTTACAAAGGTTTCACGTGCTAATTAAAAATTCAAATGAAAATAGAAAACATCATCATGCATTGATCCACAAACCTCATCTCAACATGAACCATCAAGTCACATCTCTAGTCACAATCCAACTCAATAGGACTCCTGAGATAGATGATCAAACCTATATCATCTCTACATCTCTAGTGAGAACCCACCAGACATCATTCCACTACCAAAAAAATCACCAACACAGATGGCACCATCAATCATATCGAAAATAAACAACACATCAATGTAATAAACTAGTAACTAGCACTAACACTCACCAAACTCCATGGAAAAAAATAAAACATCAAAAGATTGATCCAATGAAAAATAATCTAACACACTATTCTTATGAATTATAGGGACAACCCATTAATTAATACATGAAATAATTAAATTAAATGACAGGTGAAATCCATCACCAAATGAGCATAAATCATCAAAGACCACTGAAAAACACCTTTAAAACACTTTTTTTACATCAAATACATGTCCACTAGGGATAAGAGGAGGGGTACCTTGGGTCATATCTACATTATAGTGTCTATTAGATTAGGAAGACGTCATAAAAAATGAGGCCAAATTCTAGACCTTTAAAAAACCAACTCTAGTAGCCCCAGGAAGAATATTCAACTAGAAAAACACAAAACCCAAATCCACATTATTACAATTTCTTTAAATAAGACATGGATAGGAGGAATGGAATGAGATGTTAGGGTGGTTTATGAGTGGACAAGGGAAGAAAAAACAAAAATCCTTTAATGATACCTCCATAAAATCCACATGTAACTATCAACATGAAAAATTCCACCTTGAAATTTATATCATTAACAAGTTTTAGAGGTACAAAGTCATATCCACTCATCATCCCATAAAAAATACTGAAACATGGAACTATTGAGTAAGAGGAAAATGAATACCAGCCATAGGGGAGGATGAGAAAAGGGGGAAAGAGGGGGGATAAGAGGGAATGGGTAAAGTGGACATGGAATGTATTGAATAATCCTCCTCCCTATAAATAAATGACAAGAGATCCCAAATATTAAAGGGATAAAAGGACATCACCACTCAGAGGGTAACTCAACACATCCTTTACATGGTTCTATAGATCCCTTTCTCAATTTACACTCACATTAGAAAATAAATTTATGCGATAAATAATATGAATGTGAAAAAACTCTCTCTGAGTTTTGGGTGATACTCAGGCATTTTAAAACCAACTTACCATTTCATCCTTTTGATGATAATCATTTCTTAATATTATATTATAATGGGATAATGAACAATGACCAAAGTATATAATAAGCTTCATTTAGATGATCATTAATAAAAAATTATTCTAAGTGATTCAATGAGATGATTTAGATGATCTACTAAAACTCTCAAAAAATGGAAAATATCCATAGTAAGAGGAGTACGTGAGGTAAAAAATTCCAATCCACCATTATACAAAAATAAAATTAAGGATCTAAACTTTATTGTGTGTTAACTGGCTATGAAAAAGTTTTATGAAACATCACCCTCACACCTCCAACGTTCTTACAGTTATTATACTCCCAAAATCACTACACAAATTGATTCCCATGATTCTAAGGATTGGGGAGTTTCAATGCTATGTACCAGAGGTAGTTAAAACAACAATGAATAATCAATCAAGTTTATAGGGAGTATTATAATGTTTTTTCAGAGATGGAATCCAAAAAACAAATATCTCCATTAAAATAACTTTTCAACTGACCTTCATATTCCCACCCTTACAGAGAGGTATCTCTATGAACTCTATAGGCTACCATTAGGAGAAGAATAAAAATCCAATCGTGATAGAGTTACTACAACAAATTTTTAAATATCATACCACTTAGGAAATGGACCTAACCAATCATGGATGTCCACTAAATGATCTATAAGGATAAGAAAAAAAGTTTATGACTATAATCATTGAGATTATGAATTAATTCCCATATTTGATTTGTACTCTATAAATATATACAACCTTGTAAAACAATAGTTAAATTTATTTAAGGGGTGGAAAGGATCTAGGAATGAATGATGAATCATCATAACAAGTTGAAATTGGAAGTGAATATCCTATTATACCTGATAATCCCTCTATTGAAAAAGAAGCTCAAGAACCTATGGAAACACCCTTATGATGAAATAAAAAGGTATATCCAATTTATAAGATTCTAATTATCCCCAAACACCCTTATCTACAAGGAAAAAACTATCCAAGATAACTTGTGATGACATCCTGCAAAAATAGATTCTGGAAATATTTATGTAGGTGGAGATTAATATACCTTTTCTAGATGGAATCCTCTACAATAAATGGTATTAAAATTTCATCTATGTCAAATTCTCCGGTATTAGTAGATTTTGAGGAAATCAATATTTATGATTATTTAAACATGTTTTTATCCTTTTCCCCCCTTAATTCCTACAAAATATCTTATCAAAGGATTCTCCTCGATATTTTTCTCTATTAGTGTGATTTATTAATCCAATTATTTGTGTTACTTAAGATAATAAATTAATATAATCCTTTACTCATTTATTCATCCATAATGATTTGAAAGACTAAAAAATACTCGAGTAGTTTTGAATCATACCAACCAAACCATTTCCTGCTCAGTAGGTGCTCTAGAAGTTATTCTAGTAAGTGCACAATATATTTTTTTCCTTGATGACATCTACTTTACGATCATAGATGTCGGAAAAACTAAAGACTGCTTCCTAAACATCATATATATGTCATTCCTAAAGACAACTCAAACCATAATAAATGTCAATTAATGAACTTTTTCAATGAAATTTGTTGAGAAAATAATGGATTTCAACATCCTTCACTCAATGAAAACCTATATGAAGAGGAATATGTTTTTATATTAATAAATTTTGATTTACCTTATTATTATATAGAGGAAATTGAAATGTTTGATGACATAGTCATATTTGGAGAATCTCTATAAAAAATTGAATTTTCTAATGAATCAACTTTTCATGATTCTTTAAATCCAATAATGTCGTTGTATTCTAGACAATTTGAATACATTTATCAAATAAAAATTGATGATTTTGAGGAAAACCACTACCAAGTCTTATTATATAAATATGTAGTTTTCCATCATGGAATAAAGAGATATAAAAACATCACTAGGAAATAGACCTGAGGTGTAATTGAAATATCTTCCATGAAACATGAAGTATTCTTATTTAATGAAAAAAGAGAAAAATACATCAAAAATTTAAAATAATTTATACTACAATGAAATTTAAACTGCTAATAAAATATTTAAAAAAAATTAGGGAAATAGGTCAAAAATTAAGGGATATCCAAAAGATTATTCCTACAAAAACAATGTATTGAATATTTCGTGAAAATTACTCCAAACCACTGAGATAATCCCAAAAAAGCCTCAACTTGTCCCTTTTGGAAGTATTTAAAAAAATTATAAATATATTAAGGAGATAAAATAATTTACCATATCTCGTACTCTTAATGGGTGATTCACATTCAAATTTTATATATAAAAACAAGATACCCAATTGTCAAAAATTAAAATAATGAACTTGTTATAATAAGAATCCAAAATATTTGGAGAGTATTCAATGACTATAGGATATTAAAATATAAGACCATCTAATTTCATTTTCCAACACCAATTATGGAAAAAAATATAAGAGAAATTAGCTGGTAAGGGAAATTTTTATTTAAATAATGGATTATCTAGTTACATATAATTTACAATTATTTTATTGGACTAATACAAGACCTCATTCAGAGGCCAATTCAATTTGTTTTCCAATTGAGGGATGCCTTTCGGTTAATGTAATTCCCAAAGAAAATTTTAAGTCCATATGATATTTATCATCTTAAAATCGATTGATAACATATTAGAGGTAACCAATGATGAATTTAATATCCATGGATACTCTAT
Organism: Viscum album; assembly: GCA_963277665.1. Lineage (NCBI taxonomy): Eukaryota > Viridiplantae > Streptophyta > Magnoliopsida > Santalales > Viscaceae > Viscum > Viscum album. The sequence continues at coordinate 458,428,343 of OY728141.1, read as the reverse complement.
TAAATTTATTTTCAATAATTTGGAAACAAAATTAAAATAATATATTGGGAAAATCACGGTTTTGAATTTTGAAAAAAATAAATTTGAAAAAAATGGAAATTTTCTAGGGAAAATAATTCATAATAATGTAATTGATGTGGAAAATGATAAAATTGATGTTATCGAAATATTTTCATACCCCACTACTCTAACACACATGAGATCATTTTTAAGTAATGGTGTATTTTATATAATATCTATTAATGTTTTTATCTATAATGATTTTCACCCTATCTAACCATCTCGAGAAAAAAAATATTTTAATGATTCAGGTAGTATAGATTTTGATTGGAAAAATTTTATCATGACCAATTCACCTATAATCTTCTCACAAAACATGGAACACCTGTTTGAGATACAATATGATTCTTTTAATAGGGTTGTAGGAGATATATAATCCTAGAATATTAATGGAAACTCAAAATTGATATCCTTTGCTTAAAATAACTTTTATATATCTTACATATATTATGAAACAACTGAGGTTGATTTTTATCTATTATTTTTTCATTGGAGAAATTTTGATCTTATTTTCTTAGAAAAAAATTAACTACTTTCTCTAATAATGCATCACTCATGTATATTTTCAAGATGAATGATGCAAAGATGAAGCTGGTGAGATTTATGTTTCTTCTAAAAAAACATATATAAATAGATTAAAAACATTAAATTCTATGAGAATCTAGTTACAGATCATATGAGAAAATTACTCAACACTACTGAGGGAGAACCACTCTCTAAAAAAACTTGGATGCTTCCCTACATAATGAGATGATGTATAAATCCACTCAAGTACCTTGGTATATTGATTTATTTAATTTCCTAGTATCATTAGTGCCGCCTACCATATTTTTCAATCACTCATATCATAAAATGAAATATGAATACAAAAATTTCTATTTATTAAGATCCATATTTATGAAAATTCTATAATAAAAACTGATAAAGAGGTGTATCCATGAATAAGTGGTTAATTTTTCCTTTAAAATTTTCCAAAAAAAAATCTTGTTCATTCCTTTTTGGACGTCAAAGAATTTCATGAAATGATTTATATGTTGGGTTAATTTTTAAAATAATTTTTCAATATGTACATAAGTTTTAAAAAAAGAATAAATACTATAATTTACTAGTTTAATTTATAATTTAAATGAAATTACACCAAAAAACATTGATTAGATGTGAAATATTTGAGGTATGGTGATTTTATTTCATGTTCCCATTAACTATTTAATTTTTATTTTCAAAACTTATATTAGTAGTGGACTATGTTTCTGTGTGGATTCAAGTAAAATACATGTGAAATGATGATTCCAATATTGTGACTGAGTTTTTAAAATCAATTTTTTATAGATTTATAATTCCTCAATAAATAATAAGTGAACAAGTAACATATTTATACAACAATAACATGGGTTAACAAATGAATAATAATGGATTAAATAAAAAAAATCCCATTTTCTACCACCCACAACCTAATATAATGGATTATATTTTTAGGTGAGATATAAAAAAAGATTTTAGAGATGATTCTGCTACCCAGTCGGAAAGAATGGGGAAATATCATGAAGAGACACTACGAGCATATAGTAATGACTAACCCCCCCCCCCCCCCTTATGTATGTCTTATTGTAATATAGATTATGGAAAACACTATAATTTACCAGTTGATTTGTAGAAAAAATCTTAACAGGATATTAAGAGATTAAACATATAGGTTGAAATAACAATATAGTATAGGGTGAAATAGATTATTGGGCTTTAAAAATATGAGAGGAGAATTTTATGATAATTCCCCACTGAATAATGAGAAATTTAGATCTATCCATAATACTCTCATCTAAAAAAGTGATTTTCAAACAATAAACAAACTATTTTTTTGTTCTTAAGATTGAAACTTATACTAGATAAACTTAATTCCAATTAGATTCAATAATATAAAGTGACTAACACTTTTTAATTTGGGGTAGTTGAGATCAAGGGAGAGAGTCACAAGACCCCTTCCAAATAAAGGGCCATCAAGTAAATCATTATAAAAAATATTTTTGGGAAGATCAAATGGTGGATTACAAAATCCTCCACACTATCATTGAATAAATAACTCTATTTTATCAAATAATCTCACACTTCTTTAGATATTATAAATACGTAGTTTTTGTTCATTTAAAAATTTTATTCTAGAAATTTACTGAATATTTCTTAGAAATAAGTGTGGGATTGAGATGAAAAATCAATTAAAGATGTAAATACCCAATTTTAAAAAAAATTCTCTATAATAATAGAAAAAAATTCAATTTTGATTTTAATATCATGTCCGTAGTTTCTACCTATTTATTGTTTCTATATATTTTTTACTATAAATAAATAATTCAATAAAACAATGTTGAACTTAATTACTGTTATTCCTATTTTTAATACTATTCTAGATTGATGTACGTCTATTGGTCCCAAGAATATACAAGTTTTATGAATGGTGAGTGTGATTTTCACTATATTCAGGGATGATTTAGTCTTAGAACTAGTAAAGTGAGTTTGAGAAAAAAACATCGATGGAATCATAATTATTACATGATTTTATTCGAGTTATTAATTGAATTCTTGGATACATGTTCTCTATAAGAAATACGACCATCGGGGGAAAAATTAAATTGATTTAAATCCATAGAAAATGAAATAAGATAGGGAATTAGGATCCAATACTGAATATATGAGACACTAGCCTCTTGATGTGTGAGTTAAAGCTATCTATAAATATTCAAATTGTAACATCCCAGGTAAATAAAGATTGTGAAATTTTTATATTTATTAATATTTGTTAATAAAATATTAATATTACTTTAAAGGTAATGTTATGTTCGATGGCATACCCAATACGCAACAACGAGTTTCTTTGAAATCTTACGTTGCACACTAATAATATAATAATATTATTTTAAATGGTAGTTTACACTTAACCGTGGTAATGGAAGGAATGAACATAACCAACTAAAAAATGATTATATATGTTTTCTAAATATTTTAACAATTACCCAATAAATTATAGAGTCTTAAAATGCGAATGAATCCAATTTTAAGCATAAATATTCTAATATTCTTTAAAGGGACGATTAACCGCCTTTTGATGGCGAACCCTTTTTAAATCCACTTTTTTCAATTTTATATGTTATATTTGAAAAAATAAAATCCTTATTTATAATAGGGACATCAAAATTTACTTTGTGTAAATTTTTGTTATTTTTCTGATCAAGTTCATTTTTAAATGAATAGTGAAAATGATGTATTTTAATTCGAAACCTCATTTTAATATAATTTATTTATATGGTTAGATTATATTTTTATTTTGTTTTAAAATTTAATTATAATATATTTTTACCATTTAATCCAATGGTGGTCGTTGGAATTAATTTCACTTTGAAATTGGACATAAACAAGTGTCAATCTTTTAATAGATATTGTTTCTTAAAAACACGCTATTTGTTTTGAAAGCGGGAATTAATTATAAAATTAATTAATGAAACTTATATGTTTTGAATTTGGTAAAATTTAAATCATTTATGAAATTGAAATATCAAATTTACTTTGGATAAATATTTGGTATTTTCTGACAAATGTTCATTTTTAATGAATAGTGAAAAATACTACATTTTACTTCAAAACTGATTTTTCATCTAATTTAATTATATATTTAGATTGTCCTTTTAATTAGATTTAAAGTTTAATTTAATTATGTTTTTATCACTTAATACAATGAAGTTCATTGGAAGTAATTTCACTTTTCAATTGGATGTAAAAACAAGTAAATCTTTTGATAAATTTTACTTCATAAAAACCCATCTTTGGTTTTGACAATGAGAGTTATTTTTAAATTAATTACTACAATTTCTGTGTTTGAAATTTGGTAAAATTTATTCCATATTTGGAATCATAAGTACCTAATTATGTAATTAAGACTCTTTTGTTTTTTGACATTATGAATAGTAACGACGGTAACTATCTTTAATTATCATGATTAATTAGTAATCGGGTAGTTAAGGGTAATAAAATAATATCATAATAATATAAAATGACCCCAAAATGTGTCCAAATCCTCTTTTTTGATTCATTTCCATCCATGGGATTCCTTGTGCCAACTTAGGGACCCCATGGAATCACTTTTGTGTGATAGTGACCTTTTTTCATATTATTTTTAAAGAAAGGAAAATATAACCAAACTCTGTAACACCTAAGTAAACCAATTTTAATTTTGTTTATGTAAATGATATCTTAGCCTATAAATAGTCATTGTAAAGATAAAAATATTTCCTACATCATGGTATTTTTTTTATAATTTTTATACATTAAATAAAATAAATTTATTTATGACACCATAATGATGCATTGATTACCACATTAATGAACGATTTAAATAAAATGAAAATATAAGGTAAAATATAAGACTTACACTTTTCGAAAACCTATTTTATGGGTTTATTTCAAACTCTTATCACCTTTCCTTGAAATATATCATTGTGGGACCTTTAAAATCCTAAAATCATTTTATAATAAAGTAACATTTCAAGACATTCCAAAAGTGACCATCCTCCCTCTTATAAAAGGCCCCCACCTCTACCCCCTTACCCACACCTCTCAAGACCTTGGATCATCCAAACTCTGATCATATTATCTCTCCACATCTCTCTCTCAGTCCTAGAAGCCTCACTTTGGGCAGAGGTCTTTCCAAGGAAGCCTTTGGCTCAAATCAAAAAGAGTTACCCGATTTAGAGGTAAAGTCTTCTCTCGAGTTTCTTTCTTTTATTTTCCTTCTTCACTCAACAATATATTCTTATTATTTGATCCCATAATAACAATACTATCCTCAATATACTGGTATTCTGTTATGATAAGGATTCTACCTACACTTACACACACCTCCGTCTAATGGTTAAAGAACATATTGTTTCTGTGGGTGGCGAATTAATGCCTCAGGAAACAATGATTGTTCAATCTTCTTTTTAACACCTTTCATGGTGGCTATTATGATGTCACTATATTTATATATTATATATATGATATTTATTTCTTTCTATATGATTCTGAATTTTATTTTTAAATCACATCGTTATTCTTTTCATGTTGTGGAACTACGATAATTTCATCTAAGGAAGTGTGGACTACTGCCCCCTCAAGTGATTGGCTCATTCATTCCAAACATGGAATTTATAAAGAAGGTAATTAATGAACTTATGTTACCTATATAACATATATATTTTACTGGAATTATAATATATATATTTCTCATTTAGTTTTAATTCCTTTAATATGACAAATAAATGAAAGTAGTGTTCATGCGTACGTACGGCCTACCGTCTCCATTAACGGTTCATTTCATTTTTATCTCCAAATGTCATGGAGTGGTATAAAATGAATATATACTGGATATATATGATATTTAAATCATTAATACCATTCTGGAGATGTTATACTTTCAACTTCATGGGCAATTCTTTTCAAACAAGTTCATTGTTGACTCATGTACCGAACATCGACAAAACGTATGATATGAACTCACATAATTAACTAATTATTATAACATGATAATATGTGATATGAATTGAATAATAAACTTTAAAGGAATTCCTTAAGAAATTATAAATTGACCAAAGTTTATTATTCAGGAATATAAAGAAACAAACAAGACAAGTTGGACTTGAGGTAAGGGATCCTACCTCTCTCTTTCTTTTTAAGTACTACATTTTATGTCATTTATTTTATTCTCCTCTTTCTTATGTTGGGGGTTGTTATTGTATTTTCCTCTTACTGTAATTTTTATATTCATGGTATTCTATGATTCATTTGGTTCTTATTATCTTTTGGTCATACGACTTGATTGATTACAACGAGGTAAGGGGTTTTTATCTCACTTTTTATTCCCGTGAGATTCATGCTACATTTTCCACTATCTCCTTTGAGTGGTGTATGTAATTCCCATTATTCTAATATTTGTGTAATATACTTTCATTTAAAGGTATTTACATCGACATTGTATAGTCCTTCTTTCATGGGGCGTATGTTTCGAAAGTTACCCAAATTGGTAAGGGAACCTTTCACCCTCCTCTTTTTAAAAGACTTCTTTTTGTTGGGTATTTTAATTTAAACCTTATTAATGTTGGGATATGTTATTATATATCCTTATTGTTGTAAATTTTATTTCCAAGTAATAAGATACCCATTTTATCTCTCATCAACTCATTTTCTGAATTTTAAAGTGACGTTGTTAGGCTGTTGAATTTCTGTAATGGAACTTCTTAACCAACTTTCAATTCTTTGGGTTAAACCTCTACTTCTTGATTATGTCGTGCCATGAATATGTGTGGATGACCTCTGGTTTTTTTACACTTAATATCCACTTATATTGAGTGTATTTATATTTGTCACACATAATTATGTAATTGATGTATCCTTAATCTAAAGATACCATCTTTGTGTGGGACTTCGTTTCAATCTCCTTTCATTGAGGTTGTTGGACTCCTCATGTATTAATCATGTTTTAATGTTCAAAAATCTCATTAATGATCACAAATCTCATTCAACATAGTTAACTCTTAAATTATATCCAATCATGTGTATTTATGTTTCAAGTTCTCTCATGCTTTATAATGGTTAAGCTCAATCCATTTCATGCATATTACTGTTTAAGTCTGAATACAGTTATTTTCCTAAGTACTAGACACCATGAAGTCAGAAACCATGAAGTAAGACCCTGTGAGAAAGACACCATGAAGCCTGACACTGTGAAGTCCGACACAGTAAGCCAGACAACGTGAAGCCAGACATAGTAAGCCAGACAATGTAAGCCATACACCATAAGCCAGACATTGTAAGCGGGACACTGTGAAGAAGACACCGTGACACTCAGACACCATGAACAAGACACTGTGAACAAGACACCATGACACTCAGACCGTGACACTCAGACACCATGTGAAGGAGACACTGTTTTCATAACATACTGTGACATCGTTTCTTTAACTATTTTTTCGTCTTCCAATTTAATGTTTAACAGTCATATTTGATGCCTTTAATGCACTGACATAATTAATGTTTCTTTGTGTACATAGTACGAGGTACGAGGTATGAAACACATGGAACCTGTTGGCTAAAACTCATTCATTCGAATATAAAGAGTAGAGAGTTCCCAAGAGCAACACAGCACGATACTGAACGAAAAGCAATCCTGTGAGCATGACCGTGAACAACACATTGCAATATTTTCAAAGAAAGCATTTTCTCATTCATGCAATTTGACTCTACTGAAGAACATACGAAGTATACTGGAATCCAGAGAGAATCTTCACATTATCAAAGCTCGTGGACAACACAAGCTGAATTTTGACACTCTGATTTTCAAGGAAAAAATCAGAGAAGGACTCAGAAGCATTTCTGTTTAATCAAAGGAGTCCAGATCTGAACTTCAAATCACTAGGGCATTCTAAACTCATATTTACTCTCTCTTAGTGATTCTTTTACTTATTTCTTGAGAGTGTGTGTACTCTGTATATTCCATACACACACTAACTCTTGTACTAAACTAAAGGATTTCTAAATCCTTACACCAAACTCTTTATACTTTTGTTTACCCACAACAACTGTGGAAGAGGTCCCTGTGTGGCCTGGTTATTATTTTTGTTTACCCACGAAAAATGTGGAAGAGGTCCCTATGTGACCTGGACAGTCTGTGTACTATTTTTAACCCCGATCCAGGGTGTGGATCAAAGTTTATTTATATAAACTTCTTGGTGTGAAGTTATCACCAAGTGGAGTGGATTAGGTCTCAGCTTGAGACCAAACAACTTGTTTCATATCCGTTGTGATATTTAAATTTAGTGTTCTCTGTTTTACTGCTTTATTGCATAATCCAGAAAACACTAATTTCACTTCGATTGTTAGTCTTGGAAAGAAGTTATAAATGATTTGTCTTTTTATGATAACTTCAAAAGTAATATTAATAATACATATTAATATTACTGAGAATTAATCAATCTTCTAAGAAGTTTTTTAAATATTCAAACTCTTATAATAGTATAACCTTGATTAACTGAGATGTATCTATTTTTGGGGAAAACCTTTTCTTTTAAAATAATATTTTTGTAATAGAAATTTTTATAGTTACTCAATTCACCCCTCACCTCTTGAGTAATCTACTCTGACCAACATTTGGTATCAGAGGTTCCGTTATTAGGACTCTATGTAATCTTACTCAACTGTGATTTTAGTTGTAATTTAATGATCAATAAATTTCAGTTAATTATAAATTTCTATCTCTTTTAAAGTAATATGTTAGTATGGAAAATAGATTAGAAGTTGTTGCAACAAATAGACCACCATTCTTTAATGGAACCAATTATGGTCAATGTTAAATTAAAATGAAAATTCATCTAGAAAGTATGAGCTTTGAAATTTGGTCATCCATTAAAGATGAATAAAAACTTCCTGTGACTGATATAATTACATGGGATGAACCTACAAAAATTTCTTACAATAACAATTGTAAAGCCATGAATTCTCTGTACTGTTCCTTAGGAGATGAAGAATTTAATAGGATTTCTACTTGTAAAAATGCCCATGAAATTTGGTATACCTTGTCTGTCTCACATGAAGGCACATCTAGTGTAAAGGAAATGAGACTTAATACTTATACTATAAAATATGATAATTTTAAAATGAAACCTGATGAGCCTATTTCTGACATGTATCTCAAGTTCAATGATATTTTCAACACAATGATTTCTCTAGGAAGATAAGTCACTTCCAAAGAACAGATCATGAGAATCCTTAGATATATACCTGGCAGATGGAGGGGAACCTCTTTCTTAATTAGAGAATCGTGCGACCTTAGTAAGCTACCTGTAAAAGAACTCATTGGGAAACTGATGATGTATGAGGAAGAGCTGAAATTCAACAAAGAAGAGGAGGATGAACCAAAGGGGAAACCTGTAGCATTCAAGACCACCTTCTCAAAGCACACAGACAAAGGGAAACTGGAAGCTTCTATAGAAAGTTCCACCACTGAAAAATCATCACCTGACAGTGATGAGGTGATGGTTCAACTGGCCAGAAGATTCAAACGATTATACAAAAAAGAAGAACTTTTTCAGAAAGCCTAACTTCAAGGGAAAGTATGATATAAAAGTAAACTAGAAAAATGACTGGAAAAGAAGTGAAAAAACTAATGAAATTTTATGCTATGAATGTAAGCACAAAGGACATATAAAGGCTGACTGTACAAATCTCAAGGATAAGAAGACGTATGAGGACAAGGAAAGGAAGTAAAAAAAGAAATGAAAGAAACTTGGATTGCCTCTGATAATAGTTCAAGCGACTCAGAGACATCACATGATGAACAGGCTAATAAATCCAATATGTGTTTCATGACAAACAAATCTGAGGTAACACTGAAATCTTCTGTACATAATTCATACTATTCTGAATAGTAAAGTGACTCTGAAAATATGACTAATGAAGAAATGTTTGAATATTTCAACATGCTTAAAGAGACATGCAATGAATTGAAATATAAATATAAATAATTTAATAAATAGCATGCTCTCACTGTAAATGATAAATCTGAACTTACTACTGAAAAGGAGAAAAATGCTCAACTGCTCAAAGAAAACAATGAATTAAAAATGTCTAATGAGAAATTAAAAAGTGACTTAGAAAATTTTACTAATGGGAAAAATACCCTTACATAAATGCTAGGAAAACAAATTGCCCCTAAATATAATACTGGCATTGGTTATCAAACTGGTAAAAGAAACCTTGGTAGAATGAATTTTGTTTCCAAGTCTAGGACATATAGTTTTGTTCCCAGTTCTGTACACAGCTCAAATAGCTCAAGTCATGATACATATTCTACTATTTCAAGTTTTTGTGAACCAAATACAGTTTATTTTTCAAACACATTACATAATGCTTGTTGGAAACCTATGAGACAAATATGGGTTCCTAACGAACTTATTACTAATGTTACTGGACCCAAACAAGTATGGCTACCAAAATCTGTATTTGCTTGATCAGGTTATAGGAAAGCTGCTTAAAGAGCTCCTGCAAGAATCTATGGTACTTGGATAGTGGATGTTCAAGGCACATGACAGGATACAACTCATGCTTTAAGAATCTGATAAAATTATATAGAGGACATGTCACATTTGGTGACAACGCCAAAGTAAAAATCATTGGCTTAGGCCAGATTGGTAACTCTGACTCGATTTTAATTTCTAAATTACTATTTGTTAATGGCTTAAAATATAATCTGCTTAGTATATCACAATTATGTGATGATGGATATCATGTTAAATTTGAAAATTATGCATGTAATTTCTTTAATTATAAAGATGAATTAGTTTTTTCTGCATCAAGAAATGATAACGTTTATTATGTTAATTTAGATTCCTTAGATTCTCAAAATGTTTCATTATTAAGTTTATTTCATAAATAATCTTGGCTCTTGCATAGGAAACTAGGACACTGTAATGTTCACTCCCTTATAAAGCTAACTAAAAAAGGCCTAGTCAAAGACTTACCCAAACATGAGTTTCCACATGACAAAGTGTGTAATCCTTGTCAAAAGGGAAAACAACACAAAATCTCTTTCAAATCAATGAAAGAAGTTTCTACTTATCAACCTCTCGAATTGGTTCACATGGATTTGTTTGGACCATTTAGAGTTTATAATTTAAATGAGAAGCACTATGTTTATGTTTGGGTAGATGATTTTTCTAGATATACCTGGACCTTCTTCATGGCTTACAAAAGTGAATCATGCTCGTATTTTACTAAGTATTCCAAGACTATAGAAAATATTAGTGGCCTTAAAATTAAATCCTTAAGAAGTGATCATGGGTGTGAGTTTGAAAATCAAGAGTTTGAATCCTTTTGCTCACAAAATGGTTATAGTCACAATTTCTCTGCCCCTAGAACACCTCAACAGAATGGTGTTGTAGGAAGAAGAAATAGAACCCTGCAAGAAATTTCTAGAACAATGCTTAGTGAATATGACTTACCTATTTACTTTTGGGATGAAGTTTTCAATACAGCATGCTACATAATCAATAAGGTCTTGATTAGACCAATTCTCGAAAAGACCTCGTATGAACTCTGGAACAATAGGAAGACAAAGGTTAATTACTTTAGAGTTTTTGGTTGCAAAGTATTTATTCTTAACACTAATGATAATCTTGACAAATTTTCATCCAAAAGTGATAAAGGAATTTTCCTAGGTTACTCAATATTAAGTAAATCTTATAGAGTATTCAATAAGAGAACTAAATGTGTAGAAGATTTTGTTCATATCATGTTTGATGAAACAGATCCATATGATCCTAGAACAATCCTAGAAAATATATAGGATGATGTATCAAATCTGAACATCAACTCAAAATCCTCAAATTCCCATGTGAAAGAATCTGTGAAAACTTCCAATTCTAAAAATTCCCTATAATCGAGTCAAAATAAACCAGAATCTGTTGATGAATCTGAAATCACTAGTCCCTCTTTTTCTAGAAAGGTTAGAACCCTTAAAAACCATCCCTTAGATGCTGTTGTAGGAGACTTAGAGAAAGGAACACAAACTAGAGCTTCTCTTAGAAATCAGGTTGAACATCAAGCCTTCTTGACCCAACTTGAACCTAAAAACATTGATAATTCCATCAATGATAAATTTTGGGTAATGGATATGCAACAAGAACTTAATCAGTTTGAAAGAAAAAAAGTTTGGAAACTTGTTGAAATACCCATGGACACATTCATCATAGGCACTAAATGGGTATTTAGAAATAAGGTAGATGAAGCTAGAAATATAGTTAGGAACAAGGCTAGATTAGTTGCACAAGGCTACAGTCAAGAAGAAGGAATTGACTATGAGGATACCTTTTCTCCAGTAGCTAGACTAGAAGCCATCACAATCCTACTTTCTTATGCTGCACATCTAAATTTCAAACTATATCAAAGGGATGTTAAGAGTGCATTCTTAAATGGGTATATAGCTAAGGATTTATTTGTTGAAAAACCCCCTAGATTTACAAGTCCTCATTTTCCTAATCATATTTTCAAACTATCAAAAGCTTTATATGGTTTAAAGCAAGATCCAAGAGCTTGGTATGAAAGATTGAGTACTTTTCTCATTTCCAAAGGTTTGAAAAAAGGAATAGATGATCCTAACCTCTTTATAAAACAAATTTCTAATGATGTTTTAGTCATTCAAATCTATAAAGATGATATTATTTTTGGATCTTTAAAAAATTAATTATGTATTGATTTTTCTAAAATGATGTGAAACGAATTTTAAATGAGTTTAATGGGTGAACTAAAATTCTTTCTTTGATTTCAAATATTTCAAAATAATGATGGAATTTTTTAACTCAATGTAAATACACTAGAGATCTTCTAAAACATTTTCGATTGGATATCACTAAAAGTAGTGACACTCCCATGAGTACCACCTGTAAGTTGGATATTGATGAAGATGTGAAATCTGTTGATCAAACCACTTATAGAGGAATGATTGGAAGTTTACTCTACTTAACTGCTAGTCATCCGGACATTATGTTTAGTGTGTGTATGTGTGCTCATTTTCACGAAAATACTAAAGAATCTCATTTAAATATTGTAAAGAGAATTTTCAAATACCTCAAGAATAAACCCAATCTAGGACTTTTCTATCCTAAAGTACAATCATTTGAACTAGTTAGTTATTTTGATACTGAATTCGGTGGCTGTAAGTTAGATATAAAGACCACCTCTGGAACATGTCACCTTTTAGGAAAGTCACTAGTATCATGGTGTAGTAAGAAACAAAATTCTGTTGCATTATCTACTGTAGAAGCTGAATATATAGCTACTGGTAGTTTTGTGCACAAATTTTGTGGATGAAACACACATTACTATATTATTGATATCAATTCAGACATGTACCAATAAATTTTCACAACACAAGTGTTGTTAACATCTCAAAAAATCCTATTTCACATTCTAGGACAAAACATATTGATGTAATACATCACCTTTTGAGAGATCATTATCAAAAAGATGATATCACCTTGGAATTCATTGGTACTGAATATCAACTTGCTGGTATATTCACTAAACCATTAAATTCTGAGAGAATGGACTACATCATACAATATCTTGGCATGATAAATCTAAAATAGATATCTTACTTGTCTTACTATTAAATATTTTACTATGTTATAATTTTCTGTTTCATGATTACGGTTTCTTAGTTACTGTATCTCATGCTTAAGGTCTCACCATTAGAACTTTGTATTCACGTTTTGACATTTACGGTCTCACCGTAACGCCCAATGGATTTCACTCACTGTCTCACTATGACGTTCACTTACTGTCTCACTGTGACGATTGCTCACTGTCTCACCATAACAACCATTCACGGTCTCACCGTAAAAATTCTTTATTATTTTCTTTAAACCCGTATCATGGTAATTTTTATTTCACCTCTTTTACTTTCCCGCATTTTTATTTTTGTGACAATTGACATTCCCAAATGATAAAACAAAAAGTTTCACTCGGTTCTTTACCCGGACTTTCTATCGTTTCGAAACCTTTCAACCTTGTAACCCCTTTTCTCTCTCGCTCTCTCAAACCTTTAGTAGATGCCTAGAATAAAACGATTGTCTTCATCCACACCTAAGAAGTGCAGCTCAAAGAAGAAGAAGATAACACCTAAGATGACACCCTAAGGATCATTAAATCTGAACCTGGTAAATCGTAGTGTTTTACTTGAGAAAGAAATCTGCCCTGAATGGATTTTATCTAGAAAATCTCTAGTCCTGATAGTGTTAAAAGAACAAGGCTGGTTAGAATGGTTCTCAAGGGAGAATAGACCCATCTATCTGAGGTTAGTAGCTCAGTTCTACCAGTATGCACAGTTCTCTTTTGACTCTGGTTAAAGTTATGTTGTGAGGAGATGTATTAGTAGTCAAAGATGCTCCTTATTGTTGAGGTTATAGGCTGCATGCCTTAAGATTCCTCACGAAGAAATTTGTGATGATAATCAGAGAGAACCTCCACCTAAAACTTATTTATTTGGTCATGAAGATGATCTGAAAACCCTAACCAGGAATGGCACCAAGAGAAGGGCCATCGCTGCTGAACTTGATGGAGAAACAGGGCTTCTATTTAAGTTTGTTTAAAATCTGGTTAGTCCAAAAAAAGGTAATTTTTCTGTGTTAAAATATCAAGATGTATTTTTTATTCATATTATAAAGAATGGACACAAGATCAACCTGTTAAAGTACATCATTCACCATATGTGTGAGTTGATCATGGTTACATCCAAGTCCACCTCTATGTTCCACTCTCGGCTGATATCAGCCATGCTTGTTGCAAAAGGCATAGTTGGACCTAATGAAGAAGTGCTTATAGACTACGAGTACTGTCTGTCTAAAGCCATCATCAGGAGAATAAAGATAAACTGGAATCCTTGGAAAAAGGAATGGGTGGAAGACAATGATAAGGTTTATGATAAATTTAATCCTGAGGATTATCCATCAAGTCTGAAAGACATTTATGATCCTGTTTTTGAACCAGATGAACTTGGTGAGTATTCAGAAGAAGAGGAAGAAGAATCTGAAGTACCACATAGGGAAGTAGTTGTTGTTGAGGAAGAAAGTACTATTGTTCCTCCTGTTGTTCTTGAAGAAGAAGTTCCTACCCTCAGTGAAGATGTTAATATAGAAATCCAACCTGAGGCTGAAAGAGAATTAGTGGTCCCAGAATCTGAGCAGCAAGCCATAGAAGAGCCTATTGTAGAAGAACTCCCTGTTATGCAAGAAGCGAATCTGGAAGAACTCACTGTGGAATAATCGGTTCCGAAAATAGTACCCTCTGCTGAAGAGAGGATGGATATAGCCTTTCAGTTGGCTAGACAAGAAATGAATGAGGAACTTAGAGTTGAAACTATGGATTTCGACCAAGCTCCTAATTCTCTCAGTCCTAGGAAGGAGGCACCTATTGAGGGGGAGAAAACCCAAAATCTTGAGTCTGATGAAGCCTCGCATCCAACTGAGTCAAGTCCTATGGACACTCAGTACAAATTTCCTTGTTTCTATTATGTGAATAAATCTCAGCAAGTTACTACAATCGAGCTTGATCTCTCTTCCCTTTTTGGGTGGAATTCAGTTTCTAACTTTGCCCCTGAGAAGGAACCAGAACCTGAACCTATCCCTATACCAATTCATACACCTGAACAGCTGCCCTTTTTTAGTAAGGATGATTTAAAGGAATTTGGAGATACTCTCCTATCTGGTGTTGAGAAACTTATGAACTCCCAACCTCGTGTTGTGACAAATTTGAGTGAGATAGATGCCTCACTGATTTTGGGAAAAATTATCTGGCAAATCCAACCTAAAATGCTCCATGAAATTCAAGAAGTACGAGTTGAAAATAAAGTGCTCAATAATGAAGTCACAACCCTGAGAAGCATGGTTGAGGACATGCAGAAAGAGCTGCATTCGAGATCAGAGCTTGTTACTGCCTCTCTAGAACCCACTGTTTCTCAAATCTCTCGAGATGTTGTGTCTTAGATTCACCCTTATCTGTTATCCTTTGATGAAAAGATTGCATAAAGGCACAAATAGTTGTTGAAGGAAATGAGAGATCTTGTGGTGAACCTTAATAAACTCACTAATGAGTACACTGGTTGTCTTCAAAAGGTACTGAATCAGCTCAAATCTCTTACCACAGTCGTCAATGATTCTAATACCTCTGGTCAATCCTCTAAACCTTCCTTACATAGTACTTTGCTCAGATCTATAGTCAAAGAAGATATTCATAGTTCTTTCAGTGGATTCAATGTGGATTCTTTATATAAAGTTATCAAGAACAGTGATAGAGTTCTTGACCTTGTTCAAATTCATTCCAAGATTGCAAATGATACCCAGCAGGAGATTACTATGAAAGTGGATTTCTATTTCAACCGAATTTTCTCCAAGATTGATATGACCAACCACTTCAAATACCTTGTAAATAATATTTGAATTCCTCTTGTGACTCAAGCCTTCAAAAACCAAGTCCAAAAGCTAACTGATTTTACCAGATTGTTGGACAAGTTCATGGAAAACAAAGATGACTTTGAAAAATCCATGCAGTATGGTGGAGAGATTATTGGAGACTTCATCAGCCTCTTGAGACCTTATCTTCATGTCCAGAGTATAGCAATTATTGCTCTAGCAGATGCACCTCTCAGACCTGGACTTCCTACTTTCACCTCTACCTTAGCTTCAACTGCCATGTCTGTTGGCCAATCTCTCATTCGGATCAGGCCTGTAATTCTTGATCAGCAACTGCCTCGATCTTCTACTGCTCCTACCTTGGCTCCCTCAGTCTTCGAAGGTCTCCCTTTACCTTCTCTATCTACCATGTCTCTTCCTTCTTCTACATCATCCACTTCCCCTATGGATTCCTCTTCTGTTGCTGCTAAAGGTAAAGAGAAGGCCAATCCTTGAAGAAGACTGAGGCTTACTCCTTTTTTATGGGGATGTCTATATTATTTTTTTATCTCTTATTATTTTGTACTAAACTCTGTCTACTCTTAATGGAATGTGCATTGTTTACCCTCTCTTATTTCAACTTTTTGATAATCCCAAAAGGGGGAGAAGTTTCTATATATTATTTTCCATATAGTTGTATCTAATTTACACTTTAACTATGCATGATTTTTTATCATCAAAAAGGGGGAGATTGTTGGACTACTCATGTATTAATCATTTTTTAATGATCACAAATCTCATTAATGATCAAAAATTTCATTAATGATCACAAACCTCATTCAACCTAGTTAACTCTTAAATTATATCCAATCATGTGTATTTATGTTTCAAGTTTTCTCATGCTTTATAATGGTTAAGATCAATCCATTTCATGAATATTACTGTTTAAGTCTGAATATAGTTATTTGCCTAAGTACAAGACACCGTGAAGTCAGACACCGTGCAGCAAGACACCGTGAAAAAGACACCGTGAAGCCTGACACCGTCAAGTCAGACATCGTAATCTAGACACCGTGAAGCCAGACACAGTAAGCTAGACACCATAAGCCAGACACCATAAGCCAGACATCGTAAGAGAGACACCATGAAGAAGACACTATGACACTCAGACATCGTGAACAATACACCGTGAACAAGACATCATGAAACTCAGACTATGACACTAAGACACCATGTGCAGGAGACACTGTTTTCATAACATATTGTGACACCATTTCTTAAACTATTTTGTCATCTTTCAATTTAATGTTTAACGGTCATATTTGATGCCTTTAATGCACTGACATAATTAATGTTTCTTTTTAGACATAGTATGAGGTACGAGGTATGAAACACATGGAACCTGTCGGATAAAACTCATGAATTCAAAGATAAAGAGTAGATAGTTCCCAAAAGCAACACAGTGAGATACTGAATGAAAAACAAGCCTGTGAGCACGACCGTGAAGAACACATTGCAAGATTTTTAATGAAATCATTTTCTCATGCATGCAATCTGACTCTGCTGAAAAACATATGAAGTACACTGGAATTCAGAGAACATCTTCACATTATCAAAGCTTATGGAGAACACAAGCTGAATTGTGACACTCTGTTTTTCAAGACAAAAAC
This sequence comes from Viscum album, assembly GCA_963277665.1. Taxonomy (NCBI): domain Eukaryota; kingdom Viridiplantae; phylum Streptophyta; class Magnoliopsida; order Santalales; family Viscaceae; genus Viscum; species Viscum album. The sequence goes on along the minus strand of OY728141.1, from coordinate 458,410,651 downwards.
CAGAGAAGGACTCAGAAGCATTTCTGTTTAATCAAAGGATTCTAGAGCTGCACTTAGAATCACTAGATCATTTTAAACTCATATTTACTCTCTTAGTGATTCCTTTACTTATTTCTTGAGTAGTGTGTGTACTTTGTATATTCCATACACACATTGACTCATGTGATAAACTGAAGTATTTCTAAATCCTTACATCAAACTCTTTATACTTTTTTTTACCCACAACAACTGTGGAAGAGGTCCCTGTGTGGCCTGGTTATTATTTGTTTTTACCCACAAAAACTATGGAAGAGGTCCCTGTGTGACCTAGATGGTCTGTGTACTTTTGTTAACCCTGATCCAGGGTGTATATAAAAGTTTATTTATATAAACTTCTTGGTGACAGGTGATCACCAAGTGGAGTGGATTAGGTCTTGGCTTGAGACTTAACCACTTGTTTTATATCTGTTGTTCTATTTAAATTTAGTCTTCTCTGTTTTACTACTTTATTGCATAATCCAGAAAACACTAATTTCACTTTGATAGTTAGTCTTGGAAAGAAGTTATAACTGATTTGTCTTAGTAGGATAAATTCAAAAGTAATATTAATAATACATATTAATATTACTGAGAATTAATCAATATTCTAAGAAGTTTTTTAAATAGTCAAACTCTTATAATAGTATAACCTTGATTAACTGGGATGTATCTATTTTTGGGGAAAACCATTTCTTTTAAAATAATATTTTTGTAATAGAATTTTTATAGTTACTCAATTCACCCCTCCCCTCTTGAGTAAAATACTCATACCAACAGAGGAATATTTTGATTTCTACGTGACTTTATTTTATACAGTGTATAAAACCCTTTTGACTATTAATTTCATTCAAACGGAATATTTTACACAAAGTGTTTTACTAAACGACAAAAGGAATGTTTTTGTCTTACGTATGCGGCGACAACGACTTCTCTACCGCCGTGATCATTATTTGAGTTTCAGTTTCCTCTACAAGAAAGAACTTTTTTTAAAGAAAAATAAATACCATGTTTTACTTTTCATTTATTTTTGTATTGAAAATGGTTTTGATAATGTTTTGATTATATTAATGTCTTGTATTGACATCTTGTGATTGAAATGTGGAAATGTTATGTTTCATGTATGCATGTTTTATGTGATATGATTATGTTATAGTTCTTGGACATTATTTATTAAGATGGTTGGTTCCGTGATAAACTAAGGGTGGGTGAGCCCGAGATAGCTCTCCAATGCATTGGGTAACACGAAGGAGTTAAACGCTAAGGTTACTCCGAAGAGATTTAGGGAATATACTATAATGGGTATTCCAAATTTAATCATGAGGGTTACTCCCTACATAAGAATGTTATGAATGCCTCAAGTTACCTTTATGTCTTATAATTTCTATGAGTTATTCATAAATCCAATTATTTCATGAGGTATGTTAAAGTGATTATGTTTTATGAGTAAAGTATGATTTCATTGATTCTTATGTATACATGGACTAATTTTTTATTTCCGTATTTTTATATCCCTTACTGAGATTTTTATGCTCATCCCAAGTTTTTGAAATATTTTTCATAGGACATAAAGTGGAATAGGGTCAAGGATAGGATCAAGGAAATGTCATGTTGTCTAAGACATGGAACTAGACATGAAACTTTTGTTTAAGAGTTTTTATTTTGTGAAAAAAAAATGGAAACTGAGTAGATGTGTCTATTTTGTAATCGTTGAGATGTAATAGTTATGTCCTAATCCTCTAAAACTCTAAACATAAAAATATCCTTAATGTTAATTATTCATTTAATTCATGATTATGTAATGTTTTAATGTTGGGTCCTTATAGTTGGTATCAGAGGCCTGTTTAGATTACTTTAGAGGTTAGGGAATTCTTTAAGCATAAGTGACATTACCATAATGGTTAGGATTTCAGGAAGAGTAATTGTTTTTTTAGATAAAGTGTATGAGTTTAAGATAACATTAATAATTATATCTTAGTATTATATGATTATTTTTTATATATACTCATAGTGACCTTTTTGGTTTTAGTAAATGGCTGGATCTAGCAGGAACCAAAGTAACAGTTGATGTGAAGGAAACTATGACAGTTTTCTGAACGAGCAACTGAATGATATGGGATTTTCAATGAGAACACTTGTGGTTATTCTCAACCAACTATCTAGAGTCATGATTGACCACCTAAACCTTAGTGATTTTTATAAGGCATCATATATACGAGAAACAAATCCCTAAGGAAGTACAGGTAATAATCATAAAGGTAAGAATGTTCAAAAACCTATGTGTCAAAGATGTGGGAAGAAAAACCTAGGAAAATTTTTCAAAAGGGACAAAAAGATTCTATAGATGTGGAAATGAAGGTCATAAAGCAAAAAACTTCCATGGAAAAAGGAATCATCTAGTTGACTCTAAGAAAGGGAAAGAAGTTCTTTCTGAAGGATCAATTGAATGTTTTAAATGTGGTGTGCATGGTCATTATGAAAACACATGTCCAATGAAGATTTTTCGGGAATGGGATCACCAGGATCGTACAAATATTCATTTACCAATTCCTAATTCCATTCCGATTGAGGATTAAGAAACTAAAAATGACCAATGAAAGGTATCGATTATTTCTTAACATATGTTTTCCTATTATTGAATCTTAGGATATGATTCATGATTTTGTTTATATGAAATAAGTATTTCAGAATAAGTTGGAAAGGGATGGATAATGGATCAGGAATAATGTTGAATGAGTTAGAAGTCAACACATAAGGGATTCAAGAGTTATGGTAGATTTTAGGATGGTGAAATGCTCTAAAGTATTAAGGCTCTTTTGATGATGGGATTACATTAGAAGCCTTTTTATTGTATGTGTAACCCAGATGTTTGATATATGAAAATTTTATTCAAGGAATAATTATCTTTTCTTTTGTGGATATAGTTATAAAGAACCATTTTGGTTTATATGATCCTTGAATTTGAGGTAATTAACGGTTAATATATTTTGGGATGCAAAACAAAAGTTATTAGATAACCTTTGTGGTTAAAATATGTTATGGTTATTTTTGATGAATTTTTCTCTTCTTGGGAATGTTATAATATTACATAGTTTTTTAAAAGGGACAACACGCAGACTGTGTGACAACCCGTCGCATCAGGCGAAGCTGTGGGAATCGAACCCACAACCAAAGTGTGACTGGTATTTATTTCCTACCACTAGACTACATGAATTCCCTGGTTAGTATGACTTATTCTTTTTAGATAGATGATCTTATGAATCAGTAATATGTTGATTTTGGGTTATCTATGGAAATGATTAACCTATCATGGAGGATATGTGATTAGGTTAATTACTTTTCAGTATGAGACTTTAAGATTAACTGATGTTATTTGGATATAAATGTTAAGATTTATCTTGGAAGACTATGTGATTAAATACTTCATAGATTTGGGTTTAAATCTTAGTTTGGATTTCTTTGAAGAATTTTATGGATAGCTGTTTATTTAATGGTCTTTCTTGAACCTTGGGTTCTTTTTGTTGAATTTTGGAGATTAAGAGTAATATTTATTTTTATAAAGGATTATCATTTTGAGGATTATATGATCCTGTTCTAACAATTTTGGTTTTGGTTAAGGTCTAAAGACATGGGAAATATATAGTTCCCCTTTTGTGGATTATGTGATTCTCTAGAAGATGATTCTTCTAATTTTGACGTGACCAAGTCTTTTTTAATGCTCATCGTTTGGAGAAAAGATTAGTTTTGGTAGAAACTTATTAAAGGATCAAACTCGACTTGATGGTAAGTATATTTACTTATGTTTTTATTCTATGTAGTAAATTAATTCCTCAAAATTATGAAAAGGAACGTAAAACAAAAACATTTTTGGTTTACATTTCCTACTGGTTAATCAAAGACCGTTTACACACATCATATGTTTGTGATTTTCTTGTGTTTAACTTTCTCCTATACATGTTTTCTATCACTCTCCATCAAAATTTGACCCTTTGTTTTCTCTTCCATATCCATGTTTTCATGGAATCCTAGTATCTGTTGTCTCGGGTGACCTTTGTACTTTTCTTTTAAAGTGATAGTTTAATTTACACCTTTTTCGATGTGGGGCATTCAATGAAGTTTCTGAGCCCAATTTTAAAATTATGAGGACACAATTCCCAAAAGGTGGGAAGGATGTAACATCCCAGGTAAATAAAGAATATGAAATTTTCATATTTATTAATTTTTTTGAATAAAATATTAATATTACTTTAAAGTTAATGCTATGTTCGATGGTGTACCCAATACGTAACAACGAGTTTCTTTGAAATCTTACGTTGCACACTAATAATATAATAATATTATTCTAAATGATAGTTAACGCCTAGCCGTTGTAATAGCGGTAATTAACAGAACTAACTAAAAAATGATTATATTTGTTTGTTAAATATTTTAACAATTACCCAATAAATTATATAGGCTTAAAATGCGAATGAATCCAATTTTAAGCATAAATATTCTAATATTCTTTAAAAGGCCGATTAACCGCCTTTTGATGGCGAACCCTTTTTAAATCCACTTTTTGACAATTTTATATGTTATATTTGAAAAAATAAAATCCTTCTTTAGAATAGGGACATCAAAATTCAAATTGTGTAATTTTTTGTTATTTTTTCGATAAAGTTCATTTTTTAAATGAATAGTGAAAATGCTGTATTTTAATTTGAAACCTCCATTTAATCTAATTTATTTATATGGTTTTATTATCTTTTTAATTGGTTTTAAAGTTTAATTAGAATATATTTTTAAAATTTAATTCAATGGTGGTCATTTGAATTAATTTCACTTTGAAATTGGACATAAACAAGTATCAATCTTTTGATAGGTATTGTTTCTTAAAAACACACTATTTGATTTAACAGTGGGAATCAATTATAAAATTAATTAATTAAACTTATATGTTCTAAATTTGGTAAAATGGACATAATTTTTGAATTTGGAATATCAAATTTACTTTGGATAAATTTTTGGTATTTTCTGACAAATGTTCATTTTTAATGAATAGTAAAAAATACTGCATTTTACTTCAAAACTGCTTTTTCATCTAATTTAATTATATAGTTATATTTTCCTTTTAATTATATTTAAAGTTTAATTGAATTAGGTTTTTATCACTTCATACAATGAAGTTCATTGGAAGTAATTTCGCTTTTCAATTGGATGTAAAAACATGTCAGTCTTTTGATAAATTTTACTTCTTAAAAACCCATCTTTGGTTTTGACAAAGGGAATTATTTTTAAATTAATTACTGCAATTTCTGTGTTTGGAATTTGGTAAAATGGATTCCATATATAGAATCATATGCTCCAAATTATTTAATTAATAGTCTTTTGTTTTTGGAAATTATGAATAGTAACATCGGTAATTATCTTTAATTATCGTGATTAATTAGTAATCGGGTAGTTAAGGGTAATAAAATAATATCATAATAATATAAAATGACCCCAAAATGTGTCCAAATCCTTTTTTTTAGTCATGTTCAACCATGGGACTCCTTGTTCCAACTTAGGGACCTCATGGAATCACTTTTGTGTGATAATGACATTTTAACATATTATTTTTAAAGAAAGGAGAATATGACCAAACTATGTAACACCTAAGTAAAACAATTTTAATTTTGTTTACGTAAATTATATCTTAGACTATAAATAATCATTAGAAAGATAAAACGATTTCCTAAATCCTGGTATTTTTTTATAATTTTTAGACATTAAATAAATAAATTTATTTATGACACCATGATGATGCATTGATTACCTCATTAATGAACGACTTAAATAAAATGAAAATATAAGGTAAAATCTAAGACATAAACTTGTCAAAAACCTATTGTATGGGTGGATTTAGAACCCTTATCACCTTATCCTTGAAATATATCATTTTGGGACCTTTAAAATCCAAAAATCATTTTATAATAAAGTAACATTTCTAGACTTTCCAAAAGTGACCCTCCTCCCTCTTATAAAAGGCCCCCACCTCTACCCCCTTACCCACACTTCTCAAGCCATTGGATCGTCCAAAATCTAATCATATTATCTTTCTACATACCTCTCTCACTCCTAGAAGACTCACTCTGGCCATAATTCTTTCCAAGGAAGCATTTGGATCAAATCAAAAAGAGTTACCCGATTTAGAGGTAAAGTCTTCTCTCGAGTTTCTTTCTTTTATTTTCCTTCTTCACTCACCACTATCTTCTTATTATTTGATCCCATAATAACACCAGTATCATCAATATACTAGGATTTTTTATGATAAGTATTCAACCTACACTTACACACACCTCCTTCTAATGGTTAAATAACATACTGTTTTTGTGGGTGGCGAATGACTGCCTCACGAAATGATGATTGTTCAATTTTTTTTAACACATTTCATGGTGTCCATTATGATTTAATTGTATTTAAATATGATATATATGGAATTTCTTTCTTTATATATTCTTCTGAATTTTATTTTTAAATCACATCGCTATGCTTTTCATGTTGTGGAACTACGATAATTTCATCTGAGGAAGTGTGGACTAACGCCCCCTCAAGTGATGTGACTCGTTAATGCCAAACATGGAATTTATAAATAATGTAATTAATGAAATTATTTTACCTATATAACATATATATTATACTTTAATTATAATATATATATATATATATGTCTCATTTTGTTTTAATTCCTTTAATATGAAAAAGAAATGAAAGTAGTGTTCATGCATACGTACGGCCTACCGTCTCCATGAACGGTGCATTTCATTTTTATCTCCAAATGTCATGGAATAATATAAAATGAATATATACTGAATATATATGATATTTAAATCATTAATACCATTTTGGAGATGATATACTTACAACTACATGGGAAATTCTTTTCAAACAAGTTCATTGTTGACTCATGTACCGAACATTGACAAAACATATGATATGAACTCACATAATTAACTAATTATTATAACATGATAACATGTGATATGAATTGAATAATAAACTTTAAAGTAATTCCTTAACCAATTATAAATTGACCAATGTTTATTATTCAGGAATATAAATAAACGAACAAGACAAGTCGGACTTGAGGTAAGGGATCCTACCTCTCTCTTTCTTTTTAAGTACTCTCTTTATGTAATTTATTTTAAGCCCATATTTATTATGTTAGGGTATGTTCTTTTATGTTCCTATTACTGTAATTTTTATATTCATGTTATTCTATGATTCATTTGGTTCTTATTATCTTTTGGTCATACGACTTGATTGATTACTATGAGGTAAGGGGTTTTTATCTCACTTTTTATTCCCGTGAGATTCATGATACATTTGCCACTATATCATTTGAGTGGTGTATGTACTGCCCATTATTATACTCTTTGTGTAATATACATTCATTTATGGGTATTTAAATCAACATTTTATAGTTCTTCTTTCATGGGGTGTACATTTCGAAAGTTACCCAAATCAGTAAGGGAACCTTTCACCCTCCTCTTTTTAAAAGACTTCTTTTTGTTGGGTCTTTTAATTTACACCTTATTAATGTTGGGATATGTTCTTATATATCCTTATTGCTGTAAATTTTATGTCCAAGTGATGAGATACCCTTTTTGTCTCTCATCATATCATTTTCTTAATTTTAAAATGATGTTGTTAGGCTGTCGAATTTCTGTAAGGGTACTTCTTAACCCAATTTCAATTCTTTGGGTTAAACCTCTAATTCTTGATTATGTCGTTCCATGAATATGTGTGGATTACCACTGATTGTTTTACACTTAATATCCACTTATATTGATTGTATTTATATTTTTCACACATAATTATGTAATTGATTTATCCTTAATCTAAGGATATCGTCTTTGTACGGGACTTCGTCTCAATATCCTTTCATTGAGGCATCTTTTGATTTCACCACGACATTATTTTATACAGTGTATAAAAACCTTTTGACTTTTAATTTCATTCAAAAGTAATATTTTTACACAAATCATTTTACTAAACGAAAAATGGAATGTTTTTGTCTTACGTATGCGGCGACAACGACTTCTCCGCCGCCGTGACCATTATTTGAGTTTTGGCTTCCTCTACAAGCCATAATTTTTTTAAAAGAAAAATAAATACCATGTTTTACTTTTATTTTTTTTATTGAAAATGGTTTTGATAATTTTTTGATTATATCAATGTGTTTTATTGATATCTTATTATTGAAATGTGTAAATGTTATGTTTCCTTTATGCATGTTTTATGTGATACGATTATGTTGTGGTTCTTGGGAATTGTTTATGAAGACAGGTGGTTCTGTGATAAACTAAGGGCATGTGATCCCTAGATAGCTCTCTAATTCATTGGGTAATGTGAAGGAGTTAAACTCTAAGGTTCCTCTTAAGATATTTAGGGAATATACTATAATGGGTATTCTAAACGTAACCATGAGGGTTACTCCCTACGTAAGAATGCTATGAATGCCTCAAGTTACCTTTATGTCTTATAATTTCTATGAGTTATTCATAAATCTTATGATTTCAAGAGGTATGTTAATGTGATTATTTTTTATGAGTAAATAATGATTTCATTGATTCTTATGTATACATGGACTAATGTTTTCTTTCCGAATTTTTATATCCCTTAATGAGATTTTTATGATCATCCCAAGTTTTTTAAATGTTTTTCACAGAACATAAAGTGGAATAGGGTCAAGTATGGGATCAATGAAATTTCATGCTATCTAAAACATGGAACTAGACATGACTCATTTGTTCAAGTGTTTTTATTTTGTGAAAAAAATGGAAACTGAATAGATGTGTCTACTTTGTAATCGTTGAGATGTAATAGTTATGTCCTAATTCTCTAAAACTCTAAACCTAAAAAGATCCTCAATGTGAATTATTAATTTAATTCATGATTATGTAATGTTTTAAGGTCAGGTCTTTATAGTTGGTATCAGAGGTCAGTTTAGATAACTTTAGAGGTTATGGTATTCTTTAAGCATAAGTTACATTACCATAATGGTTAGGATTTCAGGAATAGTAATAGTTTTTTTAGATAAATTCAATGAGTTTAAGATAACATGAATAATTATATCATAGTATTATATGATGATTTTACCGATATACTCACAATGACCTTTTTTGTGTTATTAAATGGCTGGATCTAGGAGGCACCAAAGTAACAGTGGATGTGAAGGAAACTGTGACAGTTTTCTGAACGAGCAACTGAATGGTATGGGAGCTGCAATGAGAACACTTGTGGTTATTCTCAACCAACTATTTGGAGTCATGATTGACCACCTGAACCTTAGTGATTTTTATTAGGCATCATATATGCAAGAAACAAATCCCTACAGAAGTACAGGTAATAATCATAAAGGGTAGAATGTTCAAAAACCTATGTGTCAAAGATGTGGAAAGAAACACCTAGGAAAATGTTTCAAAAGGGAAATAAAGATGTTGTAGATGTTGAAATGATGGTCATAAAGCAAGAACCTGCCATGGAAAAAGAAATCATCTATTTGACTCTAGGAAAGGGAAAGAAGTTCTTTCTGAATGATCAATTGAATGTTTTAAATGTGGTTTGCATGGTCATTATGCAAACACATTTCCTATAAAGAAGTTTCGGTAATGGGATCACCAGAATTGTACAAATATTCATTTACCAATACCTAATTCCATTCCGATTGAGGATGAAGAAACTAATAATGACCAATGGAAGGTATAGATTATTTCATAACATATGTTTTCCTATTATTGAATCTTAGGATATGATTCATGATTTTTTTTGTAGGAAAGAAGTATTTCAAAATAAGTTGAAAAGGAATGGATAATAGATCATGAAGAATTTTTAATGAGTAAAAAGTCAACACATAAGGGATTCAAGAGTTATTGTAGATTTTAGGATGGTGAAATTATTAAAAGTATTAAGGCTCTTTTGATGATGGGATTACATTAGAATACTTTTTATAGTATGTGCAACCATGATGTTTGATATATGAAAATTTTATTTATAGAATAATTATCTTTTCTTTTGTGGATATAGTTATAATGAACCATTTTGGTTTATATGATCCTTGAATTTGAGGTAATTAATAGATAATACATTTTGGGATGCTAAACGAAATTTATTAGATAAATTTTGTGGTTAAAATATGTTATGGTTATTTTTGATGAATTTATCTCTTCTTGGGAATGTTATAAAATTATATAGTTTTTTAAAAGGGACAACACGCAGACCGTGTGACAACCTGTCATGTCAGAAAAGGCTGCAGGAATCTAACACACAACCAAAGTGCGACTGGTATTTATCACCTACCACTAGACTACGTGAAGTCCCTGGTTAGTATGACTTATTATTTTTAGTTATATGATCTTATGAATCAGGAATAAGTTGATTTTGGGTTATCTATGGAAATGATTAACCTATCATGGAGTATATGTGATTAGGTTAATTACATTTCAGTATGAGACTTTAAGAGTAACTAATGTTATTTGGAGATAAATGTTAAAATTTATCTTGGAAGATTATATGATTAAATCCTTCAGAGATTTCGGTTTAAATCTTAGTTCATATTTTTTTGAAGAATTTTATGGATAGCTATTTATTTAATGGTCTTTCATGAACCTTGGGTTCTTTTTGTTGAATTTTTGAGATTAAGAGTAGTATTTCTTTTTATAAAGGATTATCCTTTTGGGGATTATCTGATCTTGTACTAACAATTTTGGTTTTGGTTAAGGTTTAAAAACATGGAAAATATATAGTTCTCCTTTTGTGGATTATGTGATTCTCTAGAAGATGATTCTTGTACTTTTGATGTGACCAAGTCTTTTTGAATGCTCATCGTTTGGATAAAAGATTAGTTTTGGAAGAAAATTATTAATGGATGAAACTATACTTAAAGGTAAGTATATTTCCTTATGTTTTTATTCTATGTAGTAAATGAATTCCTCAAAATTATGAAAAGGAATGTAAAAAAATGTTGTTGGTTTTGGTTTCCTATTGGTTAATCAAAGACCGTATACACACATCATAAGTTTGTGATTTTCTTATGGTTAACTTTCTCTTAATCATGTTTTCTATCACTCTCCATCAGAATTTGACCCTTTGTTTTCTCTTCCATATCCATGTTTTCATGGAATCTTAGTATCTATTTTCTCTAGTGACCTTTGTAATTTTATTTTAATGTGATAGTTTAATTTACTCATTTTCCGATGTGGGGCTTTCAATGAAGTTTCCAAGCCCAATTTTAAAATTGTGAGGACGCAATTCCCAAAAGGGGGGAAGGATGTAACATCCCAGGTAAATAAAGAATATGACATTTTCATATTTATTAATATTTGTGAATAAAATGTTAATATTCCTTTAAAGGGAATGCTATGTTCGATGACATACCCAATACACAACAACGAGTTTCTTTGAAATCTTTCGTTGCACACTAATAATATAATAATATTATTTTAAATGGTAGTTAACGCCTAGTCGTTGTAATGGCGGGAGTGAACAGAACTAACTACAAAATGATTATATATGTTTGTTAAATATTTTAACAATTACCCATTAAATGATAGAGGCTTAAAATGCGAATGAATCCAATTTTAAGCATAAATATTCTAATATTTTTAAAAGGTTGATTAACCGCCTTTTGATGGTGAACCCTTTTTAAATATACTTTTGACAATTTTATATGTTATATTTGAAAAAATAAAATCCTTCTTTAGAATCGGGAAATAAAAATTTACTTTGTGTAAATTTTTGTTATTTTTCCGATAAAGTTCATTTTTTAATGAATAGTGAAGATGTTGTATTTTAATTCGAAACCTCATTTTAATATAATTTATTTATATGGATAGATTATCTTTTTAATTGGTTTTAAAGTTTAATTATAATATATTTTTACCATTTAATTCAATGTTGGTCTTCGAAATTAATTTCAGTTTGTAATTTGACATAAACAAGTGTCAATCTTTTGGTAGATATTGTTTCTTCAAAACACGCTATTTGTTTTGACAGTGGAAATGAATTATAAAATTAACCAATGAAATTTATATGTTTTTAATTTGTTAAAATTGACATCATTTTTGAATTTGGAATATCAAATTTACTTTGGATATATTTTTGGTATTTTCTGAAAAATGTTCATTTTTAATGAATAGTGAAAAATACTGCATTTTACTTCAAAACTGCTTTTTCATCTAATTTAATTATATAGTTAGATTGTCCTTTTAATTGGATTTAAAGTTTAATTGAATTATTTTTTTATCACTTAATACAATTATGTTCATTGGAAGTAATTTTACTTTTTAATTGGATGTAAAAACAAGTCAATCTTTTGATAAATTTTACTTCTTAAAAACCCATCTTTGGTTTTGACAACAGGGATTGTTTTTAAATTAATTACTGTAATTTATGTATTTGGAATTTGGTAGACTGGATTCCATATTTGGAATCATAAGGTCCAAATTATGTATTTAAGATGCTTTTGTTTTTGGACATTATGAATAGTAACGACGGTAATTATCTTTAATTATCGTGATTAATTAGTAATCGGGTAGTTAAGGGTAATAAAATAATATCATAATAATATAAAATGACCCCAAAATGTGTCCAAATCCTATTTTTGGATTCATTTTGGACCATGGGATGCCTTGTTCCAACTTAGGGACCCCATGGAATCACTTTTTTGTGATATTGACCTTTTATCATATTATTTTTAAAAAAGGAAAATATAACCAAACTATGTAACACCTATGTAAAACAATTTTAATTTTGTTTATGTAAATTATCTCTTAGATTATAAATATTCATTGTAAAGCTAAAAATATTTCCTACATCATGGTATTTTTTTATAATTTTTAGACATTAAATAAATAAACTTATTTATGACACCATAATGATGCAGTGATTACCTCATTAATGAATGATTTAAATAAAATGAAAAGATAAGCTAAAATATAAGACTTAAGTTTTTATAAAACCTATTGTATGGGTGGATTTAAAACCCTTATCACCTTATCCTCGAAATATATCATTGTAGGGCCTTTAAAATCTGAGAATCATTTTATAATAAAGTAACATTTCAAGACTTTCCAAAAGTGACCCTCCTCCCTCTCATAAAAGGCCCCCACCTCTACCCCCTTACCCACACCTATAAAGTCTTTGTATCTTCCAAAATCTACTCATATTATCTCTCCACATCCCTCTATAACTCTTATAAACCTCACTTTTGTCAGAAGTCTTTCCAAGGAAGCCTTTGTCTCAGATCAAAAAGAGTTACCCAATTTAGAGGTAAAGTATTATCTCCAATTTCTTTCTTTTATTTTCCTTCTTCACTCACCACTATATTCTTATTATTTGATCCCATAATAACACCAGTATCCTAAATATACTATTATTTTGTTATGATAATTATTCTACCTACACTTATACACACCTCCGTCTAATGGTTAAAGAACATACTGTTTATGTGGGTGGCGAATTACTGCCTCACGAAATGATGATTGCTCAATATTCTTTTAACACCTTTGATGGTGGCCATTATGATGTCACTATATTTATATATGATATATATGGTATTTATTTATTTCTATATTCTTCTGAATTTTATTTTTAAATCACATCGTTATGCTTTTCATGTTGTGGAACTACGATAATTTCATCTGAGGAAGTGTGGACTACCGCCCCCTCAAATGATGTGACTCATTCATGCCAAACATGGAATTTATAATGAATGTAATTAATGGACTTATTACCTATATAAAATATATATTATACTGGAATTATAATATATATGTGTATCATTTTTTTTAATTCTTTTGATATGACAAAGAAATGAAAGTAGCGTTCATGCGTACGTACGACATACCGTCTGCATTAACGGTGCATTTCATTTTTGTCTCCAAATGTCATGGAATAGTATAAAATGAATATATACTGGATATATATGATATTTAAATAATTAATACCATTATTGATGTAACACCCCGACCCCAGTTACCCAGAGTCGGTGCATTATTACGTAACATTGGCATGATCACAAAAGATCAAGTCTCGAAAGACCGATTAGTTTAGTAGACTTGGAAACACTAGATACATTCATAAAAGTTACATTACATCATAAAGTGAAAAACTACAATAACATGGTCTCCATATACCACACTCATATCCCCTTATTACTATCCCTGCAGGTCATTCATAAAATAATTCTTCACATCCTGGAAAAATTAAAACATTGAAAGGGGTGAGCTCAGATGCTCAGTAAGGATAACAATATAGTGGAAGCTTTTATAAATAAACATAAACATTTAAGGCAATGTATAACTAAAACAAAATCCTTTTAAACTTTAACTTCAGTGTAATATGGAAAAAGTAAAATTAAATAATGCCATTTACTTATTCACATGGATTTTCTACTAGTCGAATAATCACATGCAATATCAATAACCACTTTCATAATGATAGAATGCATAATGCCAAACTATCATAACCACGTAGCCAAGGCCTCGTGCCAAGACTAAAAATAATATTTTGTCAAGGCCTCATTCCAAGACACTATTTTGTCTCATGAGACCTACCGATGCATCGAGGAGCTATAGCGGGCTCCACCCATCACTTATTAAGTCCAATGCATTCCTCATATTAATAGGTTTAAACATATCATAAACCATAACATAGTCATATCACATAAAAAATGCATAAAGAAAACATAACATTTCCACATTTCAATCAAAAGATATCAATATAACACATTGATATAATAAAAACACTTTCAAAACCATTTTCAATACCAAAATAAAAGAAAATTAAAACTTTGTAATTATTTTTCATTTAAAAAAAGTTATGGCTTGTTGAGGAAGCTGAAACCCAAATAATGGTCACGGCGGTGGAAAAGTCATTTTCACCACATACGTACGACAAAAAAACATTCCCTTTTTTCATTTAGTAAAATGATTCGTATAAAAAGATTCCTTTTGAATAAATGTAAAATTCAAAGGGTTTTATACACCGTATAAAAGAAAGTTGTGTATAAAACAAAATATGCCTCAATGAAAAGAGATTGAGACGAAGTCCCTTACAAAGAACATTTTTTAAATAAAATAGATCTATTATGTGTATTCACTATAATTACACATAAATAAAGTAAAAATACAAGATAGTACATAATAATATCATGACATAATTTGAAAGTAGGAGATTAACCCAAAGAATGGAAATTGGGTTAAGAATTTCCCTTACCTCGTGTCTGACTTGACTCGATCGTTCTTTAACCTCCTAAATAATAAACTAGATTAAATTTATACTTTCTTAAGAACCCTTTTGAAGTTCATTCTTCCTTTTATATCACTTATTACCATGTTATGAACATTATGTAATTATTTATGTTAATAACGGTCGTTTTGTCGATCTTTGGTACTTGAGTCAAAAATAAACTTCTTATAATTACAAGTTGTTCGTGTGGTAAAATATACATTATATCCAGAATTATATTCATGATTTTGATATCATATATATAATATATATACAGTATATACATTCATTCATAATATTACGTAACATTTAGAGGTAAGAAAATGAAATGCACCGTTCATGGAGACGGTAAGCCATATGTACGCATGAACGCTACTTTCATTTCTATTTTGTATTTAATGGAATGAAATCATAATTATATAAAGTTATATTATAATTACAGTATAATATCATATATAATATCATTTACTCCATTCTTTATACATCCCACATATGGCATTAACGATTCAAATCACTTTGAGGGGGCGGTAGTCCGCACTTCCTAAAATGAAATTATTGTGTTTACCCAAATGGAAATCATAAAGGTATGACATAAATGAAAAATACAGAAGAATAAGGAAAACATAAACATAATATATATCATATATAAATATAGTGACATCTTAATGGCCACCATGAGAGGTGTTAAAAGAAGATTTAACAATCATCGTTTCGTGATGCAGAAATTCACCAACCACAAAAACAGTATGTTCTTTAACCATTAGACGAAGGTGTGTGCAAGTGTAAATCAGATCCTTCTCATAACAACATATTAGTATATTGAAGATACTGGTGTTCTTTTAAAATAATGGAATAAAAAGAGTTTAAGGGGTTGGAGAAGCAAAATAATACAAAATAACATAAGAGAAGACATTACCTTAAAATTGGGTAACTCTTTTTGATTTGAGCCAAAGGCTTCCTTGGGAAGAATTATGCACAAAGTTAGGCTTCTAGGAGTAAGAGAGGGAATTTGAGAGAGTATTTGGTTAGATGTTGTCCGAGCCAAATGTCTTTGATGGTGTGAATAAGGTGGTAGTGGTGGGGGCCTTTTATAAGAGGAGAAGAGGGGCACTCTTGGAAAGTAATGAAATGTTACATTATTATGAAGTAATTTTCAGATTTCAAAGGTCCCACAATTATATATTTCTATGATAAGGTGATAATGGTTCTAAATCTACCCATACAATAGGTTTTTTACAAGTGTAAGTCTTAGATTTGACATTATATTTTCATTTTATTTAAATCAATAATTAATGAGGTAGTCACTGCATCATCATGGTGTCATAAACATTTTAATTTATATAATGTCTAAAAATTATATAAAAAATATCATGACGTAGGAAATTTTTTTAGATTTACAATTAATATTTATAGTCTAAAATTTAACTTATATAACCCCATGTAATAATTGTTTTAGTAAAATAACTCATGTTTGTGACAATTTTATTTTTACTTTAAATAAAAAGTTATTAATGTCATTTTCTTACCCAAGTGGCTCCATGGGGTCCCCAAGTTGACCCTTTAATTGTATTGGTCGGCCATGACTCATCCAATAATTGTAGGACAAGTTTCAAGATATTTTCATATTTTTATAATATCATTTTTACCTTAAATTTCACTAATTACCTTTAATCGCGATTAATAAAACTTAAAAGTTATTATTCACCAAAAAATTATTTTAATCCCATTGAACCACATTTTACTTCCTAATGAAAACCATGTATGTCGGATTTTTGAAAATCAAATCACATAAGTGGTAATGTTTCATTTACACAAAAAATTAGTTTTTAAACTGCCACTTAGTGGTTTCACTATTCATCAAAAATTGAAGTTTTTCAGAAAAATACCAAAAATTCACCCTAAGATATAATTGATATTCTGAATTCAAAAATGGTGTCTATTTTACAAAATTCAAAACATATAAGTTGCATTAATTAATTTTATAATTAATTCCCATTGTCAAAACAAATAGAGTGTTTTTAAGAAACAATATCAATCAAAAGATTGACAATTGTTTATGTCCAATTTCAAAGTGAAGTTAATTCTAATGACCACCATTGGATAAAATGGTAAAACTATATTATAATTATACTTTAAAACCACTCAATATAATAATTTATCACTATTAATTATTTTGATTAAAAAAGTTTTTTTTAATTAAAATTTAGTAATTTTCAATATTCATCAAAATATAAAAGTTATCTGAAAAGTTCCAAAATTTCACCCTAGGCTAAATTCTATATTTCGAATCCAAAAATGAAGTCCATTTTGAAAGATAAAATTTATAAAATTTCAAAAAGTGGGTACTACTATTCATAATGGCTACTTTGAATGGTTGTGTTGTGTGTTAGAACTAGATGTTGCGTACAACACACGCTACTGTATTATTCAAAGAGAAGCGTACCGTGGAAGCTTGGGGTGTTACATTCTCCCCTCATTCAAATAATTTCATCCTTGAAATTTTATATAATATCACTATATAAAAAAGACTCGGGTGATTCTTCATCATAAGTTCCTCAGGTTCCCACGTTGCCTCCTCCATCTTATGGTTTCTCCATAGAACTTTTACCAGACGAGTCGTTTGGTTTCTCAGCACTTGTTCTCTTGTATCAAGAATCCTGACGGGCTCTTTGCAATAAGACAGATCGGGTTCTAGTTCCAATTCCTCATAGGTGAGTACATGCATTGGGTTAGGCATGTATTTTCTCAATAGTGATACGTGGAATACATCGTGAACTTTGGAGAGACTTGGCGGAATTTCCAAACAGTAAGCTATAGCCCCAATTCGTTCTAGAATTTCAAAGGGTCTAATATACTTGGGACTCAATTTACCTTTCTTACCGAAATGTATAACTCCCTTCCATGAAGATACCTTCAAGAAAACATGATCTCATACCTGAAATTACAACTCCTTCCTTCGGTTGTCATCATAGCTCTTCTGCCAACTTTGAGCTGCGTTGATGTGGTTTTGGATTACATTCACATTTTCCATCGTTTCCTCCACCAGTTCTGGGCCTACAAGTTTTCTTTCACCAACGTCATCCCAATAGGTTTGTGTGTGACATCTATTTCTGTATAACACTTCATATGGTGCCATCTGAATACTTGAATGGAAGCTATGGTTATAGGAAAATTTTACCAGAGGTAAATATTGATCCCACATACCCTGAAAGTCAAGTGAGAATGATCTAAACATGTCTTCTAAGGTTTGAATAGTTCGTTCTGATTGTCCATCTGTTTGAGGGTGGTAAGCAGTGCTCAAACGAAGTTCAGTATCCAAGGCCTTCTAATGACTTTTCCAGAATCTTGATGTAAAACGTGGATCACGATCCGAGACAATCGATAGGGGTACTCTATGAAGTCTCACAACTTCATTAATATATAGTCTTGCTAGACGTTCAAGTGGTAGATCTTCTCGTATAGTAAGAAAATGTGCTGACTTCATGAGACGATCAATAGTGACCTATATTGCGTCATTCCTTCTAGGAGTCTTTGGTAGTTCCATGACAAATTCCATCGTAATATTATCCCATTTCCACACAGGTATGGGAAGAGGTTTCAATACTCCACCAGGAAGTTGCCTTCCAGCTTTCACTTGTTGACAAACCATACATCTTGACACAAAATCAGAAATCTACCTCTTCATGTTTTCCCACCAAAAATTTCTATTTAAATCTCTATACATTTTGGTGATCTCATGGTGTATAGAGAAATTGGAACTATGAGAATCATCCAACAATTCCCTCTTTAAATCAGGTATATCGGGAACACAAAGTCTCCTCCCAAATTTCAAAATTACATCTCCATACACAAAGTCACTCAATCTCCCATCATTCACATCTTTAATCTTCTTTTTCAACTCTTCATCATCGGCCTGAGAACACTTTATCCTTTCTAGTAAATATGTTTTGGAAACCATTTGAAAAAGTTTTGATGTTTCACCCTCCATGGTGATTCCCATATCCATCTTTACTCGATCCATGAAAATAGGATCCCTTTCCACTCTCATCATGTTCAAAACTCCATGATCTTTTCTACTCAAAGAATCTACAACCTTATTTGCCTTCCCTGAGTGGTAGTGTATCGTTCAATCATAATCCTTGATTAGTTCAAGTCATCGCCTTTGCCTCATGTTGAGTTCTTTTTGTGAGAAAATATATTTCAAACTCTTGTGATCGGTATATATCTCACATTTTTCACCATAGAGATAATGTCTCCATATCTTCAAGGAAAATATTATAGCAGCTAACTCGAGATCATGAGTAGGATAGTTCTTCTCATGAATTTTTACCTGTCGTGATGCACAGTCAATAACCCTATCATTCTGTATAAGGACACAACCAAGTCCTTTCATTGATGCATCACTATAAATAATAAACCCATCATTACCTAATGGTAGAGTCAATATAAGAGCATTGAATAATCTTCTCTTTAGTTCTTCAAAACATTCTTCACACTCTTTTTTCCAGAAAAATTAAACCCCTTTACATGTGAGCTTTGTTAATGGGTTAGCCAATCGGGAAAAATTCTGGAAAAAAGTTGATAACAACATGCCAAACCAATAAAGTTGTGTACCTCAGCTATACTCGTTGGTGCTGGCCATTCTTGGATTGCCTTGGTCTTAGAAGGATCAACGGAAATTCCATCCTTAGAGACAATATGGCCAAGAAAAGAAATCTCCTGAATCCAGAATTCACACTTTCTAAACTTCCCATGTAATTCATGCCTTCTAAGAGTCTTCAAGATAATGTGCAAGTTATTTTCACGATCTTCGTAGCTTTTGGAGTATACCAAGATATCATCAATAAATACCACTACAAAATCATCAAGATATTCCTTAAAAACTCTATTCATTATATCCATGAATATAGAGGGTGTATTATTCAATCCAAAAGTCATTACTGTAAACTCGTAATGCCCATACCTTGTTTGAAATGCTATCTTCGGAATGTCTTCCTTCTTCACACACAATTGATGGTATCCAGATCGAAGGTAAGTCTTTCAAAAGTATTGATCTCCATGTAGTTGGTCAAATAAATCATCAATGCAAGGTAGGGGATACTTGTTCTTTATTTTCATAGCATTGATCTCCCTATAGTCAACGCACAACCTCAGAGATACATCTTTCTTCTTAACAAAAAGGACAGGGGCTCCCCATGGAGAAACACTAGGAAAAATAAATCCTTTATTACTCAATTCCTATAGTTATTTATTTAGTTCAACTAATTCCACGGTGGCCATTCTATAAGGGGTCTTCGATATAGGCCTTGATCCATGAATTAAATCAATGGAAAACTCAACTTCTCGTTCTGGAGGATGTCCAGGTAAATCTTATAGAAACACATCTACATATTCTTTCACAATTGGTATATCCTCTATTTGAACATTCCTTTCCTCTCCCTTAGTCATTTCATTCTCTTCCTCCCCAATAATTGAATTTAGTTGACCTACTGGGGGTGGATCTAAATAAGAATTGGGTGGTGACGATTCTGCTCTAAAAATAAGGTGTTCCTTATCATCATCATCATCAAAAATCGTAACCTCCTTCTTCTTACAATAAATCTTTGCATCATAGTCTCAAAGCCAATCCATACCAAGGATTATATCAAACTCAATCATAGGTATGACAATGAGATCAGCGGATAAAGAACATTTATGTGCCCTAATGGGGACTAATTCACAAAACTTTGTTGCAATGATACTTCCCTTAGGAGTTTTGACTTAAAATTCTCTTGTTAAATAAAATTGGAAATATCTAATTTTATTAGAAAACTAGGACGATATGAAACAATGAGATGATCCAGAATCAACTAATGAATTTGCTAAACTTGAGTAAACCATTAAATTACCTGCCACCACGTCTTTCGTAGCTTCAACCTCAGCAGTCGTGATAACATAAGCTTGGCCTTGATCCCTTGGACTCTTCTGAGGTAAGTTCCCCTGACGCTTAGGACATTCATTTGCATAATGGCCCATATCTCTACAATTATAGCATTCCACATTAACAGCAACTCTCTTTCCCTTGAAATCATGATCTTGGTGGCCTTTTTCACCACACTTGTAACAGACTCCCATTCCCTTCAAGAAAGTACCGGGGTGTTTCTTCCCACATTTACTGTAGGACTGATATTCAACTTTTCCCTTCTTCCCCTTATTTCCATTTCCATATTGATCAGAATATCTCTTCTTTTCTTGCTTTTCTTTAAATTTATAATACTTAGATAATTCTTTTTCTGTCTTGATAGCACACGAGACAATATCTTCGTATGATGAGAAAGATTGTGATACTAAAGCTCGATGGAGAAATGGTTTTAACCCATCAAAGAAATGATCAATCTTACTTCATGGGTTACGTATATAATCTGGATCATGTCTCACTAACCTTGTAAAGTTAGCCTCATACTTTGCGACATTATCATCCTCCTTCTACCTCAGACTCAGAAATTGTCTTTCCCTATCTGCTCGATGGTCACGTGGAAAGTATTTTTCTAAGAAAATTTCCTTAAACTCCATCCATTACATACTTGATACGTATTCATCTTCCTTTTTGTTTTGAATCAACGACCACCATTGATCGGCATCTCCAGTGAGGCGGTAAACTGCCATGACAACCTTCTCCCTTTCGCTACTCCCCAAGGCGTGGAATATTTTATCTAAGGAGTTTATCCATTTCTCAGCTAATAATGTATTTTTACCCCCATTAAATGTTGTTGGTTGTTGCCTCATGAAGCGGTCTAACATTGATCCTCCACGTTGCGGATCAGGGTGCTCCATACGAGTAAGGTTATTATTCATAACCTAAGTGAGTTGCCCTAGTATGGTAATAAGTTTATCAGCACCAGTTGTACCTCCAGCTCCACAATATTATCTTGAGTAGGAGGGAAATCCCTACATGGAGTGTGCGCATTGATACGGTTTCCATTCCTCCAACTAGGTTCCATTTCTAAATAATGGCATAAACTATATTAGTTTATGAATCAAAATACATAACTCCATGCTTGTAAAACACTTAACATAAATTGAACTATAATCATAAAAATGTTTTCTTTGAGGAAGTATATACTCATAAACCCTTCATAATGATTTGTAAAGAAAATGAGAATTATCCTAAGCATATCCCCTGGGAGTGTCGTAACCAAGAGTGCAGCAAGGCCCATTGTCGTGCACCATTTCCCATTCGAGTCTATCTCAAAGTGGTGTTTTTGGGTTTTACCCCTAGGTACATCTATGCCAGAGCCACCTCTACCAGCTCGTATCCAGACAGGGATGTATTACTCTAAAAACTAACAAAATCTCTATAATTCCAAAATTCTAGGAAGTTATTCTATACTAATCCTCAAAGTTTGTCTTTGGGCTATGTGCTCTAATTAGAGTTTATCTAAATATAGCTTCCAAGGTTAGTACTAAACTACCTCTGATACCAACTGTAATGCCCCGGCCCCAGTTACCTAGAGTCATTGCATTATTACGTAAAATTGGCATGATCATGAAAGATCAAATCTCGAAAGTCCGATTAATTTAGTAGCCTTGGAAACACTAGATACATTCATAAAAGTTACATTAAATCATAAAGTGAAAAACTACAATAACATGGTCTCCATAGACCACACTCATATCCCCTTCTGATTATCCCTGCAGGTCATTCATAAAATACTTCTTCACATCCTAGAAAAATTAAAACATTGAAAGGGGTGAGCTCAGATGCTCGGTAAGGATAACAATATAGCAGAAGTTTTCATAAATAAACATAAACATTAAAGGAAATGTATAACTAAAACAAAATCCTTTTAAACTAGAACTTCAGCGTAATATGGCAAAATTGAAATGAAATAATTCCATTTACTTATTCACATGGATATTCTACAAGTCAAATAATCACATGCAATATCAATAACCACTTTCATAATGATAAAATGCACAATGCCAGACTATCATAACCACATAGCCAAGGACTCGTGCCAAGACTACAAATAAGATTTTTTTCAGGCCTCGTGACAAGACACTAGTTTGTATCATGAGACCTACTGATGCATCGAGGAGCTATAGCGGGCTCCACCTGTCAGTTATTAAGTCCAATGCATTCCTCATATGAATAGGTTTAAACATATCATAAACCATAACATAATCGTATCACATAAAACATGCATAAAGGAAACATAACATTTCCACATTTCAATCACAAGATATCAATAAAACACATTGATATAATAAAAACACTTTCAAAACCATTTTCAATACCAAAATAAAATAAAATTAAAACTTTGTAATTATTTTTCATTTAAAAAAAGTTATGGCTTATAGAGGAAGCCGAAACCCAAATAATGGTCACGGCGGTGGAGAAGTCATTGTCACCGCATATGTACGACAAAAAAACATTCCCTTTTGTCATTTAGTAAAACTCTTTGTATAAAAAGATACCTTTTGAATAAACGTAAAAGTTAAAGGGGTTTATACACCATATAAAAGAAAGTTGTGTATAAAACAAAATATGCCTCAATGAAAGGAGATTGAGAGGAAGTCCCTTACAAAGAAATTTTTTTAAATAAAATAGATCTATTATGTGTATTAAATATATGTACACATAAAGAAAGTACAAATACAAGATAGTACATAATAATATCATGACCTAATTTGAAAGTAGGAGATTAACCCAAAGAATGGAAATTGGGTTAAGAAGTTCCCTTACCTCGTGTCCGACTTGACTCGGTCGTTCTTTAACCTCCTAAATAATAAACTAGAGTTAATTTCTACTTACTTAAGAAAATTTATCAAGTTAAATATTCCTTTTATATCACTTATTATC
The DNA here is from genome assembly GCA_963277665.1 of Viscum album. Classification (NCBI taxonomy): domain Eukaryota; kingdom Viridiplantae; phylum Streptophyta; class Magnoliopsida; order Santalales; family Viscaceae; genus Viscum; species Viscum album. The sequence continues at coordinate 458,386,545 of OY728141.1, read as the reverse complement.
ATGTTATGAACATTATGTAATTATTTAAGTTAATAACGGCCTTTTTGTCGATCTTTGGTACTTGAGTCAAAAATAAACTTCTTATAATTACAAGTTATTTGTGTGGTAAAATATACATTATATCCAGAATTATATTAATGATGTATATATCATATATATAATATATATCCATTATATACATTCATTCATAATATTACATAACATTTAGAGGTAAGAAATGAAATGCACCGTTCATGGAGACGGTAAGTCGTACGTACGCATGAACGCTACATTCATTTCTATTTAGTATTTAATGGAATGAAATCATAATGATATAAAGGTATATTATAATTCCATTATAATATAATATATAATATCATTTACTCCATCCTTTATACATCCCACATATGGCATTAACAATTCAAATCACTTTGAGGGGGCGGTAGTCCGCACTTCCTAAAACGAAATTATCGTGTTTACCCATAATGGAAATCATAAAGGTATGCCATAAATGAGAAATACAAAAGCATAAGGAAAAAATAAAAATAATATATATCATATATAAATATAGTGACATCTTAATGGCCACCATGAGAGGTGTTAAAAGAATATTGAACAATCATCGTTTCATGAGGCATAAATTCACCAACCACGGAAACAATATATTCTTTAACCATTAGACGAAGGTGTGTATAAGTTTAAATCAAATACTTATCATAAAAAAATCCTAGAATATTTAATATACTATTTTTGTTACAAAATATTGGAATAAAAAGAGTTTAAGGGGTTGGAGAAGCAAAATAAAACAAAATAACATAAGAGAAGACATTACCTTAAAATCGGTTAACTCTTTTTTATTTGAGACAAAGGCTTCCTTGGGAAGAATTATTCCCAAAGTGAGGCTTCTAGGAGTAATATAGGGAAGTTTAGAGAGTTTTTAGGCAGATTTTGGCCGAACCAAATGGCTTTGATGGTGTGAATAAGGTGGTAGTGGTGGGGGCCTTTTATAAGAGGAGAAGAGGGGCACTCTTGGAAAGTAATGAAATGTTACATTATTATGAAGTAATTTTCAGATTTAAAAGGTCCCACAATTATATATTTCAAGGATAAGGTGATAAGGGTTCAAAATATACCCATAAAATAGGTTTTTGACAAGTTTAAGTCTTATATTTTATATTATCTTTTCATTTTATTTAAATCGTTAATTAATGAGGTAATCACTACATCATCATGGTGTCATAAAAATTTTAATTTATTAAATGTATAAAAATTATATAAAAAATATAATAATGTAGGAAATCTTTTTAGATTTCCAATGAATATTTATTGTCAAAAAGGTAACTTCTATAACCCCATGTAATAATTATTTTAGTAAAACAACACATGTTTGTGACAATTTTATTTTTACTTTAAATAAAAAGTTATTAATGTCATTTTCTTACCCAAGTGAATCCATGGGGTCCCCAAGTTGACCCATTGATTTTATTGGTCGGACATGACTAATTCAGTAATTTTAGGACAAGTGTCAATATATTTTCATATTTTTATAAGATCATTTTTACCTTAAATTTCACTAATTACCTTTAATCACGATTAATAAAACTTAAAAGTTACTATTCACCAAAAAATTATTTTAATCCCATTGAACCACATTTTACTTCATAATGACAACCATTTATGTCGTATTTTTAAAAATAAAATCACAGAAGTTGTAATGTTTCATTTACATGAAAAATTAGTTTTTAAACTACCACTTAGTGGTTTCACTATTCATTAAAAATTGAAGTTTTTCAGAAAAATACCAAAAATTCACCCAAAGATATAATTGATATTCTGAATTAAAAAATGGTGTATATTTTACAAAATTCCAAACATATAAGTTTCATTAATTAATTTTATAATTAATTCCCGTTGTCAAAACAAATAGCGTATTTTTAAGAAACAATATCAATCAAAATATTGACAATTGTTTATGTCCAATTTCAAAGTGAAGTTAATTCTAATGACCACCATTGGATAAAATGGTAAAATTATATTCTAATTATACTTTAAAACCACTCAATATAATAATTTATCGCTATTAATTATTTTTATTAAAAAAGTTGTTTTTAATTAAAATTTAGTAATTTTCAATATTCATCAAAATATAAAAGTTATCCGAAAAGTTCCAAAATTTCACCCTAGGATAAATTAAATATTCCGAATCCAAAAATGAAGTCCATTTTGAAAGATAAAATTTCAAAAATTTCAAAAATTAGGTATTACTATTCATAACGGCTACTTTGAATGGTTGTGGTGTATGTCAGAACTCGATGTTGCGTACAACACACGCTACTGTATTATTTAAAGAGAAGCATACCGTGGAAACTTGGAGTGTTACACTGGAGATGATATACTTACAAATACATGGGAAATTCTTTTCAAACAAGTTCATTGTTGACTCATGTACCGAACATCGACAAAACGTATGATATGAACTCACATAATTAACTAATTATTATGACACTATAATATGTGATATTAATCGAATAATAAACTTTAAAGGAATTACTTAAGAAATTATAAATTGACCAAATTTTATTATTCAGTAATATAAAGAAATGAATAAGACAAGTCAGACTTGAGGTAAGGGATCCTAACTCTCTCTTTCTTTTTAAGTACTCTCTTTTATGTCATTTCTTTTAAGCTCCTATTTCTTATGTTGGCGGATGTTATTTTATGTTCCTCTTACTGTAATTTTTATATTCATGGTATTTTGTGATTCATTTGGTTCTTTTTATCTTTTGGTCATACGACTTGATTGATTACAACGAGGTAAGGGGTTTTTCTCTCACTTTTTATTCCCATGAGATTCATGCTACATTTTCCACTATCTCTATTGAGTGGTGTATGTACTGCCCATTATTCTACTCTTTGTGTAATATAATCTAGTTTATGGTTATTTACATCAACATTGTATAGTCCTTCTTTCATGGGGTGTACGTTTCAAAATTTACCCAAATCGGTAAGGGAACCTTTCACCCTCCTCTTTTTAAAAGAATTATTTTTGTTGGGTCTTTTAATTTACACCTTATTAATATTGGGATATGTTCTTATATATCCTTATTTATGTAAATTTTATGTCCAAGTGGTGAGATACCCTTTTTATCTCTCATCAACTCATTTTCTGAATTTTAAAATGACGATGTTATTCTGTCGAATTTCTGTAAGGGAACTTCTTAACCCAATTTCAATTCTTTGGGTTAAACATCTACTTCTTGATTATGTCGTTCCATGAATATGTGTGGATGAACTCTGATTGTTTTACACTTAATATCCACTTACATTGAGTGTATTTATATTTTTCACACATAATTAGGTAATTGATTTATCCTCAATCTAAGGATACCGTCTTTGTGTGGGACTTCGTCTCAATCTCCTTTCATTGAGGCATATTTTGATTTCTACACAACTTTATTTTATACGGTGTATAGAACCCTTTTGAATTTTAATTTCATTTAAAAGGAATATTTTTAAACAAATAATTTTACTAAATGACAAAAGGAATGTTTTTGTCTTACGTATGCGGCGACAACGACTTCTCTACTACCGTGGCCATTATTTGAGTTTCGGCTTCCTCTACAAGTCATAATTTTTTTTAAAGAAAAATAAATACCATGTTTTACTTTTCTTTTATTTTGGTTTTGAAAATGATTTTAATAATGTTTTGATTATATCAATGTGTTGTATTGATATCTTGTGATTGAAATTTGGAAATGTTATGTTTCCTTTATGCATGTTTTATGTGATACGATTATGTTATGGTTCTTGGGAATTGTTTATGAAGATGGGTGGTTCTATGATAAACTAAGGGCGGGTGAGCCTGAGATAGCTCTCTAATGCATTGGGTAATGCGAAAGAGTTAAATTCTATGGTTCCTCTGAAGAGATTTCGGGAATATACTATGATGGGTATTCAAAACGTAACCATGAGGGTTACTCCCAATGTAAGAATGTTATGAATGCCTCAAGTTACCTTTATGTCTTATGATTTCTATGAGTTATTCATAAATATTATTATTTCATGAGGTATGTTAAAGTTCTTATGTTTTATGAGTAAATTATGATTTCATTGATTCATATGTATACATGGAATAATTTTTTTTTCCTTATTTTTATTTCCCTTACTAAGCTTTTTATGCCCATCCCATGTTTTTGAAATGTTTTTCACAGTACATAAAGTGGAATAGGGTCAAGGATGGGATCAATGAAATGTAATGCTGTCTAAAAAATGGAACTAGACATGACTCTTTTGTTCAAGAGTTTTTATTTTGTGAAAAAAAATGGAAACTGAGTAGATGTGTCTACTTTGTAATCGTTGAGATGTAATAGTTATGTCCTAATTCTCTAAAACTCTAAACCTGCAAAGATCCTCAATGTGAATTATTCATTTAATACATGATTATGTAATGTTTTCAGGCTGGGTTCTTGTATAAATAACTAACTTTTAACAATACTCTACACATTTATGGCTAGAAATTTTTTTAAAAATGTTGAATAAGTTGTTAATATTTGAAAATAAAATAATTCAGGGTAGAGGAATATTGAACCTAAATGGAGAAGGGGGAATTGACTTATAACATATTAATTTTATTTATATCATTGAAGTGGAAAATTAAACTCTCGTTCAAGTAACATCAAGGTGATGGATAGAAGGAATGTATTTGTATTAAATCACTAATTCAACCCAAACATAATTTGACCCACTTATGGAGTTATAATATTGATTAGACTAAAGTGAGGATTGAATTCAAACCATAATATAGGAATGCTACTTAAAACCATAGATGAATCTGTGTTTAATTATCCTCTAGATTATATATTTAGATCTAAATTGGATGAATGTCATTATGTTTTTATTTCTTAATAATGATATTCAATGCTAAAATTGAGTCGAAGTGAAATAGTTCATTCTTGGGGGTGTGATGTGAGTTGATTTTTTTTATTTTTTCTTCTTTTAAAATATTGTAACCCCATAATTCATGAAAATACATGGAAAATAATTTATTTTTATTGAATTGGTGAATTTGAAATATAATCTATAAATTGATAAATTAGTGACTTTAATTGACATATTAATTCATGATTGTAATAAAGAATCCATACATTTATTTTTAAAATAATTGAAATTGATTTTTATTTTTATTTTAAAATTTTAATTTAATATTGTTTGATTCAATTTATAATTATATTCTGAAATGAATATAATTATTATTTAAAATTAATTTATAAATTTTATTTAATATATTGAAATCCACAAATCATTATTTTGAAATTACAAATTGTAAATTTAACATATGGAATTATGTTTGTAATTTTAAATATATTGAAGTTTTAATTTTTTGGAACACTACTTATATTTATTTTTTTGAATTTCTGTTATGTAGGCCAAAACAAGAATTTTTTGGACAAAGTAAATGATTGAACGTAGTTATTATAGATTGATCACATGAGTATACTTTTTTCCTCAAATATGAAAAACAATTGGAATGACCACATATTCATCCTTATGATATCGATCAATTTAACAAAAAAGGGAAAAATAAAGGATCAACTATGTTATCTTAAATTCAAGGAAACCATGTTTTTTCATGTAGCAATAGAAATTCTCATAGGGGTCAATCGACTATAAGAACCAACCCCATCATCAACTATACGAGTTTCACTTTTTTATGGTCACCTATATGTGAGGCATGGTGATTGACCCTAAAATATCAAGAAAAATTTTCTATTAATTACTCATTCCCTCCCTATTATGATTATTTGACCTATTCTTGTTGGAGAAAAAATTAATGTTGAGTGGTCGCGTTGGCTGGGAAATGGGAAAATTTCAAATCTGGATGATGTATTTGATGCTCTTGGGTTACACCATCAAATTGAACTCATAAATATTTTTGAATATGACACTGGATTATTCTCACCAATGAAGAATTCCCACACCACCTATAGAGACCCAAGCATCACCATTGATCATTACCACATGATATAATGAACCAGGTCTAGGATGGATAATACCAAACTATACCCCACAAGAAGGGTCATCGAGGCTCACCATTTAATTGTATTTATCTTACCGGGCAAGGTTATATGCCACAATTTATAGAACATGAACCGATGGAGGCCAACTTCGATGGAATATTCAAATGATTATTCACCATTGGAGATGATTAGATAATTGAGGTAAATGAATATGAAACCATTAAAATTAAATTATTTTTTTGATTTACTCTATTTTTATATTTTATAAATATAGGAACATAGGATGATGGGGAAATTTTTCTTTTCCATTTAATCAATTAGATATCATCAAGAAACAGTTAAGTCATTCCTAAAAAATTTCATGTAAATTATTAGTTGATTAATGTTTTTATTGAATAAAAATATAGAGAGTCAATGCTGATTATAGTTCTCAATATATATAAACATGTTAAAGATTCAAAAATGATGAGGATGTTTGATTTAATTAATTATCCCAGATGTGAAGATTCATAGAATAAAACTATATGATTATTGAAGCTAGGGGTGTCTTACAAAATAATATGATTGGTAAAATAATTTTTTTTTTAAATTTGGATGACTAATTTTGAATTTTGATCATCCTTAGAGTTTGATGAATATGTGAAAACATAAATATAACTATTAAAAGTTGTCCTGAATAATAAATTTCTTAGAATAATATGTCAGAACCACATTGGTTAGAGTCACACTTTTGAGATGTTGAGTCCCAATTATGATGAAACCCTAGAGAATTCAAATTCCAATAAAATAAAAATTCATTCACTAACACACACATCATTACATTACCTCAAAGTGAATGTGATGTCCAGTAAATCCATGCAGAAAGAAAACATATCTCTTTGATCCTTCATGAAGGAGTGAATAGTTCAATCATGCATGATGATTTTTTTAACATTAAATATTTGAGTATGATGATATGGATAAATATTTACCGTCGAGTAGTTCATATGGATAAAATAAGAAGAAATAGGTGTGGTCTCAAAATTTGATAAATAAATTGGACTTGTTGGGTTCATTGGAATGTAATATCATTATAATCCTGATGAAAAAATGGAAGATTAAAGAAATAAGATAAGTTTTCTTTAAATGTTCAATTATTCACTTCAGAAAAATTGTACTTCCATGATTTTCATACCAGATCTATTATGGAATTTTCTTCTCTTATTTTTATTTCTTTATCATAGTCGCAATTCTCTCGTGATGGAACTCTATGACATTAGTTTCTACACTAAGGATATTATCCACAATTATTTTTAAATGAATTAAATATTGGAATATGTCCTATGATATATTTATATCTCTATACTTTGGAATGTTTTTAGTTTTTTGGATACTTCCTTATTATCATTCACATTAAATTTTTCTTCCTTATATTTCAAGAATTCACACACTGGCCACTCGGACTCGCTCTAATGTATGTGATAAAAAGTAGTGGGTGAATATGAAGGTGATGAAAAATATCCAAAATAATGGCTGTCTGATATTTGGTTTTACAATAATCATTCCAATCATTAACTCAAGATGACACTTCTAATAGAAGGTAACATAAGTGTAGTTTTAATAAACTAGATAGATAATATGATAGAAATAAAATTGAATTATGATTTTAAATGATATTTATGAAGATGATGCTAGGACATAGAATTATTTATAAACATATATTTTTAAAAAAACAGATTCAATTAATATTTTCATAAAATCAAACACATAAAAGAAAAGTTAAAAATCCCACAATATTATCCACTCTGAGAGACAACCTGGGTCCACGACAATTGTATTTTCTTTGGTTCAAATTTTATTTTCTTAAGAACCCCATGATAGGAATTCATCAATCACCAATATAAATATTAAATTAAAAGGAAATAATTTATTTATATTTTTTATAACATGATACCCTATGATTTAAAAATAATGCTCTTTTTGGTAGTATACATGAAAAACATTAGTGATCTTTAAAGATCAAAAAATATAACTATTTAATATAAACACTATAACTTTTCCATTAAATTATTATGTATGTATACAGGTAACATGAAAATAAAATATAAACATAAATTTAATACTCAAAACAAATCTATTTATCACTTCCAATGAAAAAACACAAAATTTTATTTAAATTAATTTTATGCTACAAAAAATACATTTTCTTCAAAAATGGTTTTTATTACTTTTTGTGATAGAATTTTATCGTTAATTTATTTTAATTTTAAAAAATATATGATATAAAAAGGATATAGTTTTTTAAATATGCATATCAAAATTATCATAGAATTAAATTTTTTCAATTTTCTAAAATAATTAATTATTTAGTGAATAGAATGAAATACTGATTTTAAAGAAAATTGTCTTTTCCATTCGGGTATTTACAATGTCCCATTTTGTTTTTATTTAATTTTATAATTTCATTATTTCTATTTAATAAAAAATTATATTATTATTTTAATTATAATTTCCATTTTTCTTAATTTAGTTGTAAAAACATTTTTTTACTTAAAAATTCAATATTTGGGAAAACTGATTTTCCTCCCATTTTGATTTTTTAATTTAAAATTGATTTCCAAAAAATATTAGAAATAAATTTCATAAATATGATTCCATATTTTTCTTCATCATATCTAATTTTTTTAAAATATTTTAATTCTATTTTTGGTCATAATAAATAGTAATCATTGTTAAAATATTCTCTCTATGGTAAGTATAAAATGAGTAGAAAAAGGTAAATATTATTTAATTTCGATTAAAACATATCAATACACTAAAATAAATTTCATTATTTGAGTTAAATTTTACAACCACCTTAAAATATTTGATAATATATAATTTTGTGTCATTTTTCTTGGATAAAGTACATTATAAAATTTTATGTGAATGAAAATTCCAAAAAGTTCCATTCTTTCTTTTAATTTCTATAAAATTTTATGAATAGGTTAAAAAATTATTGAAATTTCATAATGGTTATTTTTTATATAAATAATATTTTTAGGATGGTTTATATTTATAATTTTTATTAGTGAAAAAATTACTATAAAATTTACTCAATGTAGACCCAATGCAAGTTTGAGCTGTAGAAAATTCAATTAAATCATTTTAACAACCTAAAATGTAATGTTTTTTTGAATTATTATTCCACCTGAATTTTTTAGTAAATATAATGTTTTAGTCATTCGTAAAAAGTTTATATTCATATTAAATAACTATATTTATATGTTTTAATGGAAAATGTTTTTAATTCTATCAAAAATAACTTTAAATCAATTTTATATTAAATAATATTTTATAAAATTATTTAATATTCATAAAAATATAATACTGGTAAAATTTTTGGTGATATAGTAGATCATTAAAAAAATATCCCCTTACGGGTCACATTCCCTTTTATTGTAAATTTCTTGACCCCCAACATTTAGAAAACATAATTACCACATTAATAATTAAAAAATTTAACAAGAGGTTAAAACTATGAGATTAGGTTTACAACATCATCAAAACATGTTAAAATTTAATTGGTTGTTATTATTTAGTCATATATTCACCATATACTCTAAATAATTTAATTTTTTGTCATCTTGACTCAAAAAATATTTTATATTAATTTAATACTTTATATAATTCCATTTTTTCCCTATCATATATTATGAAAACACCTCACCCCTCCTATCTTACTCCAACTTCATGATCCTTGTCTATCAAACAAGATATATCCAAATAAATTCTTGATTTTACTAATCAGATCCTATAGGTCCTGGTCTCACCAAAATATCGTGTTAAAATTCTTAATATATAAGAGAAATGAGGTTTTTTAAAGAGGGTTTAATTATCATAACCAATCATTTACATTTTATTTCTTCTTATACCTACTATAAGACTATCATAGCCATTAAAATATAATAAATAAAATATATCCCATATTACTATATATTATTATATTCATGTAATAAAATTATTTGTATCATTTCTAATGAAATGGGAAATAAAATAATTGTGCATACGTACATGTAGACTACCACCTCACGAAATAATGCATTTTTTTCTCATAATTTCCTTCAATTTCTAGTTTTTATGATAGATTTAATTTATTTATAGATATATGATATTAATTAATCAATTGTTTTTTAAATATAGCATATGTGCAGACTACCACCTAGCCAACCGATGTATTTTGTTTCCCATCATTGCCTTTCATGTCTAGTTATTATGATTCATTAATAATATATATAGATATATGATATTAATTATTCAATTATTTTATTGAAATATAATATAACATCTATCATTATACATTTCCAATCGTTAAAAGAAGATTCTTCATGTGTGCCTAAGTATATCCTATTATCTCCATGTATAGATATACTTTTTTGTTTTAAACCAAATCACATTGATAGTAATGGGGATTAATTTAATGAAGTTATTATATTTTTATAACATGATAATGAATATATAAATATAATATAATATTTTAACTCTTTATTCTATATCCAATAAAAAAATTCAGGTCTGTAAGCGTGGACTTCCACCTCACAAGTCAATTTTGTTTGTTTTGCATGAAAATGTTTCATGGTGGGATATAAAATTGTTTTTGATGTATAAAAATGATTAAAATTTCATGATTATTTTCATGATTTAATTTAACCATGACCTATTTTACCATATTTATATTACCAAATAAATCTTACAATTATGAATAGAATGTACTCAAAACTTATGACGTGGACTTAGCTGATTAAATAATTAATTATATAATTATAATAAATGAAACAAATGGTTTAATGATAAATAAATAATCCTATAAAATGTTATAAAATTAAAAATAAATAAAAAAATTTTATTATTGTGGATTTAAAGTTCATGCATAGCTGGATAGGACATGGGGTAAGAGGTTTCCTAACTCAATTTCCATTCCTATGGTTATAATTATAATTTATTTACTATTTCATCCCAATATCATGTGTGAAATGACCTATTATTGTATTATTTTATATTTCATATTTTTTTGTGCTTTTACAACTATTATATATAATCATTTCATTGAAAAATTCTTACTTCAATGATAAATCATTGTAAGGATTATTCTTCTCAATATTATTTATTTCATTCAAGTCTTATAATTAGCATCTCATTCAAATTAAAATGTTAATATGATAACAATTGTTACATAATAAAGTGAATAAATCATTTATAATGATATTTTATGTTACTTTTATTTTCTCCCTTTCATAAGATAATAATTTAAATGTTAAAAACATTTAGGGGTTTCAAGGTCTCAATTTCAATTATGTGAGACAAAATTCATGTAATTCACCATGTATTATTTTATATGATGTACTTAATATTACATTAACATGTATTGACATATTATTTTCCATTAAGTTTTGGTTTTACATGTTCATGTTATTTTACATCATTCTATGGCTTTTGAATTCAACCATTACCCATGAATCAAGGGTTTCTTATCCCAAACTTCATTTTTTGATTCATGTTTTGATTAATTACACTATATTCACTTTTATACTATATATAATGAATCATAAAAAATAATATCATGAATATAATTTTGATAATTGAATTTTATTTTACTTTTTTATTATTTATTTTAATGTTTTTTTTTGTTTCAAAATTATATAAATATTTTTTCATTAAAAACATTGTTTAAACATGTTTATCGACTTTTATCCAGACACATCCTACATGTTAATTTTATTATTTCATGAATATTATTTAATAATAATAAATCATATCCTTGAATTATTTTCCCTGATCTTTTATATTCATTTAAAAGGTTTTAATGAAATATTTCCCAATCTTTTCCCCATATGTCACTTTTGAGTCTCTTTAAAATAGTTTCAAAATAATGTTTAGGGCATGAAATAATTGTACCATCATAATAACTATTCATTTTTTTAATCATCCTTTAAAATTATCTATGATTATTTTCAATGAATATTTTTTCCCAAAATATTATTGGAATATTCCTTTTTCATAGGCATTGTATGCAAAGGATATTTTCCATTGTTTTCCAAGAAACATTTTACATATTATTTTTAATGTATTTTAATTTCTATCAACATTTGATAATGATTATAATGATTCATTAGGGAAATTATATAATTATTCCTATTAATTATTTTCTCTTGATAGTTTATTATAATGTATTAACGATGTTATCCTGTAACCCATTTCATTTCCACTGGTTAATCAAGAATAAAAGGATTGATGGTTGTTTTAAAGGGTGACATGTTGAAATATGAAGGCTTCGAAATTTTTTATTCATTCAAAGTTACCTTGATGTGTGTATGGATGATTAAAGGGTGGTTTTTTTATTAACCAAGGACAATTGGGTCCATTATATCCCTCCAATGAATTTGGTAAGGGGAGGAAGTTAACTGTTGAAAGTTACTCCTAAGAGATGATAGAGTTAACTATTAAATGTTAATACTAAGATAAAAAAATTACAATATATAAGTAGATACTAAGATATGAGGGAGTTAAGTATTGGATTTTTATCAAAATATAATGTCGTAATTATCCTATTTAGGTTATTTTATAATGAATGTTTGTTGTTTTCAACTTCCATCAGAGTTTCATTATGATTCTAATATGTCATAATGTTTCTTTAGATCAATGATTATATAATATTAATCATGATTGATGATTTTTGGGTATTTAATAGTTTGTTAAAAAAGTATTTCATATCTCATTGTTTATCTTTTAGGTTTTTACAGGTATGAATTCTTATATTTTATTCTCATGAAATTTGAATATATGCTCATACCCATATAAACAACTTTTTGTTGTAGTTTTAAATTTTTATTACCTATGTTTACCCTTATTGATCATTTAAGATATCCCTTCATCAATTTCTTTTCCCCATGTTACAAATAAATATTTTATGTATATATGTTTATACGGGTTATTTGTGGGTGTTAAAAAAGACTTAACATGGAATATGAAATGGTGTTTGTGGTGGAAAAATAACCCACTTAATGACATGAGTATTGTTATGTATACATTTTTTCTAATTATATATAAATATAAAAATAAATTTTTAATGTTTTTGTAAGGGATTTAATATTTCTATTTAATTATTTATATTAGAGATTAATAAATTACCTCATTTTTATCAATATCAAATCCATTAATGTACAAATAATATTTTTAGAAACATTTTCATGAGTGTGGGTTTAGGGCTATATAGGCCAGGAGAAAAAGGCTCTCAGCCAAAATTTTGGGAACTACATAAACTAAGACCATACTATATAAGAGTTGAATGTAAATAAAGATAAGTTGTTATAGAAGTAAATACTTTTACAATGTTGTTATAGTATCTATGATTTTGGAGACAGTTGTATTGTAACTCTACATACTTCATTCCACTATTCAATGTAGCACAATGGAATTATAGTGCATTTGGGGGAATTTTTCAATATCTTATTTATTAGTTCATTCAAGATATTTTTTATATATATTTGAAATGCTAATATTTTTTTTGTAGTTCTAATGTTCAACATAATGATATTTATTTCTCTATATGGATATAGGGATAATTTCATGAAATAAATAATCCTTTAGGCCTCATGGTTTTATTATTTTCCCCCTTTTACTCTGCTTTTATGAATCATCATTTTATTATATTTCTATTTTTAATTATAACAGGGGTTATTCCCAATGTCACATAGAGATGGGAATTTGTTTTTTTTTCTGCATACTATTTGGACATATGTTTTAATTCTTATTCAACATTCCATATCATTGTATTTAACATTTGGTTGATGGGTTATAATGATATTATTATTGAACATTGGGATGGTATTTAGTTTTTTGTATATTTTATTTATTTATTTCAAGGTGATATATTTAAGTTTTCAAATTAATTTTCAGGGCTTGGCCTACCAATGGATAATAAATTCTTATCTAATTCATAGTAAGTACCCATTTGATTAATTATTATTTAAGAAAAAATATTCCCAAAGGTGGATTATTTGATTCCTAAGCATTAGTTATCTACCTTTTGGGATATAAAATTTCCTACTGGCCTGGTCAATTACAAGATCCTATGTTCAGGACCTAGGAATCATAGGATGGTTCATTACACGTAGGCTCTATAGGTGACAAAATTATAGGAAAATAAATTAGGAGAATGAATTTCTTATTATTTGATGGCCCTTCTTCCAATTTACATATTATTATCCATTTTTATGACTTGTGGAATATTAAAATTTCTACCAAGATATCAAATTTCTAGGGAAATTATTGTGTAATTGTTATACAGGGAAAGGATATTAAATGGATTTTCACTTTTTAGTGGATAATACATTGTTTGATTTCCATCATAGAAGAAGAAAAAATGTTATGTCATAAAAAACATGGGTTTTCTTCCAAAAATACATTTAATATTCTGTAAAACATAAATAGGTACAAGTTGTCCATATTCATACTTTCAATTCTACTCAAACATCCACCATTTTTCAAGGTAAATACTCAATCAAAAGGCTTCCATGTTAAAATAATATAAGAAAATATGGAATATAGAATTTATGAATGTTGATGTTTGTGGTCCAATATCACTAAGACATATTAATAAAAATATGAAGTACATTTAATTAATTTGTGAGTACAGTAGAATGATATTTTTGGTGGGTAATTTTTTTCCTTTTTTTCACAGGGAAGTTTTTTTCATCAAATTGAATATATTATCCTTATATCACCTAGTCCTAATGAGATATCAATGATAAAAGGGTTAGAGGATTTATTCCCCCACTAAGAACCACTACAAGTGAGATCCCACCATCATGATGTTAATAGGCTATCTCCACAAGCCCCTCCTCATCTATTAGGCCTTTACTGATGAGATGGTCTCAAATGTGATCCCGACATTTACCACCCTTTCCAGGAAATATTCTCATACGTTATGCATTCTGATGATATCCACCAATAAATTTTTTATCATTTATGGTCCCTTGTATTATAGTATATTATATTGATTCCATTGGATGATGACATGTCAATGTTTTTAAATGTGGAATCATTTGTATGGAATGGTTTATTAGAGTGAATTTTTATCTCTTAGTAAATGAAACGTGGGAATCATCATGAATTTTGTCCATGAGGTGGTCAATAATTTCACAATGAAATTTTATTGACTGTACTTGGAAATCTTTATTTCACTTTATAGGGTTTCACAATGATTGTATGAGGAATTTTTACCATATTAAACATTATAATTTTGTTGTGGAGGGGGTATTATCACACTATCTACTACATTTTGGATTAGTGATTTTTTTAAATTTGTTAATAGTGAAATATTTATTAGTGGGGTTACAAAAAAATATGGTTTTTTTCTTATAATAGTGTTAAATGAACATATTTTATATTATTATTTGATGTTTTTACATCTTATATTTGTGGTTAAACATGAATGTTTTTCTTTAAAATTCCATATGATAAATTCTAGTTATGTGATGAATTTACAGGTAATATATATGGAAAGATTTATTAAATATTTAATAAAATTCACCGAAACACAGAATAAAATAAATAAATAAAATTGATGTTGAATGTTACTTTGAATACTTTATAGAAACATACATTAAAACATTCACACAATCATATATTTAAAATTAGACTTTAATATATAAATGGAACTGATGTTAATGATCACCTTGGAACATTCAACTAAACGTTCACTAAAACACTAATGGAAATTGAAATTATATTTATAAAGATTTTATAAAAAATAAATTATACATAATATACAAGTGTATTAATTATAAATTTAGTTTTATTTATTATTTCATAAAAATTATTTATAATTTTTATATTTATAAAGAAGTATTTTACTGATGACATAAATATTATAAAAAAATTATTCATATTGTATAAATATTCTTATATAGTAAATTAAATTTTATCTACAATTTTTTTTACAAATTTAACACCTATTTTGTATAATTACATTAATTATAAATATATTTATTAAGATATATTTTTATATTTTTATATTTTTTATAAATATATTAAATTTTTTTATTCTAAAAAATTATGTGGATATTTAATTGGATGTTCTAATGGAATTTTTTAAGGTCATTTCTATGGATATTTGATTAAAACATTCCTGAGAACATTCACTATAACTTCCTCTAAAAATTCCAATGTAACATCCACTAAATTATTCAATTAATAGATTTATAATTTTAATTTATAAATATTTATTTTAAAATATACTAATTTTATTTTATAATTGAATTTAATATAAATTTAGTTGTAGATATATTTTAATCAATATTTTTATAATTTTAGAAATGTATTTTCTAAAATATGGAAATATTATTTACATTCTTATTCATATTGTGTATAAATTATTATATGGTAAATAATATTATATTTATAAAAATTATTTAAAAATTATAATACATATTTCATATAATTTCAATGATTAAAAATATGTTTATAAAAAATAATTTTTTTAAACGATTTATAATTAAAATAAATATATAGTTTTTGTTTTCCAAAACACATTGTGAATGTTTCAGTTGATGTTAAAGTGATTTTTCATTTGAAACCTTCTATGAATTATTTAGTTGAACATTGACTAAATCTTTCACCATAAAATCCTTTGAAACTTCAACTAAAACATTCACTTAATGGATTTCAAATTTCTATTTCTAATTTTTTTTAAATATATAATTTTTTTTATTAAAAAGGTATTTTTTTTATAGATTGCATTTTTATTATTTTTTTATTAAAATATTTTGTTTTTTATATTTGATAATATTAATTATCTTAGATATATAATTTTTATGTCTGTTTTTATTCATATAGTATATATATTTTTATTCTGTAATTTATAAAATATTTATATAAATTATGTAAAAAATAAAACAAGTATTTTTAAGTAATTTATTTTATTTTAAATATATTTAATAAAATATATTTTTTATTATTTTATTTTTTAGTTTTAAAAATATATTTAATGTTTTATTTCACAACAATACGTGGATATTTTCACAGAGTGTCCATTGAAATTTCCACAAGTTGTTTTTGTGGATGTTTCAATACAACATTGCCTAAAACATAAATTGGAATTCTTAGCAGAAGTTACACTATAAATTCTATTGTTACATCATTTGGAAGTCTCGCATATAGGATTTATAGTATTTATTTATAAATATTTTATAACAAAAATATTATAAATATTTTATTAGTGAATTATTTATATATTTATTTTTAGTTATAGTTTCATTAAAATATTTATATTTTTTATATATGTGAATATTTATTTTCCAATAAATATAATTTTCTTTACATTTTTAGTCATATTGTATATAAATTATTATATGGTAAATTATTTACTATTAATAAATATTTTATAACCAATATAATACATATTATTTATAAATTTTTTTATATTAAATATATTTATTAAAATATAATACATATTATATAATTATATTTAATATAATACATATTTTATATAATTGTGTATTTTTTTATTTTTTAAAAATATAGTTTTTTAGTATTTTAAAAAAATTTGTGGATGGTTTAGATTAAGATTGAGTGAATGTTCCAATGGATATTTACATGGAATATTCAATGGAACTATGTATTGAAAATGCACCAAAAAATTAACTAAAACATCCACTAAAATATTTACTATAACAAAAAATTAAATTTTCACTTATTGGATTGATAATTGTTATTTATAATGATTTTATAAAAATTATATTTTATGAGTCCATTTACTATAAAATTTATAATTATAATTTCATAAAAATATTTCTTTTTTATATTTGTAAATATTTAGTTTCTTAAATATATAAATTTATTTATCATTTTTATTCATATAGTATATAATGTTTTACATGGTAAATTATATTTTATTTATAAAAATTGTGCAGAAAATTATAATATATATTTATATAATTATATGTATTATTAATATATTTATTAAAATATTGTTCATATTCGTACATTTTTAATTTTTTAAATATATACATCTTTGTATTAAAAAAATTTCATTGGAAGTTTAAATGGAATTTGAGTGAATGTATTCAGTTAATTTTTTATTGGAACATTTACTCAGACTTGGAATAGGACATTCCTTAGATATTCCACTAAAACATCCAATAAAATGTTTAGTTAATGGATTTATAATTTTTATTCATATAGATTTTAATATATATATATATATATTAAATATATTTTTTGTGTTAATTTTTTATAAATTTTGTTTTACCCATAATTTAATTAAAATGATCTATTTTATATATTTGTAAATATTTGTCTTCTTCAATATATAAATTTTCTATACATTTTATTCATATAGTATATACATTTTTATACACAAAATTATTTTATATTTATAAAAATTATAAACCTAATATAATAAATAATTTATAAATTTTTTACACCACTAATATTGAAACTATTGATTCATTCTATTTGATTTTCAAACAAAACTATAACAACAATACAGAAAAATTGAATAGTGCCAAGAACTATATAGGATAGTAATTTCTCTTTAATGTCACACCCATAAACTCAGGTTTTTTTATTTCTTATCTAGATATTGGTGGAAATAAATCCAATAGGATACTCCTGCTACTAAAATATATTCTTCACCAGCTATTAGTAGGGTCAGTAATAAGAAGTGTTCCATATAAATATGTAGGTCAGAAATTTTTATTAGGCCAGATTCTTCTTATATGATTGATATGATTCCATATAATCTATAAGATAAAAATATATTATTTGAAATTATAAAGTACAAAACCCTATTTAGGGGTATCCTCAACAATAAACATGGAGTAACATTGTCAAAGAAATCAAACATCTAATTCATGTGGATTTCATTGAAAAATGATTTCTTTATGTGTTGATAGTTGTAAAAATTTCATTATCATAGTTTTTAATTAAAAAATTGATTTCATTTTAGATTAGAGAAATCATACAATTACTAATAAATACTTATATAAAACATAATGTACATAACTACCCTACCAAGGATGCATCAAGTTGTAGAAGAAGAAATATTTTTTGTCCCCAATAAAAACGAGCAATGTCCAATGTAAATTTGTTGTGTTGGTGGGATGATATTTTTCCATTTACATAGAGTTAATATTTTAATATTTTATCGATCAACATATCTATAAATGTTTTATTTTTTCATGAAATTATTCCCAATATATATTAATAATGACAGACCAACTACAAAATTTATATTCTAAACTTAATAAATGTATATAATTTAATACTCAACATTGCATCATTGATGGATTGTGACTAAAACATTCCAGAATATGAGGGTTGGAGGTTCCAATAGATGTTCTAGTTGAATTCAATATATGTTATAGTGAGGAATAAACAAATCCATTTCCCCACTCAGGCTTATAAAATTTCAGGGGAATGTGATGGTTGGGATTCCCCCAATTTCAGTGGAACTTCCAATCATCCCATGATGTGGATTCTCACAAGAAAAATCATGAATAAGATGACTACATGTTCTATTTTAAATTTCTGTCTTATTTGATCGACGCTACTGTGGGGAATAAACATATCCATTTCCTATCCCAAGGCTGCAAATTTTCAATGGATAGTGTTTGTGGTTATTACACAAATTAGAATAAAACATTATGTTACCCCTTGTCATCTATTCCCACTAAAACATCCTACAATATGATTATTGGATGTTCCAATAGATGTTCTAGTGTAATGTCATGTATGTTCAGTAGGTAGGAAACCTATCAATTACCCATCTTAAACATTAAAAATTTCAGCTGTAATGTTAGTGGAGATTTCTTAAATTTCTATATAAGTATTAGTGATATCTGGAGGTGGAATCCCATTAGAACATTCAAGAATATGAGAACTAGATGTTCTATACGATGTTCCTATGTAATTTCATTGATATTCCCATGGGGAAGAAATTTATCTTTTACCCCTCTCAATACATAATAATTTCAGTGTAATGTATTGAACCTTTTTTTGAGGGTATTCCAAAAATCACATAATAAATTTTTTTCATTACTAAATGTGTCATTCTATAAAACCATAATATTTTAAAATAATGAAAATATTTTTATAGTGTATAAGATGAACAACTTTGAGGTTAAAGAAAACAAGAAATATTATTATTTTGATAGGAAAAATATAACAGATCTGTTTAATTGGTTGGTATGACTATGAATAACCGTAATATGAAATTTATATAACACTTCAAATAAATACAACTGTATTGAAAAAAAATATATAATAAGCATTCAATTTTTAGTAATGTCATATTAATATTTAAAAATACGTTTCTTTAAAACATTTATTTTATTAATTTTTTTATAAGATGAAATATATTATTTTTAAAGAATTTAAAAATGTATTTTTAAAATTTAAATTCATTCTTGAAATTAGATATAAAAAATCATATAGTTAACTTTGACTAATTGTTGGAAATTTTATATTTTTTGATGAATAATAAAAATTACAGATATTTATTAGAAATTGTACATTTTTCTCATGATATTGTAAAGATGTTTTTTGTTTTAAAATGACTTAAAATTAAAATTATTTCACTTATATTATGCATAATCGAATAATGTTAATTGAAATTAATTTTATGGTTGAATTTTATATAAAAATATTATAATAAATAAAATTTCTTTTTTCTAAAAATATTTTTTTTTTTCATTTTGTTAAGTATTTCTATAATAGATTAATTTATACCACTTCTAGATGATGAATCATGAAAAATGGATTCTATAATTTAAATCATGAGGTTACTTTTTTTTAGATAAACCCCTTTTATTTTTGGTGTCTTTGAATATTAACTATAGTACATTTTGGTCACCTTGGTATGGGTTAAATGATCAAAATAGCATTAAAACATTGGGATAAGGCTTTAAAACTTACATAATCCATGATTTTATCTTATTTTATGGATTTATTTCACCCATTTACATTTATGCCTTGAATAAATGTCCAAATGGTACAAATTGATTTGATTATGAACATTATTTTATATTAAGTATAATATAATGACAAAAATGTCACACTCTTGAATATAATATCTAGAGTATTTTCGGATAATGGTGTAATGAATTTACATTCAGTTATAAATTTAAATTTAAAATAAAAATTAATTTTTTTTATCATAGTATTTTTATTTATTTTTTAATAATTAAATAATTATAATAAGTGATTAAAGAAAGCCCACACAACATTATTTATTTAATAGAAAAATAAATTAAATTATTTTTAAATTATTAAAATTAATAAAATCTTGATGAATTTTGTTTTATGAAATTTGTAGATAAATTTGAAACAGAATGGTTACATTATTGTATTGTAGACAAAATCTATCTTTTTCTTGTTATCTATGAAGTCAAATTAGATAATTATTGTCAAAAAGAACATTAATAAAAAAAATTAAAATAATATTTCAATAAATTATTAAATAAAAAAGTAATTCTAAAATTTATAGTTAATGTAGGTTAACTAAGTGGTTAAACGAAAAGATAAGGTTTAAAACCCTACATAAAATTATCCAAAATTTATTGGTTGATGGTATTTAGACCAAAAAAACATTATCTTACATCATATATCAAATTGGAATCATATTTATAGAAACTGAATTTATTATATTTTATTCTTTTATGAAATCCCAAAAGCACTCCTCTCCTCACCTATAAAAGTGCACCCCTATGTTCTCTTATTTAAAACACATTGATCCATATAAATAAAAAACACTGAAAATTAACTTATCAAATTATGTATCCATTATTTAAAGGTTTTTTTTCTTCTTGAATTATTATTCCAAGGGTCCTTCACAAGGGATATAAAGGAGACCTTCTAAAGTAGTGGTAATTGTCTTACCCAACCTCTATCAATTTGATTATTTTTCAACCTCCTACAATTGTATGATATAATATATAAAAAAATTATGAATAATAAATATACTTAAATATTATTATGGTTATTAAAGAACAATTATTCACTACATTTTCCATCTTACTGGTGGTGAATGTATTTCTGGTGAATATGTGTGACTTACCATCTCCACACAACAATATAATTCATTTTCCAAAACCATAAATCATGGATGGTTATTATATTTATTTTAATTTTTATATATAATATCTATTAAGTAATTATAATTTTATAAATATAATATCATATATATATATATACATCACATCTAATGCTTCAGAAAATGATAAAATCTCTCATGCCTATGTGTTGACTACCATACCAACAAAGTGATGTAATTTTATATTAATTCTCAAATAAAATTGATTTTAATTAGGATATTTTTAATTTATATATATGTTATATATTAAATAACAATGATTTTATAATGGTAAATTATTATTATTTTTTCTTCTGTTCCATTAGTCAAAAATTGAAAAAAACTTTCATGGATCTGCATGACATGTCTTCTCCATTAATAGAGTAATTCACTTTTCTATATATACCTTTTATAGATTACATTAAATATATATTACATTTATATTGTGTTTACAAATATGGATAATTTTTAACCATTATCAGATTATATGGATCGTAAATATCAAAGAAAAACATGCTTGAAAAATAATGAAATTATCACATGAAATAATGATTTTAGTAAAAAATTGTTAATAAACGAGTGAAAATATATTATAAGTAAATAATATATGGTATTATTTATATAATTATTTTTTCATAATGTATTTAGAATAAATCAATTTTTTATACTATAGTTTGAAACGTGTACGAAGTGGTATGGACATTAGGTAAGGGATTTTCATGTCAACCCCATTTTAATCAGGATTGATTATGCTTGAATTTCAACTGATGAAATTTAATTCTCCTTATAATATAAATACATTTAATTTATTACACATTGGTTATTTATATATATAACATGGTTTTCTTTCATTCCCCTATTTAGTAATCAAGTGATCAAAAATAAAAATTTTAAGGAAATCTAAATATATTTCTCTCTTTTGTCGAAACTTTATTTCCATCCATGTCTATTTTTTCTAAAAATCTTTCTAGATTGTATTCATTTTATACAATGATTTTTTAGATTCATTTTACCCATGTTTTATTTTTATGAAATACTTTGAAATGAATAATCTTGGCATTTTTTATATAAGGTACTTTTGAATTTATGTTGAATATGTGAATGGAATAATTGTTTTAACTAATGTGTCTTAAAAAATATCAAACCATAAAGACCATTAAATTATTTGAGTCTTTAATTTTATGTTTCCAAAGGTTTTTTCAAAGAAAATTATTTCCTTAATATTTGGTGGTTTTTATATTTTAAAGAAGTTAATTCATAATGCAGAAGGTTATTATACTCAAGAAATATTATAGAGATCTATTAAATAAATTTTCAACTATGATAACAACATTTGTTGTGAAATATGTTTTAATGGGTATATATTCCAATGATACAATCCTTATTGCTTTTCTGGTTGTTTTATTATTATGATGATGATATTTTTATGGAACCCAATTTCTTTTCCCTGTTATTGAATTATAATGAAAAGATAAAATCTTTTCTGATCTCATGGTGTACATATAAATAGATTATGATTATGTGGTGTGTGGATCCGTTATAACCCCCAAATGAATTAGATTTTGATAGATAATTTATGAGATAAATATGTTATGCATAGACCTATTTTCATGTTCAAAATTTTATGTGTGGACCTATTTTTCATATTTATAAGATTATGCATATACCTTCTTGTCATATTCATAAGATTCAGTGGGGACCTGGTTTTCTGGTCCATAAGATTATATGTAGACCTTGTTTTTATGCTCATATAATTATGCATGATCCCAGTATTCATATCGATACATCTATCCATGACCCTGGAATTCATTTCCATAAGTTTACGCAAGGTCATTATTTCATTTCCTATACTTAATGAGGGAACATGTTCTTATTTAGAGAGGTTCAAAAGGTTATATACAAATGTTTTGGCCACATTATTATGTATATGTTATGCTCTCATAGATCATGTTATTTTATTCCTTTATTATTAATTTATATTTAACAAGAGAACTCTATTCCATTACATGTAATTATGATCTATGAAATAGAGTGTATGCTTTTTCAATGTTAATCTCATTTTCCTATACCCTTATACTCATGTTATGATAATGTAATCATTGATTTATTCTTTATCCACCCTTAATGAGAATCAGATATCAGCATTTTTATGTTATTATTTCTAGGTAATGGTTTAATGTAGGGTATTTATAAGTACAATACTATTTGGGATGATTATTATCAATGATATTGAAGATATTTTAGGAAATAAAAAGACAGTATATCTATTTTTCAAACAGATAAATCCTTTATGGTCCACGAGTGTGTATTTGAAAAATATATTGTATATATCAATAAAATTATGCAATATTTATCTACATTTTTTCTTTATCACATTAGTTGGTATCATAGGATAGGTTTATTAAATATGTATACATTTTGATTAGACAAGTTTGGTAGAAACATTATGTAAATGTTTAAGAATATGATAGTATCCTAAAAGCGTTGTAAAGGAAAGGATTATGTGGTTTTTCAGGAAATACATCTCGGACAGGATACTATAAGTTGTTGTAGTGTTGTAATAGATTCATCTAGGGGTAAAATACCAGAAAAATGTTGGTCGAATATATATCGACCATCATTCTTGTAAATAGTGAGTGTGTACTTACCACATACCTATTTTCACACTCCTAGGTAATTTTCTTGGGATAACTCACATTATCCTTATGAACCATTATAAAGAATTTTTATATATGATTATAATGGATGGATTATGATAAATCTAATGTGTCATATATTGAAAATAATGTTTCATGATTGAGGCATCCAATTATTTTTTTTTTTAAAATTATATGATTTCTTACATCGAAAACTATTACTCACAATATAGTTTTTTCGTTTTAGTTAGTTGTTGAACATGAATTATTTAGGTGAAAAATTAATGTGATGATCAATGAAATGATCATACTCATTATAAACCAAATGGATTTGAATCTAGGATATAATATTTTTTGAATATTCTCACCCAACTATCTCAAGATATTAGTGGTAGATGGGTCATATTAATCTTCTGAAATGCACCATGGATGGATAAATATGTCACTGAATATTTTTTATGACGGCGTCTAGCCTTATTCAATGGGTTATATGATCTACTGGTTACACTAAAATGGATTGATGGTATGAAAAATATATTATCCATTCTATAGTGATTGGGCCATGAAAAATTATTCATATCCATTTATCATCTACATTGTGAATAAGATCAATAGAAAAATATTATTCATAAAATAAGAAAATATAATGAAATGTACTCAAGGGAATTGGATGATATTAAGAAGTTATTTTTATATAAGTAAATCCCTCATATTCTATATAAAAATATAGATTGATTTCATTTATAATAATTAGATGGATGATAAATCTATTAGTACCTATGAGTAAAATTATAAAAGAATTGAAAGGTATTCTCTAGTTTAATCATCTTACCTAAAAGAAAAATAAATTGAGTCTTTAGGTGTTTGGAACCATGTCGTGGATATGTGTTGGCCCATAGGAGACTATTGGAAACCCTCTCTAGTATAAATTGTTACCATAATCACAAATCATGTCAATTCCTATTAATCATGTCTAAACATTCCAATCATGATTATTTGAGTTTCAATAAATGAAATTATGTTTATATATGATCACATTTGTGTTTTTCACATTATGTTAATATTTTGGTTGTAAGATAGTCCAAATAGAAATATTTTTTTAAGTATGATAGACTAGCACTGACAGAAGATATGAGATACCTATAGTTTAACTGAGTCACTGATAGATGTCCTACTGATGAAAATGGTGTACCGACACAGATGACCTACGGACGCAAATGACCTACTGATGGAGATGACCTACCCACACAGATTACTTACTGATGTAGAGGAACTACCGATATATGACCTGATGACACTGATGACCTACCAGTGAAAATGACATACTGATTCAAGGACTCACTGTCTTCTCAAGTGAGTCACTAATGCATGGTGCTACTGATTCAAGGACTCATCAGTAGTTTAAATGAGTCACCAGTGCATGGAAAGAGAGAGAAAATAGAATACTAATGGAATGAATCACCGATAAAATGAGATACCTATAGAGGAATCATTGATAAACTATTTAAAATTTCTTTTATTTAAAATTACTTCTAACGGTAAAATTTTGAGTTATTTAATGAGACAAAGTTATTTAATTCCTTTTTATAGACATATTAAATGAGGATGTCATAAGTATGAGGTACATCATATACCTTAATAAATTCACATTATCAGAATTCAAGAATATATATAAAAAGAAGAGTGCATGCAAGAGGAACACACACATACCGAAACACATACACTACAAGATATAAGAATACCCCCATGAGGAAAATACAAAAAAAAACATGATGAACTAATCATTCATGATTTTTCTGAACCATAGAACTGTTTTTCTCTGAAGAAACATCATCCTAGTAGAATCCAACAAAAATAAAGTAGAAGAACATCTCATCTTCTTAGAAGATAGAACACAGTTCTTTACGATACTCTGTTTTAGTGTCTGTTTCCAGAATAGGACACGAGCTTCACATCAGCTAAATCCAAAGATTCCAGAGCTAAAATACATAACACACAGTTCCCTATAAACATTATATAACCTTTATTTATCTACAGTGTACCATTAGTTACATTTAAAACCAGTGTATTTGTCTTTCTGAAAACCCCACATTGTCGCCTGCACTGAATAGGAGGATACTAGATATCCTCAAACACCTATATTTTACACTTATTTATCTCAAGAAGAACTGTGGAAGAGGTCATGTGTTACCTTTTGGTTTTTGTTCCAATGTAGAACGCTCGTAGTGTTCTTCTGAATTGTAAAGTTTATTGTACTGTTATTAACCCCAATCTAGTGTTTGGATTAAAATTTTCTCTTTATTTATTTCTTGGTGGTGGGTGATAACCATGTGGAGGGGACTAAGTATCTTATTGAAACTGAACCCCTTGTTTATACCCGCTATTTTTTCAATTTATCCTTTATCAATTTTAATTTATTTTTCAGAAAACTATATTTTACATTGATATTTATTCTTAGATAGATGTTATAACTATTTTCCTTTTTTAGAGTAGTTTCAAATGTTGTATCAATATATCTTATTATTATAACTGAATTTAATCAATATTTTGAGAAACTATTTGAACATTCAAGTTTTTATAATTTTACTACCTTAGTTAACTTTCCAGTATCATTTTAACTTGGGGAAATATTTTTAACAAAAAAAATTATAGGAACTCAATTCACACCCCTCTTTTGTGTCTTAATATAACCAACATTTGGTATCAGAGGTTTTTTTCAAGTTTCTGTTTTTCAAAATTTTAAATCAGTTTTAAAATCTTTTTTAATGTTGATTTTAGTAATATTTTAATGATCTTTAAATTTATAAGAGTTCTAAATTTTGAGATCATTAAAATATTATTTCTTTATCATGGAAGATAGATTGTAAGGTGCTTCTACCAAAAAACCTCCATTATTTAATGGGACAAATTATTCACAATGTAAAATTAAAATCAAAATTCACCTCAAAAGTATGGGTTTTGAGATTTGGTCATCATTTATATATGAATATAAGATTCCTACCACTTATAAGAATACATAGGATGACTTAACTAATGCATCTTACAATAATTTTTTGAAAATCTATGAATGCCCTATATTTTTCTTTAGGTGATGAAGATTTTAATTGAATTTGTGCATGTAAAACATCACATGAAATTTGTGAAACTTTATCTTTTTCACATGAAGTAGCATCTATTTTTAAGTAAATGAGACTTAACACATATATAATTAAATATGATAACATTAAAATGATTCTTGATGAGCCTATTTCTGATATGTGTCGACGATTTAATGAAATTGTAAATACTATGATCTCTCTAGGAAGGGATGTTACAACCACAGAGAAAATCATGAGAAAACTTAGATTCTTACTAGATAGATGGAGAGGGACTTCTATATAAATTATTGTATCAGGTGACATCATCAATTTCCAGTAATAGAGTTGATATGAGAGTTGATGATGTATGAGGAAGATCAAAAATTAAAAAAGTAAGAGGATGAAGAACCCAAAAAAAATATGTTTCTTTCTAATATAATTCCTCCAAGAAGATGGAAAACATTCCTGATGAAACTAATAGTTCAAGTGATGGAAAATCATCAACAAATAGGGATGAATATATGGATAAAATTGCTAGAAGGTTTAATAAATTTTATAGAAAGAAGAAATTCTTTACAAAGCGCAACTAAAATGTTAACTATGATCACAAGATAAATTAGAAAAAGGATTGTAAGAAAGGTGATACTTCTAGGGAAATAATTTTTTATGAATGTAAGAGTAAGGGACATGTAAAGGCTACTTTTCCCAAGATAAAATATATGAAGAGATATGAGTAAAAAGACAGAAAGCATAAAAATTCAATGAAGGAGACTTGGACTTCTTCTGAGGACAACTCAGGTGACTCAGAATCTTCAGATGATGAAAAGTCTAAAAAATCCAATATGTGTTTTCTGACAAAAACATATGAGGAAACACTAAACACTCCTGTATAGAATTATTATTATTCTAGAGATGAAATTTATTCTAAAAATGTGAAAAATGAGGAAAAGTTTTAATATTGAAAAATGATATAATACACTTTCAATGAATTAAATGATAAAAAATATATTTAAAGAAACATCAGGTTTTGAATACTACTATTAAATATGAGTTTTTTGTAGAAAAATTGAACAATTCTCAACTGAATAAGGAAAAAAATAAACTTAATATATCAAATATGGATTTGAAAAAGGATCTAGAAATATTTACTAATAGAAAATAAATATTAGTTCAAATGCATGGTAAACAAGTAGATCATTAGTACACTACTGGAATAGGATACAACCCAAGAAATAGGAATATAAAAAAAACTCATTTTGTATCATAATTTGGAAAATCCATTTTTATTCCCAATTCTGAAAAAATTTCTACAAGATCCATCTATGAAACATCTTATACTATTTCATGTTTTTATAGACCAAATAATTTTTTTTAAATATTTGACATACTCATTATAGGAATCCCATAAAGAAAATGTGGGCTCTCTAAGCTCCTATTACTAATGTTACGAGACCCAAAAAAATATGGATACCATAATTATTTCTTTTCTAATATATTTTGTAGGAAAACTATTTGAAAATATCATGTGAAATCTAACGATACTTGGACAGTGGATGTTCAAGACACATAGAAAGAGATTAATCATGCTTCAATAACTTGATAAATATTTATGGTGGGCATGTAACCTTTGATGACAATGGTAAAGGATAAATAAATGGCCATGGTGAGATTGGTAACTCTAACTTAGTTCTAATTTCTAATGTACTTTTTTGAAGGATTAAAATACAATCTACTTAGTATCACTCAGTTATGTGATGATGGATTTAATTTTAAATTCGAAAATGATGCATGAAATTTTTTTAACATTGAAAATAAGTTAGTATTTTATGCTATTTTAAATGAAAATGTTTATTTTGTTAACATTGATTATTTAATTTCTCAAAAAAATTCTTGCTTGAGTTACTTTCAAAAATAATCTTCTATTTGGAAGCGGATATTAGTACAGTGCAATATATACTCACTTAGAATTCGTACTAGAAAATGATTAGATAATGATCTTCCTAAAATTTAGTTTCCAAATGAAAAAGTCTATAATCCTTTTCAAAAGAGTAAACAAAAAAATATATATTTCAAATAAAAGAAATAAGTTTCAACTTCTCAACCTCTTGAGTTGGATCACATGGAATTGTTTGGACCTTCTAGAGATTCATATTTATGTGGGAAGCATTATGTCTATGTTCTTGTATATGAATACTCTAGATATACTTGGAGCCTATTCTTGGCTCACAAAAGTGAAGCTTTCTCACATTTCAAAAAGTATTCTAGGACTGAAGAAAATTTTAGTTGTCTTAGAATTAAAACCATAAGATGTTACTATAGACATGAGTTTGAAAATCATGAGTTTGAATCCTTTTTCTCATAAAATGGGTAAATTCATAAATTCTATTATCATATGACACCACAAAAAATTGAGTTGTAGAAAGAAGAATTAGAACCATGGTTAGGGATTATGACATACCTATATACTTTTTGGAAGAAACTATTAAAACATCATTCTATATAATAAATAGATTCTTGATTAGACCTGTCCTTAAAATAACTCCTTATGAGTTGAGGAACAATAGAAACCCCAAGGTTAACTACATCAACATTTATGGTTAGAATGTCTAAATTCTTAACACTACCAATAATCTAGAAAAAATTTCCTCCAACATTGATAATGGAATTTTCCTAGGTTATTCAATTTCTAGTAAAGCCTATAGAGTCATAAATAATAGAACCAAATGTGTGGAAGAATATATAAATGTCAAATTTGATGAAACAGGTCCCCATGAACCTAAAACAACTTTAGAGAATCTTGAGGATGATATGTCAAATCTGAACATCAATGTTAAATCTTTTAACCATCCTGTGAAGAAATCTATTTAAAATTCTAGTTTTGGAAATTCTCCAGATTCTAGTCATGATGAACCTAAACATGTTGGAGAACCTGAAGTGAGTAGCCATTCGTTTTCTATACCTGTTATAACACTCAAGAATAATCATTTAAATGATACAATATTTTATTTAGACAATGGAACTCATAATAGAGCTCCTCTCAGAAATCAGGTTGAACATCAAGATTTTATATCATATCTTGAAACTAAGAACATTAATGATGCTATCAATGATGAATTTTGGGTGATGGCTATGAGAGAAGAATTAAATCAATTTTGAAATAAAATAAGTCTTGAAACATGATAACAAACCCAAATACACCTTGACTATAGTCACTAAATAGGTTTATAGGAATAAATTAGATGAAGATGGTAATATAGTTTGAAACAATACTAGATTGGTTGCACAAGGTTATAGTTATGAAGAAGCGATTGACTATGAGGAAACCTCTGCACCAGTTTCTAGACATGAAACCATTAGAATACTTATTGCTTATACAGCACATCTAGCTTTCAAACATTATGAAATGGTTTTCAACAGTTCATTAGTAAGTGGTTATATAAATGATGATGTTTTTTTGAAAAAAAAACCCTTTTTTTACAAATCCCCACTTTCCAAATTATTTTTTAAATTAACTAAAGTGTTGTATTGTTTAAACCATGCTCCAAGAGCTTGGTATGATAGGCTCAACACTTTTTTAATGTATAAAGGTTTTAAAAAAGGTGTTTTTGATCCTACCCATTTTATATAAAAAAAATTCAATGATGTTTTAGTAGTAAAAATTTATATAGATGATATTATTTTCACAACTTCTAAAAATTATATATGTCTTGATTTTTTGATGATAATGTATAGTGAATTAGAAATGAATTTGATGGGTGAACTCAAATTATTTCTTGGATTTCAAATATTTCAAAATAAATAATTTATTATTTTGAATCATGGTAAATATGTAAAGGATATTTTAAAAATATTTGTAATTGAAAACACTAAGATTAATGACACTGTAATGAGTACTGCATGTAAGTTGGAACTTGATAAAGACAGTAAATCTATTGATCAAACCACTTATAAAGGAATGATTAGGAGTTTAATCTACTTAACTGCTAGTAGGAAAGATATTATGTTTAGTGTGTTCATTTGTGCACATTTCCATGAAACCCCAAAATAATATCATTTAAGTTCTATCAAATGGATTTCCAAATACCTCAAGTATACTATAATTTTAGGACTATTCTATCTTAGAGGAAAACCGTTTGATATGATGAGTTATTCATATGCAGATTTTTGTGGCTATATGTTATATAAAAACCACATATGGAACATGTCACTTTTTGGGAAATTAACTAGTTTCATGGTGTAGTAATGAACAAAATCTTGTTTCATTATCTATTGTCAAAGATGAATACATAGATTCTGATAGCTGTTGTGCATAAATTTTGTGGATAAAACACACATTACTAGATTATGGATATCAATTTAGACATGTCCTTATAAATTGTGATAACATATTTGATATTAATATTTATTTTAATCCTATTTAAAATTCTAGGAAAAAACACATTGCAGTAATGGATCACTTTTTGAGAGAATATTATCAAATAGGTGATATAACTTTAGAGTTCATTGGCATTGAACATCAGTTTGATGACATTTTCACTAATACATTGACCGCCGAAAGAATAAACTACATAAGACAGGAGTTAGGAATGATCAATGTATAGGAACTTAAGTTGTTATTTCTTAGATATTTTTTAAGTAAATTTTTCATGATGGAATTGAAAATATGAAGCTGATAATGTCATGACAACACCGAGAACATTGTCATGTAGACACTGATAACTTTTTCATGTCAAAACAATTGTCATGCTGACACTGATACTTGGTCATGTCAATACCCTTTCATGCCTTCACCAACACCTTTTCTATCCAAAACTATTAGCATTATGGAAAATCTATCATAACAATTCTAATGAATCACTATTTTTATCCATTTTTGGTTTTAACTAAAACGACCCTATTTCATTGATTTTGTTGAACCCAATTCATGATTTTACTTTTTTTATTTCAACATCCCTAAATGATATAAATTTTAATCAATCCACTATACTCCTTTACCCTTAAATTCACTCTTATATTGCTCTCTCTACCCCTAGACTTTCACCTTCTGACTATTAAACTGAAATTTTGGAATGGCATGTGTGAAGTGAGATCATGATGGTGGAGAGTCTCGTGCAACTACAAAATAGAAATAGGAATTGGGAAAATCTTCTGGACCATTGAATCCTGATTTGGTGAATAATGTAGTGACTCTATATGAAGAGGTCCTTGAGGAATGTCTATTATAATGCTTTTTTTTTTGCTGCTAAAGTTTCAATAAGATCAAATA
The DNA here is from genome assembly GCA_963277665.1 of Viscum album. Taxonomy (NCBI): domain Eukaryota; kingdom Viridiplantae; phylum Streptophyta; class Magnoliopsida; order Santalales; family Viscaceae; genus Viscum; species Viscum album. The sequence continues at coordinate 458,353,480 of OY728141.1, read as the reverse complement.
TGGATTGAGTGGTTCTTTGGTAATAAAATACCCTTCTACTTGAAGATAATTCATGAGTGTAAATTAATGTGGAATTCCTACTAGAAAGAAGTGACGTTTCTTGAATTAAGTCCATAGTGAAAGGAAAGATTATTTCTTTATCATCAATATAAGGGGCTGAATGTCTTAAAATCCATCATGATGGTGTGTTTGATGATTATCAGCACATTTCTTCACTTGAATGTGATATTTTCATCTTTGAGACAGCTCTGATTGAGCGTACTAATAATGATGATCACATGACACATATTTCCACAATGTTAAGTGGAGAGTGTAGAATACTGTTCATGTTTATTCAGTATCATATCTGTCCTAGGAAAGGGGACATTTCCACTATGATTTATCAAGACTTATACTTGGTTTATCTACTGAGAAAATGAATTAAGGTAAATCTATGTATATACCTTTCAATAAACATAAATTAAATGATAAAACTCTCTTTAAAAACTAATTCCAAATTTTATCAAAGTTTAGTTTCATATTTTTTTTAAAATTGAAAGGTTTTATAAATGTGGTAGAAGAAGTTGCTTATGAGTGCAGTGGAATCTGCCTCAGTAAATAGATCTGTAAAATGATTAAAATCAACTGGAACCCATGGAAGATATAATGAGTTTGAGATGAAGATTTTATTTATAATAAATTCAATCTAGTTGACCATCCAATGAGGACTAAGAATATGTATGATCCTGGTCTGGGACAAGATGTGTATGTTTCATACTCTTCTCAAGATGATGAAAAAGATCATGACACACCTGTTAGAGATATAGGGTCACTTATCAATGATAGGAGTGATCCTGACACTATTAAAGCTCTTGAAGGTTTTTATTCTGGACCTCCTAGTCCTCCACTTGACTTGCCCTCTGATGAGACCACACTTAAAGACAATGGAGATGAGGAGACAGAAGTCTTAGGAAGTGTGTAATAATATGTTGATCTAATGGATCCCAATAAGAAAAAGAAGGTAGTAAAGATGATGAGAGTGGAAGTAGAAGTGAAGAAGAAATAGGTGAATAAAATTATATTAAAAATGGAAATGAAGAGCTTATCTCTATACATGATGATTATTAATGCAGTGAAAGTGATGACGACCATAATAAAGATGATCAAGGTGGAGATGTTGAAATTGATGAAGGTGTGGATCAGGAACTATGGGAAGAACCTCCTGGAGTTGTTTTTGATGCAGTAGAAAATTCTAAAGTTGTTATTGAAGTGAAATATTAGGTAATTCATTTACCTCTGTTAGTATATGATTGAAGGAGACATCATACTGAAGGTCAGAAACAAGTTAGGAGAGCTCGGATTTAGGGGGAGACTCGTGAAAGGGATGATCTAGCTAGTGAAGAGAATCAACTAGGAAGAGTAATACATGACAGTCTCACTCCTCTGGATGATGATGTAATGATTGAGTGGGCAAGGAATCCTGGTTATATAGCATTGGGTTTAGAGTATGAAGACTCGGATGATGACTTTTCTTACCATTTATAAGATAATCAGTAGATGGGACCCTTCCTAGTGACTCTGTCACTAAAGAATATTTATAATGGTTTAAAGATGAAGTTTTTTGGGCTGCAACTATATCAGTTCAATATTATAAGGTGCATGAAATTCAAATAGCTAGATGAGAAAACACTAAACTGATTAAGGAATTACACTCACTCATATCTTCTATAGTATAAATGATGCAATTTAAGAAAGAAGTTTTTGTTCTATATCATAAAATGGGTATATGTGAGGTTGATGATGTTAATGTTTAAAATTAATTGATAGAGGAGATTCAACCCAACTTAATTACAACTGTTGATACAATTGTTTCAAACACTACCATGTTGAGAAAATAAATGAATTGGATTTCTTCTACAATAAAAACATTTTCCTCGGAGTAAAAATTATTGTGATGAGACCCTTCTCAAGGCCTTAAAGTCTCATTCCTCAATTACTATTGATATTTCTTCTACCTCTATTTAGTCTTATATAATCATAGACTTTTAGGTAGTCTGAACTATTGTTAAGGGGGAGATTCAAGCTATATTTTATGCTTCTGGTTTGGAAATCCATGCAAAGATTTGGTAAAATAGTGACCATGTTCATGATATGGTTAGACACTATTCCAAAAGTTCTAAGACTACAAATACTCAGATCATAGAATATGTGGACTACTATTTCAAGAAGATCATTACCGAGCATCAGTTTACTAATATCTTTATTGTATTTGACATAGAACCTGTCTTTTCTTCTAGTGAGATGACATTTCAAATATCATTTTCAAAAGATGAAGAAATTCACCCCTATATTTGACAAAATCATGGAAAATAAGGATGAATTTGAGAAAGTAGTAATGTATGGTGGTGAAATCTTTGAGTATTTCATTAAGTTGTTGAATCCATATCATCATGTACAATGTGAAGCCATTTTTGTTCTTTTTGTTGCCCCTATTGAACATCATGGATCAGTGCCTCCTCCTCAGATGTTAGATTCTTAAGCATCGAATCATATTTGTCTAGTGATCTGAGATTATTTTTAACCTCATGTGTTTTCCCAGCACAAACCCATCCTTGTACCAAATGTTCTAGAAGGATTGATTCTTCCTCCACTAAAAATTTCCATATACCCTCTAGCTTCTCAAAAAACGCCTACTAGACGCTTTGTTGATCCCTCAGAGAAAGGTAAGGACCCTCTTCATCTTGAGCCATACTGTGGATCATTTTCTGATAGGGCTATTTTGTTGACTTTTGTTGTCTTTTCTTAATTATTTGTAACACTTTTTACTTTATTGAACAAGGGAATTGGGTGTTCTTTTCTTTCATCTATTTCTATTCTATCTATTATTCTATAATGATTTTTATTTCTTTTCAACATGTTTTCTTATTTCTTATACTCCAAAGGGGGAGAAATATTTCATCTCACCTTTAACTTGTTGATCATCCCAAAGGGGTAGAAAAGTTTGGAATTATCCTTATTTACATTACCTTTGAAATTACTCTTATGTATTTTAATTTTCTATGATACCATTAATATTTATTTTAATTATGAAACTTATAAATATGTTGAGAAATGTGAGAAACAAAATAAATAATGGGGGATAATAAGTAGAATGATTATATTCCATAACAAATTATTACACTGAATAATGCCATGACTGTTGATACTCAAAAGGGGGATACTATTGGCCCATTGGAAACTATTGGCCACCCTATCTAGTATAAATTGTTTTCATAATCAAAAATCATTTCAATTCCTATTAATCATGTCTAAACATTCCAATAATTATTATTTAAGTTTCAATATGTGAAATTATGATTATTTATGATCACATATATGTTGAAAACATTCTGTTAATATTTATGTTCTAAGATAGCCTAAATAGAAATATTTTTCTAAGTATGACAGATTGACACACAAAGAAGAGATGAGATACTGATAGCTCAACTGAGTCACTGATAGATAACCAACTGATTCAGATGACATACTCACACTTTTGACCTACTAACCAAGATGACCAACTCATGCAGATGAACTACAAAAATATATGACTTACCGACACTTATTTCCTACAGATAGATGACCTACTGACACAGATGACCTTCCAACGCAAATGACCAATCTATGTAAGGACTCACCATCTGTTCGAATGAGTCATTGATGCATGGTGTTACTGACGAAAGGACTAACTAAAATTTAAAATGACTCACCGATGCATGGAAAGATAGATAAAATGAAATACAAATGGAACGAGACACCGAGAGAAGAAGATACTTATAGAGAACTCATCGATAGACCGTTTAAAATTTCACTTATTTAAAATTAATTCTGACGGTCTATTTTGAGTGTTTTAATGAGGCTGATTGATTTAATTCTATTTGAAAACATATTAAATGAGGATGTTTGAAGTAAGAGGTAAATAATATACCTTATAACATTCACATTGTCAAGATTCAAGAAGTTATATAAAAAGAAGAGAACATGAAATAGGAACATACATGCGCAGACATGCATACACTAGAAGATAGAAGAAGACCCCCATGAGAAACATACCGAAAGAAATAAAACACAGGGAACCCTTTATTCCTAATTGTTGTGAACCAGAGAACTATTTTTCTTTAATGTTATATCATCCATGTATCATCCATGAAAACCGAAGTAAAATAACATCTCATCTTCCTAGAAGACAGAACATAGTGCTTTACAACACTCTTTTTTAGTGTCTGTTTACAGAAGAGGACTTGAGCTTTACATCATCTACATCCAAAGAGTCCAGAGCTGAACTAAATAATATAAAGATACCTATAAACATTTTCTAACCATTATTACTCGACAATATACCATTTATTACATTTACAAGAAGTAGGTGTGTCTGTGTAAAAAACAGACATTATATCATGCACTAAACAGGAGGATACTAGATATACTCAAACACCTTTCTTTTTCATTTATTTATCCCAAAAAGAACTATGGAAGAGTTCATGTGTGTCCTAGTTGTATTTGTTCCCACATGGAACTATGGTAGAGGTTCAGTGACCTGGATAGTCCGGTGTACTTTTGTTAACCCTGGTCCAGGGTGTGTATCTAAATCATTATCTTTATAGATTTCTTGGTGGAATGTCATCACCAAGTGGAGAGGACTAACTCTCCTCTTGATATTGAACCTCTTGTTTTATATCTTCTATGTTTTTCAATTTATTATTTCTCAATTATAACTTATTTGTCAAAATAATAACTTTTACTTTGATAGTTAGTCTTGTATATTAGTTATAGTTTTTTCCCTTATTAGAGTAGTCTCTAAAGTTGTATCAATATCTAATATTGTTATAACTAATAATTAATCAATCATCTGAGAAACTATTTAAATATTCAAGATTTTATAATTTTATTACTTGGGTTAACTTTCCAGGTTCATTTTTACTTGGGGAAATCTTCCAGATAAACTTTTTAACAAATTTTTTTATAGGAACTCAATTCACTCCCCTCTTGAGTGTCATACTCTGACCAACAATATGAATTATCCACAATGGAATTTGGTAGATATAAATATATTGTTTTTTAAACTAATGTGGACAAGAGGTTGGGAACCTGTCACAATCCGCCTTCGCCAAAAGGAGGGAAGGGTCAGAAGATTGTCAGGCCCTTTCGTCTTTAAGTTGAAGGAGAGATAATGACCCCCAAAACCCACCTTCAATAGGTCCCAGAGTGGCGGCCAGCACCAAGGGTATAGAAACTCACACAAAATGGAAGGCATTACCCTTTTTCTTTTAATAGGTTCGGTATATTAGATAGTAAATCCCCCAACACCAAAACTGAAAGTACAAGTACGGGTGAAAGTAAACCATTCCCATATGAATGTTCAAAGGTAAAATATATAAGCCACAAAACTCCAAAGGTAAAAAGATACCAATAAAAGGGAATCAACAACAGAAACTTCCCCAAAGGTCTGAGCTAGTACGGTCCCGCATGATCCCTGAAGTCCTCCTGAAAACCTGAAAGCAGTTTTATATACGTAGGGTGAGCATACAAGTATACTCAGTAGGGAAAACCAAAGACACTCGTGTACAAGTGAGGAGACATTCTAATGTCCCGTGGAAAAAGAGATAACCAAACACCCAAAAAAGAAAATCTATCCACCCAAACCTCACCATGGCATGCTCCCCAAGTAACACAAGTCAAGTAAGGTATAGTAATAGCACATCAATATTTGGGTACCCCGTGCCACTTTCCCACTGGTTATTGAAGACATCCTATGCATCGAACCAATCTCGCCATTATTACCGCAATCCCACTACCAAACCCCGACCGCACACACCTGGTCCATAACCTCACCGCAGTCCCACTGCCAAACCCCACCCGCACACACCTGGGCCATAAAATCACTGCAGTCCCACTACCAAAACCCGCCTGCACACACCTGGGCCATAACCACCACGCATAACCACACCCACAAACACCTGGATCAGAACAACTACTACCACGCCCGAAGACACCTGGGCCTCATCCTGAAGACACTTGGGAAACAACCTACCCACAAACACCTGGGCCAACCACCGCAACAGCCCTGCCCGAAGATTCTTGGGCCGATAATGGACTTCAGGCTATTACAAACTTCTTGAAGAGTATTGGGATATTCGGGAAAGGGAGCAGAAAAGGAGATAATAACTAGCCACTCATAGGAGTGTTGGTAAAAACACACTCCCCCATGATATGGGGTGTTCGGCACTAAGTGATCAACTTGGGTGGGGCGCAAATAAGAAACATAAAAGATACAGATATATGCATAGGTAACAAACACTCATCCCAACCTAAGGGTTCCAAAACCTAATCACAAACACCCTCGTTACTACTCATTCATGAAATAACAGCACGACCCTCACGGCCAAGCCACAACTCATTCCCAAAACCAATTCCCATTTAAACTGTTCCTATTTTCATGATCAAGTAACCCCATTTAGGTGAATTCTACACTACTGGGAAATTAACAGGCAAAACTGCAAGCCAGAGAAAGAAGACAGTCAAACAGAAACTTAAACATTCACATCCGGTTCTCTTGTAAAGTCACAACAACAAAGGGATAAGTGAGATCCCTCAAAGTACTGGACCCAAAGAAAACCCTGAGACACAACCCCGTGTCCACAAAATCCAGGGGCCAATGGTTTCTCAACAATAGAGGACCCCACCCTAATTCATGATATAATCAGAGTAACCACCCAGCCTTAGATTCACAACCAGTGAAAGCATAACAACAGGGGATCCCATCCCCACCCATATCACCCCATAAATCTAATCCCTCATCCAAGAAAATCATAAAGTCACTCGCAATCGTCCCGTAAAAGAAAAAACCAAACCACTACCACCAACAAAAGGCAAGACCATACAGGTATTTTCAGATTTAAAATATTTAACACACTCCATGGTTTCAATTCAACTGTGCTTTAATCGGGGTTATCACAGAAAAGGGTTGATCCTGGTGCTTTCAATTTATTTAACCGAGTATACGTAATTAACCAATTCCATGTTACGATTATTTAAATATCCAAGTGCACTGAGGTTCATTAGTGCGTAGAGAAAGACCACCAATGGCCATGATTTTCAGTGAGCATAGGCCCGTACAATTCACAACACATATCAACATAAAAGAGTATAGAATAACATAGATCACACCGCCTTTCATTCTTTAAAGTTCTATTAATTATCTTCATTAAGTTCAGTTTCATCAATTTCAACAGAGACAAAAGCATTCTCACCCCGCATAATACACTGAAAGGAGAGACAAAGGAGAAAATTCCTACTTTATTGATCAAGGATCGACGTTTTTCTCCACGCGCCAAGAACAAGGGATGCACGATTTTCAGGGGAGGGACGTCGAGAACTCCAAGGACGAGCAGACGACTTGAGCGCAGGTGCACCACAAGTCTCGGGAAGGGGGGAAAACTTCCAGGTGCACCAGGGAGAAGGAGAGGAGTTGGCCAAAAGGAATAAGAGAAATAAGAACTTCCTCTGTGATATATAGATAAAATCCCATTGTTATGGGATATGGGGATTTTGAACATGTTGAAAGTCAGATCGTGGTTTCCCATGTGGTTTGGGCAGTTACACATGATGGTATTAAGTTTTTATTTAATATCCCCCATCGGGGATATTTCTCAGGATTTTTAGGTATTAATTATGGGCTTTAATAAGGGTAAAATAATTAATTTACTACAGGAGCAGAATGGTCGGGAACTGGAAACGAATGAAGAGGACGCGGTGCCACTGTCACGGTGTCACCCTCACAGTTTCACCGTCACAATGTCACCCTCATGGTGCCATCATCACGGTTCCACCATGACTAGTTCCACCGTCACGGTTCCACCGGGACCGGTACCACCATCATGGTGCCACCGTGACCGGTGCTACCATCACGGTGCCACTGTTTTGGTGGATCCTCACTTTTGGAAAAGTAATGGGCTAGGTGGGTCTGGGCCATTACATTATATACCTCTCAAGCTATTCTCACCCTCAAGAATCAAAACAAACCAGAAGAGAAGAGAGGGTCTGAACAACCACCTCGAAAGATACCTCTCAGGAGTGAACCTCGTCGTTATCTAGAAACACCTCCCTATCAAGAACCAAGCAACATACCAGAGTCAAACCACCCAATCCTAAGGGTTCAGGAGTCTCTTCCCCCATGTCAAGATATTATCCGCTTTGGGCAGCACTGACTCGCCTGCACAGTTTTAATCAAATCCACCTTAATGCGTCTTGATTAGGGATTGGGTCCTCCCCTCCCCATAGCCAGAACTTCCCACACACATTCAGAGAAAAAGGAAAACCACACATTCCATAGTCAACAAGGTGAAGTGTTCCATCACAAACAAGTATAAACAGAGCAGCACAAAACTCAAAACAACTCTGGGTACTGGGCGCACATCTGTGCTTCCCATTCCCAAGTACTCTCCTCAAGCAATCCATGCTTCCACAACACTTGAACTAAAGGAATGGTTCGCCCATGAAGCACCTTTTCTTCACGATCCTCGATCCTCACTGGTCTTTCCACAAAGGTCATGTCATCCTCGATATCTAGCTTTCCCCAGTCGAGGGCGTGTGAATCGTTGTGTAGATAATGACAGAGTTGGGACACAAGAAAAACATCATGTATCCTCAGTAGCAGTGGTGGTAGCGCTAGCTGGTAAGCCACTTCACTGACCCGCCACAACACTTCGAAGGGTCCGATGAATCTGGGGGAAAGCCTTAATCCTTCTACCAAACCTCTGATGTCCACACCGAGGGGAGACCTTAAAGAACATGTGCTCTCCAACCTCTAACTCCAAGGTCCTCCTCCTACTATTAGAATACAACTTCTATCAGTCCTGGGCCGCCTTCATCCTTTCCCGTATAAGCTGAACCTTCTATGTCGTGCTCTGCACCACCTCCGGGCCAAGAACGCTCATTTCCCCAACCTCAGTCCAACACACCGGTGAGCAACACGGCCTTCCGTATAGGGATTCAAACGGATCTATGTCAATGGTAGAGCGATAGATATTATTTTAGGCAAACTTTACCAGTGGAAAGTGTCTCACCCACGATCCTCCTAAGTACAGAACACATGCCCGCTGAATATCCTCCAAGGTCTGGATGATGCGCTCTATCTGTCTATCTGTCTGGGGATGGAAAGTAGTGCTAAGACGTAGATGGGTTCCAAAATCATGCTACAATCCTCTCCAGACTTGTGAGTTAAACTGTGAATCCCTATCTGAGACTATGGATCTCGAAACTCCATGCAACTGCACCACCTCATCCACGTACCTTCGTGTTAAGGCATCCACTGTACCCGACTCCTTGATTGCCAGAAAGTGAGCCGACGTCGTCAACCGGTCCACCACTACCCAGATAGCGTCGCAACCTCCTTGAGCCTTAGGTAGTCCCGTGACAAAATCCATCGATACTTTATCCCACTTCCAATCGGGAACCTCTAAAGGTTGCAACAAACCACCTGGAACACGGTGTTCATCCTTCACCTGCTGACACACTAGGAACTTTGCTACGAACTCTACTACTGCCCGATTCACCCCGGGCCACCAGAACTGACCTCTCAAGCCCCGGTACATCTTGGAAACTTTCGGGTTCACTGCTAGGGGTGAGTTGTGGAACTCACTAAGAACTCTCTCGCACATCGCCTCTGGAACAAATAGCTTTCCTCAGAAAAGCACCTGATTCTGACCATCCTCTGTCCACCCTTTCGGAGCATCCGCTTGGTTAACCTGGTCACGCATCACCTCACTTTCTGAGTCTCCCCATTGGGACTCCTCTACCTTTCTCAATAGAGAAGATTGAACTGTCATTTGATACAGGCAACCTCTACCACCTTCCATCCTTGCATCTAGGTGTAGGGAAACCAACTCCTCAATTGTCTTCCAAGCATCTGCCGACTAATGGACTGCATCCTTCCGTGACTTCCTTCTCAAAGCATCATCCACCACATTCCCCTTTCCTGAGGTGTAGTAAATATCTATGTCATAGTCCTGAAGGAACTCCATCCACCTCCGTTGTCATGTGTTCAGGTCCCACTAGGAGAAGACGTGCTTCAAGATCTTGTGGTCGGTGAAGACCACAAAGTGCTCCCCGATGAGGTAGTGTCTCCACAGATTTAGTGCGAATACAACCGTTGAAAGCTCTATATCATGGGTGGCATAGTTACTCTCATGGGGACGTAACTGCCTAAACCCATAGGAGATCACCCCTTGACGCTGCATCAACACACATATGAGGCCTTGCCCCGAAGCATCACATAACACCTCATACGCTGCCCCTTCTTCTGGAAACCTCAGCACTGGAGCACTAACCAACTTCTCCTTCAGATATCTGAAGGCTGCCTCACACTACTCGTTCCACACAAAAGCCTTGTCCTTCTTGGTCAAGGCTGTCAAAGGTACCTCAACTTGGGAGAAGTTGGGCACAAACCTCTGGTAGTAACCTGCATGTCCGAGGAAACTACGAACCTCTACCACGTTCTTGGGTGTTGCCCAAGAAACAATCGCCTTGACCTTCAATGGGTCTACTGGTATCCCCTGCTCAGACACCACGTGCCCAAGGAAATTCACTTCTCGCGTCTAGAACTTGCACTTGGATAGTTTCCTATAGAGCTGGTGCCGTCAGAGGATCTCTAAAACCATCCTCAGGTGCTCTGCGTGATCCCCCTTTGATCATGAGTAGATCAGAATGTCGTCAATAAACATGACCATGAACCGGTCCAAATATTCCTTAAATATGGAGTTCATGATCCCCATGAACATAGCTGGTGTGTTCGTAACGCCGAACAGCATGACTACAAACTCGAAGTGACCATATCTGCACTTGAAGGAATTCTTTGAGATGTCTCCCTTCTTCACCCTCACTTGGTGGTATCTTGACCACAGATCGATCTTCGAGAACTAACCTGCTCCCCTCAGCTGGTCAAAGAGATCTTCTATCCTCGAGAGAGGGTAGCGATTCTTGACCATCACCTGATTCAATCTCTTTTAGTCTATGCATATACTTAGACCACCATCTTCCTTCTTCGCAAACAACACAGGAGCACCCCACAGTGACGCACTTGGCTGAACAAAACAATTCTTCATTAGATCGTCAATTTGGATCTGTAACTCCCTCAGCTCAGAAGGTGCCATCCGATAGGGATCCATCGAAATCAGACGGGCACCAGGTTGCAAGTCTATCCCGAACTCAACATCACGTCGAGGGGGTAGAGTCTCCACCTCCTCAGGAAAGACGTCCATAAACTCATTGACAATTCCTGGGACCTCCACCATTTCTGCATCTACTGATTCCACTGATAGTTAGGCCAACAAGGAAAGGAGGGGATCCTCTTGCCCGCTGCTTCTCTGACAACCCCGCTCACCGACGAAAGTTACACGTTGACCACCCAAATCTGAAAACACAACCCTTCCTCGGAAGCAGTAAATGACGGAACAGACAGAGAACAGCCAGTCAATTCCTAGGATGACATCGTATGGCTGTATCTACAACAATAGAAAATCCCTTCTAGACTGATGTGGCCCTATCATCAGTCTACACCCTTGGAAAACATAAGATAAGTCGGTCTGAACTCCGACTGGTGTGCTCATCACCAAAGGCACTGAAAGTATCTCGACGTCTAAACCCAAAGAATGGGCCAGACCGGGTGTAACAAAAGAGTTCGGAGCTTCGGTATCGAACAAGGCATAGGTAAGAGTACTAAACAAGCTGATCGTACCTCAAATAGTTTCTAGCCCTGCTTGAACTGCTTCCTTTGTGGCGTGCAACTGCCCACACCTAGCTCCTCTGCGTCTCTGTTGTCGGCTGCCTCCCTGACCACGCTCTGGTCGAGGTCCCTGAGGAGCACCCTGAGGTCGGCCTCCTCTTGCAACGTCTGCCCTCGGAGGGGCATAAGCCTGCTGCCCCTTCTGCTGCTGCTGAAAGGGCCTGGCTGGAAACTGTTGTGGCTGAGATGGGCGCTGAACCTACCTACCCCCACTGTACTGCACTCTATTCGGGCAATGATTCTGAAGATTTCCATGGTGCCCAAAGACAAATCACCTCGGTCCTTGGCCCGAAAGAAAAGTGCAAGGACTGGGGGATCGGAACTGGAACTGTTGAGGCCTGCTTCCTGCCGGTCAAAACCTAGAGTGTCCTGATGCCGGAGGCCTGCTGCTGACGGCCTTCCCCTTTGATGGGCCCAACTGGATACCCTCTCGTGACACACCTCCTAGTGTGTGAATCCTCTCCACCACTTCAGCCTTCTTATGCACCTCCAGGTATGTCGGTAAGGAAAAGGGAACAACAACATACTGAAGAGAAGGTCGGAGTGCCTCCTCTAGACATCTCGCTCGAGACTCCTCATCTGGAAATAGGTCCGGAGCAAAGCGAAGGAGATCCTTAAACTTGATCCCCAACTCTCTCACTAACATACTCCCCTGTTGGAGGGAGAGTAGCTCCTGTATCTTCTCATCCTTCATCGTGGAAGAGAGTAATTCCTCCCAGAACTCCTTCTCGAAGTCAGACCACGTAGCCTCAGTCTCCCTCCTCTCTCCAAGATAAAGCATCCACCACTGACGCGTTGCTCCCCGCATCTGGATGATGGCCAGAGGAACCCAATACTCCGTCGGAGCCCGAATCAAGCCGAAATCTATCACTAAATCATCAATCCATCTCTCTGTCTCCATGTCTGAGATGATACCCTCATACTTCCTGAGGGTCTGTCGCTGAAAAACTCTAAGCGTCTTCTGCCACTGGTCATCCTTTTCCTCTCATTCGATCCTCTATCGATCGGTCAAGTCAACCTCCTGGGCCTCGATCGTCCGTACTACTCGTGGTCGCCTCCTAGGTGCCATAGCTGCAATGTAAACAAGGAATGCCTAAGCACGAGTAGTGTAGAATATTGTTCTTAAATTTTCTTAGACTTATTCATTTATTTTGAATCCCCAAGACACCCATGAAACATGAGAACAAAAGTCATTATGATGCATGTACCTTTCCTAGGGTCTATACTCTGCAATCATCGTGGCCTTACTTTTTCGTTTGGTAGGTCCATAGTCCTTGCATAGAATCATGGGGGGCCCTAAAATCCTGGGTCCTAGCCGGTCTTCCCTGGCCTAATTCACGCACCAAGGTCACCCAACACTATTTCCCTACCATCCTATGAAATCATCACTGTGTCTAACTCCAGACTCCATCCTATCTCTCAAACCTCTTCCTCTGATACCATTCTGTCACGACTGTCCTTCCCCAAAAGGAGGGAAGGGTCACGAGATTTCCAGGCCCTTCTTTCTTTAAGTTGTAGGAGAGATAATGACCCCCAAAACCCGCCTTTAATAGGTCCCGGAGTGGCGACCAGCACCAAGGGTATAGAAACTCACACAAAATGGAAGGCATTACCCTTTTTATTTTAATAGTTTCGGGAGATAAGATTGTAAATCCCACAACACCAAAACTGAAAGTACAAGTACGGCTGAAAGTAAACCATTCCCATATGCATGTTCAAAGGTAAAAGATACAGGCCACAAAACTCCAAAGGTAAAAAGATACCAAGAAAAGGGAATCAACAACAGCAACTGCCCCAAAGGTCCGAGCTAGTACGGTCCCGCACGATCCCTGAAGTCCTCCTAGAAACCTAAAAGCAGTTTTATATACGTAGGGTGAGCATACAATTATACTCAGTAGGGAAAACCAAAGACTCTCGTGTATAAGTGAAGATACATTCTAATGTCCCGTGGAAAAAGAGATAAGCAAACACCCAACAAAGAAAATATATCCACCTAAACCTCACCAAGGAACGTTCCCCATGTAACGCAAGTCAAGTAACGTATAGTAATAGCACATCGATATTTGGGTACCCCGCGCCACTTTCCCACTGGTTATTGAAGACATCCTATGCATCGAACCAATCTCACCATTATTACCGTAGTCCCACTGCCAAACCCCGCCCGCACACACCTGGGCCATAACCTCACCCCAGTCCCACTTCCAAACCCCACCCGCACACACCTGGGCCATAACCACCATGCATAACCACAACTGCAAACACTTAGGTTAGAACAACTACTACCATGCCCAAAGACACCTGGGCCTCATCCTGAAGACACTTGGGAAACAACCTGCCTGCAAAAACCTGGGCCAACCGCCACAACTACCCTGCCCAATGATTCTTGGGACGATAATGGACTTCAGGCCATCACAACCAGCCCAAAGAGTCTTGGTCTATTCGAGAAAGGGGGCAGAAAAGGAGCTAATAACCATCCACTCATAGGATTGTTGGGAAAAACATCCTCCCCCATGAGATGGGGTGTTCGGCACTAAGTTCTCAACTTAGGTGGGGTGCGAATAAGAAACATAAAATCTACATATATATGTATAGGTAACAAACACTCATCTCAGCCTAGGGGTTCCAAAACCTAAGCACAAACACCATCGTTACTACTCATTCATGAAAGAACAACACGACACTCACGGCCAAGCCACTAGTCATTCCCAAAACTAATTCCCATTTAAACATTTCATGTTTTCATGTTCAAGTAACCCCATTTAGGTAAATTCTACACTACTAGGAAATTAATAGGCAAAACTGCAAGCCAGAGAAAAAAGACAGTCAAACAACAACTTAAACATTCACACCTGGTTCTCTTGTAAAGTCACAAAAACAAAGGGATAAGTGAGATCACTCAAAGTACTGGAACCAAAGAAAACCCCGAGACACAGCCCCATGTCCCCAAAATCCAGGAGCCAATGGTTTCCCAACAACAGAAGATCCCACCCCAATTTGTGATATAAGCAGAGCAACCACCCAGCCTCAGATTCACAACCAGCGAAAGCATAACAACAATGGATCCCATCCCCACCCATATCACCCCAGCAATCTAAGCCCCCATCCAATAAAACCATAAAGTCACCCGCAATCGGCCCGTGAAAGAAAACAACCAAACCACTACCACCAACACAAGGCATTCCCATGCAGGTATTTTCATATTTAAAAGATTTAACACACTCCATGGTTTCAATTCCACTGTGCTTTAACCGGGGTTATCACAGAAAAGGTTTGATCCTGGTGCTTTCAATTTATTTAACCAAGTATACGTAATTAACCAATTCCATTTTACAGTTATTTAAACATCTAGGAGCACCGAGGTTCATTAGTGCACAGAGAAAGACCACCAACGTCCATGATTTTTAGTGAGCATAGGCCCGTACAATTCACAACACATATCAACATAAAAGAGTATAGTAGAACATCGATCACACACCCTTTCATTCTTTAAAGGTCCGTTCATTATCTTAAGTAAGTTCGGTTTCATCATTTTCCACAGAGACAAAAGCATTCCCACCCCGCATGATACACCGAAAGGAGAGACGAAGGAGAAAATCCCTACTTTATTGATCAAGGATCGACGTTTTTCTCCACGCGCTAAGAATAGGGGATGCACGATTTGCAGGGGAGGGACGTCGGGAACTCCAAGGACGAGCAGACGACTCGAGCGCAGACGCACCACAAGTCTCGGGAAGTGGGGGAAAACTTCCAGGCGCACCAGGGAGAAGGAGAGGAGTCGGAAAAACAGAAGAAGAGAAAGAAGAACTTCTTCTACGATATATAGATAAAATCACATTCTTATGGGATTTGGGTATTTTGAACGTCTTGAAAGTCGGATCGTGGTTTCCCATGTGGTTTGGGAGGTTACACACAATGGTATTAAGTTTTTATTTAATATCCCCCATTGGGGATATTTCTTAGGATTTTTAGGTATTAATTATAGGCTTTAATAAGGGTAAAATAATTAATTTACTGCGGGATTGGAATGGTCGGGAACTGGAAAAGAACGAAGAGGACATAGTGCCACCCTCACAGTTTTACCCTCACGGTGCCACCGTCACGGTGACACTGCCACGGTGCCACCGTGACCGGTGCTACCGTCACAATGCCACTGTTTTGGTGGAGCCTCACTTTTGGAAAAGTAATAGACCAGGAGGGTCTGGGCCATTACAGCACCCTCATAGTTATAGTGACAAGAAAATATATATTAAATTTCACAGAAACTCTAATGGATGGCCACATGGATGGAAGAAAATTTTTTGACCTCTTACATTCCAAAATGTGGGATGAATCACTCAGGTGAATTCTAGAATGGTAAAAAATTATAATTTAAGTGTGGGAAGACCAGGGCCTGCCCTAGGGCAAGCCCAGAGAGCCCCCGGGCTAGGGAAACAGGCAATCAAAGAAAAAAAATACAAAACCAAGGGCAAAAAATTCACCGTTTCGCTGTAGCTCTTAATATATTTTAGGGAAAAATTTCATAGGCAGTCTTGGGCAACAGAATTTATCGGGCCGGTCCTGGGGAAGAATTGACATAGTTCAAAAGAATTTCAATGTGATTTTAATATGAAATTTAAAGAAATTCATAGAGAGAGTATCAATAGATTACACTACTGACACTTTAGTGTTATAGATGCAAGGATTTAAGGAAATACTTGAATCAATGACCTAAAACAAGGACCAATTAGGATAATAATAAAAAACAACCTCTAAGCTAAAAGGACAAGGGGTAATTTTATGCAATCAAATGACTAGAAAAAAAATATTTGGGACATGTTGATTGTGATGTGTATAAAACCCAACCCAAATAGTCTAAAAAATTTGTATTTGTGGTGAAATATTATTTATGTTAAAAATAAATAATATTTTTGATGAAAAAATATGGTCAATTGGCCACTATGTTCCATCCCACATGGATGCTTATTGTGATGAGTATTAACAAGAGATATAAAAATTCATCACAAACAGGTACCTATTTTGACATGAATTATTTCCAATCACAGAAAATGATGATGATATTATCCTTTATGATGGAATAAAATCAATTTCTAATAAAGCATAATATTTAATATTAAATTAAAATCACATGACCTCCCTTAATCACCCTCACTTCTCCAAATCCACACTTATCTTGTACCATGTGATTACCACCTATGATGGCTGGATTGACATCAATACACTCAATTCCACTAAGGCTTTTATAGATCTCGATTCAAAACAACTTGGTATGGACTCCTGTTTCTTTCTATTTCATTATTATTGTTATTTTTTCATTCAACCTTACATGATGACATTAGGGAAAACCTTAGGTTAATAAGTTTTCTTGTTTTTATGTTTCATTTTGTATTTAGGATTTTTCTAAATTTATCAGTCCCTATTTGTGTGTCTATCAGATTCACATAAGTTATTCCAACAAATTAGTGGTATATTCTCTATTAATTAATCATCTGATTTCATAAACTAATTTGTTTCTTATTTTAGCTTATTGTAAATATATTATGTTATGTTATTATTAGATATATATTTATTATAGTAATTATTTTGGGATATTAAATATTGATTGAATTTATATAAATCTATTTAATTGGTTAATTGTATTGGATGCTTATAATGATGTAATCATTGATGAATTGTGATAATACATTAATTATATTAGTGATTACATGTACATGTTTGATTATTATATTATGATTTTTATTTATTTATTTTAATTAATGTGAATATAATATTCTAATTTTTTTAATATATGTATATATAAATATATTAACAAGTGAATGTAGATATAAAAATGTTTTATAAAAAATTGTAAGATTTTTGATACATATATACATGTAATTATTTTTATATTTTGGTATATGTAGATTTAATATGTATATTTGTTCAAAAGAAAGATTGATAATATATTTGAGGTATTTATATTAATTATGAAATTGTGTAATATATATATATATATATAAATATTACCTTCTGAATGTACATATATAAACGTTTACAAAAATGTTTACAGTTTTAAATATAAAAATATATATTTTTTAAATAATGTGTAAGTGTTTCAATATATATTTATATATATATATATATATGTCTATCAACATGTTATAATAAATATATGATCATTTAAAAGAAACATATATGTTTGTCGATATATATATGTATGTATATTTACAAGTGGAAATACATATATAAATGTTTAAAAAAGGACATATAAGGTTTTATATATATATCTGTGTGTGTGTGTGTTTTTATATATATGATAAGTATATATTGTTAAAAAATTAATAAAAATATATATTATGAAAGAATTTTGTAATATATATATATATATATGAATATCCATATATAAATGTTTAAAAAACATGTAAGGTTTTTTATATATATAAATATGTATGTATGTATTTATGTATGTATGTTTATATGCACTTATATGTTTATATATGTAAGAATGCATGCATATATGTATGCATGTAGATTTGATATGTATATTTTTTTCAAAATATATAAAAAAAAATTATGTAAATATATTTTCTTAAGAATGTATGTAATATATATATATATATAATGTATAAAATAAATTGGAAATGTGTGTTTTATTAAAATGATGAAAAAATTAAATTTAATGAAAACCTTTGAACAAACCTTTATTCATTATAATTTTGTATAAAAAAAATTTATAATAATTTTTTTTAAGGAGAAAATAATAAAAAATAGTAATACGTAATAATTATAAAAAAACATAGCTAATAATATATATAATTTTTTTTGTAATTCCATGTAAAATAATATAAAAAATATTAATATTTAATAAAAATTAAAAGAGATATTAATTATTAAAAATATAGTAATAATTTAATTAATTCGTAAAAATTTAAATAATTTATAATATTTAATAATTAATTAATAAATATAATTAGTAAATAGTAAATATTAGTATTAATTAGAAAATATTATAAATATATTTTAACAAAACATGAAAATTAATAACAACTATTAGAAATTCAAATTAGCCAAATCCTTTTTTTGATATTTTCTAATAACCACTTTAAGGAAAAGTGGGAACCGAACAACACAAGTTTCAAAAACACACATCCCGCCATCACCACAGCAAAGCATTTGAAATTAAAAAACCCGAACTTAGACCACTTCCAGATCCGCGTATCACCCGTCATCATTTCCGAAGAGCCACCTCGAGACACGAGCGTAGAAATCGCTCACCCACTGCAAATCATGCCGACGTTGAAAACATCATCCAGTCAACATCTGGTCCCCATCATCATCATGCTCCTCAAAACTACCACCACCGTCGTCGTCACCAGAGCACCTCAACGTCGTCGGAGCACCATCACCGGCGGATCCAAAATAAACATCATCGATTTCACCAGAAAACGCCACCTTCACCATTCCAACATCTTCAAGATGGAAGAGCCCACCATACTCCCCCTCGGAATCAACTTCAGCATCACAACCCCACAGACATTCATCCATTTGCAAAACCACAACCGACGTCGCTCAACCACCGATGAAAGACCCCCGCAGATCCTCAGAGTACTATGCCGCCACGAATCAGGGGAAAAATCCACAAGCTGGTCGACCGCCATAGGACAACAACGCATAACCGATCAAACCCTGGACGCTCCGTAGAGTATGTCGTTCAACAAACCGATCTTACGCCCGCGAATCAGATCAATAGCATCGTAGAAGCCCGCAACGTTCTGCCACAGCAAGGAGGATGAGTCCCAAGATCGCCGCATAGAATACCGAAGCCATCCGAAGAGTTCCACCACAGGGAGGCGACAGAAATCTCAGCACGCCATCTTCAAGCGGGAACCGTAAAGAGAGAACGATCATCACTAAAAAACAAAGAAAGGAAAACAGGAAACGAGACCCCCCCCCCTCCCCCGACTACTCCAGACCCGTCGACCTCCTCGAAGAGAAGAAGAGAGCTAGGGTGAAATGGCCGGAGAGGGGAGGAGCTGAGGTCGGAGGCGAAACCCTAGGCGTCGCAGGAGAGAAATAAGAAGCCGCTCTGAGGCTCCTTCATCGATTCATTATTAGAAATTCAAATTAATTCCAATAAATGTTGAATTAATTAAAATAATTTGTATTAATAATTCGTATAAATTTTTTAATATATATATATATTATTAATAAAATATTAAAAAATTTACCCTCATAAGTAATGTTATTGAACATGTGATTCACATAAATTTTATGTTAGAGATAGGGTAAACCCCACATCCCAGACCAAACTGCTGCCTTAGTTTTCTAATACAATATATCGTTATTGAGATAATTCGATTTTTTTTAATAAAAAAATATTATAAATATATTAAATTAATTATCATCACATGTGATGTTACCAAAATGTCGGAAAAAAAAGATTTTGTCACATCTAGGGTAAACCCTAAATCAAATACATAATGGTGGTTTCTTATTTTTCATATGATACATAGTTGAGAGATACTTAATATTTTTATAAAAAATGATAATAATAATTTTAAATGAATTTCCCTAATGTGAAATGAAACCAAACACATGAAACAAAAAAAATTTATATTTCCCCTAGTGTAAACCTCGTAACCAAGACTTAATAGTTGTCTCGGACTTCCCATACAAGCCACAATTAATGAGATATTGCATTATTTTAGGAAAATATCATGCATGTGAAATGATAAATTTAATTTATTTATTCTATCTAGGTTGAGTATCTACATACCTTGAAATCCATTGATGACTCCACACCTAACTTCAATCATATTCCATAAAATATTACATAGAGTGAAAATATATTAATAATTTGAAATTATTCAAAATGATAAATAATTATTCTTATTTATGATTTTTTGGATAATAATGGGCTCGATAAGTAGGCACTAGTTTCTATTATTTTGATTGGATAAATCATAAAAAATATGAATAGACTGAAAATAAATTCAATCTACAAAGCTGTTTTAGAAACATAAATTTCATTTGTATCATCGAGTTTGGAATTTTTATCTTAAGTAATAATCAAATTCCCATGTATGAAATGCGATCTTTTTAGAATTTAAACGTTTGATAATGTTGGGATTCATCTATAGAATATTGGGTTTTTTAAATATTTTATTTTTTGGTATCAACATAGTTAATTGAATTCTATATACTATATAAATTTTTGGTTCTGGATTTGTCATTTAATAAATTAGTACATTAGTAAACTGGACCATCTATTCAAAAACAACAACTTAGAATGGTATTACAAATATTTGATCTGAACCTTCTCAATTTTAAAATTTTATGAAATATGATTAGGATGAATTATATTTGAAAATCTATATGATTAAACCCAAATCCATTGAAAATTATATATATATATTAAATCATATTTTAAAATGTCAAATATTTTTTTGTTGTAATATTTTACCATTGGTATAATTATTGTTTCCAAATTGAAATTCATTTCCTACTAGTTTCTATGACTATAAGATGTTGGTAAAAAATATGGTTCTTAGTTATCAAAATTTTTTCATGTGTTCAATTGATTGAATGGTATATTATGGTGATTAAAAATCAGTATATAAGTTTCCAACATGTGGATAATCGAGGTTTAGAGAGACACAATATAGAAATTCCATATTTTTTGTGAAACAGTTGAGGTATTTTTCTGTTACACCCTTATTATTGTGTTTATTTGTGTCTAAAAAACTATATTTATGAAATTTCATAAATAAAATATTTTAATTGGTAAAAGGTCAAATCATCCATGTGGTGATGATTCATAATATCAATTTGATCATATTCATTATTATTTTCTTTTATAAACTCACATCAAATGGTTGGGTATTTATTTATAATGGTTTCTATCTATTTGGTGCGTACAAAAATCATTATTCTTATTGGAATGTTCACATTACACATTACAACTTCCCTACTTGGATATTTATAAATAAACCCTTAATATTTTGTAAGATATTAATTATAGGACATCAAATTAAGAATAATGATGTTTATTTGAAGGCACTAATTGATAAGTTAAATTCATTTTGGGACAATAGTCTGAATATATGTGATATTGGTTTAGATCGTAATTTTATATTTAAGGATAAATTAATGCATACAATCATTGATTTTCTGGTTTATGTCATATTATTTGGATGGAGTAGACATGGTCCAAAATCATGTTCAAACTGCAAGTCTACGAAAAAATTTTTTATTCATGGAAATGGGAGAAAGGCTTTTTATTTTTAATGTCACCAGAGATTTCTTCCTAAAAATCACCTTTTTCAATTGATACAAAATGTTTGGCTTGACATGTGTCAAATGTAATGCATATTGAGGATAATTTTTTTGTTAAATTATTTTTTACCATATTGGACACCCCTATTAATACAAAAGATAATGTAAAGTCATAGTTAGAAATTTCACATATTTTCATAAATACTAATATTAAATTATTAGCGGGTTAAAGGTCACAAAAATTAATGAAACCAAAATAAACATACATAGTTTCTATAAATACCATTTATTATTCTATAAACGGATTAGAGATTTGTGGTTTAGAGATTATTATGCATCTAATATGTATCATTACATTAGAAATGGGAATGTTATCAGGTTAAAAATTCATGACGTCCATTTCATAATGGAATGATTACTTCCTCATATTTTTAGAGGGATATTGGACTCTTCAATATTGTATGTGATGACTGAAATATCAAATTTATTCTGAGATATTTGTGTGGAAACATCATATTATGATTCATTGGGAATGATGAAAAAATATGATGTTTTGGTTTTATATAAACTAGTGAAAATATTAATACATTCCTTCTTTAACTAAATGGAAAATTTAATATTTTATTTTTCTTATGAATCAAAATGTGGCGGGTTGTTATGGTTTTGATGGATATATTAATTGGACAGATTTATGAAAAAATTAATGATGAATGTAAGTATCATAGAATAAATTGAAGGGTTGATTGATGAATTATACATGGATGGGGAAATTTCAAATTTCTTATTTTTATTTTCAATTAAAATATCCTTCAAAACATAATTTCACGGGTCACAAGGGGGGAAATTTTTATGATGTATGTGATCATCAATTTCCATTTTTTAATCATCATGATCCTGGTTTTGGGGGTTATCATGAACAATGTATTTGAGATGAATATATTTACAGATCTCATACATATTTTATGATAAATATAAATGAAATGAGTTGATTTATGTAGTACATATTACTTTATATTATTAATTTTTAGATTTTTTATTAGATAAATTTATTTAGAATATTTTTTTCAAACTATATGATGTCTATATCAAAACCAATTTTATAAAATTATATATGATTATCTTGATGACCATCCTTAACATAATTTTTCATATCAGTTTCAAATACTTATAAGTTATGTTGTTTTTGATGGAATAGTAACTAAATTTTTTAATGAAGTAAATAATTATAATTTTTTTTGTTTTCAGCAAACAGAGCTTGTACGTAAAATTGATAGTAAAATATTTTTTTTCTAAAAAACCCTCATTCAAAATTGATAAAATATTATAATGGGTATGTGGTTAATGGATTTAGATTCCATAGACACGTATATATTGAATCAAATAAATCATTGAATTGTGGTATTTTTTTATATTTTCTCATTATAATGAATGTGATGTTTAGTTTTAGGAAATTATGGATGCAATAATTGTGTTGTGTTATCTTGGACCAAATTATGTAACAATTTTTAAATTTCATTGGATTAATACCCATATAGGGTTGTGAGTTAATCCATGACATAGAGTCGTAGATATTAAATATAACATTCTTCTTGAATCAAATGAATTATTTATTTTATAACATTAAGAACATAAAGTTTATTATTGAAATTATTATTATTTTCCAAGATAATTCAGAGACTCATGGAGTGTAACATAAATTGAATATCATGATAATATTTTTCATGATAATTAAAATGGTTTTATGGAAGGGAATCATATTGAAACTTTTGAATAAAAAGTCACCAATATATCACTTACCAAATGAGATATAAATATCAATTATTATACAACCTTGTTAAAGTATGATGATTTTGCTAATGTGGGTGAAGTAATATGGGATGATAAACTAAGGTTTTTGTAGAAATTAACGATGTAATAAATGAAGTTGATAAAATTATTCTCAATGAATATGAAGAAAAAAATTATGGATGGTGTATTATATTTTGGTATTTATTAGTTTTTTATATTTTCTATTTTTATTAATAATTATTTATAGGTAATATATAATTTTTAGATGGATTTACCTGATGATCTATTCTATTCCTTCACTAATGCCAAAAAATTCAAGTTTTTTATATTTGATATTTTCATTAACAATTATTGACTTGTCATAATATTATATTCTATGTGGTATTTATTTGTTTTTTATATTTTATATATATATTAAAAAATATTTATATATTGTATAATTATGATATAGTTTTTATTAATATGTAATTATTATTTTATGGTATTTAATTATTTTTATATTTAATATCTATATTAAAAACTTCTTATAGGTGGGATTATCATATTTTGGTGTTTATTACATTTTTATTATTTATAATTCCATTAAGAATTTTTTATAGGAAATATTAATTATTTTGAATGGATGGATATTATCCTCATGATCTATTTATTTCTCTCAATTATGTGAGTATTCTTACTGATGATCCCTATTAATCTCATCCACATGATTATACACCTATTATGAGGGGTGTATTCATCGTCAAATGATGTTTCTAGACCCTTTTCCAGAGATATTACCATCTATTGATTTTGAACATTATTTATAGGGATATGATTAACCATTTTATGTATTTATTGTATATTATTATTTTTTTGAATATCACTAGTTAAAATATTTAGATTATTTTCTTATGTGCACATTTTTTCACATTTAGATTTTGTGATCGATGATGTGATTTTATGAAATTATTTTTTTTATGCCATGGGTTTCATGGGTCAGGTTTCCATTTTCATTCTTTAGAAGATGTTTTACCCCTAGATTGTACATTATAAAATATTATATATATTTTTAATAATTTATTAAGTTACCTATATATTATCTCTAATTTTCTACAATAATTTATGGTCTTTGGTTGCTGATATATTGAGAGCTCCTATCCATGAGGAAGGAGAGATTTATATATGTGATCATTTTCATTTGTTTTTACACAATCTAAAAAATCGGGCTATGGATAGAACTTCTACTACTGTTTTAGATCATTCATGTTTCTCCTTTCAACATGAATATACCCCAGATCATATGTAGGATGGATTTTTCTCCTATTTTCAAGAGTAATTCTTTTGGAAGAGTTCTCATCTAGAATTCAAATCTAGGGGAGGTAGAAGGCAACACATGCAGCCATAGGTTGTACATTTGGTATTCATTGATGGTATATAGTATGTAAAATTAATTATTAATTTACTTATGCATTAAATTTTAAATGATTATTATATTATATATACTACTTTAGACCCCTATATTATGAAGTTTCATGTCTATAAGAATATGTACATGAATCCCCATATCAAACAACTTGTAAGAGAATGAATGTTCGATTTTTTTTTAGTTTTTTTTTTGAATAATTCAATAATATTAATTTTATAGTTATTCTAATTTCTTATTATATTTTAAGTAATCATATGAGGCTCTGAATTATCATTCATGAGAGATTCATTTTGAGAATAAGAAGATTCCATTGGTGAGTCATGTTTTGGGTAGGGTTCTAGGATACATGCGACTTTTCTTGGTGTCGAGAAATGTAGGGTTAGTATTGGATTCTGGTTGAAACCTACAAGTTACTATATTATTTCTACGATGTCATATATAATCTCAAATGGTGCTTGTGGAGAGTCTTCATTATCATCTAATACATAGTATGAGGAGAGGATGAGAGTTTAGGATGAGATGATATATTTTATTTAGAGAAAGAATGAGGTAGGAGGAGTGCGAGACATAACATCAGTGAGATGATAAGATGTTGAAGTATATGTGACAACATACATCTTACATTGATAGGGACTTCCCACCCACTGATCCATCGAGTGATCCTCATCCACCTGATACTTGTTGATGTTTTTGTGACTTTTTATGACAATTCTACATTTTTTATTATAAACATATTATGTGTCATAAAATATATTAATTTTATGATTGTTTTAATTTTTTATATATTTTTAAGATTATTTTTTTAATTTATAATTTTTTTTTATTTTTCATTCAAAAAGTTCTTATTTTAAATAAGGACAATGATCTATCACGATTGGGTATTTGTGTTGGGTCTTTCACAATTACTTATTTAAAAACATTCCCAAATAATAATTTACAAATGAATCCACCATCATAAGTAACATGTATCTGCGATGACCTGCTACCAAAAAAATTGAATCACCATTTTCTACAATGGAATCCCATATCAAAACACTATATAATGGTAGTATTTTTTTAATTATTCATCATAGAAACATTAAACACCTTCAGTTTCACAAATGATATAGTGAACCATGATAATTAACGTACTCTTATCCCCCATTTTTAAGTTTGAGATTCCATACTGATGTTTTTATTAATAAGTATTATAAGAAATTATTCATCCTTTACTAAAATTTGATGGGATTTCCAAAATTGATAAGAATTATATTTAGAGATTTCATATAATGTTTTTAAATAATTAAATCATA
Organism: Viscum album; assembly: GCA_963277665.1. Taxonomy (NCBI): domain Eukaryota; kingdom Viridiplantae; phylum Streptophyta; class Magnoliopsida; order Santalales; family Viscaceae; genus Viscum; species Viscum album. The sequence continues at coordinate 458,326,944 of OY728141.1, read as the reverse complement.
TATAATATTCCAAATCATCTAATATTCATCTATTGGTTCTCTAATAAACTGAATAGATATATTTTGGAAAAGATATGATTTTTTTAATTTAATAAAGGGTAAATAATATTTTGGAATAAAATATTTTTTTTCTTTGACTTTGTTGTGGCAAATAATTATTATATTTTTTTAGAATATGTGATCATGGTATATATAATATTGTATTAGACATTATGAGTGATTAAAATTAGAATTGTTAAGTTGATCATGGATTGACATAAATTAAAACCATTCCATTATTTGGGTTTCAATGTTGGTTAGGCATATTTTAAATGATTTATGTGGTTAAATACTTGTGGAATGGTTTATATTGGGCATCTGGTATTAAATTTTTAGGTTAATATATGATTTCTCCTCTTGGATAAACTTTTCTAATCATTTTGGTTTTGGTAAATATATTGATATAGGATGAATGGATAATAATAATTTTATAGATCTTATAATCCATTATAATAAAATTCTAGTGATTGAGGACTACAAAATTCATCTATAATATTTATTTATTAGAGTAAGATATGAAGTATAAATTGAATAAATCATATCCAAAGATGAATATTTTCTTCTAATATGAATGGAAATCAAGTATGTATATTTTATAATATTATCTATCTTGATAGTAAAATTATACCTCAAATTTAGGAAACGGATCTTTGAATAATATTTTATACATACACCTCCATTTTTGATAAATCTGTTGTATTTTCACTAATAAAAAACTTCAGGTTGTGTTGTAATTAATTTTATCCACATAATTTTCTAAATCACATTCTAATAGTCCATGGGAATTATATTCTTGCCCAAGTCCTTATTTTCACTTACCACTATTGTTATATTATTTTGAAACCTGATTTTTTATCCTATGAGTCCTTTTTATGTCCATTTCTCTATTAATTATAGGATTTTTTGTAAACCTTTTTTAATATGTGGATTTCCCAAAATGAAGTTATCAAATGTAAAAATATTGATTACTATGAACAACTTCAAATTTCCACGATACATTTTATTAAAATGAGTGAACATAAACTGTACAATTTTAAAATAATAACATCTAATTCTAGAGAATATATGACTTACTACATTAATCTTAATCAAACCACAAAATATTATTATTTAAATATGACTAATATAACATATTTGTTGAATTAGAAAGTATGAATAGTTATATCCCAATTAGGAAATATATGTACCGTTCATAATATATAAAAATGAATTAATCAATTATTAATAAATATTCATTATATTTTTAGTAATGTCATATTATTCTTCAAAAATTCGTTTCTTTCAAAATAAAAATTTGTTACTTTTTTTAGAAACAAAAACTATATTTAATTTTGAGAACTTTTAAAAAAAATATTTGGTAAAATGAAATTAATTTTTGAAATAATCATGTCAAAATTACCTTAGATTGATTTTATAAGAACTTCATGAAATGGGTGATTTTTTGATTTATTGTAAAAAATGATGATTTTTATTGAAAACTATATTTTTTCAGGAAATTTAAATGATTATTTTTTATTAAAATTGATTAAAATTAATATGTATTCGATTATATTTTTTATAATTTAATTATTATCTCTAGAATCATTATATGGTTTAATTATCAATAAGAGTATTTTTATATATAAAATTTTATTTTTCTCAAAAACAAGGTTTTCATTGCATTATTGGATTCAATATTTAAATAATTTCTAGAAAGTTTAAAAATTTAACCATGAATAATTGATTTTATATGTGGAATCATGAGGTTAAATTTGTGTAGATATTCTCCTTTTAAATTTTTCCTATATGAATAATAACCATTTTAATTTTTTTTCACCTGAGTAAGTGTATAATAGAAAAAAAAAATAATGTTAAAACATTGCAATAAGGCTTATAGATTTCTATAAAACATACATTTTACTAATTAATGGCTGGATCATTGGAATTTTCATCAAATTTCTGATTATATGGAAACTATTGGACATATTTTTTTGATTTTGACCTTTAAATTAATTTAAGTATAAGATTAAGTTAAAAATGCCACGCTATTGACTTTAATAAATATAATATTTTATTATAAGGGTAAAAAGAAGATATGTTTGGTTATAAATGTGTATTTAAAATATAAATTAATTTTATTAATAATATTAATTTGTTTAAAATTTTATTGATTTAGTAATTATCCTAAATGATTACGCAACACTATCATAGTAATTATTCAATATATTGATAAATAAAATGAAGGATGTTAAATTATTAAATGTAAAAAATTATGATGGCTTATTTTGTTCAAATTTATTTTGAGAATTATGGAGGATTTTGGGAATTTTAATAAATTCTATTTTAATTACATTTTTTTATTTTTATCTTTAAAGTCAAATTAAATGAATAGTGTTAAAAATGATATTAAAGATATTATATCAAAATAATTATTTAAATAATTATTTAAAATTAAAAAATCTAAAATAGTAAAATTTGGATAATATATGGTCTAAAATTTTATTCCTTGTCCATTTGTGGTCCAATTGTTAAATAATTAATAATATTAAAACCCTTTAAGAGTGAAAAAGTTATTACCACAGTTAAGGATAAAATAAGTTTAGTAAGGGGTTAAACAAAAAGATAATTTTCATAAAACCCCAAAACAAATTATTTGATGTGATTCAAATAAAATCCTGCCTTATCATAAAATATTTATCCATTTTGAAACATTTTTTTGAGAATGATTTTTTTATATTTTAATATTTTAATAAATTACAACAGTACCTGTCTACTCACATATAAAAGGGAAACGATCCTTTCTCTTATTTACACCACATAGAGACATCTATTCAATAAATTTAATTCCCAAATCAATTTTAAACTACCCTATCAAATAAATAGAGTGTCTGGTATTCTTAAAAGACAATTCCATGGGTCCTTAAGATGGGATCTTATAGAGGCATACCAAAGAACATGTAATTTTCTTACTTGAAATATTTTAATTTTTTTCTTTTTATATCTCATTTATATCTTTGGTATTATTCCAAAAGAAATACAATATCCAAAATATAATAAAATATTATTGTGGTTATGAAACTAAATTTATTTACCCTCTTCTCAATCTAATGGGATGGTAAAGTATCGCTTGTGCACATGTAATTCTTTCTGCCACCATGTTGTGATACATTTCATTTTCCAGTAGAATAATTCATGGAGTTTATTGTAATGAGTTAAATATTTAAATATTATATTTATTAAATAATTATAATTATAGAATTAAAAAATCATATCTACCTTATTCTCTTCCAATCCATTAGATAACAAGTACATTTCTCAGGTGTATGTGTGGACTACCATCACCGTGAAGGGATATAGTTTTTTTATTTATTGTTGACATTGATAGTAATATAGATATATTAATGAATATATTTGTTTTATATGTTATTCTTATTAATTTTTAATGGTTAATTAGTATTTATCTTTTTCTTCATCTATAGAAAACTGAAAACAACTTACATTCGTACGTATGACCTACCGGCTCCATCAACAATGTCATTCATTTTTTGATATTTAATTTTTTTTTAAATTTATATATATATAGTGAATATATATGATATTAAAATCATAAATAAAATTAAAGAGATAAATTAATCATGATCAAAGTATATGGATAGGTATTTTTGAACCAAAAAAATGAATGAAAAATGAAGTAGTTGTCACATGAAACTGTGATTTTAATAACATATTGTCAATAAACATGTGATAATTATTTATATGTAAATCATATATTGAATTTTATATGGAACTATATTTCTATAATATATTTATACTAAATATATATTTATTATATAGAATTATAAAACAAATAAAATGTGATATTTGACTTGAGTAAGGGATTTATGTGTCAATACAATTTTACTTAGAATTTATTATGCTTGAATTTACATCGTGGAAATTATATGATCATTATTTAAAAAATACATTTAGTTTTTATTCTTCTCTATTTATCTCTCTATATTTCATTTTTTTCCTTTTATTTTTACCTCTTTAATTTATCAAGAGAATGAAACTAATATTTATAGGTAAACTTGACATTATTTTATATTTTTGTAAAACATAAATTCCCTTCCATTTCCATGTCATATAAAACATTATATATAGTGTTTTAATATTCTAATAAAAATATAAATTGATTTTACCCAATGTTTTAATTTTTACAAAATGTATTAAGTGGAATCTTCTATTAATTTTCCAAATGAGGTACTTCTGAATTTTTACTGAAAATGTGAAAGGAATATTTGTTTTAAACTATACTATATGGATAGAAGATTATGTCGATAATACCTATCAATAATTGGAATATTCCATTATAATATTCCATGATTCTTTTCATGGAAAATGATTTGTTTAATATTTGGAAAATTATTACATTTTCACTATTTTATTTCAATATGAAATGGTTGTTTTCCTCAAAAACATTATATTGATCTTTTAGATGAATTTTTATCTAGGATTCCATCCTTTGATGTTTCATATGTTTTAATGGGGTTATGATTCAATGATAGTGTTCTTATTCCTTCTCAGGATGGTTTTTTTATTATTAGTTTTTCACAAAACCCATTTTCTTTTCAATGGGATAATGTTTTTCTAAAAAGTTATAACTTTTCATGATCTTATAGTATACATATGATTGGATTTTGATTAGGCAATGAGTTGGTCCATTATAAACCTATACTACATTAGGTAAAAATGGATTACTCATGAGATAAATATATATTTCATTAACATGATTTTATATTAATAATTTACTGTATGGACCTAGTTTTATTTTCCATAAGATTATGTATTGATGTGGTTTCCTTTTATGTTCGAATTTTCATGGTTATGGTTTTAATACTAATAAGTATAAATATAGAGAAATTTTTTATGTCAATGGGATTGTGAATAGACATGGTCTTCAAATCCAAAAGTTTATGCATGGACCTATCTTTCATATCTATATGTATATGTGAAGGAATGATTTCATATCCTTAACTTAACAAGGGGACCTATTTATATTTTTACTTTTTCAAAGTTATATATGATAATGGTCTTGAGATAGTTATATGTATATGTTATTCAATCATGGATCACAATTTTTTATTCCTTTATGATTAAAACCTTATGATCTTCCAATATCCATGAAATGACCCTGTATTATGGTCTACAATATATAGGGATTTTTTTTCAAATATTAAAATCATGTACTCATACCCTTATTCTCATGTTCTTCTTAAGTGATCATTCATATCTCACTTATTCATTTTTATAGAGAAACTAATATCATCCATTATTATGTTCTTTTGCCCAGGTTATGAAGAATTTTTTATTTCAGGTATGTATATGAAGAGTACGATGTGGGAATATCATTGTGGGAGATGTTAAAGAGAAATATGAAATAAGATGATTTTGTATCTAGTGTCTATATACACTATAAATGTATAGTGCTTGGGTGTCTACTTGAAAAAAATATATAGTGTATTCATATGTAATGGTTTAATATTTATGTATGTTGTGATTGGTTATCTTCAATTTACACTATAAAATCCAACAATTTTTAAAACAATACAATGTTTTAGTGGAATTTTAACCTCAAAAAAACTAATATATAAGTATTAAAGGATGAGTGATAATTTCTAGTAAAAACATGATCATAAAAATAGTAATTCCAACTAAAATATCATAATAATTTTCATTACATATATATAACATACATTATTGTTCCACTAGTGTGACTTTTCTAAAATGATAAAGGGTTGAGTGAGAGAATCATAAGATTGCATTTGTGAATCATTAACTAGTAACAAATTAAAAATAAAAATCCTTTACTATGAGGATATAATAGTAGTTGAATGTCACCTTCACAATCAAAATTTTGGGGAAGATTAACTGTTTGTTAATAAACCAGAGAAATATCCATGCCCTTCATAGTAGCAATGGGAAAATCATTAGAATCCCTGCAGAATGGAATCATGCATTGTATCATGGTGCATATGTGAAAATTGAAAATTCTTCCCCACCTATAAAATATTCATAATACCCAACTATACCCCCAATTTGTTGATACAATGGTTGGGACTACCCCTAGACACATGTACCCCTCCCACGATTATTATATAATATTTAATGAAAAACATAACCTGAGACAATTATGGTCCCCATAAACATGTATCCACTCTGATTCTATTGGTAGGATTAAAAAAGGCTTCAAACACATTATATATATTACAAATTAATACATGTCCTTAAATTTAATAATACATAGTTAAAAAATTAAAATTATTTTATAAATTATTTTAATTCATTTATTCCTCACACACAGCCATTGGCCTTTACAGGATTAATTTTAATAATTAATGTTAAATTATATTTGTACGTAATGTATTAAATCATCAATAAAAAATATTAACCCTAGAACAATTACATTTTTAAAAAGTTGATAATATATTTCACTAGGAATAAATTGTACCCTGGGGAATTTTTTTTTATAAAATAGTAATTGTGCATGTCAGATTTAATTAATACTAATTAAAAATATCCCCATTTTATCTTAATGAAGTCAATTATTTTCATACACACTAATATAGATTATTATCTATCATGCATAAATCCTTATCAATTTATAAAAAAATTATAAAAGATCTATTTTTTATCATAATATATAAATGATACCTTTATCATCACCAAAAAATTATACAAAACGACACCCTTTAACAGTGCTTTTCTAGCACTACTAATGATAACCCTTTATTAGCACATTTCTTAGGGATGGTGAAGGTGTTAAAATAATCAGTGGTAAATTGTTTTTAGCACTAATAAGAGGTACACTTTATTAGAAGATAACAAATATACTATTTAATATTTTATTGTAGTATATAAATATATTGATATTGATATATATATATACATAATATGTTTTATTAAATATGATGTGTGTAACAATGAACACTTATTTACATTTAATATGTAATAGATTTACTGGAAAATGGTTTAAAAGATAATTAAAAATAAATATTAAGAAAATTATTACTGATTACTTTTGACTAAGAGAAATTAAATTAAATTTTTGTAAAAATAAAAAAAAATATTAATTAATATCTAATGATAAGATGAAAACAATACTTGAACATGAAACAACCATATAACTTTTGATATGGATGTCTTTTTGGGATTTACCAGAAGTCAAATCAAAACTTATGAAGTAATATATGAAATTTATTACAAACAATTACTTATAACCTATTATTTTGTAAAAAAATGTTTGATAGTTTTCTAAAAATTAGCTTTTAGTTAGGATAACCAAATTTTTTAACATTTGATTTAATTTCAACTTCATTTAAGAAGTTGTTCTTGTCTTGTTATGGTGGAGATGGAATTTATTTCACCCCTTAGATTCAAAATAATACTGTGGTGTTGAAATTTTGTCATTTTTCATATCATAGTGGTATTTATGAAAAATATATAAACACCCCACCATTGGTGGTGGGGTCGTTTGGTATTGAGGGGAGGTTATGAAGTTATGTCTCTATGACATAATGTTTATTGCAATTTTCATTCCAGGAATTTTGTCCAATTGTGGGGGATATATTCGATGTTACAAATATATATTCATATAATTACATATAATAATTTATTGTGTAAATAAAAATTTTCATATATTTTCATATAATTTTTTTTAAAATATATAAATCATTTGAAAATAATCATATATTAACAATTTTATTTAAAATAAAAATTTATCCATTTTATTTGTATTATAGAAATGTATAAATATATATATTCATATGTAAAATGAAATACTTACATATATATGTACATATTTACATACTTGTTTCCACAAATACATATGAATATATATATACACACACACATACAAATAGATGAATATATATACAAACTCCAAAATATATATATATATATATATACATATTGGTTTTAAAAATATATATATACATTAACACACACATATACATATTTATTCAAACACACACAAATAAGAATACATGCACACACATAAAAAAACACACACAAAAACATTTCACAACAAATATAAATTAATATTAATATATATATATATATACCGATATGCATATATGCATATATAATTATATAATTTTATAAAGTATTTAAGTATATTTATATTATTATATATAATTAAATATTATTATAAATATAAAGAATATATATGTATGTATATGTGTGTTTGTGTCTATATATATATATGAATATGTCATTATATAACAATAAATTAATTTTGGTGAGTGTGTAAGAACCAGGTTTTTCTATGATATATGGATCCTTTAAATTTTTTCCAATTCATTATCATGGACCTAGTATGGATGGCTAATGAGACCATAAGAGTTTTTTTGGGGGAGGGGGGGTTCTGGGATTGTTCGGACCCCAGTGGATCAGTATTTTAAAAATGAAACTCAGAAACAATGTTCCTAGATACCATGCAACCCATTCCATACGTTTTGAGACACATTACGAGGGATGGATCGATGGCCTCCAGGGGCCACATGGATTGAGGTACATGTATTACCATATGAAGATTCCCATGTGGATGGGTATTAAACTCTTAGAAGGGGAATTTATAAGGGTTTTCACATAGTTTTCCAAACTATGCATAAGAAATTTTGTTCAGTGTCTCCATATATAGTGGGAGGTGCATAATTGGTGGAAAGTTTGGACAACCGTTCAAAACAATTATATGACCACTGTATTTTGGGTGATTATTACAAAATTTTCTTAATTTATTATAAATAGAAACCCCTTTTCCCTTTTCATCTTCTAATGGATATAGGAGGCCTTCTTCCTCCCTTTAGATATCTCAACACCCATTTTCATATATTTTGATCACAATTTGTCATCTGAGCTATGATTTGAGATCTAATTGTCACATTGGATAGCCACCAATATGTTATTAAATTCATAAGCTCATTTCTTCATTATTATTTCTATTAGTAGTGTTGTCTTGATTTGGTCCCATATGCACTATTTTCAGGGTGTTTGTCTATTTTTCAATTTTCTCCCGATCTAGACCAATCCAAAGGCTAATATTGGATGAATGCGCCTCTAAAAGCATAATGTAGGTGGTATAGTTCTTACCCCATAAGTAGGAGAAGTTTTTAAATATGGTTCATTGTGTTCCATGATGGTCTCATTGTGTGTTTCCCATAAATTATGTTTTCCTATATTTGATTATTTAATTTAGAATTGTTTGACCATCATAGGTCCCCTTCAATTCTGGCCACCCCTTTATGGTGTGTTGATAAAATTTCCAATGTGTCTATAAATTACTAAAAGGTAAAATCCTTATGTAAATGGTTTTGGAATTAATTCCAAATTGGGATAACATAAACGGAATGTATATTCATTGTGGTATAGAACAGATAACACACTTATCAACTTAAGAAGTATTGGATAGTGGGGAGTGGTGTAGACATGAAACGTAATCAAATTAAACAACGGGTACACCCCTAAGACTAATTAATTCTAATGAGATAAGAATTAACTATTATCCCTTCATAAGGCATTGAATTCTTACCATATCTTATGATGTATGATCATGGAAACCCTTGTATGTTACATAATATTATATGGAAATAGAGTCAATTCCTATTTATATCATATAGGCATGTCATCTTTTCTTTTAATATAATATACAGGCATGGAGACCCTATACTATGATATTTCCATGGTGTCTTTTTATGTGATTCTCAGGAATATAAAATGATTATAAATTTGATTCAATTATGGAGACCCATTACAAATGTGAAATGAGTTTGGTGACCCTTACTTTGTTACCTGACATGGAGGCCCTTATGATTATGATACTGGGAACTATGAACCTTACTGTGATATTGGAAATTTCATCCAATACCCTTGTGATACTAGTCACAGTGTCCCTTACTATTGTTATACCAGGAATTTCAACACAATATAATTATGATACTACTTCTACATATTATGGGTGTGTGAGTTACGCCTCATGTCTAGGCTAGTGGTAGTATCCATATATGTTATTATAGACATTACTATTTATATAGTCTATATATGTGTATACATATGGTTACTTTTTTAAAGACCATTTGTATCATTCCAATGAATATAATTCCATTTTGTTGTTCTATAGGATCTAGAGTCAACCCATTTATAGTTTATATTACTTCTTATTGTATCTTTAAACTATCATATTTTATTCCCTTACTGTATATTAATCAAAATAATTAGTTTTGGGATAATGAGTTTTTTATCACTCAATATTTGGGCAACTAGTGGTGTCTGGAAAGATTTTTTACTTGATGTTTTAGATAATTTTATGCTACCCCTTATGGATCCATGAATTCTTATATGACATAATATGGGGACTTAGTAGCAGATGGTCGGGAAAGATCTTGGGATGCATGGGTATATTTTTTTGATTTTGTTCCAATTTAATTAATATATTGTGTTGATAGACTACATCCATGTATAAATTTTTTCCAAGTTTTGATGAATCATGACATCATCATTTATTGTATGTGATTTAGTTTATTGCTTTTTTTTGTTATTCAGCAATTGGATGTTTATTCTTCCTTCCTATTTCATTTCCATAATTGATATGTTTCTACTATATATCTATAGACTACACTATTGTGCTACTCTAACTATAGGTAATACTCTCCTAATGGGCACACACTGGGTCATCATTTCTCATTGGAAGCCATATGGGAAAGTGTTCTTGAGCCCATGTGGCCCATCATTTTATGGAACCCTTGAACTACACTCGTGTTGGTATGTAACAAAGTGTTATAAAAGGTTTCTTTTTTTCCTTACTATTTTTAGACAATAGGCAGAAGATTAGGGATGCATCAGGACTTGGTTATAATATATTCCTTGGAGTATCTCTCCCATGTTCAGGGTAATATCTTGTTTCTTAAAATAATGAATTGTTGTTTTGTATTATTACTATTTTAGTTAATTTGATTCCACCATTGAGTGATGTAATTTTATAATGAGGTTATTATTATTGTGATTGTGTTTTACCTTTTTTCATGGGAGTTATGATATTAAGGAAATGATCAATGATCATGAAATATTTTAGGCACCATGTGTGAAATTCACATGACATTCCATATAATTACAATTTGTCGCTTTATTTCTTGTGATTACTATGAGTTATTTGACTACTATAATTAAACTGATTAAAATTTTATTCATGAAATTGAGAAATAAAAAATTGGTACTTAGGATTCCTTCCATAACCTAAAAAAGTTTTATTTAACATATGCTACAGTAGACACCCTAGGAATTAAATTATGAAATATTGAGTAATGGACCATCGGTCACATGGATTGGAATGCATTATGGTTTTGGTTAAATTGAGACCACAATTTATTTTAATAGGTTTATGGGACATTATGGATTATTAGTCATGAACCATATGGTTCAAAAATCTAAATAAAAATACAATTTTAAATATAAATTTAAAATGGTTTTGAATGTTCAAAAAAAATTGATCTTTTCCATGACCTGACCATAGTAGTGGGAAGAAATTAGCATGTATTTTCTTCTATGCTAATGTTATTATTATCCATACTATACTCTTTGATCTAAAAAAGGAGAAAGACTATTACATAGTAAGACTTTTTATTATACTATATTTGTATCTTTGAAGATATCACTATTAAATCCTATTAGAGGTATGTGATTTACATTAATAGAGATATTCCATCATCAAACCCTTCTATCATTCACACGGAGGGTGGTGATTACTATGATCTAGAGGTGGTGAGACCTGAGATTCTATTGATTCCTACAGTATATAACCCCATGGAACCAATTACTATTCCTGATGCAAGTAGTGATACCTGGTTGTGAGGAAATTTTCTCTAACTTATGAAGATGATATGGGATCTCTGAGCTCTACCACTTCTATGAAAGAGTTGACATTGGAGTTTCAGCAGCATCATTCGACCACGTCTTCGAGGGATGGATGAATATAGCCTACAAAGATATGGAATGAAATTGTTATGTATATATTCAAGAATCTAGAAACACCTATTAATGGGAGAGTGAAATTCCTTACTTATATGTTTTGAAGATTTTCCAAATGATGGTGAGATATTATTAATCAGACAGGTCAACATCAAGAAGTGACTTGGAGGGATTTTTTGTGGATTTTCTTTTAATTTTTCTTCCTTGGGATGATATGGGATAATCATTCTAGAGAGTTTATTAACATGTTGTAGATATATATGATTGTTATGGACTATTTAGATCATTTTATAGATTATCAGTTCTTTGTGCCTATTTATAATGCTAATAATCAAGGTAAAGAGTGACGATTCATGGATGGCTTGGGGAAAACTATTCATTATTAGGTAAATGTTCTGAAGTTGACTATCATATATGATATTATAAATAACACATTCATCACCAAGAGAAACCTAATGGGTGATGAAGGTGTGATCTAGGGTGGTTTAGAACCCACACATAGTAGTGGATCAATTAATGGTTAGAAGTGAGACATTGAGAATGCACGTGTGAGTAGAGGTTTCCATGTGACACCCTATGTTAGTTATGGGTTTTTTAACTAGTTTGGAATGCCTAGTCATAGGAATCCCTAGAGTCCTAGAGACCTCATTGAGTACCGAGGCTATGGTAGATGGGGCATGTTCAGCATTTCTATATGAACTTCCCATCTATTCTAACTTGGAGAGGGTTATTACTAGATGAACCTTAAGTGGAATGATCAGTGTCACCTAGAAATAAAGGTATCTAGAGTACTATTGGTCATATAGGAAGAGGAGGGGTTCATGGCCATGGTATCCTATATTCTTATATGGAATGCCAGTAGAGAGGACCCACCCCAGATAGTCAGGTTCTAGAATAGGGTTTTAAATAATTCAATATTTATTTAGTGTGTCCCATACTTGAGGGAAAATATACAAGACCATCTAATATTGGAGGTACTATTCTAGTAGAATCAACTATTTTTTTGTATTACTAGATACATTTGAATCATATTCCTTCATATTTCATCCTATTAGGGAGAGCCTTGGGCTTCATGTTTGGTATTTTTTGTGGCATTATGATGCTTTATACACATTTGGGTATACATTATGAGAGTATACTCTAGTGTAAGGATTTTCCTTTTGAAGTAGTAAGCCATCATTTCTTATGGAACCTCTTCATCCTCAGGATAAAAGGCTTTGATTTCATTCTAAATATGAATTGGTTGGTTATGTATCATACCTATGTGAATTTTTATCAACAGAGGTAGTTGTTTACATCATCATAGGGTAGTTCACATATTTTAAAGGATGAATGGGGTATCCAAATAGGCGGAGATGGAACATATCATATTGTCCTAGGTGTAGAGACCACCTAGATTTCCAGAATGTATATAGATGATCTAGGGTTATATCAGGTTGAATTCCATCCTGTAGTCGATTGATTTAGAGATATTTCCCCTATGGACTTTTTCAGACTACATATTAAGTGACAGGTAGAGTATACTATCGAGCTAGATCATGTAAATACATAGATATCCATTCCTCCTTATAGGATAGCTACTATTGACTTGGAAGAGATCAAGTGGACGTTATAGGATTTATAGGCCAATGGAATTATACATACCAATATATATTATTGGGGTTTAGAGGTCCCTTTTTTCATGAAGGAAGATGGAACACTAATGAATAATCTAGATAAATAGAGTTTGAATCAGGTTATAGTGAAAAACCAGTACCGTTTAACATAGATCAATGATATTTTTTTACATGTTTAGAGGAGCAAGGTTATTCTCAAAGATTTACTGGAGATATGGTTATCATGAAGTTCAAGTCCAACAATCAGATATTCCTTGCACAAAATTCTATAGTCTGCATGATTTAAATGAGTATCTCATTATTCCATTCAGTCTTACAAACTCACTATATTTATTCATTCGTTTTATGAATGGGGTTTTCAGTTACTATCTATATTACATCGTGGTGCTCTTCATATATGAGATATTAGTGTATTATCATCCATGAATAATCCATTCCACTCATCTTGAGTTCATTTGGATTACACTGAGATAGAACAATATGTATTCTATGATAAGTAAATGTCACTTTTCTATTGATAAGGTTCAATTATGTGGTCATATTATCTTAGAGGTAGAAGTTTTAGTTGACCCAAATATGGTGCATGTTGTGGTTACCTAGGAGATTCTAGAAAAAATATTTGACATATAGAGATTATTATGGATAAATGTTTACTAAAGGTTTTTTATATAGGAATTATCATCCAAATAAGAACTTACTTCTATCTTTACTAAGAAGGGTCTGAAGTTCATATGGTCTAAATCCAACATGACTGCATTTATAGAGTTGAATGGGAGATTAACTTCAGCACTGATCCCAATTTTTTTCCAAAGATAGGTATATGTTATCGAGTGTATTTTGATACATCAGGTAGTGGGATATGATCCTTTATGATGTAGGAAGATCGAGATGTTATGTATGGTAAATATAAGCTGAGGCCCCATTATAGTAATTACCAGACACATGATCTTGGGTTAGAAGTTGTTGTTCATGCCTTACATTGTCGGAGTAATTATTTACTATGAGATCATTTGGTGGTGTTTACAGATCAAAAAATACACAAATATGTCTTCACACAATATTACATGATTCTTACATAGTAATGATGGGATAAATATTTATAGTTATTTGACTTTTTTCTTTTTTATATCCCTATGAAGGGAAATGGTGTTACTTATGATCTCAGTAGGAGGACTCCAATATAGGTAGATTGATATGCCGTTAATGAATGGAAGATTATGGTTATATTTTATTGGATGCACATAGAGTTGAAGGACCATCAGGGAATATATGTACATGGATCACTATTAGTGATCTATTAGCTTTTGGGGAGAGTGAAGATGATTTAGTTTACAGATCTTGAAGTCTTGGTTCTATGAGAGAGTATTTTTGGTGAGGACCCGCCTTTGGATTGTTCAATCAGTGGTAAAATCATTCTACTAATAAATGGGTGTAAATGGATTCTCATGTATATAAGAGAGTATATTATTTGAGAGTCACGTGATCTTCAATGGGAAATACACCAAAGTATCACCATGTTGTATAGTGATATTTGATGATTGTATTGGTGGCCATGGATGAAATGTTCGATAACATGTTTTATCACTAGGTTTGCCAACTATCAGTATCTAAAGTGGAAAAACCGGTGAAATGAGGGATTTATAAAACTTCCCGTAGTCACATAATGAAAATATGAGGATTTTTTGATTAATTTTTTCATCATTATAAGAGGGTATCCTCATGTTAGCAATATAGTTTGGGTGTTCATTGATCGGATGAATAAAGTAGCCCATTTTCTTCCCATCTAGGAGACTTTCTCATTTGATGAGTTGGGGAGATACATTAAATGTGAGATCATACTAATAAATGGGTTCTCTCATACAATCATTTATGATATTTTTAATAATTTCACATTGAGGTTTGAGAAAGGGTTACAAAGAGATGTGGGAACACATGTGCTACTGAGCACAACATTTCACCCTCAAACAGATGGAAAGTAATAATTGACTATACAGATGATGGAGGATATGCTCAAAGTAGGTATCCATTATTTTGGAGGTTCTTGGGAAAATTATATCCCTATCATTGAGTTCTATAAGAATAATAGATTTTGGGATATGGTTAAAATGGCTCTCTATGAGGCCCCATATGGAAGGTCATGTTGATCACCCATGTGCTATTTAGAGGTAGGAGTAGTAGTGGTACCAGGTCCTCATATCATTTATTAAATTCAGGGTAGTTGTAAATGATCATGACATTGATGTATATTTATCGTTATAGAAATAAATCTTATTCGGATGGATATCAATTACCTTTGGAGTCTGAGGTCTGGATATATTTTTTTTATGGGTACCACTCAGACTTGGGAATAAAGGGATTCAAAGGTAAGGGAAGTTATCATGATGATTTTTAATACCTTTTGAGATCCATAGGAGTGTTAGGATGGTATAATATCATTTTCAATTACAAAGAGGTAACTTTCCATGAATTACAATATCTCTATTTCATAGCTTTACCATTAGCATGTCGACCTATCTCAAACTTTTGATCCTGATTTGGAAGAGTTTGATTCTAATAATTCTTTGGAGGATTATCCAATACGAATCATTTACTAGAAAAAGAAGTTCCTAGGATGATACTTTTTCCCTTATTATGGGTTCTATGGAACCACGGTCGGGTATAATAATAGACATTGGAACTGGAGGCCGTTGTTTGTGCTCAGTGACTAGATTATTCACAAACATTGTCAGCAGTGCTGGGAATAGAATTTGAGGATGACTTCATTTAGTGTGGGGGAGATAGTAAGAACCTAGTTTTTCTATGAGGTATTTATCCTTTTAATTTATAACTAACACCTTATCATGGACATTTTATGGATTCTTAATGAGATCATGAGTGTTTTGGGTTTGTCTGGGGCTGGTTCAGAGACTAGCGGATCGATTATTGGAAAAGGATACAGGTCTGTACTGTTAGTGTAAATTATGAATCTGATTCCATTTGGTTTTTTTCCATATAACCTCTAGAATGTGGGCCCCCAAAGGAAACATAGTCTGAGGGAACCATATACCTTGAGGTGAATGCTCGTGTAGAGGGGTCTGAAACTTTTAGTAAAGGTGTACAACACGGATAGTGTATAGTTAGTAAAACAGTTCATTGAAATTTTTTTGGATCCATCGTTAGATAGTAGGGCGTGCATGATTAGAACATGGTTTGTTCAACTATACAAACAATCTATTCAACCCCATAATTTTTGGTGATTTTTCTCAAATTCCCATTAATTCTTATAAACATAAACCCCTTTTATGATTACTTATTCCAGAAGATAGAGGTGTACTTCTTCACCTCTTTTGAGATATCATCCCCATTTATCATATATTTTAATCCAGATTCATCATCCAATATCATCTTTTAGATCCAATCATCATGTTGGATAGCAATCAGCATGTGCTTAAATCTGTTGGGTCATTTATCAGTTCATCTTTCTATAAGTTGCACTGTCTTAAATAGGACGATATGATATATTGTTTATTGTGTTCATCTATTTCTTCCATTTTCTTCCATTCAGGAATAATGTATAAGTTATGGATAGTCATGTGCACCTCTATAAAAATAATGAATATAGTTTATATCTTATCCCACAAAGTTGAGATGTTTCATAATGCGTTCCATTGTACTCTATGATGATGTCACTAGCAATATATCCTAAATTAAATCCTCCATAAATTAGTTTTCTTAATTGAGAACCGTATGACCTTATTAGGTACCCTTGAATTGTTTCCACCCCTTGGGGTATGGAATCCACATTGAAAATGTGAGTATAATTGAAAAAAGTTCAAACCATCATCTAAATGGTTTTTGAATGAATTATATATTTTATAACATAAATGAAATTGATAATCATTGTGGTACACTATGGATAACATAGTTAATATTTTATTATGTATTGGATAGTGGTGAGTGTTACACCCATATAACCTAATTAAATTAAATAATGGTTATACCTTTGTTATCATTAAATGTTAATGAGTTATGAATTAAATGTTGGGTCTTCATAAATCCTCGGAAACTTATTATAGATTATGATGTATGGGAATAGAGACGCTTGTTACTTATGAATTATTATATGTTCTTGTAGTCCATTATTATTTATATTATATGATAAATACATCACTTTTTATAATGTAATATATGAGCATGATGACCCTATAATTTGATATGGGATGGGCATCCAATTATGTTTCTGTCAAGCATACATACCCATTATAAATGTGTCACAGGGATGGAGACCCATTTTAAATGAGATACATGCATGGATACACATACTATGATACTGGTAATAGAGTCCTTTGTGATTATGATATTAGGAATGAATACCCTTACTAAGATACTAGGCATGGTGTCCCATACTCTTGTGATACTGGGCATGGAGTCTGTTACTATTATGATATCTAGAATTGTGACCCATGATAATTTTCTCACTCAAGCTACATCATATGGATATCTAAGATATACTTTGGGTCCATGCTAGTGAAATTAGCCAAATATATGGTTGTAGATGTAATTATGTATACCGTCCATATATGTGTATACATATGGTTACTTGTTCAAAGACTATCCAACTTATACCAATATAGTTTTGCATAGTGTCCATTCAGAAGAATAGCTAACCCATTTATAGTTTTTATTAATTTATTATTATATAGTCACACTTACATATTATATTTACTAATATAATATTTATAGATTCTATTGGTGGTGGCCTACTGAGTTTACTTGACACTATATATGGGAAAATGATGGTACCCAAGAAGAATTAATGCTTTCCATTATAGATAGGGGTAATTTCCCTCTTATGGATGCATGACTACTTGAATGACATAGGATGGGAGCTTGATAGAAGCTAATTGGGTTAGATCTCGGGATGCTTGGATAGGTTTATCTCTTTTTGTTCCTTTTTATATAATACATTTTCTTTACTACTAGATACAATGTATACATGGTTTCATTTATTTTGTCAAAAATATAACATCATAATATATTATATATTATTAAGTTCACATTATTTTGTGTTCATTCAGTGATTGAATGTTTACTCTCACTTTAGTTGTATTTTTCATTATTGATATGCTTCCACTATTTATCTTGTGATTTCACTAGAATTATACATTGTCTAGAAGGAATAGTCTCCCTATGGTCAAAACCTATGAACTCACTACTAGTTGGAATACTTTTTCATATTAGGGGTGGGCTTGAGCCCATGTGGCCTACTAGTTCATGGATAAAACAACCCTTCTCATTATTACACACTTAAACATGATTTATTACATAGACATGCACTTAATACAACACAGAATATTGAGATAAATTTTTTCTATGGGTATTAGAAACATTACATGAAAACTTATGGCATAATATACATCATATTTATTGAAATATCCTTTTACATGACCACAACATTCCTTCGTACTTAAAATTGAATGGGATAACCTCATGACATACATATTCAAAGTGTGATCAATAAAGCCCGATAATGTAGTAAAAAACAAATAACATGAAGAATAAATTAAAAGTTAGGAAATAAGAATATCAATGGATCACAAGAGAAACATGAACAAAATTCTTGATAAAGAATGATTATCATAACATGGAAAGGTGGAAACATCAAACAACATTATATTGGCATGGCAAGGATCGTTGCACATGGATTAGCATGAGTAAACCCTCATTGAAATTTAATTATCATGATTAAACCCTAATTTCATGTGAATTATCATGATTAAACCCTCATTGCACATGGTGTATCATGATACAATACATCACCCAATGAATTGGAGCGCTATCAGTGCGCACCCTTTATAAACATTTCATTTCATGAATAAGTGTGCCACATGGATCATATAATATGGAATCATTCAACATCATAAGTTATTCCCTGATTAAGAAATGTGTAATATATAAAAGTAAGTACCATTCAATATGTATATGTTCATGAGGTTGAATACCCATTATATAGTAATGGGTATGGTATTCACCACATGATGATTATCACATGGAAAATTGCAGTGCAATTTTGGCAGCAAAATGTCATCATATAGAAATTAATAAGTTGGTTTGATGATAGGGAAAGGGTTATATCATAATTTATACATGAAATAGACAGTAAGGGGGTCATTTAACATAATATAACAACATATGAAATTTAATTTAGATGCAGAATGTGGTAGAAATACTGGAATAAAAATAAGAAGAGAGAAATCCCTTACAGAATTTCGGCATGGTAATGGGTGAACACGGAAGGAATTAATGAGAAATAATGTGGTATATAATCATTCCAACATAAGGAGTTCAGTATGGGGGAGGTTAAAAATAAAACCCCAATATTGTTAATTGAAAATAAAAGTGTATAACAACATGAAGAAACTTGCATAAAAATGAGAATGGAAGGAATCCCTTACTTGAGTGTGTGACTTCAAAATCTTGAAGAGGGGCTTAATGAGAGATTGTGACCCATTGGGAGGATTCTATAGAGGGTAGGTAAGAGTAGGTAAGTGATCCATGTATTTTGTGTGAATATAAGTGGGAGTGTGGGTGGGTTTATATAAGAAATGAGAGTGGAATTCTTAAATATTTAACAAACTTATGTTTTGGAATTTATATAATTAAATATTCAAAACCACAAACTTTCCCATGGGTTTTCCCTTTTTTCCCAAATTTAATTAAAATACATTGTTTTATAATGAAAATGTCCGAACATAAAAAAATTCCATTTCAAATGTGGAGGTTACTCACACTCTCAAGAAAATTAATTTAAAATCCAAAAATATATTATATATTTTGCAGGATTCAATAAGGATTTATAAAATAAGTAAAAAAAATCAAAAATCACATTATTTTAATGGGAAAACATATATTGGGCCAATAATACCCAATATAGTGTTTATTACATCATTTTGGGCTCATTATGATGTCATAGGACACATATTTTATTTATAAGGTTTTTAATTATTACCCAACAATTCGACTGTATTATAAAATTGTGAAAAATTAACAGTTGGATAATTTCAATGCCATAATTCCAAATATAATATTCATTTTATTGAAATGTTTTTTTAAATGTGTTAATTTTTACTTCTAAAATGAAAAGCAACATTTATTGAAAATTCACGGGTTTTGACAAAAATAGTTTTCGAACAATAATAATAATTACATTTCACTTAATAAAAATTATTTAACAATTTATAATTCATAAAATTAATTTGATAGTAATATTTTATTAAAATTTTAATTATTTCAAAAATTTATTAATTCCTTAAAATATACACTTTCTATTTTATCTTATAAAAATATAACTCTTATCAAACTGATTAACTAATCATTTACATATAAGAAACTGATATAATCATCATTTATTATAATTTTTTTATAATATTATTAATAAAAACTATTGTTTAATATAATAATGTATATATTTCTAAAAAGTACAATTTTAACCTGAAAAATTAATTTATCAAAATCATTATTTTCCAAGAAAGACTATTCCTATAAATGAATTAATGGAATAAAACTTTTATTTATAAAATGGGATTACACAATAAGTAATTTATACCTTATTCAATAACCCATTACAACAACCACATAAAACCTTAGGGTAAGGTGTGCGAAGGTGACGGAATATTGGGGTGGCTCAGATAACATCGCCTTGGTGGAAAACTCTATTAACATAAACTGAGTATTGGCTCCCTTCTCTCCTGGAATTTCTCTCAAGAGAGTTCCACTCCTCTCCTCCATCTAGGGTTTCTCCCCATGGAAATGGATCGTCCTCTTTTGGCATCCTTTTCTCACCTCTTGTCTCCATTGAAGCTGATTTCTCGGGCCTCTTGATATTTCGTTTGCAGGTTTTTCCTTCTCTTTCTTGGACGGGTTTCGCTTCTCCGGCGACCTGGTTATTCTCCAAGGCCACTCTCTTTGTGCATTCTTTCAATCCTATCCTCCACTGTCTTTATGCTCATCCTGATCGGGTGTCTCTCCACGACCATGGCTCACTGTCGAGGCCTCCAGTCACGATGTTATCGATTTTGGTATTTCTTCTCACTGGCGTTTGTTCCTAATATGCTCTTGCTCCAAGATTCCACCACTCAAATCCTAGTCGGATCTGCCTGGTGGTTCTAAAGGTGTCTTGGGAGGTGAAATCATGTGGTCATCGCTGTTCCAGGAGCTCGCAGTGTTTGGTGATTTTGATGTTGTGTGGTGCTGGTCTTTTTATTTTCTGTTTGCTAGTTCGGGGATATATTTTCATTCCCTTTTTCAAGAATGTCGATCTCAGATTTCCATGTTTCTGTTGATTATGGCGTATGAAGACCCTTCTATTAATCCAGTGATGGGTCGTGGATTTTTTGATGATTTTGTGGTGTTGCATTGATAAAGAGTCTGATGACGATGGTGTGAACCCTGACGTGAAGAGGTTATGATGATGTCTCGGTCGTTGTGTGGCATATTTTTGCGTAAGGTGCAGAGATCGATGAGTTTCTTGTATGTTTCTTGAAATTTGAATTTCTCTTGTGGAATTTGGTTTTTTTATGGTTCTATGATCAGCTTGACTCGATGATGGTTATGGATGGAGATGATGATAGTGGTGAAGACACTAGTGGCGATGACACTAGTGGCTACCTGTGGGTGTTTTTTGAATTTTGAACTTTGAATTTTGTATTTGGGTAATTTGGTTCCTGCTTGTTGTGTAGGTTACCACTAAGCCAAAAAGAGGCTTTTGAAAATAAAATAAAAAACCACTTTTCAGTTAGTATTAACATGAACTTATCCCATAGGTGATTCTATTCAATATTAAAGTGTTTAATCTCATAATGAGATTAGTCAAGAGAGAAGACCATTGATGCTACCTCCTATTTGAGCTCCGACAAATGAGCATCGTACGACCCAATTCTACTAGATGTGGCCATCATCTCCTTGGTATGTGTCGAAAGGATTATTTTTTAAAAACAATATATATTATCATTCATCTAATTAATGTTCAATGGATATATTACCAATGATACTGATACATAACGGTAATTTAAACCCAATAATAATAATAATAATTGAATGTGTTTTCTATAACACATTTAAAGAAAGGGAATTTTATTCATAAAATATCAGGTCATTAAAAAATTTCCCCCATGTGATATTTCTCTCTCGAAATTTCTATTTCCCACACTAAAATATATAAGGGTAACTCTACCTCATCACTTCCTCATGTTCCCATGTTTCTTCTTCAAACTTGTGGTTTCACCATAGCACCTTGATGTGGGGCATCATTTTATTTCATAGAAATTTTACTTTATGATCTAAGATCTTCACATGCCTCACTTCATATGAGAGTTAATTCTACAATGTTACCACCTCTGGATTTAGTACATGAGATTGGTCAGGTATGTACTTCCTCAAGAGTGATACATGGAATACATCATATACTTGAGACAGGATTAGTGGGAGTGATAGTTGATATGCCAATTCTCCGATATGAACAAATATTTCAAAATGGATAATGTATATTGGACTAATATTTTCCTTCTTCCCAAATCTCATAACTCTCTTCCATGGTGATATGTGGAGGAATACCATGTCTCCAACATTAAATTCGAGCTCTCTTTGACTATTGTTAGCATAGCTATTTTTTTGACTCTGAGAAACATTAATGTGTTGTTGGATGGTCTTAACCTTCTCTACAATTACTTCAACCATTTCTGGAACTAGATTTTTTTTCTCCCCAACATCATCACAACATGCTGGTGTTATACACCTCTTCCCATAAGGGGATTCATAAGGATCCATTTTGATTCTAGAGTGGAAACTATTGTTGTAAGAGAACTCAATCCGAGGAATATGTTGATCCCATCTCCATTTTAAGTCCATTGAGCATGCTATCAACCTTTACTCAAGTGTTTTGATAGTCCACTCAGATTTTCTATTAGTTTGAAGATGATAAGCTTTTCATAAGTTCATCTCAGTATCCAGATCATGTTGGAGACTATTCCAAAACCTAGAGGGGAATCTCAGATCTCGATTGGATACAATCGATAGTGTTACTCCATACAACCTTACCACTTCTCTGATGTATATCCATTACAGATGATCAAATCAGAAATCCCCTCAAATTAAAATTAACTATGATTTCTTTGTAAGATGATCCACAATAACCAAGATAGCATTGTTTACTTTGGATGTCTTTAGAAGTCTGATGACAATTTTCATGGTGATGTTCTCCCATTTCCATGTTTATATGGGTAATGTTTGCATCATACCCTTAGACTTGTTTCTCTCAACCTTCACTTTCTAACACCAGGAACTTTGATGTATACTCAGTGATCTGTTACAACATTTTTTATAACCAATTATACTTCTAGATATCATGATACATCTTTGTGTTTCATGCGTGAAAGGTGAAATTTTAACTATGTGCATCATCAAAAAGTTATTTCTTTAACTCCGAATTTGATAGAATATATAGTCTTGACCCAAATCTCACAATTTCTACTTCATTAACATTGAACTCTAAGGATTTCCATTTTCTAATAGTTTCCACTTTCTTCTAAATCTCCACATCATACTTTTGAGAATCCTTTAATATTTGTGAAAGAGATGGTTGAGTAATAATTTGTGAAAGGATTGATGGTCTTTCCTTCTTTATGATTCCCATTTCCATCTTCATCAAATCTAAGAAGACTAGATCCTTTTCAAATCTATTCAATGATAAAATCATTAGGTCTTTTCTACATAAAGAATTTTACTCTTTATTCTCTTTCCTAGGGTGGTAATGGATTGAGCAGTCATAGTCTTTGATCAGCTCTATCCATATTCGTTGGATAATATTCAACCCTTCATATGTGAATATATACTTGAGGCTTTTTTATATGTATATATTTCACAATTGCCAAAAAATAGGTAATGTCACCAAATTTTCCAAGTAAAGATCACCATAGACAACTCCAGATCATGTGTTGGATAGTTTTTCTCATGATCATTAAATTTCCTTGTAGCATAGGATAAGAATTTGTCATTTTTCATCAACACACAGCCTAGGACCTTATTTAAAGCATCAATGAATACCACAAAAATTTCTCCACTTGTGGGTAGTGTGATAATGGGTGCAGTGATCAGCCTCCTTTTCAACTCCTTGAAGATCTCTTCGGATTCATCATTCCAAACAAACATGACTCCCTTCTGAGTCAGATTGGTAAAAGAGTTTGAAAATTGTTAGAAATTTCTCAAAAATTTGTGATAATATTTAGCTAACCCAAGGAATCTATTGATATTCATAACAGATGTTGGCCTAGGCCATTCCTCAATTACATTTTTCTTAGAGGGATCCATATATATCACATTTCTTGTGATTATATGACCCAATAATGATACTTCCTCCAACTAGAACTCACACTTGTTGTACTTGGAATAGAGATTCTTCTTTTGTATGGTCTCTAGTATAGTCACTAGATTCTTCTCATGCTCCTCCTCGGTTTCAGAAAATATTATAATATCTTCTATAAATACTACCACAAATTTTTTGAGGTAATCTTTGAAGACTCTATTAATCAATTCGATGATGTTTTCTAGAGAATTTGTGAGTCTAAACAGCATTAATATGAATTCATAGTGCATGTACCATGTATAAAAAGTAGTCTTCTGGATATACTCCTTCTTTACCCTTACTTGTAATATCCCGACCATAGATCCACCTTAGATAAGTATTATTCTCCACATAGCAGATCAAAAAATTCATCAATTCATGATATATTATAAATGTTATTTATTGTTATTTTTTTGATATCACAATAATCAATGAAAATGCACATTGACCCATACATATTCATGACAAAGAGGACTGGTTCACCCCAAGGTGAATCACTTGGGATTCTAAAGACATTATCTAGATTCTCTTGTAGTTGTTTCTTTATCTCCTCAAGATCCACAATATCCGTTCTATAGGGATTTTTTTTATATTGGAAATTCCCTAGGTATAAGATCAATTGGAAATTCAACATCTCTTTTAGGAGGAAGACTAGGAAATTCCTTGGGAATCACTTCACTGAATTACCTCACAATAGTCATGTCTACGAGGATGGTTTCATCCTTAGATTCAATCGTCTAAGAATGATACACATGATCATATGGAATTTATATACTGGATTGAGATGATGGTGATAAAGAAGATTTATCCTCCTCCTTGTACTTATAAATAATCAGGGGTCGATCCACTATATGTACAGTGATTTCCCTATCACAAAAATTTATGTTAGATCTATATAGGGAAAACAAATTCATTCCAAGAATTGCATCAAATTCCACCAGAGAGAGTATGAAAAGGTTCAATGTGAAGTTAAATCCAAAAATTGTGATCGGGGAGAGTTATATTCATGGGATGAAATAATTTCCAAATTTTCCTTTTTCATCGACATATCTACTTTCATGATTTTTAGTGGTGTTTGAATTGTTCTACTAATCTTTTAGGATATAAAAGAATGAGTAGAACAAGAATCAAAAAGTATGTTCTCTATTCTTGAATGAATAAGTACTGTACATGTCACCACTTCATTGTCGAGATTCTCTTCAGAGTTAGTAATGGAAAAAACTCACACTTTTTTCCATGGAGGTTTTTGGATACCTCTGAAAACCCTCACCATAGGGAACTGGTTTGCAATGTACCAGGTTTCTTTGCAGTTATTGCAATGTACAATGCGTTGAGGGTCAAATGGAATATTCATTTAATTTATTATAGAAGAAATTTTTTATTTTCGGTAATTAATGTCCAGGTACACTTCTCTTCCACACCTAAAGTACTTTCTCATCCCCTTCAAAATATTTCTAGGGTGCTTATTTCTGCTCCTTTTTCAAGTGGGATGCTGTAATTTCATTGCACTGTTGGATTTACCAGTCATAATTCCATAATTAAAGTCCAATTTCTACTTTTTATCCACATGATACCCTTGAGATTCTCTAGTCTCCATTTTGACTTTCACCACTCATCATAAAATTTCCTCATAGCTATTAAAGTCATGGATTACTTGGGAATTTCATAGGCTAGGTTTTATCCCACCAAAGAAGCAGTCAACAATGCATTTGGGGGTAATGACAATGCCGGAGGCATATCGTGAAAGACTTGTATAGTTTTTCACATATGCTCTGATGGATTCTTTGTCTTCTTACTTGAGGGAAAGAAATTCCCTTTCAATCTTAAGATGGTGGGTGCGAGGACAATATTTATTGAATTTTTTTTTCCAAAAATCCTTCCATTCCAACTTCTCAATCTCTTCCCCAGGATTTGTAATTTTTATCAATGTCAACCATTTATCATCTTCACCCATCATATGATAAGTCTATAAAATAACCTTCTCTTATTAGGATCATTTAAGGATGTAGAAGATCTTCTCAATGGAGTTGATCCATTTTTCATTGATTGAGAGATCAATTGATCCATTTAAAGTAGGAGTCCTTTGTCTCATGAAGCTCTGGATTGTAGCTTGTTCATTCTGGGGGGGTTGGAATTCCTCTTGACCCATTTTTCTATTTAAAACACAAGTTAACTGATAGAGTATCATGGAAAAGTTTTTGATTCCCTCACCCATTAGATTGGGAATCTTATTAGAACAGTCATCACATTGATATTCACATCGGTTGTTAGATCGAGTCCTCCTATTACCAGACATTGGATAGAGTAAAAGAATAGTTAGGGGTATGTATATTAAAATATTAAACACATAAAGGGAATAAAATTAAAAAAGAGAAATCTTTTAAATTTAATTGATTACCTTATCTAATGAATATATAGGCTTCAATAAAAGTTATCTATGATCTACTTCCCATCATATATTCTTTGGGGCATATTTTTATTACCTTAATAATGGTTCATATTATGATTATGAATTTACGAAAGAATATACTTTGGGAGTATAGAAACAATAGTGAAGTAAGTCCCATTTTTGTTAACCATTTCCCATTTGATTCTAGCTCAAAGATGTGTTTTCAGGTTTTACCCCTACATGCATATGTGCTAGAGCAACTTCTACTTGTTCGTATCCAGATAGGGATGTATTTTCAGGATAAACCACTTAATATATACTCACAAATATTTAGGGATTATTTTCATATACTCAGTCATATCCCTAAGGCTTTCACTATAGTTTTATAACCCTATTCCCAAAAATAACTAAACCTATCCTTTGATACCAACTATAATAACCATGCTCTTTATTAAACACATAAACATTATTAATTACATAAACATGCACTAAATAAAACCTAGAAGAGAAATAGGTCTAGTGTCATTGAGGATTAATAACATTACATGAAAATATAATACATAAAATACAACATCTTTATTGAAAACTCCTTCTGCATGGCCCCAACATTTCTTTATACTTAACATTGCATGGGATAACTTGAGGACATACATAAGTAAAGGGGGAGTTATAAAGCCAAGTAAGAGAGTAAACAAGGCATAAAATTTAGAATAAAAAAAATTAAGGTAACAAGAATATAAATGGATCAAAAGATAAAAATTAACATAAATTCATGATATAACAAGATTATCATAACATTGAAATGTGGAAACAACAAACAACATGAATTTAGTATGATCCAAGGCTAATTACACATAGATTTTCATGAGTAAACCCTTGTTGAAATTGAATTAGAATGATTAAACCATCATTTAACATGAATTATCATGAGTAAACCATTATTTCACATGGCATATCATGATAGTATACATTACACAAAGCATTGGAGAGTTATAATGGTGTACCCTTTATAAACATTTCATTTCATGTATAAGTGTGCCACATGGATCATGTAACATGGAATCATTCAACATCATATGTTATTCCAATATTATTGAATGAGGAATACATACATGTAAGTACCATTAAATATGTATATGTGAATAAGGGTGAATAACCTTGATTGATAAAAGGGTATGGTATTCACTACATGATGATTTTGGATTGGAAAATCGCGGTGCAATTTCGACAACATAACATCGTCATATGGAAATTTATAAGATAGAATGATGTGAGTGAAAGGGGTATATTATAATTTATAAATGAAATATATAGTATGGGGATCATGGAAAATAATATCCCAATATATTAAATGAAATTTAGATGCATAATATGGGATAAATACTTTAATGAAAATAAGAAGAGAGAAATCCCTTACAGAATTTCAGCAAGGTAACAAGTGTACATGGAATGATTTAATGTGAGAGAAAGTGGTATCGCATTATTAAATCATAAGAAGGGTAATATGGGAGAGGTTTTAAATCATACCAAAACCTTTTTAATTGAAAATAAAGGGGTATTAAACATCAATAAACATGGATAAAAATGAGAATGGAAGGAATCCCTTACTTGAGTGTGTGACTTCAAAAGATTGAAGAAGTGATTTTGAGAGCTTGGGGAACATTGGGGGGATTATAGAGAGGGTAGGTAATAGTTGGGACGTGATACAAGTAGTTTGAGTGAAGATAAGTGGGAGATTGTTTGGGTTTATATTGGAAATGAGAGGGGAATTTTTTAATATTTCACAATCATAGGTTTTGGAATCTCTATAATTAAATATTCAAAACCATAAACCTTACCATGGTTTTTTAACATGGGTTTTTCCCATGTTGATTGGAAAACATTATTTTATATGTAAAATTGACGAACATAATAAAATATCTCCCTTTATTATTTGTATGTGACTGACACTCTCTTGAAAACAAATTTAAAATCATAAAATATATTATACATTTTGGAGGATTCAATGCAGCTTTATAAAGTGAGTAAAAGAAAAATCAAATTATTTTAATGGGAAACGTATATTGGGCTGAGAAAATCCATTATTTTATTTATTACATAATTTTGGGGTCATTATGTTTTCATAGAACACATATTTTTTTATACGGTATTTAATTTTTATCCAAATATTTGTCTATCTCATAAAATTAGGAAAAATTCACCGTTGGATAAATTTGACATCATGATTAAAAAATTAATATTTATATTATCTAAATAATTTTCTTAATATGTCAATTTTCACTTTCAAAATGAATACTGACATTTATTGAAAATTTACGGGTTTGACAAAAACAGTTTTCAAACCTTAATTAAAATTACATTTTACTTCATAAAAATTATATACTCATTTATTATTAACAAAAGTAATATGATAATAATATTTTATTAAAATATTAATTATTTCCAAAATTAATTAATTTGTTAAAATATACACTTTCTATTTTATCTTATAAAAATATAACTCATATCAAACTGATTACCTAATCATTTACAGATAAGGAACTGATATAATCATCATTCATAAGAGTAGTTTTTATAATATTATTAACAAAAACCAAAGTTTAATATAAAAACTACATATATTTCTCAAAAGTAACATTTTTCCTGAAAAATAAAGTTATAAAATTTTCTATTTTTATAAGAAAGACTATTCTTATAAATGAATTGATGGAATAAGAAATTTATTTATAAAAATGGATTATATAGTAAGTAACAAATACTATATTACATAACCCCTTATAACACCTGCAAAAGACTTTAAGGGATGGTGTGTAACGGTGATAGACTCTTGTGGTGGCTCGGATAACATCGTCTGGGTGATAAAATCTATTAACTTGATCATCTCCCATATGAGATTTCGTTCAAGCTTAACGTGTTGAAGCTCAGCGAGGGATTGGTCAAGAGCGAACCCCATTCACACTAACTCATTTCTGAGCTTTGAAAAATGAGCTTCATATGGGCCCGGTCTACTGGATGAGGGCATACTCTCCTTGGTCTGTGTTGAAAGGATTCTTTTTTAAATACCTTATATTTATATCAGTCATGTGATCTCTTTTGAATAGTAATATTATCAATGGTGATGATAATTAATGGTCATTTTAACCCAATAATAATATTATTAATAAGTGAAGGTGTTTTCTATAAGGAAATAAAATAATGGGAATTTTATTCATAGTAGACCAGGTCGTTACAAAGGAACCCTTGATTTTCACTCAAGTTGGGTTGTCATATAATGATAAATGTGT
Source organism: Viscum album (assembly GCA_963277665.1). Classification (NCBI taxonomy): domain Eukaryota; kingdom Viridiplantae; phylum Streptophyta; class Magnoliopsida; order Santalales; family Viscaceae; genus Viscum; species Viscum album. The sequence goes on along the minus strand of OY728141.1, from coordinate 458,296,260 downwards.
TTCTAGATGAAGAGATGAAAAATCATTGAAATGTTATATCTCTTTAAATGGATGTGAATATAATTGTATGACGTGATCTATTGTGGTGGTTTCACATCAAGATATTGATGGATGTAATTGGGGACCATAGGTGAAATATTTCTAGATTTATTGATAAAAATTATTAAAAAAAATAGAGCCTTTATAAACATGAGAAACATGTTTTGATAAAGTCACCTCTATATAGATATTAAAAACACACTGATAATTACCATCCCTTTATGATGACTTTTTTATCACTAATAAAATTAACCATATTTTAGAGTCATTCAACACATCATTTCTTTTTTAGTGCTGATAAAACTGATTTTTTATGCTTCTAAAATCATGATCTATATTAGTGAAACCAATATCCATTATCTATTCTTTTTTATTCATTCTTAATTCTATGGAAGAAAAATTGGAGAATTGTTATTTTATAAGGATAATGTGTATTGTAAGAAATGGTTTTTTTATTTCTATTTACTAAGGTATTATAATATTTCTTTTGCAATATTTTTTAGACTTTCCAAGAAAAAGATATGTTTATGTATATTATTTTGTTAAATTATTAATAGAAAATGGAAAGACTAGATAATTATTTTTGGCACCCATTCTTATGGTGAAAATTCTATTGAAAGAACCACACCCATACATTAATAGATAAATTCATTTATACATATATACATACATATATACATACATATATACATACATACATACATGAATACACACAGACATACATACATAAATATATGTACATGTAAGTATTTATTTATGTATATTGGAATATACATATATATGTTTCACATGTAGATAAATAAATAAATAATTGGAAACATAAAAATTAGTGATTACACCTAGACATTATCAATATACTTATTTATTTGGTTTGATAGAAGATTTGAAACGTTATGACATATAAAAAACAGGTATATTGACATATAAATATTATTAAAAATATCATGAATTATATTAAACAACATGTTATATATTTAGATTTATTATGATACCAAGGTTTCCTATATTATGTAATTAAAATTATTTTGGTAACAACTACTCCAACATTGAATTTCATGATAAAAATACCTAATTTAATTTATCAAATATTGTAACGTATTCAAATTAGGTTTTAAATTAATCCATTTTTATTTAAATGGAACCATTACAACAAAAAAATATCTCTAAAAATAAACTAAAATTATAGCCAATTTCGTATCATCTCATCATGATCAAAGATTATAACATGTGAATACAAAGAATGCATGATAATTATTAAGGGTTTTATATGAACATCTAATGATCATATGTAGTGGAAGATAACACAAATCATTGGTAGGTAGATCTTCAAGAATTAAAATGCATGAAATGTCACAAAAAAGGATTACCTATAAACCATGTACAATAAAATAAATCTTATTTACTATTTTAGGATAATTTATGATAGGGATCAAATGGTAGATTTCATACAAAGACTCTTTCCATCAATGTAGTACACATGCCACTTTGAATCTAGAATATGTCAAGAGGATACATGAAATCCATAAGGTTTTTAGAATCTTATTCAAAGATATATAAAATGATTTGAAATGAAGAGACTATAACAGTGTCTCTCACACATTTTTCACCCAACATGAGAGTATTTCCTCTTCTTTTAAAGCCAATGTGAGAGTCTCCCAATTCATAATTCATCATATGTGTTTCTTCCCATTTAGCATTAATTAATTGAACTAGTTTCTATGAATAAATTAAAAACATTAATTAATTAATCTTCATTTTATTCTTAATTTATTTAAACCATTTGGGAATGTCTAAATATTAAATTTCATCTCATTCATTGAAATTATTAATTAGATACCTATTAATAATATATATATATAATATTATTTTCATTAGCTAAATTTATACTATGTATAAAATTTAATATATATATATATATAATTATTTCCTAAAATTAATGAATATATGCATCACATGAATTTATTTTACTAAACTTCCAAAATCTAACACTTCTAAATTCCCATAAATAATTTTTTAAAAACATCAAGAATCTGTTGTGAATCCATCAAAACACTTTTGGATATTGTTTTTCATGAAAATATATTCACTTTGAATAAATGATTTGTCCAAAATTTTATCCTAATTCTAGGGTAGATTGATGTGTCCATATGAGCCTTTGAAGCATTGAAAAAAACTATGAAATCCTTATTTCACATATAAATAAAAAGAGCGGCCTCTAGAAATGTGTTACTGCAACTCAAACCATTAATGGTTCTTCTTTCACCTCCATCAAACAAACTCGTTTCTCTATAAAAACTTATACACCAAAATATATATCTTAAAAATCATATGTATACAAATATAATAATTTTTCTATGACATATTGTGACCACTGGACATGAAACATATCAATCTATCATTGGAATCTCATCATTTATTGGTTCTTTGAAAAAAACTAACAAAGTCAATGAATAAATCACAGGTCTTTTATTTATATTATAAGTAGATAACATGTGAATTATCCAAGTATTTGACAAAATAATTTGTTATATAAAAATAATGCACATATATATCCCCAGTTTAACTCAATTACAGGCTAGATGTATTTAACTTTTTATTCATGTGGTTAAATCTCATCTTTTTTATGATCATGCTGATGACATAATCAATAACATACCCAAAAACTTCCATATTAGATATTTTAATTTTTAAACTACTATAAGTAGGGTATCAACATATGGATCTTCTAAAACTAGAATCTCACCAACCTCACATAAGGACTTATAAGAATAATACACCCCAAGGTATATTGATGATTTTATGACATTCCATGAGATATACTCTAGTGTACCAATCTAAGTAATAAGTCTACAAATATTACCTCATGAATATATTATTTTTATACTATATGAAACTCTATGAAATGAATGCAATGTTATATTAATTCTATCATCACTAAAATACTCTGAAATGATCACTGGTCAGGGAAAAATGAAAGTATCACATTTCAGGGATATTATCATTTAAACTTTCATAAAAAATAAATTTTATCAAACATATATTAATTATCATTAGATATTTACATGAATATAAAAAAATGATACATTTTAAACAATTAAAAACAATCTCTAATGTTTCAAAAACCCAGTGATTCTACAAGACCCTCAAGTTGTTCTTGTGGTAATGACTTTTTCAATAGACCTACTACATTCTTTGATGTAGGCAGACTAATATTCTTTATATCGACCCAATAAACAATCTTCCCTATTAGATTTATTTATGAACTGGTTTTTTGTCTTCTGAGGAGACCAGGGTCCCTAAGACTAAGCAATAATTTGTTTTGTCCCAATATAGTTCAATTTCTCCCTCTATGTCAGGAACTACACTATGTTTAGAAATGATCATCTCGATCTAAACAACTTCCATCACAACATATGATGTATAAATGTATTGTACCTCTACTATCATGTCCACTATAATGGATAATTTGGAACTCATCAAACTAATTACCCCCATCAATTTAGAAAAAATACATATATATTACGATTTCAAATCATGTTTCTTGGATAATAAAATAGGATCTAAGTGATCCTTTACATAGAGATAAACCAATATTTTAAAGATCTTGTGTATATATTTATATATTATCAAGTAATTAAGAATTTTTTTCACACAAATCTAGTGAATCTAACCAGAATTTTATTATTATCAACATTTAATACTCTTGGAATATGAGACATCGGATCAAGTATAGAACAAGGAATATATGATAGATCCAATAGAGTATTCATAAACAATCATATCCCTTATTTTTTTACCTATATAAATTGATCTTGAGTCATTAAACGATTCATGCCATGAAATACAGGTAAACTCCCATTATTGGAGTTCTCCATACTAAAACTCATTATCATATTATTAGTATACTTTTTTTCACTCATTCTGATAACCCTATTTGATTTATCTGTATAGATCCAAACACTTAGTATGTAAGTTTCTTCACTAATTTCCTTTATTTTGAAACACCCATCCAAACACATCTTTATACAGTGAGTTTTCAAGATGTCATTTTCTATAGGATGTATTTAATAATTAAAAATATTAGAAATACTGTTATACTCCATTTAAAGTTCTTGTATATACATGAATAATCCATGTTATTTATGAAACCAACCTATTTCATTGCATTATCAAATCGGATTTTCCAACTCTAAAAATCTTTCATCGGTCAATAAATAGACCGTTGCAACATGAAAACTATATCACTGTCATTTGGAACATAAAATCCATCTATATTTATCATATGCACGTACTTATATAAATTCCCCATAAGGAATGATGTTTTAAAATCCATATGATATATATCCTAAACAAAATGACCTATTAGGACTAGAAAAATATGAATGGAAATTATCCTCACAATAGGCGAAATTTCTCTTCAATCTCAATACCTTAAACTTCTTCGTAACCCATTTCCATCAATCATTAATTATAGGTAGAAAATATACCATCCATATATGTTTTCATGAAAAAATCCCACTATCATCATATGGTTCTCCCCCCTTCAAGTTAATCCATAATGTTCCATAATTGGTTAGAGTACACAGCATCCAACTTAGAATCCATGGATTCTAACCACTTCTCAGAATCAAAACCATAATTTCACAATAAGTAGGATTTTGTTTCATTTACAATGAACCTTACATCATTATTATCCATGTTAAATCCATTTATATAATTTTTATGAATAAAAATTCTTGATCTATTATGTTCTTCTATAAATTGTACGGTTATTCTTCCACAACTATTTGTAGAATCGGCTCATCCTAGATCTCTAGAAAACATCATATATTTTTATCTCATATTTCTATAAGTTTAATTTTCATCTGAATAATTTAATTATAGAATAATTCTCAATAAATTTTCTAGTTTTATCCGCAATGAGTTTTTGTTCAATAGGGTGGAAGAAATAATTTACCATAGTTTTTAAGATAATTACTTTTTAAATGATATATGAACCCTATAAATTCTAGTAAAAATAATTTTTTTCTATTAATGGATGGGATTTAGAGGGCAATTAGTGGTTAATAAGAATAATTGGACCATTAATTTCCCATATCTCTATATTTTTGTGAAGAAAACATAACCACACGTTTAGAAAATAGTTATTTATTACCAAATAAATCCTTTGTTATATTTGGTAATGGAATGATTGTCTCCAAACAGAACAAAATTTCCAAGCGGCTTGGATTTAGGAGAAGTTTCCTTCCTTTTATGTACCTTGGAGTACTGATTTTTTGGGGAAGGGTGAAAAGATGCTATCTTGAATCCATATACTACAGAATTATTAATCAACGGTCTACCTGGAAAGGGAAATCAATCTCTCAAGCAGGAAGAATTTGTCTTGTGAACTCGGTTATCACTTCAATGTTTGTCTATGCTTTCTCGGTTTATCGGTGGCCTCGTTCCCTTATCAAGGAACTTCAATGTTTAATCAGGAACTTCATATGGACAGGGTACATACATGAGAATAAACACATCACTATTTCCTGGAAATATTGCATCAAACCCATTGAAATGGGGGGCATGGGTGTTAAGGACCTGAAAGGCTTCAATGATGCTCTTATAAGTAAATTCACTTGGAACTTTTTGACTTCTAATAATGATTCCCTAGATTTTCTTGCATAGAGATTCATATCAAAGATACATAATGGGTACTCAACATATGTATCTTCCTCCATATGGTCTTCCATTAAATAGGCTTATATTGGAATCATGTGCTGCTCCTCCTGGTTGGTTTCCAAGGCATCCGGCCTTTATTTTTGGACTACGAAGTGGCTGGACTGGCCCATTATTGAATGCATGGAGATCCCTCTGCAGCTGAAGGATATATCAATTGCTGACATGAAACGAGACAAGGACCTTTGTAATTATATTCCAGATCATACTAGGATGGCTATGCAGTGTTATACCTTCATGGACGTTAACACTTTGATTTGGACACCCAACACCTATGGAAGGTTCACTTCAAGGGAGTATTATAGACAATTATGTGGCAACAACATGAATTATCCCTTGTGGTTGCAGAATTTTAAAAAACCTTTCATTCTTCCTTCCAATTACTTGATACTATGGTGGATTTGGAAAGGAAGGATTCTTGTGCAACATCTTCTGCAGCGGACGGGAATGCACTTAGCCTATTTCTGCTATTTGTGCACCCAGGCTGAAGAAACAATTCAACATCTTTTCTTTGCCTACAATTTCTCTTGCAGATTTTGGGAACATTTTCAAGATGTCTTTGGGACTCCGTTATCATTGAACAGTCTTGATGATTTCATGAACTCAGTCACTACAGCTGGTCAAAGTGTGCAGGTTTTTTCACTTCTTCATACTTCTATTGCGGCAGATTTTGCTCAGATTTGGAGGGTGAAAAATCAGGTCATTTTTGAAAACTGCAGGCCTTCTTTGAAGGCTGGTCTGACTGTTGTTTACAGGGAAGTGAAAGCTGCTTCCAAGATACAAGCAGGTATAATGAATAATAATATTTCTAATCTCATAATGCTGAAAACTCTTGGGGTGTCTGGTAGGGTCAAGAAGCCTTTGATGTTGAAATCGATTAGATGTATTCCTCCCATTTCATCATGGTTGAAACTGAATGTTGATGGTGCGACATCTGGTACACCAGGACCTTATGGGTGTGGTGGGGTGTTCTGTAACCATCAGGTCTTCGTTAAGGGATGGTTCTATCATTATATTGGAATTGGTTATGCGCTTGAAGCTGAATTATGGGTCATGATTAAAGTTGTCAACTATGTTGTCCACCATGATTGGAGGCACCTATGGGTAGAATCTGACTCAAGTACAGCGGTGCACATTCTACGATCAAGGTCCAGGGATGTTCCTTGGAGGATTCTCCCATCATGGACTGCATGTCTGCGTCTCCTTGAGGGTATTCAACTGGAATTCATCCATGTTTATATAGAATCAAACCAGGTTGCTGATACTCAATCCAAGAGGGCGGTCATGGAGGTCTCCTCACGATGGTCCTTTGTCATCCCAGAATTTTGCTCACATCTTGTTGATTTGGATGCGCATGGTATGCTCTATTATCGCCTTCCTAAACCCCCTTGCACTACAAATTTTTCTGTTTTTTAATTTTTTGTAAGGGGCGGGCTTTTTTCAAATCCTAGACCTACTTTTATTATTTCTTACCAATAAACTAAACAATGTAGGGTGATGTGTCAAAAAATAGAGGGGTGCATGGTCTTTTTAAATCATGTACCTCATGATGAATTACTTTAGTGGGTATTCTAGTAGACTTAAGGGGATCAAATTTTAGTCTAAAACCATGTGCCCAAGGCCACATCCTTATTGACACTTCACCAGTGTGGCTACATGGTTAGGTGTCCAGTTTGGAAAATTGTGTATCAAAAAGGAGTGGTACTTTAAAATATGGGTAAAATAAAAAAAATCCATTTTAATAAAAATACAAAATAAATATTCTCCTTCCTTTTAAATAACATTTCAAAATGTGAATAGATCTCTCCTCTATCTCCATAGGATTTGAAGGCAATCATCCCTATAAGGTTCATTTTCATCATTGTTTTTCACATTATAAGAATATCGATATGATCCTCAATCTCTATCCTTCCTTTTGATTATTTATTTCACCATCTAGAACAAAATATCCATGAAATATAATATCCCCTATTTTGGGGTAATTTCCCCATTTTTCTTATTTTTCCCACTTCATATTGGATTTAATGATGAAAATGGATGTGGATAGTACTAACATACTAAGTTAGTTGGTATAGAAAAAAATTTCTTATAATTGAGTTTCCTTCTATTAGGTGATATGATACCACTTGTCTGATATTTCATGAGTGGACTCAAAACTATGATTTTATTTAATTTAATTTGATATCTATTTTCCAAATTCCATTATACACCTTTTTTAGATAGAGTATGGCCCCTCCAACTAATTCCAACCCTTCGAGTGTTCTTTTGAATTTTACCTTGAATTATTAAATACTTATTTGGAAAAAACCATCCTCAATGTGATCATGGATTTATATTTAATTTAAACAACTAAATTCAATTCAATTCATGTGATTGGTAAGACAACATCATGTGTCATATATGTAAATAGTGGATTGAAACATAGAATAAATAAAATGATGATTACTTATAAATTATTCATTATATTATATTAAAAAATTATTGGGTTTCAACATGGATTATAGTACAGTTGAATGGAGTCTGATATATTTGTGATTATATGGCAAGGAATCATATCTACTTGTGATACTCAATCATGGAGACAAACATACATGTGATGCTCGATCCTAGTGACCCACATACATGTGATAATCATACAAGGCCTCCCATATACATGAGATATATGGGAACATTGTCCCATGTACTACAAGTTCATGGGGATTGTGTCCCCTGCACATGTGATACCCAACATGAATTACCATACTCTTTTGATACTCCAGAATGGTGAAACATTTGTTTCATAATACCGAGGAATGGAATCCCCTATCACTTTATGACACTCTTACTATTATCCATGGATTCTTAAGTTACACATTAGTTCCTGGATTATGTTAGATTATATATATATATATGTGTGTGGTTATATATGAAACTAAATAAGTAGACTATATATATATACATAAGTTCATTCATATATATATATACATATGATCACATGTTTAGGGAAATCTTATCTTAGGATGAAGAAGGTTTCGTGACCGTAGTATCCTTTCAGAACTAGAGATGACTCATTTATTGTTATATTTCTATATAAATTTTTATATCTTCATAGATCCAGTTTATATGAAATGGATGGATTATACTAGACACCATTAATGATTTCCAACGAAGTATATCTCATAGCCAATTCAGACCACCTATTGGTACCTGAACTGATCATATGGATGTAGATAGGGAAAAATGGAGTGTCTTTCTTTGGATAATTGACTTTATTTAATAGGATGAATTATGGGAGTATGGGGCCATTATTTCTCTCATGATGCCATTGGGGATTGATTTTTTTCTTTTTTATTTCTTGTGTATGGTGTTTTTCATTCATTTTGTTCTTATCCCATGTGTTTTACCTTTTTCTCAACATCATGACAAGATCATCATTTTCGATATAATATTAAATCTAATTATTTTGTAGATAATTTTCCATTACATCCATGGTTATATATTATGATTCCATTATTTATTAATATAAATATACCTATTTGATACACTTTAATATTAAGGGTGTAGTATCCACACTATACCATAATAGACTGTAACTGCTAGTCAAAAACCATCAGCAAACAGGTAGGCATGCTAGAGGCCACATGGACAACCATATCCTATTACTTATGAGTGAACCAGACTCTAGATGTTACAATGTGGTATCATAGCATTTCTTTTTTTCCTTTTTTATTACTATTGGGGTTATTATATATAGAAATAGGAATGTTTTGGGATTTGGTTATGAGAAAGTTCCTTGGATTAGCTAACCCACATATGGGAAAATGAAAAATTACATGGATTGGGAATAAATTTTTTGGTTTTTTCTTGTTACATTTTAACAAATTTCACTATTGTGTTACACACATGATTTATGGTGTTATTATTATTATTGTAATTATGGATTTTCTTTTTTCACCTTGAATTTTATGTAAAATGGGTTAGTGATCATACATTATTGTAGGAAAATATGGATTCAAATGTAATATATATTCCATGTCATATGTATATTACATAATTCATTTCCTACTATATATTATAGGTTCCTTGATTTGTATATTAAAAATGTGCTAAAGTTTCTTACTGGAATAGAATAATTGACTGTAAAGACCCGAATTTTCCATGTAATTTTTTTTAATTATATGAAAATATTATGAGTCCGCAAAAATTGATAGTGCGTGATTCTGAGGCCCGGTGTTCCCAGAATGAATTTCTAAACTTTTTTTTCAGGTATGCTCAGTAAACACGTGAGCAGCATTTTGTAACTTTTGAACTGGTGCTCAAAATTGAAATCTGAGGACATTGTTGAACTCGCAGTGCCGATATTCGCTTAATGAGACCTTCACCTCAACCGCATTAGTTCGATGGTGGAAATTGGTTTTTGGATTTTTCATGGGATAAAATAAAATAAACATGCTTTATTTAATTTTTTAAATTGAAACCTCCCTTTTGAAATATGAAGGTGGGGACCACACGAGGGTGGTCGAGCATTTAATGATGGGCATTAAATACCCGGTTACACAAAAATGTGTAACCACATTCCTCTATAATTAATAGGATCCATTAATTCTGAATTAATGAATCAACTTTAACCCTTGGAATTCCCTAATTAATCTGCCAACAAATTAATTGATTAATTAATAAAATTCATCTTATTAATTTGGAACCTCATCTCTCATGGGGGAAAGTTTTGGCAAAGGGGAGGATATTTGAGATAAAATTCTTCAATGAAGAGCACCCTCTCTAATGAAGATAATCCTCCGTAATTGAATAATGAGGACGATGCTCGAGCTCGAATCGAAAACATCTTACGGGAGAGACGAACGTCGACGTCACCATCTTCATTGAATCTGTCTTCTTCCTCACAAAAAATCTTATGCTCTAATGTCTAGGTAGGGGTTTTTTTTAATATTATTGAATTTATTTGATAATTCTTCATATTCTGGTTTCTTAACGATGATGGCCAAACTAACATGGCCATCATCCCGTTCTTATACCTTGCCTCTTATCTTTTGATTCTCCATGTGTTATTAATGCGTTATTTAACAAAAAATATTTAATGATGCTGGAAACACAATATTTTGTTGATCGTGACATATGGACGGGAAACCCCAGACCCGAGGATCACAAATCTAAGATCGTTTTATTTTTTGGGCTAAGAATGGAGATGTGGTGACCCGCGGAAGAGGAGGAGGGTCGGCACACCGGTCGGCCACATGAAGGTAGAGTGGCATGCATCCATGCCACTGGATGAGAAGAATACAACTGCCTCTTGGCCGTAGTGAAGGCCGTAGTGAAGGCCGAAGAGTGGCCGGCACCCAGCCGGCCATGGTGGAGCAGGGGCGCACAACCGCGCCGCTGGGAAGAGGACCGGCCGGAGCACCCGGTCAGCCGTGGAGGATCGGCGGGACCAGATTGGGTCTCGCGGGTGATGTGGAAGTGCCCTAAGGTGATACCCTTTTGTGTTCAAAATGGAAGGGGGTGATCCCCCTTCGGCACCAGCTCGGGCAGATCGTGCCACCGGGCCATGCCCAGCGGGCCGGACCGGGCTTCCCCCTTCACTGGTCGGGTCAGACCATGGCCTAGAGGGCCAGGCCTGCTGAGTTCCAGGCCAACCAGGTTGGTCCCGAGTCGGTCCGGGTCAACCCATACCAATTCAAGTCAGCCTAGGCTAGGTTGAACTAGACTCGGGCCCATCTAGACCCAGATACGTCTTTGTGGCCATATCTTGAGAACCGGACGTCCGTTTGACAAACCATCTATGGTACTAGAATCATTGGATCAAAATGGTCCTTTAAGTATACTCCAATATAGTTTTGGATAAAGTTGGGGTATGGATGGGTTTGATCGAACCCTGAATCCAACTGGGCCCTTGGAGCAGAAAGGCTAATAACTTGCAGACTGGGTGTCTGATTGATGCATCGTCTATTGCGTTGGCTCCCTTATGACATGACAGACCTTTGGGTTACTCTTTTGTGAAGCATAGTGGTTATCAATGTATGACCAATATCTCAAGAGAGAAATTTTACGGAACTCGAGCGCACCGGGTGCAAGGAATCCAGTGGCTGGCAGTGAGGCAGAGGTTGGAGACAGATCATACGGAGGTTAATTACCAATTGACTATGGGCGGGTCAGATCCTGTGTGGGTCATTGTGGGGGTTTGTACCAATAAATCTTGTGTGGGTCAGTACTCAGTGATCATGTGTGGGTCAGCGCATACCGATCATGTGTGGGTCAGATCATGTGTGGGTTAGTGCTCAGTGATCCTGTGTCGGTTAGTGCATACCGATCCTATGTGCATTAGATCCTGTGTGGGTCAGCGCCCAGCGATCCTGTATCGGTCAATGCATACCGATAATGTGTGGTTTAGATCCTATTTGGGTCATTGCGGGGGTTATTACCTTTCGATCCTGTGTGGGTTAGACTCCGTATAATCAGCAGCAGTGCCTCTTGATAGAATAAGATGATCTAGCTTCACGACTAATCATTTGTACTTCTATAATTCACTTATACCTCTATGAGATGAGTCTTTTATCTTCATGGTGTACATGTGTGGTACTATATCTTCATGGTGTTACCTATGTGGTACTCTTACCATCGTGGTGTTACTTGTGTGGTACTTCTACCTTCATGGTGTTACCTTTGTGGTATTCTTTCCTCCTGTGTGAGATGAGTATATCTTGATAACTTAGGTATATGTATGGGAATATACCTAAGTAGGGTTGACTGATGTTTCCATGTTTTGTGGTTTATCCTTTGTGGATTTGAGATACCATAGGGGGTCTTGGGGTCCCTACTGAGTAACGTTATACTCACCCCTGCACAGGCTATGCCCGCACCACGTTGTATTTTTTGCAAATGACAGGCATCGCTGACTGAGGATGAGGGTACCAAGATTGGAGGATACTTAGGGTAGACCTTATAAGAGGCGTACTGCAGAGACAAACATTTGATAGTTGTACCTACCCTTCAGGTAGGATCATCTTCGGGTGTTTGCAAGAGCTGTTTTTTAGTTTTACTTTTACTATTCAGTTTTCCTTGTGCTTTCCTGTTGGGATTGTATTCCGGATCCATTTACTTATTGTACTCACTCTATTTACTATATAGTTTAATTTGTGGTTGTATCTTATTGTATGCTTGGTTGTGTGAGTTTATAGGTTCTTAAGGTAATGCCTTCCCAATTTTGGGGATATGCCTTTCCGGTGCTAGCCTCCAGCCCCAAGCCTATAGAAGGTGGGCTTGGGGTAGTCACGGCACGGGCCCTAAGGGATGGGTCGTAACAATTTGGTATCAGAGGAGTTTGGTTCTACCGAAGAACTTGGACTCTGATATTCTGACTCAGAAATAGTGTTAAGTGTAATGAGTGTGGTTTTTAGTTTGGGGATTCCAGTGTTGGTGCGACGGTCGACGTACCCATACTCCAAGACCCTGAGTTCTGATTTCTGACTTGGTGCATGAAAATAGTAATTTCATGTGTGTCTTTGAAAATTTTTCTTGTGAACTCTTTAAGTCATCTCAACAGGTATAACTTATTGATTGTGGAGCACTTGTTTCTTTTTAGGATGCCTCCATACAGAAGTTGTACCATCAAGTGGTGTACCAGCAGCAGCAGCACTTGTTGGGAAGTCGATGCCATCAGCCCTAGCAGCAATGAGTGCACGCTGTTTGAGCATGTTGCATGACTTTTAGCACCAGAGGCCACTGAGGTTCCGGGGCAAGACGGATGCACAGGCGACTGAGGATTGGCTGGAGGTTGTGGTTAGAGTTTTTCGACTGGTAGGGACACTAGTTGATTTCATGGTGATCCTTACTGCCAGTCTTCTTCAGGTAGTAGTGGAAGATGGTGGAGCATGATTCTTCAGGTTCACGATGAGGTGACTCTCATCTGGGATGAATTTGAGAGCCTTTTAAGGGCAGAGTTCGTCCCAGCGAATCTACGCTCAGTGCATATACAGGAGCTTCTCCACTTACAGCAGGGTAGCATGACCATGGCTCAGTATTTAGTGAGGTCCACCGACCTCTCACACTACTCCAATGACATAGTACAGGACCCTTTCTTTAGGGTTCGAACCTTTGATCATTGGATTAGACAGGAGATTAGAGATTTGATGGTTTCTCTCAGCATTCTAACGTAGGCAAGAGTGTTAGAGTGATAACTCTTAGTGGAGAGCTTCCTTTCTAAGTAGTCACCAGCTGTGAGACCCACCAATGGATGAAACATAGCAGAGTAATCGGTAGCTGGAAGCAGACAGATGATGCAGAGGTCCAAGAGGGCCAGACCTACATGTGGACAACCACAGGATACAGGGTCGGTGGTGTGGGGCTCTCGAGACAGCGTAATACAAGTAAGGAACAATCACTGTTATTCATGCAGTGAGTAGGGTCACATGGCTCATGACTGCCCGACCTTCCATACAAATGACCAGAAGATGGTCAAAGGACCACCTGGGTAGAGGCAAAGATTCAATTGAGGAGGTCTGCAGGCAGGAGTCGTACATGGCAGAGGAGTAGTCCGTGCAACAGGTGGTGGTCGGAAATTCTAGGTTCTACCGCCACCGCCACTAGGTGGTCCACCCCGACCACAAGGAACAAGTGGACAGGGATGAGCTCAGCTCCAGGAAGCTAAGGCCTATGATCACAGTGCTCTAGAGATGATTTGAGGTACGATCTTTTTCTACTCCACCTTAACTGTAGTACTTATAGACACAGGTGCCAGTCATTCTTTTGTTTCCACGACCCTCGTTTAGAGCTCAGAGATACCGGTGGAGTCGTTGGCTCGATCCTAATGGCTAGAGACTCCTACAGGAGTGTATTTGATGATTACATGTTGGTTCCTATAGTGTGAGCTTACTCTAAGAGGAGAGATCTTCGGCTGGGATCTCTAAGTAGCGGCGTCGAGGCCTTATGACGTCAACTTGGGTATGGACTGGTTATCCATAGTCCATGATCAGATATATTGTATTAGGCACAAAGTATGGTATGTCCACACAGATGGGACCAGGTTTTCCTTCACCAGAGAGAAGGGAAACTTTGAAGTACAGGATGGACTTACCCGGAGGAGGGTGTAGCCGATCACACATCAGTTGGCTAGCCTTACCCTTAGAGCGGTTGATGTAGAGAGTATGAGATATCCATTAGTGGTGGACCAGTATGCTAATGTTTTTTAGATGATATTTTGGGTCTACCTCCTCATAGAGAGGTGGACTTCTACATCGACTTGTACCCCAGGATGACACTGATATCTACACCAGCATATCGGATGGATCTTGCAGAGATTCAAGAGCCGCGAGTACTTATGAAGGAATTGTAGAGAAAGGGGTTCATTATGTCCAGTGTTTCCCCTTGGGCAGCCCCAATTTTATTCGCCAAGAAGGTGGATAAGAGTTTGAGAATCTTTGTAGACTATCAGCGCCTAAACCAGGTGACCGTGAAGAATAAGTACACACTCTCGATGATTGACGATCTATTTGTCCAGCTGAAGGGAGCATGGTGATTTTCAAAGATAGACCTCAGATCAAGCTATCACCAGCTCAGGGTACGAGATGAGGATGTGTAGAAGATGGCCTTCAGATGTTGGTATGGCCATTATGAGTTCGTAGTTATGCCATTCTATGTGACCAACGCCCCAGTAGTGTTCATGGGACTCATGAATAGGATCTTCCATCCATACCTCGACTACTTTGTGGTATTCTTCATCAAATACATCATGATATACTTAGTGATGGAGGAGGATCATGCTTATCATCTTTAGATAGTTTTGGATACACTCTGAGAGCACCAGCTTTATGGTATGCTCTCGAAGTGCCAGTTCTGGATACAAGAGGTCCACTTTTTGGGACAAGTTATCTCAGAGGCTGGATTTTTGATAGATCCAGCAAAGATTGAGGCTATGCTGACTTGGGAGGCACCTAAGAGTGTGATGAAGGTGCAGAGTTTTCTGGGTTTGGTTGGTTACTATAGGAGTTTTGTGCCTGAATTTTCCAGAGTGGCGGCACCCTTATCAGCATTGACAAAGAAGGGAAAACCCTTTATGTGGTCAGAGAGATGCCAACAGAGCTTCCAAGAGCTAAGGCAGAGACTGGCGAGTGACCCCATATTGAGGCTACCAGAGGAGGGCGTTGGGTACATATTCTACTGCGACGCATCAGGGGTCGGGCTTGGATGTGTCCTGATGCAGGAAAGAGAAGTGATCACCTATGGTTCTCGATAGCTGAGACATCATGAGCAGAACTACGCAACCCATGACCTAGAGTTATCAGTAGTGGTCTTCGCCTTGAATATGTGGCAACATTACTTGATAGGCGAATGTTTTATAGTCTACTCTGATCACAAGATTATCAGGTATATCTTCTCTCAGAAGTACCTGAACCTGAGACAACGACATTGGCTTGAGTTCCTCCAGGACTATGAATTCGAGATAGTTTATACTCCTGGGAAGGGGAATGTAGTAGCAGATTCACTCAACAGGAGATCTGGTATACAGTTGCTGAGTGAGGAAATAGAGCAGGTAGCCGCTTTCTGGATATCCTATCTGGATCGAGATGGAGCATCTTATCTTTACTCTCTCACAGTCAATCCCCCACTCCTTCAGTGAGTCAGGAAGGCGCAGCTTGGGGACATTGACTGTGAGGCTCGACATGCTCAGATATCCATAGGATAGGAACCTAATGGATTTTCTGAATGTGGGGAGCATGTCATCCTCTTCAGAGGATGTACTATGGTACCAATGGTGCTATGGGAGGAAGTGTTGAGGGAGTTCCATGTGTCCCCTCTAGAATTACATCCAGGAGTGAAGAAGATGTACCAGGAACTTCGGTATCAGACCGGTGGATGGGAATGAACAAAGAAGTGACAGAGTTTGTCTCTCGGTGCCTCACTTGTCAGCAAGTAAAGGCAGAGCATCAGGTTCCAACAGGCTTAGTTCATCCACTAGAGGTTCCAGAGTGGAAGTGGGATGAAATTTCCATGGACTTCATGATAGGACTTCCATGAACGTTCAGGGGTCATGATTATATATGGGTGATCATTGACCGACTCACCAAGTCTGCTCACTTCCTACCTATCAGAGAGCAGGGATCAGTAGAGATCATGGTACACCTCAATGTGCAGAAGATTGTACAGCTTCATGGAGTGCCATCTATGATTGTCTCCAATCATGATTAATGGTTTACTTACCGGCTATATAAGGGGTTGTAGGAGGTGTTTGGAATACTGCTTCAGTTGAGCACTGCCTTCCGTACTTATATGGATGGTCAGATAGAGCGGACCATTCAGACCCTTGAGGATATTCTACATGCTTGCGTCTTTGATTTTGGCCACAGCTGGGAGGATCACTTTCCTTTGGTGGAGTTCGCGTATAACAATAGCTATCACTCCACTATCTGTATGGAACCATTTGAGGCATTGTACAGACTTCTTTTTAGATAACCTTTGTGCGGGACTGGCCCAGAGGAGTCAGCACTTATGGGACCAGAGATGGTACGAGCTACCATGGAGAAAGGGCAGATCATCCAGGATCTGATGAATACTACACAGATCAGGAAGAAGTCTTATACTGACAAGAGATGGATACCTATGGAGTTTGAGGATGGAAACCATTTCTTTCTACTGGTCTCACCTCGACGAGGTTTGTGGAGATTTTCCTGGGGCGGCAAGTTATCTATGAGGTTCATCAGACCCTTTTAGGTCCTTAGCAGAGTTGGCGAGGTGGCATACTACCTAGCCCTTCCACCGTAGTTGGAGAATGTGCATGACGTCTTCCATGTATCCTAGCTAAGGAGATACGTGCATGACCCATCTCATGTCATCAACCATAGAGACCTGGACATCGACGATGGGGAGGTGTTTTTGGAGGTTCTAGTTGAGATTGAGGATCGATAGGAGAGAGTCCTTCATGGGCGATTGATACCTATGGTGCGCGTTCGTTGGCAATACGAGAACCTCCAGGAGAGCACATTGGAGCGGGAGACTCATATTCATGCTCAGTCCCCCCACTTATTTCTGTAGTTTGTGTTGTGATTTTGGGGATGCAAAGCCCTGAGGTGGGGAGAATGTAAAGACCCAGATTTTCCATGTAATTTTTTTAATTATATGGAAATATTAAGAGTCTGAGAAAATTGAAGAAATGTGATTCTGAGGCCTATTATTCCCAGAATGAATTTCAGAACTTTTTTTTGGGTATGTTTAGTAAACGCACGAGCAGCGTTTTGTAACTTTTGAACCGGTGCTCAGAATTGAAATCTAAGGACACCGTTGAACTTGTAGCACCAATATTCCCATAAGGGGACCTTCACCTAAACCGTAGTAGGTCGAGGTTGGAAATTAGTTTTTGGACTTTTCGTGGGAGAAAATAAAATAAACATTCTTTATTTTATTTTTGAAATTGAAACCTCCCATTTGAAACGTTAAGGTGGGGACCACATGAGGGTGTTCAGGCATTTAATGCTGGGCATTAAATGGTCGGTTACACAAAATGTGTAACCACATTCCTCTTTAATTAATAGGATTCATCAATTCTGAATTAATGAATCAACTTTAACCCTTGGAATTCCCCAATTAATGTGATAAAAAATTAATTGATTAATTAATAAACTTAATCTTATTAATTTGGCACCTCATCTCTTGCGATGGAAAGGTTTGGAAAAGGGGAGGAGATTTGGGAGAATGTTCTTCAACAAAGAACACCCTCTACAACAAAGAGCATCCTCCAGAATCGAAGAATGTGGACGACGCTGGAGCTTGGATTGGAAACATCTTGTAGGAGCGACGAACGCCGATGTCACCATCTTTTTTTTTATTCATCTTCCTCCTCACAACAACTCCTACAGGCGAACGTCAAGGTAAGGGTTTGTTTTTAATATGATTAAATTTATTTGATAATTCTTCATATTATGGTTTCTCAACTATGATGGCCAAACTAACATGGCCATCATCTCGCGCATATACCTTACCTCTTATCTTTTGATTCCCCATGCATTCTTCGTGTGTTATTCAACACCAAACATTTAATGACACTAGAAATATAATATTTTGTTGAGCGCAACATATGGACATAGATCCCTTGACCTGAGGATGGCGAATATGCGATTGTTTTATTTTTCAGGATAAGAACAGAGATGCGGTGACCCATGGAAGAGGAGGAGGTTCAGCACACTGGTAGGCTGCATAAAGCTAGGGAAGAATGAGTCAACACTGTTGGATCAGCAGGAGACCACAAAGGAGGTCGAAGAGTGGTCGGCACCCGGTTGGCTACAGTGGAGTAGCGGCGTGCGACCGTGCCGCTGGGAGGAGGACCGGCCGGAGCACCAGGTTATCCATGGAAGATCATCGGGACCCACTTGGGTCTTCTGGGTGACGTGGCAGCGCCCTATGGTGCTGCCCATTGGTGTTTAGAATGGAAAGGGGGTGCTCCCCCTTCGGCCCTAGTGGGCCGCACCGGCAGGCCGCGCCCAGCGGTCCGCGCCACCGGGCCGCACCCAGCGGGTCACGCCACCGGGCCGCACCAGTTGGCCGCGCCAGCGGGACGGGCGGGGCCACCCCCTTCACAATTCAGGACCACTGAGGTCTATTCCAACCGAGCTAGACCCAGGTCAGGCTGGGTCGGTCCGACCGGGTCGGACCGAACCCAGGCCCATCTAGACCCAGATACGCCTTTGTGGCCATATCTTGAGAACCAGGTGTCCATTTGACAAGCCGTCTGCAGTATCGGAATCCTTGAATCAACACGGTCCATTAGGTATACTCCAATTTATTTTTGGATAAATTTTTAGTATGTAAGGGTTGGATTGAACCCTGAATCTAATCGGGCCCTTAGAGAAGAAACTCTAATAACTTACAGACTGGGCGTCCGATTGAGGTGTCGTCCATTGCATTGGGTACCTTATGACATGGTGGACCTTTGGTTTACTCCTTTTTGGATCTTAGTGGTGGTCTAGGTACAACCTATATCTTTAGGGACATATTCTACGGAACTCGAGTGCACCGGGTGCGAGGAATCCAGTGGCTGACAGTGAGGTAGAGGTTCAAGACAGATCATACGGAGGTTAGTTACCTATCAACTCTAAGAAGGTTGGATCCTATGTGGTTCATTGCAAGGGTTAGTACCTACAGTGCTCAATGATCCTATGTGGGTCAGCGCATACCAATCATGTGTGGGTCAGATCCTGTGTGGGTCATCGCTTAGTGATCCTGTGTGGGTCTGCGCATACTGATCATGTGTGGGTCAAATCATGTGTGGGTCATTGCGGGGGTTAGTACCTATCGATCCTGTGTGGGTCAGACTTTTTATAATCTGAATCAGTGCCTCTTGATAGAATAAGATGAACTATCTTCATGACTAATCATTTGTATTTCTATACTTCACTTATACATGTGTGAGATGAGTCTTTTATCTTCGTGGTGTACCTGTGTGGTACTATATCTTCATGGTGTTATGATTGTGGTACTCCTACCTTTGTGGTGTTACATGTGTGGTACTTCTACCTTCTTGGTGTTACCTTTGTGGTATTCTTTCCTCCTATGTGAGGTGAGTATATCTTGATAACTTAGTTATATTTATAGTCATATATCTAAGTAGGTTTGACTGATGTTTACATGTTTTGGGGTTTATCTTTTGTGGATTTGAGAGACCTTCGGGGGTCTCAAGGTCTCTAATGAGTATCGTTATACTCACCCCAGCATGGGTTATGCCTGTACCTCATTGTGTCTTATGTAGAAAATGGACAACGCTGATTGAGGACGAGGGTACGAGGACTGTAGGTTGCTCAGGGAAGAACTTAGACGAGGCATACCATAGAGACGATCATTCAAGAGTTATACCTACCCTTCAGGTAGGATCCTCAATGGGTGTTCGCAGGAGTAGTTTTCAGTTTTATTTAAACTTTTCAGTTTTCCTTGTACTTTCTAGTTGGGCTTGTATTTTGGCCCCTTTTACTTACTGTACTCACTTTGTTTACTATATAGTTTACTTTGTGCTTGTATCTTGCTACGTTCTTTGTTGTGTGAGTTTACAGGTTCTTAAGTCAATGCCTTCCTATTTTTAGGGATATGCCTTTCCAGTGCTAGTCGTCAGCCCCTGTCCTATGGAAGGTGGGATTAGGGTAGTCATGGCACCGGCCCTAGGGGACGGGTCGTGACATTGACTTAAATAACATTTATGCAATTACAACAATGATATTTTCCTATATATCCTGATGGTTGCGCCATAATTAACTAATTATTTGATATTTGATCTATGGACCACTTGTCACATAGGATGAAATGTTAAAAATTTTGATTACATGAATTGTAATGGTAATTTATGAATCATGAACTTCTATAAATTGAAAAGGGTGACTCATCTAATCTAATCATTTAATACGAGTAGTCACATACTACTACCGGATGTGTGGGTTATTTCATAGTTTTAGGATGATCCAATTAAAATTTATAAATATTTTGGGCCTTTTTAAAATTGGTAATAGTGAATCATATTACTTGACCATGATATATATATATACATAGGAATGAGTATAAAATTAAATCAATTTAAATTCTAATGAAAAATGGTTACTATTAAATGGAGATTCCAATTTCTATGTAAAGGGTGTTTTTCTATATACCTTGTTATCGAAACTCCATATATTTGGAAATCTACTGTGTTATTTGACACCTTGAACATGGATAAAATTAGTTGTGGTCTGTAGAGATTTTCACTTAATATCCTTATGATCTTCTATATCATCCAAACCTATATATAAGAGTAGATAGATGGTTTTGGAATTTAAATAAAGGGGCAATATACTTATCCTATTTAGTTATCTATGATCCTACCTATTTTTGAACCTTATATGATTAATTTTCTTTGTAATTGTATAACTATTCCACCATGACGTACTCGTGTCGTATGTGAGTTTGGTTCTAATAACCATGCACTGGAGGTGGTGATCCTAGAACCACCTGTATTTCCTTCTATGGTGCCACCTAAGGCACCACCTGTTATTCTGAATATTGGGGATTATTCTCAGTTATTGAGAGATATTCCTATAATTTATATTGTATGTACATGGATTTGAATTACCTTCCACCCACTACGGAAGAATAGAAGATTTAATTTATATAGTATAACCCTTCTACTTTCTTAGAGAATAGTTTCCATAGGGCGACAAAATCATGGAAATATTCAATAATATCTATTATTGAACATCATAATATGACTCTAGAAATGAGGTTCAAGCTTGGATTTTATATACTATGTGATTCGACCAAGCATTGGTGGGATGTGATTGCATAGGATAATCATCATCAGGGTATGGTCTGGCAGGATTTTCAGACATCCTTCAATGACTATATCATTCCACAAACACTAAGAGAAGAAAATTATAGGGATATTATGCACTTATGATAGGGTGTAATGTTTGTGATAGAATATTCATATCGTTTCTCTACACTTTAGTGTCTCACACAAGAAAATTGTATGTGATGAGTTGACAATAGTGATCCATTTTGTGGATTGGTTTGTATACATCATCATTTTAATAGTGAATATATTTCTCTTGAACAATGTATCTAAAATAGTTAATCATTCAATAATAACTGAAAAAACTAGAGGGAAGATGAAAATGTGAGACAAAGTGTTTCAGTTTCAAGATAGGGAAGTGGATCTTTCAGTTCAAAGAAACATGGCTTCGAGTATGCATATGGGGGAGTAGTAGTCAGAAGAAACATAATGATAGTTATGTGGTGTATCATTAGTGAAAAAATCTATGGAATAAGAATCCCTTGTGTCCTAGATATCCTATTGAATTTTAATTATATGATATGTCTTTGAGAGATTAGTGCTTCTACAAGACCTTTCCATCTTTTCCTAGTGGTAGAGGACTCATATTAGCCTCGCCATCAATATTAGGATCAGTAGTACCCTGCCAAGAAGTTAGATGGTTTAATACTATCCATCCATGTAGAGGACATGGCTGTGGCTGAGGTGAATAGGTTTCTGATATATCGCTCAAATAAAGAAGACCTACCTAGGGTATTCATGTTATATCTTTGGGCTATAGGTCTATACATATCTATTTAGGGTAGCCTACACTCAAGGATTTGAGTCTCTATCCCATTATAGTTCAGGGTACTATACTATAATCCTCTACTATATTTTATCCTTTATTCAATATAGGAACGTCAATTTTTTATATATCTACAACAATTATGTAAAATCTAGTCCTTGATATAGATTAATTTTTTTTTGTGGAAAGATGACACTCAACAAACTATTGGGGATCCTAACTAAGAGTTTTTTCCAAAGTTTGAAATTTACCCTTAATATTACTGATTATCCATTTATATGGAACTCTTTATCCTCATGATGATGGGTTTCAAAATCATGCTTGGGATGAACAAGTTAGTGATTTTTTTTTATCATGTGGATAAATAACATCATAGGGTGTCCTAGAAATCACACAAGGGACGAAATTATATTTATATATGAGATAGATATGTCAATGAATATTGAGTTGATCTAGAGGATCATTGCATGTGTAGAGTTAAATCCAAAATTTTTATCCTTTTTTATGATTGGTCAGGTATTGTGTTGTATATAATTCTATCATACATTGGATCATTTCATTGATTTACTCCATCATGAATTTTCTAGGTTACCATCCTTAATTTTGGGGGATTCCATCATTGACCTAGTTTTAAGAGAGACACCAATAACTATTTTTCCTTATAGGATGGAAACCGATGATCTTAATTGAATTGAGAAGTAGTTGGAGTTTGTGGTAGAAAAGTTTTTCAAATGACCCAATACATTATTATTGTGTTCATAAATACTTTTCTAAAAGAAGGAAAATAGTACCCTCAAAATTATCTTGTATTATTATAGGTTTAATAAGATTATGATAAATAACATGTACCCCTTACCTAATATATATAAAATACCTTTTTAGATATAAGGATCTTGAGTTTTATAAAATATTGATATGGGTTCATGTTACCATCAGGTCTGAGTTAGACCTTTAAACATGTCTCATATAGTGCATCATGGTATATATGGTCTTTATAAGTATCTATTTTTGTTGTTTAGTTTGAAAAACACGCTCATAGTTTTTATAACTCTAATGAATCGGGGATTCCACCCATATATAGATTCATTTATTATAGTATTCATTGCTGAAATTAGGGTATATTCTCATAATTGACCTTATAATGTAAAAAAATTATTATTATGTTTAATAAATTATTAGATCACCAATTGTATGATTGTATCACCAAATTCCACAATTTGATAGATAAGTTTCACTTATTGGTCCACATCATCTCAAATTAAGAAGTATATATTTACCCTAAGAAGGTGAAGGTTGTAGTATCCTGGGGAATTCCAAGATCATTGTTGACATACAATGTTTCTAGGGAAAGAATGGATCTTAATAGAACATCAAACAATAATTTTTGTGCATAGAAGTTCCTATTATGGGATAGAATAATAAAGGATAATATTTTACATGTTATAAAGAATATGACTGTTCCTTTTAGGATTTTGGAAGAATATTTTTGTGAACACCATTCCAGAATCTTTTAGAGAAAGAAGTAAGATATCGTTTCATTTGTGATGGATCAGGTATTGGGATAAGAGTAGTTTTGATGTACGGAGATCATGTATTGGAGTATGTGTCTGGGAATATGAGGCTTAATTAGGGTGATTACCAAACACATGAACTTGAGTAGGTATTGGGGATACATTTATAGTGTTTTTAGAGGAACTATATACTAAAACGGGGTTTGTTTTATATAAATAACACTAAAGAATCAAATACATCTTTACACAACATGAAAATGATAATATGTAGTGAATATGGATTGAATATCTACATTTTATAGAATTTGATCTTCATTATATATCTAAGGAGTATTTTATTACTATTGTGTTAAGCTGAAAGGCTATGAAATAAGTAGATTAGGAGGTCAATAGTGAATGGAAGTTGATGAAATGTTTTTTTAGATGCATCTAGAGGTTTAGGAGTATTATGAGAAGTCTATTTTGAGAGAAATAAAATTTATTTATTCTCATATATACTGAGTAAAGATGAGAAAACATTATGATTCTAAGGGATTGGTTATATGAGAGAGTGCCTTAGGTGGGGACCCACAACCTATTTTGGCCATTGACAAGAATGAGGTCTTATAAATTCATGAAGATTTTTGGGTTCCTACAATTATATGTGGGGTTTTGGTGGGAGATAATCATGCATCTATTTGGGCAGCAAATCCTCGATCTACCAATATGTATTGTGACTTATGATGCCAATATTGGGGGTCAGTGATGAAGAAGCAGATTGTGGGCTTGATCTATATTTTTTACATCTTTCATCAGGTGTATGTGGAAAACTAGGGACCTATGAGGCTTTTGTGGTCAATTCCTATGCTTGATTGAAATTTGGTTGAAGTCACCATTCTCTTCATGAGGGGTTTACCTATGTCACCTAGAGGAAGTGTTGTTGTATGGGTTATCATTGATTGGATGATCATGGTCACACACTTTCTAGATTTCATATATATATATATATTCTCAATTGATGAGCATATAAATGTATTTATTCAGGAGATTATATTACTTCATGGAGTTCCCTATTCTATTTTATTTCATATGGATTCTAGATATAAATCACTTTTTTGGTAAGGGTTTCTGATGTATCTCCATACATAGATACATATGAGAATAACCTTTCAACCACAAACTGTAGGGTAATAAAAGAATATGATTAAAATAATATAGGAAATTCTCTTGGCATGCATCACTGATTTTTTGTGTTTCTTAGGGGAATAACCTACCACCAACCCAATTGCCATACTGTAATAGATTCCAAGATATTATCTAGATGACTTCATATGAATCTGTGTATGGTAGGCCATGTCTTTCATCCCTATGATGCCTAGAAGCAGGAGAGGTAGTGATATTGTGAACTCGTCTCGTATAGGAGACTTTGGAGAGGGGGTAGCATATCCAAAAGATTATGGGAATAACTCAACCATGGAAGAAGTATTATGTCGGTGGATTCCTCATCCCATTTGAGTTTGAGGTGAGGCATCACATATTCTTTCTTATTTATCCTAGGCTTGTTCATATAAGGATTTAAAGATAATGAATGTTATACCCATGTTATATAAGGACTTTTGAGATGTTGAAGAGAGTTAGTATGGTATACTATCAGTTAGCTTAATCTCATAGGTATTAGGATATGAATATTTTCTTCCATGAATATCATCTTCTACATTAATTTTCTGACCTATATCATACTTTTGATCTTAAGGATTTTGAATTGGAAGTATATGCTTAATTTGAATAGTATACTATTCTGATTATTGATCAGAGCACAGAGGATATCCAAGGTAGGTTAGATCCCTAAGTACAAGTGTTATAGAAGCATAAATATTTATTATATGTGACTGGGGAGAGATAGTCCAACAAACATGATCTATAGACTAAACAATTCTTAAATGATATTTTACAACCTTCAATAAAAAAACATGAGGATGGGTTTTTTTCAAGGAGGGTGATTGTAAGATACTCATTTTTCAATTGAGGTATGAACCCTCTAAATTACGTTAAAACATTTTCCAAGATTAGATTATATTATGATTCCAATGGGTGGTTCATGAGCTCCATGGGATTGTTTGGAGCCTGAAACTCAATATTTTGGAATGGTAGGATGAGTTTCACGGTTATCACATGGTCAGTCCTAATCATTCAAATCAACCATGTGGGGTATTGTATTCAATTTTATAGGGAACATAGTTTGTTTAAACCATTCCCCTTAGGTTACACCATCATGTATGGTGCTACAATAGATTTAAGGGTTTCTCGTGGTTGTCCCAACCTATTCACCTAGGTCCACAACCTTATTAACACTAAAATCAATATATGCTCACTATAAGGAGAACTATTTAGATAACCATGCGGAATAACTGTATTCCAATTTAAAAAGTTGGGTAAAATGATTATTTTTTTCTAGTTTTACATAAAATCCAAAAATACATCTTCCTCATTACTTTTCTCTAGTAGCAAGTCACGTAAAGAGATATAATCTCCCTATCCTTGTACATTTAGGGGAATCATCTGTTTGAGAACTATATTCATCACCTTATTTCATGTTGGATTCATAACCATAATAGATTCAATTAATCTCCATCCTTTTATAATTTGCCATTTTACCATCACTTTTATTCGTATGTAATCTAATATTTCATATTTTAATTGAATTAGAATATTTTATCAATTTCACCCATTTCATCTCAAATTAAAGGATCACAATAGATGGGGAGTGTACTACCTAGATAAGGATGGTGGTCTAGTACTCTTACATTAATGTAATGTTTGATCATATTATGTGACATAATTCCACATAATAGACTATACAACAATTTCCTCAAAACTATAATTTCCCTTAATATAAATTTTTATCCATGTTAGTTAATCTATTATACACCCTTATATTCAATGGGGGATAAACCCTATGACTAGTGCCTCCACTTGGGGTATAAAAAGGTTGTTACCCTTGACATATTGTATATTTATATATGGATTACACATTCTATGTTTTCATAACTTGATGTATTATTGAATCAACCACTTTGAATTCAATTTTAGTGGATGGTGTGACCACATAACACGTCCTCTATAAAATTAGTGGTTTCATCCCTCTATTAAATAAAATGGTAATGACTTTCAAATCATCCTTGGGGTTCTCATAAATAATGAACCCTTTTATATATATTGTGATACACGGACATGGAATCCCAAATATTTTTTTAATCGAAAATGGAATCCATTAAACATGTGATAATTGGGCATAGAGACCCACATACATATGATATTGTGACATAGATACCCACATACATGTGATACGTAGTAACAGATTCAAATATTCATGTGACATATAGGAATGAAGCCCCATGTACTTATAGTTCATTGGAAGGAAATAACGTAGATATGTGATACTCGTTAGTGGAACCATATACAGTAGTGATACTCAAGCGTGATGACTGGTATAATTCATGATACTCAGGAATGGAATACCCTATAACTCTATGACATTGTTATGACTATCCATGGATGCGTGAGTTATTCCATTTGTCTTGGAAAGTATTATCATATATATGGATATATATTTCACTATTTAAATAAACCGTAAATACATATACATATACAGATATATATATATATATATATGTGTGTGTGTGTGTGTGTGTGTGTGTGTGTACATATGGTGACATGTTCCAAGAAACCCTAGCATAGGATAATGTATGTATTGTCAGCCTGGTTTCTTTTAGGATGTAGACCTGAATCATTTAATGTTATATTTATTTTCACCTTTATTTATCTGCGCACTTCCACTTTAAATTAACTAGATAGATTATAATAGACACCATTGGAGGTAGCTTACTTATTTTATCTCACACCCTATTTAGGATAATTGATGGTTCCTAAATAGAACTTATGGACACATGTAGGGGAAAAGGGAAGTGTCCGTCTTTGGATTCCTATCATTCTATACTTGAATGAAGTATGGATGTATAGAAAAAATCATATGATCATGATTCCATTTGATATTTCTTTTTTTCTTTTATTAATTTCTATACAGAATGTTTCCCATGAATACTTATCTACTCCCAT
The DNA here is from genome assembly GCA_963277665.1 of Viscum album. Lineage (NCBI taxonomy): Eukaryota > Viridiplantae > Streptophyta > Magnoliopsida > Santalales > Viscaceae > Viscum > Viscum album. The sequence continues at coordinate 458,267,840 of OY728141.1, read as the reverse complement.
GGGTTTTCCCTTTTTCTTAGCATGATTACATGATTATCATTTAGTATATGATATTGATTTTGTTTTCACCTGGTCATTTTATCCAAAAGATTTATTATAAATACATTGGTTATATATTATATTTCTACTATTTATTGATATCGATATAACACTATTCCATACTCTTATCATGTTAGTATATTAAGCCCACCATACCATCATAGACTATCGATTCTAGTTGGATATGTCAAGAATACATGGAGTCGTTCTTGAGTCCATATAGTCATCTATGTTTGGTTACATAAGATAGAAACTGGATCAAAAATTATATAGTGTCTTTGGGATAACCTATAAATAAGTAGTAATCAGATTGGGGGATAACATTATTAGAGGAAAAAAATTACGAGTGGTCCACAACACTAAATTTTCAAGAATGATATTTTTGGATGTTTCCTAGTCTATATCTCATATGGTTACTATATAAAATATTTAGATGGAACAAGGTTTAGTAATAATGAATAAATAATTAGAGAATAACCCAAATATGATCTATTAAGGTCTCATTGACTCATCAACAAATGAATAATTTATAACATGGTATGATTAAACAAATCAAATACTCCATTATATTGTGGTGTTCTGAGAGGAGTGATTTGTGAAAAAAACCAAAATCTATAATAATATTAATAAATTCCTATCTCAATTATTCACTATCCAAATCTAATTGAAAAAATTAAATAGTTTTTCCTAGTTGATTATGTAATTTTTTGTAAACTTATTTTCAAATTTTGAATGTTTCATACATGTGTTTTATCAGAAACACAATCCCATACCTATTATATTTATCAACAAATGTACAAAATGTACATAAAGATACCGAATTCATGAGTACTCATTTGTACAAACACGTCACTATGTATAATATTCATCCTTAACTATCCCTAACACATTTTCTACTAAATGGACACTTTTTCATTTTCTCTAATAAACAAGATTCAAATGTATCATGTATTGAATAATCCAATGGGTCTAATAATCATTATCTATGGATTCATTGGATGCATATATCATTTATATATCCTACGAGACAATGCTAAATATAGGTGGGTTCATAATCAACTCTGGCCTTATTATCCTAAATTCTATAAATGGGATATCTCATATCTATGATAAATAAATATTTCATTATATTCCTAATTAAATAAAAATTTGCATTATGTTATATATAAAACACATCTTTTATAATAATGAATGGAAATCACACCATATCCTAATAGTATATAAAAATAGAATTCATTTTTATATTCGGAACATAATAAAAAAATCAATTCTATGATCAATCCACATAGTAAAATTATATCATAAATGGTGACCTGTAATAAAGAAAACTTACTCTGTTACTGACATGAATATCTACTTCCCCTTCATCAATTTTCATTTATATTTGTGTTTGTTTTTATATAATTAATTTGTGACATGTGGATGATATCAAATAACTATGTGTGAGAGTTGTAGAAATTGACTTCTCTGAAATCAAAAATTTTGGTATTATAATTGTTTTTACATGAGAAACCTAGTCAATCCTAGATACCAAACATTATATTTTTTATTTTCCATTATAATTATTGAAATAAAAAATATTTTTGTGATGTATGTACTAATATATAAAAAATATATATAATTACCTCAATATCATGTATTATATCATTTTATTAGGATATTTTAATGAATGTTCTCCCACTAAAAATGATGACCCCATACATAATATCCCTTTAGTGATACAAGATCCAAACTCCAACTACATATATATTTACATTGTAATTTTCATAATGATAACACTTATGATGCTCGTATAGTATATTGGATAACATTTTATCATATTCTATCATACGATTTCACTGGACTCCATTACTCTGGTCACATGATCCTTTGAGGGTATCAAAACTAGTGTAAGCTAAATCAAACATCAATATCAAGATTACAATGGAAATTGAAGGAGCACCCATCTTTATAATGAACCTCCTAAAATAATAATCTAGATTCACTCATTACGTGATTGTATTTCACATGATAATACAGGAGAACCCATATTTAGCATGAACTTATTGGTTGGATTATTTTGGTCATGTAAATATCCTGAGACTCCTATCAACCTAGTGTCTCCCTCATCAGGAGTGTGCAACAGTTCTCATTCGATGAAGATATTTTCCAACTATAACATAACTTCCAATAGGCTTCCAGTTCTAGGGGATAATTCTAGTCACTCTCTTCCAACATGATCATTATTATCATTTGTAACGACCTTATCTTGGGAGGCCAGGTGAAGAAAAACATCCTATATAGAGAGGTTTACATGAATAAAGTATCATTAGTCTATATTTTGGAACATAAGAATCACTTATCAATGATTAGGGGATGTTTTAAAAGAACTAGAAGGCATAATAACCTAAATGGAGAGCCCATAAATCCTTAAATTTGGATCCTCTGAAAATCATCAACCTTGATGGGGGGAAATGGACACCATTTATAAACATATCCTATTTTTAATTAAATTTTTAAACATCCCTACTACTTTTACTTAGTTTTCACTATGTATGATATGAGTGACACATATGACATATAGAGTAATCAATGATTCTTTAATCCAGGTGACTTAGTATGGATGGTGGGAGGTGACTTCAAAATGGTAATGGGTGGCTCTAAAAAGAATGGTGTAGGATCAGTTCCTCTTTAGGGAAGTATTTTATTGTGTTCCATACCAAAAAAGTAGTCTATTCTTCATTTCTGTTACAAAGGTGGCAAGTAAACATGGTGTAATAACTAGATGGTTAAATTGAGAACATGGTGCATGATGGAAAAATTCTTTGCCAATAACCAAGCCATATACTCTTTTATGAATGCAGAGGACAGTCACCACATTTGAGCGATGTTGGGAAACTATACTAATTTCATTAAAATGATTATTAAATAAATAATTAAATACATTTATTCTTCTTCACCATCCGGTGTCAAAAGCATCAAGACATCCTCTCAGTTGTGTGGGATTCATGTGACCATCAATCATAGGGATGATTATGGATAATATTACATATATAACTATGATGGTTGAAAATTATTTATTGTATATGATATAGTACATCCCATCATATCATCATAAAAGTGAGTCTATTAATCATAGATTGAGTGGGATGAATCAATACTAAAGGATTCATGGGATGATGACACCATTGCCAACCTTGGTTCCAAAAAAATCCCCTTAACAAGTTGTTTCTAGAGCATGAGAGGTGTCTATGTAAATGTTCTAAATATACATATCTCAAGAAAGGTGACTGAAATACTTAATACTTTTTTTTCATGAGTAAAACCAAAAACTGTTTGGAGTGTTACAATCATTAGGAGGGAGTACATTGACTTCTTGAGTGAATTGGATGTGATCAGGGGTATATTACTCTAATTTTAATTCATTTCACTACAACTCTAACCTAATCATGCTGGAGGATTATCCATATAGACATGAATACTTATTCAATTGTATCCCATGGGCCATGTATCCCCTATTTAATAGCTTTTTATAGAATACCACTAATGAGAAGGAGTTGTTGGAGTCTATTCATGTCCTTACCGAGGATATATCACTGGTACCTGATTTATTTCGAGGGTTATATTATGTTATATCATATAAGATTATCAAGGAAGAACTAGTTAAATATATTCAATAATTATATCATGGTGTCCCTATCCCTTGGGTTTTTTTTCCACAACTATGGTTCTAATTCTAAAATTCAAATATCCCCCTTCAATTAAAAAAATTATACTGATAATCATGTGTAATTTTTATTAAAAAATATTGTCCTACATCATTAATAAAAGACTCTTCTAATTTTTCTTGAATTGGGTCATAGATGAGAAACACGCAATCCTTAAGGGATGATATATACATAGAGTGATTTTTATTGCACAATAGATAGTGTGAGTGTTCAATAAAAAAGGTTTTGGGATCACATGTAATTATAAGTGTGTATATAGACAAGGCCTATGATCAGTTTGAATGGAATTTTATTCTACACACCATGATGTGAATGATATTCTTGAAATTAGTGGTGGACTTGTTGATTAGATGCTATGACTCACCCAATTTCAATATTCTTTTTATTGGAATGAATTTTCACTTTCTAAAATCTATCAGAGGTCAAGACTTGGTGATCCAATTTCCCATAGTAATTTCATTATGGTCTATTATTTCCTTAGTAGATATATTGATTCTAATATGAATCTTAGATTAATCAGCCCATAGTATATTAGAGATGATTATGGTGGGGTGTTACACCTCATAATTTTTTAGGATATGGTATTCTTCATCAATGGATGTAGTGATTTTGTAATAATATTCAAAAAAATTGTGAAGGTTTACTATAAATAGTGTAATAAAATCATCAATTGAGATAAAAATAGTGTGTATTTAACATCATAATAGTTGGATATATTAAGGAAAATTTGTGAATATATTCATGGTACACAAATAAATCATTTTTCAAGGATTATTTTGGGATATAATTTTCCTCTTGGTAGGGTTTGGATCATAAATTATGATTGGAAATTTTCCATTATCACAAACATTATCACTAGTAGGTAATATCAGTTTCATTTTTTGGAGGGAGAATCACCCTTATAAATTGTGTATTATCCTCCATTACATTTAACATCCTGTCTATGATAAAATATCCCATGAATATTGATAATTAAATAGATAATATAATATGATACTTTATTTGAGATGCCTAAGGTGAGGGGAAATGTCATTGGGTCTCCTAGCAAAGGCTAGCTAAATCGGTGGTAAATTATGGTATAATCATAAGGAACATGGTGGAGGCGATGTATCATATAGAAGATAAATTATTTTGGGAGTTGATTTAGAGGAGAAAATTATGGATTAGATTCATCTATAGAAAGTATGTAATGGTTTTTATAACCATAATTATCTACCCCTCCAACCTCTGGAAATTACTCTAGTGCTACATTTTAACTCTTCAATAGAACTCTAAGTTGATTCATAGTACTAGAGAAATCATCTTTTTAATTGAAAATGGGAGGTTCATGTGTTGACCTATCATGACTTCCCTACTCTAGATATAATCTTTAAATATATCATTCCTTATCATTCTATTATTTTTTCTATTCTTAGTACCATCAAGAAAATCATATTTGATGACATCAAGATGAAGGATACTATAATTGTTTGAATGTTAGTGGGATTTACAACGTGTACATTCTATGAGAAGTTCTATAGAGTGGTTATGCATTCGACTTAAGGGTGATATGATTGTGGAAGTTTCATCTAGTGTAAAAAAACATACCAAATATAATATTTTCCAATGGTGAATCTAGATTTGTGTTCTTCCTATTGATATGGATGTTAATGGTAAGGGGTCTAACATTCCTCTAAATGATCTTACTACTTGGGGAATAAGGATGAAACTAGGAAGCATAAATTTTATCAAAGTGGGTGGGAATATATTCTTTGGGGAGCACTAGGTGTGTTTACTAGATGATAAGTGGCAGTGGTGACTATTGAGGATTTCATTCAATAATGTCATAATGGTGTCATCAAAAACAAGAATGAGGTGTGGGCCTATGTGCTTCTCCTAGAATCTAGATTCCAATGAATGTGGTAGGCTAGGAACTAGTATCATCATAGTGGACCATTCCCATATGGGAAGTCATTATTGGTGAGAGATAGATACAATTTCTTGGATCTTTTAAAACTTATGAATTGTCAAGATGAGGGTCCCATTATCAATATCTACATGGCTACCTATTTCCCCTCTATGCTCTTGATAATTTTTTTGATTGAGAATTGGTTGAGCCTATTCCCCCACCTAGGGTAATCAAATTTTACATCAACAGTTATTCTAACTAGGTTGTTATGGAGGGGGAGGCATCATATATGAATATATAGTCTCTGTTGGGTTCTATTTTAGTTCTTTCCATTGTCCTGAATACCCCCTCGGGGTGGAAGTGAATGAAACAATTTGTGGCCTCGAATGGTACCACTCAATAAATATTCCTTTGTATACTGTGGAAATATATTCTATGATCATTTATAACTACCATAAGTTCCTCTCTTCCATCCCTTGTACGATTATCTACATTATTTTTTCTTGCAAGGCCCTCCTTCCAAATGTAATTGAGATCCTATATACATGTTTTGAAGGAAATCATGTTGATAATATACTTCATTCAAAGGTTTACCCAAAGTTACCTCTCATTCAGTTCTATAATAAGGGTTCTGTACCCCCATTTTTTTTTGAATTTTTTATTGGATATTCTCCATGTCTCCACTTTTGTAGGCCCCCTAAATGACATTGCTATATTTCCCTTATTACATTAATAAAAATAATATATTTTTGTGAGATATTAATATAAATCCTACTCAATATAATGAAATACGATAAAAAATGGATCCCATATCATATAAAGAGGATACATTAAACCTTAAATGGTTCTAGAACCATCCAAAAATATAATAATGAATGTTTTAGAATAATGTTGTTTCGTAATTTCTCACTCACATCACACACACAATAGGATAAGAACCATTTATATTTTATAAATGAATACCATGGATTGAAATTCATAATGCATCATATGTTTTCAAACCCATTTGAATTTAATTCATTTGACTAACTTAGATTAATAAATTAAAAGCATTATAAAATAAAAAAACCTTGGGTTATTAATTATTTGAAACATTTTAGAAGAATTTTGGTAGAAAATTTCATCAAATACAACTAACTCATGCATCTCAGGAATATTAATATATATATATATTATTGATAAATTAAATGTAAAAAACTTATATAATATAAAAAATATATATTTATATATAATTCATGCATAAAATGATGAATACATGCATTAGATTAATGCACTTTACTGCAAATCCAATTAAATCCAATATCCACACATTTCATGTAATTATTCAAAGAAGGATATCATAAATTTAAAAGTTTATTTATATATATCATTGATATGCATTAAATTTTTGGATCATTCATATTTAATTAATTTATGATTTATCCTACATCTCTATATAACCATGTTTTATTATTCTTTTCTTATGTCTTTCATTGTGAATATTTTTATTGGATAATCTTTTATAAGGTATATGTTAGGAATATCATTACACTATCTCTAAGTTGTTTATATGCATGAGGTTTATCATATTTAATGATACGTTTAGGCTCTTTATTTACCTTACATAAATAAATATTTTAATTATAATAATACTATTCATGTCTATAAATTTATGTTCATATCTTATACACTATTATATCATTCATCAGATTTTAAAAAAACCCTCAGGTTTTGTGGCATATATTCATACTCGAGCATGTTTATATTAATGATTATTTTTGTCTAATGAATTATTGATATTATGATCATATAATTACATAATTAATTTTATTAATCTTGGTATATTTATGCATAAAATGTGATTAATATATTTCTCCACCGTTAATTTTATGAATTTTATTGTAAATTTTTTCCTCTAATATTTCATTAATGGTACAAAATTTATCATCCATGAAAGTATTACTCTTGATTTTTCATTTTCACCTAATAAATATTGTTCTATTATGTAAATGACCAAATCAAAAAATAAGTTAGTGTTCATGGATTCCATATCATCTTTTATAAATCCAAACAATTTCATAAATTTATATCTTGAAACGGATTCCCTTTAAGTGGGTGGTTGATCATCAATTACCATTACCATAACATCACTCACCATGAGAATCCCATTTCCTACAATAACATTATTAATCATACATCATATAATTTATTATTTTAAATAAATATTTTTTTATTCTATCACAACCCCTTATAAAACTAACCCATACATCTTAGGGATTATATCCTTATTTTTATCTAGAATTAGTGATGGTCTAATTATCACTCACAATATTACTTATAATGGATATAGTTTATGGAAAAATATATATATTCAGTAACAGTAATTTTTTCACCAATTGGTTATATAATCTAAATCCCCCCATTTATAACTATGTTTTTTATCTTATATTTTACTTTACCTAAAGTAAATCATACACTTAAAATATACATCATAACACGACTTCTTAGAGAAAATTGATTTATGAAAAATCAATTTGATTTTAAAAAGAAATAATCTTCCATATCAACTAATATAAAAAAATAAATTTTTTTTAGTATTGTTTTTTAAATAATTACATATAAAATATGGGTTTGTTTGTTATGAAACATTATTGATCTAACTATATCTATTATGATTTGCTTTCAACTATTATACACCTAATTCTATTACGATGTTCTATGAATTTTTTCATTTAAAAAATATAAACTCATTGAAATATTCATAAAATCATGGATTAATTATTAACTCTATTTATTGAATCTAAATGTTTTTATTTTTTCTTAAATATTATTATGAAATTCGTTTTAACAACTTTTTCATAAAGGATTCATATAGTTGACTAATAAAAAAACATGACTATATTAACAAAATTCATTCGTAAAGGTAATAAAGTATCGATTACAGCCAAAATATAAGATATTTTATTGCCTATTATAGGAATTTATAGATCATATATATATGATTTTACTATTTTGAATAGATATAACTTTTTATCTATATTACATAAATAAGATTTTTTACCATATCACCCTTTAGAAAATATTTCAATATGTCATTTAATACATTATCAAATGGATTTGAGAGACAATTTTCATTGAGACTTCAAATAATTTTTTCATCAATGTGACTTACATGATAATGAAAAAATTAATAAGAATTTGGATCATTTTTATTTGTGTGTTTAACATCTATATTATTATTATTACTATTGAAGAAATTTGGCATGGGTAATTTAATTAAATCCTCGCTAATAAAAAGGTAATAACATAAAACATAAGAGAGAGATAGATGGAAAACAACAAACTTACCAAGTCACCAAAAGAGGATTACTTCCATTTATTTCTTTATATATGTGGCACAGTATTCAATGAAATACACCACCATCCATTTAATTGTTAGTTCAATATTCTTATTAGAATAATCTATATACATCCTTCTAGTTAAAATATTTCATAAATATTAGTGTCTTGGTCCCAAAACTATGTGTATTGGTATTTCATGAAATTATTCATTTAATAATTACACATATCCAATTTTTTTATTCCCCAATATTGGAGATGTTAATTTTATAAGTCTTCATTTATTACTCTTCACTGAAATCACCAAAAAAATTCTAGTCTTTTGATATGGTAGGTGAATTTTTCATCAAATAATGCTTTGGTACATAAAATTCCTAGATGGTTTCTTAACATGTTATAATTTGATATATATACTATCCAACTTGGTAATAATTATCCTACTTATATTGGAAAAATATATACTAGTTAATATAATTTTTTGATGGAATAATGTAAATCCTTCCACATACATGATGATTTTCCCCATTGTGTACACTATTTTAGTAAAAAAATATTACATTTTTTGGAGTTATAATAATATTTTCAATGAATTCATCTAGATTAGAATGAAGGGATTGATGATCATTCCTAAATGGTACTCCAACAAAAGGAAACACAAATGATACATCCTTAGTCTATGTGGAGGGGGTCCCATATTCTATCTATTATCATAGAATCCATATCCAATTCAAGGGTAGTAGTGATTTCTATATATAATTTAGAAGAGAGGGGGAATAAGAAACTTAGGAGGGAACCACCCCATATCTCTTAAAATAATATAGTAATAAAAAAACATTGTATTGTGACTATATATGGTATTTGGTGGCCCTAACATATATGACTGGGAACTGGTGGGGTGAAAATTTTAGAAATCAATGGAATATTTTTTGGATTGGAATTTAGTTCTACATTGGAGAGTGTGTAGACTGTAAAAATATGCTACCTAGGTAGAAAAAGGGCATTTATGCACTTGATGGTCCCATAATAGAGTAGTCACATCTACATGACACTGGAAGTGTATGTTTGGGGTTAAAACCACACCCCAATTCGTTTTTCTATGACTTTAATGGGTGTTCATTTTTTCCCTCCGGCATGCAGTGCGAGAGGTTGTGGTATTTCTTCAAAACTAAGAGTAAGTGCTACATAGTGGGGTAGGTTTGATATGATGAAATATTTCATTACAAAATTATGGGAACATCATGGATGCATTCATATATGTGGTAGTGATGTGATGAATACATGGATTCGTGACAGGAATTGGAGGAAGAGGAGTCACTAGATATGCTCTATGCATTAGGGTTGTTTGTATGAGAGTATAGGGTGATGAATTGGTGACATAAAGAGTGGTTTACCACCAACTTTCTGTCTCAAAAAAATTACTAGGCCAATATGAATATAAATTGGGGGGATAATGACATGACATTAAGGTAGGTGGAGGTAGAGGAGAGGATTTCTAGATAATATAGATGTTTTCAAAATAAGTTTAAATGGAAGATAAATTTTTAACTTCCATTTAATTTACCTTCATAGGTGAATAAATGTTTAAAATTTAAGAAAACATTTAGCTACAAATTATGATCGATACCACTGAGAGGGGTGGGGGTGAATCATTGGTTCTTATTTCTTTTATAAGAATGTTTCTTAACCCCTTAACAAAACACATTCTTATCCTCTGAAACTTCCTAGACAAACAATCTACTCAAAAATAACTCAATACCTCACAATTGATATGAAAAAAATATAAATAGAATTCATCACACGATATTTATATAGTTTAGTTCAAATAAATACTCCTTGCCATGTTGGATAGTCCCACCAACATGGTTTCCCTCACCATCTTCTTTCCATAATAAAATGGCATAATCAAATAAGAATTATACAATCCTATTTGTATCTTTTCTTCTATAGTTGGTTATACCACAAACTATCCTTTCCCGTGTCAACATCCCAAATCAAGCCTTTTCAAAAACTGGTAATAATCTATTGTAACACGCTTCAATTCTTCTTATATGATCCACTTCATAAAGTCTTCATTTTCTATATAAGTAGGTTGAATCATACTCTACCTATGTACCTAATTCATGAATTTCAATAATTCACATAATGAATTTGTTGGTAATTAATTTTCTTCCAGAAACATAGTTTTAAAAACTTCCTCACCATCGATCAGTCAAATCTTACCAGCCTAGATCCTTAGTCTGATGGTCAGTGTAACACCCCGAGCTTCCACGATATGCTTCTCATTCAATAATGCAATAGCTTGCATTGTACGCAACTTCGAGTTCTAAAACACTGCGACTAATCAAAGTAGCCGTTATGAATAGTAATAACCACTTTTTAAAATTATAGAAATTTTATATTTCAAAATGGACTTCATTTTTGTATTCATAATATCGAAATTAGCCTATGTTGAATTTTTGGTATTTTTCTGAGAACTTCTAATTTTTTATGAATAGTGAAAATTACTTAAAAACAACTTTTTTAATCAAAATAATTTATAGTGATAAATTATAAAATTTAGTGGTTTTAAAGTATAATTAGAATATATTTTTACGATTTTATCCAATGTTGGTCATTAGAGTTAATTTAACATTGAAATTGGATATAAACAATTGCCAATCTTTTGATATAAATTGTTTCTTAAAAACACATTATTTGTCGTAACAGCGGGAATTAATTATAAAATTAATTAATGAAACTTATATGTTTGTAATTTTGTAAAATAGACATCATTTTTGAATTCGGGATATCAATTATAGCTTAGGGTGAAATTTTGGCCTTGTTCTGAAAAACTTCAATTTTTGATGAATAGTGAAACCACTAAGTGGTAGTTAAATAACTGATTTTTCGTTTAAATGAAATATTACCACTTCTGTGATTTGATTTCCAAAAATCCGACATACATGGTTGTAATTAAGAAGTAAAATGTGGTTTAATGAGATTAAAATAATTTTTTGGTGAATAGTAACTTTTAAGTTCTTAATCGCGATTAGAGGTAATTAGTGTAGTTTAAGGTACAAATAATGTTTTAATAATATGAGATGAGCATGAAACTTGTCCTACTCCTATTGGATGAGTCATGGCCGACCAAGACAACCCATGGGTCAACTTGGGGACCCCATGCAGCCACTTTAGTTGGAAAATGACATTAATATATATTTATTTAATGTTAAAATTAAATTGACACAAACATGAGTTATTTTACTAAAACAGTTTTTAAGTGGGGTTACACAAGTCCAAATTTTGACTATAAATATTCATTAGAAAGATAAAAAGATTTCCTACATCATAGTATTTTTTTTATAATTTTTAGACATTAAATAAATAAAATTATTTATGACATCATTATGATGCAGCGATGACTTCATTATTTAACGATTTAAATAAAATGAGAAGATAATGCAAAATCCAAGGCTTACACTTGTCCAAATCCTATTTGATGAGGAGATTTCGAAACATTATCACCTTAGCCTCGAATTATATAAGTGTGTGACCTTTAGAATCAGAAAATAATTGTGAAATAATGTAACATTTCAATCTTTCCAAAAGTGCCCCTCCTCTCCACTTATAAAAGGCCCCCACCTCTCCCACCTCATTTACACTTTCAAGCCATTTGGATCTGCCAACCTCTGCCCAAATACTCTCCCAACTTCCCCCTATTACTCCTAGAAGCCTTAATTTGGGCAGAACTCTTCCCAATGAAGCCTTTGGCTCAAATCAAAAAGAGTTACCCGATTTTGAGGTAATGTCTTTTCTAATGTTGTTTTGTTTTATTTTTCTTCTACAACCCCCTAAACTCTTTTTATTCATTTATTTTGTAACAACACCAGTATCCTAAATATACTAGGATGTTTTTATAAGAATTATTCGAGCTACACTTACACACACCTACATCTAATGGCTAAAGAACATACGGTTTCTGTGGATGGCGAATTTCTGCCTCACGAAACGATGATTGTTCAACACTCATATAACACCTTCAAAGGTGGCCATTAAGATGTCACTATTTTTATATATGATATATAATATGTTTATGTTTTACTTATGCTTCTGTATTTTTCATTTATGGAATACTTTATGATTTCCATTATGGGTAAAACGCGATAATTTCATTTTAGGAAGTGCGGACTACCGCCCCCTCAAAGTGATTTGAATCGTTAATGCCATATGTGGGATGTATAAAGGATGGAGTAAATGGTATTATACACTATATTATACTTTAATTATATTATAAATTTATATCATTATGATTTCATTCCATTAAATACAAAATAGAAATGAAAGTAGCGTTCATGCGTACGTACGGCTTACCGTCTCCATGAACGGTGCATTTCATTTCTTACCTCTAAATGTTACGTGACATTATGAATGAATGTATATACTGTATATATATGATATATATGACATCTAAATCATGAATATAATTCTGGATATAATGGATATTCTACCACATGAACAACTTGTAATTATAAGAAGTTTATTGTTGACTCAAGTACCAAAGATCGACAAAACGACCGTTATTAACTTAAATAATTACATAATGTTCATAACATTGTAATAAGTGATATGAAAAGGATAATGAAATTGAAAATGGTTCTTAATAAGGTAGATATTAACTATAGTTTATTATTCAGGAGGTTAAAGAATGGTTGAGTGAAGTCAGACACAAGGTAAGGGAACTTCTTAACCCAACTTCCATTCTTTGGGTTAATCTCCTACTTTCAAATTATGTCATGATATTATTATGTCTTATTTTGTATTCTTTATGTGTAACTATAGTGAATACACATAATATATCTATTTTATTTTAAAAATGATCTTTGTAAGGACTTCGTCTCAATCTCCTTTCATTGAGGCATATTTGGTTTTATACACAAATTTCTTTTATACGGTGTATAAACCACTTTGACTTTTACGTTTATTTAAAAGGAATCTTTTTTATACGAAGCGTTTACTAAACGACAAAAGGGAATGTTTTTGCCGTACGTATGCGGCGATAATGACTTCTCCGCCGCCGTGACCACTATTTGAGTTTCGGCTTCCTCTACAAGCCATACCCTTTTTTTAATGAAGAATAAATACCATGTTATACTTTTCTTTTATTTTGGTATTGAAAATGGTTTTGAAAGCGTTTTTATTATATCAATGTGTTGTATTGATATCTTGTGATTGAAATGTGGAAATTTTATGTTTCCTTTATGCATGTTTTATGTGATACGATTATGTTATGGTTTATGAGATGTTTAAACCTGTTCATATGAGGAATGTATTGGACTTAATAAGTGACGGGTGGAGCCCGCTATAGCTCCTCGATGTATCGGTAGGTATCATGAGAAAACTAGACGTGGAATTGGCCGAGGCCCTTTCCCAATTTGATTTATGGTTTTGGCCGAGGCCTTAATCATTTTAGACGTCTTGGCCGAAGCCTTGAAAAAATGTTTCATAATGTCCGGCATTATACATTCCCTCATTATGAAAGTGGTTATTGATATTGCATGTGATTATTCGACCAGTAGAATGTCCATGTGAAGAAGTAAATGGAATTATCTCATTTTACTTTTTCCATATTATGTTGAAGTTCAAGTTTAAAAGGCTTTTGTTTTAGTTATACATTGCCTTAAATGTTAATGTTTATTTATGAAAGCTTCTGCTATATTGTTAACCTTACTGAGCGTCCGAGCTCACCCCTTTCAATGTTTTAATATTTTCCAGGATGTGAAGAAGTATTTTATGAATGACCTTCAGGGATAGTCAGAAGAGGATATGAGTGTGGACTATGAAGACTTTGTTATTAGTTTTTCACTTTATGATGTAATGTAAGACTTATGAATGTATCTAGTGTTTCCAAGGCTACTAAACTAATCGGTCTTTCGAGACTTGATCTTTTGTGATCATGCCAATGTTACGAAGTAATGCACCGACTCTGGGTAGCTGGGGTCGGGGAATTACAGTTGGTATCAGAGGCAGTTTAGTACTAACCTTGGAAGCTAGATTTAGATAAACTCTGATTAGAGCACATAGCCCAAAGATAGACTTTGAGGATTAGTATAGAAGAACTTCCTAGAATTTTGGTATTATAGAGATGTTATGAGTTTTCCGAGCAATAAATCCCTGTCTGGATACGAGCAGCTAGAGGCGGCTCTGGCACAAGTGTACCTAGGGGTAAAACCCGAAAACACCGCTTTGAGCTAGACTCGAACGGGAACTGGTGCACGACAACGGGCCTTGCTGCACTCTTGGTTACGACACTCCCGGGGTATATGCTTAGGATAATTCTCATTTTATTTACAAACCACTATGAAGGGTTATGAGTACATACTTCCTCAAAGAAAACATTTCTTTTTATGATTATGGATTATATCCATAAATAGTTCAATTTATGTAAAGTGTTTAACAAGTATGGAATTATTTATTTTGATTCATAAACTAATCTAGTTTATGTCATTGTTTATAAATGGCGCCTAGTGGAAGGAATGGAAACCGTATCAATGCACGAACTTCGTGTAGGTATTTCCCTCCTGCTCAAGATAATTATTGTGGATCTGGAGATACAACTGGTGCTGATCAGCTTCTCACCGTACTGGTACAACTCACGCAGGTTATGAATAATAACCTTACTCGTATGGAGCACCCTGATCCGCAACGTGGAGGATCAATGTTAGACCGCTTCATGAGGCAACAACCACCAACCTTCAATGGGAGTACAAATCCTACAGTAGCTGAGCAATGGATAAATTCCTTAGAGAAAATATTCCATGCCTTGGGGAGTAGTGAAAGGGAGAAGGTTGTCATGGCAGTTTACCGCCTCACTGGAGATTCCGATCAGTGGTGGTCGCTGATTCAAAACACAAAGGAAGATGATGACGTATCGAATATGGAATGGAGGGAGTTCAAAGAGCTTTTCTTAGAAAAATATTTTCCTCGTGACCATCGAGCAGATATGGAAAGGCAATTTCTGAGTTTGAGGCAGAAGGAGGATGAGAATGTCGCAAAGTATGAGGCTAACTTTACAAGGTTAGCGAGGCATGCTGCCGATTATATACGTAACCCAAGGAGTAAGATTAATCGTTTCTTTGATGGGTTAAAACCATTTCTCCGTCGAGCTTTAGTATCACAATCCTTCTCATCATACGAAGATATTGTCTCGTGTGCTATCAAGACAGAAAAGGAATTCTCTAAGTCTTATGACAACAAAGTAAAGCAAGAGAAGAAGAGAACGGTGGAACAAGAGACAGATAAAGGGAAAAAGGGAAAGAAGGATTTTCCATTATGTGATAATTGTGGGAAGAATCACCCTGGTACTTGCCTAAAAGGAATGGGAGTTTGTTATAAATGTGGAGAAAAGGGTCACCAGGCTCGTGATTGCAAGGGAAAGAAAGAGGTTGTCAAAGTTGAATTCTACAATTGTAGGGAAACAGGGAATTATGCAAATGAATGTCCTAAGCGTCAAGGAAACTTACCTCAGAAAAGGCCAAGGGATCAAGGCCAATCTTATGCTGTGACTACAGTTGAAGCGGAATAATTAATGTATTGGTGCTTTTGGACTCAAGGATTATATTCTGGTTATAAGAATAATGTGATATATATATATGGATTGTACTGCAGTACTTGTTGATTTTAGTAAGGTTTTAATATGATTAAGGTAATCATATTTTTAGTATGTGACAATAAGAGAAACTTTTCTTTGTTTGGGGAATCTGATGTTACAATTGATTTTGGAATTAAGAGACCTTTTAGAGAAAGTTTGGACAGAGGTATTTTGGATAACTATAAATGTTGGGATGGATTAAGTTGAACTTTGAATAGTATTGTTTAAGGTTAAAACATTTCTGAAGATTATTTTTGGAATACTATAATACTATATTTTTAGAAGAAGGACAACCTGCAGGGTGGGGCATAACCCGTCGCGTCGGACAAAGCTGCAGGAATCGAACCCACAACCATAGTGCGACAAGCCTTTATTTCCTACCACTAGCCTACAGGAAGTCCCTGGTTATTACAAAATAATTTTACTAATCTAAATGGTATGTGTTAACATTTGGAACCTTATACAATTAGGATAAATAGAATATTTTCGAGTTCCGTTACCATTTGGAGTAAAAGTTGGGTTTGTGGTAAAAATTTATTAACGAATGAAAGTATACATAACAAGTATGTATATTCCCTTACGTTCTTAGTAAATCTCCTAAATAAATTCCTCAACATTATAAAAGGTAACTTAAAACAAAAATGTTGTCGGTTAACTTTTCCAACTGGGGATTCAATGACCGTTTAACCAATCACAAGTTTGTGATTTTCTTGTGGTTAAACTTTATCCTAATCCTGTTTTCTGTAACTCTCCATCAGACCTTGATGGTTTGTTTCTCCTCCATATCCATATTTTCATAGAATCCTAGAATGGGCTATATCGGGTGACCTTTGTACTTATCTTGCTTTCTTTTAATGTTATATATTTATTAACCTTATTTCCGATGTGGGTTTTCCACAAAGGTATTTTCTAATTTCAACCTTTTATTTTCAAAGAAAATTTTCAAATTGTGAGGACGCAATTTATTGAAGGAGGGGAGAATGTAACACCCCGAGCTTCCACGATACGCTTCTCATTCAATAATGCAATAGCTTGCATTGTACGCAACTTCGAGTTCTAAAACACCGCGACTAATCAAAGTAGCCGTTATGAATAGTAATAACCACTTTTTAAAATTATAGAAATTTTATATTTCAAAATGGACTTCATTTTTGTATTCATAATATCGAAATTAGCCTATGTTGAATTTTTGGTATTTTTCTGAGAACTTCTAATTTTTTATGAATAGTGAAAATTACTTAAAAACAACTTTTTTAATCAAAATAATTTATAGTGATAAATTATACTATTTAGTGGTTTTAAAGTATAATTAGAATATATTTTTACCATTTTATCCAATGGTGGTCATTAGAATTAATTTAACATTCAAATTGGACATAAACAATTGCCAATATTTTGATATAAATTGTTTCTTAAAAACACGCTATTTGTCGTAACAGCGGGAATTAATTATAAAATTAATTAATGCAACTTATATGTTTGGAATTTTGTAAAATAGACATCATTTTTTAATTTGGAATATCAATTATAGCTTAGGGTGAAATTTTGGCCTTGTTCTGAAAAACTTCAATTTTTGATGAATAGTGAAACCACTAAGTGGTAGTTAAATAACTGATTTTTCGTTTAAATGAAATATTAACACTTCTGTGATTTGATTTTCAAAAATCCGACATACATGGTTGTCATTAAGAATTAAAATGTGGTTTAATGAGATTAAAATAATTTTTTGGTGAATAGTAACTTTTAAGTTCTTAATCGCGATTAGAGGTAATTAGTGTAGTTTAAGGTACAAATAATGTTTTAATAATATGAGATGAGCATGAAACTTGTCCTACTCCTATTGGATGAGTCATGGCCGACCAAGACAACCCATGGGTCAACTTGGGGACCCCATGGAGCCACTTTAGTTGGAAAATGACATTAATATATATTTATTTAATGTTAAAATTAAATTGACACAAACATGAGTTATTTTACTAAAACAGTTTTTAAGTGGGGTTACACAAGTCCAAATTTTGACTATAAATATTCATTAGAAAGCTAAAAAGATTTACTACATCATATTATTTGTTTTATAATTTTTATACATTAAATAAATTAAATTATTTATGACATAATTATGATGCAGCGATGACCTCATTATTTAACGATTTAAATAAAATGAGAAGATAATGCAAAATCCAAGGCTTACACTTGTCCAAAGCCTATTGGATGAGGAGATTTCGAAACCTTATCACCTTAGCCTCTAATTATATAAGTGTGGGACCTTTATAATCCTAAAAGCATTGTGAAATAATGTAACATTTCAATCTTTCCAAAAGTGCCCCTCCTCTCCACTTATAAAAGGCCCCCACCTCTCCCACCTCATTTACACTTTCAAGCCATTTGGCTCGGCCAACCTCTTCCCAAATACTCTCCCAACTTCCCCCTATTACTTCTAGAATCCTTAATTTGGGCAGAACTCTTCCCAAGGAAGCCTTTGGCTCAAATCAAAAAGAGTTACCCGATTTTGAGGTAATGTCTTTTCTAATGTTGTTTTGTTTTATTTTTCTTCTACAACCCCCTAAACTCTTTTTATTCATTTCTTTTGTAACCACACCAGTATCCTAAATATACTAGGATGTTGTTATAAGAATTATTATAGCTACACTTACACACATCTACATCTAATGGCTAAAGAACATACGGTTTCTGTGGATGGCGAATTTCTGCCTCACGAAACGATGATTGTTCAACACTCATATAACACCTTCAAAGGTGGCCATTAAGATGTCACTATTTTTATATATGATATATAATATGTTTATGTTTTACTTATGCTTCTGTATTTTTCATTTATGGCATACTTTATTATTTCCATTATGGGTAAAACGCGATAATTTCATTTTAGGAAGTGCGGACTACCGCCCCCTCAAAGTGATTTGAATCGTTAATGCCATATGTGGGATGTATAAAGGATGGAGTAAATGGTATTATACACTATATTATACTGTAATTATATTATAAATTTATATAATTATGATTTCATTCCATTAAATACGAAATAGAAATGAAAGTAGCGTTCATGCGTACGTACGGCTTACCGTCTCCATGAACGGTGCATTTCATTTCTTACCTCTAAATGTTACGTGACATTATGAATGAATGTATATACTGTATATATATGATATATGTGACATCTAAATCATGAATATAATTCTGGATATAATGGATATTCTACCACATGAACAACTTGTAATTATAAGAAGTTTATTGTTGACTCAAGTACCAAAGATCGACAAAACGACCGTTATTAACTTAAATAATTACATAATGTTCATAACATTGTAATAAGTGATATGAAAAGGATAATGAAATTGAAAATGGTTCTTAATAAGGTAGATATTAACTCTAGTTTATTATTCAGGAGGTTAAAGAACGGTTGAGTCAAGTCGGACACAAGGTAAGGGAACTTCTTAACCCAACTTCCATTCTTTGGGTTAATCTCCTACTTTCAAATTATGTCATGATATTATTATGTCTTATTTTGTATTATTTATGTGTAACTATAGTGAATACACATAATATATCTATTTTATTTTAAAAATGATCTTTGTAAGGACTTCGTCTCAATCTCCTTTCATTGAGGCATATTTGGTTTTATACACAAATTTCTTTTATACGGTGTATAAACCACTTTGACTTTTACATTTATTTAAAAGGAATCTTTTTTATACGAAGCGTTTACTAAACGACAAAAGGGAATGTTTTTGTCGTACGTATGCGGCGACAATGACTTCTCTGCCACAGTTACCACTATTTGAGTTCTGGCTTCCTCTACAAGCCATACCCTTTTTTTTAATGAAGAATAAATACCATGTTATACTTTTCTTTTATTTTGGTATTGAAAATGGTTTTGAAAGCGTTTTTATTATATCAATGTTTTGTATTGATATCTTGTGATTGAAATGTGGAAATGTTATGTTTCCTTTATGCATGTTTTATGTGATACGATTATGTTATGGTTTATGAGATGTTTAAACCTGTTCATATGAGGAATGTATTGGACTTAATAAGTGACGGGTGGAGCCCGCTATAGCTCCTCGATGTATCGGTAGGTCTCATGAGACAACTAGACGTGGAATTGGCCGAGGCCCTTTCCCAATTTGATTTATGGTTTTGGCCGAGGCCTTAATCATTTTAGACGTCTTGGTCGAGGCCTTGACAAAATGTTTCAGAATGTCCGGCATTATACATTCCCTCATTATGAAAGTGGTTATTGATATTGCATGTGATTATTCTACCAGTAGAATGTCCATGTGAAGAAGTAAATGGAATTATCTCATTTTACTTTTTCCATATTATGTTGAAGTTCAAGTTTAAAAGGCTTTTGTTTTAGTTATACATTGCCTTAAATGTTAATTTTTATTTATGAAAGCTTCTGCTATATTGTTAACCTTACTGAGCGTCCGAGCTCACCCCTTTCAATGTTTTAATATTTTCCAGGATGTGAAGAAGTATTTTATGAATGACCTTCAGGGATAGTCAGAAGAGGATATGAGTGTGGACTATGAAGACTTTGTTATTAGTTTTTCACTTTATGATGTAATGTAAGACTTATGAATGTATCTAGTGTTTCCAAGGCTACTAAACTAATCGGTCTTTCGAGACTTGATCTTTTGTGATCATGCCAATGTTACGAAGTAATGCACCGACTCTGGGTAGCTGGGGTCGGGGCGTTAAGTCAGTCTTGTCTGATTCTTATTTTTCACTTAATCCTTCAATTGAGTAGGAACTCAATCAGAAATACAAAGTTCTTGCGTCTGATGGAAATCTATTCTATGAACTTACATATTTGAATCTTACTCATCTTAAACCTAAAATAAATGTTTTTTTGGGTACTCAATACATCTTCCATAAATTATGGAGCTCAACTACATGAATATATTAGAGTAAATTTTAAAAACTGTACTCATCTCTCCTTTTATATGTACATAAAAAATGGTTTATGAGGGAATCTAAAAACGATACCACTTAAAAAAATTGCAGAATCATGAATTTTCCTTAAATCTTGGATCTATATTTTACTCTTTCAATTCATTTTCAAATCATAATATTGTATTGATTTTTGTATCATCCTTTTTCATCATCAATGATTAAAACATTCTTTACTAATTACTTTTTTTGAGTAAGAATATTTTATTGGGTTTGATATTTTTCTTATGCAAGAACGTTTTCTTCAGAAAGAAATTTTTCTTCCTCAAGCTCAATAGTATATTTTTCTTCAGTAATATTCTTTTCCTGAATACAAACTTTTTATCAAGTAAAATATTTTTCTTGATAAAAAATAATTTCTTGAGTAATTTTTTTCTTGAGTAAAAACTTTTTATTGGGTAAGATATTTTTGTTAAGTAATCTCCTTTTCTTGAGAAAGCTCTTTTTCATGAGTAAGATCATTTTCTTGAATATGAAATTATTCTTTATTAATATATTTTTCTTGAGTAAGATATTTTTATTGAGTAAGATCATTTTGTTGTGTAAGATATTTTTCAGGATTAATATAGTTTTCATGAGTAATATCTTCTTGTTTAGTAAGATATTTTCTTTCTAATGATCTTTTTCTCATGTATGATATTTTTCTTAAATAAGCATAGGAACATGTTTTCCTTCCTGAGACTCATCAACATGTTTTCTTACCTAGCCTATTTTTTCATAAAGGTTGTATCATAATTATCACAACTTACTTAGGATTTATGTGAAATATAAAACACTAAAGCATAATCATATTTATATTGGATTTATTCTGACTCAGAAACAACATCCTCATTATGATTTCTGGATCTCTTGACTCAGGACAATGTTTGGATATGATGGAGATGATTCTAAATTTAGTCCTAATAAATCCGATTATCATCTTATATCAATTTTTAATCATGAACTAGATCCAATTATCATCCTAGATATGATTATCATCCTGAATCAGATTATCATCCTTGACTTGATCATATTATCATTTTATAACCTATCATAATCCTAATATGATTATCATCCTAGTGTAGATTTGATTATCATCTTGCATCTAATTTGACATATTTCTGCACATCTATCTCAACATAATTTCTTTCATAAACATAATTTTATATTAACAAAAAAAACAAAAATAATATAACTAGGGTCCAACAATATCCCCCTTTGTGTTTTTTTTAATACCCCCCTCAATACCTATAGCAACCATTTTTTTTAATACATTACTATTACATAATTTTAATGATAAATAACATAAATTAATCACAAATCAATGATCCAATGGTTTATTTTCTTGGTAAAATTAGGACTTTAAATAAAATTTACAAAAAAACATAAACAATTATATAATTAATTCTTCTCTATATTCTCATTGGACCTTGTGATATCCATAGTACATGTAGTCACCTAAGGATGTACATCAAATAGTGGTGGGATTGAAAGTCCAGTAATAGGATAGATATGAACATGAAAAAATATATCAAGGGGTGAGCATATCATTATCACCATAACATAGGAATATGATCATAATCATGAGAAGAGGCCTTATAAAAAGACTTGGAATGTGTCAATTCACAAAAATGAAACATCATGTCGTAGTGGTAAACTAACACATATATTTAGGAACAAATATAGAATCATGTTCATGCATATTTCACTTTAACTGATTATATTCAACACATTACCCAATACATTGGATCTCTATATAATTATGGGTGCACCTGTCATATCACAACATTTACATTATTATGCATTCCACATAGAAAATATATCAATCATGAACATATAATAACCCATGGAATAGAATGGGATTAATTTCATAATCATAAATTCATTATAATTGGGTTCCCAAATGAAATAGGGGACAACATACTTAATATAAGAATCATCATCCTTGAGTGAAGGAAACACTCTTGAGAAGTAAAAGCTAGGTTTTTTGAAAGAAGAGTTATTTTAAAAAACATTTTTCTTGTCATAAAATCAACTAGAAAACATATAAATCCTAGAAAAGGTAATATAATGATGAATAAATTTTTTTATGTAATAAACACACTAAAAATGTAGTGAAATAGGGAAAACCCAATGAAAGAGAGTTTATTTTAAGAATTCCACTTATCGTGCATCCAAATGATTTCTTCACTTCAAAGTCATGAATAGTAACATTAGATAAATTAATTCACAATTATAGAACCTTTTATAAATTATTATAATTAATTATGGGTTTATTATGTTTTTATGGTCTTTTGGATGAGTTATAGAGTTTAATTTCATCGTTCGAGAGTGTTCGTTTTCATAGTTTTCATGGTCGGTTCGTTTGTATAAATGAATGGAAGTTTATTTATAATGAGGATGAACATCCATAATTGATATTATATGTTAAAAATTATACTACATAAGATTAATTAATTTTACAAAGTATTTGTTTATATACCAAGAGGATGATTCATTATATAATATAATTATTATTGTTTTTGGTTAATTTTGGCAGTTTTCAAACACAATGAACTCATTTTTTTTTATCATTTAGTATTACCGGTATAAATTATTTCCAAAACATAAAAATTGTTATAAAATAAAATTTAAAATATGTTTTAAACCATTTAATGGTATAATTAATATCCTTGAATATTTTTAAGGAATATAAATGTTCATTTCCCATGATGTTGGTAAATTGACACATCACGGGCGTCAACTTTATTTTCAAGATAAAAGATAGATATGGAGGATTTAATTATTATATCTTAAAATAACATGATATAATTGTAGTATATTTAATTTAAAATATTTATTCTATAGTTTTTATGAAGTTAGGTGATGAGAGAATAAGAAAATGAATAGAATTGAAATGGAATTTAATAGAAAATGAAATAGTATTTTACCTCTTAAATCTCTCCTCCTTTAGATCCTATGTTGTGAAGTAGTTTTCATCTGTTGATGAGACCATGAGAACTTAGGATTGGGGAGGGGATAGGGAAGAGTACTGTGAAGAATTTAGGTAAGGGTAAAATCTTTAGTGGTGTGAGTAGAAGAGGGTGTTAGATGTGGTATTTATAGTAGAGGAGATGGGTGTTTTCATATTATTTTAATAACTAGTTTGTTATTTTTCTCAAGATAGGTAATAGTGAGTATTATTTTTACTAAATAATTTATTTAGGTCATGTGAGTTTTAACCATGGGGTCTTACATTAACCATGATTATAAGAATTGTGTATTTAACTTATAACGTATATATACCGTAAATTACCGTATTTCACTATTTACCAAATTTTTATGTAATTCAAAAAAATACCAACAATTAACCCTAACCATTTTTCAACATGTAGAATTATAAAATGAAAAAAAAAATTAAGAAAATAATTTTATAAATATCATTATTTTATTTTATTAATTAAAGTCATCATTTACTTGGAAAATACAAATTTTAAAATTATAACTGATTTTGTAACACATTGAAAATTATTTATGGTATCATTAAATTATATTAAAACCATAAGGAAATAAAATATTAATTTCTGAATAAATTTTAGGAAAATAAATTTTATTTCAAATTATTAAATTAATCATAAAATTGTAATTAAATATTTATGACTTATAAAAAAACCAACAATTAATTAATATTATTTAAAATATTTATTTACATATACTATGTTACAATTATATCATATTGTCATATATATGATGAATATATTTTATTTATACTATCATTGGTATGATTACTATTCACTTGGATAATTTATTATTCATAAGGGTCATATTATTATTCATAAGGGTAACATTATTATTCATAAGTGTATGCTACTATTGGCCAAAAATTATGTTATTCCTATCAGAATCAAAATATCATACTGATCACAACTGTGTATATTAGATTTTCAAAATTCAAATCATAGAAGTGGAAAAATAATGTTTAACAGCTAATCAATAAAGGGAACATAGTATTTAATTGTTCATTTAATCATGATGTGGCATTGTGTTTTATAATGTGACTTTACGTGACATAATTATAAGAAGGGAATTTCTATTTATAAAACATTAGATCATTACATTATTCCCCCCTTTTGAAATTTCACCCTTGAAATTTCTTTTTATATAAACAGATGATGAATATTATCCTTCATCGCCATCACTGGTTCCCAATATTCTTCTTCATACTTATTGTTCCTCCACAACACTTTTATAAGGCGTGTTTTCTTGTTTCATAGAATATTATCTCTCAAGTCCAGAATCTTTACTCGCTAACCCTCATAAGAGAGATCATCTTATAGTTGTACCACCTCTTCGTTAAGTAAATGTGAGGGATCTGGTATGTACATCCTTAGGATAGATACATGGAACACATTATGAACATGATACATATTTGGGAGATGTGAATGCTGATAGTCCATAGATCTTATGCGGCCAAGTATCTATAAGAATCCAATGTACCTTGGTCATAGCTTCCCATACTTCCCAAACCGCATGACTCTATTCCATAGTGATATTTGTAGGAATAATATATCTCTAACATTGAACTCTAAGTCCCTTTGATGGTTTTCATCATAGATATTTTTCCAAAACCAATAACCTTCAATATATTGTCTGATGGCTTGGACCTTCCCTATCATCAATTGCGTAGAATCAGGTCCAAGTAGATTTCTTTTTCCAACTTCATCCCAGCAGGTTGGAGTTCTACATCACATTCCATACATTTCTTCATATGGATCATTTTAAATACTCAATTGGAAGCTATTTTTGTATGAGAACTCAAACTATGGTAGAAGTTGATCCCATCCACCTTTGAATTCTAAAGTGTGGTCTATTATCATTTCATCAATGGTATGAGAAGTCATTTTAGATTAGCCATTAGTATGGGGGTGATTGGCCATTCTAAAATTCAATTCAGTACTCAATGCATGTTGATGACTCATCCAGAAATTATATGTGAAACTGGGATCACATTCAGAGATAATCGAGAGTGGAACCCCATCTAGTCTCACCACATCCTTGACATATATCTTTTCATGATGTTCAATATAATTATCTTTCCTAATAGAAAAAAATTTGGTAGTCTTGGTGAGTTGTTCCACCATAACCCATATCACATTTTTTCCTTTGGATGTCATCGGGAGACCCATGAAAAATATTATAGTGACATTTTCTCATTTTCAAATTGGCATAGGAAATAGTTTTATCATCCCTTTGTACTTATTTTTCTATAATTTAACTTGATGACATATCAAAGAACTTGAAATATATTCTATAATATCATTCTTCATGTTGTCCCACAAGAAGTGTTCTCAGAGATCACAGTACATCTTGGAGCTACCATGATGGATAAATAATATTGATCTATGTGCATTGTCCAACATCTCCATAATTATTCTAGGTGATGAAGGAACATAATGACTTGGTCCAAATTGAGTTACACCATCATCATCAATATGCAACTCTTGTAGTTTCCCTTCTGTTACAACATTCACCTTCTTTTGCAACTCAGGATAATCCCTTTGGTCCTCTTTAATATTCTCTTGGATAGATGGTTGGAAAATAATTTCAGTAAGGTGGGATTCATTCCATAACGTTATGATTTAAATATCCATTCATTGAATAACCATGAATATATGGTCCTTCTCAATCTGCAACATGGATAGAGTAGCAGATTATTTTCTTCTTAGTGAATCAGCTACCTTGTTTTCCTTTCCAGGATGATAGTGAATAAATCAATCATAGTCTTTTATTATCTCTAACAATATCATTTGATGCATGTTGAACACTTTTTTGTGAATATATACATTTGGATCTCATGATTAGTATATATGTCACACTTCTCAACATAGAGGTATTATTGCAATATTTTCAAGGAAAAACTCAGACATGGTAGATCTAGATCATTCTCTTCATTGTTTTTCACATGGTTAGTTAACTACCGTGAGGTGTAGGCTATCACATTATCATTTTTCATGAGTACGCAACCCAATACTTTCTTGGAAGCATCACTATATATCACAAAACGTTTTCCACATTTCTGTAATGTGAGTACAAGTTTAGTGATATGAATTCACATTAGCTCCTTAAATCTTTCCTCACATTCTTTTATCCAGAAATAAATTATACTTTTCCATGTTAACAAGGTTAGAGGGGCTGAAAATTGTGAGAAATTTCCCACAAAATGTCGATAGTACCCTGATAAGCCATGAAAAATGTGGATTTCCAGGACACTAGAAGGTTGGGTCCATTTATCAGTAGATTTTTTAATGGGCCATATAAATTCCCTCACTTTTGATCACCTGTACCAAAAATGTGACATCCTGTATCCAAAAGTCACACTTCATGAACTTGGCATACAACTACTCCTTCCTTAATTTCACCAACACAAGTATTATATGTTCTTCTTGTTCCTCCATTCTCCGAGAGTATATTAGAATATCATCAACAAATATTTCCACAAATTTGTTGAGGTAATGTTTAAAGAATCTATTCATCATAGCCATGTAGATTGTAGGGGAATTAGTATGTCCTAAGGGTATGACTAGAAACACATAGTTCCCATACCTTGTAAGAAAGAAATTATTCTGAATATAATCCTTATTCACTATTATCTAATGATATCCAGAATGGAGATCCACTATTAATAAATAAAATGCTCCTCTCAATTGATCAAAAAAGTCAAGAATCTTCAAAAGAGGATAATTGTTCTTTATTGTAATCTTGTTGAGTTCCTATTAATATATACACACCCACATTGAACCATCCATATTATTGAGAAAGAGAACTATCACACCCCAAGATGATGCACTATTGTGTATGAACCTTTTTTCCAAATTCTCTTATAGTTTCTTTATTAACTCCTTAAGTTCAATAGGATCCATCCTATAGGGAAACTTTGAGATGGTAGTAGTTCTGGTTATGAGTTCTTTTGAGAATGCTACCCCATTATCCAGAAGTAGTCTATGTAACTCTTTGATAAATACATCAAGGTATTCCCTCATGATGGTAATTTCCCCAAGGTTTACACTTTCCTTTGACTCAAACATTTCAGTTAAGAATGCTTCTTTATAGGGAATCAACAGCTGCACCGTTGAATGATTTTTAAAAGAAGATTCATGACCTTCCTTGTATTTATAGAGGAGCATGGGATGCAATGGAAATGAAAAGATATTTAATTTTCCTAAAAGTTTATATGTGATCTATATAATGAGATCCAATCCAAATCTATTATAGCATTTAATTCCACAAAGGGATGCATCACAAGATTTTCTGGAATAATCTTCCCACATATGCCAATATGTGAAGAGTTAGAAAACAATTTTATGAATTATTGAACCACTAGGTTTTTTATGGATATCTCTACTTCAAAGATTCAGGGCTTCAATTAAATATTTCTTGAAAATATGTGAGCTATAAATGAATGCATAGATCCATAACCAAATAAGACTTCTCCATTCAAGACTGAATAATAATTGTACCCTGTATAACTTAATTTTATTTTTCCACATCCACATTAGTGATGTAATAAGCCTTCCCTTACTCATTTCTATTTAGTGGATGATGATTTTTATTACCCTCAAGATCTTGATGTTTAGTGCACTAGTTTGAATAGTTATCATGCTCTCTACAGTTGTTGCATTGGACCATGGGTGGTGCTCTCTGTTCCTCCACCACATTGTTCAGCCTTTTCATGTCTTTCTGATATTAATGATCTTGGTTTTCTTCTCTCCCTCATTTGAATAATTTCACCACACCATTGAATAAAATACCATGATTATTCATCCCACATTTTTTATATGTGGGTGGTTGAGTTTTCTTTCAACCTTTGTCATTAGTTCCTCCAGCTTGAATCTCAATCTTTCATTTCATATCACTATATCCATGGGACAATTCAATGAACTCCATCTTCACATTTAGGTCACACTGGAAAACTTATTCATAAAACCCAATTCCTTCAATTTCATGAGACTTTAAAAGGTGTGGTTTTAAACTAATAAAAATATATCAATTTTTGTATCTTTTTTTACAATGAAACATAAAGCGTACCTTGAAAGCCGTGTAAATTTTTCATTGTCTCCCATGGTAGATTATCCTTACTTTTGATTCATCTCAATGAATTATAACTCTATATTTTTAAAAATATTTCAAGGGAAATACTTATTATGAAATATTATCTTAATGTCTTCCCACATTATCTCTTCCATTTCAACCCATGGATTGATTTTCTTTATCAATACCCATCGATGATCATCCTTTCCATTTAGATGATAAATAGAAAGATTCACTTTCTCTATATCATAGTAGTGAAGCACAAAAAAGATCTTCTCCATCAAGTTGACCCACTGTTCTACAACTAGTGGATCAGAATATCCACTAAACATTGGTGATCGTTTCCGAATAAAACACTCGATAGGCAGTTGATCCCTCATTGGTGAAAGATGATGTTCTACATAATTCAGGTTATTTTTTTAACCTAAGATACCTGGGTAAAAATCACTGTGAACTTTTTACCTCCACATCACAAATAATTGGGGATGTCATTCGAGAAATCACTGCATTGTCCCTCGTATGGGTAGTTGGCCTGGTTTCTAATGGTTTACACCATTTTCTAAAATAAAAATTGTTAGAACAAAACATAAGTCAATAAGTCATAAATAATCTCTTCTATTGTAAAATTATCTCTTTAGGTATATCATATGGTATTTCTATGTTTAGAAAAAAAAATTATCAAATATAAAAAGTCTCATAATTTGGGTTTCACTAAGGTTCTTTAATCATAATTAGAAAATTAACTAAACCTTCATCTGATACAAACTATAGCGACCCTCTTTTTTCTTACATTACTATTACATCATTTTAAATATACATAACATAAATTCATTAAAAATCATGGATACAAAGGTTTCTATATTGGGAAAATTAGGATCATACATGAAATTTACAAAATAAAACATAAAAATTCATTTAATTCATTCTTCTCTAGCTTCTTATTGCCCCTTGTGATCTCCTTAGTATGTGTAGTCACATCGGGATATAAAAAAATGGGGTGAGCTAAAAATTCTAGTAAGATTACATATAAAAAAATGATACAATATAAAAATGGGTTAAAATAATCATTATCATCAGAAAATTGTAATAGGATCCTAATCATGATGGGAAGCATTTTAAAATGACTTGGAATGTGGAAAAGTATAAAAATGAGACATCATGTCTTAGTGGTCCACTACAACACATAGTTTTGAACAAATATAGGATCATGTTCACTAATATTCCACATTAAATAAAAATATTCATAACATTACCCATTGAATTGGTGAAATATAAAATTCCCTTCTCACCCATCACGTCATAACATTTACATTTTACTATATAATTCCAAGCGCACCTGCCATATCATAACATTTATATTATCATGTATGCCACATAGAACATATATAAATCTTGAAAATATAATGACCCATGTAAATTAATGGGTTTCATTTCATAACCATACATTAGTAAACATTGTGTTCGCAAATGAAACATGGTACAACATACTTGATATTATAGTCATCAACCTTGAGTGAACGCAAAATCTTGAGATGTAAAAGGTGTTTTTTAATAAGTGTTATTTTGAAAATCATTTTGTTTTTCCTAAACTAATGTTGAAATAATGTAAATCCCATAAAAGGTATTATAATGATGAAGAAATTATTTTTATTGAGTAACCATTCTGGAAATGGGGTAAAAGAGGGAAACCTGCAAGAAATAGTGTTGGGTTTGAGAATTCCACTTAACTTGTGCCCGAACGCTTTTTTCACATTAATGTATGGTATAATCATATTATATTCCTTAATTAAAAATTACATAAACTGAAATACATAAATATAATTCAGTATGGTTTTATTATTATATTTAATGGTCTTTTGTATAATTTATAGAGTTTAATTTCATCGTTCGGGGTTGATCTTTTTCATTGTTTTCATGATAGGTTCATTTGTATAATTGAATGGAAGTTCGTTTATAAAAAGGATGAACATCCAGAATTGTTATTATATGTTATTAATGATACTAATGAATAATAAATTGTCGTATAAAGTTTTTTATACAGAATTGGGATGATTCATTATATATATATATATATATATATGTTAATGTTGGTCATTTTAGGTTAATTTTTGAGGTTTTTTGAACATAATGAACTCATTTTGTTTTATCATTTATTATTATGAGTATAAGTTATTTATAGATAAATAAAAATGGTTATAACATAAAATTTAAAATCTGTTTTCAACCATTTAATGGACTTATTAATATCCTTGAATATGTTTAAGGTAAATGATAGTTCCTCACCCATGATGTTTGTAAATTGACACATCCAAGGCGATGAGTTTTTTTATGATAAAAGAGAGGGGGGAGTTTTATGTTGGATATTACATTAAAATGATAGAATTACAATATATGTAAGTTATTAAATTTATCATTACATTGGGATTAATGTATGTTTGGAGAGAATAATAAAATAAATGAAATTGAAAAGGAATTTTATAAAAAGGAAGAGTATTTTACCTATTAAGTTTCTCCTCCTTGAGATCCTCCATTAGAAAGAGGTATTGGTATTTTGATGAGACCAAGAGCTCTTGGACATGGGATTTGGGCTAGAAAATATTATTTTGTATAATTATGGAAATAATCAATGCATGAGAGGTGTGAGGAGATGATGTTGTGAGGGGTGGTATTTATAGTGGAGGAGAGGGGTTTTTTATTATTTTAATCATTATTTTATTATTCTTTTCAAGACAAGAAATCATGAGGATTCTTGTGATTAAATATAGTAATTATATCATGTGGCTTCAAAAGATGGGTTCATACATCATCCATATTGTTAGGAATAGTTTATTTAACTTATAATGTTTATATAACATAAATTAATGTATTTCACTATTCACCAAAAATTCACATAATTCTGAAAAATAAAAATAATTCACCATACCAATTATTAGATCTTTTGAATTAAAAAATGAACTCCATTTTTTGAAAATATTTTTGTAAATATGAGTAATTTAATTTTTCATCAATACCATCATTTAATTAAAAAATACAAATTTTAAAATTATAACAGATTTGGTAACGCTTTGAAAAAGTAGTTAAGGTTTCATAAAATTATCTTAAAACCACAAGACCCCAAAATATTAATTTATGAATAAATTTTATGAAAATAAATTTACATTAAAATTATTAAATTAATCATAAAATTGTAAATAAATATTTATGACTTATAAAATGCAACACTTAATTGCTAATTTTTAAAATATTTATTTACTTATACTATGATATAATTATATCATATTTTTACATATATGATTGATCAATTTTTTATACTATCATTGGTATTATTACTATTTATTTGGTCAATGTACTATTCATATGGGATATATTACTATTTTTAAGGGTGACATTACTATTCATAAGTGTAAGTTACTGTTCACCAAAAAATTAGTTTCCCCTATTAGATTCTAAATATCTTACTAATCATTATTTAGAATTATCTTTCCTAATATGATTTTAGGTGACATAATTGTAAAAAAATAATTTCTATTTATAAAACTTTGGGTCGTTACGTAACCTCTTCAAAACAATAAGTGTTATGGTTTTATTTTCTAACTTTTTCATATCCATGTCTTATTTTCCTTATCTCGCCCAAGTTTGTTATCCCCTCCCATTAATATATTCCCTCCCTCTTATTGAAAATAATATTCAAAGGGGTCATTATGACATGTTTCCTTCCTCATTCACAAATTTTTCCATTCTAAAGGTTGAACCTTTTATCTAAAAACATGAAACTCTTCTTCAGAAGAACATAACAATAACATTATTTTTTTTACAAAGTACCTATAACTAAACAACTCTAAGTATATGTGGGTTAACTTGGTGTTGAAAACAAAATTGTATAATCAAGTTTATCAATGTTTTCCATTACCCAAACTTTCATGTAATGCATTTTCATGTTTCCTTCAACATTATTAATATGGGGAAATCATGAAATGTTTTAATTTATATTAAATTTCTCCTACATCCATCTCAAAACACATATATGAATGTTTATCTGAATAAAAAAACATTCAAATCAAAATTTTATTAACCGCATTACATTCTTTTTCAATAACAATATGAGACTCATCATCAGCTTCCTTACATTAAATCCTTATATTCCCTGCATGTTAGTAAAAATACATGAATGTTTTAGGAATTTAAAGAAAACTCATATTCTATAAAAAGTAATGTTTTTACATAGATTCTTCATTTATTATTGACTTTTTCTTTTTCTTCTTGGATTTTTTTGGATGTATTTTCTTTCTTATTATCATCCTTATTGGATTTTGTAAGTAGTCTCACTTTATCTGTGGAATTTTTTTATAAGGATGTCAACTTATTTTCCCCTATGGGATCATTTTTTAATTGTGAGTTAATAACAACAATTTCTTTACTTCCTCTTATTCTGGTAGGATAGTCAAACAACTTTTCATAAAATTCCCTTAATTCTCACATCTCTTGAAAATATTCTAAATTTTTTTCTCACAATTTTTTGAAATGTTTTTATCAAATTTTCTTACATCATCAGAAACCTTTTTCTTCCCCTTTTCATTAGTTAATTTATGTGATTATTCTTACTTTCTTGGAATATAAACTTATTATGGACAAATAACTAAGAACTCGTTTTTTAAGATTCATTATGTATGTTTTTTCTACTTTATAACTTACTTATATTTCATAGCATACTCAACTTTCTTTATCGCTTTACTTTATTTTTTCTATTGCACATATTTTTTAGAAAAATTTTATCTTATTTTCGTATCATATAACCACCATGATTCATACTTATTTCTAGGTAAAGTTATGTCATACCAACATGAATAAGATCTATGTCGAAAAATTACACAACACCAACAGTGACCTCTAAAAAGTGATTTTCTGGAAGGAGAGTAAAATTGATCAAAACATTATTGTTGTTTTTTCATCAAAAATTGTGGACCAATTTTCTCATGAATATACATTCCTGAAGAGTTCCTATTATTATTGATGTAATATTTTTTACACAAAACTTTTCCATATTACTTTCTTTTCACCTTGTTTGGAAGATTCACTTTTAACTTCAATTTCTTTGTTGATATTTTCTCTCATCATTCTTATCTCAGTATGTGTTGTAAGAAAAATTGATAGTTTTTCTAAAATCTATTATTCATTCTTATCCAACTTATTCTTAAATACATCAATTATTTTTTCATACACAGCAATATTCAACATGTTATGTTTACTTTATTTGGTAATGTTACGTTATATCTTTTAGGGATTTTCATTTATAGCTTATTTTTATTCATAAACTTTCAATTTCCTTTCAATATCAATGTTATCAAAACATATTCTTTCAATATAATTGTTCAATGTCTTTATTTCTTTCTTGAGTTGAGTATCTTTATCAATTTATTCTTCAAGATTCATTGTTAGAATACATTCCCTATCTTTCATCTCATTATTCTCATTATCAATTCCAGATTAATCACTTCCATTTATAACTTGAGAAATATTTGTGAATTGATGATCGGATTCAACATCAGATGAGGATTTATTATTCTTTCTTCTTCTCAGATAATGTTTCATCTTTTTTCATAAGGAAATATTTCCTTATGTTTTGTCCACTTTTGTTTCTTAGGTTAATCATTATCATTGTCAGACTCATATCCTCTAAATTTAATCCAGGGAAAATTTTGGTCAAAATGTACTTTCCCTTCCTAATTCCAATATTTGAGAGTTTAACTTTTATATTTTCCCATTTGTATTTCTTTGAAATGAGGGAAATAATTGTGTTGAAATTTTTAACTTCTTCATAAGCTTCTAAATTAAATGATTCTTCATTAACTTCAACATATTTTTTCACATTTAACAATGATTTTAAGGTCATTTTGTGAGAAGCATTTATTTCATTATCACATCATTATCTCTTCTCAATTAATAAGTACTGAGAATACTGTGTAGATAAACTTAAGATAGTGTGTCAAGATCTCTATATTTTAAATAATAAACCATGGAATCAAACGTATCAGGATGAATTATCAAGATATTTTCAAGAATATTCATGTCTTCCAATTTCAAACGACAACATCTTATTGTCATAATGAAATCATTTAATATTATAATAAAGTAACCAATTGATTCTTTCTCATACATTTTCAGATATTCATATGCCATCCTCTAGAGTTTTAACATTTCTTTCTTCACCTTTTTATTGCCTTCATAAATGTATTTCAACTAATCCTAAAAACCTTTTTCAGTTAAAATTCCATTTAATCTAATTAATTGACATTCAATAAGTGATGATAGTAAATAATTTTTAGCTCTTCCATAATTCTCATGATTTATCTTCTCAACAATGGTAAGAATAGTATAATCAATAAAATGATGAAACACTTCTATAGTAATTTGTAAAACATCATAACCAAGGGACATAAGATATGGAAGAATTCTATCTTTCCAGATATGATAGATTGTTCCATTGTAAATCCTAATCCCCATATAATTCTCAAAATTGATGGTCTCTATACTCATAGATGGATTTTTCAGAGGTAACCTAGGATTTGATAACAATTTTAGCTCCCATGAAGTAATGAGACCACTAAGAGGGGGGATGAATTAGTGGTAACATTTTCTTTTATAAGAATGGTTTTTAACCCCTTAACAAAAACATCCATAACCTATGAAACATGATAATGTAACAATCCCCTCAAATATAACTCACAACCTCACCTTTAGTATGAAATAAATATAAAGAAAATTAATCACATTATATTTTCAAGGTTTGGTACAAATACCTACTCTTTCCATGGGGATAGTCCCACCAACATGGATTTATTCAATATCTTTTTTTCATAATAAATAGGAACAATAAATATTAATTCTACAATCCTAGTATAAAAATTCATTCTATACTTGGTTATACCCCCTACTAACCATTCTAGTATCTATGTACCAAAAAAATCTTTTAAAAAACTTATAAGTATCTATAGTTACAATCTTAAAAAAATTCTTTTTTATCCACTTAAGAAAGTCTCCACTTCCTCCACAAGTAAAATGAATCAAACTCTACATGCGTACGTTCTTGAAGAACATCAAAAATTCACTTAAAGAATATATTGTTCTTCAATTTACATCCAAAACCTTAGTCTAAAAACATCTACAGGATCGATTAATCTGATCATCCTAGTATAAATCCTCATTTTTATGGCCAATTTGGTATGATTCTTATTTTTCACTAATTTCATCAATTGAGTATAAACTCAATTGGAAGCTCATAGTTCTTATGTATGATGAAAATCAGTCTGATGGACAACCACAGATGAATCTTCCTCATATTAAATCTGAAATAGAATTCTTGTTTGGGTACTCAATACTTATTCCAAATATTTAGTAACTCAAGCACTTGAACAATTTAGAGTAACATTTACAAATAAACACATCTCTCCTTTTATAGGGACCTCAAAAAATGGGTTAGGTGTGGTTCTGAATACCTTTCTGTCTTGACAAAATTTCCTAAATAATCAATTATTTTTAAATCTCATATATATCTTTGACTCATTCAATTCATTTTAAAATATTAAAATTTCTTTTATTTTAAGATCTTCCTTTGACATCTTCAATGCTTCAACCATTCTTGACAAAAATCGTTTTCTTAAGTAAGATATTATTCTTCAGTATCATCTTTTTCTTTAAAATGATATATTTCTTGGTGTAAGAGTCTTTTCATGGGTATGATATTTTTCTTACTCATGATCATCAACAACTTTTTCTGTGGTAATATATTTTTCTGGAAATTGAACATTCTCTTGAGTAAGATATTTTTATTGAGTAAGCGATTTTTATTTAGTAAGAACGTTTTTTTGAGTTACCTCTTTTTCTTGAGTAAGCTTTTTTTCTTGAGTAATATCCTTCTCTTGAGTATGAAATTTTTATTTTGTAATATCTTTTTCTTATGTGAGATATTTTTCTTTAGATATTCCTTTTTTTTAGTAAGATATTTCTTTTTTTTAGTAAGATATTTTTCTTGAGTGAGATCTTTTTCATGAGTATGAACTTTTTCATGCATACAGTTTTTTTCTTGAGTAAGATAATTTTCTTTAGTAGGATAATTTATTTATTATGATATTTTTAATGAGTATGATATTTTTTCTTAAGTATGAACTTTTTCTATAATAAGAACAACAACATATTTTTATTCCTTATCTCATCAACATATTTTATTACATCATCTATTTCTTTCAAAAATCATGTATCATATGTTTTATTGCTTACATATGATTTATGAGAAATAAAAAACACCAAAGAATCATATGATTTATATTGGAGTTATTCTGAAATGTAAATAGCTTCCTCATTATGATTTCTATTCTCTTGACTCATGTCGATGTCTTGATCTGATGTTGATGATCTTGAATGAATTCCTAATAAATCCAATTATCATCTTGGATAAATTTATCATCCTAGATATGATTATCATCATGGATCTGATTATCATTATGCACTGGATCAGAATATCATCCAGGATCCAGTTATCATCTTGGACAGGATCTGATTATCATCTTGGATCCTCTTTGACATATTTCCCCACATCCTTCTCAATATACTTTCTTTCATCAATATATTGATATATTAAATAAAATTACAAACAAAACATAACTGTGGACTAATAAAATTCACTAATCTTGGGATTAGAATTTATAAGTGTATGAGGATCAAAATGGTTCTTAATTATCCATTTCTGATTTTGAGATAATGTTTATGGGGGGTGGAACATCAGAGTTATCAGTCTTATGTTAGTTTAGTAAACCAATGAATAAAATAATAAAATAATAATATTTGGTTTTTAACAATAACTATTATATTAATTTATTTTTACCATTTAAAATACATTTCAAATTTCTCAGTGGATTTGTGATTTCAACCTCAATGTATATTCTCTCAATAGACTGAAGTGTTCCTAAATGCGATTACATGCCAAACACTCTTTGTTTTTAAATAATATTAGTGATTTATATATGAGAATTTTAATCTATAATATATATCAAAACATGGTTTAGGGAGACAAAAACATGATTGATCAAATG
This sequence comes from Viscum album, assembly GCA_963277665.1. Classification (NCBI taxonomy): domain Eukaryota; kingdom Viridiplantae; phylum Streptophyta; class Magnoliopsida; order Santalales; family Viscaceae; genus Viscum; species Viscum album. Next base: position 458,229,155 of record OY728141.1, on the reverse strand, counting down.
TTTTAATTTTTGTTAGAAATAAGTTGACCATTTTAGAGTGTTCCTTAGAAAAGAGTAGAAGTTTGATGATTTTCTATCCTAATAATAACTATACTCATATTTATGGGATAAATTGAGAAATAATAGTCTTGGGTGAACTAAACCCACTTGGAAACCAATAAATCTTTGTATAATTAGGTGGGCCGACAAATAACTTTCCTATAATGGATACTTGATAACATGAAGCAAGTGAATTACCATTATCTTTTACAAACATAGAGGAATTAATAATTTTTTGTTCTAAGGGTTCTATTATTGAAATCATATCTCCCAAGGATCCATGATGTGAAAAAGTATATTGTCTTTATTATCCTAATATAGATCAGTGAATGAAAGAGTAAGAGATGAAAATCATTGAGAATGAGGCAGAGCATTAGTGGAAGGCATCCCCAATAAGTGTGGTTTATCTTTTTTGTGAGGTATCACATTCAATAGGATATAATCAATAATTTTTTTTTATTAAATAGTTCGCATTTAAATTATAGGTCAGAAGAATTATATGGTAGATCCCCCATGGAAGACTAGTTGTCCCTTTGTTGGTTCCCTTTTTCCTATTAACAAATTCTTATTTAAAAATTTCATATTTACATTTGATATCCAAAAACAACATATTTATACCATATAAATTAAATTCTATTATTATAATACCATTTATATAAGAACCATTTCCACAGTTATTGTGTATGTCATTTAATAGTTATTTAAATTCTTCTAACATTTCCCTCTCTTCCTACAATGTAAATACTTCTCTAAAATGTTATTTTCTTGTTATGTTTTAAAACCAAAATTGAAATTTTTAGGGTTTTTAATTCCTTATATTACATTTTCACTGATATTTTAAATTCTTTATATGATGGTTATATTTAGTGTGTAACATTAATTAGTTTACCTTGTTTGTTTTGAAAATATAAAGAAACCCAAGAAAGGAAAAATATTTATTCTCAGATAAAAAAACTCTCACCAAAAATTTCAATACACCCACTTATCAGGAGTGCATGATCTAAAATTAGTATAAAATTTTATTATTTTTATAGAAATATTACCTCAGGATCACCATCCTATCATTATTAGATTTCATGAAATAAACATAATTTAATTTTTTGATCAATTCAGGAATGTAAATCAATTCATGATTACTAACATAAGGGTTAATCATTAAGGGATTCATGTTATGATTAAATAAATAATGATCCACCCAAGTAGAAGTAATAATAACTAAATTAGTTATTTCTTTCTCTATAAAATAATGTTTATTCACAAAAATAATGATTATCAATAAATTTAAATACCTATTGATGACGTTTTTTAACTTTTATTTTTAAAATACATTACAAAAAATAGTTTTTTGATTATCTTTGTGTTAATATATATGTTAAAGGTCCTATAATATTATCCTTTCAAAATGATTTCAATTACATGTAGAAAAAAACTAGATTTGGAATCCATAGGTCATCTCTTCCATGGATGAAAATAGTAATAAATAATCCTTATTTAATTAATATTAAAAAAATTGTGTTTTTGTTTCAAAAGATAACTATAAAATTATAAAATGTAGTTTGAGTGTCACAAAATATGAAAATAAATAAATAAGAATCATTTATGAAAAACAAGAGTAATACTAAGTAAAATTCCTAAACAGGATCTTTTATTGTGCTCTTAAATGTTAATTTTCGTTTTATACTCACTCATTAGATAAAATATATATTGTTATAACGTTATATCATTAACTCTATTCATGTTATGTGAGAGAAATGTACTCATGAATCTCTTGAAACTAAATTAATCAACTTAACCCTCCTAATCTAATGAGTTATGCCCATTCCTCCATCTAGTGAGTACATCCACCCAAACTCCAAGATTTAATGACACATTAGTTCTCTATTAAATCAATAAAGTGTATCAAATATTAAATGATTTAATTTACTGGATTTTAAAATGATATAATAGAGAAATAATAAAGGTTATGGATAATGATAAGAAAGATAGATTATCACCTACACATCCCTCGACATTAAATTACCAAACTCAAATAAGAAGTGAATTAAAAATTTAATAATAATTAGAACACATGAAAAAAAACATATTCTCTCAATTAGTATTAAAAAATATAACTATATGGGAAAATAAGTAAGAGTGTGATAGAGAAAAAACACATATGAACGAAAAATATAAAATAAAAAAATATAATATAATATAAATATTAACAACATCTATGGATCAAGAATCCCAAAATGAAATTACAAATAGGCCCTTCCTCTATTTATTATCATAAATGTACTAAATGAAACCATTCAATCAATTTATATATAATTATATAGCTTAGATAATTTCTTTATATGGTATTGGAAGATTCTACAAACATGAATTTTCTAGAAACTTCAATCATCTTCATGTAAATACAACATTTACTTCAACTCATCCGTAGTGTAGAAATTAACTCCAATATCATCCCCTGAAGGCCAAGATTCCATATTAGTTATTTGATTGGAATATAACAAATAATTTTATTCTTATTACACAAAAGTTTTAGATGATTTTAAAATAATATTCATCCTCTTTTAAGTATCCATGTAGGTAACCCATGTATGCCTATGATCATCACCATAAATTTGGTTATTTTTCAAAAAGAATCTAGAATAACATGTATTTGATTGATGAAATTGAATAGATATTACATTTTTGGGTATTGAATTATGAAAAAAATATGGTATATTATGATTGAGTTCCATTTATTAAAAACTATGTATAATATTAATATGATGCACACTTCATCTGTTCACTAACCCTATCAAAATCAATATCACTAATCATAATAAAAATATATATTTTACTATCATGTCACAATTTAAAATATCAAGATATCATATAATATGAGAGCCCCATTTCTCTAGTTTTATTCCACCTTTATCATTGTTTCATTCCTATGATATGTACAATATAACCACTAATATGATTTAAACCACAATTTAAATCCAAGATAAGAAGTATCATATCAAATAATATCACGAATGGGAACAAAATTTTAAACCCTGTAAATATAGTATCAAAATTGGTTTATAAATCAGAATATTTTATCCCCTATTAGGTGTCCCTATTTTCTATAGCCACAAATCGTATATGGTTATATCATTTTTTTCATTTATAATTCAAATTTCAAGCTTGTAATATTTTTTATTTTTGAAGGATGCATCAATCCTATGAACAAACACCCTTATATTAGTTCCCATGAGTATATCATGGGTATATGATAGATATCTTCAAATCTTTTTCCATCATCCATTATAAAATCCATACTAATGGGACATTGTGTTTACATAGTCTCACTTATTTGGCTAGTTCAATGATGGAAACATTACATGTTGTGAATTATGATATAAAACAAATCAAAAACCCCAATATAATTTTTAATTGTCCCATGAATATCCTCAAACTCTTAATAATATATTTATCAAACCAAAAAATTTATGTATTGACCCATAAAATTTCCATCCAAAATAACAATTATATCAATTAATTTAAAATATTATACTTACATTACAATTCATTTGAAATTAAAACTAATAATATATTACTAAAAAAGTAATATATGGTGAATTATTTATGATTAATAATAGATAACAATTAAATGTGTTGTCTTCCATCAGTCCCACACACATAATATTTGGAATCCTAGGAAATACTATGAGTAAATTCAATGTGAAAAGATATACCCTAGTGAAAATCAATTTTCATCAATTTAAAAGTGGTATATTCTTCAACTCAAATAACCAAAGAAAATATCATATTTCTTCTATAATTTTAATTCATAAATTCCTTTATTATTCATTAAATTTTATTCTATTATTTTATATCCACCCATGAACACTTGTACCATCCTTTCTTGAATTATCTCATCTCTTTATTAAAAAATGTATTAATCAATGTTTTTATCTTTTAAATAAAAATAATGTCTAATTATAGGAATTACATGCCTCATAAATGAATAAAAAATAAATCATTAAGGTATTTTAACATTTATTACTTTTTAGGGTTTCTCTATGCGCAATGGCCAGTGGGTAATAATGATAAAATAGACTTGAGTAAGGATATTTTATTCATTTAATTAAAATGAAAAATAAAAAATAAAATCAAATATTGATCGTGATTTCATTACTTTACATAAAATATTAATATCTATCAAAATCATCCACTAAATTTTTTGGATACTCACACAATAATTATAATAATGATTTATCTTCTTCAGTTTTCTATGTATAGTTTTTTTTTTAAAAATTTTTATACCTTTTATATATATTTAATTTAATTTTTATATTAGGGAATACATATATTTTAAAATAATAATAAATAAACTCACATATCTAAAAAAGTATAGGACCTATATATTATCCCATAATATGTATACTTATGCCCATGATTCCCATAATACACCTCATTGTTTTTTTCAATTATAACCATGATAATACTTAAGAGCTTGGTATATGTAAAAACGTGTATTTAATGCTATCAATTTTTAGGTAGTACATGAATTATCAAGGTACAAATAAAATTTCAAATATAAAATTATGTTTTCAAATGAATAAAATGGTATAAAACATGTGTTATTAATAATTTTTTACATATATATAAATCATTAAAATATTTGGTTAAGTGTTACAAAATATGTTAATTATTCAAAAATGAATCAAGGATATCAAGATAATCTGTAATTATAATAATATATAATACATTATTCATGGATATTTGTATCATTACCATCCCTATATCTATCCTAATATCTAGCATCATCTGATCCTTTATTCTCTATTTAAATTCCCACCCCCATATATGGATTCTTTCTACTCTTCACCAACTAAAAAAAGTATCTAAGTTTATAATATCAGTATAAGTAAGATAAATGAAACAATTAACATGTATAAAATGTGAATTGAATTAATTGAAAATTATTTCATCTCCCCTTAACATCCTTTCATCAATCTCATATACATCATAAAAACCTATAGTATGTAATTATTTGTATATGAATGTATTATATAATGTTAATTATCTCCAAAATACATTGCCTAAAATTTTGTGCCTTCATCTTCTAATACAAGAGCATGTAATAATGGTGTTGAATCTATAATTTCATCAATGGAAGAGTAATTATAATTACTTTTAAATTAAATATAACAAAAATTAGTATTATTTCAATTCATATAACTCAATTATATCAGTCTATGATTTTTCTTTTAATATAATTCCTTAACAAATTTATTATTTTGGGAAATATAAAATATGTCCTAAAACTTTTCATTAATATATTCCTCTTCCAGTGTGGTTACATCACTATCAAATGTTGTTTATAATTGATTTAAGTGTTCAATTTCAATATTATGTGGGTTAGTTTCTCTTGTTCATATAAAAATTTTCTAGGTATTCATCAATATTTGTTGGGCCGCATTGAAATGATTTATCTATATAAATTATATAGATAAACTATTGACCCATGTGTTGGAGGAATTTTTTAGTTGTTTCTCAAACATCATAGTATCTACTTTAGAAACTAGTAGGAATTTGTTTTCATATTATATTGATTAATGTTACTCTACATACCATTATCTATTCAACACTTGGATAGAAAGATATATCTAGCTTTTTATGCATGAATTTCACCTAGGTTAGCTTATATTCTCTTATATTCCAACTTTATCCACATCTCATGAGTATTTGATTTGATTTGTTCTTTTTGGTATAGGTTTTTTTAATTTTGTTAAAAAAAATTCTATTGTGGTTTTTGTTGATATAACCACCAATTTTATTCAAAGTTTCCTACCTAATTAATATTTTTTACTAGTTGTAGATAATATAATTGATCCCATTTGTATTCTCTAACATATAATTATTTCACCTATTAATTTTGATCTGAATATTCATTAATTTGTGGATTAAATCATCAGTGTTTATCAATTGTAATGTATTAATCCAATCATTTATAAATTATTGGATTTATAAGGAATATAAAGAAATCATCTTAAATTAAATATTGAATTATTTAAAATGGAATAAAAAAGAATTAGTTAAAGAAATTGCATCATTAGAAATGATTACAAATTTTATGGTTAATAAGTCAATGGTGTCTTATAAAAAAAATTACAACTATTATATGGAATAAAATATAGTTTAATTCCATATAAGATCTATCAAAAGGATACTACCATCCAAACAGCAACTGTATTTATTAAGTATTCATATTTTTATATCTTTGTTTAAAACAAGAACAAATAAGTGAAATGTTAGGGGATAAATTTTAAATATTTGTAAAAAAATAAATGAGTTTTTAAAAATTGAATTATGATTAAACCTACGAAAATACCCATGTATGGTCCTTTATTATCCTTTTAAATATTTGTTTTTATTTTATTCTCACTCATATGTTGAATGAACTACAATTACATTTTACTACCTCACTCTTACTTAATATGTGAGAAACAAATATACTTAAGAATCACTTATATGATGATTAATCCATCATGTCTTCATATGTGAATGAGATAAGTGAATTAATTAATAGTAAGAAACTATTTAATGAAATCGTTCGTTGCAATCATGCACCATTAAAATGCTCACCGAAAAAAACTCCATTATATATTTAATGAGTCAACTAAAGTGATTTAAAAATTATTGAATTTTGAAAATAAGTGATATTGTGTATAATGTAATGAAATAGTGATTAAATACTATTAAATCCAATATTTCTTATTATAAAAATATATAAAAATTCAAATCGAAATTAAATGATAATCATAATCCCGGATCCTATAATTTGTTCTCTCATGTCGAATTAAATATGTAACACTCCACTTATATTTTAAGTATTTTAGTATTTAATTTGTTACCAATGATCATTTTCATTAATGGTTTATGAGTGTAGGAGGTATTATAAATGAACCCAAATTTGGTTTCATGATTTGGCCTCAAGATTGAGAAAAATTATGTTGCAAGTGACTTTTCACATTGCAACACATGATAATTCAGATATGAAAATGGTTTGAAAAGATTGAAATTTAATGACTTGACTATGGTTCATATGTATAATAGGAGGTTTGTTTTTTGATGAAGTTTGTGTGATGGTAACATAGTGGTAATTTAATATTAACTCTTGGACTATATAGGAACAAGTCATTTTTTCTGTGGAATCCCATTCCAATTCCTTTGGATTTCACTATGAAAGTGATCCAATCAGGGAACACAATTCCATGAAGGGGAACATATTTACCATGATCCCCTAGATAATGGTAGGGAACTATGTCTTGATAGAGATTATTTCACTATAGTATCAACTAGGAAGTAGATTTCTATTTTTTAATTTCTTCAAGGAGTGGGGTCATATGTCATGGAAAAAGGGATCAAGTCATAGGGGCAATCCTTGGAGGTGCATCTTACTTTGACCAGTGTATTCATTCTATAAAAAATTCTGTTAAAATTTATTTCATGTTTAATTTATTTAGTTAAATGATAAAAAATATTAAATTAGGGTTTTGAATTTCATTAGTAGTTCATGCTCATACTCTCATACCCCCTTGTGTGTTTCTCTCCTCTAAGTTATTTATCCTTCATTTTTTATCATATTTGAGTGTAGTTTCAACTAAGTGGTATCTATAGGTATGTATATCACTACTCATAAATCCATTTATAGTTTCTTCTAATCTTCCATTATTTATAATCATTTATTCTTTAATTTATATATGTTGTTATATTTTTAGATTCACATCGATTATATCTGAGTCATTTGAGGATATCTGATGGGAATAACATTTTTTTATCAAGGTAGGTGATCCATAAATAATAATGATTGTTTTTACTTGTTTCATGTATAATGTGATACACATTGTCATCACCCATGTGAGATCCCCTTATAATTAAATTAAAAATTCACCCTTGACACTTTTTAGCTAGGTAATGATGTTTAGGGCTATAATAGACCATTCAGTTATTATACCATAATGGAATGTCTGACTATTGATGTAACTAACCAATATGGGTCTCCATCTGACCCACTTCCCGACCTAGTCTGTGGAATTCCTTGAAGGGAATTCATGATCCCCGCGTCTTGGAACAATTCCTTGAGTTTCAAAAGTAAAGAGTGGGAACGATTTACTAGATTTATTAAAAATAAAAAAATCAATACATTAAATAAGCCAAAAATGAAAATACACGCCCAAAAAATTCTTCAACATTCTCCATAATTTGAAGTTCACAATTCAACTCAAAACCCAATGAGGACTACAGTGAAAATAAAACAAAAAAATCATCCCAAACCTCTATGACACAAGAGGAGAAACATCATCAAGCCTCCATCACCATGAACCACACTAAGAAGGCCATTAACAACCCAAACCACCATCCCTAAGAATATTTCCATTATATGGAATACATAAAGAACAATATCTACATACACCCAAAGGTGTATGTGGGGTGTGGACAAAACCCAGTAGGATTCCACCCAAGAAATATATTTCATGGCATAATATTAAATATAATATAACGTGATCATTTAAATTCATGCATTGAAAAACACTTCTATGAAAAAAAATATTAGGTAAATAGTTAAAGAACACTTTGAGGTAAAACCATTTTACAGACACTAGATTAAATGAGAAATGAATTTTGTAAATAGAAAACAAACTAAAATGGTCCATTATATGCCGACTAATGACACAAAATCATATATAGTAGAGCACCATGGATAAATCCCCTATGGCTGATGTAGCTCGAGTGGGACCCTAGAACCTCGGACCTCAGTGATATGTGGTATAGTAACCACATCTGTCAGCGTCCCCATGCACAATCCACTAGAGAGTAGAAACATTCATAGTTATAGTGTTCATCAATCATCATTGTTTTTTTAATGTTGTAAACCTCGGTCTAGCTAAGTGAAACTGGGACAAGACACATTTGTATCACTAGAATCCTAGTTCTAGTATACCCACCTAGATATCAGGGATTCCTTTGTGATTGTGTAAATATTCACATATCACACATATCACCACCACAACAACACAATGCCAAGAGTTTAGAGGAAAGCATCATTTTCCATAAAACCAACCTTTTTATTTTTTACTCACACTAAAACCCCACATTAAATACACTTTCTATCACTTACACAATTCATAGATTTATCTTTTTAAAAACACAAGAAAACACACAATTAAAACCAACAAATGTCATGGACAACCCCCTTTAAATATCCACACATACATTATTGTCTAATTTAATACCAAATTTCCCATAATTTAAACAATGTTAAATTCATACTCAAATGTGCAAAAAAAGGTTGACATTACAAAAATGATCCCTTTACATTGAAAATCACATTAGAACACACATTCACCTCATGTTCTATTGAAAATACATTTTTCACCATATAAAAATCCTTAAAACCATCTATTGAAACATTACATCATAACACACAGAAAAACAAAACCATTCTCTTTTTCAAAATTCATTTCTAACCTATAAACACACCAACCACTTCTAAAACAGAATTATCACCACATAATCATACCAAATAACACATTTATAACCTCAAACAAGCATATTAAATTCATATAATAATGTTATCTCATGGAACCACCTACCACTCATGAAGAAACTTCCGAAAAATGGTGTGAAATAACCTCTACATCTAATTTGAAACCTAAGTAGGCATGAAGGATCCCTAATAAAGAATATTGAATTGAAAAACCCATGATCAAAACCCTAAATTTAACCCCAAACCTCTGGAGAAATGAAACCCCAATGAAGAGTGAGAAAACCCCTAGAATAAGGGAAGAAAACAAGGTAGAAGAGACTTACATGAGGGTTTCTAGAAGAATCTGGATGAAAACCACAAAAATATAAATGACCAAGGGAGGGAGGAGAAGTAGGGAGGTGATAATAGGGTTGGGGAGACCTTGGGGGTCGAGCAAGGGGCATAAAGGGTTCAAAATCAGGGAGATAGAAAAAGAGAGGAATTGTTTTTAATGAGCTGGCATGACTGCATGGTTAGTCGGGACGATTTTCCAATCCTTACATAGACCATGATACCACATCTACCTAAGGATAATTAGTAACACGCTAACCTAGGATGAGGCACATGACCATGAGGAGGCCATGCAGTAGGTTCTTTCTCTTACCAGATGGTTTCGTGGGTTGGCCACGATTACAACTAATCATATAAAAACTGTGCACTTCGATCTTCCTAGCCCAAAATCATACATTTTTCAAGAAAACCACAAAAGAACTCATGGGGGAAATATTTACCAAATATAAAAGGGAAGAAAACTCCAAAAATCCAAACCCTCAATCTCAGTTCTCAAGAGACCAACCGAGGACCAAACCTAAATTGTAACAAAAGAGAATTTGAAAACCTGGGTGTGACAATTCACCCCACCATAACACTTTTCACCCCTAGAATTCCATTCCAAATTCATTTAGAAGATAAGGCATGGTACTCCTCATTACTATAAGTAGATCCTATAAGAATAAAAAATGAGAAGAAGACATGGAGAATACAAATGGGAAATTAATTTAATAGGTTGGACTCTGCACACTAAAATGGACTCCCCGCTTTGTGTCACCCACCACCAAAAGTGAAAAGACCTCTAGTTAATTGACCAAAAGAAAAGAAAATTCCATAATCATAATTCAATGAACTAGGTGAGCATGCTCTATTCCTATTTCTTACTCAAGGAAGGATCTTAGGGATAGATAGTTCCAAATAAGACCACTTATAGCCAAACCATCACTTAGAACAGAACCAAAATATCATCATAGGGAGGCTTCAATGGACTCCCCACCATAAAAAAACAAACTATTACTCAAGATGGAACTTGGATATCAACATGGGGAGGCCCCGATGGAATCCCCACCATAACTAATAGGTTAAAATTGATTTAATCCTGGGAATTGTCAACAAGACCCACAATGGGTCTCCCCACCATAAGATCTAACCAAATTATCAATCTAGCATGAACAAACAAAAAAGAGACCCGACATGGGATAACATGGGTGATTTGAACAAAATAAAATTCCCTATCACAAGGGACCCGACCAAGAAACTTCAAACAAAATAGAAGACACTATGCATTTCATCACTCTAATGGACATTAGATTTTTATATGAGTCTAACCAAAACTCGAATTGAAATGGATCTATGAGTATGTTCATACATAAACAACCACATAGAGTTTCACAACCGCAAGGGTATAGGCACTAATTTTCAATAAAATGAGACAAAACCACCTACTTATAACCTTCGAGGGACTCTTCCACCTTCATAGGTCACAAAACTGAGGAACAAGGTCCCCATGTACCTTTTTCTCCACACGAGACAACTTGAAACCATACCGCCACATCAAAATCATAAACTGTATCCATTCCCAAAATCAAAGATAGAAATAAGGCCATGATTTCTTATACACATGGGGATTCCTAACTACACGCCAGCATCACTCTTATACCATTGGATAGAGCTTCGTTTATTGAACCATCTCCTGCATCATATTCAGGCATTAAAACCCCAAAATGAAACTTCTCTTTCTAGTGCCACAAGAAACAATACCTCAACCAAGAAAACACCATCATACACAATGAAACATGTCATCCACTCACTCTCACATGGAACATTCACCAAAATAGGGTTTATATGATACACATGCATCACCAATTCACCTTAACCAAGAAACATAGGAAGGAAAAACACATGGTAAACACTCACATATGAATAGAGAAATGTGAAACTCCCCCAGAGGAAGACATTCTCCTATAAAAATAGAAACTCTTAGAATATTGTATGAAATCCACCATTTCATTTCAAAGACAATACACACTACAATATGTCACCGAACATGAACCTTGCAACCGGTGGAAACAATACAAGGTGAGGGACCTTAAACTGAGTCCCAATAGAATGGAATTTTTGTAAGCAAACACAGAAGCCTATTATGATCCAATTCTCCACACTAGTGCCCATTAGAGACCCCCTCCTTATAAGAAAATAATGAAAGACCTAAAGGACATTTAAAACAACAGTCTGTACAGACAACTCCATATAGCTTCTATCTTTGCTCACTAGAATTCCTTTCACTGCTTCTAAATAGGACCATCATACTTAATGATTCCAAACATCACCCTTAATTATTAAATGAATCAGGGAAGACAAATTATCATTAAACATCTCTCGCATCTATTGTCCCACTGTGATATGATCCTACCAATTGAAAAAGGGGAGGTGGATTCAATTCTAAAATTTATGAAGTGAGTCCTTACTTTGATCAACTAGAGGGCCATCCAACAGTGAACTATCTATGGATACAAGTTAGTCACACATTATCTCTATATGGGGGAATACACTAGACATGGATGAAAACCAAAGACTAAAATTAAATTGGTATATTGGCCAAACATACCATGAGAAAACACCGAATGTGTGCGGAAACCACTAAAAAGGCCTCTCAAAACACTTCTCGAAATGGCCCACTAACAAAAACCTCTTATCAACTTTCTGAAGAAAAAAAATATGGAACATCATTTGAACGAAGGAGGTTTTCAAACAAAAATTACCCAAAAACAACATTTCAAAACATATAAAAAGACAGGCCACCCCATTTTCATCAAAAGATCTTCTAAAAATAAAACTAGATTTATGGGTTTCAAATTCACCAATAGTATCACCCAGAGCCTCTCACATAAATTTTTATCTTGCCATATCAGAAAACCTTTCAGTTCCTGCACATATCATATGCATGTGACTTTTCACGTAAATACCAAATGTTTAATAAAAACACTTCCACTTTCTAAAACAAATATTCAACACACCATTACATTTAATAAATTCACTAAAACATTTTTCCATAACCTACTATCCAAAAAATTCATAAATCATTCTGATTTTCAAAAAACATCTTCAGAAAAAAACCGTCCATTCAAACACCAACTCATTTATCATTTTTTTAAAAAATATTCCAAAAATTTATCAAACATTTGAAAATCCCACCAATTAACAAAATAAATACCATTTCCAAACATCACACATAAATCCAAAAAAATAATCCAATTTAAAATACCTTCCAACAGTTTGGAAAATCCCATTTAAAAAATAATTTAAAAAAAAATAATTTTAACACATTTTATGCATTTCAAAAAAATTATTTCAATATACCACACATTTAAGTTACGAAATTCCAATCCTGATAAACTAAACCCCATCCACTCAAAAGCATTTTCGTTTAAAATATATTTTTTCACAATTTTTAGACAAAGTATTTCAAAATGGTTTTACCAAAATCCAATGTGACACAAGACCATACTAAAGGGAATTAGTCATGGTGGGTGGCTTGGACATATGGTTGGAAGCCATACTCTAACCACTACACCATTAAAAATATTGTTCTAGGGAAACGTATCTATCTCAACATGGATTTATAGGCCCTATGAGCTCACTGATACCATTGAACCAAATCTAATTTCATTACCATGGACATTAACAAACCAAAAAAACCAAATGACTTGGATGAAACCCAACTTACCATGGAAACTCAAGTACCACCTTGAGGTGTGTTGTCCACATACCTTAGTCATAACCATAACATCATGTTCTAAAAACCATAGCTATGTTCTAACATGACTCTTCCCTAAGGAACATAACCTAATAGAGTCAACCTCCCTCCGATACCATTTTTTCATGAACCAAGATGAGTCGCCATCTAACCCAGTGCCCGACTCGATTCGTGGCATGGCATGAAATTCATTCTCGATCCCCACAGGCTAGCATAAGTTCCCGAGTATCAAAAGTAAATTGTGGTAATAATTTACCTGATTTAATAAAAATAAATCAACCAACACAATAAAGATGTCAAAAATGAAAATACACACTAAAACTAGCCTTTAAATTTTTTTAAATTTTATGTTCACAATTCAACTCAAAAAAAAAAGAGGAATACAATGAATCGAAAACTAATAATTCATCCCAAACCTCCATGCCATAATTTGAGAGGAATCCTCAAGCTTACACCACCATGAACTACACCGATAAGGCCACTAACAACCAAAACTACAATCACTATGCATAACGCCTTTTCCAAGAATACACAAGGAGCAAGTTCTACATACACCCAAAGGTGTATGTAGGGTGTGAACCAAATCCTAGTAGAATTCCACCCAATAAGGAGATTTCATGACATAACAAGAAAAGATAATCTATCATGATCATTCAAATTCAACATTTTAAAAATAGTTCAATGAAAAAAACATATTTGGTAAACAATTAAAATGAAACACATTGATGGAAAACAATTTTGTAGACACTAGATTAAGTGAGCTAGGAATTTTGTAAATAGAAAACACACTCAAATGGTCCTTTGTATACTGATGAATGATAAGAAATCATATATTGTAGATCACCATGGGTAAATCCCCTAGGGTTGATCTAGCTCAAGTGGGACCCTAGAACCTCATACCTCATTGGATGGGGGTATAGTAACCACAATCGTGAGCATCCCTGTGCATGTGCCACTAGAGAGGAGAAATGTATAAATTTCTAGTGTCGATCCATCATCATATTTTAGTTAGTATTTTAATCATCAATCTAGTTAAGTGAAACAAAGAAAATCCACTTCCGTATCACTAGCATAGTAGTTCTAGTATGCCCACCAAGATACCTGGGATTCCCTTGTTCTCATGTAAATGTTCACATATAAAAAATATCACCAACATAAAAACTCAATTCAAATAATTTCATGGAAACCAAAATTTTCCATAAAACCAACCATTTTCTTTTTTATTCACACCAAAAACCGACATTAATTACATTTTCCATCACTCACATAATTCACAGTATAAGGATTCGGCCTTAAAACATTACATAATCATAAATTAAATGAATAATTCACATTGAGGGTCTTTTTAGGATTAGAGTTTTAGAGAATTAGGCCATAACTATTACATTAAATCTAAAAAATTACAAAGTATAAAATTATACTTAGTTTCCATTTCTTCATAAAATAAAAACTATTGAAAAAAAGAGACATGTCTAGTTCCATGTTTTAGATAACATGACTATCCTTTGATCTCATCCTTGACCTTATTCATCATTAATTCCTATGAAAAACATTTCAAAAACTTGGGATGATCATAAAAAGCTCAGTAAGGGTTATAAGATAAAGAAATATAACATTATTCAATAAATACATACCAATCATAAGCTCATACCTCATGAAATCATAATATTTATGAATAACACATAAAAATCACAAATCATAAAGGTAACTTGTGGCATCCATAACATACTTACATTGTACCTTTCACTGCTACATAGGGAGTTACATTTGGAATACCCATCATAATATATTCCCTAAATCTATTAGGAGAAACATTCATGTTTACCTCCGTCACCTTACCTAATGCATTGGAGAGCTATCTCAGGCTCACTCACGCTAGGTTTATCACCAAACCACCCGTATACGTAATAATTCCCAAGAACCATAACATATTCATAACACATAAAACAAAAATAAAGAAAAGATAATATTTCCACATTTCAACCACAATATATCATTTAAATATATTGAAATAACAAATCCATTATCAAAACCATTTTCAATACCAAAATATGTAAAAGAGTATATGGTATTTATTTTCCATTTAAAAACATATCGTCTTGTTAAGGAATCCAAATATCAAATAATACTCGTGGCAGTGGAAAAGGTCGTTGTCACCACTTACGTTAAAAAGAAACATTTCATTTTTTCATTTAGTAAAATGCCTCATAGAAAAAATATTCCCTTTGAATGAAATTAAAAGTCAAAGGTGTTTATACAGCGTATAAAATAAATTCATGTACAAAACAAAATATGCCACAATGAAAGGAGATTGAGACGAAGTCTTTTACAAAGATCATTTTGTAAATAAAATAGATAAATTATGTGTATTAACTATAAGTAAACTTAAATAAAGTATAAATAAAATATAGGATATCAAAACTTATATCTCACATAATCATAGCCCAGCATAATCAAAAATTAGAAGTTTAACCCAAAGAATGGAAATTGGGTTAAGAAGTTCCCTTACCTCGTGTCCGACTTGACTTGTTTGTTCCTTATTCTTCCTGAATAATAAACATAAGTTAATTTATACTTGATTAAGAAAATTTTTAAATTTTATTATTCCTTTTACATCAATTATTACCTTGCTATAACAATTAGTTAATTATTTGAGTTTGTATCAGACATTTTGTCGATGTTCAGAACTTGAGTTAAAAAATAAACTTGTTATAATTATAAATTTTCCATGTGTTCAAAATTACATTATATATGTAATAATATTAATGATTTATATATCATATATATCATATATATCCAGTATTTATATGTATTTATAATAGTACATAACATTTGGAGATAAGAAATGAAATGCACCGTTCATGGATACGGTAAGTCGTACGTACGCATGAACACTACTTTCATTTCTATTTCATATTTAATGGAATGAAAACATAATTTTAAATAGGTATATTATAATTCCATTATAATATCATATATATTTTAATTATATTCATCCTTTATATGTTACATGTATGGAATGAACGAGTCATATCACTTTGAGGGGGCGGTAGTCTTCACTTCCTCAAATGAAATTATCGTATTTATCCACTATTGAAACCATAAAGTTATTCTATAAATGAAAAAATACATAAGAATAGAAAAAATATAAATAAAATATAAATACAGTTCCATCTTAATGTCCACCATAATATGTGGTAGGAGAATATTGAACAATCATTGTTTCGTGAGGCAGTAGTTCATCGTCCACAGAAAATGTATGTTCATTACCCATTAGATGGAGGTGTGTGTAAGTGTAGTTTGAATAATTCTCATAGAAAAAACCTAGTATATTTATGATACTGTTTTTGTTATAATATAAAGAAATAAGAAGATTTTATGGGGTTGGAGAAGTAAAATAAAACAATAGAACTTAAGAGAAGACGTTGTCTTTAAATCGGGTAACTCACTTTGGTTTGAACCAAAAGGTTTACTTGAAGTGCCTTATTCCTAGGTAAGGCTTCTAGAAGGAGGATATAGTTGTAAGGAGCTTAATTGGGTAGAGTTTGTGTGAGCCAAAGTGGATTTAGAGGTGTGAGTAATGAGTTATAAGTGAGGGATTTTTATAAGGGGGAGGAGGGGCTCTTTATGAATGTTTAAAAATATTATTTTATTATATAATGATTTTGGTTTTCAAATGGACCAAAACTTATTAAAGTAAAATATAAGATGACTAATATTTTAAATAAAATCATCAAATAAGAATTTGACATTTTTGGATATTGTTTTAATTTTTATAATCTTAATTAGTTAAATCATTCGTTAATGAGGTAAACATTGTATCATTATTATGTCATAAATAATTTTATGTATTTAATGTCTAAAAATTATAAAAAAAATATATAATGATATAGGAAATCTTTTAATCTTTATAATAAATTTTTTTAGTCGAAAAGATAACTTATATAACCCCATGTAAGAATTGATTTACTAAAAGATACATGTTTAAGTCCTTTTTGTCATTACTTTAAATTAATTAACATAAAGTATCATTATCACTCCCAAGTGGCTCCATAGGGTCCCAAAATCAACCCCAAGATGCACATGGTTGGAAATTTTTCAACCAATAGGATTAGGACACATTTTATGATAATTTAATATTATTATAATAATATTTGGTTACCCTTTAACCATGGTAAATAAAATTTTTACTGAAGTAAATATTCATAGTATCTAAAAATAAAAGTTAACTATTTACACAATTTGGACCTATTGATTCCAAATACAGAATCCATTTTTCCAAATTCAATACACATAAGTGGAAAAAATTAATTTAAAATTAATTCCCATTGTCAAAAAAAAGAGTGTTTTTAAGATATAATAACTATCAAAAGATTGACACTTATTTGTGTCTAATTTCAAAGTGAAATTACATCCAATGAACAAAATTGGATTAAATGGTAAAAACATAATATAATTACACTTTAAAACAATTTATAAAGATCATCTATACATATAAATAAATTATATTAAAAGGCAGTTTTCAATTAAAATACAGTATTTTCATTATTCATAAAACATGAACTTTATCAGAAAAATACCAAAATTTTATCCAAAGTAAATTTTGATGTCCTAATTCTAAAGAAGAATATTATTTTGTAAAATAGAACATATAAAAGTGACCAAAACTATATTTAAATAGGGTTCTCCATTAAAAGGCGATAAATCGACCTTTTAATGAATATTAGAGTATTTATGCTTAAAATCAGATTCTTTCTTATTTTAAGCCTTTAAATTTTATTGAATAAATGTAAAAAAATTTAATAAACATGTATATTCATATTTTATTTAGTTCGGTGCATTCCTTCTAATACAACGACTAGCCATTAACTACCATTTAAAATAATATTATATTATTACTTTTCTGTATGACTCAACATTGTGTGCAACATAAGATTTCAAAGAAACCCGTTATTGCGTATCAGGTACGCCATCGAACATAGTATCCCTTTTAAAGTAAAATTAATATTTAATTCACAAATTTTAATAAATATGAAAATGTTATATTCTTTATTTACCTGGGATGTTACATCCTTCTCCCCTTTTGGGAATTTCATCATCGCAATTTTAAAATTGGTCTTAGAAACTTCATTAAAAGTCCCACATCGAAAAAGAGTCAATAAAACTATCACTTTAAAAGAAAGAAAGAAAATAAATAAAGTCACCCAAGAAAAAAGATACTAGGATTCCATGAAAACATGAATATGGAAGAGAAACAAACCATCAAGTTTTGATGGAGAGTAGTAGAAAAATTTATTAGGAGAAATTTAACCACCAGAAAATCACAAACTTGTGATGGGTTAAACGGTCTTTGATTCCCTGGTAAGAAAAGTTAAGAGACAATGTTTTTGTTTTAAGTTACTTTTCATAAATTTGAGGAATTTATTTAAGAGCTTGAATAATAATATATGGAAATATGCTTACTTTTCATGTAGACTTTCATCCTTTACTATATTTCTACCACAAACTCATCTTTTCTCCAAACGATGAGTATTCAAGATGACTTGTTCTCATTCAATGTACTATAATCAACTTCTAGAGAATCACATAATCCAAAAAAGATGAACTATATTTTTTCCATGTCTTTATACATTAACCAAAATTAAAATGTTTAGTACAAGATCAGATAATCCCCAAAAAGGATAGTCTTTTACAAAAAATATAAACTACTCTTAATATCCAAAATATTTCAAACAATACCCAAAGTTCAACAAATACCATTCAATAAACAATTTTCCATAAAATTATTCAAATAGTCCAAACTAATATTGAAACCCAAATCTTAGATGGATTTAATCACATAGTCTTCCAAGATAAATCTTAACATTTATCTCTAAATAAAATCAGTTACTCTTAAAGTCTCATACAGAAAAGTAATTAACCTAATCACATATTTTCCATGATAGGTTAATCATTTCCATAAAAAAACAAATCGTCATATGTCTACAATAAAAACATAGATTTTTCCAAAATAAAATTTGAACCATTACTCCACAAATGAGATCCCATAGTATTCTATTTCCCTTAAGCATATAATGTTTCCAAAAGAGCAAACATCTTCTAAAATAACCTTTATCACTTATTCACCAAATCATTTTCCTATATTAAGGATATCCATTTTATAAAACATAAGTTCCCAAAATCAAATTATTCTTGATCCATAAAATCATTTAACTTAAAATAATAATTCATACCAACCAGGGACTTCATGTAGGACAGTGCTAGACGATTCACCCTTATCACCCTTCAGTTATGGGATCGATTCATGTGGCCTTTCCAAATGAGATGGGTTGTCACCAATCTTACAAGTTTTCCTTTTTATAAAACTCAAAAATAACTCTAACATGTTTTAACCTCAAAGGTTTTATTAAACCTTTCATTTTCATACCAATACATTAAGACCTCAACATCTTATATATTGTCATTTTTTTCACCTCCATATGATAAAATAAATTTATTCCCAATAGAAATAACATCATACCTTGATCATGGTGTCCATATGGTTTCATCATCATCTTGTCCACATAGATAGAAGTTCCATACATTGCAACAATGATTTAGATATCCTTAAAAATCATTTTCTTCCTTCATCCAAATACACCTTGTATAACTTGGGTCATATAGGTGTTCACAGAAAAACAGTTTCAGAAAATAATCATGTATGACATATAATTTCAAAACATCTGACAAAACTTGATTTTAATAAAATAGTCAGACCAATTTTGAGTTGAAAATTTCAATCAATGGTCCTTTTAAAATACCATAAGTATGTTCTAAGATACTATATTGTAAAAGAAAATATAAATAGGTTGTGAAAGTGTCTCCTTCTTCATAATCATTATCAAAATCATAATATTCTTCAAAATCCTGTGATAAGGTAAAATATTTAAAAAAAAAATTGATAATATTTACCTTTCTTGAAAATATGAGAATATTGAGAAAATAGGATTTGATTAAATACAACCCATGATCCACAATGGTATCAAGATATAGTGGAGGTGTCAAACAACTGTTTTCAAGTGATTTGTATGCTAGAAAAAGTTTCACAATCATCTGAACATAACTTTGCAATAACTATTGCAAGCATGTCATTAGAAAGAGATATGAATGTTGTTTGAGATCCTCCTCCTTCCATTTGTAACCGACTTCCTTGATCTAAAAAATTTATAAAACGAGGATTTAACTGAAATAATAGACATATGGACTAACCATGTGTTTAATTAAAACCCCTAATCCCTAAAATTGTATAAACCCACCTCTGATACCAACTATAAGGACTCGGCCTTAAAACATTACATAATCTTGAATTAAATGAATAATTCACATTGAGGATCTTATTAGGTTTAGAGTTTTAGAGAATTAGGCCATAACTATTATATTACATCTCAAAAATTACAAAGTATACAATTCTACTTCGTTTCCATTTTTTCATAAAATAAAAACTCTTGAAAAAAAGAGACATTCATAGTTTCATGTTTTAGATAGCATGACTTTCCCTTGATCCCATCCTTGACCCTATTCATCTTTAAGTCCTATGAAAAACATTTCAAAAACTTGGGATGAGCATAAAAAGCTTAGTTTGGGTTATAAGATAAAGAAAGATAACATTATTCCATTAATACATTCCATGCATAAGCTCATACCTCATGAAATCATAAGATTTATGAATAACACATAAAAATCACAAATCATAAAGGTAACTTGTGGAATCCATAACACACTTATGTTATATCTTTCACAGCTATGTAGGGAGTTACATTTAGAATACCCATCACAGTATATTACCTAAATATTTTAGGAGAAACATTCAAGTTTACCTCTGTCACGTTACCCAATTCATTGGAGAGCTATCTCGGGCTCACCCACCCTAGGTTTATCATAGAACCACCTGTATACATAACAATGTCCAATAACCATAACATATTCATAACATATAAAACAAACATAAAGGAAAGATGACATTTCCACATTTTAATCACAATATATCATTTAAATATATTGATATAACAAATTCATTATAAAAACCATTTTCAATAACAAAATACGAAAAAGAGTATATGGTATTTATTTTCCTTTTAAAAACATTTCATCTTGTTAAGGAAGCCGAAAATCAAATAATACTTGCGGTAGCAGAAAAGGTCATTGTCGCCGCTTACGTTAAAAAGAAACATTAATTTTTTCATTTAGTAAATTTCCATGTAGAAAAAATATTCCCTTTGAATGAAATGAAAATTAAAAGGTGTTTATAGAGTGTATAAAATAAAGTCTTGTATAAAACAAAATATGCCTCAATGAAAGGATATTGAGATGAAGTCCCTTATAAAGATAATTTTGTAAAAAAAAAAGATCAATTATGTGTATTAAATATAAGTACACATAAATAAATTATAAATAAAATATATTATATCAAAACTTATATCTCACATAATCATAGCATGTCATAATCAAAAAGTATAAGTTTAACCCTTAGAATGGAAATTGGGAAAAGAAGTTCCCTTACCTCATGCCTGACTTGACTCGTTTGTTCCTTATTCTTCCTGAATAATAAACTTAAGTTAATTTATAATTTCTTAAGAACCTTTTTAAATTTTATTATTCCTTTTATATCAATTATTATCTTGCTATAGCAATTAGTTAATTATTTGAGTTCATATCAAACATTTATTTGATGTTCGGAACTTGAGTTAAAAAATGAACTTGTTATAATTATAAATTGTCCATGTGGTCGAAATTCAATTATTTATGGAATAATTTTCAGGATTTAGATATCATATATATCATATATAAATCCAGTATATATATGTATTTATAACAGTACATAACATTTGGAGATAATAAATGAAATGCACCGTTCATGGAGACGGTAAGTTGTACGTACGCATGAACGCTTCTTTTCGTTATATTTCATATTTAATTGAATGAAAAAATAATTATAAATAGGTATATTATAATTAAAGTATAATATCATATATAATTTAATTATCTCCATCTTTTATACATTCCATATATGGCATAAACGATTCATATCACTTTGAGGGGGCGGTAGTCCGCACTTCCTCAAATGAAATTATAGTATTTACCCACTATGGAAACCATAAAGGTATTATATAATTGAAAAAATACATAAGAATAGAAACAATATAAATATAATATATATCAAATATAAGTACTATTCCATATTAATGGTCACCATAAGAGGTGGTATGAGAATATTGAACAATCATCATTTCGTGAGGCAGTAGTTCACCGTCCACAGAAATAGTATGTTCTTTACCCATTAGATGTAGGTGTGCATAAATGTAGTTAGAATCATTTTCATAAAAACAACATTTTATATTGAGGATACTGTTTTTGTTATAAAATAAATGAATAAAAATAGTTTATGGGGTTGCAGAAGTAAAATAAAACAAAAGAACTTAAAATAAGACGTTACCTTTAAATCTGGTAATTCCCTTTGGTTTGAACCAAAAGATTAACTTGAAGTGACTTCTGTCTAAGGTAAGGATTATGGGAGGAGGATAGGTATTTTGGGATCATAATTGGTTAGATTTTGGATGATCCAATATATTTTAGAGGTGTGATGAATGGGTTAGAAGTGAGGGATTTTTATAAGGGGGAGGAGGGGCTCTTAAGGAATGATTAAAACTATTATTCTATTATATAATGATTTTCAGTTTATAAAGGTCCAAAACTTATTAAAGTAAAATTTAAGATGACTAAAGTCCTAAATAAAATAACATAATAATAATTGTATAGGTTTTGGATATTTTTTTAAATTTTTATAATCTTATTTATTTAAATCATTCATTAATGTGGTAAACACTGCATCATTATTGTGTCATAAATAATTTTATTTATTTGATGTCTAAAATTTATAAAAAAAATATCATGATGTAGGAAATCCTTTTATATTTCTAATTAATATTTATATTCTAAGTTATAAATTATATAACCTCGTGTAAGAATTAATTTACTAAAAGATATATGTTTGAGTCATTTTTGTCTTTACTTTAAATTAATTAGCATAAAGTTGTATTATCACACCCATGTTGCTCCATAGGGTCCCAAAATCAACCCCAATATGTCCATGGTCAGAAATTTATCAAAATATATGATTAGGACACATGTTAGAGTAATTTAATATTATTATTATAATATTTTGTTACCCTTATTTACTAGATTTACTCTTTAACCATGGTAAATAAAATATTTACTGAAATAAATATTCATAATGTCTAAAAATAAAATTTAACTATTTACTCAATTTGGACCTCATAATTACAAATATGGAATCTATTTTTACAAATTCAAAACACAGAAGTGGAAGAAATTAATTTAAAATGAATTCTCGTTGTCAAAACAAAAAACATGTTTTTAATAAATAATAACTATTGAAACTTATTTATGTCTAATTTCAAAGTGAAATTACTTCCAATGAAAAAAATTGTATTAAATGGTAAAAACATAATATATTTAAACTTTAAAACCATTTATAAAGTCAATCTAAAAATATAAATAAATTATATTAAAAGACAGTTTTGAATTAAAATACAGTATTTTTAACTATTCCTAAAAAAATGAACTTTATCAGAAAAATACCAAAATTTTATCCAAAGTAAATTTTGTTGTCCCGATTATAAAGAAGAATATTATTTTGTCAAATAGAACATATAAAAGTTAACAAAACTATATTTAAATATGGTTCGTCATCAAAAGGTGGTAAATCGACCTTTTAATAAATATTAGTGTATATATGTTCAAAATCAGATTCTTTCTTATTTTAGGCCTCTAAAATTTATTGGATAAATGTAAAAACATTTTAAAAACATGTATATTTATATTTTATTTAGTTATTTATATTCAATCCAATACAACTGATAGGTGTTAACTACCATTTAAAATAATATTATATTATTATTTTTCAGTATGACTCAGCATTGTGTGCAACATAAGATTTCAAATAAACCCATTATTGCGTATGGGGTATACCATCGAACATAGAATCCCCTTTAAAGTAAAATTAATATTTAATTCACAAATTTTAATAAATATGAAAATGTTATATTCTTTATTTACCTGGGATGTTACACATAGATTTCATTTTTTTTAAAAACAAGAAAACACACAATTAAAACCAACCAATGTCATATCCAATCCCCTTTATAATTCCACACATACATTAAATTACATTCTAAAAAAGAATTCCCACCATTTAAACAATGTACAATTTGTATTCAAATGTTAATGACAAGGCTATCATTCCAAAAATGATCCATTTTCCATTTAAAACCCATTTAAAATACCATTAAAACACACACGTACAACAAATTCCTTTGAAAACCCATTTAGAACCTTCCAAAAAACCCTAAAACTCCCTTTAGAAACATTACACAATAACACAGTCAATAACATAACCATTTCCCTTTTTCAAAAAAAAATTTAACCTATAAACATGCCAAACACATAAAAACACCATTTTCACCGCATAATAAAACCAAATAACACATTTATAACCTCAAAAAAACATATTTAATTCATCTAATAATGTTAGGGCATGGAACCACATACCTCACATTAAGAACCTTCTGAAAAAAGGTGAAAAATCACCTCCAAATAACATTCTCACCATGAGGAGGTAAGAATAAACCCTAATCAAGAAGTTTGAACCCAGAAACCCAAGATTTAAACCCTAAATAGAACCCAATCATATTGTAGAATAGAATCCTCAACGAATTGGGAGAAAACCCTAGAATAATTGAAGAGAATAAAGGAGAAGAGAATAACATGATAGTTCCTTGAAGAATTCGGATAAAAACCATCCAAAAATCAAATCCCAAGGGAGGGAGGAGAATGAGGGGGCACACCTAGGGCTAGGGAGACTATGGGGGTTGAGAAATGGGGCCAATGGGGTTATAATATGGGAGATAGAAAAAGAGGGAATTCGTTTTTAATGACTATCATGACCACACGGTTACTCTACAGGACTTTCCAACCCATGAAAAGACTATATGACCCATATTCCTATGGAGACCTAGTCGCACACTTACCTGGGCCGATGCACATGGAAGTGAATAGGCCTTGTGGTAGGTTCTGTCTCTTAGTGCACGGTTTCTTGGGTTGTCACATGATTACTACTAACCATGCACAAAAAGTGAACATCGATCTTTCTAGCCCATAAACATTCATTTTTCTCAAAAACCCTAAAATAACACAAGGGGTACTGATATACCATAGATAAAATGGAATAACACTCCCAAAATCTAGACTTGTCATGCTTGGTTCTAGGGAGACCATCCAAGGACCAAACCTGAACCAAAACAAAAGAGAATTTTTAAACCCAGGTGTGAAAAAGGACATCATCATGAAATTAATGATATTTGAACTATTAATTAGGACCCATTATGGATACCATTGAGAAACATAAATATTATTTGGACCATGATTTAGTGTCTTTTATCCATATTAGATTTTGGGGAGATAAAAAAATAGGAATGTCGAGTTTGGGCTTATCCAATGTTGAACTAGTGAGTTTACCAATAACATTTACATAGTTTATTGGGATTGTGGTGATTGTCCATCACCCACTAAGGTTTGGAACCAGGAATGTAGGTCTTTAGTTATTATTAGGAATCTTGTTCAAGTTTATTGGAATCTACCTAGAAATAATATAAATTTTTTTGAGAAAAATTCCAACAATGAATATTATTTTTGTCGTGTGATATTTAACTATTTAACCACACACTTTATTATTTTGGTTATATTTATGGGATAATATTCCCCACATAAATATAATTATTATTGTGTGAATTCTATGCCCACGTGTTTTATATTTACAACAATGATGTGTGATAAGAACATTATTTCATATTTTTGTGAATGGGATGATATTCATGTGTAATTAGAATTTGATTACCACAAGTCTATAGGATGAAATGCACACATATAATTGAAAATTATGGAAATTGTATACTTTCCCAATTTTTTATATTTCCATTATTTTTTTAACACACTACCCATATTTTTATTCTTTGAAGTAAGGTGATGAGTTTCCCATATGAGGTTGTTTATTATCAGACATGAATCCCTCTATTATGATGTGGACAAGGACTTGGAATGATTTTCCCTATTGAGGATACTTTTTTTTAATAATGTTACATTGTATCATTTAAATGTTGAAGGCATATGATTCACATGGGAATAGTTATTCTTATGGGTTTTATGTGTATGGTTATGACTTCTTTATGGGGATGTATTTTATATGTATCTATGATTAAGATATCGCAATGAAATTTTTTCCACTGTTATAACTATGTTTCATGGAAACATTGACCATGTATTGGAAATTATTCCATTCTTGGATTATATTTATATTGACTATGACTTGGGTCAAGATGCACAGTTAATGTTTATGCAATATGTTTTGAGACACTCTAATACTAGTTAAGGTTGGTATATTCACTAATAAGTGGATGAGTAGTACCTATGAACGTGATATATTTATTATTTAATTTTTTTGTTATTTATTTATGATAATATCACTCTATACATGCCCATTTTTCATAATAGATATCATTAGGGAAACCATTCAAGGTGGCTTGCTGAGTTGTAGTCATACCCTACTCAAGAAACTTGCTTCCCATGAATACATTATTGTTTTTGATCTAAGAAGTGGAAAAGGACCTATTGTCAATGGATGAGATGTAGATATTTTTAAAATCTATTATATTGGTCCAAACATGGACTCATGACTTGTTTTATTATAATCTTAAATAATTTGAATTCTTATGTGTTGTGTGATAAATGATCATCACATGGGGGTTATTTTTTCAACATTTATGACTATATGACATTATTGTTACTCATTTTTTATATCATTAGTGTTTTTATTTATTTACAATTATTATTTAGTTACAACGTTTGATTTTATTTTGTTTATTTTGTTATTCATGTTGACAATATTTATTCCATTGTGTCATATAGATATTTATACTGAATTTGGTATAGACTCACCACCGTATAAAAAAATGTTAACACTTTTCAGAAACCTCTTGAATATGAGGATTAATTATTTTTTTATGATGAAAATTATTAATTCATAGAAGTCGGGAATTATATTCAAGATTATAATATGCGGTATCAGTTCCTTTATTCATTTTATCATTATATTTTGGATATAGTAGCTTATATGTACAAAGTGGTTGAAATATAAGACATACCATATGTCTATTCATAACAAACCCATGCATTAGAAAAGTCTAAATTACAAGGGATGATATTGTTTCCATTGGATATCACTATTAATGATGTGTTAATTTTACTACATATAATGATTGTTTATTTTTATTTTTGGTTTTTTGAATTTTACACTTATCCTAAGGGGTAGTAGATCATTTTATTTTTAATCATTATTGGAATGTAGGATTCACATGAAATTAATGTGTTTACCTATGATTTAGAACCAGTATTATGATATGATGTTTTTTTATTTTATTCTTCCCCTAAGTGAGAGTGGGTAGTTGGGATTAGGGAGAGCGTGTTACGTTATGTGAGACAACTTATATTATATGGTGTGCTTATAACATAGTGTGACACTTTTACTACTTCTTATTATCATATATTTTACACTCAAATACATTATATATTTGATTATAAATCATGTGAAAGGAATTGTGGCTACATGACACCATGATGACAACATATCAAGTTCCAAAATGGGGGGTAGAGAATACCCACTAGTTATTGTGTTATAGCCCCTATTTTAACCTATACCTCCTCTTTATCAGTATCTCCATGAGTTTCTTATTTATGTTATTTAGTCTTTGGGACATAGTGGTTAGAAAAATTAGGCTCCCATATATTATATAACTATGTAGTTTCAATTATAGTATCAATACCTACATACTATAGATGATGTACCTTAGGCTTCTGAGATGTTAGTTGATTATACACCTGATATCTTTGATCATCTAAAGACACCCCATGTTATTATAATGAATATATAAATTTTTATACATTTTGAACTAGAATTATACTAGTAATATTCCCTTTGCTAGGATGGTCTTCATGTGGGGTAGTCCTGGAAGGACTTCTAGAATTGATTTTTTGTAAATATTTCAAGAGCTACAGATATCTGATAGATATTTAGATTTTAAGTATATAGTTTAGTGTATCAATTTATTGATGAAATATGAAACTAATTTAAATTAGTTGATTCACCCCTATCCTTAACTAAAGAGTGATGAGAGAACAATGATTTTTGGTTTCAATTTTTGGTTAATACGTTCAATCCGGTATCAGATTAATATTTTCTATCTTAAAAAATCCCATGAGGCTATAAATCAGACCATCATTTCGAAGACGAACCTAACCCTGGAAATAACTACTAGGTAGGTGTGTTCTTATGTTGGATATATGATTTTACTTTTGGATAGTTGGAAATTTTTCTCATTAATGTGATGATTGGTATGACATTTAAGGTTTTGGATCTTCTTATTCTCAACATATGAGGTATTTGATAGTATGTTATCATTGTGGCAGGATAAGGTATACTCAATAATAGTGCCACTAATATATAGTGGAGTGGAATTCTTATGGGTGGATAGGGAATATTTGTCACTTCATCAAGATTTATCCCATGAATTATAGTGGTCATGGTGGTGGAATGAAATAGTTATCAATAGTGGGATCAAGTGTGGTAAAATAGGATGGTTATTGGAGTTCTTTTGAATAGACTTGGTATATAGGAGGTTTTGGTTTATTGGGTTAGTGGTGGAATTATATTGGTGTTCCTATGTGAAATTAGGGTCATGATACTAGGGAAAAGGATTAGGGTGAGTATATTTTAATGTTTTCAAACCAACATTGAGTTAATATGACAATGGTCCTATGGATATTCATGGTATAATATTAGTATCATATGCCTTGTAATTTTCTATATTTGATAAAGGTTTATAAAATACATTTATGTATGCTTAGTATCCAATTGATATGGGGTTGATCATCATGTACTTATATGGAATTATGTTTATCAACATGACCTTATGGGTATAGTCTAAGAGTATTCATCAGTGTTCTTTGTGTTACTTCATGATTAGTGTATATCACCATATATAATACTTCCTTGTATTATAGATGCATTTTCTGATGTGATATTGGGTATGGGTTGGTTTACACTATATCGAGAATGAATCAACTACTATCATCAGTCAGTATATTTCATTCTAGTTAATTTTGATATTTATAATCTTCATAATGAGTGGTATTTTTCAGAAGGTCATTCAAGAAATAATGGTTATTAATTTGAGTTGATTTTGGACTATTCTTCTAGTGTTTTTCTATATGAGGAGGTGATTTATCCTACAGTCATTCCTTATTTGGTTGACCTATTCTATGATTTTTTTCCCAAGGGAATATGAGGGTTTCCATTTGAGAGAGAGGTTGAGTTTATGATAATGATCTGGTCATGTTTGGATCCCAAATCAATTTATATTTATTAGATAGATCCTATATATCTTTAATATTTAAAGGCTCGATTAGATTATTCAAAAGTGAAGATATTTATATTCCAAATATTATTCACTTTGGGTGACCCTATATTTTTTAAGGATAGTGGATGGATGGTTAGGCTTATGTGTGGATTAATGGAGGTTTAGCTAGGTGATGGTCATAAAATGGTATTCTCATCCACATATTAATGTTTTTTTGAAATTTTGAGGGGATAAAAGTTTTTTTATTAGATTAAAAAGTGATTAGGACATCCTCAACTACTCGTGATGAATTATCATGTTTTATTTACTACCTTTAGGAGTAGATATAACTTGAATGAGTATATTTTGATTTTGTTTTAAAATAGAAAACATAACATTATTATGTATATCCTTGATGAATAGGGTTGTTCATTCATGTTTAGACTCATATTTAGTGGTATTCTATGATGATATTTCAGTCTAATCTAGGTTATAGGTGGACCATGAAATTTATTTGGAGATCATTCTGTGAAAAATGAAAGAAAATATTCTTTATGCCAATATTTTTATGTGTTAGTTCTTGATCAGTGTGATCTGTTTCTTCAAGCATGTGATATCAATCGATGAATATCATTGTATATTAAAAGGTTAAAGTTGTGGTTTCTTTATAGTAAAATTAATTTTTTTGGATATCCATTATAACCTCGGATTTTTAATCTATTGCAAGATCTTCATTCAAGGACTCTCTTGATTGATAGTGTTAATTGATACACTACCCAAAATGTGGAATTGGTTCCAATGGTATGATTCTTACAAGAGGTCCTTCTAGGAACTGAGGGGTAGACTAAAATTTTTATAATTTCTAACCATACACTATCAATGTTAGATATATAATATCTGTTTTGATATGTTGATAAATAGATTTGGTGTGGTTTAAATGAATTATGGGGATGATTTTTCTAATGTTCTATATCAGATTATTCAATTTTAGGAGGTATAGGTTGCCTGTAGAGAGCGGTATATTATGATCATATTGTATAATATGGTCCTAAATGTTCAAAAGTATCTGGTAAACACAACCCTTATGTTCATGATTATTACATACTTTCCCACTGGAGGGTAAAATATAGTTAACTCTCTATATTTTATTTTCTGATGATGAGGGGTAGTACATATGATAGGGATCCACCAAATTATTGTTCCCATGATGATGACGAGGTTCATTATGGTTAGGGTCATTTGTTCATAACTAAGAGAATGAACATGGAGCTGATGTGGGATTCGTATACCTTAATATGGATTTTATAGGTTCCCGAAACAGCAAAAGCATGGGTGGGATGGTCCCCAACTTTGTTTTGTATTCATATTCAATGAACAATCTCATATCTATCAATAATTAATTTCACAATCCATAAAATTGAATAAATGAAATAGGAAAAAGGAAAATAAACCTTGAACCAAGATAGAGGATCAGCATATTTTTATTGTAATTAATTTAATTAAATAAGAATTACCTCCAAGGTGATTCTTTCTTCATTGATGTCTTCGGCCATAAATATATAGGTGTACTATTGTTTCATTGTATAGATCATGGGTAGATCTCCTCTTGCAGTGATCCAAACCTATTCTATGAACCTCCAGATGTCAATGTGGGCATATATAGGTGCAAGCATGGAGGATCATTGTGCTTGTAATTTCCAACTTCAATAGCCTTGAGAACCAATTCCAAAGAATTATCCCTGATCCGGTGGAGGAGGATCTCTCTCATTCTAGAGAGTGTTCTTGGAAAGGGTTAAAGGCTCTAGGATTTAGATATTTTCTCAAATTCATTATTCCTAACACACTAGGCATCTCTTGGCTAATGAGATAGTAATTTAACCGTGCATTTATTTCACTAGGGTAATAATAAATAATTTTCACAAGTACCTTTAATTATTTCATTAATCATATAGAAACACCCATGTCAAGTAATAGTATAAATATAATTATTTCCTGACATATTCTTAACTTGTGAGTTATAAATAAATATAATTTAATCAAATAATATTCAATACTATTATTTCTCAGTGGAATATTAAAATTGGTCCAATAATCCTCTATAATATTTATTAATTATTCTTCCCACAATATATTATCTTGAATAACTAGTGATAGAATAAATTTGATCAGGCATACATGAAGAATTATTAAACCATCATTGGGAATAACATTTACTCAACTTGTTAAATAATAAATAATTTAATTTATATAATGGATACACTTACTTTTTAACCCTCTAGGAATATTTCTTAGTGGCATTAGGTGGAGCTTCCAAAAGTTCAAGGATAGCATCTACAAACACTCCAAGACAATCTTAGAGAAAGAATTTAATGCTGCAATGACATGTTACCTCATAAAAATGTTTACCATCAAATATACTCCAATTATCACAATATATTTATTCGAGAAGGTTGCATTCCAGCGCCATCAACCTATATGATCAATATATCAGTCTTTGACTTTTCAGAAAAAGAACTTTCCTATTGATCACTATGGAAATTGATTTGTTTCGGCTATATCACTTCCATAAAAGGGAATGAGATATTATCTTTTTTTAAACAACAAAATGGATAGATACTTTCTCAAATTATTTATTAATGTAATAATACTCGTGATGCACCCAACACATCATACCTCATTGTGAACATCTGTTGTCATGGTTTTTAATAATACATCTATTTTCATGAATCACAATAATCATTAATAATAATCATAATTTCTATGGAACAATTAACATGTCTGTAGAGAGGAACATCCAATGAGACATAGAAATGTGGATTTCCTACTAGCGAGTCTTATTATCAAAATATCCTCATGGACATTACTGAGGGTGCACACCATGAGAAGGTAACTAAAAGTCCTATGAGTCTCCACCCTAGTTAGTCTATATCATATGTGTCCCTAAAATTTTATCATATTGTTATGGAACATATATTGATGAACAATGTCATAGAATATCTGAGTTCTCATCAAAGTAGGATCTTCTATGTTCTTTTAGTGTGGAAGTTACTCTTTAGACATTGGCACATATAATATTACATAGAATAATAATAATGTTGTGATAAGTGATTTATTAGTATTCAAAACCATGAATATAGGTTATCAATGACTAAGAAAATAAGTTGGTTCTAAGGAGCCAACTCAAATAGACTCCCACTTACACTAGATCCAACTACTGAAATTCTTCAGTATGCTAGCTCTCACATGATACACAAGATTCTGCTAAGATAGGATATTAGTAAAGGGGTCCACCTCAATATCTTACATTGATAATCTTCTCACTACAACATCATCCCTTTGTTTAAAATCATCCAAGATGTGATACTTTCAGAGTATGTGATTGTCCCTTGAGGTGACCTTGTCTCTATTGCAAGATCCACTGCTATAGTATTATAACAGTACAATGTGATAGGTTCTTTACTATTATGTACCATATTAAGCTCCAGTACAATGTTACGAATATAAGAAGATTCCTTGGCTGCATCAAAAGCCTCTATATAATTCTAATCTATTATAGAATTAGCAAAAATTGGCTTTTTGAACCCTTCCAACTCACAGCTCCTCTGTTGAGACAAAAAACATATCCTGATTGTTTCTTCAGATAATTATGATCTATCTAAAAACAAACATTAATATACCCTCTTATGACAAGTTCCCAATCTCATCCATACACTAGGAACATATCCTTAGTTCATCTCAGATACTTAAGTATAGTATTAACAGTTATCCAATGATATTCTCCTGGATCGTCTCAATAACTTCCTACCATGCTCAATGCATATGAATCATCAAGTATAGTACATAACATGGAATACATAATTTATCCTATCACTGATTATTATTAGATCTTACTCATTCTATCTTTCTCCTATTGTCTATAGGGAAACAATTTCATAGAATTATGTAAACCATGTAACACTAGAACCAAACCCCTCTTTGATTATTCCATACTAAATTTCTTTAACATATGGTAAATATATGTTATTTTTCTTAGTTCAAGAATCCTCTTAGATCTATCATGAATGAACTTAATCCCTATCATGTAGTATTTTTTACCTATGTCCTTCCTGAAGAAGCACTTGTTTAACCAGTCTTTAATAGATTATAAGACTTGTATCTCATTTACAACAAGTAACATGTTGTAAAACAAATACTACTAGGATAAAGACCACATTCCAACTAATAATTTATTAAAAAAATGGATCAAATTAATTTTTAATGATACCAAATTCATTTATGGATTCATCAAATCGAATGTTACATGACCTAGATTCTTGCTTCGGTCATGAAAATGGTAATCTACAACTTGAAAATCCTTTTGGCATCACTTGGTGTAATAAACCCTTCTTTTTGAGACATATAGATATCTTCCTGAAGGATACTATTATGGAATAATGTTTTTAAATCCATCATCCAAATATCATAGTCATTGAAAGATTCTATGGGAAATATATTTCTGATGGATTTAAACATGGAAACTAGAAAAAAAGATTCATCATAGAAAATTCCTTGGAAATTTTTAAACCTTTTAGCCACAATCCATGCTTTATAGGTACTTAGATTATCTTCCATGTCCAATTTCAACATTAATATCCATTTACACCCAAAAAGATTTACATCAACTAGTGCATCAACCAGAACACAAACATGGTTCTGATACATGGAATCCACCTCAAAATTCGTAGCTCCTGGAAATCATTCAGTTTCTTAGCTCTCTACTGACTCCATATAGGAGATAAGTTCATCATTGTCCAATAATAATGAGTCCCCATCCTCAGTTACTATAAAACCATATCCCTTGGTTTTCCTTACTTCTCTTTATCTCCTATGTAGTACTTTTGTTTCAGGAACTACTTCTTCCATAGGGACCTATGGAAATTGTTCTTATACCATAAATTATATACCTTGAGCATAAACATCATAAAATTCAGTCATGCTCCAATAATTTTTTTTGAGGATGTGTTACCTCTCATGAAATATGTATTGTCTAACAACATTTAATTTCTTGTCTGAGGGGTTGTATAGGTAGTATCCCTTTTTTCCATGGGATACCCTATAAAGATATGCTTCATGCCATGGGATACTAGTTTGTTTCCTTAGAATGTCTTAAAAACATATCTCAACCCCATATATGTGTATGTGATAAAAAGGGTTTCTTTCCTCTCCATTGCTCGAAGGGAATTCCATTTCCCTCTTTAGTTGGTACTCAGTTTAATGTTTATGTCACATTTTTCAATGCATATCTCCAAATATATAATAGAAGATTTACATGACTAATCATCAACCTTACCAAGTCTAACAAGGTAAAATTCCTCCTTTCCCTAACACCATTCCATTGTGGTGTATAAGGTGGAGTGACATGAGATAGTATCCCAAAATCCTGTAGAAATTCAAAGAACTATTGGTTAAGATATTATCCACCTCAATCCAATGAAATATTTTTCATCTGCTTACCAAGATGAATATCAACATCATTCTTAAATTCCATGAATTTCTCAAAGGACTCAAACTTATACCTCATCAGGAAAATATATCCTTATCCACTCAAGTCATCAGTAAAATTTATAGACTAAGAATATTCACCTATAGATTCTACTATCAATGGTTCACACACCTCAGTGTGCACCAATCTAAGAATGTATGTGGCCCTTTCACCCTTCCCACCAATTGGTGGTTTTTTTATTTTTCCTTGTAATCAAGAATTACATCTATCATGTGATTTTACCTTAGCAGAGTCTGAATAACCATCTTGATAGAGCTTTATTATGTGTTTGTCTTTTACAAGACCAAGGCGGTGATGCCAGAACTAGGTGTTTTATGAGTTATTTCAACATTATTCATTATCAATTGCCAACACATGGTATTTGTAATTTAATAAATAGTTTCCATTATTTAAATGTCCCATATTATGACATATGATGTCCTTATAAAATAAACAACATTTATTTATGATCATGAAAATCAACCCATTAGTATCTAAAAATTTTACAAAAACTATGTTCCTGGTAACAATTCGTACATAATAATAGTCACATAAAACTTGTATCATCCCTATTGGAAACATAAGGTGGTAGTCACCAATGGAAAGAGTAGCTAGCCTCACACCATTGATAGATTCCTGATCCACCTCTCCTCTAGAATTTTTATGAAATCTACTTAGTTCATGCATTTGAATATGTATGTGAGCACCAAAAGCTATATCTAATACCCAATGGGTAGAAATGGATTGATTTCACTTAATAATGAGTTAAAAATTGGATTCCCCTTGGACCTATGTTTTTTTCATCTCCCAGTGGCTCGATGATCCATATGAAAAACATACTGCCTCATTTTCCTTTCCCTGCCTTTGGAACTTATTCTTATTTTTTAGATGGTTATCTGGTGATTTAGACTATTTATAAGTCTTAAGCCCCATTACCATTTCCTTCCTATTCCTATTCACCCTATATACTATGGTATGGTCACACCCCATGTCCTTATCAACATGGCGAATCATGGTCTAATGTTCTGATAGACTCTTATCATTATTTCCCATCTTATAATTCATAATAAAACTCGAGAAGGTCTTTGTTAGGGATGAAAGTATGAGATCATTACTCAACTCATTTAGTAATATAACCCCTAATATGTCTAGACACTCAATATAGCTGATGATCTTGACTACATGATTCCTAGATGGTGAAAACTCTCCACACATAGTCTTGAACAATTAATTGGAGATCTCATAACTCTCTTGTATCACATTCTTTTGATAGAGATCCAAAAGGTGATATATCTTTCTATAAGCATCCATTTACTCTTGTTTATTAAATATATAATTGGACATGGATTATACCATGAAGAACTAAGCTTTTATAGTATCATTATGATGTTTCTTATATATAGATAGATCTTTATCACTCACCTCATTTCTAGGCGCCAATTCAAATTTTTCTTCCAGCACATACAATTTCATTTCATGGTGAAGGATGAAAAGTATGCACCTTTTCCACTCCTAGAAATATTTTCTGGTGAAAAGGTTTTACTTCTCGAGTATTGATCGCAACAATATGTTTAATTTCATTTTGATGTTCTTTTTAAAAATAAGATGAGAATAATTTTAGTAGTTTATCTTATAAAATTTATAAAAAAATGAAAATTATATTTATTAGTCTCCCACTATTTTATTAAAACCAAATATACCTCACAAATGAATTCTGAATATCCTAATGATTGGATATTCTAGTAGAATGGATCCAAATTCCATTATCATTACCCCAAAATTGACCAGTCAAGAAACTCAAATTGTTTTAGGAAAGTATTCTAAATTCCAACTGCATTAACTCACAGTTCCTTGATCCATTGAGTGGACTCCCCAATCCTGAAATCATTAATTTATATTTCCTTATTTGGTAGTCATCCTTTTATATGAACAAAGTCAAGCTAACCCAAAACATCATATTATAATTCCCTGATGATTGAATTCACTCCAACTTTAGCTTGTCAAGCACTTTGAACTATGGTTCGATTCTATCTGAACTAATGGAAGGTTATACCAACTTATTATTATATGGAGGGATGTTATCATTTATGTTTAAATTTCCTATTATTATCGTTTCACATTCTTATTAATATTAAGTGGTATATTCTTAAGTTATTAACTATTTATTATTTAATATTTACACATAATCCTATTTATATTAGTTCCATCTTCCATACTTGTTAATTAATTAACTATGTGATCATAAAAAATATCCATAATTAATAACCATACAACTGGTAGAAATAAAATAATGGGTGTGATCATTAGATTTTTCTAATTGTTAATTTATTTATTGGTTGATAAACAAATCACTATCCTAGGGGAGAAACACCATGAAATATTTAAGGTTTGTGCTTTTATCTTTCCACCTACCAACCTTTTTATCTCCTTGGATTTGTTCCACCTAGGCTCCTAACATTAACCGCATCCACTGGCTTGGGATCTATATCCATTACATATGATATTACTCAGATGTAGGTTAGGGGTAAAGGGGGGTTTACATAAATGAAACCATGGACATGTTTCCCTAAATTATAATGAGGAGAGAAGGGACACATGACAAAAATTTAATTTAATTATAAATTAAAAGGACACCAATCACACACAGAGGTCTCATCTAGCTCAGGATTATCCACATGCACGCAAATAATTTTACATTTAAAAAAACTAGCATTAAATTCTTAAATCATTATTATTTAAGATAAATTGTGCTTGAATTGATTAGTTATGGTAAATAATTAATCAATCCTTTTATCTTAATACTTTTTATAATTTTCTTGAGATTCTCATCAATTATAATTTTAAAAAAAATAAACATCATTTAAAATTATCCTTGTACATAAATGTACCATGGAGGTAACCTGGTGAATACCCTTCCAAATATACTCAGCATATATTATACATGAATAAACATTATTTTTTGTGATATACAGAATGAAATAATTATCACAGACATTCATGATGTGTACTTCATGGATGATTAAACATATTACATGACTTTTTAGTAATGTTTCATGATATATTTCATGTATAATAATAATTGTAACAAAACTTATACATGATATCAAAATCTAAACATTACGTATATATTAAAGTTTAAATTCTACATAATTTGTTAAAAGTACACTACGTGTATATCCAATCTAAATGGCATGTAATACCTTCACTATCTATCTGAATTACACACCTAGGGACTTAGAATATGAGGTGTACTTATTAATTCTTGGAGTACATGGTGTGTCCAGTGGGCCACACTCCATGTTGACTCTATGTTACATGACCGCCAGTCTTCTATGTCGTGTATGGGACAAACCACCTAATCCTTACCCAAAAAGGGACTACATGTCGTGTCCAGTGGACCACACAATGTTTAGTCCATCTAACAATGTTCCAGTCTATCATATTCAACATGTAGTGTATGAATTAACTACACATTGTGTCTTTAAGGCATACGATTTGAGTAATTTCTGAACTACTCATGATGCATTGAACATAACTACTCTGAGTGTAATTTTGATTACACGACATGTACCACTATGTTACATAGACAAAATCCTTAGAACCTTTATATGAGATCCTCAATATAATATTAATCATGAAATTAATCGTTCAAATTATATTTTCATGAAACGATAGAGGAAGAAATAAATCTCATCATTCATATTAAAAGGAACGATGAAACTTGAATTGAAAAACCAAATTATAAATTCTCATATCACCAACGATTATTAAATAATTATAAACAATAATATTCCCACTCTGATACAACTCGTAGGTTCTAAGTGTAGTGGAAGTGCATGAGGGATGGTGACGAACATTATTTTTTTCCATATTCAATGAACACTCCGGGATCTATGAGACGATGAACGTTGTGATCCATGGAATTGAATCAATGATATAATACAAAGAATAGAATATTTGAACTAAGATAAGGGATAAAAATATTTTGTTTATAATTAATATAATTAAATAAGAATTACCTACTTGGTTATTCTTTCTTCACTGTTGCGTTCGGCCAAAGATTTTCATGTGTACCATCACTGTGTTGTAGAGATCAAGGGTATATCTCTTATAGAAGTGATGCATACATATTCCACGTGTCTCTGAACATCATCAAAGGAGTCTTTGTGGGTTAGCATTGAAGATCCTTTCACTTATGATGTACTCCATCAATCGCCTTGAGAACTACTTCCAAATTATTCTCCTTGATCTGGTGGATGAGCATATATGTCATTATTGAGATATTTTTTATAGGGGGATGAACTCTTTAGGCTTTAGATATTTTTTCTAATTCTTTGTTCACAACACAATAGACGTTTCATGGATAATGAGAGAATAATATAACCAGAAATTTATTTCACTAGGGTAATAATAAATAATTTTCATAAGTGACTTGAACTATTTCATTAATCATATATAAATAACCATGTCAAATAATAATAGAAACATTACTATTTCATAACATTATATTAACATTAATGTTATAAATAAATATTGTTTAATAAAATAATATTTAATATTACTATTTGTTACTGAACTATTAAACTCACCCACAAATCCTAATCAATATTTATTAATTATTCCTAAAATAATATTTTCTCTCTAAAAAATAGTGGTGTGATAAATGCAATCAGGAAAACATGATTATTTATTAAACCATGATATGGAATAATATTTTTATTTAACTTTTAAAAAAATAAATAATTTAACTAAGATATTGGATAGACATAGTGTGTGACCCTTTAGGCCTTCTTCATAGTGGAATTAGTTGGAGCATCATAAATTCCATGGTAAGTATCTAGAAACACACCAAGGCACTCATAAAGAAATAAGTTAATGTCACAACGACATGTTACCTCATATGAACATTTTTTGAGTAAAATTATCCCTTTTTCAAAATATCTCTAATCTAGTTGGTTGCATGCTAGTTCTATCAACATATATGCCCAAAATATCAACCTTTGACATTATATAAATAGAACTTTCCTATTGATCACCATGGCCTTGGATTTACTTAGGATATATCATTTCTATAAAAGAGTCTGAGATATCATCATCTATTAAAGAACATAAGGGATAATTCATTTTTCTAATTATTCATTAATGAAATATTAGTCATGATGCACCCAACATATCTGACCTTACCTTGGACATCTATTGTCACATTTTTCATCAATACATCTATGTGCATGATTCATAATACTCAGGATTAATAATCCTAAAGTCTAATGACCAATAAACACATCCGCAGATAAGAACATCCAATGACACATAGAAATATGGATTTTCTACTGGCAGCCCTTCTTCTCATAATATCTCCCTAGACATTACCAAGGGTATACACCATGAAATAATGCCTCAATGTAATATGAGTCTCCACCCCTAGTATCCTATACCATTTTTGTCCCTAAAATGATATCATCTAGCTACAGAACATATATTCAAGAATAGTTTCATTACACATCTGGGTTCCCATCGTAGAAGGGATCTGCTATGACCTTTAGTCTGAAAATTAATCTTAGAAAATTATCACATACAATGTTACATAGAATAAAAACCACGATGTAATAAGTAATTTATTAATAATCAAACTCATGAATATAAGTTATCATAAAGTAAAAAAGAATTTGGTTTTAGGGAAGAAACTATAATAGATTTCTCGTGTTGGGATTAAGGAGATATACCACAATATATTTAGATATTATTAGAGTCCTTTGATGGAGAAAGACATAGTGGGGTTCATTTCATGATTATTTACCTATTAATGACTAGTTAATGAGTATTAATAACCTTAAAGTCTTCTACAGTCACTTCATTTTCTTGAGTAAAAGTTAGTTAATGTGAATATGTATTTCATGAAGGGGGTGTTGATGATACACCATGATAGTGATGTGATATGTTTTTTTTAATTGGTTGACATATATCAAAAATTTGATATCAATCTAGAATAAATTCTCCATCAATGAGTTTAGTAGGTTGTATATTTATGAGATTGTGTTTTTAATGGTTTTCCTCAGAGTATTATGACTTTTCATGATGATTTTTTATGTTTTTCTTTTAGTTGGTTCCATAAAAAACTAAATATATAAGTGAAAATTAGAATTTCAAACTGTACTTATATCAATGGGAAGTCAATTAATACTATTCGTATTCGAGAGAATAAGTTGAGAGAATATATACTAGAATTCCATAGTTCATGGGAGTGTCATCATTCCTTGGCCATGATCACCTATTAAAATAGATATCATGCATATATTTATATGGAACCAATTACGTTCATGAATGTAAGGCCATTTTAATAACATTTTTGTTTTATAGAGGTTATAGAGTTAGTAGTTATTATGATAAGACTCATATTAAAGATGTCAAATCATATCTAGTTAATCTGAAAGAGGTTGGAGACATACTATTATGGGAATCATTCCTATATGTACTGTTGATATCATTATTTTGATTTTTTGGTTGGTGAATGGGTTTTCTTATGAGTGTCACCATGTTTAGGACAATATCATTTTCAAACATAGACGAAGTTAGTGCCCAGATATTTTGGTCCCTTTAACATTTTCAAGAGGTTTGGTACTATGGAATACATATTAGAACATCATATGAGTTTATATGATATGATAAATCTATTTCATGATTCTACATTAATGATATAGCACCCCAATTCTTCTTATGTGATCCACATCAATCGCATAAAGATAAAAACTAATGTGTGGATTGGGAAACAACATGTTCATATACTATATATGAGTAAGAACACTCTCTATAGGAAGATGGTTCCCCTGGTATGTGTGTAATGGAAATACAGGAATATCATTTTGGATACTTGGGAGAAGGATTTAGATATATAGGCATAATGGGAAAATGATTTCTCTTATGGGGCTTGGTGATTATCAGTGATGTATCTTAGACATGATATTCTATATAGTTGGGTGGTTATAACACCCTAACTATTTCATGAGTTTTTTTTAATTTATACAAAACCTAATGTATTTACCTATTTTATGGTAATTATATATTTTTTAAGGGTACCAAAGGTTCAATTTCAAGAGTTCTCCATGCTTTGGGGATGAAATTCTACTACAGGTGGATCAACATACCAAGAAGCATGGGGATTTTTCTCTAATGATGGGTCACGTATTATTTAAATATTATAGAAAGAAAAGGATAATACCATAGTAGAGGATGGATATGGAATCACATGTTTTTTTTTGAAAGTAACATATGTTCTATATAAGTGTATTTCTTATGATATAAAATATATAATCCTTCTACATGTAGTAGGTGGAATCATGATGTTGCGGTAGTGGGGGATCATTGTTCAATGAAGGTAGAAGGTTTCACTATGATACACCATTCTATGTGAGGCCTTTGTGTCATTATGAAGAGTATAATGTAATATCGAGACCTAGTTATTAGTGGTTTTGTTTTTTTATTTGTCTTGGGGAGGATACTACTCCATGGATAGAGGGGCCACACCATAACGGTGACCCCAGTAAGGGAATCACTTCAGGATAAGAATGGATAATCTATAGTTAATGACTTTTTATATTTTAGAAAATAATAATTTAATTAATTAAATTGATAAAACATAATAAATGTGGGTTCCTTATTTCTTCAATAGTTCACAATGATAGGCTCCCATCTCATTTTTTTTTATTTTCTCTTCAAAGAGATTTCTTATTCATTCTTAGCCAGAAGCTGTGTGAATTTTATCCAGGGTGGTAGCTATAGGTTATTAAATCATTCATATTTCATTTATTCTACGTTTCTTCCACATTTTGATATGTTTCACCAGACATTTTTTAATATAGGTATTTTTCCTAATTTTATGTTTCCTTTCGATTATAGATGACCTGCTTGGTGATATTTAAAAAGGACTACTAAAGTGTGTATAGGTTGGTGGTTCTGAAAAAATCAATATCATTTATGATTATTTCATGAAGTGTGTGATATGTAGTCTCTCAATCCATTTTTGGTTATCATATAATTAATTAAAATTATTACCCTTGAACCTGTTTTAGTTGGGTGATGATATTTAAGATCGTTATACACCCTCATGTTATTAAACTATGATAAAATCAAAAAAAATCATTTGATATTTATAGTGACCAAATCCTTTTACACATATCTGTATATAATTTTTGATATAAAAATGCACTAAAGACAAGCCGATGATACATAGGCCTAGTATCTTTGGAAGACCAGGTACATAAATCATAAATATAAAAATAAAATAAAATTCCATTATTTTAATCACCAAAATGAGATACTAAATCCATTTATGTTCATAAACGCACATAGTATATCCTAGGGAAATACATAGGAAAAATATGTGAGCAAAAAATATCAGTAAGATTATAATCACGATAACAAAGAAAAACATATGAGTAAAAAAGGGATAATATGATATCATAAAAGGAAATGACAATGAATAATCATATGGAAAAATAAAAAAAGTATATAAAATCATAATATCATCAAAATATAGGAATATGAAAATAACATAAACAAAGGCATAAGCATATATAAAGGCCAACTGCCAACAACACCACATGGCGGAAAGTGTCCCATCATGGATTATGATTACTCTCCAATCCCATACATATCATCTCATGAGACATAATATTTACACAATTTATTAGAGAAATATGAAAGTGCACTATTTATAACATGTAAATGCATATTTTTTTGACAAATGTAAATCAAATGTGATGAATAAACCTGTGAATTACCCCTATAATAAAATGTGTTGTGTATTCCAACCTCATTTAAAAATAGAAGGACATTTAATTTAAATAAAAATAGGATATGGAATTAAATATTTTGGATGTTAATATCCAAATGAATAACCATATCCTATAAATATGTTTTTTATTATATAAAAACATCAAGATAAATGGTAAATAATTGGGTATATAATTGAACATTCATTGTGATGTTTTAAGGAATCGGTTGAAGCTTTTAGAAGAAAGAATGAACATGGAATTTTATTATAAAACATAATGAAAAACATAATGGTTATCCATATTCCATTAATTTATGAAATCATGAATATGAATAATTAATTCTATATATTGTTATATCAAATGATTAAGGGATAAAACTGTCCCCCTTAATCAGTTTTGATTTTAAAAAAGGAATTTGAGAAAT
The DNA here is from genome assembly GCA_963277665.1 of Viscum album. NCBI lineage: Eukaryota > Viridiplantae > Streptophyta > Magnoliopsida > Santalales > Viscaceae > Viscum > Viscum album. Next base: position 458,184,318 of record OY728141.1, on the reverse strand, counting down.
GAACTTGAGGTTTTTATAACCAAATAAAATATTGCGATAATAAGATTGATATATATTTAAGATACATATAATAGATTTTAGAAGAATTACATAACATCCAATATATATTATATGAGTTAGAGTGAGAGATATATCATAACCTAAAGAAAATAATTTTGTCTAGAGAGACCCCTTACCTTAGTTCTAAAATCATTTTTCACTGAGACTAAACATAATGGTCAGTAAAATTATATTTATTAATTACTTAACTCATAACACTTTAAATATATTTTATTTAGTATAATTTCATTTTGATCATTTACAACTATTACAGTGAGATAGAGAGTTTAATTTCATTATTATGAGGGTGTTCGTTTCATAGTTCAAAGGTCAAATCACTTGGGGATAAATATTAACATTATCTTATAATGGAATTACAACTGTTGATATTAAATAAAATCATAGTAGTATTCTTAAATAAATATAAATGGTCCCAAATATCCATATATTTTTAAAAATATTTATGATTCATTTACTAAAAATGTTAATGTTATATTATTACTTCATTTAGATGGTTTTACTGACCATCATGTACTAGAGTCACCATATATAATTCAATGATTATATATTAATTCTAGAACATATAATAAGTCATAATATACATATTATCATCCTATTTAAGATTATTAATATTTCTATGTACATCCATGGATGTGGTGAGTAAAATTATGTATGTTGTTCATGGTGGTAATGGATCCACAATAATCTAAAAAATGTTTTCATTTTAGAATGAGGAGAGAAGAGAAGAGGATATATGATAGATATTAAATTAAAATAATAACATTCCAATATATTCATAATTTTATATTCATTAAGACATGTAATATGTGTGATTTAAGGAAGATATATAATAAGAAACACATTTAAATGGTGCAGATTGAGAATATTACCACATAATCATCATCTTATGAAATAAACCTTAAGGGAAATTGGTTTTTCCTTTTGTTTAGACCATAAATTTGAGGAAAAGATGGAGATATTTGGGAATATTATTAGATATATTTTTGGAATTATTTAATAATTATATTGTGTGGGTAGAGGGGGTGGGGTTGGGTAATATTTTTAATGTGGAGAGGGGTGTTTTTTATATTATATTCATTAGATTTTTATTTTGGATCAAGACTACCAAAAATGAAAAAATGTTTTAATAAATATAGTCAATGGTGCATGTAAGTTTGAAATAATGAATTCTTTCACCACACCTTATAAAATTAATCATGTATTTTACTTATAAAGTTAAATATATTATTTTTATATATTTTACTAGTCACAATATATTCAACTATTTTAGAGTATACCAAAAAATGATTTTAAATTATTTTTAAGTCTATATTCTAAAAATAAAAAACATTTTATTAATATAAACATTTGAATATGTTTTTTTTAATATTTATTTATTTTATAAATACCATTTTTTATATTGTGATAATTTACATACCCTTTTAAAATTATTTATGGTAGTAAGTTATAATATCATTATTATGAAATGTAATATTAATTTATAAAACTATTTTATTAAAATAAACAATATTTTTAATCATAGTATTTTATTAAAAATGAAAATAAAACATGTAACTTATTCAAAATACTAACAATAATTTTGTTATTTTAAAGCATTTATTTACTTTTATCATGATATAAATATTATAGATTTTAATTTTACAAGATAACTAAATATCATTTTACATTAACATAGGATATAATAAGGTAATAATGGTGAGGTTTCTATCATAAGAGTCATATTACTATTCTAATGGCTAGATTACTATTATAATAGTCATATTTGTAATGTTGATATGGGTACCCTAATTTCGTTGAATACCTCATATTTGATTCATTATTCATTCAATTATATTTTATCTAAAGGATCTATATATTATCATTTTCATAATGAATATTTTATTACTAATAATTTGCTACATTTTTATAGGGTTTTTCATGAGTAAAGTCATTCTTGTGGATCAAGAAATTCAAAATTTTAATATTATTGTTTTTTGTTTATCAATTTTTTTATCTCATTTAAATACATTCAGTTCTTATGACTATTTTTATTCTCTAAATTTTATTGTAAAATAAATTTATTACAAAATTTATTCTATCATGTGATTCATGTAGATTTTATAACATAACATATTGACATATGACATAATTATATTATTTGAACTAGAATTCCATTGAGAAAAATAAGTGTTATTAGATTCTTTCATGTTGTGAAATTTCATCCTTGAAATATTATTTTACAAACTAAGGTAAAAACAAGCAAGGTTACTTTTTTTCGTTTATTATTCTGATTCACATGCCAAATATTTGTAGTTGTGGTTCCTCTATAGTAATTTGACTATGTGAGTTGTATTGTTTCATAGAACTATATCTCTATCATTGAAGATCTTCACCATATGATACACATATGAGAGATCATTTTCTAGCTACACCACCTATGAATTAATTACATGGGAGAGATCATATATTAACGTACTCAAGAAGTATTCATGGAACATGTTTTGTCTTTGATACATTTTGGTGGATGTTCTAGTTGATAGGCCATATCTATGAGGTGATCAAGAATCTCAAAGGGGTGATATACCTAAGACATAGATTTTCCTTCTCCCAAAATCTCATAAATCTCATCCATGAAGATATAAGAAGGGAAAATTTATCTCTAAACTCAAACTACATGACTATTCGATTATTTTAATCACATGTATTCTATCAACATTATGTTTCTGTGATGTGATACAGAATAGTATTGACCTTATCTACCATTTCATTCACCATCCCATGTACCAACACGCTATTTTCAATAACATTATTCTAACACATATTTATTCAACATATCTTCCCATTAAGTGATTCATGTGGTGGAATTTGTATTATTTATATAATGATATTAATCTATAATAACTAAAAAACTAAAGTTGTTGGTCACATCTTTATATGAAGTCAATCGACTATACTCTCAATATACACTCAACTGTTTGGATAGTTCCCTCATATAGGCCATTCATTTTTAGGTGGTAAACAATACTTAGGATCATGTCCATGTTTATATCATGGTGGATACTTTTCTAGAACATGGAGGTAATACTTTGATTTTTATTGAATAAAATTGACAGAGGTCTTCCATTTATTGTCACTACATCTTTGATGGATATCCTTGAAAGCTGTTCAAGTAATTATTCCTCACAAATTTCAATGAAGTGAGCGGTATTTGTATGATTTTACACTAAAATCCATATAAAATAATTTTATCTAAATGTCCTCTTATGACCATTGATAATGTTTAGGGTGATATTTTCACATTTACATAGTGTAATTGGTAATGCTTAAATCATCCCCTATGAATTTGTCCATCCATCATTCACTTTACATAATACATGACAGTTTGATAGATATTTCATAGTATCACCTTTCATATTTTACCACTAATACTAAACTTATAGATCTGAATAAATCTTTTTGTTATCTTGGTTGATGGATAAGTTCAAGCTATGTGAATTATTCAACATCTCTATTTTTATCTCATGACATGATTATACACAGTTCCATAGACCAAATCTTACAACTAATTTTCCTTTAACTATGATATATAAAGACTAACATTTTTATACTGTTTTATATATTTCATCATCATCTCTTTTATCATTTTATAACTTCTCCAGATGGGATATTTGAGAAATAACTTATGAAATGAGTGATAATGTTACTTTATTTATGAATCTCATGTCAATCATTTTAATGTCTAATAATATTGGATACTTCTCAGATATCAGAATGGATAAAGATATAAGATACATTATATATAGATCATATAACAATTTATTTTATTTTCCATTACGGTAATGGTTTGATGAATCACAATCCCTAATAAAAATCTGACCATCTTCACTTGTGCATATTTAGCATGTTTTGTGTCAATATATACTTCAAGCTATTGTAATCTATATATATATTAGACTTCTCCCAGTTGAGATAACGCCTCCAAATATTTAATTTGAATATCACTAAAACTAACACTAGATCATTCATTAGGATGTTCTATTCATTAATCATCAATTTCCTTGAGGAATTGGATATCACTATCATTTTTCATTAGCACACAAACCAAGCCACTATTTGAAGAATCATTGTGTACCAAAAATAGTTCCCCACATATGGGTTTTGTAAATATTAGTATAGTTATAATATTATTTTTCAATTTCATAAATATCTCTTCACGTTTATTGGTTATGAAATACTTTACTATCATTCGGGTCATCTGGGTTTGCAGTTTTGACAATCGTGAGATGTTTTTCACAAATCATCTTCAATACCTATCTAGTCTATGTAAACTACAAATCCCTATTATAGATGTGGTTTTGAAATACTCCACATTTTGTTTCTGTAATTATCCATATATGTCCCTTTTCATAATATAACATGTCCCAAGAATGATAATTCCTCCCTAAAAACCCACATTTTCAATAATTTTTAAAAATATTATCCTTTAGAAAATCCATTAAAACATTATTCAAATGATCCTCATGATCCACCATTCACTTGGAGTATATGAGGATATTATCTATAAATAATACCAAATATTTTTCAAGATTTTATCTAAATAATATATTACTAATTACTATCATGATTTCTAACGAATTAGTGGGTCAAATGTGGATCACTATGAACTCATAGTGTCGATACCTTATTAAAATGATATTATTGGGAATATCCACCTTCATTATCATTTATTAGTTATATTCTGACCAATGGTCCACTATAGAGAAGAATTGTGGCCAATCTATTTCATTGAATAATACATCATTTCACAGATGGTGATACGTTTTTTTATTTCATTGAGTTTATAATAATTAATTCATAGTAAAATTTATCCATAATTATTCTTTTTGAATAGGACTATAACACCCCATGGGGAAGAACTTAGGAATATAAAACTATTTTCATGATTCCCTTATAGCTACTAATTTACTTATTAAAACTCAATTGTGTCTATTTTGTATAAATTCATGGTTATTTATATAGATATATGTATAAGTTCAATGGATAACACAACCTCTCTGTTAGGAGTAAGACAGGATAATTTTTCAGGAAATACTTCAGTATAGTCACTATTAATGGGCATGTATTCATTAATTATTATATCCTTTTTCTCAACCATTTGATCTAAATATGATCACTCCTATGGTAATAATATCTATTATTGAGATGAATATTTTCAAGGAGATTAATTATCCTCCTTAAACATGCACACAATTATAGGATGACTCGGGATGTGAAGAGTGATCTCCCTCTCCTTAATGTTTATATTGGTATTATATAAGGACAACAAATTAATTCCCAATATAGCATCATATTTAAAAATATGATGTATGACATGTTTTTTTGGGAGTTCCAATCCCAAAAAAAATATTTATTGATGATTTATATTCTTATTATGAAAAAAAATTCCTATTTTTTTGTTCTCACAAATTTCATAACCCCCATATTCTGAGGTGGTGTCTGATTAAATATACTAAACATGAATGATAAGAATGGATGTATAGAAAAAAATCAAATAGTATGTCCGATATTATATAATTAACAACCATTATACCTATCACCACATGTATATAAGGGTCCACCTTGTAGTAGAGAAAACATATTTCATTCCGTGCTCTCTAGGACTTCAAGGTTTTTTCCGACTATTGTCTCTGAAAACCATTGGATTATATTAATTTCTTTCATAGTTACCCACATACTTTTTATTTAAACAATGTAATATATGATTTGTATTGATCTGAATCTTCTTTTTTTCCATTGTATTACTATTCATATTCATCATCGTTTGACATTAATTATGATAATTAAACTCTTTTATACACATGAAAAATCTAACTATTCCATTAAGATAGTTTTTGGGATTCTTCTTACCATATTATTAACATGTGGTTAGTTTTTTTTTACTTCTTCTATGGGAATTATCCAGACACCCCCATAATTAAACTCCTTTTTTCACTTTTAATCTACATATCCATTATGCCTCTAAGATTCATCAATCTTCATATCAAAATTATACGAAAAAAATATAATTTCTTCATAGGAATCAAAATCTTGAATCACCAATTATTTTCATAGAAATGACATTAATCCAATAAATAATATTCCTTACATATTATCAAAGTAAATCAAAAAGTTGGAGCCATAACATACAATACATTTAAAGTTTTCCCCATATGACCTAATAGACTCATTTTATTTTACATCAGTCTAAGAAACTCCCTCTCGATTTTAATAAAGAGAGTTTATGGTAATTATTTTATGAACCTTTTTCCCTGAATTATTCTCTTTCCATGGAATAAAGTTTCTATTTGGAAATTTTGTTCATCATTAGTGACAAAAATTGATCAGTTTCCCCCTCAATTACATAAATGAATACAATGACTTTATTTGGATCCAAGAATTGTATGATAGATATTATATTCTAAATTGAGTGAATCTATTATTCCATGGTGATGATATTATATGATCAATTAAAGGTTTAGATCCTTTTTCACAAAAAATAATTTAACACAACATTATATTTCTTAGGAAAGAAAGTTCATTTCACCTGATTCAAGTTATTATTAATTAGTTGAGTCATCTCTACTAGTACTACCAGGAATTTATAATCTCTTATTGAAACAAGTATAGACATATAATTTGGGAAATCATGAAATTGATTGTCACATTATTTGTTAAAACATTTACTCTTATTTCTATACATTAAAAAAATAAACAAAATAAAATTATATATTATAATATTGAAAATATAAATCATATAAAAAGTGAAACAATTAAAATAGAATTCAAAACTTATAAATGACATATAAATAATTACATAAGAGTCTCTAGATTGTAGTATAGATTATACATGGTAATTTTATAATTTTGTTTTATAACTCAAAAAATATTTTCTCGCCCTTTATAATTGTTTTTATTGATTTTTTAATTTTTAAAAGGAACATCCCAAGGGAGTATCGACAAGGTGTGAAGCACATTATCATTGTCATGAACTATTTACAAGTTGAGTTAATACACAATGAGCCTTTTCAAGTTTATTACTTCTCATTATGTCTATTATATTACTAGATCTATATGTAGTATCCATACATGGATGTAATCACATGTTAAACACTCTCTCTATACTTTAGTAAAATTTTGGGATATTTTAATATGCATAGAATTATCCTTAATATTTTAAACAATATATTTTCTTGATAGAACTGTAAAATTTAGAGACCTTACTATGAAAACAAATTTAGTTATCCAATCATTTTATACATATTTATATATGATTTATAAATTAAATATCCAATAAATCAATTCAAATGATTGATATTTATAGTGTATTTGGATGACCGAGAAAATAAAATATCAAGATGAAAATAAAATATAAAATCATTATTTTAATCTCTATAGTGATTTACTAAATCTATTTTCCATCTTAATACATCATAGGATAATGTGGAAAATAAATAAATAGAATAGGTGAGATAAAAATCCCAGAAAGGGAATAAACATGATCACTTTTTGTAACATATGAGTCAAAAGGCATAATATCATTTCATAAAAGGAAAGGCCCTTCAATAATCATATGAGAACATGACATAAAGGCATAGAATAATAATATCATTTAAACATAAGAATATCATAATAGTATTAATCATGATATATGTATAAAGAAAAGATAACTGGAAAGATAATATCAAATAATGGAAAAGGACATATCATGGATTAAGGTTACTCCTACATCTATTTAATATCATCTCGTGAGATATAAAAATTAAAAAAAAATATTAGAGAAATATCTGGGCACAACTATCAGAAAGTGTACATAATTATATGTGCCAAAAGGGTAAATCAAATGTATGGAATAAACATAAGAATTACCCATGTAAAGAAATGGGATGCATAATGTTTACTCATACCCAAATTAAAGGATATTTGATAAAAAAACATAAATATAATAAGAAATTAAATAATTGTTATGTTAATATATAAATAAATAATAATATGTATAAAATTTATAATAATTTAGAAAACATCAAGAGAATCAGTAGATAATTGGGAATAAAAATGAAACCATAAATTTTTTTTTAAATAATCAATTGAAGACTATTGAAGAAAGAGTGGGCATTTATATTTCTTTGAAAACTAATAAAAATTATTAATGGTTGTTCCTAAAATATTCCTCATTTTAATTAATACATTAATTTTACTAAGTAATTTTAAATATTTTCCCATTAAAGGATTAAGGGATAGAAATTTTCCCCATAATTGAGTTTGATTTTAAAGAATGAATTTAAGAAATTAACTTATTACATGAATAACCTCAACAAAAAATAGAAGGATGGATTTTGAGTTTTTTTGTTTAGAGACATATATAAAAAATTTAGATTCAATACATAATATTAAGGGGAGAGAAAAATTGAGTTATAGGGAGATATAGTTCATAACCCATATAAATTTGGGTAGTTCAGATATATTTGTTAACTTAGTTTCAAAATCATTATGTACTTATACTTAAAATCATAGAAAAAAAGTAGATTAATTATTTAAATAATTAAGAAAAATTTACCTCTATATTTGATTTAATATTAATTATATTATGTTATGTCACTACCATAAGTGATATATATAGGTTATTTTCATTGTTCCAAGCGAATTCACTTCATGGTTACAAAGTCAGATCACCTAGGAATAATTATTAATGTTCTTTTCAAACAGAACTACAACATCAGAAGTAAAAAAAAGAAATTGTATTTATATCATTTTATAAATATAAAAATTCAAATATCCATATGTTTTCTAATAGATATATTATTCATTTATTGAAAATTTTAATGTTATATTGTTAGTTCATTTGATAGGTTTTGTTGACCATCACAAATAAGGTATTTTTTTTAATTAAATTATTTTAAATTTATTATATAAAAAATAAAATTAAATAATATTATCAATATTATTGTATTTATAAATAATAATTTTTTTATTAGTGGTAAAGGTAGTGGAGAAAAATGATATATGTCATGCATTGATCTGTTTAATCCACAATTTTGTGATCAACATTATGATTTTAGAATTTAGATAGAAGAGAAGATGACGGACAATAGATATTCAATTAAAATAATAAAATTACATTATATTTATAATTCTATATTTAGTATGTTATGTTGGATGGTGAATGTGAGGAAGTGGTTGAAGAAGAAATAAATATAAAAGGGATATATTTATAATATTGCCTCTTAAACGTCGTCTCTAGAAATACACATGGTGTATTTTTTTCTTCATTTTATGATATTATAACTACTTGGAAGTACATGATAGAGTTGGAGAGATAATTGGATATACATTTTTTATTGTATAAGTATTAGAATGTATGAAGAGATGTGGTGGTGTGAGGTGTTGTTTATAGGGGTAGTGAGGGGTGTATCTAGACAATATATTCATTAGTTTATAATTTTGAATCAATATAGAAAATATTGATGAATCTCATGAAAATATATAGTAAATGGTGTATTTTATTTCAATATAATGTGTTCTTACAAAACCCATTATGAAATTGATAATGTATTTATCTTATAATGTTAAATTCTGTATTTTACATTATATAACTATTCACCAAAAAAGTAACTATATAAGAAAGTTAAAAAAATTCATCATAACTTTTTTTCAATGTGAATATATTAAATAAATCCATTTTATTAAAATATACATTTAATATGAGAAATTTGATTTCCAGATAAAATCATTATTTTTTTGAAAATTTTAAATTTTATTATTATGATTGATTTTTGACACTTTTGAAAATTTAATAATGGTATCAAATAAATATATTATCATTTTGATTAAAAATAAAATTAATTTAAAAACCATTTTGTGAAAATAAAATTTATTTTAAATCATTATATTTATTATAAAAATAAAATAGATTTGTCCTACGAAAATAAGAACACATATTTTATCATCATTAAAACATCTATTTACTTATATCATGATAGGAATATTGAATATTTTAATTTTATAAGATACCTAAATGTTATATTATATTTATATAGGTGAGTATATGACTCTAACAATAATATTACTATTCCAAATAGTTATATTACTATTCCAACTATCATATTACTGTTCAAATGGTCAAATTTGTAATGGCCATATAGGTTTCCAAATTTCTATAGATAAATCGTATTTGATTCATTTATAATTCCCTAGTATTATCTCTATGGTATATATAAATATATATATTAATTTTCAGGATGAAAATTTTATTTATAATATTTTGTTTCATTCATACGGTGTTATTCATCGAATTGGTTATTTTGGTATATCAATCATATAAATATTTTCATACTATAGTTTTCTTATTTTTATTTTTTGTAGCATTATAATATTTTAACTCGTTGTAGACATTTTTATTCTCAGTATGTAATTTATAACTCAATTTAGTAATTTTATTTGTTATATCATGTTGCAACTGGGAATTTTATAGTACTATATTACTAAATGTGAAATAATTTTAAAATCCAAAGTTAAAATCCATTGATAAAAATCTGAGTCATTATAATATTGACTTAAAGTGTAGTGGATTTATTAATTGTCACCAATTGGAATTTCCACGGAGTTACACGATGATTCATATGTCCATGATTTGGTTACTATTAGACACATTGGGAATAGGAGGGATTATGGATTATTATGTGTTTGTATGGGATTGGCCTATATAGAACTAGTTTCTCCCCCTATAGCCTTTACACAATTTATTTTCATTGGGTTGGGTATTCCTTATCGACTATCTTATATAACTAGGTAGGTTTTGAATGGTTTATGATTATGAATCTAGGTTGGGTGTGTATTAAATTACCTAGAAACAATTTAATGCATGTTGGATGATATTATAACCTTAAAGTGTTTTTTTTGTGATGTGATATTAAATTATTTATCCTTCTACTTTTTGACATGGTTATATAAATGGGGAGGATAAATCCTAATTTTATATCATGGGTATTTTTGGAATTATGTGTGAACTTTTATCATGTTATTCACGATGAAGGAAACTATACCAGTTATTTCCTATATTACTGACTAAGACATTATGCCCATGAAATTGGTATGAGATACCCATGAAGATATGGAATGGAATATTTATGTTTCCTTGATGGTTATTGGAGTACGATTACTTTCCCATTTTTTCTCGTAGAAGTGGGCTTCCCTAACCAGGATGTGATGCGTCTATGGAAGAGGAAGAGTTTCCTATATGAAGTTGTTCATTGTGGGATGTGATTCCCTCTCTTATGATGTGGCCTGATACCTAGGATGATATTCTCTTTTGAGGTTTCCATCATTCCTAGGGTTTTTTTTATGAAATTTTTTATTTTTATGGTATGTGATTATCATGTTCATATGCTTGATTGAGGTTGTTATATCCATGGTTATGATTATTTTTTCAAGATATAGTTCCCATGTATTAATGATTATAAATTAACTAGAATTAAATTTCCATTATTCTAACTATGTTTATAGGATGACTTTCCCATGTATAGAACATAATTCTAAGATTAGATGTTATGATTATAAGGACTCAGCCTTAAACCTTACTTAATCTTGAGTTATTTCAAGAATACTCATTGAGGATCTTTTAAGGTTTAGAGTTTTAGAGAATTAGGTCATAACTATTACATCTCAAAAGATTACAAGGTAGACACTTATACTAAGTTTCCATAAAATAAAAACTCTTAAAAAGAAACATGTCTAGTTCCATGTTTTAGATAGCATGTCTTTCCTTGATCCCATCCTTGACCCTATTCATCTTTAAGTCCTGTGGAAAACGTTTCAAAAACTTGGTATGAGCATAAAAATCCCAGTAAAGGATACAAAAAGAAGGAAAACTGTTAGTTTTTCAAAAAATCAAGTAAACCATGAATACTTTATCAAAGTAATACTTTTCACCTTTATGAAGTAGTAAAAACTATTCACTAAATAAAAGATCATTACTTACCCTTTTGTAACCAAAAGATTACCATAAAACCCATATAAAGAACACGTAATATATAAAGGTAACTTGGGACATAAACATACTTAAATGGAATAACCATATGGTAGACTTCCACACATATCACTAATGGAATAGCCATACGGCCGACTTCCATATCCAATGCATTGGAGGTTATAACTTAACCACCCATCCTGGTATTCACGCCACCACCTGTCATATGATTTATCATGTAACCACCCGTCAAATGTTTAAGTACCATTATAAAATCATAAGACATAAAACAAAAATAATGGAAAGAAAACATTTCCACATTTCAAACACAATATATCACTTAAATATATTGACATAACAAATCCATTATAAAAATAATTTTCAATACCAAAATACCTAAAAGATTATATGGAATTTATTTACTTTTAAAAACATTACGGCTTGTTGAGGAAGCCAAAGACCAAATAATATTCACGGCGGCGGAAAAAGTCGTTGTCACCGCGTACGTTAAAATAAACATTCATTTTTGTCATTTTGTAAAATGCTTCGTAGAAAAAGATTCCTTTTGTATAAAATTAAAAGTCAAAGAGTTTTATAAACCGTATAAAATAAAGCCTTGTATTATAACAAAATATTCCTCAATGAAAGGAGATTGAGACAAAGTCCCTTACAAAGACGGTATCCTCGGATTAAGGATAAATCAATTATGTAATTATGTGTGACAAACGAATACACCAAATATAAGTGGATATTGAGTGTAAAACAATCAGAGATAATTCACACATATTAATAGAATGACATATTCAAGGGGTACAATTTTATCCCAAAGAATCAAAATTGGGTTAAGAAGTTCCCTTGCAAAAATTTGACAGCCTAACGGCGTCACTTCAAAATTCAGAAAATGACTTGATGAGAGATAACAAGGGTATCTCATCACTTGGAAATAAAATTTACATCAATAAGGATATAGAAGAACATGTCCCAACATTACAATATGTAAATTAAAATACCCAACAAAAGAAGTCTTTTAAAAAGAGGAGGGTGAAAGGTTCCCTTACCGACTTGGGTATCTTTCGAAACATACACCCCATGAAAGAAGGAAAATACAACATTGATGTAAATAATCATAAACGAAAGTATATTACACAAAGAGTAAAATAATGGGAAGTACATACACCACTTAAAGGAAATTGTGGCAAATGTAGCATAAATTTCACGGGAATAAAAGTGAGATGAAAATCCCTTACGAAAACTCGGTAGCCTAACGGCGCCACTTAAAACTTCCAAAAATGGATTGATGAGATCAAATAAAGTCTCTCATCATATTAACATAAAGTGTACAGAAATAGTAATATAAAATAACATCCCCCAACATAACAAAGAGTATCTTAAAAGAAGTGACATAAAGGAGAGTACTTAAAAAGAGAGATATTGGATCTCTTACGAAAATTCGGCAGCCTAACGACGCCACTCAAAACATCCAAAATGGATTGATGAGAGAAAATAGGGTCTCTCATCATATGAACATAAAAAGTACAGTAATATTAATATAAAAGAACATCCCAATAATAAGAAAGATGAGCTTAAAAGGAATGACATAAAAGAGTGTACTTAAAAAGAAAGTGAGGGGTATGATCCCTTACCTCAAGTCTGACTTGTCTTGTCCATTTCTTTATATTCCTGAATAATAAACTTTGGTCAGTTTATAATTGCTTAAGTACGTCATTTAAATATTATTATTCATTTCATATCACATATTATAATTTTATAATAATTGGTTAATAATGTGAGTTCATATCAGATGTTTTTGTCGATGTTTGGTACATGAGTCAAAAATGAACTTGTTTGAAAATGATTGTCCATGTAGTTATAAGTAAATCATTTCTAGAATAGTATTAATGATTAAAATATAATATATATCCATTACATATTCATTTTATACTATTACATAACATTTGGAGATAAAAAAAATGAAAAACGCCATTCATGGAGACGGTAGGTCGTACGTACGCATGAACGCTACTTTTATTTTTTTTATCATATTGTTGGAATTAAAGATAAAAGAGATATATAAATATTATAATTCCAGAATTATATACATAATTTATATGTAATATATGACATATATATCCATTATATATATGTACTTATAATAGTACATAACATTTGGAGATAAGAAATGAAAAGTACCGTTCATGGAGACGGTAAGTCGTACGTACGCATGAACGCTACTTTCATTTCTTTGTCATATTAACGGAATTAGAAATAAATGAGAGATATATATATTATAATTCCAGTATAATATATATGTTATATAGGTCACATATGTTCATTAATTTCATTCTTTATACATTCCATGTATTGCATGAACGAGTCACATCACTTGAGGGGGCGGTAGTCCACACTTCCTCATATGAAATTATCGCATTTGCACAACATGAAAAGAATAAAGGTATGCTTTAAATATAAAATAAAGAAGCATATAGAAAACATAAATACCATATATATCATATATAAAATATATTTACATCATAATGGCCACCTTTAAAGGTGTTAAAAGAATATTGAACAATCATCGTTTCGTGAGGCAGTAATTCGCCATCCACAAAAGCAATATGTTCTTTAACCATTATACGGAGGTGTGTGTAAGTGTAGCTCGAATACTTCACATAAAAAAAATCCTAGTATATTAAATATACTGTTTTTGTTACATTATAAAGGAATAAAAAGAGTTTAGGGGTTTGTAGAAGCAAAATAAAACAAAAGAACACAAGTGAAGACATTACCTTTAAATCGGGTAACTCTTTTTTATTTGAGATCAAAGGCTTCCTTAGAAAGATTTCTGCCCAAAGTGAGGCTTCTAGGAGTAAGAGAGGGATGTGGAGAGAGAAAATGGGTAGGGGTTGGCCGATCCAAATGCTTGAGAGGTGTGGGTAAGGTGGTAGAGGTGGCGTCCTTTTATAAGAGAAGAGGAGGGGCACTCTTGGAAAGTTATAAAATATTACTTTATTATAAAATGCTTTTCGGATTTTAAAGGTCCCAAAAGGATATATTTCGAGGCTAAGGTGATAAGGTTTAGAAATCCACCCATAAAATAGGTTTGTGACAATTGTAAGACTTATATTTTACCCTATCTTCTCATTTTATTTAAATCGTTCATTTATGAGGTAATCACTGCATCATCACGGTGTCATAAATAAAATAATTTATTTAATGTATAAAAATTATAAAAAAAATATCACGATGTAGGAAATATTTTTATATTTCTAATGAATATTTATAGTTAAAAATATGACTTGTATAACCCCATGTAAAAATTGTTTTAGTAAAACAATACATGTTTGTGACATTTTAATTTTAACTTTAAATAAAAAGTTATTAATGTCATTTTCCAACCAAAGTGGATCCATGGGGTCCCCAAGTTGACCCATGGATTTTCTTGTTCATCCATGACTCATCCAATAAGGGTAGTACATGTTTTAAGGTCATTTCATATTATTATAACATTATCTTTACCTTAAATTACACTAATTACCTCTAATCGTGATTAATAAAACTTACCAGTTACTATTCACCAAAAAAATTATTTTAATCTCATTGAACCAAATTTTAGATATTAATGACAACCATGTATGTCAGATTTTTGAAATTCAAATCACAGAAGTGGTAAATTTTCATTTAAACAAAAAATCAGTTTTTAAACTATCACTTAGTGGTTTCACTATTCATCAAAAATTGAAGTTTTTCAGAAAAATACCAAAAATTCACCCTAAGATATATTTGATATTCTGAATTCAAAAATGATGTCTATTTTAAAAAATTCAAAACATATAAGTTGCATTAATTAATTTAATAATTAATTCCCGTTGTCAAAACAAATAGTGTGTTTTTAAGAAACAATATATATTAAAAGATTAACACTAGTTTAAGTCCAATTTCAAATTGAAATTAATTCCAATGAACACCATTGGATTAAATGGAAAAAATATATTATAATTTAGCTTTAAAACCAAATCAAAATATGGTCTAATCATATAAATAAATTATATTAAAAAGAGGTTTTGAATAAAAATACAACATTTTTCACTTATTCATTAAAAATGAACTTTATCGTAAAAATACCAAAAATTTACACAAAGTAAATTTTGATGTCCCGATTTTAAAGAAAAATTTTATTTTGTCAAATATAACACATAAAATTGTCAAAAAGTGTATTTAAAAGAGGTTCTCCATCAAAAGGCGGTTAATCAACCTTTTAAAGAATATTATAATTTTTACGCTTAAAATTGGATTCATTCGCATTTTTAATCCTCTAACATAAAAAGTAAAAATATTTGACAAACATATATAATCATTTTGTAGTTAGTTCTGTTCATTACCATCATTACAACGGCTATGTGTTAACTACCATTTAAAACAAAAGAACACAAGTGAAGACATTACCTTTAAATCGGGTAACTCTTTTTGATTTGAACTCAAAGGCTTCCTTAGAAAGACTTCTGCCCAAAGTGAGGCTTCTAGGAGTAATAGAGGTGGAGGCCTTTTATAATAGAAGAGGAGGGGAACTCTTGGAAAGTTATAAAATATTACTTTATTATAAAATGATTTTCTGATTTTAAAGGTCCCAAAAGGATATATTTCTAGGCTAAGGTGATAAGGTTAAGAAATCAACCCATACAATAGGTTTGTGACAAGTGTAAGACTTAGATTTCACCCTATCTTCTCATTTTATTTAAATCATTCATTTATGAGGTAATCACTGCATCATCACAGTGTCATAAATAAAATAATTTATTTAATTTCTAAAAATTATAAAAAAAATATCATGATGTAGGAAATCTTTTTATATTTCTAATTAATATTTATAGTAAAAAATATGACTTGTATAACCCCATGTAAAAATTGTTTTAGTAAAATAATACATGTTTGTGACATTTTAATTTTAACTTTAAATAAAAAGTTATTAATGTCATTTTCCAACCAAAGTGGCTCCATGGGGTCCCCAAGTTGACCCATGGATTTTCTTGGTTGGCCATGCCTCATCCAATAAGGGTAGGACATGTTTCAAGGTCATTTAATGTTATTATAACATTATCTTTACCTTAAATTACACTAATTACCTCTAATTGCGATTAATAAAACTTACAAGTTACTATTCACCAAAAAAAATATTTTAATCTCATTGAACCACATTTTACATCCTAATGAAAACCATGTATATCGGATTTTTAAAATTCAAATCACAGAAGTGGTAAAGTTTCATTTAAACGAAAAATCAGTTTTTAAACTACCACTTAGTGGTTTCACTATTCATCAAAAATTGAAGTTTTTCAGAAAAATACCAAAAATTCACCCTAAGATATATTTGATATTCCGAATTCAAAAATGATTTCTATTTTAAAAAATTCAAAACATATAAGTTGCATTAATTAATTTAATAATTAATTCTCGGTGTCAAAACAAATAGCGTGTTTTTAAGAAACTACATCTATTAAAAGATTGACACTAGTTTAAGTCCAATTTCAAATTGAAATTAATTCCAATGACCACCATTGGATTAAATGGTAAAAATATATTCTAATTGAACTTTAAAACCAATTCAAAATATGGTCTAATCATATAAATAAATTAGATTAAAAAGAGGTTTTGAATTAAAATACAACATTTTTCACTTATTCATTAAAAATGAACTTTATCGTAAAAATACCAAAAATTTACACAAAGTAAATTTTGATGTCCCGATTTTAAAGAAGAATTTTATTTTTTCAAATATAACACATAAAATTGTCAAAAAGTGGATTTAAAAGAGGTTCGTCATCAAAAGGCGGTTAATCGACCTTTTAAAGAATATTAGAATGTTTACGCTTAAAATTGGATTCATTTGCATTTTTAATCCTCTAACATAAAAAGTAAAAATATTTGACAAACATTTATAATCATTTTGTAGTTAGTTCTGTTCATTACCGTCATTACAACGGCTAGGTGTTAAATACCATTTAAAATAAAATTATTTTATTATTAGAGTGCAACGTAAGATTTCAAAGGAACTCGTTGTTGCGTATTGGGTAAGTCATCGAACATAGAGTTACCTTTAAATTAATATTAAAATTTTATTCAAAAATAGGGATAAATATAAAAATGTCATATTCTTTATTTACCTGGGGTGTTACAATGGTCATTAACTATGAATTTATATATAAGTCCTATATAATTTTTATTTGATATGTTTATAAAAACCTCAAAACTAGATAAATTAGGCATGTCACATTCGATAAGATGAGTAGCACCCATGGTTTTGATATATTTATTATCATTATCTTTATATTTTTAAATTTATGAGCATATCATGCTATAAATGAACATTATTGTTTGGGATTTGTTTCGGGAAGCCATTGGTAGTGGCCTATTGTGATGTAATCATACCCTAATCAGGAACTATACTACCCAAACATACTATATAATTCATGATACATGTAGAGGAAAGGGCCTTGTTATTGATTGATGTGATGTAGAGTTTGGTTGGAGTTTAGAGATGTAACTAGGAATAGGATTTTGGTTAATTATTTTTTCAACTTCAACCATTTTCTTACTTTTGTGATCCGTGATATAAAAGATTTGGATATGAAATATTATTCCTATATATATAAAAGAATGTAATTTCAAGGACTAATTTTTTTATAGAATGGGTGTTTTAATTTATTTATGGGTAGAATTCATTTATGATATCTCCTTTTATTTGTCCAAATTTTTAAATTTTTAATATAATAATTATACTATTTTTTATGGTTATCTATAACATAGGGTGTAGTCTCCCCACCCTACTAAGGACGCTCACTATAATTTGGTAGCCTCTTTCATTTGAGGACACTCACATGAGGTATGAAACACCCAGTTTGATCACATTGGAAGTTAACTAGATCAAGGATGAAAAATAATAACTCAATTAAAACTCCATGGAAAAGGCACTAAGAGTGTTGCAGAGAATGAATTATAGAGAAACATAAAATAAAAATTTTAAAAATTATATAAATATATGGTATGTCAAGAGATTTTGATTTCATGAATTTTATTTCCCATGGTCACTTCCTCTATTCATAAGCATAAACATCCTATTATAATAAATAAGACTAAATTAAATTATATGTGATAGATAAATAAATTTATCCATGTAGTAGTTAGAGCTTCTATAAAATTAACACTTCATGAAAATTTAAACTACCAAATGTACCTTTCACTATTATTTCTAATTGTTTATCATGTGTATATTAGTTCCATGATCATCCCACAATCACCAGGATTTTATTTATTTTCTAAAAGGAATATTCCATGGTTTTTTATTCATACCAAAAATTGATAGGTAATGTTAATACAACCCTATTCCACTTATTAGTATGAATGGATATGAACAATTCATTATTTTTATCACATCCATGACCACAATTAATAATCATAAATCATCTACAATAACATGTCCTTGCATGATGGATTTTCATAGATCTTCCATTTATTGGTATTTAATTATTACGTGAAAGTAGAAATTTATTATTTAGATTCATGTATTATGATATAATTATATCATATATATGCTATATATTTCATCATATATCTTAACCAATCACCTTCCACAATGTAAATAGTCCAAACTAATTATTTTTTGTACTACCAGGTCATAATTTTTTATATTGATTAATCTTAGATTATGAAAACCCTGTTTACATTGTTTCAACCTACCAAGATCGTTTATTAATTCCAATAATGACTATAAAATAGCTTATGATATGCTTTAAATAATAATATTTACCACTAATCACCTAGATCATATTATAAATTATCATTCATGTGAACTATAATTTCCCTCTAAATAGAGAATCAAAATTGGTATAGGTTTCATCCTTTCCTAACCCATTGGATTGAACCGAGTATGATGTGATACTAAATTAGGTGAAATTCTTAAAACCTGAAAGGGTATAAATAAATTCAAAGGGTTTTAAAAAATGTTTCAATGTGGGAATACTATATGCAATTTAAGTATAAAAAATACATTCACATGATAAAACTCCAATAAATATAAATAAGGACATCTATAAAAATGATGCATGAAACAAAAAAATAAATAATGTATCAAAGAATAACATAAGATTCATAGGTAAATAGTGTATATATTTCTACTAATACTCCAAAGTAGTAAATGTATCTGGCACAAAATTGAAACAAATCCAAAAAATACATGAACCACTATAAATATTCATCACTAGTAACTTTGACAGTGACATTAACACATGGAATGTAAAATATGGAACCCTTTCCTAAATCAGGAAAAAAACATCTACATGCACAAAAAAGTTCATATATAACATGTTTTATCATAACCATTATAAAACCCAAATATTCTTTCACAACAAACCACTTTTTTGGTCCGAAAGGGGCCTAGATACCCTACAATGGGGGGGGGTGAATCAAGGTATGGATAATATTTTAAATTTTATTCTCATCCCACTAGATCTTAAACTCTTTAATATAAGGATCAGATATTTTAATTTTAATTTTTTATATTTATCTTATCATTTTCAACTTTATTGCATGATGATTCATAGAACGAAAAAAAGAAAGAAATAATATTGGCATAATGATTCTTACTTGGTTCTCCCTCACCAGGCTACGTCCAAGGAAGAATACAATGAAGATGTGCAAAGGTTCTGAATCCACTGAGGCTCACTCCCAAAAATAATGTTTGATCAAGATAAATTCTATTACCTGGCTCATTTCCCCCATAATTTTTAGTGATAAATCACTAATTCCCAAGGGTCATACCCTTAACATTTCCTTCAATGTCTCACTACCAGTGGAAAGGATTACCTTCTTTCTCTTCCTTTACTCACTACTCTAAAAATGATCCACATAGTGTTTATGGACATGTATGTACCTTTATTGGAAATAGTTAATACAACCTTAGTTGCATATATACGCTCTATTGATGTTTATTTTGGGATGCTCCATCACTTTAGTGAAATGAAATTGATTCATCGCATCCAATTTTCAAAAACATGAAAAAACTAATTTTAATTTAGTAACAACAATTAAATATTCCTTGTAAATATCATCAATATATTCCATGTCATCCTTTCACTTCAATTAATTTATAACTAAATAAAATCTTTCTGAAAATAAATTTGGATAATGAAGATCTTTAGTCATCCACATCGGAATTCAGATATGATAATGATATTTTCCCCTAGTTAATCTTGGAATTTATCTCCTTATGTGAGATATTTAAAATAGTTTCACATAAAATTGTTCTATGAATTCATTTTTTCACTTTGTGGGTGAAATGCACTTATTCGGGTACTAATTTCCTTGTGGTGAGTCCTTTTTAGAAATTACTTTTCCCTATAAGGAAAACCCCTTCACGAACCACCTAATTTGTGAAAGACCTGCTTCGAGAACCACCTTATACCATGTAGTGTGAGTGCTTCATGATATGTCTATGTTTTAGGGACAAACTTCACTTCATAGACGACCTTTTCCATTGTGAGAAATAGTTCCATGCAATCAATCCTCCTTCCCGAACTATTCCTTTAGGGAATTCTTCATTGTGAATCACTTTATCCTTTATAGGATAATTCATAGAATACATCTTTATGAATCAATTATTCATTTATGGAATTACTCCTTCACAAATAATTTCCTCATTCACAGAATTCCACCTTTGTGAATAATATTCAGTCTCAGCCGAATTCCAGTGATAATCATATCTTATTAAATTCAGCATTCATAATATTGTGGTTTGGGGTCCTTATAAAGGGAAATAGATCTTCACACCCCAATAATCATAATTACTGAAAACAAATTTTTGGTAAGGACTAAACTGTGAGCTATATATGACGTTATCATAACATATTTTTTCGTTCTGGGATCCCTATAAATCACCTCCTTTCACACAAAAATAAGGATCCCTTTTTAGAGGATCTAATTCACCACCATCACTCCTCATATGATAAGTACCCCATAAAAATTCTTGATATGCAGTTTGTATAGAGGATAACCCTATGATTTGGATTCAATTCACCACCCTCATCTAAAAAAATGATGAGCTCCTTTTTGATTCACGTAGTGTGCAATTCTATCCACAGATCTATGTAATTAAAAAACATTACCTTTTCTCATTTTCCATCTCTATTCTGTATACCACCTTCTTATTTCACAAAGCGTGACTGTAATACTATATAGTCTATGGAATCCATGATTCTTAATCTGTGATCTATAGTTTACAAACTTCATTAGATTCACTGTGGTTCCCCATAAATTATATTCAGAAATCCTTCCTTATCCATAAAACAAATCCCAATTTTGAGACCCAAAAAATTTGAAAACACTAGGAAACTACTCCACATCAATAAAATATTATTTAAAAAAACCTACCATACTAAAATGAAGTTATATAGGATTTTCACAAACACAATCACACCAAAAACCCTGATATGACACCGTGAGAGATGTTTTCCCCAACAATCAACCCTTCGGATTTCTTGAACAATCTTCAAATTTTGATATCATGTTAAATATTCTTCCATATTCTACTAAAAAACACTTCTTTCAATTCATATATTGATAAATTATTTAATAATCACACAATCTAAGACCACATGAGCCATTCTTATCATGAGAATCAAGATTAGAAGGGAATTTTCATCAATAAATCACTTCATTCTAAAACAATTAATCTAATTTCATCAAAAAACACAAGAAATAGATATAAAAAATGATATATAAATATAAATAAATTTATGTATAATAATCATAATATACATTCAGGGGTATTATATACACCACGCAATAAATATAAGTGGTGAATATGGCATATATCTCACAAAAATAAAAGTGAGATGAGAAAACCATTACCTTAAATCCAAATAGTCACATGGGTATTTATATTCATGCATAATGAAATAAAATAAATTATATAATTTTTTAAAAAAAATTAAATAATATTATTGATTTTATTTAACCTATTAAAATTTTATATACATTTACTTAATTGATTCTATTGTTGTTAGATGTTTTGACCATATTCAGCTTATGTGTAAAAAACGAATTAATTATGTTGACTATGGTCAAAGTGATTAACATATCTATAATAATAATCATGAAATTATTATAATATTTATTCATAAATTCTAATTTTGAAACCCATAATGAAATATTGTTATTAGAAATTAACAAACATTTGGATCATGAAGATTATAGGTCCTGCAAACACTTGTCTAATGATTCCATTTTCCAATGATCATTTTGGGAAGAAGGTAAGTAATATTTAATTTTTCTAGAATGATAATAATATCATAAATATATTATTATTTATTATATATACTTATATTTATATATATATAATTCTTGTGATTTGGTTGTGATAATATTGAATCATATCGCTTTTAGGAATTTGTATTCCACAAGTCCTTAAACGGTACTATTTTTTTCAAATAGCTAAAATGTGAAAAATAAATGATATATTATATTAAAATAATGATAAATATTCCATAAATATCATAAATTATTAATATATATAACATATATTTTTGATATTTTCCCTTATTACCTTCCATGAAATGTTTTAGTGAAAAATGAGTCACATCGCTTCGTTGGGTGGTTGTCAACTGTACAAATGAGTAACGTTATCGTATTCATTAAAGAATGGAACAAACAATGATATATATAATACAATTACTAAAAAGTAATAATTATGACATTAATATCATATATAAACTTTATATCCATCATAATATGTAACCAATAGAGGTGGTAATGGAAAAATTAATAACATCAGTTCGTGATGAGGTTGTCTGTCGTGCATACAAATGATGATTTTGTAACACATTTGATGGAAGGGTGTATGGTTGTAGGTGATTATATTAACATAAAAACGTATAATAATATTGAATATTATTATTTTATTCCATATTAATTATATAATAATAATTAAATTGTTGTAGGATGAGATAAAACAAAAATTATCATTGACGAATGTTACATATTTTTCGAATATCTTCCTTATGTTGTAATAGAATACATAATAAGATGTATTTATGACCAAAGTAAGGCTCCTAGGATTATTTTATGTAATTTGATAAGGGTTATGGTAAATTATTGGGAGAACCAAATAGGTTTTTAAGTTTTACTAGGGGAGGATATGTGGTGTCCTTTTATATGTGAGTTGAGTGGTACACTTGTAATTTTTTGGAAATAATGTATTTCACCCATGTTTTTTTTCAAGTTAGAACATATAATTAATGGTGAATTTAGGATAATATAATAAATAAAGTTAATTTATGTAAATAAATCTACTTTTTTACTTTTTATGGTTAAATTTTAAACCATATATTATATGTTTTACCACCAAGTAAACTTGTATTTACCTTAACCCCTATAATCAATTTAAACTATTTTTGTAATAATTATTTTCAAAAATAAATTTTATATTATTTAAAATTATAAATTATAATGACTCCTAATATAAAATCCATTTTTCAAAATTTAATCTACTTATGTATAAAAATTTAATTTAATATAAATCCCATAGATGTGGATAGACAACAGTGTTTTATAGAAAGTAATTTTAAATAAAAATATGCTTTTATATTAACTTTATAACAAATATTAATCATTATATGAAACTAAATTAATATTTAATAATATATATTATATAAATTTAATTTAAAAAATTCTAAATTAAGTATTTTTTTAATAACTAAAATGAGGAAATATTATTCATTTTAGAATACTTTTAAAACAACCTCTTTTTAAACTCGAAAACAAACTTATATGAAAAACCAATATCTGGATTATTAAAATTAATTATATGGATTAAATTTTTAATATAAATATATATGTTAATTGAATACATATTCAAATCATATTTTTAATTTTATATTTAAGAATATATTAAAAAGTAAATTCTTTTTACAAAAATTAAATTTTTTCAATATTCACTAAAAAATCAATATTTTCTGAATAGTCCCAAAATTTCTCCCAAAGTAATCATTAACATTATGATTCAAAAATGGGGTTAATTTTATATAATTAATTTTCTAAATGGTCAAATAATTGATAATAATATATTTCCATGAAAAAATTGGAAATAATTTTTGAAGAAAACTTATTTTTTAAGAATAAAATCACATTACAAAACATTTATTGATAGTTTATTAATAATTTATAAATAATTGAAATTGAGTAATAATAATATATATATTATATAAATTAGTTAATAATAATCATACAAATACATTTTACTATTAGTTTATAACTAAAATATATATTATGGACGTTTAAATTCAGTGTTGCATGTTGAATACACTATTGAATATTATTTTTTTTTTGTTACCTATAAAAAAGAAAAAATAAAAGTTTAAAGAAATAAAAGATATAATTTGATTATCATGTATTTTAGGATATCAATTATAATTTTATTCTTTTAAATTATCAGGGTCTTACATCATCCCCAATTTAATAAATTGAGTCCTCACAATTGGACTGTATATCGGGAATCAACTATGTGACATTGGAAAATACATTCATTATAAAACCACATCACAAAAACAGTTAATAAATATTTTTATAAATAATACTGAAAGGTATGTAAAAAGGTCATATGGAATAACAAATAACTACATTTACAAATAAGATAACATATGTGGGAGTGGATGAAAACCATAAATAATTATAGAGAATGATTGGGGTAACTGATCACAAGAAAGTGACTAATCAGTGAAAATTAAGGTCCTCAAATCCATAAATATATGTTTGTTAAAAAGACCACTGGTTCATCAAAAATGAATGTAATATAATAATTTATTTCATTCATGATAGTTTTACTAGTGTTGAGTAATTATCTTACCTTCTAGACTTATGGAATATTGAAATATACAGAGTTGAGGAGTATAATTTCATCCTTTAATCAATTACCACTAGAACCTCAACTTTTTCTCCAAAAGAATTGTGTTTAGGATGAATATATATTTCCTGAAGCACTAAAATAAAATCTTAATGTACCACAAAAATACCCAAAATAATAATAATATATTAATATTATCATTTAAAATTAACCAAAACCAAAATGGTTAGCAGATGGTAAGATAATTCCAAAATAAATAAACCTTAATATGAAGAAATAATGTTAAAAATTACATAGTAATACCCAAAGTGGAAACTAAATCATTCCTTAACCATATATCATAAATAAAATCTATATCCTAAAAATTAAAGAGTGTTTTTACCTAAAAGGTCATCTCATACCTATCATCCTTAAGCTTAAATACCTCTGATGGTATCCATAAATCATAATAAAACCTCACATGGAATCATACTAATCTCCAATGCTATCTAAACAATTTCTCTGATAGCAACTATAATAGCCCGAATCCCATATTCATTGATTTAGTGATGAAATTTCAATCTTTATATTTCAATATTTGATACTGATGGGGGTGACACAATTTTCACTATCCAACATATACAATATCAAAAGAAAATATAGGATCACTTGAATTCTATATAACCATTTAGGTTTAAATTTTTTGATATTTATGAAAAAAATGAATCATAAAAAATACCCATGGATTTAAATGATAATTTCACCCACTTAATCACTATTTACTTATTTCACATTAACTCATCATAATAATATATATATAACCCTTATAGAGATAATTCATTCAATATAATTTAATCATATCCAAGTGAAAATGAAACATTACAAGGGTGATCTCAAATTATCAGTAAGGGTAAACATAAGAATTTACTATTTAATTACATCAATGTGTATAATAAATGAATAAGGGTATAAAAATATAATCAAATATAATGAGAGAGTGATAAAAGAACTCATACCCATCAATAAATAGATCATCAAATACGAAATCGTGGAAAAAGAAAAAGTAATTAGTATTAGTAATAACAAGCCTTGTGATACCAATCTTGATCATAATTTACATTATAAACCCATAAAAATCATTACAAAAACTTTTTGGTATCTTCAAATTTTTTTATTTATATACCATGTTAAACCCATGTAAGAAATAACCGGATCCCAGTTAAAACCATTAGTAAAACCCTTATGAATGTCCCTCATTATTTCCTTTCATGATAATGTACATTAACCATTTCATTTTAGTGATATATAGGTGCACCATTCATTTAAGATATAATGGAATCACATGGCGCTATCTAGTCCATCTGATCATATTTTCTCTAATAGATTCACCAGGTTCAATATGGGTCACCTCAGAGTATAATATATAACGGGATAACCTCGTGCTATTAGGGATTCCCCATCTTATATGTAATTTTGAATAGATAAAATGTGAATAAAGTATAATGATCAGGAATTTCATCATAAAAATCATAAAAAAATTACTTCCATATCTTGGTTAAGTAGTGGAAAAGAAATGAGTTCCATCTCAATCTCTTTTAACGATGATAAACCTGTGAAAGAGAAATAGTTTTCATAAAAATCTCAATGAAATAATATTATTCCATAAAAATAATGAATTATGATTGTATCATCACCAAATATACCTTGGGGAGGATAAATAAAAACAATTTATGTTTATGTTCATGAATGGAAATTCCATTTCAATATGATCAAAACATTCTTAAGAAAAATATCATCTTCATTTTCAAAATCATTTTTTAAGACATAAAAGATTGGGAAAATATTTTTCATTAAAAATATGTTTGAAAACTTATAATGTATGATTTATGAATAATTTAAACATTTATTGTGTTAAATAACCAATCTTAATTGGAATACACTTTTTTAAACATTTTTAGAAAATAAGGTTTTGAAAGAAAAATAGTACTTGTTGAAAAAGTGGATATCTCATAAAAACATTCATTTGAACATGTTAGTACATATGGATATGTAAATTAATGGAAAACATCTATTCTCATGACATAACTGTTGGAGAATATATTTTATGAGTTTATTTAGAAATATATCAAATGATTTCATTATTGAATTCATAATCCTAATAAATCCTAATAAACAATGAGATTATAAAATTAGACTTTTACCACCTTATTAACATCAAATGATAATCCACATGAAATAATATCATTTACAGAAACAT
Organism: Viscum album; assembly: GCA_963277665.1. Classification (NCBI taxonomy): domain Eukaryota; kingdom Viridiplantae; phylum Streptophyta; class Magnoliopsida; order Santalales; family Viscaceae; genus Viscum; species Viscum album. The sequence continues at coordinate 458,156,154 of OY728141.1, read as the reverse complement.
ATTTTCTCATGAACATAAGTATATTCAGTATATAAAATTTTAAATGGTAAATGTATACATCTCATAAAATAATATAGGTGTATAACATAACATACATCTCAATGAAAGAAAAATTAAAAAAATTCTCACTGATTTGGTATCTTTGAAATCATAAACCCCATGAAAGGGATTTAATAAAATGTATATTTAAATCACAAAACATTTATGAAAAATTTTAATATAGTATTATCTTTGGCATTATATATACCGCAAAAAAAGTGTTGAATAAGAAATATATATCATATAAATACATGTGAGACGAGAAAACCATTACCTTGAGTCTGACTAGTCAAGTGTTTCTTTAAATTACTAAATAATAAATTTATGTAAATTAGTTTCTTTATTTATAACCTTTTTAATGTTTATTATTGATTTTATTTCACATATTAACATGTTATGAACAATTACTTTATAGATTATGTTTACATCCAATGTTTTGATCATATTCGACTTGTGTGTCAAAAAAGAATTTAATTTGTTCGATATGGTGAAAGAGGACATTATTTAATCATATCCATAATAATAATAATTAGATAATTATTAAATTTATACTTAAATTATAATTTTAAAAAAAAATCAGTAATTATGGTTATGATAAATGATTTTAGGTTATGATCATGGAGATAGTAGACTATACATACATATGAGTGATGAGTCCATTTTTTCAATGATCACTATGGAAAGAAGGTAATTAATATTTTTTCATAGGGAACATAACATAATAAATACCATATTATTTAATTATATATTATCATATATATAATTCTTATGATGTGGTGGTGAAAAAAATGAAGCTTCGGGGTGATGGTAGTCCACATGTCCACAAACAACGTTGTCATTTTTATAGTGAGTTAACAGGAAAAAAAGATAGGATGTATTTTGTTTAAATAATGATAAAAATTTAATTAATATAATAAATATTTCATGTATATCACATACATTTATTATCATTACACCAGTTATATTCTATGTAACAAGCTAGTGAAAAATGAATGACATTATATCATGAGGTGGTAGTTTGATATACACACAAGTGATATTATCATATTTATTAATTAAAAAATGGAATAGAAAAGGTTATATGTGATTTAATTACTATATAGTTATAATAATGTTACAAATATCATATAAAATAATTATATCCATCATTATACCAAACTGTGAGAGGTGGTAGGGAAAAATGAATGGGATCGGTTTGCGAGGAGGTAGTGCACTGTAGACACCAACGATGACTTCATAGCCCATTTAATTTGTTAATTTTTCTTCTTACCCTTAACATAAAAAAATTATTTAAATGGATGATACTAAGGTTATTATATAATCATTATACAATTATAATTTAAGTGGTGTTGGAAGAAATATAATAAAAACACTTATTAGTGAATGTTACATCTTATTTGGGTATCCTCTTTAGGTTTTTATTAAAATCCTTTCTAGGATTGATTTATTCCTAAAATAAGGCATCTAGAATGTGAGGATGGATGTTTAGAAGTTGTTTTGGTAGGTATTGGATGAACCAAATAGGATTGAAATTATGAAGAGGAGAGGATATATGGTGTGTATTTATATATGAGGTGAGTTGCACACTTGTAATGTTTCTGAAAGTGTGACTTTCGCCCTTCTTTTTTCATTTAACTAGACCAAAATAATTCTCCATTATTGATACAAAAATTTATATGTTTTTTATATTTCTATTCAATGTGTTTTGGACATGTTTTGATTAAGTTTTAGAACTTATTTTCAATGATAAACCACTAAGTAACCTTGATTTTACCTTAGTCACTATAATAAGTTTTAATTGTTTTCACTAATCATTATTGTCAAAATTTGAGTTTTAATTGTTATGAATTATAAATTATTCTTATAAAAATTAAAATGAACTCATTTTTTAAAATTTAATTCATATATGTAGAAAAATATATTTTAATGTTAATCCCATATATGCAGGGAGACAACAGGTTTTTAAGAATATTATTTTTGTAGAAAAATATTATTCTATATTAAAATTATGTCTAATAATAATTATTATATGAATAAAAATTAAAATATAATGATAATTATTATAAAAATGTATTTTTAAAAATTCCCCATTAGGTATTATTTTAATTAATTAATGTGGAGAAACATTATTCGTTTTAAAACTATTTTAAAAAAATAAACCAAAAAAACAAACATAGACAAAAATCAATATATATTTTATTTAGGGTAATTAAGTGGATTAACTATAACTAAATTATACTTGTAATATCCCATATTTATATGTAAGGTTTGTTTTACTTATGTATCATTTTAAGCCCTTTATTTGGTCAATTTAATGTTTTACCAAGTCTTTAATAAGGCACGGGGGTGTTCCAGAGGTTCAGGACACAAAAGTGGAAGAAAAAAGAGAGTTTTGAGCATGTTTCATGGTTTTTACATGGTTAGTGAAAACCGTGCTGAATTCCAAGGAAAAAGTGAGAAAGGGGGTTTTCAGACAGTAGCATCCGCACAATTTGCGTACGGTTTGGAAAACCGTGCGGGTAAACTGTGTGAGGGGTCTATTTTGGGAAAAAAGCATCTGCACGGTTTTCACGCAATTTGGAAAACCATGTGTGTAAACTATGAAACCTAGAAACTTTTAAAAAATTAAAAAAAAAATCCATTATAGGGTTTTTATGTTCTACTCCGGATTTCATACTTCCTTCTCTATTGCAACCCTAGCAACAAACCAAAGCTCCCAATCACTTCCAAAGATCAATCTTTCACATCTTAGGGCCGTTTGGAGCACTGTTAGTTGTGGATTGAATGTATGGGTAAGTATAGACCCCTAATTTATTCTTTTTATAGATTTGGGTTGGTGTCTCCCTCTTATCTTCTACTGAAACTCTCAAACCCTTCTTTTTCAATGAGGTTTATCTTGATGCTTCAAGGGTTGATTAAATCGGGATCTAAGGCTTTGATTGAGAGTGTTTTTTCTAAAGGATTGAAGGAAGTTGTTCTACATGTTATATCCCTTGGTTTTTAAGTAGATTTATGCATGTAGGGTTTTTATTCATGCCCTTATTTGATGAGTTCTTAGTGCCTTCGAAATGATGTAATGTGAAGGGTGTCTAAATGTTTAATTTAACCCATCTTGATCCCCATGGGATGCAAGGAGGATGAATCGACCAAATTAGGGTCACCCGTGGGGTGTGATGATATTCCATAGACCTAGAGTTAGCTCAGTATGTGTGGGATATTGTGAGAGAACATAGAGCCCATGATGAATATGTTAATATGCTTGAAGGATGTATAATTGGTGTATAGTAATACAACTAATTTGGGTGATGGCCTAAGGGGTTGTTTGGTTAGCATGAAAAGGGTTAAATGGATTAATGGGAAATGATATGGGATTAGATTATTATTCTAATATGCTTAGTGAGATAGGATTTTGAAATGGGGAATGGGGATAAAGTGTTAAGTAATATAAATGATGAATGTGTTAATGTATTGAGGAAATAATGTTATTTTTTCATTTACTGATATTATTTTGATGTTGTAAATGATATTGGTTATGCTTTTTGGTAGTGGTTAATTATGGTGAATGAAAAATAAGCATGTGCACATGGTTTGAAGATAGTGGGGAATAGAATTGAGGTTTTATGCCCATGGGTTGAGTTGGACTGAGGATCTAGCTCTGCCCCTAAATGAATGGGTTATGGAAGGGGACAAAGTTCTATTCCCCTAAAAGTTACATTCCACCCGGACTGAGGCTCTGAGGTGAGGATTATGGGTTTGTTAGAATGTGATGACTAGTGATATATATCTAATTTTATTCTCATATGCTTGAGAATGCTGAATATTCCTAACCCATTGAATACATGAAAAAGGTATATTTAATAATGAAATACTGAAGTAGTGAACCCAAATTCAATGGTTGTATAAATTAAATGAACATTGATTATAATGGACCAATGAACTGTTTATCCTTACCAGTAATCATATATCACTTGCATAAACAATCTTCCTTTGTTGGATATTTTTTAGACACCATTGGTGGTGGCCTACTAAGTTATACTCACACCCTACTTAGGCTGTTGTTGGGTACCCGAGTAGATTTGATGCTTTCTGATCCTGAAAAGGGCAAGGGCCTATGCTAGGGAGTTGAGTTGGGCATAGGACATATTAGGTGAGGTTCCAGACTTAAATTCTAGACCATTTTAGGGATTCTTATATTTTTTCTCTTAGGGTTTTTTTCACTTGACACTATAGCATGAAATGACATTTTTATTGTTATATACGGTTGTACACAGTTTTGGGAATTGGTTAATTATGCAGGTTATTGGTTGTTCTATTTTTTATATTATTTAAGATATTATCTACAGTGCCTTACTCTGGTGATGAGGGTATAGTCTCCCCATGTGACCTATTAAACCCTCGTTGCTAGTCAGAAACCTGTGGTGTATGGGGAGGTGAGCTTGAGGTCATGTAGCAACCTGGCTCAGGGCACCGGTTTAGTGGCTCATGAGTCAGAGATGAAACAAATTGGTATCAAAAAAGTTCTTTTCTATTTCTTACTATATAAGGATGGTAGACAAGAGTTTAGGAATGTGTCAGTCGATGGTAATGAGCTTGTTCTTGGGAGTTTTTAACACATTTATGGGGGAAATCCCAAGTCACCCTAGGAGGGGATTGTGGTTCTTGTTGTGTGTTGTTATATTTGATGATATTTCACTATTGGGTGACGCAATTTTTGTGTGATTTGACGGTATTGTTATATTTCTCTCATGGATGGAAAGGTACGAGGTTTTGTATTCATTCATCATTCCAGGCACCTATATAGGAAAGTGATATGCATCATTATAGGCACACACATGGGATGGGTGTGCACGAGATAAAGGTTAGGATGCATATGTTTTCTTAAAAGTATTGAACTGTGCCTAATAAGATGGTATGAATGGTTAAAAAGGGTAGTGAAAATGTCAAGTAGTAATTAGAAAATAGTGTTTGATAAAGAAGATAAAATGGATTAATTAGTGGTAAGATTAAATTGTGATATAAGAATGGTTTTAGATGGTTGTAAAAGATAAGGCTTGTAACCATGAGAATTAGATATTGTGTTAGTAATGGCCTTTGAGAGATAGCCGAGGGCAGTGACCTAGATTTGAGTAGGCTCTTTTGGGTAGTGTATGCGAACTGGATTGGTTATTAAAAGTGATGATCCTATCTATATCTCTTCCTTCTCATAAAAGCATTTTGGTTGTGTTCTAAAGCTCATGTTTGGCATTGTAGAGAAATGACACCTTGAAGATGATCATCGGTTGGGAGACATGAGGACATTTCCAAGAATGATCCTCCAGTAGTGGAGAAAGATAACCTGGTGGACCAAGGAGATAGGGAAGATAAGTTTAATGAAAAATTTTCTCATTTTATGAAAATGATGGAATGAGACCCAGGGTGGGTCGTACTGAGTTTGTTTGAGCTAACCAGGGAGTTTTGGCTACAACACCCTCTGAACTTTACTAGAGAGGGTGCCCTAGAAGCAGCATAGTTTTGGATAGAGTCTATCCAAAATATTCTTAACCACATGGAGACTCTTCTCAAGAAGCAAGTTAATTTGGAGGTCTATATACTGAGAGGTCAAGAAAAGCGTTGGTGGGACATCATGGATGAGACAGAGTAGGCTGAGAGGATGATGTGGAATAATTTTCAAGAGACATTTCTTGAGAGCTTATACCCAGAAACCTTGAGATAGGAGAAAGCTAAAAAATTTATGAGGTTGAATCATGGGATAATATTGGTGATGGACTATGCTACTTGTTTCACCGATTTGAGATGTTTTGTTCTGACGTTGATGGGAGATGAGGCAACTATGGAGAAATGATTCCAGGATGGGATGAGACATGAGATCAGATCTCAGGTGAATATATTTTGACTAAAAAGGTTTGCCGATGTGGTGGATTAGTCCCTTATCTCATAGGGAAACCTGAAAGAAGTTTCAGGTAGTGAACTTGTGGAGCCAGATGGGTTAGAAAGTGGTTCGGCTTCTGATAGTAGGAAACACTACTTTGGAACCATTCAGCAAGGTGGGAGTTCATAGAGCATTTAGAAGAGGTGGTCAGCTTCTTAAGGTGGAGACCAGGTCTTCTGATATCAATGTGGTAGGTTGGGGCACAAGTGTGACTAGTGTCCCCACCCACCGGTCGAGTGACGAGCGGGTGATAGGTTAGACCATGTGCAGAGGTTCTACAGGAACCCATGATAGTTAAGGAATGATGGAGGAAAAAGGCAGATGTCAAGTGTAGACATGGGTTGGTTACCCCATATTAGGCAAGTAGTTGGATCTCCATGGGCCGTACTGGTAGGGGCGGTGGATGTGGAACTCTGGGGAGAGATCATTCGTACCAATAGAGAAGTGAAGTGCAGGGTACTCAGGATGGATCCCAGGGTAAAGGGGTAGGTCATCTCCATGTTGTTCAGGCTAAACCTAAAGATGGTGAGGTAGGGCCGTCTATTGTGAGAGGTATGATTCTCATAGCTTCCACATTTTCTAGTGCTTTATTTGATACAGGTTCTATGTATTCCTTTATTTCTTATCAATTCGTAGTCGTGTTGGGATTGATTGTAGAGACTGCATGTGGGGTAATGTCGCTTGATACTTTGCTAGGGGCACGAGTCGAGGACATCAGATAGAGTATGGTTTGTGCTCTGAATATTGGTGGGTATCATTTCTTGTGGGATATGTGTGTCCTAGAGATGAAAGTTATTGACCTAATCTTGTTTATGGATTGGTTTGAATTATATCAAACCCATATTGAATGTTAATGACATTGGTTAGTGTTCACATCTCTTTATGGGAGCACTTATGTCCTTCGTGGTGAGTTGGATACTCGAGCGGGCCCTATAGAACCACTACACCAACAGTTGAAACAAGTCATAGCCCAGGTGGCATGCCTTATGTTAGATGATGCGGAGAAGGGACAACCGGTCTTCCCTTTTGTTGTTGACCAGTTTTAGGACATGTTTCCTGAGGACTTCTCAGGGTTACCACCCGATAGAGATATTGAGTTTATGATCGAATTGTTTCTTTGAGAGGAACCAGTTTCTATTCCACCTTATCGAATGACGCTAGAAGAGATCCAAGAACTAAAGGTTCATTTTGAGGAATTATAGCATAAGGGGTTTATACATCCTAGTACATCACCTTGGGGATCTCTTGAGTTGTTTTCTAAGAAGGATGATGGATCACTGAGGCTATGTGTCGATTATAGGAAGCTAACCCAGATGAAATTTAAGAAATGATACCCTCTTCTGATAATCTATGACTTATTTGATTAGATTAGAGGTGCCTTAGTGTTTTCCAAGATTATTTTTTGATTGGGATACCACCAGTTGAGAGTGATACCTTCTAACATACCCTTTACATCTTTACGAAGCAGGTACAGGTTGTCTGAATTTCTGGTGAAGTTGTTTGGATTGACCAACTCACCAGAGGTGTTCATGAACTTGATGAACCAGATATTTCACCCGTACGTGGTTCAGCTTGTAGTTTTCCTCATTGATGACATCTTTTTGTACTTCAGAACTCATGAATATCTTTCCAAACATCTTTACATAGTCCAGAGTACAGTATGAGAGAAAAAAATTTACACCCAACTATCAAAATGTCAGTTTCGAATTGATGATGTGAAGTTTTTGGGACACATCATTTTCGAGTTAGGTGTGTCGGTGGATCCAAAAAAGGTGCAGGTTGTGGTGTCTTGGGAGCATCCCAAGAACATCTCTAATATTCATAGTTTTCTTGGATTGGATGGTTATTACCGAGGTTTATTAGATATTTCTCTCATTTGGAAGCACCTCTCACCGTCCTAAACAAGAAAAGGATTACATTTAATTGGTCAAAGGCATGTGATAATTTTTTTCAGGATCTAAAAAAGCGGTTGACTACCACACTGATTTTGATCTTACTCAAACTAGATAAAAGGTACACCTTGTTATGTAATGAATTTTGTGTGGGACATGGGGTAATGTTGATGCATGATGATTGGGTTGTAGCTTATGGGTCAAGGTAGTTGAAGCCACATGAAACGAATTATCCTACTCATGACCTAGAGTTAGATGATGTGTTTCATGCCATAAAGTGTTGGAGGCATTACATGTTGTGAGAACCTTTCACGATGTTCACTGACCATAAAAGTCTCAAATAAATATTATATCAGTGGTATTTGAATATTTGGCAGTGATGGTGGGTTGAGTACCTATATTATTTTGATTTTGAGTTGGTGTACACACCAGGGAGAGGGAGTAGTGTCGCTGATGATATGAGCAAGAAGATGCAGAATCCGATAGTTCTGGAATCCAGTTCAGAGTAGTTGACGATGGCCTAGTTTGCTGACATTCATTTGGAGGTGCAGGATTGGCACGATAAAATGACCCTTGCATCTATAGCAGTGGAGTCCGTGCTTTTGAGTAGGGTGAAAGGCAATCATTTGGTAGATTTTGAGTGTTTGGATATGAAGGAAAGTCTTAAAGGTGTGCATTCAACTTCTGGTTGGACTTTTGGTTCTGATTGAGTTTCTTATGTTCATGTTTGTGTTGTGGTGGCAACAGGTGTATGAGATGAGTTGATTCGTGATTTCTACGCAACGAAGTGGTTAGTTCATCAAGGCATGACTAAGATGTAAGGTGACCTTCATAGGCAGTTTTTGTGGGTGATAATGAAGAAGGAATTTGTGAGTTTTGTGGCACGATTTCTTACCTGTCAATAGGTAAAGGTATAACATCAGCATCCAATTGGGTTGTTGCAGTCATTGCCTATTCCAGAGTGGAAGTGGAATGATGTCACAATGGAAATAATGGTGGGTCTTCCAAGGATGCCTTATAATAATGATCTGATTTGGGTGGTGGTAGATTGGATGAGAAAAGTGGACCATTTCTTACCAATTTAGGAGACCTATACAGTCGACCAGTTGGGGGAGTTGTATGTTTGAGAAATAGTATGGTTGCATGGTGTGATGAGAACCATAGTTTTGGATCATGATACGTGTTTCACCTCACGCTTCTGGAAGGGATTATAGAATAAACATGGTACTCAGGTGTTTTTGAGTACAACATACCACCCACAGACTAATGGGTATTCAGAATGTAAAATTAAGGTATTAGAAGACATGTTAAGAGAATGTGTTTTAGAATTCAGTGGTTCATGGTAGAAGCACTTGTCACTTATTGAGTTTGCATAAAACAATAGATTTCATGCTATAGTTCAGATGGAACCTTTTGAGGCACTATATGGGAGACCGTATAGATATCTATTGTATTGGTTAGAGGCTGGAGAGTCTGATCTATTAGGATCGAGTTTGTGCTAGAGACATCGGAGAAGGTTCATTTGATTCAAAATCTTTTGGTAACAACTTAGAGTAAGAATTAGTCATTTGAAGATTAGCATCGCAGACCTATGGATTTCATGGTGGGTGATAGTGAGTTTCTTCGGGTGTCACCAAGGTTGGGTCACAATCAAATTCTAAATTAGGGAAAGTTGTCACCTAGACATGTGGGGCCATTTTAGATTTTGGAGAGAGTCAGACTCGGGGCATACTGATTGGATATTCTATAGCGGTATAGTGGGATGCATGATGTTTTCCATGTGTCACAACTCTGAAAGTATCACCTCGATCTATCTCATGTGTTAAACATCAATGATGTTGATCTTAAGGATGATGCATCCATTGAGGATCACTCGGTTTTTATCATAGATCATAGTGAAAAAGTTTTGCGGGGAAAGGTTGTGCCCTTGGATCGTGTTCTATGGCAGCATGGAAATGTTTAGGAAGAAACTTGGGAGATGGAATTTGATATGCAGGTGCAGTGTTACGATCTATTTTCTTTGGGAACTAAATGATACTTATGAAGAGAGTCTTGTGGATGATCCATTATATAGTGGAGAGGTTGTAAGATCCTGGATTTTTTTGTACAGTATGTTTTAATTATGTTTCATTTTAATCCCTTTATTTGGTCAATTATATGTTTTTCCAAGTCCTTATGAAGGATCGGGGGTTTTCCAGGGGTTCTGGTCATGAAAGAGGAAGAAATAAGGGGGGTTTGGGCATGCTTCACGGTTTTCACATGGTTAGTGAAAACCATGCAGAATTCCCAGGAAACCATGCAAAAGGGGGGGTTTCAGACAGTAGTCTCCATACAATTTCTGTACGGTTTGGAAAATCGAGTGGGTAAACCATGCGAGGGGTATATTTTGGGATAGAACTATTTTCATGGTTTATGTATGATTTGAAAAACTTTTTGGGTAAACCATGCAGCCCAGAAACATTTAAAAATTTATGAAAATTCCATTATGAGGTTTTTTTCTTCCACTCGGGATTTCCTACTTCCTCCTCTATTTCAACCATAAAATGGAACAAAAGCTCCCATGAGTAGCCAAGGATCTATCTTCATAATCTTAGGGTTGTTTGGAGTGCCATAAGTTGCAAATTGAAGATCCAATTAAGGCTAGACCTATCCTTTCTTCTTTTTCTTGATTTGGGTTGGTATCACCACCTTATAATCTTCCAAATCTCCCAAAACCTTCTCTTTCAGTGAGTATTAGGTTTAAGATTCAAGGGTTGACTGAATCAAGATCTAAGGCTTCAGTTGAGAGTGTGTTTTACAACTGATTCAAGGTAGTTGTTATACAAGTTATATCCCTTGGGTTTCGTATATTTGGTCATGTAGAGTTTTTATTCTTTCCCTTATTTGATGTGTTATTGGTTCCTTTGATAGGATTTAATGTAGAGGGTTTCTAAATGGTTAATTAAACCCCTCTAGATCCCCATCGGATGTGAGGAGGATTACTAGACCAAATTAGGGCCACCTGTGGGGTGTGATGATATTCCCTAGACCTAGAGTTAGTTATATAAGTATAGGTTTTTGTGAAAGAACATAGATACCATGATGAATATGTTAATATTCTTGAATGATGTGTAATTGGTGTTTAGTAATACACTTAGGTTGGGTAATGGCCAAAGGGGTTGTTTGGTTGGAATGAAAAATGATTAAATGGATTAATGGTAAAATTCTAGGGGATTAGATTATTACATAAATATGCTAAGTAGGGTAGTAATGGGAGTGGAGAATGGGGATAAATGGTTAAGTAATATAAATGATGAATGTGTTAATGTATTGAGGAAAAAATTTCATTTTTCTATTTACTGATATTATTATGATGTTGTAAATGATACTTGCTATGCTTGTTAGGATATGATTAATTATGGTGAATTATAAATAAGAATGTGTACATGGAATGAAAGAGTGGGGAATCGACTTAAGGTTCTACTCCCATGGGTTTAGTTAGACAAGGGTTCTAGCTCCACCCCTAAATGCATGGGTTAGAGAAGGGGACGAAGTTCTATTCCCCAAACGGTTGCATTCCACATATATTGAGGCTTCGAGGTGAGGATTATGGGTTTTTTAGAATGTGATTCCTAGTGAGATAGAGCTTGATTTTATTCTCATATGCTTGAGAACATTGAATATGCCTAACCCATTGAATACATGAGAAATTTAGATTTAATCATGAAATTCCTAAGTAGTGAACTCAAATTCAATGGTAGTATAAATTTAATGAACATAGTCTAGAATGGTCTAATGAACCATTTATCCTTACCTTTCATCATTTATCACATGAATGAACTATCTACCTTTGATGTCTATTTTTGTAGACACTGTTGGTGATGGCCTACTGAGTTTTACTCACACCCTTCTCGGGCCTCTGTTCGGTACCCGAGAAGATTTCAATCTTGCAGTTCAAGAAAAGGGAAAGGGCGTATGATAAGGAGTTCAGTTGGACATGGGCCATGTTGGGTGAGGTTACAAACATGGAGTCCAGGCCATTTTGGGGATTCTGCTATTTCCTTTCTTTTGGGGTTTTGTTCACTTGACATTGTAGCATTACATGACATGTTTTTTGTTGTATATGGTCGTACCCAGTTTTGGGAATTGGTTAATTATGCATGTTATTAATTTTTCTCTTTTGTTTACTTTATTTAAGTTATTATCTAATGTGTATTAATCTAGTAATGAGTGTATAGTATCCCCATGTGACTTATTTGACCCATGCTACTAGTCAAAAACCTCTGGTGTACGGGGCGGCACGCTTAGGGTCATGTAGAGACCCGACTCGGGGAACCAGTTTAGTGGCTCCTAGATTGGGGACATTACAATAATTCAGTTACCTAAAAAAAATATTCAAAACATATTGGATGTTTTAAATTAATTAATTTATTAAAAATAAAATACTTTACAAAAATTAGTATTTTTTACTATTCACTTTGAAATCAATATTTTCTAAAAAGTCCCAAAATTTCACCCAATGTAAATTTTGAAATTCTGATTCCAAAAATAATAAGTAAATTTTTTAAAATTTAAATTTATTACTATTAAATAAATTTATTATAATTTTTTCATGGATATAAATAAAAATCATTTTTGAAAAAAATACAAATTTTAAGAATAAAATCACATTAATTAAAATTGATGTATTATTCATTAAACATTTATCCATAATTTATATTAAATAAGATATATATATTTATTTATATTATATAATATTATACATACTATCTAAATTAATGTATATGTTATAATGGTAATATATATCATCGGTCATTTACATTCGGTTTTACATGTTGAATACAATATCAATCCTAAAAATCTCAAGTTTATGAATAACGAATGTTAAACTGAGTGTTTTATGTTACACAAGATAAAATCAGTGATGTGTGTCCATTATTTTAATCAATATATTTATATTATTTTAAAATATCGGGAGGTTTTATGGACTTTAAAAACTGTTCTATAACTCTGTGACTACCCAGTGACCACTAAACACCTCGCATGGCTTTATAGAGACATGGTAATGGTTTATAATAATATTTTTCAAATCTTCTACCTTCAATGAAATTCCAAAACCATTCAGAATCATCCCACATCTTATCCTAAACACTATTAAACTTTAAATAATCCTTAAAATTTATAAATTACTCAAATTGAGGGTGTCATATTCTCACCACCAATGGGACTTTCATCCTTGTATAGTTAGAATAGGTTCATTCACTACTCCCTCATGTAATTCTATCATTAATATATTTCCTCTTAAATATTACTATGTTAACATAGTATTTCTACTAACAGTATGATTTTTTGTAAGATCTTCACTTTTTAATCAAAAATCCATACATGTAATTTGATAAACATCACATCTTATTCAATAGTTACATGGTCTTAGATGATCACATGAATGGTATCCAGGTGATAATTATTTAGTCAAGATATATGGATGAAAATTTTAATAATAATATATCTCAAGGGTAAGGTTAATGGATACACAACTTTTCTAATCCATCCAACAATATCAAATGGTGTATCATACAATCAGTCCAACTACCCTTGCATTCTCATGCGTCAATCACCTTGCCTCATTAACACTTTAAAGAATACATGGTCACTCACATTGAAAGGTAATGGTTAGTGATGATAAACTAAATAATATTTCTGTCAAGTCTGAGCCATGGTAATCAACATCTGAATTATTTGGATCTTCTTTACTACATTGTGGACATGAATAGGTCCAATTGGTGAGGTTTCTTCTATTCCGACCCAACATTGTTGATAATTAAAAGGACAACCATATAATGCCTTGAATGAGAACATATGTATCATCAATGGATAACTGTTATTACTAGATAATTTCATGATAGGAATATGATCTTCCCATTAGGAAAAAATGTACATAACCTTAGATCTGAGTATAAATTCCAATGTTTAAATTTTATATTCTGATATCCAATATTTGTGGGGATGTTATTGCAGGATCAAGTATAATTGAGTTCTGAGGGTATGTTACAATGATCACCATAATCATGATTTGAATTGAGGATCTCTATCAGAGATGATCAAAACATGAAACCAATGAAACATTAATATGCCTCAAATATATGTCTTCTCCAAATCCCCTATGGTGATGGACTCCTAGACTGGGAGCAAGTGTGATGACAGGGTGAGTTAATCCATAATAATACAATTATCTTCTTGCTTCTAAATCATCATTAGTAGTCCAATGAAAAGGTAGATGGATATATTCTCTCTCATCTATATAAGTATTATCATAGATTGTAGCATACCATCCAGTCTTTCCTTCGCAGGCTTTACCATATGAATAGTAACAAAATTTTATAAAAATATATATAATTTTGTTCTTCCTACCTAACCACTAGAAATAATCTCTCATTGAATAATACATTTTATGAATACATCGATTAATATCCCATTTCCAATGGTTATAAACTCAAATAATTCATTCTTGGAAGGAAATTAGGGACCATAATTCATTTATGAAATTGTAATAATGATTTTTTATTCTATGAGTATTCTTTAAAATGTATTCACAATTTAGTTTTGATGTAATGATGGTGTAATCAAGATATTATATTTGAACCTATTTAAAAAATTATATCATGTCCTATATAAGAATAAATGGGAATTAAATTTCATTATTATTCTATTTTATATAGTATTGTTGTATTTTTTCAGTGAAACTTATCACAAGCCATTGTTCACAGGCCTCATCGACAACATCATTGTATAATTTTTGACACAAATAATTTTCTATATAATTTCCATTCTAAGGTGTGTACACAAAGTCAATATCCATCATCTAGATATACTTTATTGATAATCATTTCCTCAATTTCATGTATTTCTATGAGAACATATATTTCAAAATCTTATGTATAGTAAGGACTATGATATATTCTCTAAAGAGATAGTGTCACCATGTATTTAACTCATATACCACTAAAACTAATTATAAGTCATGGGGTGGATAGTTCATCTCATATATTCACACCTACCTAACACCATAGGCCACACCATGATAACCCTGCATGAAAATATATCCTTGACCAGATCCAATCAAATAGAAATATACCACATAACCTAGACCTCGTATTTGAAATACTAGGGTGGGTTTTGGGGTGGAAGGATATTTAAGATCTAGAAGTCATTTATAACATACATCAGTGCATATGAGTAGAACACCCTATCTAATTAGTGTATTCATATGATAAATATTCCTTAATAAATTCCAAAAAGTGGCTATAATATCCTACTAAGACAAGAAATATTCATATCTAATAGACATTATTAGTTGGATTTTAGGAGATGATTACTCCAATATTATCTTGTTTAATTGATTTTACCCCTTCATAAATGATGTTACTGAAAAAATGGAATTATTGTATCTAGAAGTCACACATAGAAAATATTCCATATAATTATTGATCACATAATATTCTCAGTGAAATTTCTATGTTTTATTCATGGTAATTATGCCTTTTAAAATAAACCAATATATCAATAAAAACAACATGAGAAAATAATTGATGTACCAATTGATGATATGATTCATGAAGGTGATGAATATTTTAGTATTATTTATCAGGAAAATGGGAATGATTACATATTCAAAATGGATATATCAAATTTGAAATGTTATCTTTAAAATATCATCTTTTATAACTCTAAGATTATGATATCCATATTATAGATCAATCTTGGGGTATAATTCTGATCCCATTAATTTATAAAATATATCATTGGTTCAATGAAAATGATATTGATATTTAATTATAACATGATTCAATATATTATAATCAATATAATATTGGATGGAAATGTCTACCTTATTTATAAAAAAATGTTCTAGCATAAGGTGACTTGCTAGTTTTGATGAAGCATTTAATCTCCAATTCTTCTATCTAATCTTTTTATTCCCACAACTCTGCTGAATCCATGATATATGAATGGAGATAAATAAGTCTTATTCTTAAAAGTATATCAATAAATAATATAATTTCTTGCATAGGTGGTAACCTAAATAAGTCATTTAGAAATACATCTAGGTGTCGATATGTAATTGTCGAAATACATTTATTTCCAGATTCATCATCTCTATTCTTGGTCATTGTTTCAAACTTACTAGAGATGATTTTGTCCATTTATACTAAAGGTATCTCTCTACCCTTATCTCTATAAAAATACCTCTTGAATGGGTGGGGAGTTGCATCTAGGGATGTTAATTTCACTTTCTAAGCATAGAAAAAATATCTTATTTAAATTACACTAGCCAATATATTCCTATGATCAGATCAAAATTATCCATTTGTAGAACATGAAACATCTATATAAATAGTACTATATAAATGGTAATGGAACATGTTGTTCACTTGAATCCATTGTACTCTCTATCTCTAAGGGTTGTGTTGATACTCATGGAGTGGGGAATTGTTTCCACATTGAATCCCAATTTTTATGACAAAATAAACCAGAAAAGTATTTAATTCACCAATATCAAAGAAATCCTTGATAAGAGTCATGTTTAAAATAATGGTTCCTCTCACCATAAAGGGACCTATTTTCATAGTTGTATAATCTTGTTCTACCGTATATATTTATTGATTTGCTGTGAAAAGATAATTTTTTATTCCCTGCCAAGGTGTCGAATGAAAGAATAGATGTTCTCATAGAGTTATCCTATTTCACCTAGTTCTATAGATGATTACTATTATGAAGGAATTATAATTTCTAATCATATAAAACATTTGGATGATTTGATACATCCCCACTATATAATTACATAATCTAATGAAAATATTTACAAAGATACCTTTTATTCCATTGTGACTTAAATTCCTAGGTGGTGAAGTATATTCCTTCTTTCTGTGTGATTTTGAGTCATGCTATAAATAGTTGAGTTCATCTCTACAATGTTTTCGATAAAAAAAACATCTAGTGGATTGATACTATAATTTTTTCTTTCCCTAGGAGAAACCACCCCTCTTGCATTTATTCATTCCAAAAAAATTCCCACAAGATCCTAGATAGACTATGGTGCCCCTTACCCTTAGATTTACTAAAACATATCACTCTCCAACCATAACAATATTTAGTAATACAGTACATTACCACCATTGACGCAATGTTTGGTCAGATACCTACCTCAAAGAACTATGCTTTCATCCACTAATATGCAGCTACTTCTAAGGAAAATAAAACATAATGAATAATTTTTAGAATAATATTAGGCCACATAAAAAAATTATTATTCCATATAAAATAAGTAAATTGTCTTAGATACATGGAAGGTATTAGGAATGAATTTCATATTAAAAACTCTTCAAATACTTTCCAAGTGATATATTTAACCATGTTAACATGAACTACCAAGTACTGACATGCTAGTTATAGGGAATCATGAATATATGTTCCTTTCCAAAACATCATCTCATATGAAGTACCCAAAATGATAAAAATTATATTCATCATGTTCATCCATATCTTTATCATTCCGAATCTATATTCAACATGAAAAGTTAGTGGGTTCTTCATTAGAAATTCTACATAGTGATTCATAAAAAATGTTACATGGTAATAGGTCCCTTCTCAATAGACTAAATGGATTGAAAACTACTCTTATCCAAATTATGGTTCACTTCTGGTTTAGTTGAAACCTTGTTATCGATTCTCCATTTCACTGGTTTCAAATTATACTTTATGGTGACCTTTTTGTTCTATAAAACATTTCAAAAGTTTTCATTTATTCTCTTCTACTATTCATCATTTCATAAATATATTATATATCACTAATGATATCAAAATATCATAGTATGAAATTTAATTTATAATTTTGATAACACAATCCTATTAGAAATTATTGGTACCTAACACTCATTGGATAAAACCCAGACGATGAGTTGGAAAAACACATGGGAGTGCCTAAAAACATTTTTGTACCCAAAAAAACATAGTAAAGTGATGTTTTGAATAAAAGATTACATATATATATATATTCATGCTATGAATTAAAATGCATGACATGACCTTTATACTTTATATCATCACAACTAATGGACTAACCAAACTGATACAAATTGTAACTTCCATTCCAAACCCATTGCATTGGATTGGGTTGATGATGCTACTATTTTTAGGTGAAATTCCTCAACCATCAAAATCTATAAAAAAGTGACAATGGTTTAGACATAAAGATACAGTGTAGAATGATTCACCATATATATTCATATACATATCATTCACATGATAATGGTGAAATAAATAAAATCATGGAAATCTATTTAAATGATTCATGAAATAAAACAAAAAGTGAATATTAGTGTATCTAAGACCAACATCCTAGTAAAATTGGAACATTGTTAATAAGAATACTAAGACTCCAATGTAGTAAATGACTTTTGAACCAATGTGGATCCACTCTAGAATAAGACTTGAACTACTCCAACGCTCTATCTTCAGCAACTATGAAGACAAAGGAGCATTACTAGGGAAGTATGAAACCTACCCCATTCCTATTTCATGGAAACAACATCTATATATGCACTAAAGTGACTATCATGGGGTTGGGTAACAGTACATATTAAAAAATGGTCAAGATACTTTTCACACATTCCATAAGATGAAAAATAGGTATTAGAAATGTTTTTTAAAGTGTACTGAAATAATATAAAATCTAGTTAAATCAGTTTCAATTATATTAAATATAGAAGGTGTATAGGTTATCCAAAAAATTATAACCAATATGATATTTCTTTTCATATAGAATAAAAAATTTATTCATTTCAATTTTTCATAATACATGAATATTTTCAAACTCAATCACCCATGTACATTCATGAATGGACCTCCATATACTCAGGAGTAGTGATTCATCCTTTTACAAAACTTTCTATTGGTGAAACAATATGATAGTGGTATTTTTTAACATAATACTTCCCATGTTTTATAATTTTATAGTGGTATATCAGGAAATTTTTAGTCCCATGTATACATGGACACACACAACCTATATATCCTAAGTTAATGTTTCAAAAAATAATCTTTCCTTGAGAATCCCATTTAGTAAATTTGTTAAACACATCATGGGTGACACCCAAACCTAGATTTCAAAAACCTTATAATATGATAACATCCAATATAGTTTTAGTAGGGTAAAATAATTTAAAATCATAAAATATTTTTTCAAAAAAAAACCTTAAGAGTCATCTCATTTCAATAAAAGTGGAAGGAGGAGAAAACCACATATATCATGTTTTTTTGGAACGTCCATTCTTAAGAGATCACATAAACCATATCCCACCATTTTATTCATATATATAATTCCAAGACTAAACAATAAAACCTAATATAAACCAATAGATAAAGTCCTAAAAAATTCCTTATATAGTTCATTTTATCAAAATTCATGGAGATTCATGATGAAAAAGAATAACAGGGTCCTAACCTTTCATTTTCATGATAAAACACTCAAAAAATCATCATAATCGGGGTCCAAACCTTAATGTTCATAAGAAAATAACCTGTGATAATTTATTAAATTCAGACTCTAAGATATATAATGTATAAGGAGTCTTTTCAGAATGTTTTTTGTTTCATAACCAATATTCATAGAAATTATTTCCCATCGTGAGGTTATGCCACACTATTTAAAAAAACATTCATTTACCATGAAAATCAGTTCTATCATAAATAATTACAACTCACATGATTAGGCACATAGTTTATACAAACCATGTGACAACTATTCTCTAGCCTAATGACCCCCAAAACACACACATCGATTTATGGAGACATGAGACATATTTTTTATAATAATTATCAAACTACAACCCATCTAAAATGACTTCCAAAACCATCCAGAAACATCCCAAGTCTTATCCCAAACATTTAATATGCTTAAATAATTCATAAAATAGTGAAATACATCGAATATAGGGGGTTGTGGTATACAAATTAACATTCTCTATCATATTATTGGTTTCATTTCGTTCAATATTTTCCTTTCATAGTAAAAAATATAAATTTATCCTCATTAAATTCATTTACCATGATAAAAAATATATGTGATACATTAATAAAACATCTATTATTTTATTCTAATACCCTAATATAGTATCCCATTATTCTATCATAGGAATATCACAACTCCTGACAATCATGTCACTTTTTCTAACATCAAATCCATATTGATGAGGCCTTGCATTTCTATAGTCCAACAAACCTAGAAGAGTCATTAATATAAATATTCCCATGTCACAAAATATGATATAAAACACATCAAATAGACTAATATTATTTTCAATCTTAACATGGACAACCTCATCCTTTCCAAAACCTACAAACCCAAACATATTTTTTATGGTTCTACTATTAAATATTATATAAAATATAAATTAAATCAATTAATTATCGATATTAGAATATAATTAAATTTAATTACAAAATATTTATAGGTACAGAAAAATGAATTAAATTCCTAAATAAATTAAAAATATGTATAATTATTTACAATGAGTATAAAATAGAAAATTATCACTAAACATGAAACAATAAAATCCAAATTATATCATGTATTTGTGAATATTCAATATGTTCTTTTGTTAAATAATTCTCACCAACACATAACTTAATATGTTTAGTGAATCATGATACAAAATTCATTTAGAATTATTTTTCAAGAGTGTATCTTTTAAAACACGGTTATTTTGGTGTGAATATATTTTCTAAAAATAAATCATGTTACACTTTTTTGGTTTAGTGGGTTCATCTCATGGATATTAAATTAATCTCAAATTTTTATCTAACACATTTCCTATATGTTTTGATACAAATGACATACCTATTTAATTAATAATTCATTTTCCACAATAGATAAATTAATTCCTTATAATCATATTGATGATATATCATAGGTTCTTATCTATGTCATGACACACCATGTTTGATTGATCAATTCAGTGAAAAGAATGATCATTAAAAGAATTCAAATTGAAATTTATTGATGAGTTTAAAAAAAATCTCATCATTTTATAATATACATTCCATTCATGTCATAAATGTTTTAATTATGTATTAATCCATGTTTCTGATACACATTGTCCAGAACTAAAAATGTATCCCATGTATATAATGGTGTATATAATATATATTTTCATTTAGAAAAATTGTTTTTCAGCTAAAGTTATAGCACACATCCATTAATCACCTAAAAAGATATGGTACATTGGTAACATATCATATAAGAATAAATTTAATATAGTATATTATTACACTAAGGATAGATAGGGTGTGTGAAAACATATATATCTAATGTCTCACCCTGGGTAATATTTTCTAATTATGAATATAGCAATAAGATCACAAATTAATAAACATGTGCCTTTTATATATTCTATAAGATTTTTTAAATTACAATCATTATTGGACAAAAAATATTAATGTTAGTCAAACAAAGAAAAATGTATAACTACTTAAATCATTTCACCCCCTGACTAATGCATTTTTAATGAATATTAATTTTTTTATTTCTAATAAAAAATAATCACCTTAGGTCAATAGTTTTATTTTTTTTAATTGTTATTCACATCAATTAATTTTTTATTAAAATTATTATTTATAATTATAAAGTTTATTTATTTTACTAAAAAATATTAAAAAAATAATGCAAACACGCATAATAATATTAATGAATCCAAATCTTTAAAATTTAATAAATCCTAGTGAAAGAATTAATAAAATTATTTTCATACCCTTGACCATTGATTATTTTACAATTATTATTATTTTTAAAATAAATTATTCTTAATGTTTTGTTAAATAAATAAATACTAATAAAACAAAAAAACACTATAAATTTTTATCAATATAGTTTTCTAAAAAATAACATGATGTGGATTATGTATACCGCCCTTGATCATTTCGGGTGACAATACATTTTTTGATGAGAAATTATCTATTTATTTATAGATAGGGATCATAATTTTTTTAAATTTATATATCTTTTAAAATTAAAAGGTTACTTTTTAAAAAAATCGTTTTGATCCAACATGGATTTGATACCACTGTGTATGTTTTATGTGTACACTAAGAAATTATAATTCAATAATGATGATGAATTTATTTCACACAATGATTAAAATATTATAAAAAATTAATTTCACTAAAAACGAATTTGTATAATAATTATTACATTAATAGAAAAAGAACCATTACATTTTCATCACTTTTAATTTTTATACATAATTTAAAAAAGAAGATATTTCTAAAAATAATGGATGTCATATGGAAGGATATACATTCATTTTAACTGATTTTGAATTATGATCCCCTCTCGATCTCCCCTTAATAGCCACCAAAACAAAGGATTTATCCCTATTTTTTATTAAATTTTTTTATTCCTGATAATTGATAAATTCTAATAAATTGGTTGGATACAACTTTAATATAGTTGAATAAGTCACAATAATCCATGTGTAACATATATATTTGAATAAATCACAATAATAAATCAATAATTATCTTCAGTTATAAATATTCATTTCATCCCATATATCTTAATAAATTTAAAATGGGATATATGTATTACATTTAATAATTGTATAAATATATATTATAAAACTCCATAAAAATGTATTATATATATATATAAAATGTCATGTTTTAAATATAAATATTAAAAAATTATTCTATTTTTAATTAAATATTATTGTAAAATTGAATACAAAAATATATCCAAACCATTTAGATAAAAAATTACATTTTTTGAAAAATATTTATTTCTGCAGTATTTTAAGATATTATATTATTAAATAAGTTGTAAATATTATTCGTAATTAATATATAAAAAATAAAAGGATGGATGTTATCCTCATAATCTATAATTTTATTTCAAACCTCTTTTATGATGTGTGGTAACCATAAAAACCAATATTTAATAAAAATTAAAAAAACCCATTTCAAACAACAACCCACCAAAGTAAATATAAATAATGATTCTCAAAAAATGACCTAGAAAAATATACATTATCATTATGTCTTTTTGGATCCATTAACTAGTACCCTATAATATCATCCAATATACCACTTTACTACAGAAATTATCACCCATAGTTCAGGTTTTTAACCGGATTATGTCATCCTCTAGAATAGTTACATGATCCAATAGAATTTTTTCACTATTATAGTGGAATAATGAATGTTCCAATAGAACCTGGACTATTATAGTGGAGTATATTGTCGAGTAAAATAAATGAATTGGAGACTCTTATAATTTATTATTCCACACAAGTCATTAAATATCACATCACCTACCAAATGAAATCACTTGTAGTCATTGTCCCCAAAAGACAATCATCACCACTATCATATTCCCCAACACCATTGGACCCATAATCTCCAGATAGGGAATTCCTCTTATTGTAAAAAAGTATTCAAGAAGGAAAAATAAAAAAAAATTATATATACACACCATATAAATAGTTCAACAAAACCATCATCCCTGACTAAACACATGCACAATATTTAACACAACCCAAAAAAACAACTTCACATCATTTCAAAAAATGATATATTGTTTTGAACCTAGAACCAATGAAATTTTATATTCATTATTTAAGATTTAACACTAAGAAAAAACAATACCAACATTTCATGATTGGAACCACATTATCCCTTATCATCTTCGAGTGATGAAAAGAGGAATAACCACCTAATCAGTGAATAACAATAGACAAATAAACTTTTTATTATCCATGGAATTGAGTGTGATCATGAGACCTAGATCATGTCAACCCTACAAATATAAACACTATAATTTCTCTCATTTCCTTTATAAAATGTAATATGTTAATTCATATAATGTATTAGGTATGTGAAAATAAAAATTTATTCACAATCATTATCGTTCAATATAATGATTATATCTCCATGATTTCTATAATTAAATGTAGTTTAAAAAAATTTTAGTATTTAATTACATTATTATGTTTATTTTGTTAATATATAAGCTATTAGTTTAATGATTAAAATGATAATATATATACAATTATGATAGTAGTACTTTTAGATGGCGTTCTTTGATATTTTTTAGGTAAAAGAAGGCTATGAAAGGCATGGTGAAGTTGAAAATTATATGGTATTTTAATGAAATAAGAGCCAACATGGATAGTGATAGGACCATTCCATAATTAAAATCACATCTTCAGAAATATAAGGAATGTGATTTTACATATGTTTTACATTAGGTAAGTGATAATCCACTAGAACCATATGAATTAAACCTAAATAGGGCATTAATAAGAAAAATAATTCAATTTACATAATGAATATCAAATATAGTATATTATCTATGACAATTAGCTAGAGATAAAACAAAACTAAATTAATCTACATCACCTCCACATTCAATGAAGTCATCCCAATGATGCACATATTTTCAATGTAGAAGGAAAACTCGTCACAATGTAATTAGTATCATGAATGTGTTTTTTAGAAAATGATTTGAATCGTTAATGTATGAAAGGACACACCAACACCACCAATAAATAAAAAGTTCACTTCTTCTATAAAACTATGAATCCTAAATGATTTATGTATAATATAATATATTCTGAACTATTTTTCATAATTCAAATATTTATATAGAGGACACTATATCACATTTAGTGATTTGGATGTGTGTTATGACACATAAAAAATGTTGGTTGTGTTATCAGATAAATACATTGTCTATATTTTAGACATTGATGTAGAATATCATCAATGTGGATGATATTAATGGACTCAATAAGTAAAATGATTCCCCAAAAAAATTGTGTAACTAGGTTGGGAAGAAACTCAAAAAATATTTCATACATATCATGATCCATGAACTAAATAAATAAGGAAGAAAATTGGAACTAAAACCAAAGAAATAGAACCAGTAAATAGACTAATTCCCATCAAGGAATAATATTCTAAACCTTATAGATTTTAGTTTAGTTGTATTTTATATTGTGAATTTTCCTATTTCTCTCTCTATATAGTCTCATAATCATGAAGAAATAATCACACTGGGGTCAATATGGAAGAGGATTTTCTACTATAATCCTTGAGTCCCAACATTTAATTTTATCGCTTTTATTGATTTTATTCTATATTAATAGCTAGTAAGAACAGGATAAATATAAGTTATTTTCATACTCTTATTCAATCCATAACTCTTCTGTTCATCCTACATAGGTTAAATAGTAACTCAAAATTCCCTTATTAATCCATGTAAAATTAAATTCAATGAATTGGGTTGTAAATGGTAGTATAATCATGGGGATGTGTATGAGAAGAAAGGGTTAGGGTATTCAATATTTGATATTCACTTCCCTAAATAATTGATTTCTATACTGTGATTAAAAACGTGTTGCTAGTTTTATATATATATTTTTGGTATCTCCATCATTCAAACATTAAAATATAACCAATGAAATATCATATGGGTTTGTAGGAGATAAATTATCCCCTTAGTGAAATTGAATGATATTTGGGTAATGTATCTTATCACTCAGCATGAGTGAAAATATGTATTTTCATTTATGGTTATTGATAAGATAATATTGAAACAAATTAAAGGATTTAAAATGTTACTCTAATTCATTAAAAATATTTTATTTCGATTAAATTCTATTTTCACCACAACCAAAAAAAATTCCCCGTATTTTCATTTTTATAAATAAAATAAAATAAAAAATCGTAATAATTGTAATATAATAAAACTGGGTAAATATATTAATTCCATTAATATGGACTTAATGTAACAATATATTTCTTTCATTTAGATTTTATAAATTTATTTTTTATTCCATAAAAATTATACAACATCAATTTCTTATCATTGTTTGAGAGGAAAGGATTCATTTATTTATATTTATGACTTTATAAATACTATATTTTTGTTTTCGTTTCATTAGTTAGTTTAATTTTTATTTTTATTTCTTTTAGTGAAGTCTCATGAGTCCAATATTAATTATAAGAGTTTATTAGATCCAAGTATTTAAGAAGATTATATTTTATTTTATTTTTCAATATTAATGAATGTCATTGTGTGTTGAAGAAGGAAAAGTGGTTTTCATTTAACATGAAAATGAAGATCCCTTATAGTTTTGGAAATGGTATTTGGTAGAGCAATACACTATATGAGCACCCATGATGAATATTTATTAGGGAGATAAACCTCAATTTAATTACATGTGTTTATGGTTAAGAACTATCCAAACCATGTTAAAAGGCGTTGAAAGTGTTTGGAGAAGATGGATTCTCCAGAACTGTTGAACCATTTTGGAAAGCATTTATAAATGTAATTAAAAATATTGAAATAAGTTAAATGTTTTTTTTTTGGAAGGATGATGGATGAATAATGGAGAAACTATCCAATAAAATATTTGAATATATGGACTCATGCATCAAATATTAAAACACTCTTGGATGAAGGTTATTGAAGGATGATATTAAGGACTTTATAAGAATGAAGATGGCTAAATGACATACTCTGTATTTTTTATTTATATTCTATAAATGAGATTTAAAATTACCTATCAAAATTTTCAATTATTCTAATGAAAGACATAATTATATGATGTTGATATAATATAGTTTGAAGTATTTTGAGATGGGTCTGAGTTGATCCAGAGTGATTATGATTTGACTTTGGAGAATTAATCAAGAAAATTTATATGTCCAAATTCATATTAGGGGGTCTACATATATGTGTATCCATATATAAGGGTATTTAAGTATTGATATTTAGGTAAGGGGGTCCATAATAATTATTCATGTAAGGGGATTCAAAACTATGTTATTGATGAATATGTTGGTAAACAATTATCCACATCCACATGTAATGGTCTCCACATTTGAGTAACCCATGTAAGTGGATTATTTATCCTTACATTGGAAATGAAATTTTTAAAATTTATATTCTAAGGAATAAAATACATGGTATTATTCTGCATATGGTATTTCATGTTCTAAACATAATGATTCTATTTATGTCCATGATTCAATCATCAAATGATAATGATGACTTGAGAATATGGAGAGGGTCATAATTATTTATATTGTGAATTTAAAATGATTATATTTGAATGTATATATTAGTGATTATAATATGAATTTAATTAGATTAATCATAAGATATTATAGTGTTTTATAAACATCATATTAAATTGTGATTGAAGAAAAAGAAATGAGATATCCATTATTAAAAAAGATAATTGGAATATGATGTAATGATGGAAGGTTGGGAAATAAAATTTCCCAAGAAGTATTTTTTAATATATTATAGAAATATAAAATTATAAATCTATTCATTCCATTGAATAATGTTCTAAATTACTCAAAGTAAATTGGGATTCTTATAGAAGGTGAGAATAATTTTTATTTTGAGGTACTACAGTAGATTACAAAATCAATCTTGAATTCAATACTAGTTTTTTTAGAATCTCTTAATCCTCAATAGTAATTTACCATACAATAAAATAGCCTTGAAAGTGGTTAAAATTTTAATATTGGTTTAATGAATGGTTAAATATGGTTTTTTGGGGGGTATTTTATTAATGAAGAAAAAGAACGGAGCCTACTATTTAAATTAATGGAAGATATATTCAGTAGATATAAGAAATGAAAAAATAATATAACATTATTTTTATAATAATCCTGGAGAAGTATTTTAAATTAAATAAATGTAAAATTTGGGAATAATGATATGTGTAGATATTAAGAAGGAGATCATGGCGATCTTGGTGAAAAGAAAAATTAGTGTATCTGATTATTGTATTTGATAATATCTCTATGATATATCCATTTATGATTATTTAATGTGACCATAAAAATAACATTTACCACCACTATAACTATGTGTCATGTAGAGAAAAGTTAAATATATTATATATTTCAATCTACAAGTGTTTTTTGTGTACTGTGAATGAATAATGATGAGTGCAGAAGAATTCATCCTGATGAGAAATAAAAAGAATCAATATACCAATGAATATAAATACAATTTACTTACCTAATAATATAATTAGGAGAAGGTGGAAAAATTTTATTTTCAAACCCATCCATATCGAACATAATAATATAGATGTTTTAGAAGAAGAAAAAATATACCTTATAGGATCTGTACGCAATGAGAAAGAACAAACCCAACATGCCTTTATTTATTAAGTAGGTATAATTTATAGCCTATATTTTAAATAAAATATATTCCCATGGATAATATTTATGAGTTTCTAAATAAAATAGTTTTGTTTTTAATTTCCTTCAGGATTAAGTTGACTGTACTAAGTTAACAACTTCTAAAGAATAACTAGATGGAATTTATAAAATAGAGACTGAGCTACAAAATTTGTTTTTTTAATATTTTGAATGAATTTGAAGACTATATTGAGGAATAAAATTAGTTTATTGTATGAATTAACATCCTTAGGTTGATTTTTTGTTCTAATTTAGATGATGGAAGTATTTTTATGTGGTTTTGATGTGATTGTAAAGAATCATTGGTAGAAACATTTTTTCACATTTTTACTATACTGAACACACACCTGTGTAATATGTTGTGTAGAGTAGAAAATTTAACCTATTATACCACTATGCATTGATAAAAATAACTATTATTTGGAATATATGATTCTTTGAAACCAATAATCAACAAGGATTAGGTTTCCAATATTAGGGATAACCCTTGTAAATGTATTTGTACAACAATTTACTGATTTACTTGAATTACATGTGGTTCATGTGAATTGTGGAGAATAAAAGATCCATTTTTTATTAACCAAAAATATGGGCTCAAGTACCAAATACAGCTAATTATTAAATGAGGATTATATAAATTTTCAAGATTTAGAAAAACATGATTCATCCACCAATCTGAGGTATCTTTAGAAATCCACTGGGACTAAAAATATATATTAGTGAAGATGATTCCCCTTGATAGGATCTAAATATATTTTTTAGTATTTTAATTTAATAAATGATGTTTTTATTTTAAATAGAAGTCTTGTAGATAAAATAATATTTTTTAATTATTTTTAGTTAGGATTTTGTGATGTCATCCAATACATTAGAGAACAATATAAAGAGAGTGGTCAAGTACCAAGGAAGAAATAAAATTTTAAATAAGATAATTCGTTAACTGAATGTATTTTTAGTGATATGTGTTTTGATAAATAGTTTGATAATGACACATATGAAGAATCAAACTCTAGTTGCGATGATTATGATTTCTATAAATCACATAGTGATTTTTGTTTTGATTTAAATAATTTTTTAAGAATTTTCCCATATATATTTTTCACTAATATATTTTAATAAACATGGGAATTAATGATGAAAATTCATGTGTAGAGTTAAAATACAAGGAAGTGGATGTTTTATTTTGAATAAAAGGTAAGCAATTGTAACACCCTCGCAAAACATGTGAAATCTAAGGTAGCATCTATCATACATTTTAAGGAAATATTTTCCATGGATGATGAAGAATTTTAATGTTATTTTTTGATAAATAGGTTATTATAAATATTATTATGGTGTTGATCCATTTATTTGGGAGTATACATAAATTTTCTAATGATTTTAATACTACTCATGTAGAAATCAAGATAAAAAGAGTTAAAAAATCAAGAAAACTTATTGAATGAAAAAAATGGAATGCTTGAGGATAATGGAGAAGCTGAAGATAAATTGTGAGGAAAGGGTCAATACACTGGAACACTAAAAATTTATTCATGATATAAGATTTCTTGAGTTAGATGTTACGCTATGAAATCAAGAGATCACCCAAGATGGATATTTGGAATATAATGTATAAATGACTGATTCCAAAAAACCACTATATAAGGTTGAAATATAAAATAATACTCCTAATTATTAAATAATCATCATGAATCTATCACATGATCAACTGATAACTAACTTATGGAGAAAGGTATCCCATAACAGAGTTGAAAATTATTGTACTAAATATGGTTCAATTATTTATGTATATTTGAAATAAAAAACTATAATAATATGGTTATAGAAAAATTATACTAAATTAAACACATAATAAAGGGTAAATATATTGATTTATAAGAAGTGTGCCTCTTTATATGTAGCCTTAATGAATGGGGTTTATATAAAAAATATCAAGGCATGCTATTGGGAAATTCTTGACTAAGTATATGTATAACTAAAAATTGGAGATTTGTATCCCACTGTTGGTTCTTCCCAATGTTTGGAAACCTGGATATTAATTGTTTTGAAAATATTTAAACATTATAGCATCATAGGTAGTGGGGGGGAAATAAAAATAAAACCTGATGTACAGTCTTAATAGTGTTAGTGGAAGGAGAATCTACCATTATACAATTGATTTTTATATATGGATAATTTTTTTTAATTTGGAAAAATATATAAACAATTATATGAATACTGTTGGGATATACCATGTAAACAAACATCTAATATTGATGAAATGAATAGGATAAAATATCATGTAAAGAAGTAATCAAATAATGACACCATGTTTCCTTTGGTGGTAAATAATTAAGTATGAATAGTAAATTAATTTTTACTATATTATTAAGAAATATGAAGTAGATTTAAAACCATTTTGGAGATGGTTATTTTTTAAAACAATATTAAAAATCATGGTGCATCACAATTTGGCCATGAAAATTAAGAAAATAAGGTATAATGATTTAAACTATTGGAAAATAATTAATCCATGAAATGGATAGTTGGATTGGATTAGTGGTTGAAACTCCAATTAGAGAATTCAAATTGAAAGATATTTTTTAAAATAAAAACAGTAAATTTTCATTATAAATTTGTGTGGATGGAATAAAAAGAAACATAATTAAGCTAACAAGTACATGACATGGCTTCCACTCTGTTAATGGGTGTTGAAAGAAAAAGGAAAAATACCCATGACTCAATGTTCTAAACATACTGTTACAAAGGAGAACAGAGTTACGAATAAAGATGATAACATAACTAGAGTGTTTATAATCATATTTACACCCCATTTGGAAGAGGTGAAAAATATGTAGAAAGCTAAAAATAAACTTTTTTCCTGGCTTTTTATTGTTGAGAAGCATATTTCATCAAAGGTGGGTGAATCAAAAAAGAATACCACACTACCCAAAGATGAAAATATTGTTTAAGGTCATGTGAAATGAAATAATTAATAGATCCAGATAGTTTATAGATTTATGGAAATGAGTTTCTAGGTTAAATATCAATTCTCATCCTAGTTTTTCAAATTTAATAACTGGTGTTGATAAACGTCATTCCCATATTATGTTGGTTATTCATCATGGAAGAGGAAATTGAAGGTAAAATATAGAACATGGGAAAGGTTGAATTATATAATATTTAAATATCATCAAAGTGCAATCCATATTGGTCACTAATAATTGGTATTATGTTATCTCATGACGACACATTATTCAACATATAATTTTTTTATCAAACATAAAAAATGTTATAAAAAATTATTAGAGTATATTTCTTAAAAATGGAAAAGCTATGATGAATTACGAATAAAATTACATGAGTTAGAGTTATCAAATAT
Organism: Viscum album; assembly: GCA_963277665.1. Classification (NCBI taxonomy): domain Eukaryota; kingdom Viridiplantae; phylum Streptophyta; class Magnoliopsida; order Santalales; family Viscaceae; genus Viscum; species Viscum album. Next base: position 458,124,671 of record OY728141.1, on the reverse strand, counting down.
TTCCAAGCTACCAGAGACTCATCATTTCATTCTAAAAATGTAATTATAGATATTATTGAAGAATAATGATGCTTGACATATGATTTTGACACTAACATAACTGTTTTGATTTATAATTGATATGGCTGTTAAGGGGTGGATATTTAACCTATATGGGGGACAACATATATACACCTGTATTGTTTTTTATATTTTAAAAATATTTGTTTGGTTTATACATTTTTTTAACTAATTTTTGGTTTCATTTCCTAAGATTGTACTATTCAATTCTTCATTGAATAAATTACATGTCAATATTTTTCTTTACACAGAACCCCACGCTAAAATAAACAAAGAATCATTATATAACCATTCATGTATAGTCATTGAATTGATGGTTAAATATAGTGGAAACCAAATTATTTAATACGTATAGAAATAAACCAATAGTCATTTTTAATACTAATTAATTGATAAAATTAATTTAGAGAAATAAAAAATAAAATAATTTTACGAAGAATTATTTTTTTCTTAAAAAATTGAATTTTTATATGATTTATTCTAGGAAAATAAATATATTAGTGATAAGGTATATTTTTAATATGAATAATATATATATATTTATATGAATAATATATTGATACTAAATTTATTATAAATTTATAGAAAATAATAATAAGAATTATTAACACATTGAAAAGTTCTTTTCCAATAAAAATAGTTTTTCATCATATTTTATTATTTCATTATTTTATTTAAATACAAAAATCTAATACATTATAATTTGAATTCAAAAAACTGAAATGACTTTTTTGATATAGTATATATATTTTTTGGATAAATTCTTAGGATTTTTCATAAGTAAATGATTTATGTAAATAGTGAAATACAGTTTTTACAAAAATCGAATCATTATAATTAAACAACTGAGGCATAAAAGTTTATAAACCTTTTAATTGAACAAATATGTTTTTTATAAGTATAAAAATAAATTTTCAAAATAGTTTTTTTTAGTTTAGATAACCTATGATTTATATTTTATGAACATAAGTAATATTTTATAAAAAAATATTTTTTTCATTTTCTATTAATTAATTAATATTTTTTTAGAAGTTGGTTTTAGATATATTTTAAATCCAAGAAAATTTTATTTATTTTATAAAAAAATAAGTATGCCCATATAAATAAAAAATAATGATAATTTTATCTTAATCAAAAAATTTAGGTTTAAAAACACATTTTCCCGAAAAAAGGTTTTTTCTGTTTTTATGTGAAAATAGTAAAATTAAACATTATCACCCTCATAATATTTATTTGATAAAAATATTGTATATTTTTAAATAAAAAATATCTAATTTGTTAAAAATTATAATTTCAATTCTGGTCATTAAAAATAGTTTCCAAGGGAAAATAGAGTTATCTGTTAATAGTAAATATGAATTAAAATAATTAAACATAGAGGAAATGGATAAAACATGTTAAAAACATGTGTAGTAAGGTATGGATGAAAAATTATCAACCTTATCCCCAAACCCAATAATTTTTTGTTTATTTTTTAGTCCTTTATCATTGAAAAATGAAATGTAATTCTTGTAAAATAAAGTGTATTAACATAATGCTATTTTCAACCCTTATAAAAGGAGACATCCAACACCCCTTCAAGGCACTAGAAAATTATGATTTACTCTTGAAACCATTAAATTTTACCTTTTTATATAATCATTCATCGCATATATAATCTTTTGGTTAAAATTAATTATCCTAATCTATGAATTTCTCTAGAATTCTCTAAAGAAAACTCAAAATTCAGAACACGATTACAAATGATTCCTACAGCTTATTCTTTATATCATAATTTTTCTATTGTAATTTTAAAATTCCTATATAATTAAATACGTATATTTTTATAATTAATATTATAATTATATGGGAATAAGTAATAACCACATTTCACCATTTTTTTTATAAAGAAAAACTTGTCATTCGTGTGTTGCGAGGACTACCGCCTCTTCGAAGAAATGTGATTATTATTATTTTCACCATAACTTGTACTCAATGATAATAAGGGTTTAATTAATTAATAAATATGTAATATATAATATAATTTTGGTTATTTATAGAAAAATTATAATCTAAAATCTTTCCATATTATTCATTGGGAAATGAAAATGATAACCTTGTGTTGTTTAGACTACCTCCTCTAGGATGTAATGTATCCCATTATTCATCTATTTTTATGATTATTCATTAATTTCACTTAATATATGGTTTAAAACAATAAATTTATTTAAATATTATAATTAATCATCTATAATAATTACAATATTCCAAATTAAATCACTTTTATAATCATAATCATACATTATTTATGGTATATTCATGTTTGGGTCGGTCTAACCATCTATTTGAATGATGATGTAATATAATATCATGAATGAATATTACAAAATAATTATTATTATTATATTATATAATTATGATAATAATGATATTATTTTTTTCTATAATGGTAATACTAAAATTAAACTCATTCAATACCATACCACTTCTTGTTTCTTAAAAACCACTTAAAAATGATCGTCAATGAGTTCATCTTCATGTTTCATAACGAAAAATATAATTGAATGAAAATATATATTTCTAAATAATTATTATGAATCAATTCCAATACATTGAATATTTTATAATAATTAACTTCGGGAAAATAACTAATACTAACAATGGTATCACAAAACTAGATCAAAAATGACCATGATTATTAACACCTGGTATTGAAAATAGAAAATAACTAATTACTATACATGTAGAGAATTATTAAAATGTATGATTTTAAATATTAATAGTTTGTAATAACACTAATATAAATTGGATAAACCTTTACATGCATATATCCATGGCTTGAACTGATAGTAGAAATAATCCTCTAATTACCATGGTAAACCCTATAACCATGAAATTAGGGTTTACCCATGTTCTCTACATCCACAGTCATAACCAACCATGGTGGTAGGGGTCCTAACAAATACATAAGGGAATCAAATTTCACAAAAAGTTAATATTTAATATCTAAGTCCATGGTATCATGGGTTTCAAAGTAACTAGTTGTATTTGGTAGTGCCTATAGCCATGATACAAAGATATTTATGGCCAGAAGTGTGTTAAGAAGGGAATATAGTCATGGTAAACCATTGAATATGGATATAGTTATAGTATTAAAATGGTCCCCATGGTCATACATTGTCTTGAAAGTAATAATTATAAATAATGATATATATATTTATATATATTTTATAACTTAGTGGTAAAGGTTATTGAATTCTATGAAAGATGTGTCATGGAGGAATTTGGGTGGGGTTTTATAAATTTATGTGGCCACATTCAATTTATTCAATGGAAATACATTCTTAATATAGGTAGGGTGGAAGACATATTCATGACTATGGTTTTGGTCATAACCTACCCCTATACCATTAGTGTTCATGATTGCTCGAACCATGGCCATAACCTATATCTGTAGTCCTAGAGAATATTTCCATGGTCTCAGACCATGGACACATTTTTTTTTATAGTAGTGTAATGTTCTGAAATAAGTAATTTACATTTTTATATATTTTATTCAAGAATTTAGAGCACATTATAATAAATCAATAAGAAAGGTAATGGTTTCTATCTCAATCCCCCTTAATTAAGGCATACTTTGATATTATTCACCAATATTAATTATTATATTATATCTACTACCTCATTGAGTTATAATATAATTAATTATTTTTGAACATTTATGCTACACTTCCATTCATTCTATTGCTAATTTTGGGTTTTGATTGATATCTTCCATAAAACATTAGTATTTTACATAAATCAATATACATTCTTGAGTTATAGTGTTTCTCCTTGATATTTATCTTTCATTATATATGGTATTCCCGAATTTCAATCTTACAAGATCAAATTTGACTAAGATATTCCTTATTAAAGTGTTTTATTCTAGCTTGAAAATGTATTTGTTCTAAGAGTAATTCTCATCCTCTTAAACAACGATTTCCCCTCCTTGTCCATAATTTCCCTTCCCTCAAGTTTTATCCTTTTAAAATTATGGAACTAATTATGCTTTGTCTCATATGAAATTCATATTAACCTTATATTATATTCAAAAAAAGTTTGATTATCATTTTTATAAATTGGGATTTCAATAAAGGTATTTTAATACACAATAAGGGATATTTCAAACCAACCCTCATTGATTTTTTTTTCAATTATATTTCATTATCTTACTTTTTCTATATATTTTTCTCATATATTTGTTATATATGATGTATATGTGTACCTTAAATATACATATTTTACTATAAAATTCATTTATGGGGTTAATACCTGATTTATGTTCCTTTCGAATTCCCACTTTTGTGTAAAAGTAACATTATGGGATCACTCTAATTTATTATTTCTTGATAACTGTCACCTCCATAAATTGTTTTTCACCATGAATAGACATTGAAAAACTTAATTCTTTTATGTAAATATAGTGTATTTTAATTTTGGTCTAAAGGAAAATAATAATCATTTATTTCTTAAAGGATCCTATTCTCATTTTGAAAATCATCACCAATGTGCATGATTATTTTATTCTTACATCACCTTGATCATTCTCATTAATTTTACTACATTAGAAATCAATGTCCAAGAAATATGTTTCATTATTAAATTGGGAACATACAAAACTATTTCATTCATTATTTTCATGGTAATTCTTATGATATATACATTGGTTTTTATTTTAGTCAAGATTATGATATAGAATTCTTTCTTATGGGTTTTATCATTTATATGCTTTATTAATGGTTTATTTTCTTTAGGTTAATATGTATGAATTTACATATTTTTATTTTCATCATGTGATATGTGGGAATATAATTGTATAACCCTTCAATGAATTGGTTAATCGTATATATCTCTTGAGATGATATGTATGGGATTATTGAGTAAACCTTATATACTATGGTATTTTTTCCACTTGATTATAGGAATAGCGGTTGAACCCAATCAACCATGGGGATTTTTATACTATGTTTATATGTAGGGGAAGTTTATCAAATATTCTATGGGACTCTATCCACTCAGTTTATGGGAATGGTGAGTGAAACAAATCAACCACATGACTTTTTTACTATGTGATGACAGTCATGGGAGTGAACATTAACTTATGCTTATGATTTCATGATTTACGACAATGAATAATTTATTATTCAATGACCATATAATATAACTAAATTATTACATTTTTTCATGGTTGTCACGCACTATGATATATTGATTAATATTGTCACTTTTTCTTGATACTATAAGTTTATAGATGCTATGGAAAAGATTTACCTCTTAGTTGTAACCTTGAAATGGGATTATTGGGTATTCACTCACCTATCACCCTAAGTATGATAAAGAGGATAAATACAAAACTCATTTTAAAAACCCCAATTATATTCTTTTATGAATAAAATTTTATTATCAATCTATTATGGAAAATTTATTATATTATGGAATAGGGAAAGGAAGTATGAGACATCCCAACCTAAAGAAACATAGATTGAACAAATGGTTATTTTAGTTGAACTCAAAGCTATTATGTTGTTTTAAAATAGTAATAAATTTCTAGGTTTATTATTTCTAGAGATAATATATAATAATTGTATTATTATGTTAACATTACTCAATAATATTAACATCTTCTAGTTTTTATAATAGATAGTGCCCAAGGTAATCGTGTCCATAATGGATGATGATGACAATGTAACGATTCTCGTAATAAGAAACCTAATGAGATAAGATATCAAATAATAAATATAATTATTAATACAAAGAATATATAAATAATTATGATTAACAATATTAATATATATGAAATCCCCAATAAAACATTAAAGGGAATAATGGAGTCTCATGAAAGTTCAGGTGATAAAGATGGAAAAGGAATACAGATTCAATCTCCATAATGTCAAAAATATTAAAAGATCCTCATAGGGTAACGTCTAAAAGTAAATAGATAATGTTTCATCTATTGTAACGGTGTTCATAACACAAAAATATATCATGGAAAAATGAAGTGTTCAGTTATCATGATGTAGAAAAATAATGTTCTTCGTAATGATCCACTACTAAATCCATGTTCTAGATGTGCTGAATTTTGGAACAATGAAAACTACTGCACTAATACAATAGATTAATAATACAATAAAAACTAATAAGATTTTATAACAATTTAATAAGGAAAATGCTAGGAAAATACTACTATTGACATGGATAATGATAATTAATTGGTTCTAGGTATACTTATTCAACAATTTATGTTTACATATGTCTTATGACATTCATGTTTTCCCCAACTATTATATTTTAAAATAAAAAAATTATTAGATGAATTATTATATCTATATTATATGAATATTCACCATGTATTGTGGGATAATGGTTCATTCAAGTCTTATTATCTGTATATTAGATAAATTTAATGTGATTTGGAAATTTAATTTCTCTCTTTACTTGTAGTAAAAAATTGGCAAATGGAATTCGCATTTCATATCAGCCTATAATAGTCTATCAATGAATGTATGATTATTAAAACCCAAATTAATTTATATAGCTTTGATCTGGATACAGATTTATTATAATGCCTTGAATCAAGTGGTTAGAGAAAAAACAATATATTAGGGATAATACTTGTATAAGAAAAAAACATATATTCCATAAGATTTAATGGTTGATAATTCTCTATAATTTATATATTGACTAATTTATATTTTTATATAACCATAGCTAGATTTATTAGTAATGAAATTATTAAAATCGGGATGATACAGTTCATTTAATGTGGAATGAGTGTAATATCCCACGATTTAGTATATAATTTTCTATTAAATAATCAATTTGTTCATATCTTTCTTCACATGAAACCAAAAAAATGAACCATTGAACATTATATAAACATTTATATGTAGTCATTCAATATATTCCTAATAATATATGGATAATATTTATGAAATACTTATAGAAATTAAATATATTCTATTTTTAAAACTAACACATTGATAAAATTAGTGTTTCTAAATAAAAAATAAGATCATTTTATATTAGATTTTTTTTTCAAAAATCATATTTTATGCACTTTATTTTAAGAAACTAAATAAATTATATATAAGGTATATTTTTTATGAATAATATAATTTTTTATATGAATAACATATCAAAACTAATTTTATTAATAATTGATAGAAAATAAGAATAATAATGGTTATCACTTTGAAATGTTATTTTCTTATACATACTATTTGTCATTAAATTTTATGATTTTATTTAAAAGTTAAATTACGAAATTTATGAATTTAAATTTGTAAAAATTAAAAACATTTTTTGGTTTAGCATAAAAATATTCTCTTATAATAAATTTTTTGGATTTTCTAAAATAAATGAATTTTTTTAGAATAATAAAAATACAATTTTAACCCAAACTATAATTCAATAATTACATAATAAAGACCTAGATGTTTATAGTAATTTTTATTGATTCAGGATGTGTTTATGAAATAGAAATATGAATTTTAAAAACTATATATTGAATTTACTTAATAGTTGATTAATAATTTAAGAAATTAAGTAATATTTATTAATAATTATTTTTGGTATTTTATTTTAATTAAATATTAGTTTGGTAAAATTTTGTTTTTTATTTCTTTGAAATAAAAATAAATTTTATTCTCTTAATAATAAACCAATAAATTCTATATTAATCAATAACATTGATAATTTTATTAGAAATATAATTTTTATGCTTAAATATACAATTTCTCTAAATACATGTTTTTATGTCTTGATGTGTTAATTATAAAACTAAATTTACTCACCATTATAATATAAATTTTATTAAATTGCATTTTTTTTATATCATCATGTTAAAATTAGATTTTGAGGCCATTTTGAATTTTTCTAATTAAAATTAGTTTCTAATGGTAAAAATGGAGTTATAGTGGTAATGGAAAATAATGTTAATGGAGTTTAACCTCGTGAAAAAAGATAAAAACATGTGTGATAATTGTAAATACCCATAAAATTCAAGAGAAATTTTTTTCTTAATTTTCTTTGGGATTTTACAAGAACTCAGTTTCTGACGCCACCTGATTCTGAGGCCTGGTGTGCCCGGAATCATTTTCCGAAGTTCAGCTCGGGTACGTTCAATGAACGAATGAGCGGTTTTTCCTAACTTTTGAACCGGTGCTCGGAATCGAAATCTGAGGGCACCAATGAAACCGCAGCGCCGGTAATTACTTAAGAACACCTTTTCCGGAGTTGCGTTTTCTCGGGTGAGGTTATTAATTAAATGGGTTAACTAAAGAATAAAATAAAATATTGTGCTACAAATTTTATTTTTATTCTAGGTAGTTTAAACCTATGCTTGGTGGTTGGAGTGGGACCCACTAATATCCTAACTCCACTAGGTAGGATATTAGTGAGGTGGGGCCCACACGAGCCCCACTCCCTTTATTTCCTTTTTACCTCCCACGTGCATTTAATTTGGTAACTCACCCGCACCCCCCTCTTAAATGCCAAGTCAACTCTCGCGTTTAATTGGACTATTAAATGCCTCTTTAATTGGTCAACGCACGTTAATTAAACCGCATTTTAATTTTGAATTTCAAATAAGGGATGGAATGAGTAATAAAATAAGGCAACTCCTTATTTTATTATTGTTGTTTCGTTGTGCGAGAAGGATTGGAGAGGAATTACTCAAGCCTTGGAATCCTCGTCTTCCTCCTTAAAGAACACGAAGAACACACCGTCACCGACGAAGAATGCCGACCTCCGATGAAGGACGACAATTAACGCTGATTCCTTAGAGATCGACGACGCGACGTTGTGTACCACGACGCCGAAGATCCTCTTCTCTGCGACGTCGTGTACCGCGACGCCGATGATCCTCCTTCCGCGACGCCGTCTTCCGCGACATCCATTTCCCGTGACGAACCTTCGTTCAACAATGCTTGAGGTAGGGGTTTGGTTTAATTGAATTTATGTGGATTATATCCTTGACATATGATTAAATTGTTGAAAGTCGTTTGAACCACTAACGCGGTGGGTGCGGACCAACGAACAAGTCTGAACCCACCGATTCTCTGTTCTTGATGCGCGGAACGTTGGGCGACGATGAAACGGGACCGTTGAGCGATTGGAGGCCGTCGCAGTAATATGCAGGTCCCGAGATGACCCCAGGCGCAGACGGGAGCAAGAACGGACCACCGGAGTGGCTCCAGTGGCCCGTGGTTTTCATCAGCGGCGCGGGTCGCCGGCGCGGCGGTGCCGGCGGCCGGAGGTGGCGGTCGGCCGCCCGGAGGCCGCGGCATTCCGGCGCGCCGCCAGGAGGGACCGTCGTGGCTGAAGCCGCGGCGGCAAAAGACCGAGAACCCGCGGCCGCGCGGGACCTGGGGAAGATGCAGCGCCCAGCGCCGCGTCCTTTGGCAAAGGAGCGGCCCCCACGTGGGGGCCGTAGTTTCAATCAAGGGGGCAGCCCCCCCCCCCCCCTCGCTCGGCTCGGCCAGCACTGAGCTGGCCGTTTGGGGCGCGCCCACGCCAGGCCAACTGGCCGCCCAGGCCGGACCGGCCACCCAGGCCGGACCGTCCGCACCGGGCGGGTCGGGCTGCGCCCTAATGGTTCGGACCCGGACCCAATTCGGGTCGGTCCGGGCCCAAGACCCCCTAAAACCGGACAAGTTTGTTCTTTTGCCCATATCTTGGGATACGGACATCCGATCGACACACCGTCAGTTGCGTGGAGATCCTTGGAACGAGACGGTCATTTCGGTATATTACACTCAAGGTTTCGGAGAACTTTGGGTATGGCCGGGTTGGTTCAAACACGAAACTAACCGGGCCCTCGGAGCAGAAACACTTATAACTTGAGCTCCGGACGTCCGATTGGCGTGCCGTCGACTTTGTTGGATTCTTCTTAGTGAGACGGACCTTTTGGATTAATCCGATCAAGGTTTGGATGCATTTGGAGTGCGGTCGGGTTGGTTTTGACTTAAAAACCAACCGAACCCCTGGAACGAAAAAGCCAATAACTCTCAGACCGGGCGTCCGATTGACGCGCCTTCTATCACGTTGAGTTCCTCTTGTCAAGACGGAACCTTGGGATACATCAACTCTAGACTACGTGTCAGTTGATGTATCGACCCCCCTTGGATCGTGGAGCGGACCCTCCCAAAATCGAGCATGCTGTGTGCGGGAACCGTAGAGCTGGCTACGACTGCGATGAAGACCGTACTGAAATCCTCTGTGGGTTCGACGACGATGAAGACTGCACTGAAATCCTATGTGGGTTCGGCAGCGATGAAGACCGTACTGAAATCCTCTGTGGGTTCGACGGCGATGAAGACTGCACTGAAATCCTACGTGGGTTCGGCAGCGAAGAAGACCGTACTGAAATCCTCTGTGGGTTCGACGGCGATGAAGACTGCACTGAAATCCTACGTGGGTTCGGCAGCGATGAAGACCATACTGAAATCCTCCGTGGGTTCGACGATGATGACTACTGTTCTTGTATCCTACGTGGGTATGGTAGTGTTTGACTCTGTTCTTACTATCCTATGTGGGTCTGGCAGAGTAGCTGGTCTGTATCCTATGTGGGTCCGACAGCTTAGCTGGTTTAGTATCCTACGTGGGTCCCAGCATAGATGAATCGATGGCTATATCTGATCATCTCTATCACCTTACGAAGAAGTATACATGTGTGAGTTGAGTATTGACATTCAATCAATATCTTCGATATGATTGACTTGTTTTCCTATGTGGATTGGGTTGTGTTATCCTGTGTGGTTTGGGTTGTACTATCCTGTGTGGACGTGATTGAACTTGGGCTCGGGTGTTGGAGCCGAACTGGAATTGATGACTTAGTTATATGTATGGGCATATACCTAAGTAGTGTTGGATGTTACTTCGTGATTGTATCTTTCCTTTGTGGATTATCCTTTGTGGATTCTGGGAGACCTTCAGGGGTCTCGGGGTCCCTACTGAGTAGCGTATACTCACCCCTACACGGGCTATGCCCGTACTACGTTGTGTTGGATGCAGACGACGGACAGCGCTGATCGTGGTTGAGGCTTGTGGAGCAAGTCGGTACCTGGAGGTGGACCACTGGGCGGAATGTACACAGAGCGGACGGATGGACCCGAGGGGCTGAGGAGGCTATCTGTACCCACCCTTCAGGTGGGACTTCCAGTGGACGGCTCGACGTTGCTGCTTTACTTTCAATTGTTGTACTTTCTTTCCAGTTGTACTTTATTTTCAGTTTGGGTTTGTATTCTAGCCCACTTACTTTTCCGCACTACTTTTGTACCCAGTTTTACTTAGTGTTTACTTATGCTTGATTACTCTGTGGTGTTTGTTTACTTTATAAAGACAATGTCTTCCCCTTTTGTCGGGATTTACGCCTTGGTGCTAGTCGTCAGCCCCTGGCCTATGGGAGGCGGGCTTGGGGTAGTCACGGCACGGGTTCCGAGGACGGGTCGTGACAATAATAGACTATTAATGGAGACAAAAACTTATTCCCTCCCCTACTATATTTTTTTAAATTTTATGTGCCTTTAACATTTAATAATGTTCTTATAATATTATTAAGTAAAGGGTATAAAGAAAAAAATCAATTGTCACCGCATATAAAAGTATAATTCCACTGACCCTTCAAGGAACTCAACTGTTTTAATGTACAATTAAAATAATATAATTTTTCACAACTTTATACCACTAATTGGCACTCAAAATGGTGGAATTATATATAACCTCATGTGTGTCTCCATGAAGGACAGAGGGTGACCACTAGAAATGTGGGTCTATGGTTGTACTATAAAGAGACTATACCCACTTGATCTGAGTGAAAAGTAATAGATAAAATAAAAAAATCATCCATAAAAAATAAACTCAAACTATAAAAAAGTAAGCATAAAAATTGTGAAAATTATTAAATTATAGTAAATCCCAAGAAATAATGATAAACACAACGGTGGACACCCACTTGGATGATGATATATATTTAGAATAAAATAAATTAAAGAAACCAAAAGAATTTGATCCATGACATCCTGAGGAATGCCTTATCCTGAATTCTATTGTCATCCAAGATGTCTTACATAACCATTATATCATATGCCTCTTCCTATAAATTTTCTAGTAATAAACATGAGGGAGATCCTCTAATACGCAAGTTCAATGGATAACCTAGATGGGTGTGAGTACATAACTCTATTGGGAACCACCAATTCCATATCATACTAACCAACATATTCTATGATATGTTCATGTGATATTCTTTCTTGAAAAAAACAATTAAAGAAGAATAAATAAAATAAATTACCATTGATCCTTTAGTCTGTGAAATAGATAATCCATAACTGATTTGGCTACTTTAGGGGTGTCTCTAAGCACATCATGATGACCATTCAAAACAAGTAACATATATAATCTAAATACATGGCAACCAAAACTGATCCTCATAACTTTGGGGTCTCATCCCTTGATTCTCAAAAACTTCTATCCTCTGAATCCATGGCATCCCCAACACTGAGCTCAAAGTCCACTGAAACTCTAAAAATATTCTGAAAACTCTAACATCCCATCCCTTGATAGTCCAATCTTACAGTCTCAAATTTTAGGTGAACCCCAACCCAATTCTCTAAATCCATAGTACCTCTAACCATATAGAATACTCATAATTTATGGTAACTCCAAACCTCCATCTCTATATTTATGGTATCTTCCACCCATATCCTGCATCTAAAACATTGTAATCCATCAATGTACCCATCACCATATCCATGGAGTCCTAGAATTATCACCTCATCCCTAAGGCCTTATTCCATAACAATAGATAAAAAAGAGGTATTTAAAAATTCCCACACCCAACAACACATTCCAAAACCCATCAATCAGAAAAAATATTGTGTTCTCTATTATAACACTCACTACCAAATCACAAACACCTGATCAGGATAGTTCTATCAGCCGGACACCCACAGGGGTCCGCTTGGTCTTACTATATCATAAGAAAATTTACATGGGTTCATGGTCATCATCAGGTCTCAGGTCAATACCTAATTCTCTAAGGACATTGTTTACCTAAAAATCAATAATAAGGTATGATGAAGTCATTGTCTATGTGGGTTATCACCACATTGGAAATACTCAAGATACAACCCATGGTCCATATCATTCCTTAAGGTTAGTCTTTGTCAATCCACTCACCTAACCCTATCCTGATCAGTCTACTATATGTGTACCTAGGCCAAGTCACTGTATATCCCTGACCCCCATATTCCAATAGATGGTGCATTATTTTGTTACATTATCATGATTACAAGGAATCAAATCCTGGTGGAACGATTTGTTTATTAGTCTTGAAAATCCAGATTACATACATGATTCCCATAATACATTTGGAAATAGAAAAAGAATAATGAAAAATAATAAAATAATTAACCTAGGTCCTTGAAATATTAATCAAAGATTTATTCTTCCTAACATGTGTAAATCATAATTTTTTCCATTAGATGTGGTATGGGTAAAATGATCAATCATTATTTCATGAGGTGTTAGTTATCTGTAAATGTAAATATTATGTTTGTCACCCATTTCATGGAGGTGTGTGTGTGTGTAGGTCTAACACATTTCTTAACAACATCATAGTATATTGAGGAAACTTTTTTTGTTATAAAAACATGGAATAAGAAATATTAGGGTGTGGATAATGGAAATAAAATTAAAGATCATTAGTAAAGACATTAAAATCTTTATTCGGAAACCCCTTTTGGTTTGCAACCAAAGAAGTCCTTTGATTTTTTATACCAAAAGTGAGGTATTAAGGAGGAAGGTAGGGATTGTTTGGATTAAATTGGGAATTATTTGGTTCAACCATATTTTCTTGAGAGTTATTAGTAAGTGGGATGAAAGGAGGCCTTTTATAACAGTAGAGGAGTGACACTCTTGTAATATTTTAATATAAAAGAGCCCCACCAATGTTATTTATGGAATGTGGATCAATAATGGTCCATGTTCGATATGATGTATTATAGGGTAAAACTATGTCCATAACATATATTTTGGAAAAGTTTATAGGTCATTTTAGGACTTATGTTTAAGGTTTAGTCCTTTATTAAGCTTAATTTAACTTTAATTGTTGTAATTAAATATAAATACATTAACAAATATTTTGGTAAAAAAATATGTTGAACTTATTAGAAAATATAAATTATTCTAATTACAAATATGGAATCCATTTTCCAAAATTCCAAATTGATATGTGGTAAAAATTCATTTAAATTTAATCCCGCATACAGGACGACAATGTAGGTTTTTAAAGTAAAAACATCCAAATGTTTGCTATGTTTTTTGTAGTCCATTTAAAATTGAAAGTGATTATAATGAACTAACTAGAATTAATTTATAAAATTATTATCTAATTTAACATTATATCCAATCTAAAACATAATTTAACCATAAAAATAAATTAGATGAAAACACATTTTTAAATAAAATATCAGTATTTTTTTATATTCATTAAAAAATTTATCTTCAGAGAAAAAAACAAAAAGTTACCTTAAGATAGTTTTTATGTTTATATTTCAAATATTATGTTTCTTTTGACATATATTATTCCTTAAAGTGTCCAAAATTGGATTTTAAATAGGTTCACCACTTAAAAGATTGTAAATGTTCCTTAATAAATATATAGTTTTTTATATGTAATTCTGAGTTTATTCTTATCTTATGTCTATCAAATTTATTATATAATTATAAGAAATATTTGATTGAATTTATAATATATATATTTCATTAATATCATTCAATGATTTTAATTAGTTTAATTTATTAAAAAAAATCTTTGTGAGCATAAAAATACTAAATTTTCCTTTATATACAAGTGGTTTATATTTACATTTCTAATTAATTGGTAACCGATTAATTAATTTTATATTTGTGTAAACCATATATTTTCATAAGTTAGATAATACTATTCATAATTGCTAATTTTAATTTATAGGTTAAGTATTATTATATTAAATAATAACATTTTAATAATACAATGTAATTTGGTGAAAATCAGTCTTGCATGTAACAAAGCTATCAATGAAAGTCGCTCCTACATTCAATGAAAGTTAACTCCATGTTGTTTGCATCAAAATATATAAAATATATTTATTTTTTAAAATATTTAATATATTATAAATTAGAAGGTTATTATATTCTATTACATGCTTGGTGTTTCATTTCCTGCACACTATTGAATTCAATATTCTTACTCTAGAATTTTGGGTGTTACATTCTCCACAACTTAATTAAATTATGTCCTCATTTTTTAACACAATTTTGCTGATAGAGTTTATTATATTTCCTATATTTAATTCCCACATCATGATAAGGGTTCATAAATCATCCCCTAGAAAAGATAGAATGGGAAGTACATGGGTCACATGGAATAACATATAAATGTGTCTCTAAGTAGAGAGCATCAGTGGAAAGAATATATACATACCTAGAGGAAAAGTGTAAATATTTATAGGGATGATTGAGGTCATCAATCAAAAACAAATGAATGATCTATGGAATTTTTATGGCCTCAATGAAGCATATTTGTGATTATTTAGTCGACTATCGATTGAACAAAAATTAAGGTATTAGGAAAACACAATTTTATTTATCATCTTCCTAAGGTTGAGTAATTAATCTACTGCCTAAGAATACAGGGAAATATACTTTTTTGATAAATTAAAATTTCTTAATAAGATATTCCTCTTTTTGGTTGTGATTTGATCAAATTATAATCCATCCCTTACCTCAAGAAATGAGTATCCAAA
Source organism: Viscum album (assembly GCA_963277665.1). Taxonomy (NCBI): domain Eukaryota; kingdom Viridiplantae; phylum Streptophyta; class Magnoliopsida; order Santalales; family Viscaceae; genus Viscum; species Viscum album. Next base: position 458,108,802 of record OY728141.1, on the reverse strand, counting down.
AATAAACATTGATCCCTAAAGCACTAGATCATTTAATGGATATTAAGGCCCATAATAGTGACATGTCTATTTTTTGTCTCTAAATATTCCCCAAATTCAATATGATTAATATATTAATATCTAAACCTAAAAAGTAACACTACTGGTTTATAATTAATATTTATTCATCAAATTTATTAAATAATTTCACATAAACTGGTACATCGTTTAGGACAATGGTTGAAAAAAACCCTTATCATCCTTCAATCATGGGTTCAAGCCCCGTGGCCTTTCCAGACATGGTAGGTTGTCACCCATCATAAAGGCTTTCCTTTTCTAAAACCATATTAATATAACATAAAATATAAATTTAATGGATATCCTTGAAATTTAATCATTTAATAACCTCTTAACTATGGGTTTCAATAAATCCTCAATAAATAACTATTTTATCGATCCATTTCCTACATAAATCATTCCATGATCTATAGATTATCCATAATATAGTCTGTATGATTTACAAATCTTTACACCTTGACTAAAATCTAAAACGCCTTAGGTGTAACCTAGGTTATTCATTGTGGAAATCCTAGATAATTTATTGTGAATGAAATGTAAATTATACTAAGGATATCCCCTAGGAATGTCAAACTAGGTGTGCAGTAAGGATCATTATCATGTACTAGTTTACCATGAGTCAGGACCAATACACCTTGTCAGAGTTGTTACTCCTAGGTACATCTCTTACAAAACCATGTTCAGTTGTATTATCCAGATAGGGATGTATTTCTAGAAATATCCACAAAATATCTACCTTTAAAAAATTATATGAAATTCTTGTATACCTATCTTCAATTTCATTCTTAGGGTTTTGACACCTAATATATATTTTCTAAAACGAGTTTACAAGGTTGCTTCTAAACATCCTCTAATACCTACTATAGCGCCCCAACCCTGAAATCTCGGATCTGGTGAATTATTTCATTACATTTACATGATTACAAGGAATCAAATCTCAAATGATAGATTAGCTTAGTAGTCATGGAAATCCCAATTACATACATGATTCCCATAATAAAATGGGAAATAGAAAACCCAAAAATGAAACATAGTAGTAAAATAAATAAACTGCATCCCAGAAAGTTTATTCAAATATTTGATATTCATAACTTGGGACATGAAACACAATAAGGGTGACCCCAAATCATCAGTAAGGTAAGTAAGGGGGATGAAATAATGAATCAATGATAATAAATTAACCTGAAAAAGTAAATAATTGATAACTCATTCCATTCAAATAAATAAATATGAAAAAATCAATATAGAAATGTTAGAAACTAAAACACATTCCATTTAATCAATGAACTGAAATGAAATGCATCCATATATATGTCGACGCAAAATCTCATAGATGAATAAAAATTTAAACTAAATTAGGAAAATTCTTTATTAATGGAATTAATTTATATACAACATGAAAACAAAATAACATTAAGGAATTTTACAAGGAAATTAAGAAAAATGGTTCAGCTTTCTTCTTAGAACGCGCTCAACGCGCCTCCCTGTATTCAACATTCTCTGCCTGTTGGCGAGCCTCCAGTTCTTTATGGCGTCACAGCACCACCGCCGTTGCTTGCTCTACCCCATTCTCGCTTGGAGGTTAGGTCTTCTCCTTGGCGATCTGCAGCAACTCCATCTTCCCAGCCCTCACTCATGAAGATTCTGCTTCATCCACCCCCTTCGGTGCTTATCCCCCTGCTCATCTCCCGGAAATCCCGCTGGAAGGTTGATCACATCATCGGGTGGATGGGTTTTCGGAGTTGATTTTTCCAGAAGCGGCCTTTTCGGAAGCATCAGATGAACTTTAGTGGACATTGGTCACATGTTTTGGTCAGACTCTTCCCTTTATTCTGCTGTTTGCTCAGCTGGTTGAATCCGTGGATTTAAAGGCCCAATCTCGGACTTCTCTCCTCAATCGCAAGGCATTTTTCATTTTTTCTGGCTTCCAGAGATGATTATGTGACTATTTATGCCTTTTCCCCTGCTCGTTCTGCTCCTGGCACTTTTCCTTCTCCTAGTTGTTTCTATGTGCACATTTAGGGAAGGACACTCCAAGGGCGATGTGTGACTCAATATGCTGGGTCTACCTCTCCCCTTTTGGAACCCTTCCTTCCTCCGAGCTATTGGCGGTTCAGTGGGCTCGTTTTTATGTGTTGATTATCAAATGGAAGGGTATAAGGACGCGGCCATGGCTATAATTTGTGTCGAAGTGGATATCTCTGGTTCCCTTCATAGCCGTTTTTTTCATAAGGCTGGTGATAGATTCACATGGTGGAGAAAGCATTAACCCTCGTCCCAAGCTATATTCTATAGATATTATCAGCTTCAATGACATTCCCTCTTGGTATGCAGGAAGTCTAGGAAGGGATCCTCCAATGGAAGGAACCCGGTTCAGCCAAAGCCCTCTTCCTCCCAGAAGTCATCCTCCCACGCTGGTGGTTCTGTGGCAAAGGCTTGATCCCCCATCAGGTTGTTGTTGCGCTTGAGGCAAGTCTTGTGTTAGCTTATCCTTCTTCCTCCCAGATCCCTCTACCCCTATTTTCTTTCCTATGTCTTCCCATTTGGCCCTTCCCCCTCCTCTGAGGCTCCCAAAACCACGATCTCTTCTCCAGGTAGTTCCATTACGCCTTTTTCTCCTATGTCCCTCCCCCTCTGCCCTCCTCCCTTACTCCTCTCTTTCTTGGTCCGGGAAGTTGGGTGTCGAACGACAAGGAGATATTGTCTGAGATCTTTCCAGTTTTTAATACAGTTTGAGCTTATGATTTTCCATTTGTCCCTATCACATCATCTAACAACTATAGCACGTTACTTATGGAGAAGGGTATCTCTTCAGATGCATCGAGCTCCATCCTCACTATCAGCCGAGAATGCCAATCCCCAGTGGCCAAGCATCGTGTTTCCTCTTCTCTCACCCTCCCCCTGCTTGGTAGGTTTTTTACCAGGTCCCAGGCCAGATTATTGTCTCCTCCTATGAGCATGGATGATAGAAGCCCCTTCCCACACTGGGTCAGGATAAGGTAGCCTCAGTTTTGATGTTTTCCATATTGATTTGAAATGCTCGGGGCCTCGGCGCCCAGGTAAAGTCTGATTTCATTGCTAATGAGGGTTCTAGACATCGTCGATCTCTTGTGGTGATCCTTGATCCTAATCATGAGACTACTAGGATTCAAGATATTGTGAGGAGATCTGGAATGCGGCACATCATGCATGGTGAGCCGAAAAACAACAAGATTTGGTTCTTCTAGTTGTCGGCGATTTCATCATTTTTCGATTAAGATTGTGGCAGATTTTCGATCCTGCATATTTTCTTTTTTATGAAAAATGTGATTTCATGCTTCGGGAGTAGTTATCGCTCGACATCAGCTCTTTCAACACGGGTGTGTTTCCTTGGATTGTAGGAGGTGATTTCAACACCTTTATGGATTCTTCTGAGAAGAAAGGGGGAAGTTCCCTCCCGCACTCAGACAGATTTCAATTCTATGCTTTTAAAGACCAGGAATGCCTCTGGGATCGGGGTTCTGTGGGTGACAACATTACCTGGTGCAATAATCAATGTGGATCCAGAAGAACATGGTGTATATTGGACTGGTGTTTTGAGAATTGCCATGATATTTCTGAGTTTCCTAGCACACAAGTGATCCACTAGACTTGATCTCTGTCCAATCACTTCCCCTTGCTCATCCTCCTGAAGTATAGTGTCCCGAAAAAGCATTGGTTTGTATTCTCCAGGTGCTGGAATTCTTAGAAAGGCTTTCTCAGTATAGTCCAAAGTTCTTGGGCATCCCCGTTCCATGGTAGGTACTGGCTTGGACTGCATAATAAACTGTGTCACCTTCAAGGTGGTCTCCAAGCTTGGACCGCTTCTATTCTCCTTGACCAGCCATCCCTGGATGACACCATGTTTGATATTGACTGTGTGGAGCAAAGGCTGGAGGATTTCTGGTATGAAGGAACATTCATCTCTCTACTTCTCAAGAAACAAAAGTATAATGAGAAGATTCTTGAATAAGATAGACTTCTTCGCAAGTGCTCTTCATTACCTATTTTAAATAAGGGTACCACAACACAACCTTTTTCCACAAATTTTTGAAATAAAAACTTATGCGCTGGGCTTCGAATATTCAGCTTGAATATGGTTCCTTCATGAGTGATTTGGGTATTATCCGAGGAAACCTGGTTTACTGCATGGTCAGGATTATATTTTTTATTCTATTCCCAACAGTGCCTATGTTCATGCCAATTCCATTCTCGAGGGTGTTCCCGAGGAGAATGAGGTGTGGGACTCTATTTCATCGTTGTTCTAGGAGTGTGCTCATAGGCCTGATGGCTTCCCGTGGTCCTTCTTTGTCAGTGCCTGGAGCTTGGTTAAGGATGATATTTTCGGTTATATCTAGTATTTTTTTCAAAGGGGGTAGCCTTCCGTGTGTAGCGAGTGTTACTACCATTATTCTCATTCCAGATGTTCCAGATCCCTCCTCCATTTCTCAGTTTCGGCCAATTAGTATGTGCAACTTAACCTACAATGTTATTGCCAACATTATTAATAGAACGATCTTTCAATTTTTATGTTGTTGGGTTTCTTAGGATAAGCACGCTTTTATTTAGGGTAGATCCATCCAAGGGGCCATTAGGATTTCCCAACAGCTGATTGGATACCTTAATAAGAAGGTTTGGGGGTCTAATATAGTGGTTAGGGTGAACATGTATAAAGCTTATGATAGGCTAGAATGGTCTTTTTTTATTCATGTTATGAGATGTATGGGCTTCTGTGAGAGGGTTATTGACATTTTATCATGGTGCTTCAACTCCTTGTTCAATATACATTAATATAAATTTTTTATTTTAAACTGAGTCACATCGTGTCGAGGAGGCAGTAGTACACACATCCACGAACGATATTATCACTTTTTAAGTGTGCAAATGGGTAATAAAAAAATGATATATATATTTTTTTACAGAAATTTAATTATGTTATTAATATAGTATATATTATTTTATTTCATATTTTTATTATTAAAACCATACTTTATATATTCCATGTATTGTGTGTACTAATCACATCGCTTTGAGGGGGCACTAGTCTGCACTTCCAAAAATGAGGTTATAATTTTTACACAAAATGGAATGTATAAAGATACGTGTTATAAAAGAAGTAAATAAGATTAAAGACATAATATATTTAATATAAATCATATATAAATATTGTTTCTATCATAATGGCTACCATGATAGGTGGTAATTAAAAAGTGAACAATCATCGTTTCGTGAGGAGGTAGTTTATCATACACATAAATAGTATGTTGGTTACCCATTAGATGGTGGTGTGTATAAGTGTTGGTCAAACCATAATCATTAAAAGATACATGTATATTTAGGTTACTGTATTTTTTATAATGACATTGAATAAGAATGTTGAGGGGTGGATAATAGAAATAATAGTAAACACCTTTAGGAAATACTTTACCTCTTAATCACGTTACCCCTCTGGGATTGCACGAAAAGAATTCCTAGGATTTCATTCTTCCTAAAGGGAGTATTGAAGGATGAAGTTGTCACGACCCGTCCTCGGGGCCCGTGCCGTGACTACCCCAAGCCCGCCTTCCATAGGCCAGAGGCTGGCGACTAGTACCAATGCGTAAATCCCCAACAAAAGGGAATGCATTGCCTTTGAAAAGTAAACAAGCACCACAGAGTAAGTCAGCGGAAAAGTAAACACTAAGTAAAAACTGTAACAAGCTGTGCTGAAAGTAAAAGGGGCCGAAAATACAAGCCCAACTGTAAAGTACAACTGAAGGGAAAAACAACAACTGAAAAGTAAAAGCCGCTACACCGAGCTGTCCACTGGGAATCCCACCTGAAGGGTGGGTACAGATAGCTCAACTGCTCCTCGGGTCCTGCCGTCCGCCCCGAGCACGTCCGCCCAGTGGTCCTCCTCCAGGTACCGTCCTGCTCCGCACACCTCCACCACGATCAGCGTTGTCCGTCGTCTGCAACCAACACAACGTAGTGCGGGCATTGCCCGTGCAGGGGTGAGTACAAGCTACTCAGTAGGGACCCCGAGACCCCCGAAGGTCTCCCGAAATCAACAAAGGATAAACCACAAAGGAAAGATGCAATCACGAAGTAACATCTGACACGACTTAGGTATATGCCCATACATATACCAAAGTCATCAATTCCCGTTCGGCTCCAACGTCCGAGCCCAAGCACAACCCAGTCCACACAGGAAAGCAAACGTATACCCACACAGGATAACACAACACAATCCACAAAGGAGAGTAAACAGTAAATCCACACAGGATAGTTCAACACAATCCACAAAGGAGAGTAAACAGTAAATCCACACAGGATAGTTCGACACAATCCACAAATGAGAGTAAACAGTAAATCCACACAGGATAGTTCAACACAATCCACAAAGGAGAGTAAACAGTAAATCCACACAGGATAGTTCGACACAATCCACAAAGGAGAGTAAACAGTAAATCCACACAGGATAGTTCAACACAATCCACAAAGGAGAGTAACACAGGATTCAGCTCACACATGTATACTTCTTGTATGACGATAAAGATGATCACTGATCCATCTAAGTCGTCGGACTCACAAAGGATCGATAGGTAACTAACCCCCGCAATGACCCACACAGGATCGGGCCCACACAGGACCTGTAGGCGCTGACTCACACAGAACCGTTGAGCGCTGACCAACACAGGATCAGACCAACACAGGATCGGGTCCACACAGGACCTGTAGCACTGATCCACGCAGGATCGCTGAGTGCAGTAGTCGTCGCAGTCCACTGAGGATCTCTGCACAGTCGTCGTCGCAGTCCACTAAGGATCTCTGCACAGTCGTCGCTGTAGTCCACTGAGGATCTCTGCACAGTCGTCGCTGTCGAAGTAGCAGTCGCAGCCAACACTAGGGTTCCCGCACACAGCAAGCTCGTTCGGGAGGGTCCGCTCCACGAGCCGAGAGGCTGATACATCAACTGACACAAAGTCCGATGTTGATGTATCCAAAAGTTCTGTATCATCAACATGAACTTAACGTCGCAGACGACGCGTCAATCGGACGCCTGGTCTGAGAGTTATTGGCTTTTTCGTCCCAGGGACCCGGTTGGTTTTTAAGGCAAAACCAACCCGACCGTACTCCACCTGCGTCCAAACCTCGGGCAGAGTGAGCCAAAAGATCCGTCTCACTAAGAGGAAACCAACAAAGCTGACGACACATCAATCGGACGTCCGTAGCTCAAGATATGAGTGTTTCCGCTCCGAGGGCCCGGTTGGTTTCATGTACGAACCAACCCGGCCGAACCCAAAGTATTCCGAAACCTTGAGTGCGATATACCGAAACGACCGTCTCGATCCAAGGATCGCGTTGCCGCTGACGGCGAGTTGTTTGGAGGCCCGTAGCTCAAGTTACAGGCATTTGACCGAAAACGGTCCGAAGATGGGGGGTTCGGGCCCGGCCCGACCCCCCTGGGTCGGCTGAACCGGGTCGACCCGACCCGGTCGGACCCGGCCAGGGCGCGACCCGGCTGGTCGGACCGGCCTGGCTCGGCCGAGCAGCCGAGCGACGCGGGGGGGGGGGGGGGGGGGGAGCCGCCGCCCCTCGCGTGACACCCCCGCGGGTGTCGCCGTGACCATCGGACGCGGCTGAAGCCGCGCCCCGCGCGCGTCTGACCCGCGCGGCCGCGGTTCAGTGGGCGCCGCCGCCGCGGCTGAAGCCGCAGCGGTTCTTCCGGCGGGGCGCCGCCGCGCCGGCGACCTGCGCCGCCGCCGGCTTCCGCGGGCCACCGGAGTCGTTCCGGTGGTCCGTTTTCCTTCCCGTCTGCGCCGCTGCTCCTCCCGGGACTCATTCTTCACTGCGGAACCATCAAACTTCCGTTGCGACACGTTCCGTCGTCGCCCGTCAAATCCGCACAATAACGAAGAACGGCAGAGGGTTGTCGGGCCGTGTTCGTTTGGCCCGCACCCTCCGCGTTAGATAAAAACAACGGGAGAAAATAAATCAACACATGATACAACAATTTTAATAAATTAAAATTGTTTACTTGCATCAGGTTCTTTAATTTTAAAGAAACTTTCACGGGAATAAAGGCATTTCCAAAACAAAAATCCCTACCTCGTAGTCGTCGTCGTATGCACGTTCTTCGCGGATTTGCTCGTCGCAGAAGGAGGGGATCGTCGCGTCGTCGCGGAAAGACGTCGCGTCGTCGCGGTATCCGGCGTTGCGTCGACGAACTCAACGGACCAAGAAACAACAGATTTAATTATTAATAATTAAATCCGTGTTTTGTTTTAAACCACAAAGAACTTTTAGAAGAAACCCGAAATCACTCACCTCAAACGGTTGGTGATCGGAGATCGGGGCGGGGAAGGACGTCTCGGATTGGAGCGTCGTCGATTTCCGCGGATGACGGCGTTCTTCGCGTTCTTCGCGAAGGAGAAAGAAGGTACAAGGATTCTGTCAAATCCTCTCAATGCGCAAAAAACCAGAGGTCGTGCGTTGACCTTATTTTATTATTACGCCAACGAATTGAAAACTGGTTAAGAAACGATTGAATTAATTCGTTGAATTAATTCAACGAAAGAAACTGCCCATTTAATTCACGAATAAAACCGCCCAATTAAATGGTCTGTTAAGAATTAAGAAAACGCGTCAGTTGACTTTCATAAAGACGGGTTTTCGCGGGTGCGTTACTTAGCGGAAAGAAATGACGTGACTCGTGCGGGCCCCACCTCACAAATATCCTACCAAGAGGGTAGGATATTTCCGGATAGCACCCTATCCGTTTCAACTCAGTTTAAGTGGCTTTCAAGTGGCTTCAAGTGGCTTAAGTGAAATAGAATAAAGTTTGTCGAACAAAATTATTTTATTTCTTAACTTTAAGCCCAAAAATTAAAAACCACACCCGAGCAAACGCAACTCCGGAAGAGGCGTTTCTAAGCAAATACTGGCGCCGCAATTTCATCGGTGCCCTCATAATTCGATTCCGGGCACCGGTTCAAAAGTTTGAAAAACCTGCTCGTCCGTTCACTGAACGTACCCGAGCCAAACTTCGGAAAATGATTCCGGGCACATCGGGCCTCGGAATCAGGTGCCGTCAGAAACTGCGTTCTTGTAAAATTCCAAAGAAAATTAAGAAAAAAATTTCCTTGAAATTTACGGGTCTTTACATTACTCCCACCTTAGGACTTTACGTCCTCGTAAAGATACATCATAAACTAGGGAAACAAATGGGGGTACTGAGCACGCATCTGAGCCTCCCGCTCCCAAGTGCTCTCCTGGAGGTTCCCGTGCTGTCATTTGATGCGCACTAGAGGAATCGATCGTCTACGTAGGACCCGCTCCTGTCGATCCTCGATCTCCACTGGGACCTCCGCAAAAGTCGCCCCATCATCCATGTCCATCTCCCCATAGTCAATGATATGCGTCGGGTCGTGCACGTATCTCCTCAGCTGAGATACGTGGAAGACGTCGTGCACCCGATGCAACTGAGGTGGTAGAGCCAGGCGATAAGCCACCTCGCCAATCCTGCTGAGGACCTGGAAAGGTCCGATGAAGCGTGGAGACAACTTGCCGCCTCGGCCGAATCTCCGTAATTCACGTCGAGGTGAGACACACAAGAAGACGTGGTCGCCATCCTCGAACTCTAGTGGTCTCCGCCTCCTGTCAGCATATGACTTCTGCCGGCTCTGAGCTGTCCTCATCCGCTCCTGGATGACCTGGACCTTCTCTGTCGTGGCCCGGACCATCTCTGGTCCCACGAGTGCTGACTCCCCAGGGTCTGTCCAGCACAAAGGAGATCTGCAAGGCCTGCCGTACAACGCCTCGTATGGTGCCATCCCGATGGTGGAGTGGTAGCTGTTGTTGTACGCGAACTCCACCAAGGGTAGGTGGTCCTCCCAGCTGCGACCAAAGTCGAGGACACATGCGCGAAGCATGTCCTCAAGAGTCTGAATGGTCCTCTCCGTCTGACCATCCGTCTGAGGGTGAAAGGCGGTGCTCAGACGTAGCCGCGTCCCGAACGCCTCCTGCAACCCTTTCCAAAGCCGGGAAGTAAAACGAGCGTCCTGATCGGAGACGATAGTCGATGACACACCGTGAAGTCGTACAATCTCCTGAACGTAGAGACGCCTCAAGCTCTCCACTGAGCCCTGCTCTCTGATGGGTAAGAAGTGTGCCCACTTGGTGAGTCGGTCAACAATCACCCAAATGGAGTCGTGACCTCTGGAAGTGCGTGAAAGTCCAGTCACGAAGTCCATAGATATGCCGTCCCACTTCCACTTCGGGACCTCCAAGGGTTGTACCAAGCCTGCTGGTACCTGATGCTCCGCCTTCACCTGCTGGCAGGTGAGGCACCGTGAAACGAACTCTGCCACAACCTTCTTCATGCCCGGCCACCAGTGCTGTCGTCTGAGATCCTGATACATCTTCGCCACTCCAGGATGTACCGCCAAAGGAGAAGTGTGGAACTCTCTCAGCACCTCCTCTCGTAAAGCGACTGGTACAAAGGTACTTCCTCTGAAAAGGACGTCGTGCTCTGCTCCAAGGGAGAAACCATCAGGTGCCTGTCCCGAGGATATCTGTGCACGCCGCGTCTCACAGTCAGCGTCCCCACGCTGTGCCTCTCTGACCCGCTGTAGAAGTGGAGGAGAGACGGTGAGAGACTGAAGGAAGGCTGCTCCGTCTCTATCCACGAAGGATATCTGCAAAGCGGCTAGCTGCTCTGTCGCCTCCTCAAGTAGCTGAATGCCCGTCCTCCTGCTGAGGGCATTGGCTACTACGTTCCCCTTCCCAGGAGTATAGACCATCTCAAAGTCATAGTCCTGGAGGAACTCGAGCCATCGCCGCTGTCTCAAGTTCAGGTCCTTCTGAGAGAAGATGTACCTGAGACTCTGGTGGTCAGAAAAGACTGTAAAGCGCTCGCCCATCAGATAGTGTCGCCATGTCTTCAGAGCGAAGACCACTGCTGCTAACTCCAGGTCATGGGTGGCGTAGTTCTGCTCATGCGGCCTCAACTGACGTGATCCATAGGCAATCACAGCCCGCTCCTGCATCAGGACACACCCGAGTCCGGTCCCTGACGCATCGCAGTAGACTACGTATCCAACTCCCTCCTCAGGCAACCTCAAGATAGGTGCGCTGATCAATCTCTGTCTCAGCTCCTGAAAGCTCTGCTGACATCTGTCTGACCACACAAAGGGTTTTCCCTTCTTCATCAAAGCTGAGAGTGGCACCGCAACTCTAGAGAAGTCCGGCACAAATCTCCGATAGTATCCAGCTAGACCCAAGAAACTCCGCACCTCTGTCACGCTCCTGGGTGGCTCCCAAGCTAGCACTGCCTCGATCTTCGCGGGATCCACTGCAACTCCCGCCTCAGAAATGACGTGCCCCAAGAAGTGGACATCGCGTAACCAGAACTGGCACTTCGAGAGCTTGCCATAAAGCTGGTGCTCTCGGAGTGTGTCCAGTACAACCCGCAAGTGGTAGACGTGCTCCTCCTCCGTGGTCGAGTACACCAAAATGTCGTCGATGAAGACCACGACAAATCGATCGAGGTATGGCTGGAAGATCCTGTTCATGAGGCTAATGAACACTGCTGGAGCGTTGGTTACGCCGAAGGGCATAACCAAGAACTCATAGTGGCCATACCGACACCTGAAGGCCGTCTTCTGCACGTCCTCGTCTCGAACTCTGAGCTGATGATAGCCTGATCCGAGGTCTATCTTCGAGAACCACCGTGCTCCCTTGAGCTGATCAAAGAGGTCATCAATCCTTGGTAGCGGATACTTGTTCCTCACTGTCACCTGGTTCAGGCGACGATAGTCGACACACAGTCGCAAGCTCCCGTCCGCCTTCTTGGCGAACAATATCGGGGAAGCCCAGGGTGAAACACCGGGTCGGATGAACCCCTTGCCCTGCAAGTCCTCCAACTGTACCCGTAGCTCTCGAAGCTCGGCGGGGGCCATCCGATATGCTGGAGTGGATATCGGGGCTGTACAGGGGTACATATCAATATAAAAGTCTACCTCTCTGCGAGGAGGTAGTCCTGGAACGTCGTCGGGGAAGACATCCGCATACTGATCCACCACTGCAGGAAAACCAGGACTCCACACGTCAACTGCTCCAAGGATGAGGCTAGCCAACTGATGAGTGATGGGCTGTCCTCTCCTCTGCGGGAGTCCATCCTGTGCTGCTAAGGCTCCCTTCTCGCCGGTGAAGGTGAACCTGCTCCCGTCGGTGCGCACACATCGCACCTTGCGCCTAAAACAGTCAATCCGAGCATGGACCGTAGATAACCAATCCATGCCCAAGATGACGTCGTAAGGCCTCGACGCCGCTACAAGAAGATCCCAGCCGAAGCTCTCGCCTCCTAGAGTAAGCTCACACTACCGGCACCAGTGCGTAACCGTCGAGTCTGCTCCCGTAGGGGTCTCTAGCCGTAAGGATCGAGCCAACGGCTCTGTCGGAATCTCCGAGCTCCGAACAAGGGCAGTGGCTATGAAAGAGTGACTCGCCCCTGTGTCTATAAGAACTGCAACAAGGGTGGAATAGACACAGATCGTACCTCGAATCATCTCTGGCGCGCCGTGGTCGTAGGCCTCTGCTGCCTGGAGTTGTGCCTGTCTCTGCCCGCCAGCTCCCTGTGGTCGGGGTGGACCTCCTGGTGGTGGTGGGGGTAGAGCCTCAAAGCGTCGCCCACCACCCGCTGCTCGGCCAGCTCCTCTGCCTCGTCCGCCTCCTCCCTGCGGACCGCCACGGTCGACCCTCTGCCTCTGCCTAGGTGGCCCCTCCACCGTCTGCTGCCCCTCGGTACGGCGGGTCGGGCAGTCACGAGCCATGTGGCCCTGCCCGCCGCACTCGTAGCACTGTCTGCCTCTCAGAAGACTGGCTCCGCGCTGTGTGCCCCGCATTGCTGAGCCTGTGTCCTGAGGTCGTCTACGAGAGGGTCTGGTCTGCCTGGAACCCTGAGTCATCCGTCGGCTACCTGCTGCCGAAGACTCCGCCACCTGCCGCCCTGCGGTAGGTCTCGCTGTAGACTCAGCCAGAAAGCTCTCGATCAGAAGGGCTCGCTCCAGTACTCCTGCCTGGGTCGGGATGCTGAGGGAGATCAGTGATGCCCTGATCTCGTGTCTCAATCCCTGCTCGAAGGTCCGGGCCCGGAAGAAGGGGTCCCGTACCATGTCGGTCGAGTAGCGAGAAAGATCGGTGAACCTCGCCGCGTACTGGGCGACTGTCAAGCTGCCCTGCCGCAGCTGAAGAAGCTCCTGAATGCGCACCGCACGGAGGGTGGCCGGGACGAACTCTGAGCGGAAGAGGCTCTCGAAGTCCGTCCAGATGAGAGAGGCCTCATCGTGCACCTGGAGCATCAAGCTCCACCATCGTCCTGCTGCTGCGTGCAGTAGACTCGCCGCGAGGATCACCATGAGGTCTGCTGGTGTCCTCACAAGCCTGAAAACTCGAACGACCGCCTCCAGCCACTCCTCGACTGCCTGGGGGTCCGTCTCCCCACGATACCTGGGTGGCCGCTGGCGCTGGAACTCGTGCAGAGCTCCGAGGCGTCGTGCATCGTCAGCGGTCGGTGCTGGAAGCATCGGGGGCTCGACGGGTAAAGGTACCGCCGATGCCTCTGCTGTTAACGGGCCCTGTACCGAGGCCTCGTCGCTCGGCGGGTTATCGTCGCGCTCTACTCTCGGAACCCTAGCTGGCTGCTGTCGTCGGGCCATCCTGAAAAGGAAACAAGTGTGCCACGGTCAGAACAGTATACCTGGTGAGCTGACACAAGTAATCACAAAGAAAACTTGAAACACACATGCAATCAATGTTTTCGTGTATTAAGTCGGAAATCAGAAGTCAGGGTCCTGGTGTATGGATACGTCGACCGCCGCACCAACACTGGACTCCCTGGACTGATAACCACACCCAATACGCTAAACACTATTGCTTCACATAGAAGAAAGTTCAGAGTCTGCGGTAGAACCGACCACCTCTGATACCAATTTGTCACGACCCGTCTTCGGGGCCCGTGCCGTAAATACCCCAAGCCCGCCTTCCATAGGCCAGGGGTTGGCGACTAGCACCAAGGCGTAAATCCCCAACAAAAGGGAAGGCATTGCCTTTGAAAAGTAAACAAGCACCACAGAGTAAGCCAGCGGAAAAGTAAACACTAAGTAAAAACTGTAACAAGCTGTGCTGAAAGTAAAAGGGGCCGGAAATAAAAGCCCAACTGTAAAGTACAACTGAAGGGAAAAACAGCAACTGAAAAGTAAAAGCCGCTACACCGAGCTGTCCACTGGGAATCCCACCTGAAGGGTGGGTACAGATAGCTCAACTGCTCCTCGGGTCCCGCCGTTCGCCCCGAGCACATCCGCCCAGTGGTCCTCCTCCAGGTACCGTCCTGCTCCGCACACCTCTAACACGATCAGCGCTGTCCGTCGTCTGCAACCAACACAACGTAGTGCGGGCATTGCCCGTGCAGGGGTGAGTACAAGCTACTCAGTAGGGACCCCGAGATCCCCGAAGGTCTCCCGAAATCAACAAAGGATAAACCACAAAGGAAAGATGCAATCACGAAGTAACATCTGACACGACTTAGGTATATGCCCATACATATACCAAAGTCATCAATTCCCGTTCGGCTCCAACGTCCGAGCCCAAGCACAACCCAGTCCACACAGGAAAGCAAACGTATACCCACACAGGATAGCACAACACAATCCACAAAGGAGAGTAAACAGTAAATCCACACAGGATAGTTCAACACAATCCACAAAGGAGAGTAAATAGTAAATCCACATAGGATAGTTCGACACAATCCACAAAGGAGAGTAAACAGTAAATCCACACAGGATAGTTCAACACAATCCACAAAGGAGAGTAACACATGATTCAGCTCACACAGGTATACTTCTAGAATGACGATAAAGATGATCACTGATCCATCTAAGTCGTCGGACCCACAAAGGATCGATAGGTAACTAACCCCCGCAATGACCCACACAGGATCGGGCCCACACAGGACCTGTAGGCGCTGGCTCACACAGAACCGCTGAGCGCTGACCCACACAGGATCGGGCCCACACAGGACCTGTAGCATTGATCCACGTAGGATCGCTGAGTGTAGTAGTCGTCGCAGTCCACTGAGGATCTCTGCACAGTCGTCGTCGCAGTCCACTAAGGATCTCTGCATAGTCGTCGCTGTAGTCCACTGAGGATCTCTGCACAGTCGTCGCTGTCGAAGTAGCAGTCGCAGCCAGCACTAGGGTTTCCGCACACAACAAGCTCATTCGGGAGGGTCCGCTCCACGAGCCGAGAGGCTGATACATCAACTGACACAAAGTCCGAGGTTGACGTATCCAAAAGTTCCGTATCGTCAACAGGAACTCATCGTCACAGACGGCGCGTCAATCGGACGCCCGGTCTGAGAGTTATTGGCCTTTTCGTCCCAGGGCCCCGGTTGGTTTTTAAGGCAAAACCAACCCGACCGTACTCCACCTGCGTCCAAACATCGGGCGGAGTGAGCCAAAAGATCCGTCTCACTAAGAGGGAACCAACAAAGCTGACGGCACGTCAATCGGACGTCCGTAGCTCAAGATATGAGTGTTTCCGCTCTGAGGGCCCGATTGGTTTCATGTACGAACCAACCCGGCCGAACCCAAAGTATTCCGAAACCTTGAGTGCGATATACCGAAACGACCGTCTCGATCCAAGGATCGCGTTGCCGCTGACGGCGAGTCGTTTGGAGGCCCGTAGCTCAAGTTACGGGTATTTGACCGAAAACGGTCCGAAGACGGGGGTCCGGGCCCGGGCCGACCCGGCCCGACCCCCCCTGGGTCGGCCGAACCGGGTCGACCCGACCCGGTCCGACCCGGCCGGACCCGGTCCGGCTCGGCCGAGCAGCCGAGCGACGCGGGGGGGAGCCGCCGCCCCCCGCGTGACACCCTCGCGGCACCCGCGGGGTGTCGCCCTGACCACCAGACGCAGTTGAAGCTGCGTCCCGCGCGCGTCTGACTTGCGCGGCCGCGGCGGTTCTTCCGGCGGTGCGCCGGGGCACCGCCGCCGGCTTCTGCGGGCCACCGGAGTCGCTCCGGTGGTCAGTTTTCCTTCCCGTCTGCGCCGCTGCTCCTCCCGGGACTCGTTCTTCACTGCGGAACCATCAAACTTCCGTTGCGACACGTTCCGTCGTCGCCCGTCAAATCCGCACAATAACGAAGAACGACGGAGGGTTGTCGGGCCGTGTTCGTTTGGCCCGCACCCTCCGCGTTAGATAAAAACAACGGGAGAAAATAAATCAACACATGATACAACAATTTTAATAAATTAAAATTGTTTACTTGCATCAGGTTCTTTAATTTTAAAGAAACTTTCACGGGAATAAGGGCATTTCCAAAACAAAAATCCCTACCTCGTAGTCGTCGTCGTACGCACGTTCTTCGCGGATTTGCTCGTCGCGGAAGGAGGGGATCGTCGCGTCGTCGCGGAAAGGCGTCGCGTCGTCGCGGTATCCGGCGTTGCGTCGACGAACTCAACGGACCAAGATACAACAGATTTAATTATTAATAATTAAATCCGTGTTTTGTTTTAAACCACAAAGAACTTTTAGAAGAAACCCGAAATCACTCACCTCAAACGGTTGGTGATCGGAGATCGGGGCGGGGAAGGACGTCTCGGATTGGAGCGTCGTCGATTTCCGCGGATGACGACGTTCTTCGCGTTCTTCGCGTTCTTCGCGTTCTTCGCGAAGGAGAAAGAAGGTACACGGATTCTGTCAAATCCTCTCAATGCGCAAAAAACCAGAGGTCGTGCGTTGGCCTTATTTTATTATTACGCAAACGAATTGAAAACTGGTTAAGAAATGATTGAATTAATTCGTTGAATTAATTCAACGAAAGAAACTGCCCATTTAATTCACGAATAAAACCACCCAATTAAATGGTCTGTTAAGAATTAAGAAAACGCGTCAGTTGACTTTCATAAAGACGGGTTTTCGCGGGTGCGTTACTTAGCGGAAAGAAACGGCGGGGCTCGTGCGAGCCCCACCTCACAAATATCCTACCAAGAGGGTAGGATATTTCCCGATAGCACCCTATCCGTTTCAACTCAGTTCAAGTGGCTTTCAAGTGGCTTCAAGTGGCTTAAGTGAAATAGAATAAAGTTTGTCAAACAAAATTATTTTATTTCTTAACTTTAAGCCCAAAAATTAAAAACCACACCCGAGCAAACGCAACTCCGGAAGAGGCGTTTCTAAGCAAATACCGGCGCCGCGATTTCATCGGTGCCCTCAGAATTCGATTCCGGGCACCGGTTCAAAAGTTAGAAAAACCCGCTCGTCCGTTCACTGAACGTACCCGAGCCAAACTTCGGAAAATGATTCTGGGCACACCGGGCCTCGGAATCAGGTGCCGTCAGAAACTGCGTTCTTGTAAAATTCCAAAGAAAATTAAGAAAAAAATTTCCTTGAAATTTACGGGTCTTTACATAAGTGAAGTATGATAGGGAGTGAATTGGAATTATTTTGGAAGAACATAAGTGTCCTGAGAGTCGTGAGGAAGTGGGAGGAACGAAGACCTTTTATAATTGAGGAGTGACACTCTTGTAATATTTAAAAAAAAGGAACCCCACCAACATTTTTTATTGAAAGAGGATAAATAATGGTAAAATGAATATATAAGGGAGGATAGGGTGAAAATATTTACATCATATAGCTTTTGGAAAATATTATATGTCATTTTAGGACTTATGTTTAATTTTTAGTTCTTCAATAAGATTAACTTAACCTTAATTGTTGAAATAAATTTTAATTACATTCACTAATATTTGGGTTAAAACTACATTTACCTTATTATACATAATAAATTACTCTAATTTAAAATATTTAATCCATTTTTTAAAATTCCAAACATAGATTTTTCATTAATTAATATAAATTTACTCTCGCAAACAAGACGAATATGTATGATTTTTAAGTAAAAACATCAAAAAGATTGCTATGTTTTTATTGTCAGTTTCAAAGTGAAATTGATTCAAATGACCTAAATTGGATAAAATAAAAAAATATTCTCTAATTAAACCTTAAACTTATTCCTAAACATAATGTAACCTTATAAATAAATTAGATGAAAAACTAGTTTTGAATAAAATATCATTATTTTTACTATTCATTAAAAATGAATTTTCACAGACAAATACCAAAAAACCGTGCTACTAATTTTTTTTTAATTTTAAATATTTAGTTTATTTTGACATATAAGATTCATAAAAGTGTCAAAGTTTGGATTTATAATAGATTCTTCATTTAAAGGATAGTAAAAGTACATTAATAAAAATATAGGTTTTTATGTGTAATATTTAGTTTGTTCTTATCTTTTGTTTATCGAATCTATTGGATGATTATAAAAAATATTTAATTAATTAAATAACATATATATTTCATTAATATCATTAATTAATTATAATTAATTTAAATTTATTAGTCAAAATTCCTTTGTCATCATGAAAATCATAAAATTTGTTTTATATTCAAATGGTTTATATTTTCACTTCTAATTAATTAGTAACCCATTAATTTAATTTATTTTGTTTTCAACCATATATTTTCATATTTTAGATAATACCATTCATAACCACTAATTGTAACATATAGGATAAGTATTATTATATTAAATATTAATATTTCTATAATACAGTGTTATTTTGTGAATCTCAGTCTTGCGTGTTACACAATATATCAAGGAAATAAGCTCTTGCATGCGATGGAAGCTAAATAAGTGTTTCATGCATTAAAAGATATAAAATATATTTGATTTACTAATAATATTAAATATATTATAAAATATCATGATATTATATTTTTTTGTGCGCTTCGTGTTGCATGCCCTACACATTATTGAATTCAATATTCATACTCTAAAATTTCATGTTGTTACATTCACATTGTATGTGAGTGTATTCCTCTTCTCATATTTTTCTCAAGAGCCTAAGATTCTTAGAAGAAGAAAAGGGGGTGGAGGAACTCAAAGGAATATTTTCTTTGGGAAGAATGTTATAAAAGATAATGGAATATTTTTTATGAATTATTAAATCTCATGATTGATGTTCATTTTACTAACATAATGGATTTGATTTGTATAATGAAATTTGAATTTAGGATTAAATCTTGTCTACATTTTGATATAGAATTCACGAAAGTAAGAATCATCATCGATCCTCTTCTTATTTAATTAAGTGTTTTCATGTGTATATTGAAATTTGAGTTCATGAATAAATAAACTATACATTCTCACAATCATTGAATGCGTGGAAAATATATTCTTCATCTCACGAGACCTAAGAAACACATATCTTATGACCATACATATTCACTACTTCATATTTACATTTTTAAATTATCTTAAGGGAATATCATGAATTATTTGAATTTTTCACTAACATATCTGTAGAACTATTTAATCCTTCTAGATAAACTAATACAGAAATATTTGTGGCTTACATTTTATTCTTATGGTTTCTATAAAAAACATGTTATGTAATTTTGTCTATAATACCTAAGGTTTCTATCTTAAATTATTTTAATAAAAACACTAGCTATATCCTTTGAAACTAATTTCAATTTTACTAGAAATAGAATCATCATTTCACAATCGAGAATTTATGTCTTATATTTTATATCTATTAGATATTTACAATGATTCAAAAATTTCTGAACCATTAGTTGAGTATGAGACATCAAAAACTAATTTTATTCCAAAAATGTATTAATGAATCCTTGTTTCCAATTGATATGTTATATAAATATTTTTTTAATACTCAATAAATGTCCAACTAGAATCCTTAATCATGGTACTTTGATTTTGTGTACTTCCCACCAGAGACTTATGGATCACCCTTTATCAATCACTTATATAACTCATCTTAATTCTTGTAATGTTTCTCTACATACATGGTTACCATATTTGGAGAAAATTATAGGATGCACCGTCAGTAAAAAATACCAAAAAAATAAAATTTAAAAATCCAATAAATTGACGAATATACAATAATTTAAAGCACCAATATACTTATACTTTAATTCGTTGAATTTTATCTTCCATATAATTTTCTTGTGAATTGTAAAGAATATGGCCTCATGTTTTATGTTTTCACTATTATCATTTATGGATGTTGTGAATTATACTTTGGAGTCACACGTTCTATTGGCCTTTTCACATATTCTATCATATTGTTCACCATAAATAATAGTGATTAATATTTCAGTATGTTTTAATCTTCTTATAGAACGCACCCAAAAGGCAATGAATTGCTTTCTTCATATTGGTTATATATATATAATACTAAATGAAAATGAGAAATTGGGTAATAAAAATATATTTTAAAGGGATTTACTGAAATATCATCATATATATTTCACTTTAAACATGATCAGTATAATCATCATCTCATACATTTCTCACTCAACATTTTCCTTATGCATAAAAATTAATCCTATATAAAATATTAAACCATGCAAAAATAACATTAGAAAATTCTACCATGAAGTGATACTAATTTAGGACACATTATTTTAATTATGGATCAAACTAGAACATAGTGGTAACTCATTTGGTTTGATGCTAGCGACTCGAGTTATAGCTCTTACCCATCCAAAGTGTCAAACTCTTGTCTCGTACATCACCTAATCTCATCATGAACTACATCACTTATAATCATTTTCATTATACTATAATACATACATGCAGGTGAGGGGATCTCAAGAATACATAACAAAGATAAATAATATTTATATATAAGTGAATGCCCCTATACATATAATAGCCCAAGAGGAGCTATTTATATCACAATTTATTTAATAGTTATTAAAAATAAATAGAATGAAATAACTAGTTAAATAAAAAAATAAAACATGATAATAATTTTTTATTCCATGGATCATGATCATCTTGTATGAATTATACTCAGGTTACAACATTGAACATGTGTTCAATTAATCGGGATGATATATTCCATGAATTAAAATTAAATATATTTACTTTTAATTCAATAAACAGTTGTGGTACATTCCAAATAAATATATAATTATAACTTAATTACTTTTTAAAACTTTTTATTATATTTTTTATTTATATAGGCTTTCTAGGAATTTTAAATGTCGAAGGGGTTTTCGGTTGAGGGAAAACCCCATATAGGATGCATTGGTTGGGTAAAGATAGAACCGAGTAAGGTCGATCTGGTCGGGGATCTGGGTAACATGTTATAGATCTAGGTAGGTGTGAGATTCCCCACATGGGTTTTCATATTTTAAAAATTGTTTTTATTTATTGTAGGAACTATTAGGTGCTAACCCCCCCTAATTAGGGGATCCTTCCACTTGTGGAAAGCGAGAGGTAGATTAACTGACCCCATATAAAAAAATGGTTTGATATTATTATATAGTGTACCATGATTTTACTACCTCCAAAAGGGGACTACATAAATCCATGTAGGGGTGGCTAAGAATCCTCACACTTTGACAACCATTCATTTGCAGCTAATTGATGCAACCCAGGGCTTTGAGGAAGAATAGAAAAGGTTGTTTTTAAAAAAAAATTGAGGATATATATTGAAAAATAAAATCCTGTATACCCCAACATAGATTCATTAATATATCATTTGAGAATTAATTAATAATGGAGAGTTTAAATGAAAAATAAATTGAAACCTTTCTTAAGATTTCGATTGGAATAGAATTTCACCCACTACTAGGAACTATTCCTTAAAAGAACTAATATATAATCCCTCTAGACCATCCACACATGCATCAATATTATTTTGGTACATTGATCATAAATTTATAGGTCCTTTCATGGATGACCAAATAGAATTTCTACCTCCATGTGATCACATGATCACAGTTCCTTCGATTTGAGATGAAGAACTTGGATCAATGTGCTCAGATCTCTTATTTGTCACTCTAGAATTTAGGTAAGAAGTGATAGGGGATATAAAATTATTAGTAATTAATAGTACCATGAATTTGTTCTTCTCCATATTATATATATAGCTTTCAAGTCCATGAAATTGCACTTAGGCCACCATGTAACTTAAACTATCAGAATAATCCATAAATGACACTATATTACATAGTATTTGAATTTAAATTTCATTTAAATTTTATAGAAAAATTTTAACTTCATTATATGTTGTTTTATAAAACATGAGTCATTGAATCGATTCGAATATCCCATTAAATACTTAATGAACCTTGAAAAAAATCTTTTGAAAAATATTTCATTTATATTAAATTAATTACATGTGAATATAGTGAATAAATAAATTAAAAATTATTATTCTTAACTAAACTAAAATAAAAGTTATTTATTTCATATTTATAAGTCAAAACCAGGGATCACCTAATACTCATGGTTGGTCCCACCATACCCTAAACTTATAGTCACTAAAAATAGGATAGAATCATTAATAAAATTATAGTGTGACCCTTTAGGCACTTATCATAATATAATTGTGTTTTACTAATAGTACAAAAGTGGATTATAGAAACCTATCAAGGCCCCTATATATATAAGGATTATTCATAGAAATGATAACCTCCTATGAACAAGGACTGTTTAATATAATCTATTTTTCTCGGGATATCTTATGAAGAAGAATGAAAACTTTGTGTCATCATCCTTTGATGATTTATTTTTCATTGAACAAGTTGTGAATACATACCATTAATAATTATGGTCTTGGATTTAATAAATGTACTATCATCATGGTCAACTGGGTCCGAGACATCACTTATATATAAAAGCGACAAAAAACTATTTTGACCACTTAATCAATTTCATACCACCAATTACTCACCCAAGTTAGTCTACCACACCATGAAAAAAATTCCATGGTTTTCTTCATGTAGTAATGTAAATAATGAAATGAAAAACAATGATAATAATCTCAATATGAGAGACCAATACACAAGTTCACATATATAAACTACCTATAACAACCAAAACATATTGTGTTTCTATTGGCAGGTTAGTCCACATGATCTTCTCAACTTTATATAACTGAGTGAGAACATAATGAGAATAAGTATTAATGCTTATAAGTCTCTAACACATGATAGTAAGACATCACATCCATTTGGTCAATATTATGTATATAAACAAAAAGTTACATGTTAATAATTGATTTCATAATAACTTGTGTTTCTCATTATAGATGTAAAATACTATAACCAGTTGATATAATTAATATTCTAAGGAAATTAACATATAAATAGTGGGGAAAAAAGTGTAGATACAATTATGTTATGTATTTATTATAAATAACCTTAGGTAAACATGAATTGGTAATCAAAAAGTTATTTTCATTTTGGAACTAGGGAATCCAATTTTAAAAAACATTGATTAATACATTAATAGTGTAGAATCTATGACACGTCAAAACCTGATCACAATAAGGATTAGGTTACCCATAATGGTGTTCAACCCTGTAATAACACACATTTTTTTCTTTACTTATTTCAATGCATTCCATATGGTGTATGATATTAGGGGATAAGAATAGATCACTTTCTATATTAACTAGAAAATGTGGTTGAAATAATAAATTAGGTTAGTTATTAAAAGAGGATTTGGATTTAGTAAAAATTTAGAATCACCTGAATCACACCCAATCAGGTTTCTACAACAATATACATGGTTAAATAGGAGTATTAATTTTATATAACAAATATTATAGGATAATGATAGAATTATAGTTGATCAACTTGTACCACATTACTATAGACATAACGTATAACCACATATGTAGGATGTTGAATGTTATGATAACATTACAATGTGATTTAAAACGAGTGAAACAATGTTAAAAAATATTCATTTAAAAATAATTTCTCATATGCTTATTTAATATAGACCTCTCATTCTCATATCAAGAAGAGAAGTAAATCAGTAACACAACATATTTGTGGATGAGGTTTCACTCTCCAATGTATTACTATATCTCTAATATATTGTGGTTATAATCACTCACACACATAACTTTTATTTGACAATCCATATAAAGGTACATGAAATAGTATTTCCCTAAACCTGATAGAATAATAATACCCACCAGTTTAAACAAAAAACAAGTATTACATAGACATATAATATAAATATAATTTTAAATTATCAGTAGTGGATGATTTTTTTTTTGTATAAATAGATGTGAAAGATATTTCTTCTCATATTTTGCATACATATCCCTTATATCTATTCTTTTATCACACTTTTACAAAAAAATACAATCTCTTCTATCATTATCGTTTCAAAATACCTATTTCATTTTCTCAAAAGGTTTTTATTTCATCTACACCCTCTCATTTTATTCATTACAAAACATAGAATATTTTCATGGAAAACATTGCATAATTATAATATAGAAATACAATAAATATTAGCATTGAAATATTCATATTTTAAAATAAGTCAAATAATAACCTTCAAAACCATGAGCCACTCATCATTATAAAAATATATCAAATAATCATATTTTAATCTCTTTAATTATGGAAAAATTATATTAAAAAATACTCCATTCAACTTTCCTATTTTAATTTTATTTTAAATATATAGTGAAATAATATTCATTAATTTGTCATAGTAGTGATCGTTAAATAAATCATCATAAAAATATTGAAGGAATACTATGAAATATCCCAATGATATTCCTCATCATTTAATCATTTAGTTCATTGATAAATTTACTTATTTAAATACACTATAGTATCCAAAACATATTTTTAATGTTTTAATTATCATAGTCACACAATAATATTTTGTATTGAAGTTTCACTATATTGTTAAACTTCTCCTTCATAGCTCAAAGATATATCAGCTTTTATCAGGACCACCAAGAATTGTTGTGATATTTACATACTTGAGGAATAATAGATAATCATTTGATTTAAACCCATATTATTCACATGTTTGATCTTACATAAACTTTGAAAACATATTATATATTAGTTTAAACCATAGGTTACTCTTGTTAATAAACTCAATTCATCTTTCAAATGAAATAGAACATCATATTTATTCTTACATGATCACAAATTTCAATTAAACATCCCATTGAGTCTGAAATATATTCATATGAGTAAAGAACGCAAACCAGGTTTCCAAGAGTTTTTGGTTAGATTATTTCATTATCACTAGAAAAACCCATAACATTGTAAATTACTGAATATTATAGTACTATTAGTGAAATAAATGCATATATAAATATCACATTACATTTGGAAACATCAAATAAAACATTATATTTTATTTTACAATATCATTATTACCTATATAATATCCTTAAATTTCCATCAAAATAAAATTTCTATAATATTTTACAAATGAAACATAATAAAGGGGTTATCTAAGATTCTTAGTAATAGATTGAAAAAAATGAAAACTATCATAGAATAAATAAGGCACGAATATTATGACCAAAATAAACAATAATTATGTATTCTATATTACTAAAACTATTAAAGAGGTACTAAATCAATGTATAACATAATGAAACTTATAATCACATGTATATCTATAACTCGTTTCATAATAAAAGAATATATAATGCCAAATATCATAATCATACCTTCAAGGGAATTTTCTAGGATAACATAGGTAAAAAGGTATAGAGTATATGAAATATCCAAAACTAATTTATATCATGAGTCCAAAAAATATATATAGGATCTATAATGGGCCCCAACCATCACATAATAAGTCCAAATAGTTCATCATATGAAAGAGGTGAATAATAATTCCATACATAATCAACATAGTTATTCGTATTGAAAAAGTAGCAAACACAATATTAATATATCCCCAGTAAAAATCATCATAAACCATCCATAGAACAAAAAAGGATGATATAATTACAACATAACCCTAATGGAGTATAATTAAAATAAAGAGTTATTTTAATTTCTGAATAAAAATACCATAATAAGATAATTAAAACATTCTTGTGGAAAATAGCAGTTTCACTTGGAATGTCCCACCTAAGAACTAAAAACTAAAAAAATATTAGGAAAACATATTATTTGAAAATAACCACCAAAAAATTTAATGTATGGTTGAAATAATTTAATGTCCATGAATCTAATAAATCATGTCCATGCCGAATGTGATAAAACAAAGACTCCTTTCACATTTTCATAAAAAGGTGAAAAATTACCCATTTCAAAATATGACAAGAATATTAATTTGAATCATTTTCATTAAAACTAAATCATTGATGACAATGTAATTTTAAATTATTATGATAATAAAAAAATATTTCTTATAAATTTTTAATGAAAATATCAACATGAATGGAAATGATTTTCCATTGAATATAAAATAATGTACCTTTTTTTCTTAAAAACATTATTTCCATACCTTGTGTACCTAAATAGAGGAGAATGATATGAAAAATTTAAATTTAAAGAAATAAATATAGGATAATAAATATATATTTTATGATAGATAAGTCAAATAATTACCCTAGTGGGTACATAAACAAACAAAATCTTGAATAAAGATGATATTTCAAAATAAACCCTTACAACTTTGGTAACTTTTAAATAATATACATGATGAAAGAATACATTCATATTAAACATTAAATATCATGAATAAAATTTGATTCATGATATATAATGAAAATGTATCAA
Source organism: Viscum album (assembly GCA_963277665.1). Lineage (NCBI taxonomy): Eukaryota > Viridiplantae > Streptophyta > Magnoliopsida > Santalales > Viscaceae > Viscum > Viscum album. Next base: position 458,082,080 of record OY728141.1, on the reverse strand, counting down.
TATATACAACACATAAACTTAAATAGTTGTATAACAATAAAAATGTTTCAATGAAACAAAATTGATATGATTAACCCTTACAAAGATCGTATCATTGAACATATAATTAATAAATGATGTGATTATGTGAAAAAATGTTAAATAAGAAAAAATATAAATTCATTATAATAAAATCATAGGTCATTCTACACTTAATAATTCCATAACATAGTCTAAGAAGAAGATGTATAATCCAATGAATAGACACTGAGTTAAGAAACAACATAACACTTGGTAACTTTCACGTTAAATACCCTTGGATGAAATAATTTTCATTATGACTCAAAATAAAATTAAAAATGAATAATTGTTGAAATAAAAAGTACAATGGTATTATATACACCCAATAAAATAAATTTGGTGCATAAAATTAAATTATTCTCAATGAATGAAAATTGGGACGAAATCCCTTACATTAATTCCATATATGCCAGGTAATTCCTTTTACTCATGTATAATAAAAATATAATAATTATTTTCATACTTCATAAACTACTTCTTGTTTAATACCTTATTATTAAACAATTTATTTTAATTTTTTAACTGACATATTTAATTACATTATGAGTTAACTCCACCTTAGGTGTTTTGAGGACGTTCAAATCATAATTTCAAAATGGATTTTGTGTGTTGACTATGGTCAATGTTTAATTATTCCATCATATACAAAATAATAATCATGAAATAATTTTAATTTTTTTACATTAATTATAATTTTAAAAAAATAATTAAATATGGTTATGAATAATGAATTGTTCCATAATCACAGAGATGGTAGGTCGTACATATACACGAGTAACATTTCCATTTTTCAGAGAACATCAAAGTAAGATGGTAAGTATCTTGTTATCTTAATTTAATTATTATTATCTCATAAATATGATATTAACTTTTTAAATTCATTTATCTATATATTCTGTGTAATTTATTGATGAAAAATAAATCGCACCGCTTGACGTTGGTGGTGATCCATATGAGTAGACAAATGATGTTATCAATTATCAATATATGGAAAAGAATTAAAATAGACTCTATTATATTTAAACAATTATAATTATTTCATAAATATAATATATATGCAATAAATCCATACATATAATCATCTATGAGAGGAGAAGAGGAAAATTAATTACATCAATTCATGATACATTAGTCCATTGTACACAGAAACGATGGATTAATGTTCTATTTGATTGAAGAAGGATATGGATATAGAATATAGAATTAACATAAAAATAAAAAAAAATAATTAAAATAATTTTTTTATTGTTTCATCATGCTTTAAGAATAATTTAAGGATTTATAAGAAGAAGAAGACATAAATATTCGGTTAAAATCTATACCTACTATTCATAAAATGTCCATTACATTACAAGATAAGCCCAATAATATTGGTATTATTATAAAAACATGTTTTCTATAAAATGGGGATAACTGATAGGAATGTATTTGGTTCATTATTTTCCAAAACAAATTGTTTTCTAAGTGTCAATAAAATAGGACATTAGTTGAGATTTTATAAGCGACGGGATGAACACTTTTAGAATTACTTACAGTATTAAATTAATATAAATTAATTTTTATTGAAAAATGGATCAAAAATGGACATTATTCAATGATAAGATAACTACGAGTCTATAAAATACAATCCATTATATTTTTTATTAGTATTGGTTATTTTTCACCATTATCTATCAGTTTTAATCCCTCATTAACCCTTTTGACAATTACAATGAAATCAATGTTTTTACTTTTAAATGTTCAAGAAATTAATTATAAGAGGAATATGGAATATAAAATTTATCATGTATGATATATAAAATTAAATCATATTTACATGGATATATATATGATTTTTTTAAATTTAAAATCATTTAATAAAAAATTGATTATTATAAAATACAAATAATATAATTTTTGGAAATATTCATTTAATTTTACAATGGAAACATAATTTGAGGAAAATAATTAGAATATAATTATTCAAAGCATCACTAAAATTTTATATTTATCTAAAAAAAATCTCAAAAAATTATAAATTAAATCAAAATATACTACTTTTAAAATTTATAAAAATTTATATTTAATCATTCAATTAATTAAATAAACACATTATTGGTGTTGAGTAAGAATTTAAGATAATTATAACATCACTAAAAATTTTAAGAAAATTAAAATGATGTAAAAAATAATTTATCTTTCAAATAATAATTTATATCTGAACATATGTTCTTTTTATCCCTAAAGAAAGTTTTTTGTCAATAAAATCAAGAGATTAAAAAATTTTACTTTATATTTACTAAAAATAATATGTAATTCATTTTCCAAAACAAGACACAAAAATACCATAAATTTTATTATTGGAAGAGGATGGTCAACCCCCAAATATAAAATTGATTAAATTAATTTTTCAGTTAATTTTTAGACCTTATCATATTATTTTTAACTGTAATTTCCTAATTTACCCTTACTAAGGTGACAAATATTTACTATGGTTACTATTCTTATAATAACAATTAAAATGGAAATATTAACCAAATTTGAAACTCATGATTAAAAAAATATAATCCATTTTTCAAGATTCAATTTATAAGAGTGATATAAATTATTTCAATAATAAAATGAAAAATGTAGTGAAAAATAATTTTTCGTAAAAATGGGTTTTAAGAACAAAAATGATCTTTTACCAAAATTAATCATAACGATGCTTCCTATGTAATTAATATGATTATTTATAATTAGATACGATATAAGTTTTAATTAAATATATGGTTAAATTCATAAAAGGAAACTTAAATTAAAATAAATGATAGTTTTACAGAAATTATTTAAAAATGATATTTTCACAGTTCACTGAAAAATTATATTTTTTAGAGAAATAAAAAAAAATTCCCCTATAGTTATTTAGTTATTATGATTTCAAAAATGATGTTAATTTTATCATCTATAATTTCTTTAATTTTTAAGAAAAAATTTATAATATTTTCTCATTAAAAAAATAGAAATCATTTTTGAAGAAAAAAATATTATTATAGAAAAAAAATACATAAATAAAAATTGAATGTTTATTACATAATAAGTAATAAGTAAATTTATATTTAGTATGAGATTTATATATATTTAATAATGTAGTGAATTTTATTCATAAATTCTAATTCAACAGATAAGTTATAATGGCCAGGTTAAATAATAATATTTTTATAGTATATTACAATTTAATTAATGATTAGTGTTTCTTGTTATGAAGTCTAGAAGGAATAATATTATTTTAAAAGCATGTGGTGTTATAATATGTGTCCTTAAATTAGTCTTACATATCTTCCTTTTACCCTTACATTCCATAGGTTTTGCACTAGTTTCTCTAAAACATCTTTGGGTAGACCCATGTTACTTTTATGTGTCTCTCAATTAATAATACATATCCTTTGAAAACATTGATTTATTCTTATAAAGAACCTGATTTACTCTTACGTTCCCTTCATAAACATTGAATTACTCCTTCACATCTAAAAAATAGTCAACATTTTTCAAGCACAACTATATTTTAATCTAATATACCCTAAAAAATATTCATGATACATTTACATAACCTAAAAATTATTCTCTTATAATATCTATTCCCATGGATTTATTTATACAGAAATAATATTTTTCATACGTAGGAGAATGTTAATATTATGAAACCATTACATTATCAAATTTTTAAAAAATTTACAACTAATATATTTTTTAACTAAGGTGATCTATCCTAAAATGTTGGTCTTATGTTTTTCATCTAGATGATTATGGAATGAATATGATGGTTGATACATATTTAATTTGATGTTTGTGAATAATAAGCATTGATTCAACATTGAATAAAGTTATTGAGAATGGATTCATCTCCCAATTATATCGATTATTTAAATCTTGAAATATTCAGTAAAAGAATACATTTTTTAATATTTTATTATATAAATGATCACATAAGTAAGAAATAATAATCTAATCACATATGTGTGTAGGAGATACATAATTTCATAAACGGTTATAGTGGATGTGACCATGTTATATAGAGGATTTATGTGATTGTGTAATACGTGTGGATAAATATGATTATATTAGGTGTGCTAGATTATGTGACCACATATAGAGGAATTATGTATGAGATGTGATCATCTAGATCACTTATGTTCTTAGTTATCTTGTGAAGTGGTCATGTGAATTATACTAAGAAACCAAACAGAAAAATGTGACAATATAGACTCTTCAGAGGAATCTGACACAAAATTAAAATCTCAAAATTAATGATTCTATGATAGATAATACTGAAAATAATGAACCTGGGGTAGAAACTTTTAATGAAACAGAAGCACTAGATGATCTTAGGGTGAAATATGAATGTGAAGATAAATAACTGGATTCACAGAGATATAAAAAAACTAAATATTAATGGGTTTCAAAATGAATTCTTAGAATATATGGACCAAGTTGAAATAAATATTTACTAACCATAAGAAGAGTTGAATTAAAATTAGGATAATTGATATAGTCTATAAATTTTTTTTAACAGAAGAGGAAGATTGAGTAATTTACAAAGTCGATTTATGACATTATTTTTTTTGTTTAATATAGATATCAAAGAAGATAAAATCATTTGAAGAAGACATTTTTTATTGAGAAAGAAATTGGAGATTTAAATGAAATCATTTTATCCATAAAATAAAATTGATTTTAAGAGATTAATAGATTGTGAATAGATAGAACGAGTTAAGAGAGGATTATAAGGTGTCAAAAATATTTTGGATGAATAAATTCCTACAATTGAAGGAAATGAAGGAATTGGAAATGGGGACAATTCATTAAATATATTAAAGTAAATCATAGGACTTGGTACACTTCTCAATCTTGAATGGTGCACCATAATAGATGAGTTTTATGATGCCCAAGGAAAAATTTTAGGAATGGAGGAGAGATTATATTTCCCCTTATGAAATGTTATTTTTTTGGATACCTTGCTCACACCATATCCCATTGTGATGAAGAAGGAAGCTAATTCAATGGCGAAACACCAAGAAGTAAAAAATGAAGAATGTGACGACATCCACCATATTAGATAAGTAATTATTTTATGGATATTTCATTTATTTTTATATATTTGGAAATATAAATAGATATTATAGGAAAACAATATAAGATGTGATTCTTACCATATAATTAAATAAAAAATGAATTTAATTCAACCAAATAAAATTGAATTGAAAAATATATCCTCACTATTAGAAGATTTAAATAAGTATGATTACATTTCCAATAATGTTGATTAGAAATAATATCTATTTTTAGATATAACTCAAGCATAAATCCCATAGAAATAAAATTTTAATATTTAAAAGGATAATCATGTGTATATTTTTCTCAAAGAAATGTAGATAAAAACCACATGGAATCTTTATAGTGGGTGATTTTCCTAGGAGACTTGTAATAATAATAATTTGATGGATGTGAAGGAAACATTTTATGAAATAGTTAATTTTAGGAATAATGGGACATTGAATATCAAATGTGGTAGAAATAAATTGTTTTTTAGAGATGAACTAATAAATATTAAAGTTATTTATGTGGATGGATTGCGACATAATCTCATGAAAGTGGGAAAAATCCATGAATCTCGAATAAAATTTTTCTTCAATCATAAAAACGCATTATTAAAGGTAAATATCTGAAAAAAATCATGAATGGATAGAGGAAAAATCATAAAATATTCAAGGTGGAAATAAAATATTACACTACTCTTATGAAAGTTGAATAAGGAAACAAATTTTGGAATTTAAGTCTTTCTCAAAGTTACCCACACAACATGGAAAACTTTTCGACATTAAATGATACAATGGATATTCCATATCAGAAACTTCATAATGAAATAATTTTTGATGTATGCATACAAGGAATAATGGTATAAAATATACATAAATTAAATAAAAAATGGTATTAAATCTACTAAATCAAATTCAAATAATGTGTGTGGTTCAATGAAAATATCTAGGATATATGGTAATAGATACTTAATTACCATTATTGATTACTACACAGAATGATGTGTTTCATGTTCATGAAAAGAATGTTTATAGGTTATAATATGTATGAGGATATATATAAGAAGAGTTGAAAATGATATATGTGTACTAATAAAAAGTGTCATTCTAAAATGGAACATAGTATACAGTACTTATTCATTGAGTATTATAACCATCTCCAGAAGAATGTAATTAAACATGAGGAATCATCAGTTAGAAACCCACACCAAAATAGGGTTTTTGAACAAATAAATCGACAAGAGATTAATAAATACAAAAAGTATTCTAATTTAGAGTGGTGTTTCTAATCGTCATTATAAATATTATATTCATGTTTAATTTTACAATAAAATCTAAGCAATATTGAGTCTAGAATAATATATAATTCCCTATAAAATGTGTCCTGAGATAAAGTGTTCACTAAAGAACAATCATTTTTATGCCTATGTTATATCCAAAACTAAGAATACAATAATAGAATGTATGAAAATTATTTACATGAAGGATTATTTCTTGGATACTAAATGAAATTTAAGTCTCAAAAACTCATGAATAATATGATTAATTTTTTTAGAGAGAAATAACATTAAGATCATTGAAGAGAGATATTTGAAAAACACTAGGAATGAAATTTATATTGTGTTTGGTGTAGAAGAAGTTGAATAAATAATTGAGATTGATCCAAATAATGATATAGTAGAATAATAAAAAAAATTCATGGAATCCATAAATGATGAATATTTAATGTTTAAATCATAGGATGAATCTAATAATGATGGTAGTCATTATATATCATTCTTAAGAAATAGAATAACAAAGATTGATCCATTAAAAATTTTTGGTGATAAATTTTCTCCAAATAAGAAAAGTAGGGCGAAGAGTATAAAATATATTTCTATATTTTTTATAGTATATACTAGATCATTTGAAGAAGCTAAAAAATATTATTCGTGGATTAAATCTATAAACAAATAACTCAATCAAAATGATAAAAATAAATTCTACAATCCTGTGAATATTTCATAAAATTTCATTCTGATTTAGATAAAATGGATATTAAGAGTATGTATTATGTGAATGGAAATGTGATTTGAAATAATTTATTCCTTATATTAGAATTATATGGAAAAAATCAAAGGTATAGATATTGATAAATCATCTTCTTCAGTTGACTGACTCGAGTTCATCCATATCTTTAATAAAATATCTAATTTAGATAGGATTAAATGTATATCAAATGGATGTAAAAAATAACATTCATAAATGGTATACATAAATATGAGGATTATACTAAAAAAATAGGATTCATGAATGTAAATGTTGAAACCATAGTGTTTATAATGAACAATTCCTTGAATGTTCTAATAAGTAACCTTAGGAATTATATACTCGACCAGATTGATATTAAAAATTAATGAAATTATAAAGAAATATATTAGATAAAAATAATTATGCAAAAAAATATTTTTAAGAAATTATAATGGTGCTTTTCTATGTTTATTATATCATATTTTTTATTCGTAAAAAAATGAGATGTCTACAATCAATGATTTTGAAAAAAAATCAGGATAGAAGTGATTTATAAGGATAAATATACATTCGTCTCCTAGGAAATGTATGAAAGATAGATATTGAAAAATTTCAACATTCATTACACTTAACCAATGTGGAATCCAATTGCATATGGCAAAAAACATATTAATCATAAAGATGCGATATCATTAGATCCGAACTTGTATAGGACGACAATTAGATGATTTAAATACATTTCTGTAACACGACTAGATATCATTATAGAAATAATGTATCATCTTTATTTTGAAGAAATATGGATAAATATTCTATCATATATTCTAAATTCATCATGAGATATATCCAAAGTACTCATTATTTTTCATCACACATTGATAAAGCAACAAATCATGAAATATTTCCCTTTTCAAATGTGTTTTGGGAAAGAGATGTAATTAAGTGAAAATATAAATTTGGATGTTCTTTAATCATTAAAAATAAAAATCTTGGATAGTAATTTAATAATAAAGAATGAAATTCACTAAGTAATAAAAAATAAGAATATATCTTGAAATCCTAGGCCTATACATAACTTCTATGGATATAACAGTAGTTAAAATATATCATTGAAGTAATCAGACAACCCATAGTGATATTTTATGATAATAATAGTTCTATTGATCTAATGAATAATTATTTAAACACTCTGATATAAAAAAATAATGAATTATGATAATATTTTATTAAAAAAAGGTAGAACAAGTAATATTCTTAGTAGAGAATTTTGGAATACATCATATAGTTGATGACATAATAAGAAAACCTTAGACACTCCAATGTTGAATAAGTATCACTACAACCATTTTATAAATACAACACCCTTATAATGGGGAGGTTCTAATGTCCCTCATGAACCATCTTTTCCCATAATGATCTCTACTCATGCTGACATAGAGTAATGGAATGGATAATCTATGCCCACATGAATTGTTTACGGAAGTGAATTTCACTTTTTATCTTCAATAAAACCAAGGGGGTATAATGTTAGAATCATGTTGATCTATGATGAAATGTTGATTATTTGTTTGTAATAAATATTATTTTGGTATGATCATGATAATTGATTCTTTGGAGTTTAGGATTATGAAGAATAATTATTGATTCAAGATTTAATGATTTAAGTGATCATATTGTAGAAATAATCATGGTATCACTTATGTTTATATGAGTTACATGATCAAATAAACCCTTAAGGGTTAGGTGACCATGTGTATATGGAAGAGTTACATGATATTTTATGATATATTGAATCATTTGATCATTTATGGAGTGTTAAATCCTATGAAAACATATGGATGATTGAAGAAGGTTATGTGATCTCATGGATCTGGTATGGTCTAAGTAATGTTGTGACAAGGAATCTTGTGACATTATTATGCAAATAGCATGAATGGTGAAACATTAGAAATGTTAGTGTGTTTAGGAAATTATGTATATTTATTATTTGAAGGAGTTACATTACTTGAATATTGTGACATGCGTTAGGTGATGGATGTACAAAACTTGTAATATCATGAAAGTTGGTCTAGGTCTGGTGAATCCAACAAAATCAATGTAGTGGAATGGAAAAATTACCTCATTGTTTGGAAGATCATATAGTGGGTTAGTCCTATAAACACCCGCTACTCACCAAGTTAAAATATGATGACATGATTATGTATTTTAATCATATTTGTTAGTGTTTATGTGAATATATCATGTAACAATGGATATTTTCTTGATTTTTATTATTTAGGTCACATGATCATATAAATGGTGAGGATATAAGAACTGGAGTCTTATGCTCAAGATCTTTTGGTCCGCTTAATTCCACAGTTGATCTTGTAAAATATAAATGCATTAGGTTATTTCACATGGTCTCTTATAGTTAGGAATACATGCCAAGTGATCTTTTGGAGATGTATTGTACCCTTTGTTACGAACCCGAGGTAACACAACATAGATCACACGATCATGTTATGTATTGGGATTTATGTGACACATTATGTTTTTAGATCAAATTTGATTTATTACTTAAATTAAATTATATATTTATTATGATTAATAAGAAAAATATTCTTTTATTAATGATTAAAAACACAAAAAAGACTTTTAATGACGACAAATTGACCTATTAGTCATTAAAATGAGGAAGGATTCGTCTAGATAAGTGTATAGGGATGATTCAATATAGGTGATCCAAGGTAGTTAGTGTAGTATACTGAAATTCATTGTAATAGATATTCACGTGGAATAGGGTTTCTATGGATAAAGATTGTAATCTATTAATACTAGTGAAGCATACTGTATTTATGAAAAAATGAAAAAAATCATTATATGCTCCTGAAAAAAATAACATTTTAGTGAATGAAGAAAAATTCATTTTTTTCTACATTACTTATGTAGGGATCTTTGATTCATTAATGTGTGTTGAAATATTAATGATTCGACAGGTTCCTACCAACACATGGAAAATAAACTTAATCAAAAGAAAAAGATATCAGCTGGATTCAACACTCCCTTATCTGGGTGTCTCGAGGACTAACTTCAATACTAGCGTTCTCATTTGTTTTCCATATCAAATGTATTTACATATGATTTACCTGTATTCAAAATAAATACAACATCATCATCTATATTTCAATAACCCCCATTGTATTTTTTTAAATTACCTTACATTTCACCAAACCATCATAAATTCAATACTTCTTTATAAATATTTTCTCCTCCCCTTAATCAATTATATTGAGATGTGATAAATTATTTTCTCCATATTAAGAATAATAAATAACAATGTTTTTTTAAAGGTTTGGTATCATATATTATCAAGGAAATTTTCAATGAATTAATCCACTCAATGAATACTTGATCTAAATAATTGTAGAAATTTTTTAGATTAATTTAGAAAGAAAAGGTATCTATAATACAATTTATCATTTTATACCAACTCATAAACTCACTATGAGTAATTGTTGAAGAAAAAAATTCAAGTATTCTCCTACCATGAACTTAAAAAGGAGATTAAAAAACATTAAAATACAAGTATGTTTATCCAAATATAGATTATTTATTTCTTTATACCATATAAAACATATACAAATGTTAAATGACACTAAAAACATACCTTAATGATGTTCGGTAATGGGATGTGCACTAAGTTTCTTCCCCATCTTCTAAAAACATACTATTGAATTGTTTTCTGAGAATATCAGAATCTACACCATGAATAAAAAACTATATTCAATGTAAATTTAGCTACATTCCCCTTCAAGATATTATATTTGATATCAATATGACATGATATTAAATGTATCAATATATTTTTATATAGAATTATGTCACTTTGGTTGTCAAAACCGATGATCATTTGATACTCAACAGTTTTGTGTATACCATTATAGAGAATCATTATATAAATCATTTTTATTTCCACCTATTTTTTTGAAACATACAAAGCTTTAGTGGAACAGAAAATGGATAATTTTTTTAGTACTCTCTTCCACTCATTTTCCACCAATAATTAATTCTCATCATGATGTTGACTTTCTATAATAAATAAGAACAACTATGTTAGTATTTTTAAATACTTGTAACTCAATACCAACTTTATTATCATAAAATATAATATAATTTCAATTATTTATGATATATATTTTAATTTTTATCATTTCTAATAGATGGGTCATTTTTATGTTAGACTGATACATATTACAAAGAGTGAAACAAAAAAAATATCTAACCTTTACAAATTCAATTAAAAAATACTACCATTAAAATTTATATGTTATTTCTCATTAAAAAATTTATATTCATCATCATTAATCAAATTTCCTCCCTCATGAATTTTTATATAAAATCATATCGATTCCTCTATTTCAATCCCTTTCAATAACTATATGATGATGCAGTTTTGTTCATCTTCACATATATGTTTTTTTTTCACTTTACAATTTTTAAATTTCATGATTATCATGTACTCAACAAAAAAAAAATACCATGTTATAGGGGATTTACTCAACCTATATAGATCATTATTCTATATACACACCATTATACCAACATCATCTAGAATAATATTTTTAGAGAAGTCAATAAAAATTATCCTACCATATCAAAAATTAAAAAAATGAATATATATATATATATATGGTTGATTTTTATAACACTTTTGTGCTGCAATAGAAAGAATGATTTTCATGGTCTCATGGTTGGTTAGCAAAGAATATTTTTCATCTCAAATAATTCTTGTAAATTTTCAATACTCCTTGAAAACTAATCTGGATTAATTTATTGTCACTTAACCATTACTATTTCTAAACAACTATTGCATTATAATGATATCCTTTTATTTAGTTTTGGGTATAATATCCATTTTATAATTCATTTAAATTTGATATAGATCTTTATTTAATACTTAAATAAATTAATTTTTTTGAAATGAATCACTAATTATTTTGGCCTAAATATTTGAGAGTGGACTTAAGTGACTGTATGCTATACATTTTATTATTTTTTAACCCATTTATTTAGATACATAATGTTAAATTCAGCAACAAAATACATTCCCAAACATAAATTAGTCAATGTATTGATCAAATACACAACATCATCACATGAATAATATCAATTTTCATCATAATCAAGAAATTTTTCATTATCATTAAACTATATAGTTGGTTTGGTAGTGAAAAAAACAACCTAATCATCATTTATAATTGATTTATTGGGATTATATTTATTTTTAATGACTATCACATCATCATAGTCAATTATCCTCATAATTCTATTTAGAATATATATTTGAATATATATTTAGTGTATAAACATGAAATATTATATATCTAATTTTATCATAAAATGTTACACCACATATACCTTTCATCTTGATCAAGAATGAACTCGTAAAAATTTTAAACACATTTATATTTTTCTTATTCTGGAAAAAAATTTCATATTTATAAATATTTAAAATTTTCACCAATAGTATCCTGATTTGAAAAGTTCAAATATTATTGATATAATATTACCAATGATATCTTGAATATCATTGCTTAGTTATTATGGTTCTATCTATGTCAAAAAGGATTATAATTTCCCTTTTAGCCACTCTAATTTTTTTAGTGCAATGTGTACAAAACCAGGGTCCTATTCCAAGTTTATCAAGATGTCAAATTTTTTTAAATATTAACATACATTATCACAACTTATCCAATAAATATAAAAACCATTTTCATTCCAATATAATCTTATAAAAAATCTATACATTCTCCATGACTTCATTTTTTGAGACATAAATATAATGGATGTCAATTGAGTTAATCCATTAATGAATATTGTCAAATACTTATCTCTACTTTCTGACTTATTAATCATAGTTATAATACATCAAAATAAACCAAATATAGTGATCTTGATGTTTGAATATCAACTCTCATATTCCTTTTATACACCATATTACCTTTTTAACAGATATTTAAAATAGTGATAATATCATTTATCAGAAATGGGAAGTTTCTCATATCCTTGCCTTTAAAAATATTAATCATTCTTTTTTTTCCCAATTTTACAAGTCTTAAATTCCATATATTATTAAAAGATTTTATAATATTATATATTCCATATTTGACTCTACATCTAGAAATAAGTTACTGTAGATCTTTAAACCAATTGATAATACTTATCTATATTTTAGATTATTCATTAAATAGATATTATTAATATAAATCACTTAGTTTCCATCATTGCAAAATTATGATACACTCAAAAAAATATTCTTCATACTATCTATAAATAATTTTTTCAAAATTTATTTAATTCTTATAATTTTTTTCACAAAAATAAATTTATAATTTAATGACATTACATTCCAAAATTTAATATACCCTATATCATATCAATCAATTTTATTTATTTATGTAAATAACTAGTTTTTTGGGAAGATAAATCACTATAAATAATCCATGTATTATCAGATAAAAATACCATAATATAAATATCACTATTTTTTTGATTTAATTGATTATTTTTATATATATCATCATGTCCAAATCCCAAATGTAATTGATTTGGTACGATTTTAATATATTCATCAGTGGGGTTTCCTCCTTGAGTACACCATCAATACACTTATTTCAATTTTAGGAAACTATTATTTAACTTAATTTTCATCTCAAAGTCCTGTAACTATTGATTTTTTCTAATATTTTCCCCTATTTTGCATTCCCTATTTTTTCTAGGTTGTGACATGTTGTAATAGAAACTATATACCTTAAATACAAACACCCATACACTGTAGAAATATACCTAAAATATATATTATTGATAAAAATTATAATTCCATGTATTTTTTTTCTAGATTAATTTTCATTTCAATAAAGGGTTGATTTTAAAATAAACCTTTGTGGATGTCTTCTTTTAAAATATGGAGTTAGTAAATACATTTTTACAATTCTCATTCCCTTCATATAAAATGTTTAGACCTTTTCTTCAAACATATCAGCTACTCTAAATTGACTTTTTAATTTGAATCTTCTAAAAAATGATTTTTATATTGAAGTGTTTCATTAGTGAAAAACATATCTGTTGGGAAAAAATCCCTCAAGGTAACATTGCAGTATTTTTGGGTTGATTGTGTTTGTTGACAAAGAAGGTTTTCATAGATAATTGTCGAGTTCCCGAGAAGTTGTTGACATTCCATGTTGACAAAGAACTATGACAAAGGAAAAGACGATCTGGAGGCGGTACAAAAAGAGCAGTACAAGGTGGCGCTGTTTCCCAGTGTTTGCCAAATTTTTGGGGTCCAAAATTTGAAAGTTTGATGAGCATCGCGAAAATAGGATTTTCATGAAGAGAATAATTTAATATGGCAAAGGAATGAGTTTCGCGAAGATGGGATGCATGGTTTGGGAATCGCGAAGACCAGAAGAATGGAGGCGGTGGTGCTTCGCGATTACGTCAAGATTCGCGAACGGCAGAGGCTGAAGCGCATTGCGGCGGTGAAGGGATTTGCGAGGGAGCTTCACGGAGAAGGCGCGAAGGAATGTTGGGCTTCGCGAGGGAGCTTCGCGGAGAAGTCGCGAAGGTATTTTGACGGTGTTTCTCTGCGATTACGACGAGCTCCGCGAACGAAGGCGCGCACCGCGAAGGTAAGTTGACGGTGATTCTTCACGACTACGTCAAGCTCCGCGAACGGAAAATTGCCATGGTACTTCGCGATTTGGACAAAATTCCGGCTGAAACTTTGGAGCTTCACGATTTGCAATGATGTGGCATTGACTTCACACGGAAAGTTAGAGGGTCGGTGGAATCGCCTATAAATAGAGTCCGACCCCCTCGAGAGAAGCAGTGAGAGCATTTTCATAGAATATCATTCGCTCTCGATTTGCGAAGGTAGTTCGCGGAGCCAGTGTGCTTCGCGAAAGAGGAGCTTCGCGGTGAATATTGTAGCTCCGCGAAAGTTGTGTGCTCCGCATTGGCTCAGTGAGCTTCGCGAGAGAAGTTGCTTTGCAATGAGTTGAGCTTCGCGGGAGTTCTTTGCGAGTGAGCTTCGCGAGAGAGCTTCGCGAAAAGGTAGGAGCTTCCCGAAGGCTTGTTTGAGCTACGCGAAATTGGGAGCCTCGCATTGTAGGGTACTTTGCGAAGGTGTTTCCAAAAGGAATTGTCCAGTGGTTAAGAGGCAAAGAGGTATTCATCTACGGATGAATGTTAGAATTAAACAGAGCATCTACATACAGAGAAAGATGAATTCCTTAATGGAAATGAAGAGACCTACAGGTCTATAAACTGTGAGTGAATCCCTTCACAGAGCAGTGAGCTTAGGAAGAGGAAGAAGGTGATCCTCTCCACCAGTAGTGAGCCAGAGAGAGAGAAACAGGAAGTGACCCTTGGGAAAGTAGTGAGCTGACCCTAAACCTTGTATAGGCAGTGAGCCTGGGCATAGAAGTGATCTAGCCCGAACATTGTAATCCACAGCTAGTGAAGTCTAGTGGAATTTGGTACGAACCGACAACTTGTCGGCGTATGCTCCTTGGACGTAGCCCTTAGCGGTGAACCAAGTAAAAATATTTGTGTCTGCCTGCTTACTTCCCTGCATTGTATTCAAAGCATCATCATCAGGTAAAGGAGACAAGTGATCATAGTAACCACACAAGTGAAAACAAAGTGACCCTTGTAACAAAGAGGTCAAGATCCAGTGGGGCAGGAAGAACTTTGAACAAGAATATCCATACCCTGATTCACCCCCCTCTCAGGGTATATAGGCCCCTATTAGCCCTAGCAATTGGTATCAGAGGGATAGGTTTCTTTTATCAGATTTGTTTTCATCGACTTGGTATAGTCGATCTGTGTGGTTGAATATACAGTTTTCTCTTATCACAATCTTCCATGGGAAAAGGAAAAGCATCAAAGAAGAAGAAGAAGTCAGGTGGTATTCCTCAGTGTGGAAGTATTTATGGAAAAAGTGTGATTCAATTAAAAGAATCAAACAGTTTACTGAAGGAAGGTCTAGATAAATCTGTCAGGGAAAAGATTGATTCACTCAATAATGATGTTGGAATGAGTGAAGTACATGAGCATCAAAGTGATGCTGAAACAGAAGAAGAAATAGAAGGAATAATAGATATGCGAGCTGAGTTAGAGGCTGCTCTTGAAGAGATAGATGTTTGGAGAGCCAAAACCAAGAAAGCTAACAAAGTTGTTCACAATGCCAAACTCTATATGCATCAGAAGGAAGAAGAGAAGTCTGAGTTGATGGAAGAGATTGAGATACTCAAGTTATCAACACGAGAGAACTCAGAATCAGTTAGTGAGTTTACGCTTAAGATTGAAGAACAGAAAAGGGAGATCGATGGATTGAATAGAAAAGTGAAAGATCAATTCAAGAGCATCGAAGAACCTAATATTCCAAGTGACGTTGGAAACACTGAAGAAGCCAAATCTAAAGATATCTAGATCAAGGGATTGGAGATTGAGGTCAACAAGATAAAAGGCTTAAATCAAAGGCTTATTGATATAGTTACTGACCTAACAGAGAAGAATGATTCACATGCTGAAGAGCTGCATAATATGGCTAGAATGAAAGGAAAACAAATGGCTGGTGATTATGAAGAGATTCAACAGTCAGATGAAGTTTAGAATCTGAAAACCATAAATGTTGATCTTGCTGCATAGCTATCTGAGCTAGCTCAGAAGAATCAAAGACTACAACAAGACAATTCATGTTGTTCTGATTCTATTGCTCAAGAAAAATTGAAATTAAAGGAGCAGAGTGACATGGTGGATAAGCTGACATGTGAGTTGGAAGATGAGATGAGTAGAGGGAAGCTTCTCAAGGAAGAACTTGATGTCCAACTTGAATCAAGGGATATGAAGATTCAAAAGTTGGTAGAAGATCTAGAATCAATCAAGCAGGAAATGGAGAAGTCTAAATCCAAAGATAAGCCCAAGTTAAAGGATGCACTGCACTTATTATTTGATTATCCTTCGGCAGGTGATGATCAAATGAAAGTCAAATATGCTACATCAGAAGAGAAGCATGAAAGGATTGTATCCTCCCAAAGGCCATCCATGTTGGGAAAATCTGGAATTGGATATGATGATCTCACTCCTATGCGTGATAGGAAAAGGGCAGTGAAAATATCTAGAGATGTGGAAAACCTTGCAGGTGCTGGAGATAGACCTAAAAGGGATTTTTCAAGAAGAAATGATAGCATGTGCTATTTCTGTGGGATTCATGGCCACACATCAAGATTCTGTCTAGAGGCACAAGAATACATCTCAGGCTGTGAAAATAGAAAAATTACTAGATCTGAGAAGAAAAATATGTGTCATGGGAAATCAGAGAGAAGAGTCTCTCAAAGGAAAGCATTCACCAGATGCTATTTCTGTGGAAGAAAGGGACACACAATGAATATGTGTCAGGAAGCACAAGAGATCAATGTCAGAAGAGGATATCAAGGTGCATCAACATCTCGACAGAGACGTGATTAAATGAGGTATGCCTTTAATGGAAAATGTTTTATATGTTCTGATTATGGGAATTTGGCAAGACAATGCTGTAAGAAGAAAGAAGGAAAAGGAAAAGGAACTCAAAAAGAGATTCTCAACTCCAGGTGGGCATGATAAGAAATTATGCACTGGAAGACAAAGTGAACATCTCTCGTGGAAAGAACATGAACAAATCTGGAAGAAAAAGGGAGGAACCGCTACAACTGTGAGTAAGAAGAATGGACGTTCAGTGGAGGACCCACCACCAACACAAAATAGGGTGGTGACTCAAATATCTGATAAAAGAAAGATGAATAAAGAATGCATTGAAAAATCTGCATTTTGTGTTTCTCAGCGAGAAGTGAAGGAAAGAGGAAGACCCCTAAGATGGGAGAAGAAAAAGGGGAAGATGCCAAACAGAGAGGTTCCTACTCAGAGAAATAATCAAGGAAAATGGAATTTTGGTAGAACCTCAAAGAAGGAAGTGTGCACTAGAGGGTTTATACCCCAAGTGGTGAGAAAGGATGAGCCTACCAAATCTACATATCAGAAAAAGGATCAGAATGTAGGAAATGAATGCCTAGTCATATGGCCAGAACAGTTGAAGTTGGCTAGGCAGCTAGAGGAAGCAAGAAAGGAGTGTGATGCACTCCATGAAAGAATCAAAGGGTTGAACCATCAGGATCAACCATCATCCTCATCTTGAGGATTACGGAAGAATCCCCTCTCCCTATGTATAAAAATGCTATTAACTGATGATTCATGTGTTTCAGGTTCTAGGGAGATACGATCCATGGGGAAGTGGCATCTAAGGATGCGAAGTGGATATGTGATATGCTATACAGTTTCAATTGATTCAAATCAGGTACTAGAGTTGAAGAAGAAAGGGAGCAACAGAGCACAATAGAATGTGATTGTGTTGTTAACTTTGTCTCGTGTTTCCTACACCGAGTTTCAACTCATTAGGCTTAGAGATTTTGTTAATGGCTCAAATCTAAGTGGAAGATGAGAACAAATGATGCAGGAGGAAAAGACGTGTTATGGGTCTAAACTGTTGGGCCTAACAACTGGAAGAGTTGCATAACACAGGGGGAGAATTCTATATCCTAATCAGATGCATGATATCAATATGATATGGAGGATGAATGTTTATGCTCATGAAGAATGATTGGTGGAAAAGCAGCAACACACAGGTTTTCATGATTATCTATTTTGTTCTAACAATGTGGTATCAGCTGACTGCTTTCAGGATACCAAAAAGATGCGAGAGAAAATCAAAGGTGTGTTAACAAAAATATGAGAGAAGATGTTCAAGGAAATGACGTCATTGAACAATGACACAGAGAAAAGTAGCTGAAATAAATGAAGCCACTGAAAAATGAGTCAGTGAACAGTTTCCTGGCAAAAGTGTTGAGAAAGAAAGAAAGCAACACAGGGAGAAAAAGTGATTGATGCCGATTCAGAAAAAGATACTGATGGTGAGTACAAGGAAGTAAAAATCCTCATATGCACAACAGTCAAAGAGTTGACCTGAAATTGACATGCAGAATATCATTGGTGATTAGTTAGCTCTAGCTCAGACAAGAAGAATGTAATCACTGCAGCAAACATCTTTTATATCTTAGGTTGAGCCGAAATGCTTTGCTGATGCAGATGAAGATGAAAACTGGGATCATACCATGGATGAAGAGATAGATCAGACTTGAGAAGAATCAGACGTGGGAGATTGTTTCGAGGCTAGATGATAAAAACGTCATCAGGAAAAAATGGGTCTATCAAGACAAGATGGATGAATATGGCATGATGATTCGGAACAAAGCATGACTGATGTGCAAAGGAGACTCCCAGATAAAGAGTAATCAAAGGATGATGAGGATGGCAAGGCAGTTAATATAACAGAATACAGGCAAATAATTGGAAGTCTGTTGTACTTAACCGCAACAAGGCCTGATATTGTTTTCGCCACATGCCAAGCAGCGAGATATCAGAGCAATCCCAAGGAAATCCACATACTTGCAGTGAAAAGAATACTTTGGTATATTCAGGGCACAGTGGATTTCGGCTTGACATATACTAACAAATCTCAGACAGAGTTATTGGGATATGCTGATGTAGACTGGGCCGGTTCAGCGGATGACAGGAAATCAACGTCAGGTGGTGCTTTCTATCATGGTGTATTGTGTATTTCATGGCTAAGAAAGAAGCAATATTGCATTTCATTGAGCACCGCAGAAGCTGAGTATATTACGACCACTCAAGAATGCACACAATTATTGTGGATGAAGCAGTAGCTTGAAGATATGAGAGTCGAAGTGAAGTCTCCGATCGAAATCCAGTGTGATAACTCAAGTGCTATCAATCTTATCAAAAATCCAGTTCATCACTCAAGGACAAAGCACGTTGAGATAAAGTACCATTTTATCATGGAGAAGATTGAGCAGGGAATCATGAAGTTGGAGTATGTGTCTACAGAGCTACCGGTTGCAGACATTCTGACAAAGGCCTTACCCAAGGAAGCATTTGAAAGGCATCGACTGGCTCTTGGAGTTCAGTCGATTCCCCATATTTGAAACAGTGTGGATGTGGCCCCCCCTCTCCCCGAGGTATGATGTGTTTTCCCCTAATGTGCTGATATGTGTTCTCTACTATGTTACAGACTACAAAGGCGTGACCTTTGGGTTAGTTGACAAAGGGGGAGAAAAGTGTTTGTTAAAGGGGGAGAAAATAGTGATTGTTCAGGGGGGAGACAATGCGGAGATTTGATAAATCATAATTGATACGGGGATAAGCTGACAGGTGGAGCAGCCAGAAAGGGGGAGCAATGAGCAAGGGGGAGAGATTTTTAAAATCTGACGATGTTAGAAGTGATCGATCAAAGCATAGAAATCACGACATCTGAGGATCGTGATAAAAGCAGAACAACGGTGTTGGAATGGTGTGAGACGGTGTCCAGCTATCACCAATTGGTATCTACTTAAGAATTCACCAATTGGTATCAACTTAAGAATTAACCAATTGGTATCAATGTGGTTCAACAATTGGTATCAATTTAAGAATTGGTATCAGGTTGGAATCGACAATTGGGGTCTAAAATGAAGTGATTCATTGATGAACTTTTCATACTACTCTTATTTCTCACGCCGAGCATTGCTCATATGGGATTAGAGTACGTGTTAAGTGATTCCTTGAACTCTATCATAATCGCAAGAGGCGAATGGTGGTAGTGGATGGAAGAAGACTCAGTGAGGTATCAAAGTGCAGAAAATCATCCTGAGCAGAGTTGTGAAGAGTTGTCAACAAACCCAAAGGGGGAGATTGTTGGGAAAAAATCCCTCAAGGTAACATTGCAGTATTTTTGGGTTGATTGTGTTTGTTGACAAAGCAAGTTTTCATGGAGAATTGTCGAGTTCCCGAGAAGTTGTTGACATTCCATGTTGACAAAGAACTATGACAAAGGAAAGGATGATCTGGAGGCGGTACAAAAAGAGCAGTACAAGGTGGCGCCGTTTCCCAGTGTTTTCCAAATTTTTGGGGTCCAAAATTTGGAAGTTTGGTGAGCATCGCGAAAATAGGATTTCCATGAAGATCATAATTTAATATGGAAAAGGCATGATTTTCACGAAGATGGGATGCATGGTTTGGGAATCGTAAAGACCAGAAGAATGGAGGCGGTGGTGCTTCACGATTACGTCAAGCTTCGCGAACGGCAGAGGATGAAGCGCATCGCGGCGGTGAAGGGCTTTGCGAGGGAGCTTCGCGAAGAAGGCGTGAAGGAATGTTGGGCTTCGCGAGGGAGCTTCACGGCGAAGTCGCGAAGGTATTTTGATAGTGTTTCTCCGCAATTACGACGAGCTCCGCGAATGAAGGCGCGCGCCGCGAAGGTAAGTTGACGGTGATTCTTCACGACTACGTCAAGCTCCGCAAACGGAAAATTGCCATGGTGCTTCGCGATTTGGACAGAATTCCGGCTGAAACTTTGGAGCTTCGCGATTTGCAATGACGTGGCGTTGACTTCACGCGGAAAGTTCTAGGGTCGGTGGAATCGCTTATAAATAGAGGCCGACCCCCTCGAGAGAAGCAGTGAGAGCATTTTCATAGAATATCATTCGCTCTCGATTTGTGAAGGTAGTTCGCGGAGCCAGTGTGCTTCGCGAAAGAGGAGCTTCGCGATGGCTATTGTAGCTCTGCGAAAGTTGTGTGCTCTGCATTGTCTCAGTGAGCTTCACGAGAGAGCTTCGCAAAAGGCAGGAGCTTCGCGAAGGCTTGTTTGATCTTCGTGAAATTGGGATCCTCGCATTGTAGGGTTCTTTGCGAAGGTGTTTCCAAAAGGAATTGCCCAGTGGTTAAGAGGAAAAGAGGTATTCATCTATGGATGAAAGTTGGAATTCAACAGAGCATCTACATACAGAGAAAGATGCATTCCTTAATGGAAATGAAGATACCTATAGGTCTATAAACTGTGAGTGAATCCCTTCACAGAGCAGTGAGCTTAGGAAGAGGAAGAAGGTGATCCTCTCCACCGGCAGTGATCCAGAGAGAGAGAAACAGGGAGTGACCCTTGGGAAAGCAGTGAGCTGACCCTAAACCTTATATAGGCAGTGAGCCTGGGCATAGAAGTGATCTATCCCGAACATTGTAATCCACAGCTAGTGAAGTCTAGTGGAATTTGGTACGAACTGACAACTTGTCGGCGTATGCTCCTTGGACGTAGCCCTTAGCGGTGAACCAAGTAAAAATATTTGTGTCTGCCTGCTTACTTCCCTGCATTGCATTCAAAGCATCATCATCAGGTAAAGGAGACAAGTGATCACAGTAACCACACAAGTGAAAACAAAGTGACCCTTATAACAAAGAGGTCAAGATCCAGTGGGGCAGGAAGAACTTTGAAAAAGAATATCCATACCCTGATTCACCCCCCCTCTCAGGGTATATAGGCCCCTATTGGCCCTAACAATATCTCCATTTCTAATACCTTTTGTCTCAATGGCAGTTGGATTACATTATTTTACACTCATTTAACTACTCAAAAGTTTTTATTTTCTTTTTAGATTTCATGGATATTTCTCGAACTCCTATGACTTATATATTTTAAATATGATTCATTTTTTCCATTTAATTCTCAACAATAACAATTTTAATTTTATACCCTTTTAAACTCTTAATAACTAAGAATTATAATGTAATTCATGTCATCAATAATTATTTTTTTCTCAACATTCTCATGTTTCAAATTCTCATTTTCCTTGGGAAGATTTTATTTTTCAATCTGTTTTTTTATTCATCATGTTTCTATTTAATTTGTAAATTTTTATCTATTATCCTTTTGATATTATTTTGGAACATATTGATCTAAATTGTCATGGGGTATTACTTTAAATGATTCCCACTATCCATAGAATACTCACCACAATTTTGTATATAATCCATAAAGATTATACTCTATTTTTCATGTTGATCGATGAGGACTTATTATGAATCATTTATATATTTTCCTCATCACCAAAACTTTTTTCACTATACTAAGTACCTTCTTAAGGATATAACAATATCCTTAGAAATAAATCAGATGTAATATTCTTCAAAACTTTTTAATTGGATTTATTTCACTTGAAGGAAAAAAATTTCTTGAAGGATCTCAAATTTTCTTCATCAAATTCATTGTATTTTTTGATTATCAAAGGAAACATAGCATATAAGTGACCAATTTGGACACATGTAAAATATTTAAAGGGTAATATATTGTGATAATTATATCTCCCCATTTTTACATTTCTTAAATCAGTGATAAGATCTCATAAAATTCCTCTATATTATATTGTTCATTAAAGTTAGTGTTTTATTCATCAATAATCAAATTATTGAAAGATATAAATATAATTTTGTTCAAATTAATAAATTTTATTTTGAGAGATTATAATCATTAAATTTCATTAATTTTTAATGTTTTTTTTAACTGATAAATTTATAATCAATAAATATCTATAACATCAAGAGTTGAAATCTTGGCATCATAATTATTAGGCATAATTATCATTAATTTCAAAAAAAATCAAAGACATTAAATAATTATACACATCTAATAATGGTGATGATATTAATATTTAATATAATAAATAAATAATTCATATATTCATCTTCTTATATTTCTATATCTTCAAATTGAAATCGATATAGTAAAAAAATTTATTCCTTCACATTATGATGTCATTCGAAGTTACTATAACGTTTTTTCTTGATCACCTTTGTAGTTTTACATACCATCACATTGGTAATAAATTTATTTTATTATAATGATAAAAATGAATTTCAATCCTTAAAATCCCACTCAATAATCTAATTTTTAGACAATTTTTTTATGTCATGCTTGGTTCCATGATAACTTGAATGGAATACTCAAGGACATCAATTCCAAGAGATAAATTATTGGGAGCAATCTATTCCTTCCAAATATGAAAAAACATTATATCAAAAATTATAATACCTCTATTGTTGAATTAGTTAGGATATTTTATATAAATTTCAAGTCATTTCTCAAGAGAAAACCATGAATATGATACTAGTTGTAAATATTATTTTATAATTTCAATAACAAGTAGAGGGGGTAAATTAGTTTTAAAAAATTTTCATTTAAAATATATTTAATAGTTAATTATGAAATATATATATATATATATATATATATATATATATATCTCAATGTAACTTTGGATAATAAATTAAATAAAAAACACAACATATTTGTTGTCATGACCCGCCTTCAACAAGATGAGGGAAGGGACAACAGATTGTCATACCCTTTCTTCTTCAAGTTGAAGGAGATATAATGAACCCCCTGAGACCCACCTTCAATAGGTCCCAGAGTGGTGACTAGAACCAAGCGTATAGAATCACACATAAATGGAACACATTACCTTTTTTATTTAGTAGGATCGGGAGATAAGATAGTAAATCCCAAACAACACCAAATCTGGAAGTAAAGGTAAGGAAAAAACAATCCATTCCCATATACATGTTCCAATAATGAAGTGCTACAAAGTAAAGGAAAAACACCAAAGGGAAGTACCAAAATAAAATAAAAATAGCAATGTTAGTGGTCCTGAATTCCGAGCTAATAGGGTTCGGCACGGTCTTAAAAGTCCTCCTGGAAACCTAAAACTAGTTTTATATACGTAGGGTAAGTATACAAGTATACTCAGTAGGGAAAACCAAAGGCTATTGTGCACAAGTGAGGATACATTCTAATGCCCTGTGAGAAAAGGTGATAACCAAAGCACCTAGTAAGGAAACTATCCAACTAAATATCAACAAGGCACACTCCCCAAATAACATAAGTCAAGTAATTAATAGTAATAACACATTGATTTTTGGGTACCCTGCACCAATTTCTCACTGGTTGTTGAAGACATCATACACGTTATACCTCTCCCTCCATTCTCACTACAGTCCAACTGCCATACCCCAACTACACACACCTAGGATAACACAACCACATATCCTTCCCGCAAACACCTGGGCCAAAAAAACCACACGTAACCACACCTGCAAACATCTGGGCTAGAACAACTACCACTATGCCTGAAAACACCTGGGCCTCATCCCAAAGACACTTGGGAAACAACCTGCCCGCACACACCTGGTCCAACCACTACAACTACACTGCCTAAAGAATCTTGGGATATAATGGAACTTAGGCTATCACATATTTACCAAAGAGTCTTGGGAAACTTGGGAAAGGGAGAAGAAAAGGAGCTAATAACCATCCACACATATGAGTGTTGGAAAAAACACCCTCCCCCATGAAATGGGGGTGTTCGACATGAGATGATTAACTTGGGTGGGGGCGCGAATAAGAAAAATAAGAACTAAATTATACATATAGTTAAACAAACAATCATCCTAGCCTAGGGGTTCCAAAACCAACCTATACC
The DNA here is from genome assembly GCA_963277665.1 of Viscum album. Taxonomy (NCBI): domain Eukaryota; kingdom Viridiplantae; phylum Streptophyta; class Magnoliopsida; order Santalales; family Viscaceae; genus Viscum; species Viscum album. Next base: position 458,056,522 of record OY728141.1, on the reverse strand, counting down.
CAAACACCTTAGTTACTATTCATTCATAAAAATCACCACACCCACAGCCAAGTCACAACTCATTCCCAGAAAACAATTCCCCATTGAACCCGTTCTTGTTATCACATTCTAGTAGTTCCATATTAAATAATTTTTCACTAATGGGAATATAACAGAAATAGCCACAAGCCAAGGAAGGAAAAACAACCAAAAAAAAAAATTAAGAATTCACACCTGGTTCTCTTGTAAAGTCACAACAACAAAAGGGATTCGTGAGATCCCTCGAAGTAATGGAACCAAACCAAGCCCCAACATACAACCCCACACGGTCTCAGATCCACAAACCAACAATTTCACCACAACAAGGGATCCCATCCCTATCCATGTCACCCCACAAGAATCAAGTAGAATAACCAAACATATTACCAAGACATGGAAAGGGAGTTTCCAGATTCTATCACACCATTCAATGAGTTCCTTATTTTCATTTGGTTAACCGTGGTGATCAAACAAGGATTCTTGTTCACTGGAATTTTATTTAATTAATTTATTTTATGTGATTAAACAATTTTCATATACAGCCATTCAATAATCACAAAAGACAGGGATCCATTAGTGTGCAAGGAAAGACCACCAAGGGCTATGATTTTCAGTGGATAGAAGCCCATACAATTCACAATATATAAGTAGGGGTAAAAGAGTACAATAACATCATCAAAAACACCCCTTAATTCTTTAAAATTATGGTTATTATCTTCGTTAAGGTTTGGTTTTATCCATCCCCATAGAAACATTAGAATACCTGCCCCACATGATACATAGTAAAGAGAGACGAAGGAAGAAATCTACCAGGATGATCAATAATCGAAGTTTCTCTCCACGCACCAAGAATTGGGGGTGCGAAAATTGCATGGGAGGAACTCTGAGGAATCCAAGGGTGAGTAGAAAAGATCCAGTATAGGTGCACCACTTTCCTCAAAAAGGGGGACTCCAGAAGAACCAAGGAGAAGAAGGAAACCAGCCAAGAAAAAGAAAGTAATAATTCTAGTGTGATAAAAAGGCGAGATCCTGGAGTTATGGGATATGCAAATCTTGAATGACTTTAAAGGCGGATCATGATTTCACCATGTGGTTGGGTGGTTACACATAATTTAATTAATTTTCATTTAATAATTATCATCGGAGGGGTGGATGTAACGGCTGCGAGTTAAAGGATTTCCTTTAACAAGAGGAAAACGCGCGTAATAGTGGAGGAACTAGAAGTATGGGAAAAAGGGTGTTGCACCAAGGAAAAATCCACATGTTTTGGTAAGTGAAGGGTCGATTGGCTCCTGGGGGATTTTAAATATCATTTATGTGCTTTTAATGGATTTAAAAGGGTTATTAAAACACTTCTACGTCAAAAGATATGTTGTAGGAGCAGAAAAAGTCAAAAACTGGAAAAAGAACAAGGGTGGGACACCGTTTGGTGAGACACCGTAATGTTGCCACGGTCACGGTACCACCCTCACGGTGCCACCATTTTGTTGAGCGACCGTGATGGTACGACCAACACGGTGCCACCGTCACGATGCCATCATGAATGGTGCCACCCTCACAGTGCCACTATTTCGGTGGGACCGAGGTTTTGGAAAAGTACTAGACTAGGATGGCCTGAGCCATTACATCAGATACCTCTCAAACTATTCTCACCCTTGATAATCAAAACTAGACCCAAATAAAATAGATGGGTTCAAACAACCACCTCAAAAGATACATCTCAATAGAAAACCTCCTCAACATTTAGGAACACTACTCCCTCAAGTAACCACACAAACATAAAATGGTTATACCATCCAGACATACAGATTAGGGAGTCCATTCCTCCATGTCAAGATACTATCCGATTTGGGCGGCACTGACTTTCCCGCATGGGTTTAACCACATTCACATTAATATGTCTTGATTAGGGATCATGTCATCCCCTCCCCACAGTCAGTACTCTTCACACACATCCAGAGAACAAGGGAAACAGTCCATTTCATACTTAACAAGGTTAAACACTACACTAGAAACAATTATGAAATAAAATAGAAAAAAATCAAAAAAACTCTGAGTAATGGGCACGCATCCATGCCTCCCATTCCCTGTTACTCTCCTTAAGGCCACCATGCCTCCATAACACACGAACCAAGGGAATGTTTCGTCTATGAAGCACATTCTCCTCATGACCTTTGATCATCACTGGTCACTCTAAAAACGTCACATTGTCCATGATATCTAGCTTTCCCCAGTCAAGGATGTGTGAATCATCATGTAGATACCGACAGAACTAAGAAACATGGAAGAAGTCGTGCACTCTCAGAAGTGGAGGTGGTAGCGTTAGGTGATAATCCACTTCGCCGACCCACCGCAACACCTCAAAGGGTCCGAAAAGCTTGAGGGAAAGCTTACTCCCCTTGACAAACCTCTGTTGTCTATGCAGAGGGGAGACCTTCAAGAACACATGGTCCCCAACCTAGAACACAAAATTTCTCCTCCTATTATCAGCATATGACTTCTGCCAGTCTTGGGCCACCTTCATCATCTCTCATATAAGTTGAACCTTCTCCGTTGTGCTTTGCACTAATTCTGAGCCAAGAACACCTACCTCCCCAACCTCTATCCAGCACACAGGTGAGCGATAAGACCTCTCGTACAATACTTCAAAAAAAGCCATTCCAAAGGTACAATGATATCTATTGCTGTAGGAAAATTCTACTAGAGGAAAGTGTCGTACCCATAATCCCCCAAAGTCCAAAACACAAGCCTGTGGCATATCCTCCAATGTCTGGATGGTTCACTCTATCTTCCCATCTTTATGGGGGTGGAAAGTAGCGCTAAGGAATAGATGGGTGCCAAAAAGATGTTGAAAACCTTTCCAGAGCCATGAGTTAAACCGGGTATCCCGATCGGAGATTATGGACCTCTAAACTCAATGAAACCGCTCCACTTCATCCACGTACCACTGTGCTAGGGAATCTACCACACTCAAATCCTTGATTTCTAGGAAGTGAGATAATTTCGTCAGCCAGTCCACCACTACCCATATGGCATTTCAACCCCCTTGAACTCCAGGTAGTCCCATGACGAAATCCATCGAGATGTCATCCCACTTCCCCTCAGGGACATCTAATGGGTGTAACAGACCCCTTGGGATGCAGTGTTCAACCTTCAACTAATGACACACGAGACACTTCACCACATACTCTACCATTGAACGCTTCACCCCAGGCCACCAAAAATGACCCCTCAAGCCTCGGTACATCTTGGAAACTTCTGGGTGCACTGCCAGGGGTGAGTTGTGGATCTCATCAAGAACTCTCTTGCACATTTTCATCGAGACGAACAACTTCCCATGAAACATCATCCAATTCTTCCCATATTCCGACCATCCTCCTGGAGCATCACCCTAGCTAACACAATCACACATCACTTTAGCCTATAAGTCCCCCACTAAGACTCCTCCACCTGCTGCAACAGAGAGGACTATACTGTCATCTAGAATAGACAACCTCTGCCACCCTCCACCCTTGAATCCAAGTATAGGGAAGACATATCCTCTATCACCTTCCATGAATCTTCTGAATCTCAAACAACATCCTTCTATGACTTCCTACTCAAGGCATTAACCACCACATCCCCCTTACATTTAGTGTAAGAGATTTTGAAATCGTAGTCCTAAAAAAACTCCATCCACCTCTACTACTACAAGTTCAAGTCCCACTGGGAGATGATATACCTCAAGCTATTGTGATCTGTAAAGACCACTAAGAACTCCCCAATAAGGTAATTCCACCAAAAATTTAGTGCGAACATGACCTTTGCTTGCTCTAGATCGTGGGTGGAATAGTTACGCTCATGGGTATGTAACTGCCTATACGTATAAGAGATCAACCCCGCTGTTGCATCAACAAACACCCCAAGCCTTGGCCTGAAGAATCATAGAATACCTCAAACATCACTCTTTCTTATGGCAACCAGAAAACTAGGGAACTAACCAACTTCTCTCTTAGATAACTGAAGGATGCCTCACACTGCCCATTCCACACGAAAGCTTGGTATTTCTTGGTCAAGGCTGTCAATGGTTCTGCAACTCGGGAGAAGTTGGGAACGAATCTCTAGTGGTAACCTACTAATCCCAGGAAACTATGAACCTTTGTCACATTCTTGGGTAACTACCTAGAAAAAATCTCCTCGACATTTGATAAGTCCACCACTATTCCCTTATTGGACACCATGTGTCCAAGGAAGTGTACTTATCACATACAGAACATGCACTTGGAAAATTTCTCATAGAGCTATTGCTATCGTAGGATCTCTAAAACCATCCTCAGATTCTCAGCATGATACTCCTCTGATCTTGAGTAGATCAGGATTTTGTCAATAAACATGACTACGAACCAATACAGATATTCCCAAAAGATAGAGTTCATGAGTCCCATGAACACGGTTGGTGCGTTCGTAACGCCAAACGACATGACCACAAACTCAAAGTGCTCATATCTGCACCTGAAGGTAGTCTTCGAGATATAAACCTCCTTCACCCTCAACTGGTGATATCCTGAATGCAGGTCTATCTTGGAGAACCATACTTCCCCCTTTAACTGGTCAAAGAGGTCATCTATCCTCGAGAGAGGGTAATGGTTCTTGACTGTTACCTGATTCAGTCTCCGGTAGTCTATGCACAGTTTGAGACCACAATCTTCCTTCTTCGTGAACAATACTAGATCACCCCATGGTGATTTTCTTGGTCAAACAAAACCCTTCTTCATTAGATCATCAATTTGAATCCGTAACTCCCACAATTCAGAAGGCTCCATCCAATAGGGAGCCATTGAAATTGGATGGGCATCGAGTTTCAAGTCTATCCCGAACTCAACATCACATTGAGGGGGAAGAGTCCCACCTCCTTATGGAAAACATACATGAATCCACTGAAGATCCACAGGACTTCCCCCACCTCTAAGTCTTCTAGTACCACTGACAGATCAGATGACAAGGAAAGAAGGGGATCCACACGCTGGATTCCTTCCTAGCGACCTCACTCGATGTCAAAAGTCACACGTTATATGCCCATATATGAAAACACAATACTTATTCAGAAGAAGTCGATAACAACACATATAGATAACAACTAATCGATTCCTAAAATGAAAACATACGGCTGCATGTTCAGTAAAATAAGGTCCGCACTGGACTGATATGGTCCCAAAATCAGTCTATATCCTTGAAAAACACAAGACAAATTGGTCTGACCTTCGACTAGTGTACTCAAAACCAGGGGTACAGAAAGTGTCTATGTTTCTAAACCTAAATCATGGGCTAGAATGGGTGCAAAAAGGGTGTGTGAAGCTTCTGAATCAAACAAGGCACATACAAAAGTACTAAACAAGTTGATCGTACCTCGAACAACTTCTGGACCTATTGGAATGACTGCCTCTGTGGCGGGCAACTTCCCATGCCCATCTCCCCTACCCCTAGGCTATCAGACACCTCTCCGACCATGCCCCGGTTGAGGTCCCTGAGGAGCTCCCTAAGGTCGGACTCTTCCTGCAATGTCTGATCTCGGAGGAGCAGGAGCTCTCTGTCCCTACTGCTGTTGCTGAAAGAGCATGGCTGGAAACTACTGCTGCTAAGGTGGGAATTGAACCTACCCACCCCCATTGTACTACACTCGATTCAGGAAATGATTCTTAAGATTCCCACGACTACCACAGATGAAGCATCTCAGTACAGGGCCCGAAAAGAAAGGGCAAGGACTGAGAGATCGAAATTGGAACTACTGGGGCCTGCTCCCCACTGGCTGAAACCTGGAAGGACCTTATGTTGGAGGCCTGCTACTGATGACTTTCCCCTTTGACGAGCCCAACTAAATCCCTTCTCCAGGAACACCTCCCAGTGTATACATCCTCTATAACACTTTATCTTTCTTCTGGACCTCCGAGTATGTCGGTAGAGTGATGGGACTAACAACATACTGGAGAGAAGGTTGGAGTTCCTCCTCTAAACGTCTCGCTGGAGAATCCTCATCTGGAAATAGTTTTGGAGAAAATAAGATGAGATCCTTGAACTTGATCCCCACCTCCCTCACTGACATGCTCCCCTACTGAAGGGAGAGTATATCCTACCTCTTCTCTGGCTTCATTGTGTAAGAGAAGAATTTCACCCAGAACTCCCTCTCGAAGTCAGTATACGAAACCTCAACTTCCCTCTTCTCCCCAAGATAGAGAGTCCACCACTGACACGCCACTCCCCACATCTGGATTAAATCTAGATAAACCCAGTACTCTATCAGAGCCCATATCAAGTAGAAATCTATCCCTAGATCCTCGATCCAACTCTCTATCTCCATGTCTAAGATGCTGCCCTCGTACTTCCTGAGGGTCTTCCGCTGAATGACATGAAGCATCCTTTTCCATAGGTCATCCTCCTCATCTCGTTCAGCCCTTAGCAGATCAGTCTAATCATCCTTCTGGGCCTTAATCTCCCGCACTACCCATGATTGTTGTCCGGGTTCCATAATTGCAAGGTAAACAAGGAATGCCTAAGCCTGAGTAGTGTAGAAGATTGCTTTTAAATTTTTCTTAAACGTTTCATTTATTCTAGATCCACAAAGTACCCAAGAAACATAAGAACACAAGTAATTATGATGCATGCACCTTTCATAGGGTCTCTACCCTGCAATCAGTGTAGCCTCACTTGGTCATTCAGTAGGTCTAAATACTTGCATTAGATCATGGGGGGCCCTAAAAACATGCATCCTAGCTGGTCTTCCCTGGAATATATCATGTGTCAAGATTTCCTAATGCTGTTGTCCTACCATCCCATGCAATCCTCAGTGCCAAACTTCGAACTCAATTATATCTCTCAACCTCCCTTTAATACCATTCTTTCATGACCTACCTTCACCAAGACGAGGGAAGGGAAAACATATTTCTAGACCCTTCCTTCTTCAAGATGAAGGAGAGATAATGACCCCTTGGGACCCACCTTTAATAGGTCATGGAGTGGTGACCAACACCAAGGGTATAGAATCACATGTAAATAGAAGGCATTACCCTTTTTATTTAGTAGGATCATGATATAAGATAGTAAATCCCAAACAACACCAATGACGGAAGTAAAAGTAAGTCTAAAACAATCCATTCCTATATGCATGTTCCAATAATGAAGTGGTACGAAGTACTGGAAAAACACCAAAGAAAATTACCAAAAGAAAAGAAAAATAGCAACATCAGCGGTCCCGACGTCCGAGATAATAGGGTTCAGCATGGTCCTTGAAGTCCTTTTAGAAACCTGAAACCAGTTTTACATATATAGGGTGAGTATACAGGTATAATAAGTAAGGAAAACCAAAAGATCTCATGCACAAGTGGGGAGGCATTCTAATGCCCCATGAGAAAAGGGGATAACCAAAGCACCAAGTAAGGAAACTATCCACCCAAACCTCACCAAGTCACACTACCAATATAACTCAAGTCAAGTAAGTAATAGTAATAACTCATCGATGTTTGGGTACCCCGCACCACTTTCGCACTGGTTATTGAAGACATCCTATGCGTCAGACCTCTTCCACCATTCTCACCGCAGTCCCACTGTGATACCCCACCTGCACACACTTGGGTTACCACAACCACACATCCCACCTACAAAAACATGGGCCACAACAACCACACGTAACCACGCTCGCAGAAACCTAGTCCAGAACAATTACCACCATGCCCGAATACACCTGGGCCTCATCCCAAAGACAACTGGAAACAACCTTCCTGCACACACCTGGGCCAACCACTACAACTACCCTGCCCAAATAATCTTGGGCTTTAATGGACCTCAAGTCACCACAGCCTACCCGACGAGTTTTGGGATACTCAGGAAATTGAGCAGAAATGGATCTAATAGCCAACCACTCATAGGAGTGTTGGTAAAAACACCCTCCCCCATGAAATGAGTGTGTTCTACATGAGGCTCTTAAATTGGGTGGGGCGTGAATAAGAAACATAAGAACTAAATTATACATATAGGTAAACAAGCACTCATCCCAGCCTAGGGGTTCCAAAACCAGCCTATACATGAACACCCTTGTTATTATTCATTTATAAAAAGCACAACACCCACATCCAAATCAAAACTCATTCCTAGAAAACAATTCTCCATTGAACCCATTCTTTTTATCACATTTGAGTGGTTGTATTTTAAATAATTCTTCACTACTGGGAAACTAACCGACATAGCCACAAGCCAAGGAAGGAAAAACAACCAAGTAGCAGATTAAGCATTCACACCAGGTTCTATTGTAAAGTCACAACAACAAAAGGGATCTGTGAGATCCCTTAAAGTACTGAAACCAAACCAAGACCCAACATACATCCCCACATGACCTCAGATCCATAAACTAACAACTGCACTGCAATAGGGGATCTCATCCCCATCCATGTCACCCTATAAGAATCAATAAGAACAACCACACATATTATCAATATAGGGAAAGGGAGTTTCCAGATTCTATCACACCATTCATTGAGTTCCTTATTTTTGTTTTGTTAACCGGGGTGATTACACAAGGATTCTTGTTAACTGGACATTCATTTAATCAACTGAGTTTATGTTATTAACGAATTTCCATGTACAGTAATTCAATCGTCACAGAAGACAGGGGTCCATTAGTGCATAAGGAAAGACCACCAACAACCATGATTTTCAGTGGATATAATCCTATACAATTCACAACATATAAGAATGGATAAAACAGTACAACAACATCATCAAACACACCCCTTAATTCATTAAAAGTCTGGTTATTATCTTTGTTAAGGTTTGGTTTCATCCATAACCATAGAAACATTAGAATACCCACCCTGCATGATACACATTAAAGAGAGATGAAAAAAGAACCCTACCTGGATGATCAATGATCAAAGTTTCTCTCCACGTTCCAAGAACTAGGGATGCACAACTTGCAAGGGATGAACTCCGAGGACTCAAAGAGTGAGAAGAAAAGATCCATCATAGGTGCACCACTTGCCTCGAGAAGGGGGACTCCAAACGCACTAAGGGGAAGAAGGAAACCAACCAAGAAGAATAAGGAAATAATTCTAGTGTGATAAAAAGTTGAGATCTTGGAGTTACAGGATATGAAAATCTTGAACAACTTTAAAGGCCGATAATGGTTTCACCACATAGTTGGGTGGTTATGCATGATGGAATTAATTTTCATTTAATAATTCTCATTAGAGAGGTGGCCATAATGGTTTTGAGTTAAAGGATTTCTTTTAACCAGAGGAAAAAGCGCGTAACAAGGGAGGAACTCGAAGTAAGGTAAAAAGGGTGTGGCATTGAGGAAAAAGCTACACGTTTTGGTAAGTCAAGGGTCACCCAACTTCTGGGGGATTCTAGATATCATTTATGGGCTTTTAATGGCTTTGAAAGGGGTATTAAAAAACTTCTATGTCAAAAGATACGTTACAGGAGCGAAAAAAGTAAGAAACTAGAAAAAGAACAAGGGTGGGACACCATTTGGTGAGACACCGTAACGGTTCCACCCTCACGGTGCCACTATCATGGTGCCACCCTCACAATGCCACTGTCATGGTGCCACCCTCACAGTTCCACCATTTCATTGAACGACTGTGATGGTGCGGTCGCCACGGTACCACCGTCATGGTGCCTCCAGGACCGGTTCCACCCTCACGGTGCCACTGTTTCGGTGGGAATGAGATTTTGGAAAAGTACTGGACTAGGAGGATCTGGGCCATTACATTTTTTAATGGGGATCACCAACAAAATAAAGGATTTTTTTCTATCTATTATGGTTATTATCCAGAAAACACAACCTATGTTTTATTATCATGATGAATCTATCAACAATGAGATGTTATTGAACCTATTATAGTTCTTTCATACCCCCTATTAAAAAAAGAAAACACATGTTTCTTAGAAATATAATATAAATATAGATTAATATTTATAACTAGTTAAAGAAAATGTCTAAATTATACTAGGTGAAAAATATATTCTTCAACATTTTATATAAATTATTCTACATATTCTATTCACTTCTCACACATTTTCATAATAATCATTAACTAATGATTTTATCCCTTTCTATTCTGAAAATAGTTACATGATTTTCTCATACACGTATTTTTTATTTAATTAGTTTCCACTCATTTTCTTCTTTCCAAAACACAAAATATTTACAAAAATATATTCTATAATTGAAATAAGTAAATACAATAAATATGAATATTTAAATATTAATAGTTTAAAACTAGTGAAATAATAAAAATCAATACATACATCCTTTGATATTCATAAAAATAGTTCAAATCATGATATTTAAATATATAAAATTATCTAGAAATTATCTTCATGAAAAATTTATTTTCAAATGTTCTATTATAATTCTACAATAATTTTAATTAATAATTAATTTTCATGAAATTATCATTGAAAAAATATATTATTAAATGTATATAAAAATAGTAATAAAATTATCATAAATAACTAAATAATATTTCTTATAATTTTATCATTTAATTATTATCTAAAATACTAATTTAAATCATCTACAATATATAAAACTTTTTTCTTACTTGGGAATTGTCACATGAAAAGAATAATATTATAGTGTGAAGTATCATATTACAATGAAAATTATCCTTCACAAGATGAGGAAATATTAACTTATATCACAATCACTATTTTTTTATAATGTTTGAATCCTTGAAGAACACTAAGGAAACATATTATTTATGTCCATAAAATTATCTTGTCTAATATTATGTTATAATTAAAATGATATTATATATCATTTGGAACTGTAGTGTACTCATACATATCAGCTTAGTTAATCTTATGCATGAAACAAAACATTAGAATTATTCTTATTAAGGAACAAGTTTCTCATACGAATCCTCTCGAATTTTATATTTAAACACATATAAAATTGACTCTTTCATAGATCACATTAAATATTATTAACCTTATTATATAATCCTTTCACTCTCATGAAACATCAATAAGACTAAATTTATTCTTATATATCTCCTCGTTACTCATACACACTATTCAAAATATTTGACATATTCTTATGAAATGTTTGAGTTAATATTACACAACCTTCAGAAACATTGATCAACTATTATTAATCTCTAAAAGGCTCAAGATTATACATATTCCTATCTAGTTTAATCTTATGTACCATATTAAATATTTATCATATTGTTACTTAGCCTTATTATTGTTATTACACAATACTATTTTTTTTAAATTTATTATTCTTTATTTCATATTTATTCATACAGAGGAGAATGTTTAAGCATCTTATAATTTGTCAATTTTTCATACAAAAATTAAAAATCAGACCCATCAAAATGGAACTCCAATAATCTAAATAAAATTAATTGATATTAAATATTTTTATAACATATTGAAAAAAACACCATCCTCACATTTCAAATAATGGAAACCTAGTGGATGTATACCATTAAGAGTAGAACTAATAATGAGTGATAAATTCTGGATATGAATAGAACAACATTTATCGTTTCTAATGGTTATAAAAATATAAAAATAATAACCCATTTACAATACTGATGAAATGATGAAGAGACACATAATGAGAATGAAAAAAGAATCCTAAAATTTCACATGAATGAAATGGAAGAAGATGCATTAATATTTTTTCTAATCTCTTCAAACTATGTAAATATAGATCATAGAAATAAAAAATTAACGAGGAAGATGATGTAGAGAATCATATTCTTGAAATTATGGAGGTGGTGTCTAAAATAATAAAATAAAATCAACCACACGTCCCAACAAATTGAGTACTAATTTTCCTTCAATTTTGTGTAAGTACTCTAGGATGAAACATATGATGAACATAATTCATTTTTGAATTCATTTTTTATCTTTTTATGAAATTAAATTTGAAAATGTCCTCCATTACACTGTAAATGTATATTTTTCATAATTACTATTGGGAACGTATTTTGAAGAAGACCAAGACATAGAAAATGTTGATGTATACAATGAATTAATAGAAGACCATGCTTTTTTACCCACTAAGAATGAATATTTATATGGAATCCTCATTAAATACATAGTATAATTAATGAATAAAAATGAATTAAAAAAATATTATCCATTATTTTGATGGAAATACCTCACGTTAAATTTTAACTCCACAAAATGATGTTTACATAAATAATCCAACCACTATAACATTGAATCATGATTAAAAATAGATATAGGGTGGCAAAATAATACATAAAATAAAGGAAACATTGGAAGTTATGTGGATTTAACAAACCAACTACATACAGTGCTTACTATCAGAGAAACCCATCCTTATTTAGATTTGGGATAATGAAAAGAATTTTCAATATATGGATGATAAAAACACAATACATCTTGGTGGTTACCCATATAATATTTTTACATATTTTTAACTTTTCATTTTTTTAACTAGATAATGTACAATTAAATTTTATTATTATGAATTAGTAGGAGAAATATTCAGACATGACCTTTATCATAAATGTATGAGAGAAAATAACTATTTTGAATCCAACCTTATAGTTTTTTGGTTACATCCTACCCAATTATATATACCTTTTATGTAGTAACATACATGTGATTGAGACTAAATAGGGGTAGTAATATATAAGTTTCGGGGAATGATACCAACTAATTATTATATATTCATGTTTTTTTTATTTTGTATTTTCGGAAATTTTTAGTGTTTCATTAAGAATAACCAATTTACCTAGTCAATTTAAATAATCACGTCATATATTAGAACATATAATTGATTTGATCATCCAAGGATATAAATGAATTCTAATATTTATTTCATTGTTGATTATAGTATACTTATTGTATAATAATTAAATATGATTTGTTTATATCTCCTAATTTAATTTGGGAATTCCTTAAAATTTATCCTCATATAACCACCTTGGAGTCGATAAAATACCTTATAGGATAATCCATATTTCAAGTTGGATATGTCGTTTCTTTCCTTACAGTTAGTAACATTTACAAAATATAATTCAATCCATGTGTGTGTGTGGGGATGGGGGAGGGGTATTTGTAGAATCCATTTTATTGAAGTATACTATAAGGAAAATTATGATAGTTGAGTTTTGTTAGTTCCAATCAGTGAGGTCACAACTCAAAACACCATTATAATAAGTTTTACCTCATAATCACTAAAATTAAAAAAAAATATGAAAATAAAAAATATAATGAAAATAAAAATTAATTTAAATAAATAAATAAATAAATAAAGATACGAGGATTATTCATTATTTTTTTAATTCAATGACATGGGGAAAAATAATAAAGTAGAATCATGAGTGATTGGTGATACAATTAAAGGTAAAAAAGTGAGGTAAATCAATACAAAGATTCAATTCTAAGTCATAGAAGAAATCTTAATGAGAAACATGGTTTGAAACCTTATGTTTTATAAAGTTATTAACGACCATACCTTTCCCATTGAAAAACCCATATCATATAAATCATGATTGATACATACATGTGACTTTTTTAAGTGGATAAATATAAATTACAATAATCCTATAGAAATCATCCATTCTCTTAAGAAGGAAAAAGAATTTTATGAAATTTATTGTGTGAAAAGAGAGTCAATTTTATTAAGTTTTTTTATAAAATATGCATTTGTGTATATATTTTATTTAATGATTTATTGTGAAATAAAAAATATATGGAAATAAAATATATATAGGTTTCATGATGAGTTTTTAGTTGTAATAATTAAAATCTAATTCTAATAATTGACTAATATGATTGGTTTGATATTAGAATTTGTATTTTCTAGGATATAAAAGTTCATGTGAGGGTTATTGAGGAACCATAAATATTAAAAATTACTATCATTTAATTAAATAATTATATCCTAGTAAATTAAATAGCACATGATAATTTACTAAAATTTTATTTTTTATGTTAATTTTATAGTTTATTTGGAAAAATATATAAATCTTGATTTTATTGATTAAAATGATGTTTTGTATTAGATTTTCATATGTATACCATTAAATGATTAATTTTTTAATTTTTGAATTGGTATATGACCAAATATAGACTAGGATTAGAAATATTTACATGGCCTATGAAAAAAACATGGCCAATAAAATTAGAGATAAGACCATGTCATTGTTCTCAATTTATATAAGTAATTATAATATAAGAAACACAATCTATGTTAAATTTTGAGGATGTGATCCTACCCCAGTTACATTCACGTTACACCACAATAAGCCATTCATATGTTAACAAAATCTACATAATGACATAATGCATTTCTAGCCATGGATTTTTATTATACCAATTGCCCAAAAGAGAGAAAACTACTAATATAATGAAAATCACCTTTTGAGAGAGTGAATTATTTCCAATTCTATTAATATAGCTAATACACATAGGAAACTCTGTAACACCCTGTGATTTTGATAAGTATTTTTTAAAATAAATTAACATAATATTTTTGATATTTTTCTATAAAATAACCACTATGTTTATGTTGATTTACATGAAAAATTATGTTTTTATGGAATTACATTCAATACTGATCTTAGCATTCATGAAATGCATCATTGATTTTAAATGAAATGTGACATATTATAAAAATATTATTATTTAATATGATAGTTTTAATCTCTCCATTTTAATAGATTTAATGAAAAATAGTAACTAAATTATGAAAATATAGTTTACATAGGTATATAAAATAAATTATTTCGTGTCCAATTAATTATAATTGAAAATAAAACCCTTTTAAAAATAAATGGAAAATATTTTTAAAAAACTTTTTTATTGAAAAAAGTTTGTTTTATGTCAATAAATTAACTGATTCACATTTGGTTAATTATTTTTATAAAATTTATATATTATATATTCCATAAAATGTTTATCATTCATCTTATATGCATTCTATATAATAAATAATAATAAATTAAAATTTTCTCTTAAAAACGTTTATTTAGGAATTTTTTTTTCTTTTTTTATAGTGATATTATTTTAAATCTAAATATTTTTACTTTTAAAAAAATAATTTAATAAAATAAAAAACATTTATTAAATCATTTTATCAAAATTTTCTTATTGATAATTTTTTTGATTTTTCTAAAAAGTTACAATTATTGATTAATAGTGAAAAAATTAATTTTATTTGAACGTGGTATTTTCCATAAATTATTCACCAAGTTAAATTATATATTAAATTTTTTAAAATTATATTTAGTTAAATTTTATACCTATTAATCCAATTTAGGTCATCAGAATAATATTCATATATAAATTGAATATGAATATTTTGCAAACATTTCAATATTTTCACTTTAAAAACCCACATTCTCATAACCTATATGGGATTAATTTAAATTAAAATATTTCCCTTATTTGAGTGGAACATTGGAAGACAGTTTCCATAATTTTAATAATAATAATTTATATTTTTTAATATGGTTGACATAATTTTTAATGATAATTAATATTGATTTTTTTGAATTAATTACTACGATTAAGGTTAAATCACAGTTTTTAAATTACATGCATCTATATTAAAGTTTATTTTACACCAAAATATGAATTTTATTTACTAAATATTATATTAAATTTAGTATCATTAAGTATAAATTATCTATTAAATATAATTTAAGTATTATCTTAATGGATAAATTATCATGATAAATAAATAAAAAATTGTACATTGTTAAAAACTATAAGTATAAGATTGAATAAACATAATGACAATGGAATATCATGAAAAAATGTGATTATTTTTTTGGGGGAGGTTTTTATTAAATAACTAATCCCTGTACTCTATTATTTTACAATTTTGGTGGCACAATAGTAATGAGAGACCTCCCAATAGTTAATACTTTTTGATATTCACTAGAATGCCACTCCTACTCAATTATAAAAGGTCAATCACTCTCCCTGATTATTAACACTGATAAATATATTTGGTTCCACCAAACCCTACCAAATTCGAATTCAAAATTCCCCCCTCTCATCCTAAAATCCTTACTCTGCAAATTTCCATCTTAGAACACATTATTCAATATATAAGGAGAATACCGAAAAATATGTAATGCTCTTAAATGAGAATATTTATTTTATTTATTTTTCTACATTATTAAATTATTATTATAGCATTATTATATATTAACCTCAGTAAATTTTACGTATTGACATGTTGTTGTGTTATGGGAAATACCTATAAGTTCACACACTTCCATAAAATGTGCTACAAAATTATCATTAATGTGTACAATAAACTACCACCTCACGAACTGATTTCATTCGCCTTTTCCATTATAACCATTCAAGGTTTGGAATAATTATGGATTTAATGGCTATATATGATATATATGATATTTATTATGTTATTAATATTTTTGAATAATTATATCATACATACCTTCATGGTTTCCATTTTGTTGGAATGTAATAACATTTTTTGTATGTATGGCACACTACCATCTCATGAAGCCACGTGATCCATTCACATATTACATGGAACGTATTATGTTTGGTTTGAATCAATATATGAGATATATATAATGTGCAATTGATATTATAATTATAATATATTTATATATCATTTATTTTTCTTTCATTCAATATGACAAGAAAATGGAATCAAAATTCATGCATACATATGACCTATCATCTATATGAATGGTGTATTCCATTATCTATCAAAAATTTTTATGGATGAATTTTAATACCTTCACCAATTATATTTTTTATTATTTTAAAAATAGTATCGAAAAAAATATATATACAATGGAATGCCAATCATGGAAGTTTGAAATATTGTAGCCTAAAAGAATCATATCCAACTAGGTAAACCACCTCAGGAATAATAGACCCATGAATATAATAATATGAAATTCCTCTTCTTTATGTTCCTTTTGTTTCCATGAAATTGGAAAATTCATTCCTTTCATGCCACGTATGAAGGATATTATATGATATCTCACAATCCCATTTCACCTTCACATAAATTACACTATAGCCCAAGGGATGGTACCAATTCCATGGAGTTGATTGTAAATAATCAAAGAATCATTCTCAAATTCTACAAGGAAATTATTCCTCTGATTGGAATCCCATAGTTTGGTGATCATTTCCTAATTTTTACCTTGTATGGAGTCACCTCTTATAAAGGTAGTATAAAATGAAAAGATGACTAAACTCTGCTTGTCCTTGATCACCCCTCCACCTTAAATGTCACCCATGATACATAAACCAATAATGTCCAATTTTATTCCTTGAGGTGGAGGATACCACCGCACCTACAACACCTTCTCCAAACTAATGGTCTCATTAGAGGAGGAAATGGAGACCTGGAGGAATAATATAAAAGGGGATGTATCCTAGTTTTTTCACACCCTTGTTATATCCATTAATAAATTAATGGTTTTAATGATTAAACCAATTCGGGTACCTATTCTTATATTACTCCTCAAATCATTCCATACTTTTTAGATACTATATCATCCTGTAGAAAATATTATGTTCATATTTTTTCTTCTAATTCATGATTATCGACACCCTATATTGACCATTATAGAAATGTCCCACTCATTGATTCAAGAAAAAATATCTATGGAAATTGCCTAAACATGCTTCATACCATCCTCGAGCATTCATGTTCATATAATAAATAATTTTTAGAATCATTTTTTGGTTCTCTATAGGAGAGACATCATGAGTAAAGACAAAACCCAATATGCTGAATCTTATCATCCATAATGAGTGCCATATTCCTTACATTACATAATGGGAATTTTAAATTTTCTGTAATCTCCTCGAACCACAATGTTTCACCCCATAAATCTTAGACATTATTTTCCTTTTTTTGTAGGAGAAAATCCTACCCCAAGAACACCACTAATGAAGAACCTATGAAGACATAGATATTTGGTTCTGAGTTTAACACAATTATTTCAAAAGTAACCCATTAACTTAATACAATTATAGAATTAATAATACAAATATAGACACTAAATTATTTACATGTGATGTCTGGAGTTGGAAAACCCATAAATCCAAACCTGATACCGACCCAATTCTACTTCCAGAACCTGATGTCTCGACTTCAAATGATATATCAAGTATGCTTCTAATTATCATAAATAAACGGATGGATAATTTGTTGGATCACTGAAGGCCTTACTCATTGGATATTTTCATCATTCCTATATTTGTCCTATATGTACCTACCACATAGGGGTTCCCCCTCAATAACCTCTTATGATAGCTTGGCGTGAAATCCCTACATGGTCTTAGAGATAATTATAATGTGGATTCCCCCTAGATAGTGGTGTTTCCATCTTACTCCAACAATCCCATTGATGTTCTCCTTCCAACTAACCATACTATGGAAATGAAGCAATCAATCTCTCTACATTGGATACATAGAACATTAAGAGTATAAAATACATGCATTAGTATTGATGAAATAATGACATTGACAATGGTAATTCTCCCCCCCAAATGATCAGAATGAGTTCTTTCAATTCAATATACACCCCATGAGTTTATAAACTACCTTATCAAATTGGAAAATTATCATATTTCTCAAAGATATAGGGGCTCCAAAATACTCTATTGAAAAGCCCCTGTATACATGTCCAACCTACTCCCAATATTCTTGAATGTACATTATGAATTTCTCCTTTCCATATAATAGGTAATCATGTCCCATTGCACCTCTTTCCCACTCAATTTCCCATATTCCTTTAAAATACCATTGATTCTCTAGGCCGATCCGCTAATTCCGTTTTAAAAAATTATAGTATCATCTATAAAAATCAGGTGAGAAATACATATAGAAATATTTCTATAATGATATGGGATAATTCTACCAATTTCAATGCTTTTGTTGATATATTGACTAAGAACATACTATCTGAGGATAAATAGTATTGGTTAGAGAGGGTCCCCTAGCCTTAGACTTAGAATGCTTTGAAATGTTCATATTGTTTTCCCATGAAGATTGTTGATAACCATGATTAGATGAACCATTTTAAAAAGGTCAATTAACCAAGAGGAAAACCCCATACCATTAATAACTCTTAAAATTAAAACCCAAGAAACCCTTTTATAATATCTATTCATGTCCAGTGTAATGGGAATGTTAGAACCAAATGACTTTTGATTAATTTAATTGATCTCATAATGTGCTAGACTGACTATGCCTTGGATTGTACATCCATTAATGAATCCATGTTGTTATTCTGATATCTATTTGGGGAGATAGGCTTTGATACTATTATTAAAGACACAATACAACACATTATACCAAACATTACATGTACATATCAAATATATTGATTGAGAGAATTTAGATCTTTACACTTTGGCATCGTCACTATATTCATAGAACAAACAACTCAAAGATGGTTTCCCCCTTGAATGTAGCCCTACACTACTTTCATCATGTCTCTTTTAGAATCATCCCATAAAACCCAGTATAAGTACCATAGAAAGTTGTCTGGGCTAGGTGAACTCTCTGGATTAAGAGCCCAAACTGCATCATGAATCTCTCTCTAATCTGGGATAGCCTTTATTCAGTCATTGTCCCTCTCTATGGACCTGTTCTAGATAGCATTAAAAATATATACAATACCCTTGGATATCCTCCTTTCATGTGAGTGTTATTTCTTGCTAGAATAGTTTTCATATTCTTATCTTCTATAACCTATTCCACATCAAGCCATTGTGAGTATGATCCATCCTCCATATGAATATTGGGTCTCATAAAACATTTATTTTCTTTGATACATGCATGAAAATATCCAGTATTATAATCATCTTCCAAAAATCCTTTTTACACTTGATCTTCCCTAGTAAGGAACTAATTATTTAGGAACATGTCCTCCCTTACATCTTTCCCATTCTATAGCTCACAGAATAAAACCTGGTCCCATTCATTCTCTAAGTATCCTCCATCTGATCTATCTCCCTACTAAACACCTCAATATCATATCCATTATGGGGTTGTTTTGTTTACTATAGGTTTTAATATCACCTTAGATACACCTGATCTTATTGTGTGGAATAATCCATCGGTGGACATGGGAAGGAATGTTTCATGACTAAATCACTACCTTCTGAATCTTGGGTCATCATTCCTTAAATGAAAAAATGAAACCATTCATCTCTATCAGTTAGGGATGAAAACACTATGTTTATTGGTGAGGGGTTCAATAAACTACATTCAATATGGGATACCATGATGTTTGGGTAGGAATATAATGCCTTATAATCCACCCTAAACTAGTATACATGACACTAAATCTGGTATCAACCTCCCTAGTTATTACAGAATTTAAATCAATCAATAGAAATTCATGTATCCATTATCCTATTTCATTACCTAAATGAAAAAATGTAATGGAAGTAACTCCTTATAAGATCTCAACAACCTTTCTTCTCATTTAGATTCTCCATGACGTTGAATTATCCACCTAAAATCCACATTGCGTCTTCCATATTGATGGTTCTTAAGTCACACTAGAGATAATTCAAGGGCTTTTGACTTACATTTAGCATAAAAAATGACAAGATGAATCATTGTACCCTTAATATGATATTTTCTTTCAAAATCTAATCTAATTGATAAAAGAGATCATAAGAAACATTATTCTTCCAAAATAACAAGATATGTGTCCTAATTTGATAAGGCAAAAAGAAAACCTACACTTTTATTCTCATAGAACAATCCTTTATTTTAGAGGGGTCATTTTAATTATCCATAATATCTTTAATTGAAATAAAATTATCGTGATATTCATTAAAAATTAAATCAGATTCAACCCATGATCATATCTAACAAAAATTCCATATGAGTAGAGAAATCATAGTGAATATACCCATAATGATTTTTTCATCAAACCCATAGGATTTAGAGAACTGATATAGTGAGGTAAATTCCATTCCTTTGTAAAAAGGTCTAGTAAAGACTCCTTGCTGTTGTCGTAGGGAAAACCCACTAGAGAAAAAAATTAGTACTCTACCTCATGTGACAAACCACACTAACTAGAAACTAGAGATATACAATCCACCCTAAAATATGGGTATATGATTACTAGAGATGAGTAAGGGTCTAACATTTATGGCTAAAAGAGATCCTTTAATGAAATTTCACAAATTTTAATGTGAGTAAGAATCACTTGTTGATTTGATAAAATAATTTTACTCACCATGAGAGGATGAGGTGATGAACCTGAGGGGAATGGGTCCAAATATTGTATTTAGGAGGACTTGATCCTTGATTGGAAAGTACCATATCCAAACCATGGGGTTCCATAAACCCAAGTTGACTAAACTACTATAAATATTAAACCATGTCTACTAGAATGGATAGAGAGAATATTACTACCTTACCCCAAGATCGATCTCCGGAATCTCAAACAATTCTCAAGGAAAATTAGTTTTCATTATAGATGTATCCTTGTTCTTATTGATGATATCAATATAACCAATTTCCATATGATTTTGATGATATTTGCGATAAATGTGAAGTGAATTTCCTCAGATGTGACATCACATGAAGAACCTTGGTTTAGATGGATAAACCAGATCATATGGCTATTCCTCCATTCCCTTAACATGAACAAGTGCATTTTAGAGAAGGGGCTTCACCAGATATCTCTCTACACACATCATGGAAACCACCATTTTATCAAGTCATAGTGTCTTATTATGGGTTCATATAAAGGACCCCAGAGAGTCTCCATTTCTCTATAGGAATCCATGGTTCCTAAAAGGGATATTAATTCAAGCATGGGAGATCTTGATCGTCGCATTGGAGGAGTATCTACTAGTATGGGGTTTCATCGACCACTTTAATACGCTGAACCTCAACCTAAACATAGATTTAGGTATTTTTCTCCATGACTTCAAAATATATTCCTTGGATGAAAACACTATGAATAAGGATTTGTGATTCTATGTGAAAAAACAATCTAGGAGATCTAAAACCCATGAGTTAATGAAATCCTAGAAAAAAGTTATATGATATTTGTCTCTTCCAAACCATTCAACTTTGGTACATTTCAATTGAGCCACCACATCCCCAATATATGTCTTCATAACTGGTATAACAAAAAAACCCACCATCAGAGGAAGAAATTGAAACCATTTTACCTCCTGAAAAAGGTCAGATGTTGGTATCAGTTAAGGTGGATGCCGATAGAAAATGTCCGTCAATGAAGGCTTGAAAAGTGGTACTTAACCTTTAGAATAGGGTGGAACTGTCGATAGATGAGGATTTTGTGGAAGGGAAGGGATTTACCAAACAAAAATCACCAAATTTCATGTTTTCCCAAATGAATGAGGAAGAGGAGGATCCAGAGCAACTATCAAGATATATTAAAAATTCACCGGCTCATACAACGTGTTCTTTTCATCCATTTTCAATTTACATTTTCCCTCCAATATCATAATCGATTACTCTTAAAAAATATATACTGAATATATATGATATTAATATCATGTTTTACATTTTGGATATTATATAACCATGATATATGTTAAAAGACCAAAAATGGGAAGTCAAAATATATACAAAAAACAAAGCGGTTATTAACCGAAATTTAATTGATACATGGAATTGTTAACAAATGGTTAATAAATGTTCATAATAAAATCATATATTATATGGTATATATAAGTATGATACTATAATTTTTGTTTAATAGACAATAATTTATTATATAGGAGGGATGAATAGTACCAATAATGTCATGAATTAAGGTAAGTGATCTCCATATCACTTTTTTTTCTTAAGTGAGACACATACCATATTCACCACCTATTTATTTTTTATGGGGTATCTTATTCCCATGAATGTATTTTATTATTCTTATAAAAAAAATTATAGGTAATTACAACCCCATATGAAGATATCTCTTTTATGGGTTTTATGGTTCAAATGTTTAAATATAGGTATCATATTTTTTATATCAATTTTCCATATTTGATACATATATTATGTTATGAAGATATATTATTTTACTAGGTGTATATACATATCTATTTACATATAATATCATGAATTTATTCACCCTCATGATAATTTATGTTTTATTTTGTTTGATCCCTACCATTTGTAGAGGTACATCATTGTTTAAATTTTGGTTTAAATTCCTTTAAAGTTGTTAATGAAAAATTTCCTAATCATATTAGGAGTCTCAATGGTCTACAAGCAGTTCCAGAAATGAAAAAGAATAAACATATTCTATCCAATGTAGGTTTCATTGTTGGCATATGTTTAGTTAAACCTATGCACCTGAACTATGCACCCTGGTGGGATGTGGTTCATGGTTGGTAGAATAGTGCATGGTGGGGGAAATAGTATTGAAGGATTTTATAGAGCTATCCCACATAGAAACCACATGTTTTTTAAAACAATTTTTCTCCCTAAGAGACTATGTGACTAGGCCCCCTATTGGATAGAGGGTGGCCCATGGTTGGTGCACAGTTTTTCTAACCATGAGGCCAAATCATACCCGTAATTAAACATGGGGGAATTTACCATTCTCCCATATGATTTATGAATAATTACCCATTTTTCTTCCTATATCATCCTAGAGAAAGAATATGTATAATAAAAACCCTCCCAAAATTCCCATAGATGAATCTTAGTCATATTTGATCCATGTGTACTTTTGTTGTTTGTGGAATGAATATTCTAGTGAGTCTAACAGTCATCTTTCCTATATATTCTATAATAAGGCTCATATGATCAATATTATCCTTCAAAATCTCTAAAATCAATATTTTCCAAAAGTTTCTAGGTTTTGGATTTGAATATGGTTTGAGTTCGAATAAAGGTATATGATTAAGCAAGTGTTAATCTAAGATCTTCAGGTTGGTGGTCTATAATTTTTCTTCCATAATAATGATTCTCTAATGTATGTGTATATAGTTTTTATTTGATTTCATTTGGTTGATAATTTTCTTTCCTTGTTGGAAAATGATAAATTTTTTGGTTAATGATGTATATAACATGTCATGATTCTAGTGTAATCCATTGAGGGGAATTAAACCATGTGAAAAGGAAATTCATAGGGTGTAACTCATTATTTATTTTTTAAATGTATAATTACTTGAAAAATTGAGGGTTTCATGGAATTTTTTTAGCATGTTAACATGGATTTATTTATTAATTATACTAATGATAAGTGTGTTTTGTTTTTAACATGGCATACATGGGTTTTTTCTTAACATGAATGTGTTAAAAGTGTCATGGATTGTAAAATATTAAATGTTATAAATAGTTTATAAATCATGTGTACATGAATAAGTGGTTTAGTGGAGTATTATACTGAGGATCCTTGCATGGCTCTACTGAGTTGATTCTATAGGACAATTGATGTATTTTATGGGTTAGGGTGTCAGATTGAGGCTCCATGCCCTAAACGAATGCAAGTGGTATGATTACATGAACTCAGGCTCCAAGGTAATTTAATGTACATAGAGTGAGGATCTATGGTATGTTGTTGTATACTATTATGTAAAATTATTATCCCTATGGTTTAGGGAACATGAATCCCCTTATTCATAGTTATACAATCGACATGGATAAAAGTGAATTTGCTGATTATGTGAAACTCATGGATCTATGGATGAAAATCTATAATGTAAACCTATTAATTAATGGAAAATGGATTGTAACATTGTTTATCGTATTGGACCATACTTATTTATGCACTATTTTATTAGATTTTATATTTCATAGACACCATTTGTAGTAGCCTACTATGTTTTAATCATATCCCACTTAGGATTCCATTGGGTACCCAAGTAGATTGCATGTTTGTGGGCCAGGACAAGGGAAATGTCCCTATGATAGATGATTTATTTTAGGCTCAGGGTTGTGCATGTATGGAGGAACAAGACATAATTTTATTAAATGTTTTGGGGATTCATCATCTTGTATTTTATTAGGATTCCATGAAACATGGGACTGTATGACATAACATTACATATTTATTATTTGGTTCTGGGCATGTACCTAGTTTGGGGAAATGTATTTCTGATTCTTGTTTATTATTTTATATTTTTTAGTATCTCATTATATAACTATTGTGAATTAATATTATATTGATGGTATAGTCTGTCAACATGTCTTAATTAAACCTTGTTACTATTAGGAAGCCTATGGAATATGAGGAGATGTGCTAGAAGTCACGTACTACACCGGTTCAGGGAAATAGTTATAGTGGAATATGGTCCATGTCATTAGAAAGTGGTATTATATCCATTTTATTTTTTTATTAAAAATATTTGGGGAATTTATATTTGAGAATCAGTGGTGTCAGGTCATGGAAATGATCTCATTGATGTTAGTAGTTATACCATGTATAGGGGAAAATAGAGTACCTAGGGTGGTATTGTTGTCCTTCATTTTTAATGCTATATTTTATTTTTATTTCATAATTGGGTGATGTAGTTCATGTGTGGTGTTATTTTTTAACGATATTTTACTCATTAGACAAAATTTTATGTGGTTATACATACATTATTCCTTCATAAACTTGTAGATAACTATATAATGAATCATGTTAGGAACACTTGGTAAAAAATGTTGTGATATGGTATTGAAAAAATGGAAATTGATTTAAATCCTATATATTTGTAATGAAAATGATCATAATGAAGTTGTTTAATTGTATAAAAAATTAATGGTGTTTTCTAAATTGTTATACTAGTGCCTAAATTTGAAGAATTTATTTGGATAAAAGAGAAATGGTTTTAAATGGTTTCTAATAAAAGGATGGTGTTAGTGTAATATTGGGTTTAAATATATGTTAAACATTTCCCATGGTCAGGGTAGTTGAGGATAGTGATATACATGTGGTAATTTCCATCAAGATAGTATATGTGGAATGGATTGATTATGGTTGGAAGTGAATCTCATTTGTATATATTTGAAATTTAATGTTATGTGTTCTGATATGTGTATTCGGAATTTTGGATAAATTACACCACAACAACATCGACAAATTAAGAATGAATAAGAAATAAAATAAAATGTGCCACTAGTAGTGGAAATGAAAACCTGGTGGTCTGAGTAATATCAGGGAAAATAAGTTCCTTGAGAAATTTTATTGGATTACGTAGATAATGAAAAAAGTCCCAGGGTGGGTCATAAAAAATATTTCAGATCTAAAAATAGAGTTTTAGTTTCA
Organism: Viscum album; assembly: GCA_963277665.1. Taxonomy (NCBI): domain Eukaryota; kingdom Viridiplantae; phylum Streptophyta; class Magnoliopsida; order Santalales; family Viscaceae; genus Viscum; species Viscum album. The sequence goes on along the minus strand of OY728141.1, from coordinate 458,030,276 downwards.
TAACCATCCTATGTTTATTTGATAGGGTGGACCCGAGGAATCCATGTTCTAGATATAGTCAATATATAAAATTATAGATCACTTAGATACACCCCATTAAATGACAGTTAAGTTGGATTCTTATATGTTTTGAGGACTGGTGAAGTGATGGTGTGATATCTAGGTCCAAATTGAGAAGGAAGTTGAAATTAAATGTAAAAGATTCCAGGAGATGTTTTTGGTAACTTATATCTAGAGATTATAAGATAAGGGATGGATTTATGGTTTATAAGGTTGACATAGAGGACTATGACCATGATGGATTGTTTTTTCCACTTATCCTACATACAATTATTTTTTTAGTGTTGGTAAGAGATGAGGTAGAAATACAGAGATGATTTTAGGATGGATTTAGATATTTAATCATTTTATAGAAGAATATATTCCATTTAAAATATTTTTCTATAATAGTGTATTAGGAACACATTTTAAAGGGAATGATAAAGTAGGATTAAGGTGGTGGTCATGATATTTTAGTTTTGAAGGATTATAGTTTGGGTTTTGGTGGTAGGAAGTACCATTTCAAGCATGTTTTTATAGGAAAGTGGCAGATAGAGGAGACAAGGAAAGGGATTGGTATCTCGGGTTATTGAATTATTATTTTTTTTATCAGTGTTGTAGGCCCCGAAACGTGTATGGCCAATTCCCCCAACCACTAATGGAGTGCTAAACATGTGTAAGGATGAGGCATGTATAAAGGCTATATAGTGATCGTCGATAGTTGGATAGTGACACAGGATCAAGGAATAAATAATGTGTAGGATGTGGGTATGCTACCCATACAAGGCATGTAGTTGGATTTCCACTAGCCATACCATATGAGGAGATAGATGTGGTGATTCATGATAAGAGTGTTCATATCATCTAGGTAATGTAGCACTAGGGACATAGGATGGAGCCTAGGGATGATGGACACGTCAACCACATGCAGTTAAGAAAACACCTGGCGGTGTGAGGTCATGACATTTATTCTTTAAGATATGTTGCTTATATATTCCACACATTATATATCTTTATTTTATATAGGGATATAATATTTATTTATATCTATTTAGTTTGTGAATGTGTTCAATCTGGTTGTGAAATATATGTGTGAGTTTCTATTAATTTACACACCTATAAGAGTATGAGCATAAAATATCTATGAACCTAAAGATTTTTCTCTCAAGGATGTTATTTATTATTTCCCATGGAACTTTTTTGTTCTTGCAATTTTAGGTTTTGAGATGAAATGGGGAATAGATTAGGTTGGGTTGTACTGAGCCCATATCTACTACTATAATTGAAGGGTAACGTTCATGTTTCTTGAGGGAGACACTTATGTTCATAGATGGGAATAAAATATTCAATAATTGCATGAAGGGAAGTTCATTAGTGGCTGATCGAACCACGATTCACTGTGTCATTTTCACCCTTACACCATTGTATTAAACTAAATTTGTATTGTAAATTACAAAAATAATAACAAATTTAATTCCATGTTTGAATCATTTATTTTGTGTTTATCTATATTAAAAATTCCAATGTTAATTGTCTTGAAAATTTCATTGAAGGTGAAGGTGATTTGTAGGGCCCATGATGATGTCCAAGAAAAATGGGCCAAACTGCGCAGGATCCAAGCACACCGGTGGATTAATCCGCCCCCTGATACTAGATATTGAATCCAATTGGGAGGAAATTTTGTGTGCTGGTCTAGAACTCATTGGGATACATTTCATATGAAGAAACCCAAGACTCATTTGGCCATCTGATGGCCTTGCCGACCTAATCTGTCCAACACACCAAATCTGCACGAATTCAAAAGTGGTGTGATGTGATCTGTCCATATCATGGGTTATAGGTGTCCAAATTGTGCCAAAATTTCTGTGGAGACATCCAAGATATGAGGCTACAACTTTGTTATTTTCTCCAAATCGAGATAATTCTGTATGGAGGTTGAAACACCAGTGACAAGTGGTTTTAATAATTCTGTGTGCTCAAAACCACCTTCCCATTTTCCTATAAAACGGAACCTTGGGCTCCTCATTTGCAAGTTCAACCAGGAGGTAAAGATATGATATTTTGGAGACCCAGAAGAGTTTTATCCTCATACTTTAAGTTCTAGAGGCCCCTATCATCATAGAGGTATCATCAATGAAGAAGGAGTTCCACCTGAGCCTTCTTCTCCTCTCGATGGTGAGATAAACGGTGATCATTTTGAGGGAACTACACATACTTGGGAGGGAGTTCCGACACTTGATAATCTACTAGTTTTGTGTAATTTTTGTGTGGATTATTTCACTTTTGTTTTATCTAAACATGTTTCTACTATGAGTTCATTTTTGGGTTTAATTAAGTGAACCTCTTTTCATTTCAACACCGATTGGGTTGAAATTTCAAGTGGGAAAATTGAGTTGTTTTGATTGGGAAAATCAAGGATCATCTTTCTCTCACACATACAAAAGATATTAGTATGATTTGGTATCCTTCAATCTGTTCTTGAAGTCCAAACCTTGAAAACATGATTGTTGTGTTAAGGGTTGGTACTTTGCGCAACGTTTAGAGAGGCAAGAGGGGAATCAAGATCTTGACAACCCTCAACCAAAGAATTAAACAAAACTATGTTAAATTTTCAGAACAATGAACTATAAAAGATGTGTAGTGAACTTGAAGTGATCTCCTTATCTCATAATTCTTAATCCTCCACCTTATTCTATCAACTATTAAACTCTTTAAGTTAAGTTATTTTCTTAAAACTGTTTTCAAAATCACCTCCCTATTTTAGTAGTCTTTATTAATAATACACACTATAAGCCACCAAATCTCCTTGAGAGATGACCTAGGGTATTCCCTAAACTATAAATCAACCTTAAAAACATAATCAATTTGATGTTTCATGACAGTGCGGTCAAATTTTGGCGTTGTTTTCGGGGAGCGCTTTGATTTTTAGTGTGTGTTTTTGAAAAAAAATTAAATTTTATGAATATTTATCTATTTTATGCCTCTACCTATTTTTCTGTATTCTGATCTATTTTTTTGTGTAGGTTTGATGCATTACGTGTTCTAATCTGGGATATTTACCTCCTTTCAAACCCAAACCGGAGAGGATCTTATGTGAGCAACCCTGAGACGCACAAGAGAACCAATCGAAGGAGGACCCACAAAACATTGACACTCTTCTTGATCCTTCCTCTTCTTCTTCTGGAACCAATATAAAAACTGAAATAAAAATGCATAATATGGCTGAAAACAACTGAACATTAAAATAACTAACCTCTCTTGATGTTGATATCTAACCCACCTATATTCAATTACAAGGCGAGGCACCAAATTTTGAACTAAAATCTGGCTTAATTCATCTATTACCAAGATTCCATGGACTTCCTAGAGAGGATCCACACAGGCACTTATAAGAATTTCATACTATTTGTTCAACATTAAAACCTGCTAATGTGGATGAGGAACAATTAAATCTTAGATAATTTTGATTTTCATTGGAAGAAACTGTGAAATATTTGTTATAATATGTAAATTCCCCAATAAGAGGCTGGGCGGACATGAAATGCCTTTTTCTTGAAAAATATTTCCCAACCTCTTGAACTGCAACAATAAGGAAAGAAATTTTTGGGATAAGATAATCTCAAGGGGAAACATTACATGAATATTGAGAATGTTTTAAAAGGTTATTTTCAAGTTTCCCACACCACCAAATAAGTGATAAACTTTTAATTCAATATTTTTATGAAGGTTTAATCCCTATTGATCGAAATATGATCGATGCTGCTGCATGTGGGGACTAGTTGATAAGAACCCAATTGCTGCAAGAACCTTGATTGAGAACATGACTCAAAACACACAACAATTTGGTTCAAGGACCAATGTACCTATTTGAGGTGTCCATGAGGTGAAAAGTACTGAATTCAAGAAGAAGGTGGACACAAAGTTTGAAGAGGTAAGTACCCTTTTTCGACAACTTGCTCTTTCCCAAGGGAAATCCCAATATCCTCCTCCTATACATTGTGGTATATGTTCTTATAACACCCAATACTCTGAACAATGTCCTCAATTGAGGGAAACATCTGAGAGTTGTGAGGCAATATTTCCAGGCCGTCCCTATAACCAGACCTTTAAGCAAGAACCTTACTATCCATCCAACCCTGGGTGGAAAGAGAACCAAGCCTATAGGTAAGGGGGGTATTCAAACAAACCTCAACAACAATGGAACCAACCAGGGAAGAGTATTCATCAACCACCACCACCTAGAAACCCTCAACCACCCCAAAGGCCTTTACAACAAAACCCTAAAAAACCCGAGCCTAGCCTAGAATATATGATGAAAAAAATGTCTGGAAACAATATACAATTCCAACAAACCACTCAAGTAGCCATACAAGACCTCAAAACCCAATTAGGCCAACTAGCTAACTCAGTAGGTGAAATTCAATGTCACGGATTAGGTAAACTTCCCTCTCAACCAATAGTTAACCCTAGGGATAAAGGAAATGTCAGTTCCATCACCCTTAGGAGTGAAAAACAACAAGAAAGTATAATGAATCCTCCATTAGAGTCATCCCCTCCTGAGGAAACCTCCATCCCAACCATTATGAATGTTCCAAATGTTAAAGAACCTTGTCCTGAGATAATTCCTTCCAAAGGAAAGCATGTGAATATTGATAAGTCACCTAGCCCAACCATTCCTCTTCCATTTCCTTAAAGGGCCACCCAACCAAGAAAAAAAAGGAAACTGAACTTGATAAGGAAATATTGGAAAATTTCAAGAAAGTGCAGGTTGAAATCCCATTGATTGATGCTGTGAAGAAAATTCCATGATACTCTAAGTTTCTAAAGGAGATCTGTACACACTAAAGGTGACTTCCTGGAGATGAGAAGGTGAGTTTGGGAAGGAATGTTTCAGCATTGATAGATCCATCACTCCCTACCAAGTGCAATGATCCTGGAACATTCTCAATTCCATGCACCATAGGGGAGTATTATTTTTCTAATTCTATGCTTGGTTTAGGTGCCTCTATAAATGTGATACCTTACTCCATTTACTCTACATTGCAGGTTGGGGAACTGAATCCCACTAGAATTATTGTTCAACTAGATAACCGGAGTACTGCCACCCCTCTAGTGTGTTAGAGGATGTTCTTGTGAGGGTCCAAAATTTAATTTTTCCTACTGACTTTTATGTGCTTAAAATGGAAGATAAAAGGATTAATGGACATGCCCCGATTATATTGGGGATACCTTTCTTGAAACCACCAAAACCATAATTAATGTCCACAATGGTATATTATCTATGGAATTTGGTGGTGACATAGTCCATTTCAACATCCTTAATGCCATGAAGCACCCCTCAGAAGAACATTCCTCTCTCTCTGTTAATTCAATTGATGTACTCCCTACCCCTGAAAAAACAAATTTTCTTTCCTTGATCCCCTTTCTGAGTTTTCTTCATTGATATAAATTCTAGGAAATGATTCATGTATTGATTGTTGTAGTGGTCTAGAAAAGTGTCATGCATGTTCATTGATTGATGATTTCTTGAACACTGATGATCCACTGACCATCGATGATACTTCTAAGCTTATAAAATCCCATTCCTCATCCGAGGTTGATACCATTGAGCAGTTAGATGAAATCAGTGACCTATCACTTTCACACACACTCCCATCAATCCAAAATCCACTTGAATTAGAACTAAAACAATTGCCTCAAGATTTAAATTATTCATATCTTAAGAATGGAAACAAGTTTCTTGTCATCATTGCTAGTTCACTCCATCTTAAGCATGAATTGTGACTGATTGAACTTTTGGGGGAGTATAAACAAGCTTTGGGGTGGACATTTTCTGAAATTCCTGGTATTAGCCCATCAATTTGTACACATCATATTTTGTTAAATGATGAGGCTAAACTAGTGAGGCAGCCACAATGTCAACCGAACCCAAACCTCCTAGAAGTTGTGAAAAATGAGGTAACAAAATTATTGGCTACTGGAATCATTTACCCCATATCTGACAGCCAATGGGTCAGTCCCGTTCATGTAGTTCCTAAGAAGACTGTCCTTACAGTAATTAGAAATGAAAACAATGAATTGGTTCCAACTCGTGTGCAGAATAGTTGGCATGTCTGTATAGACTATCGATGACCAAACCAACACACGAGGAATGACCATTTCCCTTTTCCATTCATTGAACAAATGTTAGAGAGGCAAGCGGGTAAGTCCCACTACTGTTTCCTTGATGGGTATTCTGGATACTTTCAGATCCATATTGCCCCTTAGGATCAGGAAAGACAACCTTCACTTACCCCTTTGGCACATTTGACTATAGAAGGATGCCATTTGGTCTGTGCAATGCTGTAGGTACTTTCCAACGATGCATGATTAGTATTTTTTCAGATTACCTAGATAATTGCATGGAAGTATTCATGGATGATTTTACTGTTTATTTCTCTTCTTTTGATGAATTTTTGAGTAGTCTTGGTTCAGTCCTACGTTGCTATATTGAAAAGAATCTTGTATTAAATTATAATAAATGCCATTTCATGGTGAGACAAGGTATATTTTTGGGGGCATGTCATTTCTCGGGATGGTATCCAAGTAGATAAATAAAAATTTGATGTCATTTATTCCCTTCCATTCCCCAAAAATATACGGGATGTGCGATCATTCCTAGGTTATGCTAGATTTTACTGTCATTTTATTCGTGACTTTAGTAAAATTGCACCCCATCTCCTGATTACTCCAAAAAGAAAAATAATTTTTTTGATAAAGAATGTGAGGGAGATTTTAATAAGTTAAAATAGAGTCTCACCTCACCCCTGATAATCCAACCAACTCGGTGGGATTTACCATTTGAGCTCATGTGTGACGCCTCTAACTATGCAGTTGGGGTAGTTTTGTCACAAAGGGTCGACCGAGCTCCACATGTCATAGCTTATGCCTCACGTACTTCAGACCCTTCCCAAGAAAAATACACCACAACTAAAAAATAATTCCTTTCCATTGTGTTTTCCTTGAAAAAATTCAGGTCATACCTTTTGGGGTCCAAAGTCATTGTGTTCTCAGACCATGCATCCCTCCGGTACCTCCTTAGGAAACCAGAAGCCAAACCACATCCCATTCGTTTGATTCTCGTCCTTCAAGAATTCAATCTAGAAATTAGAGATAAAAAAGGAGCAGAGAATGTGGTGGCTGACCATATCAGTAGGATTCAACCATCCTCAGACATTTACTCATACCCCTATATTCCCATAAATGAAATGTTTTCTGATGAGAAACTGTACCGAGTGCAAGATGCTATTCCTTGGTATGCTAAAATTGTTAATTATTTGGTAGCATCTTGAATTCCTACTGATTTCAACAAAAACCAAGTCAGTCGTCTAAAACATGAGTCCCGTTGGTATATTTGGGATGACTCCTACCTTTGGAACACCTGTAGTGATAAAGTCCTTAGGCGTTGTGTTCCTGATAGTGTGTTTCAATCCATCCTTAGATTCTACCACACTGTTGCTTGTGGGGTCCACTTTGGTCCCCAATGGACTGCTCACAAGGTCCTTGATTCTGGTCTCTTTTGGCCAACACTTCTTCGGGATGAACAAGATTTTTGAAAATCTTGTTCTCATTGTCAAAGAATGGGGAATGTCTCTAAAGGAAATGAAATTCCACAATAATCATTTCTCTTTCATGACATTTTTGATGTTTGGGGTATTGAATTTATGGGGACATTTCCAAATTCCTTTGGAAACTTTTACATTCTTCTAGCAATTGACTATGTATCTAAATGGGTAGAGGCAAGAGCTACAAGGACTGATGATTCTAAGGTAGTTGTAGAATTTTTGAGGACCCAAAACTTCTGTAGGTTTGTCTTACCTAGGTTCATCATCAGTGACCAGGGTTCTCATTTCTACAACCGAACAATTCAATCACTTTTTCATAGTTATGGGTTCGGTCATTGAGTTTCTACTGCATATCTTCCACATATCAATGGTCAAGCCGAGGTGTCAAATAGAGAGGTAAAAAAAATTCTTGAAAAAATGGTTCAACCCAATAGAAAAGATTGGATTCTTAGACTTGACGATTCATTATGGGCCTACCGTACTGATTTCAAAACTCCCATTGGAATGTCACCCTATCGTATTGTGTTTGGAAAGAGTTGTCAACTCCCTATTGAGATTGAGCACCGGGCCTACTGGGCCATCAAACAATGAAATTATAATCATTCTGGTGCAGGTTCTCAAAGGAAGTTGCAGATTCAGGAGTTGGGGGAAACGAGAAGAGATGTATATGAAAACTTTAGAATTTATAAGGAGCGAACCAAGGTTGCCCACGACCGTCTTATACTTCATCGTCAGTTTCACATTGGGTAGAAGGTCCTTCTTTATAATGCAAGGATGAAGTTGCATCCAGGTAAGCTTCATTCCCATTGGTTTGGCCCATACACTGTTATTAATGTATCTCCATTTGGTGTTGTTCAAGTTCAAAATGAATAAACCAAGAAAACCTTCACTGTCAATGGGCAGCGACTGAAGCACTTCCATAAAGCCCTTTTGGAGTTCCCAATGGAGGAACTTCATTTTCAATAAGCAACATACTAGTGAAACACACCAGGTTTTATCTTTCCTTCTCACCCTCTCAATTATTACAGTGAGGACACTGCACATTATAGGTGTGGGGGGTGGATACATTCCTGGGTTAGTTAGGAATGTTCATCTTTTTCTCCTTTCTTCTCTTTTTAGCCTTCTTTATGGTATTTTCAATTTTCCCCATTAACAATTTACAAGTTCAATGATTTGGTGAACATAAAGGGGGGAAAGTAAAATTACCATAATGAAGGCTAAAAAGAATATTTTTATGAATTTAATATCAGGGAGTGATTTTTTTTAGTGAATTGGTTTTCTGTCCATGATATAAATGGTCGTATATATGTGAAACCTTTGAGATTATTGATGCCCCTTGTGTGAGTAGTTTTTGGAAAACCTGTGTCACTAATATCTCCATACTTTTTTGCACCAAACAACAAGGTATGAATATTTCTTACTTAATATAAGGTGAATATATGTTAGATTAATATTTTTCTTCTTTAAATGATATTTTCATATGTTCGTTCCTTATCCGATCTGTTTTATTACTATACCAGATTGACCTATGCATGTTTAACTAATGTCCGACTGTTGTATGCCAAAAACAAATTGTGTCTTGGGAAGTTTAGAAGCCACTCCTCCTAAACCTTTGATCTTGTTATAACTATTTCAATTAGTGTTGTGAGGAGATCAAACAAGGGTTGAGAGATGAGTGTGAGATTTGTTCCAAATGCAACTTCAAAAAATAAATAAATAAATAAATAAATTAGGGGAGTGATGAAATGTGCAACATATGGGGATATCTAGGTCAGGAACTTATGGTTTGACTTCTGGTAATGCTTATGTGAGTGGGTCTTGAAATATGATTGTAAAGGATGTAGGAAGAGTTTGGTGAAAAATCATTTAAATATGAATAATGTTAAAATAACCTATATTTATTTGATAGAAAGTGGAAAGAATATCATGGAATGGTTTTCACACAAACACATGGAGAGTTAGTGGAATGTTTGACTTTTGAATTTCTTATTCATGTTGGTGTCATGAATCTCTTTGAATTTTATTGTGATATGATTTATGAGACATCTTTTTCCATTTTCACTAGGAAAAACTTCTTGGTGTGGTTTGTGCATTGACTACATTACTTTAGTGAATTAAAATTTCCAAAAATTTTAAATATTCATGATGTTGGGAATATTTATATATGCATCATTTTATTTGGATATGTGACTTTACCCAAGAGTGAAAATGTTTAGGTGTGGGGGTGTGATCGTACCACGATTCACTGTGTCATTTTCACCCTTACACCATTGTATTAAACTAAATTTGTATTGTAAATTCCAAAAATAATAACAAATTTAATTCCATGTTTGAATCATTTATTTTTTGTTTATCTATATTAAAAAGGCCAATGTTACTTGTCTTGAAAATTTCCTTGAAGGTGAAGGTGATTTGGAGGGCCCATGATGATGTCCGAGAAAAATGGGCCAAACTGCGCAGGATCCAAGAACACCAGTGGATTAATCTGACCACTGATACTAGATCTTGAATCCAATTGGGAGGAATTTTTTTTCGGCTGGTCCATAACTCATTGGGATACATTTCATATGAAGAAACCCAAGACTCATTCGTCCATATGATGGCCTTGCCGACCTAATCTGTCCAGCACACCAAATCTGAACGGATTCAAAAGTGGTGTGATGTGATCTATCCATATCATGGGATATAGGTGTCCAAATTATGCCAAAATTTCGGTGGAGACATCCAAGAGGTGGGGCTACAACTTTGGTATTTTATCCAAATTGAGATAATTCTGTCTGGAGGTTGAAACACCTATGAAAAGTAGTTTTAATAATTCTGTGTGCTCAAAACCACCTTCCCATTTTTCTATAAAATGGAACCTTGGGCTCCTCATTTTCAAGTTAGACCAGGAGGCAAAGCTCTGTTATTTTAGAGATCGAAAGGAGTTATCTTCTCATACTTGAAGTTTTGGAGGCTCCTATCATCATAAGAGGATCATCAATGAAGAAGGAGTTCCACCCAAGCCTTCTCCTCCTCTTGATGGCAAGCTAAACGATGGATGATCATTTAGAGGGAGCTGCACATACTTGGGAGGGAGTTCTGGAACTTGATACTCTACTTGTTTTGTGTAATTTGTGTGTGGATTATTTCACTTATGTTTTATCTAAACATGTTTCTCCTCTGAGTTCATTTTTGGGTTTAATTAAGTGAACCTCTTTTCATTTCAACACCGATTGGGTTGAAATTTCAGGTGGGAAACTTGAGTTGTTCCGATTGGGAAACATAAGGATCCTCTTTCTCTCACACATACAAAATATATTAGTATGATTTGGTATCCTTTAATCTGTTCTTGAAGTCAAAACCTTGAAAACATGATTGTTGTGTTAAGGGTTGGTACTTTGCGCAACATTTAGAGAGGCAAGAGGGGAATCAAGATCTTGACAAACCTCAACCAAATAATTAAACAAAACCATGTGTAATTTTCAGAACAATAGACTATCCAAGATGTGTAGTGAACTTGAAGTCATCTCCTTATCTCATAATTCATAATCCTCCACCTTATTCTATCAACTATTAAACTCTTTAAGTTATGTTATTTTCTTAAAACTGTTTTCAAAATCACCCCCTCTTTTAGTAATCTTTATTAAGAATACACACTATAATCCACCAAAGATCCTTGAAAGATGACCTAGGGTCTTACCTAAACTATAAATAAAACTTAAAAACATAATAAATTTTACAGGTCACGATAGCGCGATCAATGTCTTGGTGAGGTCACAAACCATGTGGCGCATCTTGTGCTTGATGATGGGGGAGCAGAGGGGGATTCATTTCCTCTTGTGGTAGATCAGTTCTAGAATTTGTTTTCCAAGGACATCCTAGGTCTACCACATGATAGATATAATGATTTCAAAATTTAAATTATTCCTAGATATTAACCGATATCTATTCCTATATATATAATGGAGCCAGTAGAAATACAGGAAATGAAGAATCACTTGGAGGAATTATAGAACAAAGGGTTTGTTGTTCTCGGTATGTCACCTTGGGGATATCCATTTTTTCTAATAAAAAAGAAAAGAAATTTCGGTTTTGTGTCAATTATATGAAGTCAAGTCAGATTAATGAAATGAACAAATATACTCTTTACCATATCAATGTTCTTGTTTACTAGATGAAAGGATCTTCTGTATATTTCAAAATAATTGGATGTCTACATATGAATAGTTGAGGGTGATACCTTTTCATATACCATGGAAATATTCTAGGATCATGTGTGGTTTGTATGAGTTCATCATAATGTCATTTTGGTTGATGAATGTACCTAATATGCCTATGTATCAGATGAACATGATCTTCCACCAATACATGGATCAATTATTATTTGTTTTGTGGATGAAATCATAGTGTAATACCATACTTTTGAAGATTATTCCAATTATCTTCACATCATCTAGAGTACACTATGATTGCACCAGCTATACACCAACCTATATTATGGTCAATTATGGATCAATATGGTACATTTCATGGGTCACATTGTCTTTTTGGAAGGCATGTTAGTGAACCTATACAATGTGAAATAATATTTATCATGGGAGCTTCCAAATAACGTTTTTTGGTATCCAATTATTTTTGGGATAAGTGGGATATTACTAGAGGATCATCAAATAATTTTTCCACATGGTTTCACCACATTAAGTCTTAACCAAGAAGGGGGAAAAGTTTGATTGGTTTGAATATTTTAACAATTCGTTCCAATAGCTAAATATGTGGTTGAATGTCACAAAAATTTTGATCATACTCAAGTCAAGTATTGAGTATACCTTGTTTTTTAATGAATACTGTATTGGGATTGGAGTGGTGTTGAGGATAGGGAACATTTTGTGACATATGGGTCATTGAATTTGAGGCCTCATGAATGAAATTACCCTATAGAAAATCTCAATTTTTTCATGGTGGTCTATTCCTTGAAATGTTGGAAGAAATACCTTTTGGTAGAAATGTTTATGGTGTATACTAATCATAAAATACTTAGTTAAATCTTATCTCAGTGTTATTTGAATGTTTAGTTTCAGAGATGGGTTCAGTATATGCAATATTTTGTTTTTTATTTGGCCTATGCACCCTGAAAATGGAACAATGTTATAGATTATTTAATATAAAATTCACAGGATCAGGTAGTCCAAGAGTCTCGTTCTAAGTGGATGATGATGCATTTTTTGAGGAGATGCATGTAGTGGTTATGGAGGTCCATTGGTAGATAGAAATCACATATATATACATTGATTCCAAATTTTTTTCCTACATCATGGAAAGGATGTATGGAGAAGTACCATAATTTCTGGTTTCAAGAGAATGACTTGAAGGTGGGGAGTCAATATTTAACTAGACTATTGATGGTGATGAGATTTTTTATGTCAATGGATATGTTGTTTTTTTTCATTTTCATGAATGAGGAGCTGATACATGAGTTACATTCCTCGATGTGGTTATTGTATCCTAGTTTAAACAAAATGTATCAGGATATTCATATATAGTATTGGGGTCCAGGGATAAAGAAAGATAATTCAGGTTTTGTGATACTACGATACACCTACCATAGGTGGAGGCTAAGAACCAATGCCTAGTTTGTTTGCAAGAACTATTTTATATTCTAGAATTTAAGTGGTGTGATGTTACCAAGTATGTTTTTTTTTCTTCCAAATATTCCTTAGAATAATGATGTGATGTGGGTAATTGGGGATTTATTGAATAAGGTAGCCTTTTCCATGGGATTCGAGTGGCTTTCACTATGAATCAGTTTAGAGAAATATATGTTTAAGAAATAATAAATTTTAATGGGGTAGATTCAAGTATTGTTTTATATTGTGATATTTATATTATATTATTCTTATGGAATGGGTTTTTAATGGTGCTTGTCACCAATGTTTTTTTGGCCATAAATTTTCACCAACAAACATATGGCCAATTTTATAATACCATTTAGGTGATATAGGACTTGATTAGGGCATGTGATGTAGTGTTTAGTTGGTCGAGAGAGGGGAACCTAGAGAATTTTGAGTAATACTATAACAACATCTACCAATAAAATATTCATTTAGAACCATATGAGACACACTATGTTGGGAAATATAGATCCCCATTGTGATGTAAAGATACTGGGGAATCAGAGTTATTGGGGCCGAGTATCTTAGAGGAGACATTAGAGTAGGTTCAGTTGATTCCTAAATGCTTTACTATGGATCCAGGTAGGAATAAGTCATATGTTTTTTGATGTTTTTGACCTCTTGATTTTATGGTGTATGATCACTTGTTTTATCAGGTTTCACAATGGTCAGTTCACTATTTGATTTGGAAATATGGAATGTTATCACCCATGTATATGAGGATATTTTACATTTTTTGAGAGGATTAGAATAGTGGAATACTAATTGTCTCTTTAAAATCGGTAATGTGGTATGCATGATTTTTTTCTTCTGTCACAGATATGTAGATATCACCCTAACCCTTCCTTTTTGAATGATGCTAAGAAATAGTTATATGTTTCCTTTGAGGAGAGTCAAATTTTTATTATGTATTCTAGTGATAATGCAATATGAGGTAATATTTTTTCCATTAGTATGCGTATTTTGGAAGAATAATGATGTTTATGGGGAGACATGGGAGAGGTAAAAGGATATTTGATCCTAGTGGTGAAATATATTTACCTTGGGGACTCTATAATTCTTGGAAGTTTGGCTTGAGGATTATTTTTTGTAAGGTGGGGATGCTGTAAGATATTGACCTTTCATGGAGGTACATTTTTTTTTAAATTTTAATTGTTTAACCACTTATGAAATTGTTAATGAAATTTTTCACTCAATCATGTGGAGTCTTGGGGGGGTTTTTGGGGTTCAAGGCACGAAATGGATGAAAAATAGGACATCTAGTCCATGTAGAATGGTTGGAATGTGGTCAATGCTAACTTCACACCAGAACCATGAACCGTAGAGAGGGGTGGTGCAAGGTTGGTAAAACAATTCATGGTGGGGGGCATAATAATTTAGGCATGGACTTAGTCATCCCATAAGATCATTATGAAATATTTCAAATAGTGTTTCTCCCTATGATACCAGGTGACTGGGTCCCATCTGAGACAAAGGGTGGCACATGGTTGGTGAACTATTTTTCAAATTCCGTGGACAAAATATTTTCCTCATTAATCATAGGGGATTCTAAAATTTCATCACCTCATTATTTATTAAACACCACTTGAATTCCTTCCCCATTAAACATATAGTATCCTTGTTGCTAGAAAAGACCCTACCAAACATCCCAAGAGTGAATCTCCCTAAATTTTGAGCCCTTTAGAGTTCCTTGGGGTTCCGATTGAATATATGAGTGATTCTACCACTGAACATACCACTTTTTGGGAATAAATATTATATAATTGTAATTATCCTTTGGAATACCTAAAACCTCAATTTATTATTATAGTCTAGGTCATGTCATTGATTTATATTTGATTTTGAATCATGGGATAAAATTAATAAAGTGTTATTAAATAAACTCATTGTAGGTGGTCTTAAATCTATATCTCATAGTCTTCATTCCCTAATATATGTGTATGTGGGTGTGGTTTGTTTCTTTGGGGTTTTAATTTGGATTCCCGGGTGGAAAATGTTAACTTTATGGGGAAAATACTGAGTTTAAGAGCTCATAAATCATGTGGAATCTGTTTAGGTTAATTGAATAGAGATAAAGGATACTAATGGGGTGTGTCTCATCCCTAAATTTGGAAGTGCGTTTTTAAATGATAAAATGAAGGATTCATGGAAAATTATGTTTACCATATTAACATGGTTGGTTTTATTAGTACAAACAATGAAAAATTTGTTTTGTTGATAAAATGTAATAAGGGGTGTTTGGGATAACATGAATGTGTTGAAAGTGATATGGATTTTAAAATGGTATATGTGAAAAATGGTTTGATAATCATATGAACATGAATAAGTGGTTGAGTTGGGTATTTTACTAGGGACCCTCCCATAGTACATCCATAATGATGCTATAGGACCAATGATGTATTTCCTGGGTTTGTGTGTTATCCCGAGGTTTTATTACCCTAATGGATGTAAGTGCTATGATTACCTAGAGTGAGGATCCATGGTATATAAATTCACCTAGATTAAGGATCCAGAATATGTTATTATATGTTGGTCTATGAAATAATTTTCCCTATCATATAGGGAACATAACTGCCTTTATGCATAGTTATATAACTGGTATAACCGAAAGTGTTTCTTATGATTACAGGAAACTCATGGAAGTAATAATGTAAATGGATATTCTAAACATGTTAGCGAATGAATCTTGTTTTATCCTTTTTTATCGTATTTTATCATACTTCTACACACATTATATATTTTAGAATGAATATTTTTTAGACACTATCAATGGTGGGCTACTAAGTTCTACATACACCATTCTTAGGCCATCATTGGGTACCTGAAAAGACTTCATCATTATAGGTCAAGACAAATAAAAATTTCCTATTCTAGATGGGTTATTCTGGTCTTGAGGATGTGCATGGATGACAAAACTGTACATGGTTTCAGGAACCATTTTGGGGATTCATCATCTTTTCTTTATTTTAGGTTTTCCATGACACTTAGAACTATATGACAAGACATGGAATATTGACAGTTTATTTATTGGATTGTACCCACTTTTGGGATTGGATTTTTGATGGATGATACTAATTTTAGTTTTTTCCTTATCTCATAATCTATATTTTATGGATTAAGATAATAATGATGTTATAGTATTCACACATGTCTCATTACACCTCCACTACTAGTCTACAACCTCTTCTATAAGGGGATGTGCACCTGAGGTTATGTACCACACTATCTCAGGGCACTGATTATAGTGTAATCCAAGCAAGGTTGTTACAAATTTTATTCCTTAATTAGGCTTATGATTAAAGTTTACTAATGTGGTCATATTTTTATGTTAAAATATCACTGTTTATTGGGATTTATATTATTAAGTATCTAATTTTTAAATTTCATGATCTAACTCTCATTAATTGTCACAAAATTTCTTCCCCTTTGGTTATTCATGATATCTTCAATTTACAGTACCATTTTCCCACTCCTTTTTAAATAAAGTTATTGTGAAAATGTTTTTATGAATATGTAACTTTATTTTTCTATTTGGTTAGAAATTTTAATTCTTTGAAAACCATGTTTTAAAAAAATGTTTTTATATGATTAATTAAACTCATTTTAAAGGGAAATTATTTTTGAAATGATTAATTATTTAAAAAGTGTTTAAATTTTTTATCAAAGAATCCTTTGTCAAATTTCAATGTAGTTTTAAAAAAATGGTTTTTAAAATTCTTTAGATTTTAACAAGTGTTTTACAAGGTATAAAGGATATTTTACTCATTAAATGTTTTAAATGATCCAATAAAAATTAATTTCCATCAAATATGACATCCTTTGGTGATATCTATTCCTTATGGGGATATTATTCAAGGATAAAATTAATATTATTTAATTGAATGGTTTATGTTTTGATTGAATTAGGATTATAGAACATGTTTCTTTACAATGGATCAATCTTGTTTAAAAAAGAATTATTATGAAAACAATTTATTTTTACTAGGTTAATAATTTTTCAATGATATGGACATGAAAACCATTTATTTTCAGTGGGTTAATTAGTTTGTGAAATAATAATGACTGTTTATACGATTTTATTATGATGATATGAATTCTTTTTATTTTTTATTCATATTGTGGTTCCTAGAAATTTTTTATATGATGTGGTGTCTTAGATAACAATGGTTAAGATCATTATAGCTTATATGATGGGGAGACCCATATAACGACGAGTAGTCCTCTTATAGCTTATATGATGGGGCAAAAAAGATATTTCTAGGTAATCCCATTACAGATACGATGGTGTGACCCATATAATCTGAAGTGAGCCCTTAAAATCTTACATGTTATGCGTGACTATATATCAATCGAATGTTTTAGGTAATTATAAATTCTCTATGAGCTCAAATGATTCACATGTATTATTCCCTATGCCAATGATTAGGGTACACAGATGAATATTCCAATCCCAATGATGTGGTTACATTTGTGTTTAGGACATTCCCAAACATGAATGTACATGGGTTCTTATCTCAGGACCAATTATAAAGGTACAATGGTGATTACAACAAGTCAAACAATGAGGGTAAACTGGTGGTCATCCCCTGCCCCAAAAGGAGGGCACACAGGTGGTTATCCAATTCCAAATTTAGGTACACAATTGGTTTTCCAAATCCTAACATGTTATGAATGTCTTAGTCATTATACTTGACATAAGGTTTTCTATTCTTATGTGTATACCAAAAATCTATGTATTATTATAATGTTATGATATCACAGATCATGATCTTTATTTCCCTTATGATTCATGTCTTATGAAATACCAATATTTATGCCCTGAATCTTTTTTATGATCTATAAATTGTTTGGTTTGATCATCATATGTTATGATCATTATGATATACACATAATATTATATTATTATTTTATATGATAAAAGATTGCAATCTATTATGTTTACACTTACTAATAATTTGAGGTCACACATTAATATGTTTCCATACCAAGGTTATAATGAATGTTTTAGGTAGGGATGTCCAAATAGGATAATTATGTGAGAAGAGCTTTGGGGATAGGTTGAAGATCTTTCACCAAATTAGAGGATTATATTCCATGTTTCCAATGGAGGTAAACCATTATGGGAATCTAGTGTGTGTATGTGTATCATAATTAATATTCCTATAAAAATATTTAATAAATATGTATGAGAAGTCAAGGTCTCTATAAATTCAACCCAATATAATTAGTGTTGTGATGATCAATTTTTTGATATATGAACAAACATGAAAGTGTCTGCAATAAAACACCAACACCATTAGCAAATCCATTTTCTTTGTACCTGTCTATATTCATCCTACATAAATAATGTATAATATATTTTATTTATGATTATTTTAGTGTCTATAACATATAAAACGACACCACCATGTTACCTGAAGTGATTTTAATATATTCTACAAAACAAACACAATGTTTTTTATAAGATAATTGAAATTCAATATATCGATACTATCTATTTGTATATAATATTATCCATTTACAAGACATGCATAGACTCATGCTATAATTATACTCAGTGTACATGCTGTCTAAATAAATTTGGTAACATGTTAACATAAAATCCTTATGGATAATGATCCTTGAATTAGAATAAGAAGAATTATAGTACACATTGAGACTAGATAAACATATGGTATTTGTTATGTGATGAATTATCAATCAGTTAATAATATTTTATATCTTTTTTTATTATTATTTCTATTATCAATATATTTTCATTTTTCTATAACCTTATATTAACTTCATCATGATGAACCTACCACGTTGGAGGTTGATCTAGAAGAGAAAGAGATATAGTAATCCTTGAGTACTAGCATTAAATTATATTTATTCTATAATTTTTTTTAATTTTATATTAATAGTGAGTTGGGGTAGATAAATTATAAGTTAAAATTATAATATTATTCATTATTTTTCAGTACATTTTTATTTTCATTATTTAATTCAGAATTCATTCTTACCAAAAAACTATATATATAATGGAATGGTGTGAATTTTTTATGTGATGTGTTGTGTGATCATAGGAATTCATTTGTGAATAATTTATTACAATATTCACTATTTTTGATTCACTTCTAAAAATTGGAAGTTAAGTATGTAGTGAAAATGATATTTTTTTGAGTTTCATGGTGATTTTTAGGTAGACACATCATTTATAAAAGAAATGAGAAACATTTATCTTTCATAATTGTGTTTTTGGTTTCAACCATTAACTGAATAAAAATGTTAGATATATGTGATAATGTATTTTCTCATTATGTATAAGTGATAATAAGATATTTTCATATGCAAGAATTTATAGGATGGAGTGAAAAGCCACTAAAGAATAACCACTATCTCTCTCATTCAATAACATTATTATTTGTTAAATTGTCATTCACTTTTTAAAAAATATAATCAAATTCCTCTATATTTTTTTCATAATTACATTTAAATGACAAAAATAACATGTTGTTTATATGAAGTCTAAGTGACAATATTATTTCCTTGGAGATGTCCCAAATGATTCCCTATATTACACTGCTTTATAATTTATAATTTTATTTTTATTGGTAAAAAAATTATTTATTAATACGACCAAAAAAATTCATAGTATAACACAATCAATGATTTTGTTACCCCCATTGTCCCATAGGTGGATGATTTAAAATATGTCATCTAGTAATATCTCACCTATGATCAGTAGAATACTCAAAAAAATACCTAATTATCTCATAATTATTTAATGATATTGTATAAAATAGAGCACATGAAATATCTCTCAGTGAACATATGATGAAACTATTAGTTAATGGATTCAAGAATAAAATATTACTAGAGATACCCTCATGTAATGAATGGGATAATTCATGTTGATATTATCATGTTGTGTAACATTTTATTCATAATATCCTACAAATAATTTTTATGATAAATAAATACTAATAAATTTATACAATCATCATTCACACTAACCTCACATCATAATCCTTACTCTGAAAATTGTACACAACTAGGGATAAAACCATGACATTATGTACTATTATAATTATTGTGAAAATATTTCATGGTAATGAAGTAGAATAAAAAGTATTTATAATGGAAGAATATATCATAATACATGATATAAAAACTATCTAAAAGTATCATCCCTGAATTAGTGACTGTGGAATAATTTCCAAAAAAACATGATTTTTTATTTTCAATATCTATAATTATAGGGAAAATTTGTTATAGAAATTTTTTTTATTTAATTTTACATAATCATCAATTAAAAAATTTCACTATAATATTAAATTGAAAATTTAAAAATGATTCTCATAAGATAAATTTCTATATGTTTAAAATCTATGTTCTCCAGTTATAATTTTCCCTAGAATCCCTCAGATGGAAAATATAATTACATGTCCTCTAGTAGAATATTTTTCTACCAGTTTTCAAACTAAACTTAATATTGGGAGTATTATAATGGGATTTCACTTCATGTTTTCTCATGAATTGTCCCTATTAGAACCCCTCATGGGCTGATAATGTGGTTGAGTGTGACCCTTGATTCCAACCTTCAATATTTTATAAGTTACTAACTATCATTGATTAAATAAATCACTAATAATGGGAAGAAATACCCATAAATATCCATGAAATATCTAAATAAATCAACAAGAAAACTTTAAAAATAAATACAAACCCTTCCATAATGGAAATACATATAATTCTATACATTATTAAGTCTAAAAAATTCATACATAAGACAAAAAATCTTATAAAATTTTATTTAACACCAAGAAACATCATTATGAGTCACTAATTTCTATATTGATTGCAAGAATTATCATAAAAATATATAAAAATATGATATATATTATAGGGTTGAGAATAATTGTATATTCAATAGGTTCCTCCATGAAACCTCTCATGAAAATATTGATGTAGAGTACTAAATCCTCTATGAATAGAAAAAACCCAACACATGACCTATGCTAAGGTCATTTACAACCTGACACTACCAATTTTCAATCACAATGTCCTTACACAACATTAATATTATAATTATCATGAAAATTTACATAATGGTACCAAAAACTAACATCACCAATTCACTTTTTTCCTTTATTCCATGATAAAATAGATAATAGTATTCCCTTCCCTTCCATATATATATATAACCATATTGAACGTACAATATTATAGGCATAATGATACATGATATACTGAAACCACATGACATATCAACACCATATAATTTCAATAACGCTTCATGAATCATACCACATTTCAATACCACATCAGTATCAAACAACCACATAACATCCTTATCATCAAATGCATATAATAGATAACAAGATAAAATTAGATCTTCAAATATACTCTTTTTGGAAGAGAGAGTGATCAAGGTGTGTATTCCTCCATCCAAATCACCAACATCTTAGATGGTGGTGGTATACCTAGAACCCATGATCTTGGATGGGCTTTGATAAGGTCACCTAAATTGGGTGGGGTAAAAAATAAATTATATAAAATACAATATATACATGTATATAAATACAACTAACATCAACCTTGGGGTCCAACACTTTATAAAAAACCTCTAGAACCACAACCCAAATCTGTTTCACCACCAAGACACTAAAACAACCATTTTAACCCCTAACCAAATAATTACACCATTATCTCAATACAATTAATATTCAACCCATTTCACATTTCATAACATTTTATACCTTATCCAATATAAACCAAATTATTATCATTAAATACACACCGATTTATATCAGTCTCAATATAACACAAACTACTTATTCTTTATCACCTTTCACATTTCATTTAAAAAAATCTATTTGTAAAACTTCAATTTATAACATTTAACCATTTATCATATAACACAAACCCATTCCAATTTAAATTTATTTAAAATTAATTAAATAAATCAGAAATATTTTGTTTTGTTGGGATTCCATAATATAACAAATGTATCAATGTAACACTAATAACACATTAAACCAACACTTCCACTTCCAAAAATAACCAAACCAATCCAAAATAATTTAAAAAATCCATACCTCTGACCAAAATAGACACATAAATAATAAACATTATATATCATATAAATAAAATCATCAAAATACCATTACCATAGTAATATGAAAATTAAAATTGAAAAACTCATAATAAAAAATTATGAAGCCACATATATTCAAAAAAATAATATATATATATATATATATAAATATTCATTCTTAAAATATGTCAAAATGTAATTAAATTCATTCCAATACTAATTTTATAATGAACGAACATGGATTATTCTATCGTAACACCATAGATAGTGTTTGGAAAGGCTTGAAGTTCATTCTTGGCCCCCAAGACCCATAAAATAGTGTCTAAGAATAATGGATAAACTATTTAGAACATTTTATTAAGAATAACAACAATAATAATAAACAAAGCTTAATTATTACCATAAATCATTAATTATACATCCATTTGTTGGAATTCCATGAAAAATCAAATAATTAGTTTCAAATATACAATAAAAAATTCATCAATAAAAATAGAGATCCATATCACCATGAAATATAACATATATAATAACACCATTACCAAATTAAGATCCCATGATATGAGAAAGGTCATAATGGATCTTATATAAATAGTAAATAAATAAACCAATAATCCCAAAATACTCAGATAAAGACCTTGTCATGACCTAAGATCCCCATATGACATCACTAATGATCCCACTATATGAGTTTTTGAAGAGAGAATAATCTTATAGAAGAAGATACTCTAGAACCTTAACCTAACCCCGCAAATCATAAATCAGTTCTACCATTAACGAGTGGTGTAAGTAGGGTTTAAAAAAAATTCATGTGGGATTTCTCCATCGATTCTGAACATTTCCTATTACAAAACAGTCCATATAAGCTAGTTAGAAATAAATTATAAGAAATAATTTATTGGAAATTTTAGGAAGACCAACTTACACATATTCTTGAAAACCTATTTATACAATCCAAGACACACTTTACAAAACAATAATTTTTACCATTTAAAACCCCTTTTTAAAACCCCATTTTTTTGTATAATTGTTTTTATACTTGAATTTCATTCCAATATCCCTTCCGACACATTTATTAAATATCATATAAAAAAGTTTTTTATGTAATTAAATAATTTAAAAAATGATTGAATAACATAAATTGAGATAAATTAGAAAAGAATAGCTAATAAAGTTACAAATACCAAAATCCACTAAATAAAAATATTATATTTCAATAAACCATACTAAAATAAGGATTTGGGGTAAACTTGAACAAAAAAATAAATTAATTATAGTGGCATAAATTGTAGAATTCAATAAATGAAAATATAAAATCTTCATAATCATAGTATTAGAGTAAAAAAAAACTATTTAAGGTAAACAAAACCATGAGAACCTCTTATTGAATTAATGATTAAATATTTGACATACTCACATGTAATAATCAACTAGACCATCAATGATGTTACTATTTATTGAACTCTATAATTTATCTAAAATACTTTACCACGGGAATTCCCCAAATATAAACTAGATCATAACAATAGGATATTATTCACTTCATGAATATAAAAAGTATAAAAACCATTTTTTATATCTCCCAAATATACAACCTGAGTTCCCAAAATGTTATGTAATGGATGTTATGAAACATTTATCACAAATAAATAGCAATCCACAAGGATATACATCACAATATCATCTTCAAATCCCAAAACCATTTATTTTTTTTTTAAATTTTTACATATTCATTCACATGAAAATAGAATAAGAAACAAATTCAATTATCAAGATAAAAAACTACATATAAAACTATATATCTTAGGTATTAAAATATTATAAGAACTTATTTTATGAAAACTCTTTTATACAAGATTCTAAATAGGCCTTAGGATTAATGATGATATTGAAGAATAGTTATCCTTTCCTTGAAAAACATTTTAGATACCTATAATTCATTAATTTTTTTTATAGAAAATATAAATATTGTCACTAATACAAAAATTTCAATACATCACATATAAATTAAAAAACATCAATAAATATCATAGAATACACCATAATCAGATGTAATGAAAAATAAAAATAAGAAAATATTGATGAAACTCATTAACAAACACTAATAATGAAATAACAATCAATAAACCCCATACACTGATCCCTTATAAAATCATTTAAATCTTTAAAATATCTATTTTAATAAAAATAAATTTGATAAAAACTTGTTATACATTTAACAAATATCTAGAATGCATCATTATTTTTTAAAAAAATTAAATGTTAGAATTATATAAAAAACTATTTTAAGAACAATATGTAGAACACTAATACATGATAAAACATATATAATTTCATCCTGAATTATAAAAAAAGCATAATTTTAGAGAAAATGGATTTATAAAACTCTAAAACTACATTGTTTTCAATAAAAGGAAATTATAAAGGAAAAACTACCTTAATCTTGTGTAGATGGTGTAAACCCCTCAAATAAGTAAAGATATAAACTAAGGGAACAATCTAAACACCCAAGCAAAAATAATTAAAAAAAATGGTTTAAGGAAACCACATAAGATAGGTTTTTCCACTATATTTACATGGTGGGAGAAATAAAATCAACCAATAAGAAGATGAAAAATATAATATTAATTAAAAATGTCCAAAACTTGAAAAAATCACTTGGAATAAAAAATGGAAGCCAAATAATTATTATAGAGGATAAGGTATTTTCTCCAAGGGATATATTTAGGTTGTGTAATGAAAATTAGATGAAGCATAATCCATAGATGGATTTATCATAAATTTTGAAGGAATGTGATTTTTAAAAATTAAAAACAAGGGTTGACTCTATAGTTTGGCCACTTGAATTACCAAACCATGAACCGTCAATGAAGATAGAACTAGATAGACATAGTCAATGCCAAATGGTTTACCAATCCTTGTAACAACCGTGTGTAGGGGTACCATATATATTGTTTTCTTTATATACTTTCACTTGGGTGTACAAATGTAAATAATATTTTTTTTCCAAACTATGGTTAAACTATATAACATCACTTTATACATAAGGTCCTAAATCATCATTACTCCTAGTTACCACTACGTTTAATCGAACATGCATAATCTATGTGGTGCAGACTTTTAACCAAGGAAAAAATTTACAGTTTTCTATATAGTTTACCAAATAATTCTCCAAGCATGAAATAGTGAAAAACTCTCAAAACAATGCCACCTATAAATTTACCAACTCCTATAAATTCAATTTTTAAAGATAATTTTACCCCTTACGTTATGAGGTTCAATATTTACCCCTTTACGTTATTTAACAATTTTAACATAATTTTTTTATAACATAAATAATAATAGAACCATTGAATTATTATTTTATACAAATACAAAAAATATTTATATGATAATAATAATGAAAAATAAGTAAAAAATACTCAAAACACTTCCCATACAAATTATTTTTTAGACTATTATATTAATTAGTCCATTTTCAATAATTTTAATCAACATTACCATTGAAATAAAATATATAATAGTTGAACCCCATACCATAGGTTAATATTAAACAATACTATATCAAATGAAGTGGATGAAATCAATGATCAACATTCAATGATACTAAGTGAAATCTCCAGCTACCCATGACATTTCATTCACCATTAATGATTTTAAAAAACCTCACCAATATTAAAACAAAATATTTACCATATCTATATGATAGCGAGATATAGGGTAAAATAAATGAAAAATAAATATAAATATACCATATATCACTAGAGATCAATCACATAATGAAAATATTTATGATCCAGAAATGGATGATCAACAATGAGCCACAAGATTTATAGGGGCTGAGAGAATCCAAAAGTATCAAATAATGGTAGAGGAAAACCTCATGTTGATAAATTTTTTTCAAAGGGTACCACTATGAATTAAAGGGATATCACCATTTCATGGTTCTTATTATAAAACTAGTATTTGAGATTCATTATCTTCAAAATGATTGAATCCATCATTTATCAATGGTTATTTTGTTTATTGAAAATGGATTTGACAACCATTATAAAATAATCTCTTAGACTATGAAATTTTTTATCCTTACCATATTAAATATATATGACAATTACATATAATAATGTTGAATAAACCATGTTATAGTTGAATTATTTTACTTTTACCCTCATTTCCACATTCTGCATGTTAAAAAAGAATTTCTATAAAGGATATGACCATTAAAAAAAGTAATACACCATATAATATTAAAAAAACATAATACTTTATCATAATGGGATATCATGAATCAAACCTATCAAAACAATAAAAAATTCTAACCACTATTTTCATACATAGATAATGAACAACCCCAGGAAGAACCATGATGTGATGATGCCATTACAACATTTTTGTCTACCTCAAATGTCTAAAATGCATCTCATCTATTCTAACCTAGTTATATTCACTATTCTGACACATATAACACCATAAAACAATGATGTAGTGAGCTATGAAAATATATGAATACTTATCAGATACCTCAAAAAGGATTCACATCCTTGGGATTCAAAAAAACTTGAAAACCAAACAGCTCATAAATAACTCTCAAATAAGAATCTATCAATCGAAAAATTCCAAATGAAACATAAAAAATGAGAATATTTTCTATCATATCCGAATTAATAAATCATAGTACCACCACAATAATAATATTAATAAAAACTCATGATACATTGATCACATATAGAACACTAAATCCCATGCACATTCCTCTAAGACACCATTCCATCAGAAAATATGAACCAATGGAATGAAACATCCTCTCAACACATATTTCCTAGGATCTTGAATTTTAGTAGGATTCTTCATAAGAATCAAATAATTTTTAATATCCAACATTTCCTAATAAAATTCATGGGATTATTCATGATTATATAATTAATTCTAGGATCTATATCTAAAATTATGAATCTAATCTATATGCGAAGAAAGATATAATTGATATTCCTCTAAAAAAATATTCTCCAGTACCTCAAATGGTTTAATAAATAACGTCTAAAGTTTAAAACCCTTACTAAACCTTAATTACCCACAATGAGGATAAAAAAATAATAAACCCATGATCAAAATTCTAGAAAACCAATGTTATCCTCCTCTTATTAGCATAAGTATATTGATATTAATGAGTAGTTTTTATTCACACGTAAATCAAAGAAACCTTCTTAGTTATGATTTTCACTATATTTTTCCCATGTATAAATAAATATCTATCCACAGACTAGTAAAATGGATATATACATGGTTATATATATAATTCTTTCAATATATACATACTAATGGATGTGTGATAGCTATTAATATAATAAAAATAAACCATAGTCAAATGTTTTCCCTAAGAACTACCATCATTAAGGACAACTTATAACAAATCATGTGTTCATATTGGTCTAAATTTCTAAGGGAACTTGAACCATCATTTACAAAATATGTTTTTCTAAAAATGACACATTGGAAGATAATTGAAAAATATTGAATGTTTTAATATTATTTATAGACATTTTTGAGGTTTGAGAGGTGTCTAAAGTTTTTATGTGATTATCAAGAGATTCAGGTTATGTTTCATGAGTTCTGGATATTTTTGGTAAGGGTTCACCATTATACGTGAAAGGTTTAGCATAAAGCATGAGATATCCTGAGTGAAAGGAGGTTTCTAGTTAAATTTATATAGATAATAGTTGTATAACATGTGTGTGTACAATTTTGAGGAAACATTTTGGATTCAAGGGGAAATAATTAGTATTGGTTTGGGTAGGAGGATTAGTTCACAATTTATACATGGTTGTATAAAAACCATAAGAGTTATTTTAGTGATTTCCAAGGTTGATTCTCATAATAATAATATGTTTGGTTAACCTTTCTTACCAATAATTAAAGGTGGGATGTTTTGGATCCGTGATGACTGAACTATTGACACACAATTTGTAAAACAATGCTGCCAAACTATATTCCCATTAAAAATTGTGTTTTTACACTTTTTATATTATGATTTTATTACCTCAAACCCCTATTTTCCTATCCACATTGACTCATAAGCCTATAATCCATTCCCATTTCACTCCTACCATTCAATGATGAGATTTAATTCATCTCTTGTATGTTTAATCCTCTATCACTCAATTTCTTGATCCTATGATAAGGCTAGGAATCCATTCCTATCCTCATTCACATTATCTAATTTGGGTTTTCCTAATTAGGGATTTATTTGAACATTACATTAGATAATTTTAGAATCATCTTGATATGATGGGTCTTCCATACATTCTAGCTTCAGGGTGTCCTAAGACATTGTCTATAAGCTGTTGCCTGCCATTTTGATGGAGATATTCCACTAGCTTAGTTTTTTAATTATTTTAAGATAAATTAAATTCCAATACTTACTATTAAATTTTGGGTTCATAGGTAATTGGATAAGGATATTGTATAGATAATTTAATGGAACAATGGGGATGGTTGGTTATAGTTTATTCATGGTGGTAGTACATAGTGAGTGAATTTACCTTTTTTTTCTATGTTTTATAAATTGTTAAACAAGTTATATAATGATGATTAATTAAAATTTATTATAATTAATTAGTTGTTGTTGTTTTTTGGATGTGATTTAGAACAATTGGTGGATTGAGGGACATGAACATAGTTGATCTTAGACATTATGTTTTTGGGATAATATTAAATTGATAAAAGGATTCAGATAATGTATGTGTTCACCCACAATTATCCCAAAGTTTATTCATATTTCAAAAGTTTCTATCCAATGTGTTATTCCATACATACCATGAAATGTCCTAGTTTTATTTTATTAATAAAACTTTTCCCACATTTAGTTAATTACTATTTTATAATACATGAAACCCAATAAAGGGTTTGATTCCATGTGGATTCCATTAATATTGTATTTGAACATGAATATGGAAATTGTAAATTCATGAGGCCAATTTATTGAAAATTGAAGTTGGAGAATTCTATTTTGGTTTTGTGAGATTAATAATTTGTGTAAATAGTTGAATGAAAATTTTTCTTTAAATCAATGATTATGAAATGGGATTTCACAAAGATTTATAATTATGAGAATGTAATTTCAAATAATGCTATGTTTTTTTAAAAATTAATTGTGAAAATTTTAAAAATATTATAATCAATAAGATTAGTTCTTTTTATAAGAAAAAATGACAATTATATAAAAATTGAAAACTATGTATTTTTAAGGACCCATGTGGTTTTTATTCTTAATGGATGATTTGAAATGGAGATTATAATGAATTAAAATGTCAAAGTGAATTGGATCATATATAAGTGTGTAATGGAATCTATGTAGTAAATAGTAAATAATAGATGTTTTAATTGGATTTGGGGATTTCATAGATTTCTTAGTTAATGAAATGTAAATAGTAATATTTTTTTATCTCGTATGTTTTTTCTTGAGTGGTGGATCATTAATAGAAATGGTAACATCTATTTTGTTGAATCCTATTTTTTTAGGGTTAAGATGATAGTGAAAAAAAATCCCTAGTTTGATTGAAATATAATGGTTAATATAAAGGTGATCATGGGCACCGGGACGATATATGTGTAATGATTAATCCATGGGTGAACATGGCCCCCAGGTGGATGTACCCTAGGTATGGGTATATTACCCCTGGGTGCCAGCTATTTTTTCTAGGATGGGTATATTACCCCAGATGGAATATGGGTTGGCACTGTCAGCATGACATTATCAGATATACCCTAACACTGTTCAATGTAGGTATGTACCATTGTTGGGTATCATCATAGGAGACCTATTTCTATAATTGTTTATGAATAAAGTTTAAAATGTTTATAAAAATTTATTTATAAGTGTTAGCGTACCCACATATGCATGCATATTTTATGGATCAGTTATATTATGGATTCTATTTTATGGGAAAAAATGGGTTGTACTCAAAACCATATTTTTCCACCTTAGAAACTAGGTACCTAAGAAAATGATTCTTATTTATTGGTATATGTTTGGGGAAGTTATTAGATTCTGGGTATTAGTTTTGACTATTAAGAAGGTTCTTGAGAGATGGAATCTGGCTATGAATCCGGACCACACTCACTATTTTTCATTGGTTTGGTTTACAATACATGGGTTTTGATGTATATATTTTCTATTTATGTATGTATTTCCTAACATAACTTAAATCACTAATTTTATATAGAATGGTTCATTTCTTTATTAATCAACACTTTTTTGGATGTTTTTTATTTTGTTTATTTATATATAATTTTTTCTATTTGGTGTATTTACATAATTAGTATACCCTGATATGTTATTATAATATCCCCATTGTATAAAATTTTACTAACACTACTAGTCGATATCATCTAGCTTATGGGGATGAAATCATGCTGTATTATAGTGTTCTTATAGATAAATCACTGATTAGTGTTATAGGGAATTGGACATAACAAATAGGTATTCTAGATTTATCTTTTTTCAAAAAATTTTGGAGAAGTAGATATGATAATATGTTGTTTTCTGGACATAGTAATGAACTTTTCCCAGGATGGACACTCATGTTATAGGTGATGTTAATGATTCCAAATATAGGATTGTAGTTTATATTGATCACTTTTACTATTGATTGAATTTCACCTCATATGATATAATTGATTAGGTGGTTATTTATTTTAGAGAGGTTATCTCTAGGAATAGAATATAATGAGATGGTGTGTTCATGAATCATATTAGGAACTTAGGACTCACTTGTCATTTTCATGATTGCATGTGATTTTATACTAGGACGAAGACACATGTCATGTATTTAATGCATCTATAACTATTTAATTGATGTTTTTGTATAACTCTATAGTGATATTTCACTAAACTAATCAATTTAATGGTAAAATAAATGTTATGTGACCATGTAGATTAATTATTATATGGAATCCTCTAAATAAAATTCTAATTATTACATAAAGTGTGTATTCCTCCATAACAGGTAACTGGTAATCATATTTAATTAATCATTGATTATAAAAATCTTAGTTTAGAATACATATATTAATGTAAATTATGTGATAAATAACCTTGATTACAATAAAACACAATCTAAATAAAATAAAAAGCCCAACTTATTAAGTGGTCATACTCTATAAATTGTACTTGAAGTTTCATTTAATATATCCCTTGTAATAGAAAATTGTGGATATATAAAATAGAAAAGTGTAAAGTAAATAATGTAAACTGTTAATCCAATATATGTACATGTATGATGTAAACATAATTGGTGTTTGGTTTTGTACATTTGAATGGGTTTTTAGGGATGTTGTGACTGCTCGATTTATGTGATATACCAGTGACATAGAGACCTTAAGAATAAAATGTTATTTGATTTTGGTCTTGATTCATGTGACCTAATGATGATACTAAGGAAATGGGGTTGTATTGAGAGCCTATATTTTTTGGCCTTTTGATATGGGTTGTATAGGATATTTAAAATCTTTTTTTTGAAATCAACCAGAGAAATGACCTTGAATTGTGCTATTTATGTCTATCTGCGACCAAGATATTGTGCTTGATATATGAGTGGGTATATAAGACTAATTCTAAATCTATGTATGAGAACCTATATTGGGTTTTTTTAATGTTATATATCTTTTGACCTTGTAATGGGGGTTATTGTCATCCAATATATAGTGACCATGGTAAGATTGTACTTCTAGTCGAGGTGGGAGTATGTGGAAACCATCCTTGGATTAACTCTAGATTTGGGAGTTGGTGCCTTGTGACCATTTAGGAGGACCCATGTTAGAGGTTAGTTATTCTTTGTGAATTATAAAATGCATATTGGTATTAGTAGGTATTTGACTTATGATATAAATACATAAAGTGTCAAATAGGGTATGTGTTTTAGGAAAGATATATTCCATTGCAATTCTCAGATAAGTGCATGTGGGATAGTTGTTTTTATAAGGATAGTTATTGGATGGGTAGGCTGATTCAGACATCAGACCCCTTTAACTACCTTATGTGGGTTTTAGTGGGTTGATTGTTTATTTTCATGGATGGTGAACCTAGAATTATATAGGTGTAGCTAAAATATCTGTTATTGACCAAAGTATAAGAGGTGGTCATGGATGTGTAGATTTAGGTACATGAGATGCCTCAGGAATGATAGTACAGGTGGGGTAGATCTAGTTGATTTGAGTTGGTTTTGATATGATATGTATGGTAATATTAAAACCCATTAGTGTTAGAACTTTGGTAACATAGATAGTTTTAGGAAATAGGACTAGTAGGTTTTCAAATCCTGTTGGCTCATTATGCATATTCAAGAGAATAGTGATAGTGTAAATGAATCCTGGAATATGTTCATCATGAATCTTGTGTGATGTGTTTTCATGTGAATGGTTTTTTCTCAGTGAGATACTATGGTTTTTAAAAGAACCATTGGCACTCTATAATTTGTGAAACTGGAATAAAAAAGAGTCATGTACAGTGGATTAGGCATGAGAGCCTATTTTCATTAAACATGACATGAAAGAGATTCATTTAGTTCTTCATGATCAGGTTTCAGGGGATAATGAAACTATATAACTATTATAATACCATAGGTAATGTATGTTTTAGATAGGAATAATATCATTTTTCTTTTGGTTTTTGTGGTATGATAATTTGTTCCCAAGATGCTAATTGATAATTAATTCATGTGTATGTTGAGGGACAACATGGGTTTGATGAGGGCTTATAGCCTGGTGACCTTGGGACTTGGTTGAGAATCTCAATTTCCCTAGGGTAGGGATATAATAATGGGTTGTTGGGGGTGTGATGACTCAACCTCTCCAGGGTTAAAACTCAACGGAATCATAAGAGGTTGATGCAATAGATATGATAGAGAATGGATTAGAAGGATAATCATGAAAGTGATTTAAATGATATGTATTGGGGTAATTTATATAGGATTGATAATGTAATATATATAGGGCATGAACCTAGCATCAGTTATTTAATGGTGAGGACCTCATGGTTGGAATATTCCTCAATAGATATTGTGAAAGGAATTTCCATGAGCTGGTAATAAGTGATGGATTAAATTTTATAATAACACTAAAGGATGAAAAAACCAAACCATTTATACCCTTAATGCTCAATGATGGATGGAGTGAAGTATATATAGGTTGAAAAAAGGTCAAGGATGTGAATATAAAGATACTATTTTTGTCGGGTGCATCAAGTTAGTCTTAAATTTTAGGCTTTGTATGGGTAGTACCGGAGGTGCGTGACATTGATCAATGGATGTTTTTATAAAATTATGATGTCTAATAATAAATGAGATAAAATTAAATATAATAGTTAGTTAATTATAGACATAAAATCTGGTGTTGTATTATATGGGGTTTGAGCATCTGCCTCATGATAGAATGAATTGAGGTGATATAAACAAGATTTGGTCGGTGGTGTGTTGATTCTCGTGGTATAAAAATGGTGGAAATGGATGGCTGATGTCTTGACCATGGAATTCCATTATTCAGTCATGTTAACAGTGCATCCATGTCTAGATCAAGAGTTTATGGAAAAATTCAACTAGTGATGGTTAAACTTTTGTTCTTTTGTTTAATTAGACATGGTTGGTTTGAAACTATAGTGGGTTCATAATTTTAGGTATGATAAGTGTGTTCTAGAGGTTGGTTTGCATGTTTTGTGGAAAATCCATTCCATTTGGAAGGATTCATGGACAATTTTTGTTCATATAATAGTTTTCTAAATCAGGTATGATGAGGGGTACTGGTATTGGACCAGTGATTTCTTGAATGTTGGGTTGTGGTGCATTGGAATCCTTGTTGGGAGTGTTATAGAATGTTGAGATTGATTTTTAGTAAAAAATATATAGATATGGGTGTTATTATGGAATAGATTTTTCATCCATGGGTTAGGTCTTATGATGGGGAGCACCATAGGTAGTATGATCAATTGGATGAACTCACCATAGTAATATTGTTGTAGATTGGTGTGAAAAAGAACCTCATCAGTGTTACAATGATGATTTTATGTGGTGTATATGAGAATTCATTGTCATAACATGCCCCTTGAGTGGAAACGAATTATAAAAGTAGATTAGAAGATCAATTGACCGACTGACAAGACTTTTCAATGATTATAAGTGTTATGGTGGAGAGTTTTTATGACCTTTGTGTATGGAGAAGTTGGAATTTATAGGGGGAATTGAAACTTCATTCCAATGATGGTTCCTATCATGAACTATCATAAGATGATAATATTTAATGGTTAGACATCATAATGCAATGTTTTGGGAAATTATATGAGGTCTGAGAGGTTCCTTTTGAATTTTGGAGTGTCTTGTGAGATTTTAGTTAATTTTTAGAGACTTGTAAGTTTTTATTTTGGTTTGGTTTAGTGAACATTGTTTAGGAAAAAACCTAAAATACCCTAAGTGTGAGGATACTTTTGGATAAATTTCTACGTATAATGGTTCGATGGATCCAATGGTTAACACATTATTTTTTGGAAACTGCATGGATTATATAGGGATTGAGTCTTAGTAGATGGTTGTTGAAAACCTTGGGATTTGTTATAGTGGGTTCAAGAGCCGATTTACATGGATGGTTCATGGTTGGTATATAAAAACCCATATTTTAATACATATTATTTCATGATAAATTCCACAATGTTACACATAAAAAAATCTTAAAATAACTTTGATCATAGTTTCATTGAATTATTAGGAATATAAAATATCAACTTAACATATGGATATAACAACATTATTGAAACATCATTGTCTTGCTCTAAAATTCCATTTCTCTTCTAAAACGACTTGAGATACCCTAAGAAAATAAAATAAAAAAGGGGTGTTAAATAATTCCCGGTAAGGTAATAAAAAATAATAAAATTAATAATGTATTACATGTTTGTCAATAGGCATTTCAATGGGAAATTTTTTGGGGATAATCATAAAGACGAGCATCGAAGCATGATATATGATGATAACATATAGGAAAAATGGGAATTTGGAAACACCATAAAAAAGGAATCATAAACATAGTTCAAGTTTAGATACCAGTAAAAAATAGCACAGTGCTTTAAGATAACCACTCACACACCATACATGGAATCTCATGGTACAAAAAAATAACCAATTACTTAGAGGGATATATAATTATGTACCCACCTGTCACTTTCAAATCATATACATGCATAAGTATTCTATATTAATCATTTAACATAGGATCATATTTATTCACTATTATGCCCATGATTATGGATTGATGGATACATACATGTATTCCTACAACCAATAAATTATTTCTAAATATAGGTGTATACCCATGATTGGAAATGTGGATGAGTATTCTCAAAATAGATGTTTGGAATGGAAAATGTAGGATAATTTCATTAGCATAACAGGGGTAATTAGTTATCAATTAGAGGGTTTAATGATACTGAAAATGATATATAAAAACTATTATATAATAACGGAAAAATATGGATATGTAATAATAGATTTAAATAGGAAAAATTTGGTATTAAAAGGAAAAATACAATGAAGTTTCCTAAATGAATAGGATAAGCATAGGATCCCATACTTTGAGAGGGTGTTTCTAAAAACATAATAGGATATTATTGAGAAATAGGTGGAATATTTATTGGGATCTACAAATGGATGTGTAAATTATATTTGTGATAATTTTTTTAGTGAATAAAAATTAGATTTGGGATTGTATATATAGAAAAAGATAGGGGAGTTATTTATTATTTTCTAATTATAGGGTTTAAACTCTATACAGTAATTTATTCAAAACCACAAACCATCCCATGGTTATTGATCATGGATTCAAAAAATGTTATTTTTTTAATTATTTACATGTTTATAAGATGATATTATTATTTTTACATATGGTGATTTGGATGCAAGTGAAATTCATAAGGAATTTATTTTAAAACCATAATATATAGTATAGGTTTTGGGGGATTCATAAATGATTTAAAAAATTAATCAAATAAACTAAAATAAAAATTATTTTAAAGGAGAATTATATATTTGGACATATATACATGTTATGTTATATAATACATCACCTTTGGGTCATTATGATTTCAAAACACACACTATAGATTTATACCGTATTTAATGTTGACCAAAAAATTAAAATATCTCCAAATATTATTAAGAAAATAACCGCTAGATAACATATATGTCTTAATTTCAAAAATAATATTTATTTTATCCATGAAATATCTAATTATGGTTATTTATACTTTTAAAATAAAAATACACATTTATTGAAAAATATCGGATGTTTTGACAATAATAGTTTTCTAACCAATAAAAAAAATTATTTTTTGACATTATAAAAATATATTATCATTTATATTTAGTAGAAAAATATTTAATAATAATTTTTTATAAAAATATAATTTATTTCAAAAATCATTTCTTTTATAAAAATATAGTGTCTTGATTGAAACTATACATTTCCCAAAAATACACCCCGTGTTTCATCATATCAGAATATAATTTTATCAAAATAATTATTTAACCATTTAAAAATTAATATAAAAAATATTTATATATATTAAAATTTTTTATTAAAAGAAGTATAAAAATTCTTATTGTTATGTTATTGATTCATAGCCTTTTATTACATAAGTAAACTCCCAATGTGTAAGTTTGGTGATTGTGAGATTTTCATGGGGTAGTTCGATGTACATTGATCGGGATATGATCTGGATATGATTGGAATTATTCCATAAATGGTTTAGCATATTATTTAGTTTTTTAATCATGGATTGTGATTGATCAAGGTAGATTCTCAGTGATTGTACCTCCCTTGAAAGCTCTGATATATTGGCTTCAAAGGGTATGATTCTACTAGTTGAGTCCATCACATATTTTATCTTTACAAATTGAACATTTTCATTACATTATATATAAACTAATAATAAAAACAACATTCAATGGAAAAATATTCAATTAGTATTATTATTATTATTAATATTAATCTGAGCAGATTTAACATTCAAAAATAGCCAAATAATAGAAAGTGTTATCAATTAGCACATTATAAAAGAAATACATTTATTCATTCAAAAAGGGAATTTAATTTATAAAAGATTATGTCACTAAATTATACCCCCTCCATAGATTCCATCTTGAAAATTTACATTTCATACACTAAATCAAATGACGGTACTTCGGTTTTATTTCCTCTTCCGGTTTCCATGCTTCCTCCTCAAATATGTGGTTCTTCAATACCATTTTTATAATGAAAGTTTTCTTATTTCATAGAAACTTGTCTCTAGGATCAATGATATTCATTGGGTAATACTCATATGAAATTTCATTCTATAATGATTCCTCTGTTGTTTTTATTATCTATGTGTGGGTTTGATATGTATGTCCTCAAGAGGGACAAATAGAACAAATTGTGGACTTGAGATGGGATATGTGAGTGTTCTAGTCAATAATCCTTGAATCAAATGTTTTCAAGGATATAAAAGGGTCTGACGTATCAAGGACTAAATTTTCACTTCTTCTCAAATGAAATTATTTTTATTCCATGAAGATATACAAATGAACATTTAACCCTAAAACTTAAACATCAGGACTCATCGTCGATTTTCAACATGTATTTTTTGTTGAATTTGTGTAGAATTGATATGATATTGAAATGTTTTCACCCTCTCTATTATATCATGGAGAAGATCATGTACCACTGTATTTTTATCCCCAAAATCATACCAAGTTTTGATGTATGAAATATATTCACACAAAGATCCCAATAAGGTGCATTTTAAATTCTTGAATTGAAATTGCTGTTATATGATAACTCCACTAGAGGAAGGTGTTGGTCCCAATATCATGGAAATTATATTGAACATGATCTAAACCTATCTTTTGGTGTTTAAATAGTCCATTTAGTATGAACATCCCTATAAGGGTGATATGTAGTGTTGATGATCATTTTTGTATTCAATTATTTCTAAAGCCTTCAAAAAAACTTATGGTAAACTGCATATCTCGATTAGATATAATAAGAGGTGGCACTCTATATAGCCTTAACTTTTCCATTATATATATATATATATTTGTGACTAGTTAAAGAGTGAAATATTCCTTTATATCAATGAATACCACTGATATTGTAAGGTTATGAAATACCACCATGAAGGAATTATTTCCTCTAGATATCATGAGTAGACCTATGACAAAATCCATTGTTATGTTTTCCCATTTATATATTGGAATAGGAAATGGTTTAACCATAAGCATATAAAATTATCTTTTAGCCTTGAATTTTGGGTATCCACAACATTGAGATACAAATTACAATATCTCTCTCTTCATATAATCACATGAGAAACGTTTCTTCATATATCTATACATCATAGTTCTTCCTTGATGAATATAAAAGGATGATCAATGTGAATCATCCTTGAGTTTCCTCTATAGTTCTAATTATTATGGGACACATATCCAAGTTCCGATCCTTATAACTCTATCTTAACCAATGTTTATCTCTAGAATATTCACTACCTAATTCTATAGCACCTCACCATATTAGTGATCTCCCTTGATCCTTTAATTAATGGATGGTTTAGTAGGTATTTGAGTAAGGTTGGATTACGATCCTTTTATTATTACCTCATCCATTTTTTGTATTACCAAGATAATTATATACTTCATAATCCCCATCATGAATAGAGTTACATGATCTTTTCAACTCAAAGAATCTACCACATTTTTTACTTTTCTAGGATGTTATTAATTCACCAATCATAATCCTATATAATCTCTAAACACCTATATTAGTGCATATTATTCTATTTTTTTTTGAATTTATACTTGAGAATTTTTTTAAATTTTTATATGTCACACTTATCTGTATAAATATAATTTTTTAAATTAATTAATGTCAAGATATCCTTCTTCAATTATATATCATGGTATGGGTTGTTCAGCACATGGATATATAGTTATGGGGAGGCATAATCTATCACTTTTTCAGATTTCATGAGTACATAACCAACTCCCTTTCAAAATGAATTGTTGTAGACTAAATATTCTTCCTGAGTAGTGGGAAATGTGAGAACATGTACATTGATAAGCCTCGTAATCCCCTCTACAGAACATTCCTTATATTCTTCATTCTAGAAAATCATGACTCCTTTTCATGTTCTCTTCGTTAGGGTTCTTGAATGTAAATAAATGATTTTATGAAATTGGTGATAGTATATAGTAAATATAAAGAAAACTATTGATTTTTATAAAATAGGTTGGTCATTCAAATTTTTCAATTTCCTCTATTTTTTAAGGTTCCATAGATGTCCCTTTACTGATGATAACATAAACCAAAAATGTAACTTACTCAAACAATAATTCACATTTAAAATAATTTTCAGGCATTTTTTCACCTGACAAGGTCCTCAAAACCGTATTCAAATTTCCCTTATATTCCACTATAATTTTTTAGTAATTGAGAATATCATAAATAATGATTATAATTTTTTTCAAGGTAATCCATAAATACTCTATTCATGAATTCTATGATTATGTATATAGAATTATTGAGCCTAAATGACATCACTATGAAGTCATAGTTCTTGTAAGATGTACAAAAATCAGTATTTGAGATATCCTCCTCCTTTACCTTAACATGAAATTCTCCTGACCAAGATCCACCTTAGATAAATACTAGGATACACATATCTAATCAAAAAATTCTTCAATCCATGGAATATAATACTTTTTAATTATCAATATCTTATTGATCTCATGATAATCAATGGAATGGATCCTGGACCCATCATTATTATTGATGAAGAGGATCAATGCACCCATAGTGAATATGTTGGTTGTATAAACCTGTTATATAGATTATCATATAGTACCTTTTATATCTCATCACATTCAACAATTATTATTCTATATAGAGTCTTGGATACTAGAAAATATCATGGTATACACTAAATTGAAAATTAATAATTTCATCTTAATGGAAGACCAAGAAAATATGCGAGAAACACATCATTTTGTACTCTCACAATGGGCATGTCTCCAAGGATGATCTTTTCCATAGTCTCAATAATTTGAGAAATGTATTATTTTCATATGGCTATAATATCCATGATTGAGATGATGAAACTAAGGAATATTCATCATTCTCTATGGAAGTGTATAGAATTAGAGTGTGATTTGTGATGAGAAGGGTTATTTTCTTCTCTCACCTATTTATGTTAGATCTATATAAGGATACCCAATCCATTTCCAGAATAGAATTAAATTAGACTAAAGGGAGTACCACATTGTTTTTAGGAAGTTTAGCACACAAATTCTAATAGGGAATGAGTTATATACTTTAGATTTTATAATTTCATCATTTTCCATTTTCACTAATATTTTTAATTCCATGATTTTTGGTGGTTTTTGAATAGTTATAGAAAACATGCGAGATATGAAGGAATTATTAGAACTAAAATAAAGTAGTACATAATATACTATTTAAATAACAACTACTATACCTATCTTCACTTAATTGTTAGGATCAAAATTCATAGTTATGATGGTATAAGCTATCCCTTACCCTCTAGGACTTGGAGGTTGTAGTATTAGATGGACATAAACAACCAATCACTTAGTGAAATGATTCAAAATGTTTACTTAGTCCATGTAATTGAAAAAGTGGAAAATGGGTTGAGGGTTGACCAATGAAATCCCTCCTTCCATGAAATTTTTGGGTTTCACCCATTAGTAATCGATAGCTAGGTTCCCTTCCTTCACACACCTAACACATTTCCTCATTTCCTTCTGGAAATATCCATGGTGATTCTTCTCACAAATTTTGAAAGTGGGAAGTTGATATTTCATTCCAAAATTATATTTATTAATTACACTACCAGAATTAATCTTCAATTTTTTCTCCTAAACCTTATGAGACCGTTGAGATTACCATATCTCTATTTTAGTTTTCAGGGAACATCAAAAAAATTTATTGTAGTGGTTAATGTCTTGAATTTTCATGGATTTACATAGACATAGATTAATTACACCAATGAAACGGTCAATATTACATTCTTGGGTAATGAAAATATAAATTAATATGAATAAATAATGTATAGTTTTTCTCATTCTGATGGATAGATTTTTCAAACATTTTATATAGAGAATTGAAATTCATCTCTATTTCATGTATGAGAGTGTGATGAAAATATTTATTGAATTTTTTATGAACTCATTCAACTCCATCACTCTAATTTCTACCTCAATCTTAGTATTTTTGAGTACCTTCCACCATTAATCAGATTCTCGATCCATATAGTGAATATCCATGAGAAATTTTTCATTCTCAAGTCACTGAAGTTTATAAAATAGATTTTAAATGAATTTGATACATTTTTTCAATAATTAATGGATCAAAATATCCCTTGTAATTTAGAGGCATTTTCTCATAATGATCGTAATGTCAAAATTCACTTTATTCTGGGGACTTGTGTGTACCTCCATATTTAGGTTTCGTTTAAAAACATGAGTCAATTGAGAATGTATATCCATGATTTTTGTGATTCATATTCCATTGGGATGGGAATCTTTATATTGGTAGTCATCACATTTCCCCTCACATTAGTTGTTGAATCAGATCCTCCTATATCCATCCATTAGCTAGAATATGGGGAAATATATGGATTTGTATTTGTAAACTATTTTAAACATAAATAGGAAAACATTAAAATTAAGTGTATAACTAATAATTAAAAAATATTAATTAACTTATGAATTTGTAGGTTTCAATATATGGTTTACATTATCTATTTTATAATAAAAAATGATATGGTAATTTTTATTCCCATATTGATGGTTCATAATGAGCTTGTGAATTTTTAAAAGAATATACATCAGGAGTGTCAAACCATCCATGAATCATGCCCCGTTGTCATGCACCAGTCCACTATCAAGTCTAGCTAAATATGTTTATGTTGATTTTGCTACCATAAGAATATTTGTGCTAGATACTTGTCCACTTTAAGTATATATAAGGTGGTATTTTCAGGGAAACCACATACCCATACATTAAAAAAATTATGGATGTTTTAATATGTTTAGTATTATCTCTAAGTGTTTCTGAAGGGTTTTGTAATACTAATACCAAAAATAAATAAACTTTTCTCTGATGCCATCTATGACAACCAATATTTTAACACACATTATAACTTGATTTATTACATAATGTTACAGATAATACAATACCAAAATATCATAAACCCTAGAATATTCTGGATATTAGGTACTCAATATATCAACTTGACATGTAAATATATCCACATTATTGAAAACTTCTTAAATATACTCTTAAATTCCATTTGTCTTTTAAAGCTACACAAGATAACCTGGGGTAACACATAAAAATGTGAAAACCTATAAAACAATTGAGTAATTAACATATAAAATCATGAATAAAATATTTCATTTTATTCCATAGGAATTTAAATGGGAAATAAAATTAGGGAAAATCCTAAACAAGAATATTGAAGCATGATATACAATGGTAAAAAAAGTGACATAGGTATGTGGAAACAACATAAAACATGGAATCATAAATATAGGTCAAGGATAACATTGAGGAAAACATAACATTGATTGATTATGATAACCTCTTATTAATAATACATGGAATAACATGATATTAAATCATTTCTGAATGCATTGGAGGGCTATATAATGTTTTCTCCATGTGTCACAATAATATGAAAAACATGCATAAGTTTTCCTCATATATCATTAAAAATATGTTCATATTTTATCAATTTTAATCTAGTTATTATGGAGTTTATAAAAAATTCACTTAAATATCTAATCAATATAGTGTAGGCACATTTACATGAATACCCTTCAGTAGAAATGGGTGAGAATATACACAAAAAAATTTCCCAGGGGTAATTATAGGATAATTTGGGTCATATAACGGGGGTAATCAATAATTCATGGGAGGAATTAATGAGAGTTAAAGGGTTATATAATAACATGGATCTAAAAAAGGCTGTAATAGTGATATGTAAGATAATAAACCAATAATATAAATTAGTAATTTAAAGTAAAAAATAAAATGAGGGTTCTTTAATAAATAGGAGGAGAGGATTTCTTAACTTGGGTGGGTTTCACCAAATGTTTTGGGGGTCATTATAGAGATATTTGAAGAAACATTGGGGTTATCTAGATAGTTAATATTGTATTATAGTCATTATCCATGGTTCTTTATTGAAGATAATTTGGAGTTTGTGTGGGTTTATTTAGAAAAATATAAGGGTATTCTCTATTATTTTCCTAGCATTGGTTTTGGACTCTATAGAATAAAGCATTAAAAAAACATAACTTCACATGTTTTATGCCAATAATTTCTAGCAATGTGATGTGGTTTAATTATTTTGAAATTTAATTAAATTATCTCACTAAAATATTTCCCCTAGTTAGGTGGATGTGAGTCGTTGTTCATAAATA
Source organism: Viscum album (assembly GCA_963277665.1). Classification (NCBI taxonomy): domain Eukaryota; kingdom Viridiplantae; phylum Streptophyta; class Magnoliopsida; order Santalales; family Viscaceae; genus Viscum; species Viscum album. Next base: position 457,986,385 of record OY728141.1, on the reverse strand, counting down.
ATTGATTTTAAAACCACAATATAGAATATAGGTTTTGGAGGATTTATAAAAGGATATTAAAATTGATAAAGTAACATTGATACATATTATTTTAAAGGATATGTATATGTTTGTCCATGAGTACCCTTTATGGAATATATTATATAAAATTTGGTTGATTATGAAGTCATAATAAACCCATATATTTATAGCATATTTAATTTTGACCCAAACATTTAGTTGTCTCCAAAATTTTTTAAAAAATAATCATTGGATTATTTTTAGAAGGTGATTTAAAAAAATATATTTAGTTTATCCAATTAAATATATATGTATGATAATTTAAACTATCAAGTCAAAAATCCTCATTCACTGAAAAATTATGGTTTTTTATAATAACAACTTTCTGACCCTTATAAAAAATTACTTTTTGTGTTCCTAAAATTTTATAATCATTTATATTTAATATTTTTTAATAATAATATTTTATACATAATAATTTATTTCAAAAATTCATGAATTCAAAAATATATTAGTTTTATTGAAATAATACATCATTAAAAAATATAATTTTTGTTTGATCGTAATAGATTTTAATTTTTATCAACCACATTATTTAATAATTTGAAAATAAATAGTTAAAATGGGTAAATATAATAATTTTTTATTTGAATAAAATATTCAAATTCATAATTATAGTGTGTATATAAAGATACCTTCATTACACCAGATAATTCCTTAAGGGTAGTGTGCATGATCATGAGATTTTTAAGGGGTGGTTTTTCATTCATTATTTGGGAAATGATTTTGGTGAGATTGAATGTCTATCATAAATAGTATTTATCATGATAATGTTGTTGAAACATGGCCTGATCATGATAAACGGTAAAGAAAAATGATGTTATATCCCTCATAATATTTGATAAATGGGATTCATTATGTACAATTCTACCGGTCGTGACTATCACTTCATTTTCTTGGATCAATTGGAATTTATCCAAATACTATATGTGTAATTGGAAGATGATAAATTCTCAAAAACTATAATATCAATAGTTATGATGTTGAATGCACTTTTAAATCCAACATGATTTAGCATTCAAGAATAACCAAATAAGTTCATGTGATTTCAACATCCAAATTAAAAAAAAATTATTAATTAAAAAATGGAATATAATTTTTAAATATTTGGGTCATTATATTGTAAAACCTGAAGACGAACCATGTATTATGGAGTATTTTTGGATAGTGTTGACCACATGCTTTTTTTATGGTTTGAAAAATTGTGAACCCCGTAAAAGGTGAATGTTTATCCTTTTTCCCTTGTAATTTTAAAACCCCAAACCCCTTGTTTTATCCTCTCCATTTTCCCAGAATCCCCTATGTGATGCCCCTCCCACTCCTCTCTTCCCATGGGGAAATATCCCCCATCTCATGTCTATTTCTTCTTTTATCACAGGAAATAATGAATTCTTAGTAAGGAAATGACTCCCTTACTATCCTATTTATTTTTCACCTATTTTTATTGCTTCAATTAAGTAATTTAGAGACAATTAAATAGAATTTTTTTGGTATCATCTTGAGATGATGGTCCTTCTATGAAGCTTAACTTGAAGATGTCCTAAGACAAAGTTTTCATGTTTTCACCCATTTTATTATCGGGGTTCTATAATTTAGTGATTTTTTCAAAAATTTTAAGCTAAATTAGTATTTTGTACTTATATTTTTAGTTTTTGTTGATAGGAAATCATCCCATGTTGGTTTCAGGAGATTAGAATAGACATAGAATAATGGTTCCAATTTAGGTGTGATGGGAGTACCTTAAGATTTAATTGAATTTTTTGCCTACATTTTTTAATTTGGTTAAATAGTTTTATATTTCTAATTAATTATAATTCTATTATAAATAATTACTGTTTTTTGCTTGGATGCATGTTTTGAATATGTGTGGTTTGAGAGTTATTCATGAATATAATCAATCACAAAAAAGTGGGATCCTAAACAAATTCATTTGAGAAGATTATTTGAAAGAGGTTAATGATCCCTTTTAATTAACCCAGAGTTTATTCATGTTTTGTAGGTTCATGTGCAATGAATCATTCTAACCATTAAATATAATAACCATGATATATTTTAGAAATTAATTTTTTTCCTCATTTTTTAAATTGCCTTTGATCTAATATTTCTACATTAATAAAGAGGTTGATTCCAAGTGAATACACTTAATCTAGGATTTCATAATGAATATATAAATTTTCAATTCATGTGGACTCTATAAAAAATGATGTTGGTGTATCATAATTGGGTTTCATGAAATTTTTAATTTACAAAAGGGATGAAAGGGGGTTTATGTTAAGATCATTGATTATAAAATAGGATTTAACTATCATTGATAATCATGACAATGAAATTTCAATGAATATTTGATTTTTTCAAAAATAATTTTGAAATTTATAAAATGATTATGGTTGAAAAATAATAGTAATATATGATATCAAATATTTATGACCTTAAAATGGAAAACTAAGGATTTTGAGGAACCCGATATGTTTTTGATACCATATGGATGTTTTAAAAATGGAAATTTGAATTAATTGATATATTTTAGTGAATTGGTAACATTTAAGTGTGAAATAGAATGATTATAGTGAATGATATATAATATAAGTGGTAAATAAATTTATCCATCACTTGGTTTCATTAGTTAAGAACCTAGAAATTTTAATTTGAAAATATAATATGTTGTACTTGAGTTGTGGATAATTAATTGAAATGGTAAAAATGGTATTGTTGGATTTTGTTTATTCTTCATGGTAACTTCTATAGTGAACATTCCCCTAGTTTGAAACATGTGTGATGGTTAAAAATAGGGTGAACATGGACCCCAATTGGATATATGTGTGATGGTTAATCATGGGGTGAACACAACCCCTAAGTAGATGATGGGGCCTCAAGGATTGATATATTACATTTTGGTTCTACTTTATTGGTCATTGATTGGTATAATACATATGTTAGGAGATGGATTAGAAAATCCATTATGATGTGATCAAATACACCCTAGAACTGGTAGATGTAGATATGTAACATTCATGTGTTTCGCCATGGGAGCTCATGATTAGCATTTATTAATGATTTTTCTTAACTTTTTTACTGTTTTTATTTATAACTATTTGCTTGAGAATATCTAAATGTAAAATTTATGCATGGGTTATTTTAGGGACACTATTGGTGGTGTCTTACCTAGTTATACTCACACCATTCTCATATCGATATTAAACATTGTCATCCATGAAGATGTTACTTATTTTCAGATACATGTAAAGAAAAGGAGAACAGTTATTAGTATATTTTATGTTCCTATGATGAAGCATGAGAGTTTGGACTAGTATAGGAGTTAAGACCATCTTCATATGTTTCCTTAGTTTTGGCTTCCATCCTTTGTGTTTTGATGTATATGTAGTCTTTTTATGTGTCCATTTCCTTATATATAGTATATAATTCATTTGATATTAAATGATTTATTTATTTATTCATTGGAACATGCATGGATGTCCCTCATTTTATCCATTTATTTGGTATTGTATCTATTTATTTTTTTCTAACATTGGTATACTCTAATATTTGAGTATAGTCTCCCCACTATTCCATTTTGACCCATGCTTCAAGTCGATCACATCTACCATATGGGGAGGAGCATGTGAGATATTGTAGCAAACCTATGGTCTTGAAAGCATTTATTGGTATGGTTTGGAGGGATGTTGTAGAGTGGTATGAGATAATTCACATTCTTTTAATATTTGGGGGGAGGTGTACATGAGAAAAATATATTGTTTGGATGTGGAATAGAACATGTATCAATTACTTGTCACCACACCTATGAGGTATGTTCATGATTATAGGGATGAGATTGGTGTTCATCCTAGCTGATTTTGCTATTGATATTATTTTACCTTTAGTGATACTATTTCTTGAGAGGATATTTATATATAGGATTTTATCTCTTGTCCATGTATATAAAGAGGGTATGTGTTCATGCATTATATAAGAAAAATAGGACTCACATGTCATTTTCATGATTTTTTGTGAATTTTTACCTTGATGAGGACATGGTTCGACTACTTATAGTGTTCACAACCATTTATACAACGAATCTATGTAAGTGTATATTGGAATCTTTCTGAATAGGTCCAATAAATTAGAAAAGACATGTTATGTGACTACATTTCATAAATATAATGAGGTGTCACCAAAATAAAATACCAATTGAAAATTAAATAGTTTATTCCATAATAACATGATATTTACATCATATTTAACAAATCCTCATCTATGAAAATATTAAGTTATAGTAAGTACTTAAATAAATATGTGACAATTTACCATTAGTACAATATGGAATCAATTGAATAAAATTACATATTCAAATTATAAATTGATTTCATATATAACTTTTTTTGAAGTGTCATGTAATAAAACCATTGTTATATAAATATTTATATGTAAAATTGAAATGTGAAATGGACTTAGTTTAAATTGTGATTATAATATTTATATATATATATGGGGAAGACCAAGTGGTTGTTTGGTGTAGGAACTATTTATAGGAAACAAGGGCTATTGATAGGGGTTTAGTTATGTGATATCCCTATGATTTAGAGACATTAAAATGGAAATGCAGTTCAATTAATGTCACAGTTTCTTTGAAATGACATTATGTATCCGGAAAATAGCACTTGAGTGACATATTTTGTTTAAAGGTATTATGATATGATGTTTCTGGGGCAGTGAAAATCATTTTTTATTTATATTAGAGAAGTGTACTTGAATTGTGTTGGTTATGACTACTTGTGACATAAATAGTGTTCTTGACCTGAGAGTGGGTAGAGTACACTTGGATTGAACCTATGTGTGAAACCATTTAGTGGGTGGTTAGCATGATTGATGTATTTTTTCTTTCTAAAGAAGCAAAGAATCATCTAGGGAGCCATTAACATTATAATATAGGACTTATATGCTACTTGGGGGAGACCAGTGACCTTAATTGGTGTCACTCTAGATTTAGGTAGTGTTACCTTAAGACCTCCATACATTACCCATGAGAGGGGTTAACTGATATTTGGGAGTTAAACTAGGAACCAAGGTAGGGGTATATTTTTAGATTATGATATTAGTACAGAAAGTATGATAATAGGATTTTGGTTTATCCATGTTATATGACATTTTAATTTTTTTATATGAACTTATGATCTAATGATTTCAGTCATTATCATTATTTTAGGAGGATCGTGCAAATTCTGAAACCTAACCATGGTAACTCCCTATTTTTGTTTTCATGGGGTTGATCAATGAGGATCGTCAATGGTAGACCTGGAAATTTCATAGTTTTCTTAAATTCTCATTTGGTGAAAAATGTACAGGAGTTTATTGGGTATGTGTTGATTTCCTTATATTAGATTCCTAGGGAATGATATTATAGGAGGTATAGTTCTACTAACTATGAGGTGGCCATGATATGAAGTGAATGTGAAAAATAAAACCATACAATGGATTGGGTGATTGTAATGTGTAAATTCATTATAATATTGAATGAAAATAACCCTATGTTTTATAACTTTAGCAATGGATTAAATTTTTTAGGACATGACCAATCGAGTTCCTAACCCTGTCCACTTAGGATGTTCATTCATGATTTCAATGATAGTGTAAGTGAATCCCACTAGAGCTTTTAAATTATATTTGAGTGATGATTGTTCATGAGAATATTTTTTTTGTGGTGAGATTATACAGTTTTGAAAATTATTAAGGGTTCCCTATGCTTGGTGAAATTAGAATATGGTAGAGGCATGGATATTTGCTTAGGCACATGAGATGATATTGGTGAAACATGTCCCTTTGGAGATCAAATTTGAGTTTTTTGGATGGCTTTCATGGGAGAATGAAACGATTTACCATTGATTAGTTAAAAAAATCATGCATTAGTGAGGGTAATATCCATTTTTTATGGTTTGGGTAGTATATGAGTGTATAATTGAGATGATAAATTAAAGGGGAGTCATGTGTGGGATGCGAGCTTACATGGGTTCGATGAGGGGGTTGTATTCGAAGTAGTATGGGGAATTGTTTGAGATTTATGATATACCTATAGTAACAGAATATATTGTGGGTGGATCAAGTGTGATGAAACAAATAGTATGGGGTAAACCATCAAAAAATATAAAGTGGTTATTGTTACAAATAAGGGAAGGTATGGATCTGGAAAATCATAATGTGTGTGGTTCTGATGGGATTTTTTCGGTCAGAACCCTATGAGTGGTTAAGTTATAGCTAGATGGTGTGAAAACCATTATTAATAGTTTAATAGTCTACCCCTCATCATTGAAATATTCCTCTATAGTTATCAGTATTGTTCTTCCTATGAGTTGAGAAGATGGAAAAAATTACCTTTCATAATAATTCTCATGGATGAGTAACCATGGACCCATCTAACTATCATGTTCTATTTTAGATGTAGCATGGTACATGGATATCAAAAAATTTTCTAGATATGATACATTTAGGATAATTATATGGTTGGGAGTATCAATTTGGTTATGAATGTGAGTCTATGTGTGGGTTGGATTAGAGGTTTGTGATATTGATTAATGGAAAATAATTACGATGTTTTGATGTCACTAAATAAATGATATCCAATTAAATGAACTCCTCAGTGAATTATAGGTATAGAATAAGTTGTGGTATTAGTTATGGTCTATGTATAATACTTGGTCCTAGATGAATTGAGGTTATATGAACATGACTGGGTTGGTGGTGTGTCAATAGTCATGGTATAGAAATGGTAGAAATAGACAGTTGATGGTTCAACCATGGAATCTCACTACAATATGGGTATTTTTTTGGGTGGTAATGTTTTGATGAATAAAATATACCATCAGGGTCTATGAAATCATGGTTACGTGGATTAAGAATATGTCGATGGGTGAGCCCATGTATTTGTTTTGGAAAAATCATCTAGGTAAGGATTGAATTGTGTTCTTACGTGTAATTGGAATCGGTGGGTTAGAATTTTTTTTTGATAAATAATTTTTTGATTAATGGGTGAGTTTATGAGGTTGAATATAGTTTTTAAATAAATTTTCATATTATTTTAATGATTCTTGGCTAGCGGTGGTATGCTATATTTTTATAAAATAGAGAATTATGGAATCCCAGCTTTTTATTACATAACTTTTCATTTCATTTTACAAATAGAGTATATTTAAATTCTAGTGTCTTGGAAATCAGGAACATAATACATGAAAACATAAAAAAAAAATCTTCTAATACACTTGTAAGGATTCATCATAGGTTCATTCTATGTATAATTAGTGCATCTCATATCCTAAAGACATATATAAAGGAAAGGGTGAGCAGAAGGCCCACTATGGAAAATAAGTGAAACAATTTACACGTGAACTTGAGCAATATAAATAAGAACATGGGGAATATCATAAAGGTATGATAAAGAGTAATATAATAATATCAATAACCTGAAACATAACTTTAAAATATGTCTACAGCATTTAAATTATACATTCAAAAAACATGTCATCTCCATATATTAATTTCTTTAACCAATGGATTAGAGGGATATCCATGAGAAACATTAAAATTTACTTATTTTCATGTGATCCACATATATCTTAATCAAACATTTCACAAAAAACCCACATAGAATGAATTAAATGGGTATCATGTCAAAATCATGACGTTTTAAAAAGTGCTTGATAAAGATCATTATGTAATTTATAACCCACGAAAAGGGGATTAGGATTTAATTTATGTTAATTATAGAATAAAATATATCATTTTTTTTACCTTGGTTAATACCTCTAGAAATGAAATAAGTTTGGGTATTCACAAAACTAAAATAAGAGAATTTCTTGAGACAAAAAGAGATATTTTGAGACGAAAATTTTGTAGCATAACAGCTATACAACAATGTATTAGAAAAAATTAAAAAGAGATGGGAAAGAGGTCACAAATTCATAAGAGTTTAATGATAAATTAAAATGAAATAATAATATGGATATAAGAACATGGTATGGAAATTTTGAATACATACAACATAAATGAGAATTTGAATGAAACAAGATAAGTTGTGATTTCCCTTATGAAAATCCAGAAGTCTAGTGACATTGCTTAAAAATTCATAAATTCAGTAGATGTGAGGAGAAAGGGTATATCATCATTTGGAAATAAAGGTGAAAAAATATGGATATATAATAACATACCCCAACATAAGAAAATGGTAATTTAAAATACATAACATAAAAGAAGTCTTGACAAAATGAGGAGGGTGAAAGGTTTTCTTTCCTTGAAGAGTAACATCAAAAAAACACAAAGCATGAGACCTTTGGGAGATTGAGGGCACCATGGGAGGACTCCTTGGGAGGTAAAAATACCATACCTTCATTTAGGATGAATTTTTATTTAATATAATGAAGGAACGAGTTTCTAATTATAGCAAAATGAGGGAATATTTTATTAATTTCCAAGGGACACCTCATTAGTGGTATTTGAAAAACCATGGGCTTCCCCATGTATTTTTTCCAAAGTATTGGCCACTTGGGACACCTTATATCATATTTCATTCCTCAATATTCAATTATAATTATTACATCATTATTTCATCATTAATGATGTCATTAAACATAACGAAAACACATAAATGTTTTTTAAAAGGTTGGGGCCAAAGGCTCAATTTATTATTAAAGCAAAGGCCTCTTTAGACTGGGTAGAGGGTGACCCATTACATAGCCCGAAGACCCAAGGCCAAGTGGCCTTCATACAGGGCTAAAAAGCCCATTTTTTGGCCCAAAGGACCCCTCCTTAGGTGATGTTACTATTCCATTGGTAAAATTACCATTCATAAGGGTATAATTATTATTCCAAACGGTAATGTTACAATTCACCAAAAAAATTATTTTGATCTTATTGAACCACATTTTTCACTCTGATTACAACAATATATATGAGATCTTATAAAATAATTTCACAGAAAAAGTTATTTAATAATAAAATATTTTTTCTCTGTTCTCGAAAAAACACTACTCATAAAATACATTTCATCAAAAAAACTATTCATAAAAACACTATTTCTAAAACACTATTCATAAAATTGGAACATCATAAAAAAATCTCAAAATTCAGCCTAGGTTAATTTGGATAATTGAAATTCAAATATAATGTTTATTTTACCATAATAATTCTCTGTTTGAAAAATACCTAAAAATTAAATTTTTTTACTTCTAAAATCAATTTATCAAATTTATCTTAATTAAACATATACTTTATTAAGAAAAGATATTCCTAAAACATGAATGATGAAATAAAAACTTTATTTATACCAAGGGATGGCACAAAAAAACTAAGGCCTCATTAAAAACCCCATATAATGCCTGCTTAGGACCTAAGAGAAAGTTGTGAAATGGTGATAGAATCTTGGGGGGACAGAGAAAACATTAACCAAGTGGTGATTTCTATAAAATTAAAATTTTCCCTTAAGAGATTATATTCAAGATTAATGTGTTGAAGTCCAACTTTGTCTTGGTATAGAGAAAATCCCAATGACGCCACCTCCTTCCCAAGCTTTGACAAATGGGCTTCCTATGGCCCTTGTCTACTAGATGACACCATCGACTCTTTTTTTTGCAATAATAACCATTATCATTTCAATTTATAATCACTAATATTAACATTAAGAGTGTAGATTCCAATGATCATATTGACCAAAATCCATATAAAAGTTGAAACTGTACGGTCTCATTTCAATTATAATCACTTCATTAATATAAAGATATAGTTTTGTTGAGTACAAAATAAAACTAGGAAACAAATATTATGTAAATGTTCGGGTCCTTACATTCTTCCCCCCTTAAGAAATTTCATCCCCAAAAATTAGACTCATACCCTTAGAAGAGAAAAGGTGTGGGTACTTTTTACTCATAGAGTCATTTGGCTCCCACATGGCTTCTTCGTATTTGTGGTTCCTCCACAACACTTTATCAAGGTGGGTAGTCTTGTTGCATATAACCCTGTCTCTATGACCCAAGATCTCCACCAGCTTCTCCTCATAAGAGAGGTAATGTTCTAGTTGTACCACCTTTGGTTTTAAAACATGTTAAGGGTCAGGTATGTACATCTTCAAGAGGGATACTTTGAAGACATCATGAACTTATGCAAGATTTGGTGGAAGTTCAATCCGATTTTCCACTACTCCTACACGATCAAGTATTTCATAGGGTACAATGTACCTAGGGTAGAGCTTCCCTTTCTTCCAAAACCTCACGAATCTCTTACAAAGAGAAATTCAAGGAATGAATTTGACACTAACATCAATCTCCAAGTCCCTTTGATGGTTTTTGGCATATATATTTTTCAAGATCCAAGAAACCTTAATGAGTTGCTAGAAGGCATGAACCTTTTCTTTCATCTCTTGCACAAGATTAGACCCAAGAATATTTCTCTCACCAACTTCATCCCAACAAGTAAGAGTTCTACATCACATCCCATATAGTGATTTATAATGTGTCATTTGAATTCTAGGAAGCTGTTGTCATAAGATAACACAGCTAATGGGAGACGTTGATCCCATCCACATTTAAATCCCATTTATCATGTTCTTATAATTTCCTCGAGTGTTTGAATATTCATTTTAGATTGAAAATCAGTTTTCTGGTGATATGTTGTATTAAAATTCAATTTGGTACTCAAAGTATGTTGAATACTTCTCTATATTTTTGATTTGAATCAAGGATCAAAATCAGATACGATTGAAAGTGGAACTCCATACAGCCTTACCACTTCCTTCACATAAATATTGGCAAGTTGATCAAGAGATAAATCCTCCCAAATCTAGATAAAAGTTTTAGTCTTGGAGAGACGGTACACTATAACCCATATTTCATTATTTCCATTGGAAGTTCTTTGGAGACCAGTGACAAATTCCATGGTGATATTGTCCCACTTCCATGATGGAATGGGTAGTGGTTGTAATACCCCTTTAAGAAGTTGTGGCTCTTCCTTCACTTTTTTACATACCAGGAACCTTGTAATTTAGTAAGAAATCTCCCATTTCATATTATCCCAAAAAAATGATAAAAAATGTCCCTATACATTTTTGTGCTTCCAAGATGAATAGAGAAAGTCAAACTACGAGCTTCATCCATCTGCTCCTTATTTTTTTCTGAAACAGATGGATTATATAATCTTTTATGAAATTTCAGTACATCTTATTGATCAATATTATACTCAGGAAACATCCCATCCTTCATAACCCCAAACAACTTCTGTCACAAAGGATCTATTTTCTTATCTTTCTTTATCTTCTCTAATAATGACGGCTGTGAAATCATTTGGGTTAGGGATGATGATATAACTTCCCTTAAAATTACCATGTCCAGCATTTCTAGGTCATTGATAAATGGATCTCTTTGAATCCTCATCATGAAAAGAACAATTGGTCTTTCCTACTTAATAAATCAGTGACTTTGTTTGCTCTTATAGAATGATAATGAATTGAACAATCATAGTTTTTAAGAAGTTCCAACCATCTCCTCTGTCTCATGTTCAATTCCTTTTGTGTGAAAATATACTTCAAAATTTTATGGTATATGTATATATTACATTTATCCCCATAAAAATAGTTCCTTTATATCTTTAGAGAAAAAAAACCATATCCTGCTGGAAACCATGCGTAGGATAGTTCTTCTCACGAGTCTTCAACTGTCAAGATGCATAAGCAACCACCCTGTCATTTTTCATGAGGATGCACACAAGCCATTTTAGAGATGCATCACTAAAAATAAGGAATCCATCTATGATTGAGGGTAGATTTAACACAGGTGTAGTAACCAATCTATTCTTTAGCATATGAATACTTTCCTCACACTCCTTTATCCAGATTAACCTAACCCCTTTTTGAGTTAACTTGGTAAATGGATTAGAATGTCATGAAATGTTTCTCAAAACCCTCATAGAAAATCCTGATAATCCAAGGAAACTATGAATATCAGTTATTTTTGTAGGTTGCTTCCAATCCTCTAATACCTTTTTTTGGGTCAACTAGGATTCCTTCATAGGTTACAATGATCCCTAAGAAAGAAACTGGTTGTAACAAAAATTCACATTTTCTAAACTTTCCAAAAATCCTTCCCTTTAGTAGAGTTTGAAAAATAACTTTAATATGATCATCATACTCCTCAAAAATTTCATAATATATCAGAATATCATAAATAAAAAATAAAACAAAGTTATAAAAGTAGTCCTTGTAGAATTTATTCATTAAATACATAAAAATAACTGGTGCATTAGTCAATCATAAGGGCATAACAAAAAACTCATAATGCCCATATTTCGACCAGAAGTTATTTTATTGGAATGTCTTCTTTATTCAACCTCAATTGATGATAACCAAATTGAAGATAAATCTTAGAGAATAATTGAGGCCCACAAAGTTGGTAAAAATAGTTCATCAATTCTTGGAAGATGGTATTTGTTCTTTACTATGATCCCATTCATTTCTCTAAAATCAATGCATAGTCGCATTAATCTATCCTTATTATTCACAAGGAAAACAAGTGATCCCAAATGAGGTACACTCATTTGGATAAACCCCTTCTCCAAAAGATCTTGGAGTTGATTTTTTAATTCCTCTAGCTCTACATTTTCCATCATATACTGGGTCTTTGATATCGTATGAGATCAAGGTATGTGTTCAATGGAAAACCCTACTTCTATTTCTAGGGGGAGGTCTAGGTTACTCCTCAAGAAATACATCAATGTATTCCTAGACGATGGGGAAATTTTCTATCCTTATACTCCCATTTACTACATTTTATTTACCAATAAACTCTATAAAGAAGGATATAGGAGGTTCTTCTAGACAATTATAAAGTAGAGAAATCTCTCCTTAGAAAATAACTATAGGTTTCCCATTCAAGACTACTAAGAATTATTTGCTTCTATATTTGATCTTAGCATTAAACTTCGAGATATTTTCCATACCTAGCATAATGTCAAATTACAACATGGAAATGACTATTAGATTAACGATAAGATTGTTCTAAGTAAAATAAATACTAGTGTTTCTAAAAAATGACGATTCTTGGATAATCCATATAGGATTCATGACTAATAAATCTACTTTTAGAAATTCAGGGGTTGATTCTAAATTCCTTGAAAACATAGAGGAAATAAAGGAATGTGTTGAACCAAAATCAAACAACGTACTTGCTTGATTTGAGAGAAAAATAGGTGTACCTTCCACCATCTAATTTGGAGCTTCAAAATCAGCTGTTGTGATACAAAAAACACAACCCTTATCCCTTGTAATTTGTAGAGGCTGATAGTGATTCCCCTCCACTACCCTCAAATTTGGATAGTGACTAGAATTGTGCCCATGCTTTCCAAACTTATATCATTTAACTTCAGGTAGGGACTTCACCATCTTCCCTTTTTCTTCAGTGTTGGGATGTTGAGAGATTTATTCACTATGACAATTCCATGTGATATGACCATCTCTTCTATACTCTTAGTAATTCATTCTCTCAAGAAAGTAGTTCCCCAAACGATTCTTCACAAATTTATTACACGTGAGAAGTTGCACTTTCTTGCCTCCTATTCCCTTATCAAATCTCATCCCTAATCTTGGATCCAATCATCTATTCTTTTCATTGGATTTATGAGCCAGCTACTTCTCACCTAACTCTAGTTCGACTTTCATACCACTCCACATGATCTCCTCCTATCTATCATAGTCTCAGTTGGGGAAATTGTTTTCCACATATGAGGTCATAGTCCACCAAATAATCTATTAAAATTACTTTTAGGATCCATGAAAATGATTTAGGTGTAACGAGAAAGTCTTGTGATGTTCATCTTGTTGCTTCCAACAAATTCATTCTCCTTCTACTTCAGCTCGAGAAATTCCTTCTCCATTTTATTCTCATCTAACAAGGGAAATGATTATTGAAGAAGATCCCTATAAAATTCTCCCAATCCATATCTTCAACCTCCATTATTGGCATCATGTTTGTAATCAATTCTTACCATTGATCAGCTTCTCCCTCTAAGTAGTAAATAACAAGGGTGAACATCTCTTGTTCTTAATAGTGGGGCACAAAAAATATTTTTTTGAAGGAGCTGATCCACTATTCAGCAATCTATGAGTCAGTAGATCTACTAAATGTTGGTAGTAATTGATTTATAAATAACACAAAAGAAAGTTTTTACCTTCGTGGTGAAATTGGTCTCTCAGCATGATTCATGTTATTACCCATAAATTGATTCATCTAGTTCATCATTCTCATGAAGGTTTCCATTCCAGATTCCATCAGAGGAACATCGACACATGGTCCATTACGGTCAACATTTTCACAGTTCACGCTACATCCAAAAATTTTCTAAAAGAATAAAACCATAGTGGGAAATATAATTCATTTAAAAATATTTTACCTGTAATGGATTATTATGTCTTAATACTTAATGTTTAAACATATTATTCTTTAACAACAATTCAATTTCTCTATAAATCCTTCCTAATGATTCATAAAAATATTTTATTAACCAAACATATCCCCCATGAGTGTCAAATCAGGAGTACAACAAATACCATTTTCGTGTACCAGTTCTCGTTCGAGTCTAGATCAAAGTAGTGTTTTCAGGTTTTACCCTTAGATATATATGTGCTAGATCCACATCCAATTGTTCATATCAAGGCATAGATTTATTTTTTTGGAAACCACTTACTTAATATTTCACCTAAATACCAAGAAGTTTTCCTATCTTTAAATTTTATATAGGTTTCTTCTTAACATTTTCATATCCTAATTCCAATAAATAACTAAAATATCCTTTTTCTCCAACTATGGCGTCCCTCCTTTTTATTACATAACCTTTCAATGCATTTTACAAATAGAGAATCATTGATGTTTAGCGTCTTGAAAATCAGGAACATAATATATGGAAACATAAAAAATATTATTATCCACTTGTAAGGATTCCTCATAGGTTCATCCTACGTAAAATTATTGCCTCTCATAATCTGGAGACATACATAAAATGAATGGGTGAGCAGAAGGCCCAATAATGAAAAAATTGAAATAGTTTACATGTGAATTTGAGTGATATCAATAAGAACTTGGGGAATATCCTAAAGGTATAATAAAGAGGCATATAATAATATTAATAACTAGAAACATAACATGAAAATATGGGTAAAAAATATAAATTAGACATTCATCAACATATCACCAAGGTCCACCCCCATGGTGTCATAAAAATTACCAAGTTTATTCAACAAGGTATCAAAAAACATGTCATCTCTCGAGATTAATTTCTTTATCCAATTCATTGGAGCTCAATTAGGGTGCACCATTAATATGTATTTATTTTTATGTGATATATATATATCATAATAAAACATTTCATAAATATCCCAAAGTGAATGAAATAAATGGGTTTCATGTCAAAATCACGACGTTTTAAAAATTGATTAAAAATAAGATCATTATATAATTTATAATTCATGTAATGGGGATGCAGGTTTTATGTATGTTGATTAAAGAATGAAATATATATTTTTTATTTCTTGATGAATACCCTTGGAAATTAATTAGGTTTTGGTATTCACAAAAAGAAAATTAGAGAATTTCTTGAGAAAAAAATGAGAGATTTTGAGACGAAAATCCTGTAGCATAACGGCTTTCCAACACGGTTCTAGAAAATAATAAAAAGAGAGGGGATATAGGAAACCCATTAATATGAGATTAATAATATAGTATAATGATATAATAACATGGTGATAAGTACATTTTATGTAAATTTTCAACACATACCACATAAAATAGAATTTGAAAGAAAAAAAGAGAAGTTGTTGATTCTCTTATGAAAATTTTGCAGCCAAACGACATCGCTTAAAAAAAAATCAAAAAATCAGTTGATGAGAGAGGAAAGGGTTTATCCTAATTTTGACATAAAATTTACATAAATAAGAATATATAATAACATACCCCATAATATGAAAATGAAAATTTGAAAGACATAACATAAAATAAGTATTAACTAAAAGATGAGGGTGAAAGGTTCCATTACCATAATGAGTAGCATTGAAAACTAGAAGGTTTGAACCGTGGAGGTCCTGAGGGAAACTTGGGAGGAATTATTGGGATTTTAGTAGATAATATCTTATTTTATGAAGAATTTGTAATGAATGGAATGAATGGAATGAAGGAATTGGTTGATATTTATAGAAAAAGTGAGGGAATATTTTATTAATTTTCAAGGGACACCTCATTAGTGGTATTTTCAAAATCATGTTCTTCACCATTGTATTTTACCAATGTATTGTTCACTTGGGACACCTTAGAAAATATTTACTTCCTAAAAAGTCGATCATAATTATTACATCATTAGTGATGTCATTAAACTTACCAAAAACTCAAAACTATATTTTTACTATTCATCAAAAATTCAACTATTTTAGAAAACTCCCAAAAAATTCACCCTAACCACTATTCAACTTGTATATTACAAAAGTGAACTCCATTTCATAAAAAATAATTTCATATAAAATTAAATAAAATAAGTAAAATAATAATACTTGACTAATAATTTCTATGATATTTATTTACTTATACTATGATATAATTATATCACATTACCACTTATAGTGACTAAAATATACATATAACTCTTTAGGTGATGTTACTATTCCATTGGAAAAATTATCATTCATAAGGGTAAAATTACTATTCCAAAGGTTAATGTTACTATTCACAAAAATATTATTTTGATCTTATTGAACAACATTTTTCATCCTGATTAAAACCATGTATGTCAGATTTTTGAATATCATTTAACAGAAAAAGTTTTTTAATAATAAAATATTTTTTACTATTCATTATAAAACAATATTCATCTAAGTAAACACTATTCATAAAGTACTATTCATAAAAAAACTATTCATAAAAAACAATTCATCAAAATGTAACTTAGAAAACATCTAAAAATTCATCCTTGGTTAATTTTGACATTTGGAATTCAAAATTATTGTTTATTTTTCTATTATAATTCCCTATATATGAAAAATCTCATAAAATTATAATTTTTACTTCTAAAATCAATTTATCGAATTTATCATTATTTAACATATACTTTATAAAAAAATATATTCCTAAAATATGAATGATAAAATAACAATTTTATTTTTTCCAATGGATTACACAAAGTAACTAACCCCTCATTACATAACCCCTTATAATTCCCTCCCAGGACCTAAGATTATGGTGTGCAACAGTGATAGAATATTAGGGTGACTAATACAAAATTTACCAAGTGGGGATTCCTATTAACTTGAACATTTTACGTAAGGTATTCCGTTCAAGCTTAATGTGTTGATGTTCAGATTGGGCTTGGTCCAGAGGAATTTCTAGTGATGCCACATCCTTCCCAAGCTCTGACAAATGGGCTACATATGGCCTGAGTCTACAAGATGAGGCCATCGACTCTTCTTTCTGAAATGATAAATATTATCATTTTTTTATTTATAATCACTAATCTTAACGTTAAGATTATAGTTTCCAATGGTCATATTGACCAACATTCATATAATAGTAGAAACCTAATGATCTCATTTCAATTATACTAACTTAATTAAAAAAAGATATAGTTTTTTTGAGTATAAAATAAATTTCGGCAAACAAATATTATTAAAAATTTTGGGTCGTTACAAGAGTGATGGGGGTACAAGAGTTTGGATGATAATTTAATGAATGTTTGGGTACGGTGGATTGGATACCATGTCTTGAGAATATTGGAACATTATAATCATTTATTGAAAAGTATTCATAGAGGCAGGGGTTTTTATAGAACTAATTTGGCCACTGTGGTTTAGTTCTTATTTTGGGGAGTTGCACATGCTAGTGGATTAGTTAGATGAGGTCACCTCTTGTTTCTTCGGGTAGGCAAGAACAAGTGATCACCACCTAATTATTCAATTGATGATTTTATGTGAAGGTGGTTAGTGTTTGGGATTAGAAAATGATGTTGAATGGGAAACTATGAATTTTCTTCTTGAATGATCAATTTGAGGACACCATGGAAATCATTAGGATGTCATGTATTATAGTGGGTAGTTTGTAACACCCATTGTGCATGGACATGTAAAAAATTTCCATGGGGAAATTAAAACCTCATTTTCTTGGACGGATTATTTTAAGAACCTAGTTTTGGAAGATAATTATAGATGTGATTTCATATTAATATATTGTTTTTTAAATGGATTGGGGCCTAAGAGGTTTCTATGTTATTTGGGTGAGTCTTGGTAGATTCAGAATATGTTTTTGATCTTTTAGATGTTTTTAGTGAGAGTTCATGGTTTGGTATGCATGGTTTTGGGAAAACTATGTGACACCCTATGTGTGAGAAGGTTCTCAGTTAAATTTATATAGAGAAATGTTGTTTGGAATGTTTGGAATCTTGTTCTTAGGAACCCATAAATATTCATGGTGAAATGATGGGGATTGGATTTTGATGGTGTTTTAGAACATGGTTTGCACATGTTTGTAAATAAACAATGTGATTTGTTATATAGGGTTCCAGATTTGATTCATATCTTTGGGGAATGTTTGGTAAACCATGGATACCATCCATTCAAGGTGGGGTGTTTTCTGATAGTACTAACTACATAGTTGATGAATTATTTGGAAGACCGTACAGAAAAAAATTCACCACTTAAAAACTGGTGTTTTGTCCATTTCCATTCTGATTTTATGACCCAAAACCATTCTTTTCTCCTCTCCCTCAACCCAAAACCCCTTCTTAGTTCCCCTCCCTCTCTACTCTCCCCATGTAGATATATTCTCATGATCTGGTTAGTTTTTTCTGATGTCAGTTACGATTAGGAACCTATAGTAAGGATATGAATCCATTAATATCCTCCTCCAATATCCTTAATTTTGGTTCTTTTAGTTTGGTAGTGTAGAAAATATTTCACCAATGAATTATGGAATATTCTAAAGATTATTAGTCTTCCTTGATACCTAGCATAAGGATGACATGGGATAACATCTTTATTCCATCATCTGCCTTTTCAATGGTGATATTTCATCAGGTGAGTTTTTCAAATGTTCTAAGATAAAGAAAATTTCATTACATATGGTTTAATTTTCAGTTGATTGGGATATGAACTGGGTCAGATTTGAGATCTTGGAATGAAACATTTAATGATGAATTATTCTGGTTTATTCATGGTGGGAGTTTGTGGTATGTGAATTTCTATTTTATTCATATTTTTTTAATATGGTTAATTATTTTTCTTCCATAAAATACATATAATTTTATTATATTTAAGTACTTTTTTATTTGATTTAGGACCATTCATGGTTTGTGTTTCGATTGTGAATATAGTTGAGCTTCAATAGAGTGTTTTTGGGAAGATATTTTTTTTTTCAGATGAGGCTTCTGACAAGGTAGGTGGTCCCTTTTTACTAAACTATAGTCTCTTAATATATTGAAATTTTATGAGTTGGGTTTCATGTATTCCAATCCATTTAATGACTAAATTATGTTTTATTAATTATATTTATGACTCATTTACTTAATGGTATATTTTTTAATACATTGAATCCAATAAATAGGGTGATTCCACATGAATTACCTTAATATAGGTCATGAATAGGAAAATATAAATTATAAATTCTTATGGCCTCTTGATGGAAATTTTTTGTTTTGTAATCCTCTTATGAGTTTTTGAGATTAATAATTTGGGTGAAGTGTTAAATGTAAATTTATGTTTAAATCAATAGATTCAAAAAGGATTATCAAAATCATTGATAACGATGAGAATGGAATTTCAAATAAATTATTATTTTTTATAAAATGAAATGAGAAATATTTAAACAAATTATTATTTATGTAATCAATTGATTTTATTATATTAAATATTTTGTACATTGAAATGAAAAATAAAGGATTTCTAAGGACCCATGTAGTTTTTTATAATAAATGGATGTTCAGATATGGATTTTCAAATGAATTAATACATTAATTTGAATTTTATAACATTTATGTTTGAAATGGAATTGATGTAAAAAATGATTAATATTGGTAGTAGGGAATGGATTTTCCCTTTTCTTAGTTTTCTTGGTTAACTAATTGGGAATGATAATTTTTATAGCCCTTAAGTTTTTCTATGTGTTTTGGTTTATTAATGGAAATGGTAAGTGTGGTTTTGGTGGATCAAGGTTGTTATTGATAGTTAATACAATGGTCAATAGTACCCCTGGGTGGATATAAGTGATATGGTTAAGCCCATGGAGAACATTTCCCCTGAGTGGACGTATGTGGGATGATCAATCCAGGTGTGACCATGACCTTATGGTAATTATTATGGTCCTAAGAATATGTATATTACCACCCCTAGTACTAGTTGTTTGTTTGTGGTTGGGTATGTTACCAATAGATAGAGATGGGTTGGAATTTACATTATGATGTTCTTTGAGACCACCCTACACAATCCAAACAAGGTTTGTACCATTCCTAGGCGCTATCACAAGAGATCCAGTTTGGAATTTGATTATGAATTTATTTTTATATTATTGCATTAGTAACTTTTATCTTATGATCATTTTCATTAACTAGTTATGGATTTAATATTTTAGGGACATCATCGGTTGTAACTTACTAGTTATACGCATACCCTTCATAGTCCACTATGGAACTTGGGTACATAAAAATGTGGGACTTTTTTTCACATACAGGTTTGGGGAAGGATCCTAGTTCATTGTATTGGTTTATACTAATATGATATTTCATTAGAGTTGGGATGAGGATTGGATTTTTGAATATTGTTAGAGTTATTATTAATTTTATCTTCTAGTATTTTGGTTTTAATTTATATGTAGTATTTTGATGAATTACCTTCCTAACATACATTATATCAATTAATATATATAAAATGGTTTTTTTTGTTTATTCATCAGGCATTCCATGATATTGATGATTCATTTTGTTTATATAGTATTTTATCTATTTTGGACTATTTCCATGATTTAAATTGTCCGATATATGGGTATAGTATCCCCTCGATTCTACTATGGACCCATGATGCTATTCGGTAGCCCCTAACATATTTGATGGTACACCATATGTGTTGTTTCATTCCAACTATCTGAAAACCGATTAGTGGTGAAGGGTAGTGGGATGTTACAGAGATGTAAAAAACATGTACTCTAGGATCTTGATAATATATTACATTTTATCATCCATATAAGGAAAAAATGTAGTATTGAGGCTTAATTTTGAGATCAAATAATTATTTATACTCATCCACACTAAAGATATAAAATTATGGTATTGATATGAAATGATCACCCTCAAAATCATGTGAATTTGTATAATTTCTTCCACATTGAACCTCACTATTTGTAGGAACCTCTGTTTTTTTATAGATTGTCATTTTGAGTATAAATTTTATTTTTTACATTCAGATGCTCATGAGGGGTTAAATGGTCTTTTCCACTAATAGATGATCTCAGATATTTTTTCCTGAAAACTTTGTTGGTCCCAGAATATGGCGTTTACCATATGAAAAGATTTTGGTGGAAATCCGAGCTGTTCGATTTTTTGTAGAATAAATAATAATTAATATTTATTAAATTAAATATTAAATTATTCCCATAGGTTCATTTGGCTGTATCCTTATAATATATTATCATATTGATATTTCTTCTTTGCCTTTGAGTCCATAATGGGGAGTTTATCCTAGGCATGACATAAACTCATGTCGGGCATCAGGGCCAACCAGAGCCCCATTTTTCTTTTTCTTTCTTTTATATTCTCCTTTTCTTTTTTTATTCTCTTATTTCCTCCTCATTCATTTCTACTACAACTCCTCCTTCACTATGACCCAAGGAGAAATGGTATATGGGGATTCAGAGGGTGTTGGAAGGCATGATAGGTACCTTTGTGGAGCCCTCGACACACTGAGTCGGCGTAAAACATCTGTTGACGGTGAAATCCGTAGAAGTATCAGTAGTTTCCTCCCGAAGGTAGGCCCATTTATTTATTCACTATATACCCCCTTTAAACATGTTTTTTTGTTCTCAAATCTATTTTATGATAGTGTGTGTCCTCTTAAGTCCATTTATGTTGTTTCCGGGGTGAAAATGGATTTATCGGCCTATCTGAGGGATTTTTCATCAGGAAACCCATGGTACATGGCTTATGTTCTAGGGGAACAAACCGTGTGTTATTCTCATTCTACGAAGAAGAATTTTTCTTTTGTTCACTCCATGTACTCTGAGTACATGCCGTGTGGTGCCACATGGCTGTGTGTGCGTCCGTGTGAAAATGAACAAGGGTATTTTGTTTTTAAATTGTACATGCGATGTACTTTGAAGTACACACAATATACTTTTACATAGGTATACTCTAGGTCTTTATGGCCATGTATAAGTACACATCCATGGGGAGGGATAATATTACACTCCATGTACTCTAAATTACACACAATTTACATTTTCCATCTTAGTGGTTTGGGGTATTTTGTGCCCTGGATGTCAGAATTGGGCATGTGAGTAGCCATTCGGACCATTTTTCTACATAGATCACAATGGTGGAATCCTCTTTCCATTTAGAGGGAATATAATTTTTTTTGTGTTCTATCTAAATGGAGAGGTTCTTCCTCTAATTACCAAGTTCAGTTGTCACATGAGAGCGAGACTTTGTGTGGATGATATGTTGGGTGTTTGGACCAACCTAGTTGATACCATTGATCTAAGATGATCCGTGAGCTATCTACCATGAACCATTATTTTGAGGATGTTCCCCTTGAGATACATGCCCTTCTAGTCAACGATGCCATGAGACCGGATCCTTCCAAGGATCCGCTGATAGATTCCTTTACTTATGTGCTGACCTTGGGAGTCTCTTGTAGGACATATCTCTCTCCTATTTTCTATTGAGAGGATCCCTATTATAGGATTCCTCTATTTTTCTTCATTAAATGAGTTTTTTTAGTTTTTCTTCCTTTATTTTCACTTAGGATCCCATGTTGGATTACTTTTCTCGTGTTTACCTAGAGGATTCTGAGTAGAATTCCTCTTTAGTGTTTGACTTGAGGGACCCAACGAGTGTCTGTGGTTTGACCAACCTAGAGATATTACATCATGTTTTCATAGAGATGGAATTTGGGTGTCTCCTAGAACCCTTTCCTAACTGGTAATCCAAAGGGGATGTGACTGTAGTGTTGGGTTGGGCGTTCAGGCCACCCTCACTCTTTGTTATGTTTTACATGTTTATTGTTAATGCAGTGATGATCACCAGAGGTATATCTGGGTTGGTGACTATGGAGATAGATGTGAGGCTTTGTTCATTATTTTGGGATGCCAGATGTTTTTCTTGGGATCCATATTGTTTATTGGGATGCTCAAATGTGCTTAGCTGATATCCAGCTTTTGAGCAATGTTATTACTGATATTTTTTGTATACACAGAGGTACTACCTGGTATTGGCTATTGATCTCGAATGTGTATATGTATATATCGTGATTTATAGGTTGTTGTGATTACTATATTAGATTCTTGGTATCCAAATATTGATCCATACTTGATATTTTGGGAATTTCGGACCCAGGTGTTTAGACCATGCGAGCTTGCCTATGTGGTCATATGCTATGTTAGAATCAACTTTTTAGATTGTGATAGATTTCCCAGGTCGTCATATGATATGTGGTACCTAGGGGTTTATATCATGAGAGTTTTCCTAGGTGGTTGTATGCTATGTTAGACCGGAGGGGTTCAGACCATGAGAGCTTCCCAAGTGGTCGTGTGCTAGGTTAGACCCATGGTGTTCAGACCGTGAGAGCTACCTAGGTGGTCATTTGTATTTGATTGATGTCTTGTTGACCAAATGGTTTATACCATGAGATATTTCCTATAGGGTGATGATTGGTTGGGATGATTACAATCTCCTCGCCCTAGTAATGGAATGATTACGCTCTTCCAGATCAGTCAGGATTGACCATCGGCATATAGTATCCTTCTTTACCGAATTGACCATCGTTATACGATATCCTTCTTTACAGTGTTGACCAGTGGTATACATCAAAATAGTTATTATTGGAGGCGAGTATAGCTGAACCCAGGTGTAGGATCAGTTTCCCCCTTTGTTGACGTAGCTTCCTCAGAGACATGATTCCAACACTGGCGGAAGTAGGTTTAGCGTCGATCGGGATTACAGACCTAATGATTGACTTTTTTTGTGGTTTCATGTTGTTTGATACATATCCCAATGAATATTCATATCTATCTATATATATAGGTATGGGACTATACATGTGTACATATATAGTAATGGACATCCTTGGTGGCACTTTTTAGTTGATAGGGATTACGGATCCCAGGTTAGACAGTGGTTTCACGTTGTCATTACCTTTTATTTAGTTGCGCTTCAGCTAGGCAAAGCACATTTATTTTTCATACACATTAGCTGCATGGTTATAGGTTACTTTTCAGGGTTTCCTACTGAGATTCTTTCTCATCATTGCATGTGCACCTCAGTGTACATGTAGACATTATTTCTGATTTTCATGCTTACCATGTGTTATATGGAGGATAGGGATGAGTCCTAGTGTTTCATGATCGAGAAGAGATGCTCAAGTGGTTATACTAGTCGGGCTGGTGTATTTTGACAGTGTTTGGAGATTAGGTATGTGCTTTGGCTCAGAGTGAGTATTTGAGCCCTATAATTTTACATTTAGTTTCTTTTGTACTTTTATATATATGTTCAACCCAATGGGTGACAGGTTTTTTTGTATTGCATATTTGTTCAGGCTTTTTACAGAATTAACTATTATAGCTTGCTCTATTTTAAATTTTTTACTTCTTCCGCACTAGGTTTCTTACCTCTGTGTATGTTAGTTAGATTTTTTCTGCTACTTACTCTAGTATGAGGGTATAGTCTCCCCATTGTATCACCTTTACACCCTCACTTCTAGTCAGCAGCCTCTGGTGTATAAGGAGGAGTACTTGAGGCCTTGTGGTTAACCGGCATGGAGCATTGGGTTAGTGGATTCCGGGTCGGGAAGTTACAAAGTGGTATCAGAGGCAAGTTCTTTTCCTGGTCTCTACTATTTTGGATTTGGTAGGTAATAGTATTAGGATTGTGTTTAAACCTGTGATGGATATATTACTGGTGTGTCGCTAACACTTGTTCCGTTAGAATGTCATCGTTGATTGAGTTTGATATTTATATTCTATTTTTGTGATGTGACAGCTGTATATTATTTTTTCCTTGAGCGACACACATGTTGTGTGTGGGTTTTTTGATTTAATATGGATCTCTGGCTCTTGGCCAATGGTATGAGGCCAGAGAAGGATTTTGACTCTCGTTCAGTAAATATAAGAGACGTCTCATGCATAAATCTAGGAACATAGGATTCACATAATATAGGCATGATAGTTAGTGGTTTAACTGATGAATGAGAACTCTGGGTCTACTTACACATACATTTACTATGATGGAAGGTTATGTGGCTCTATGTTGAGGTGTTTTATCTAGAGGCTGCTGACTCAGTCCTTGTGCACATAAGGTGTAGTGACTCTAGTAGGTCAATGTGGCATGTGATTCATTTTTTTGTTACCATTTTTTGGTGTTTTTTCTCTGGTTTGTGGTTATCTAGTCGGATTGTGGAGTACGATATTGATAGATACCAAGACTTTTCTATTGAACTAGACCTTCAGGGGGTATTGCTGTATATGGACTCCTGGTGAGTTTCAGTTCAATTTTTCCCTTTTTGGTTGTTATATTCAGAGAGAAGTTCCTTCTAAGGATGCTCGGAGAGAATTAGGGCCCTTTTAGGCTGTGTTTTTAGTTTTGACCTTCATTGGTCGTTGTGATCATTAAATACTTCTCATGGGTTGTATCTTTTTGGGCTAGGTGGTTGGACCTTGTGACTTAGTTGTGAGGCTCTTCTTATAGATCTAGGTGGGAGACCTAGAGAACCTTCATTGAGACTTAGACCCTTGTGGTTTGACATCGGTTCATTTTAGGGAAACCTATTTGAGATGTTGGACCATGTTTTATGATGCCTTTTTAGGATGTGGGCATTGTTTTACGCTCGTTTTCTGATCGATGCACAATATGTGCTCAATTTTTGGTTCTTAAAAATGCTAATGCCTTCATCATTTGATGAAGCACCTTTGGAGATTTTTTTTCAAAACTGGCTTGGATGGGAAAGACTATTCAACTACCTATCCTGGTTGACGATTTTTTTTTTGTTGCAAATGTAGTTAGAGAGTGGGTATATGCACATGAATTCAACAACGCCATGTGTATGAGTCATGTGATAATGGTACACACTGGTTACACGTGGTATCATTTGAATCTGAATTGTTGAGTGGCTAGGTGTGAGATAAGGACTGATGTTTTAACAGATGTCATCAGTTTGGACCCTAGAAGTTGTGTTTAAATGACCCTTTGTGGTTGAGGTGACATTGTGAAATGTTTAAGTATTGCCAAATGGTTGACCCGTGGATGAATCCTGGTTAGGTTTTGATAGAATGTGAATGTTTCTTAGAGGAAGTTGTATAAATTTTTTTTAGAATCATTGTATACTCCTGTTAGAGATGATCATGAACTATATTGATTTATCTTGAGTATGATAAGAGATTTTCGACCCTACACTGAGATCCTTTTTCTGTTTCTTTTAGTTCTCGTTCTAAATGTTCCTCTTTGTTGAGGAAGGAAACTTATTGAGGTTGCACTCAAGGAGCAGTGTAATGTAAACTATATGGTGGGGAGTGCACAATTTTTAGTTTGAGGGTGGTGGCCCTCATTTTTAGTTTCTATTTTGTGTTTTTCATGGGCCATTGGGCTTAGAGGTTTCATGTGAGTTGATGATATGGGTATTCCAATGGTGGGGAGTAGTAGAACAGTTGTAGTTAAACATCTTCTAGGTAAAAGATAATGGTTGGTTCTATAAGGCTGGTCATTGGATAGTCCTAATAGCTTGGTTTTTTAGATGCTTGGGTAGGGAGCATGGAGGCTTGTTCCTTCACTAGGCTTCTCAATATGAGAAGGTTTATGGTGGGGAGACTGTAATAACCCATGCTTGTTTGGACTTTCGTTTTGAGAAGAAATTTGATTTTTTTTGTGTTCAAATGATTGTGAGGGAAAAATTTTCTTTTACACTAGAAGATGATCTTAGATATTTTCTCTGACCAAAATGTTGGTCCCAGAATATGGTGTTTACCCTATGATATAATTTTGGTGGAAATCCGAGCCGTTTTGATTTTTGGAAGAATAATTAATAAATAAAATTTATTAAATTAAATAGTAAATTACTTGTGCATCTTCGTTTGATTGTATCTTCAAAAGGAGTGTCAAATTAAGATTATGTCTTTGTTATTGAGTCTATAATGAGATATTTATCCTAGGAAAGGCATAAACTCTTGTCAGGCACCAAGGCCGGCTGATGCCCCTTTTTTCTTTTTCATTCTTTTCTTTTCTCATTTTCTTTCTTCTTCTCTTCTTTCCTCCACCTCCTTATGCATGTCTCTAGTGACTCCTCCTTCGTGATGAACCACAGATAAATGGGAGGGGGAGATTTATATGGAGTTGGAAGGCATTATAGGTACCATAGTGAACCCCTTGATGCGTTGCGTCGGCGTACAACATCCATTGACAGTGAAATCAACCGAAGATTCAGCAGTTTCCGCCCGAATGTAGGAATGTTTACATTTTCATCATAGATCCCATTTGAACATGTTTTTTATGTTCTTAATGCCTATTTATGTTTTCTTTTGGCCTATTAAGTATATATATATTGTTTCTGGGGTAAGAACATGGGTTTCAGGCAATCCAAGGGATTTCTTTTCGAGAAACTGAGGTTACACAGTCTGTGTTCTCGGAGAACACACCATGTGTTCTCCCCATTCGGGGAAGAAGTAGTTTTATTTAGTACAAGTTGTGAACTCTAATTACATGATGTGTACTGTGAGTACACGTCATGTGGTGGCACATGTCCGTATGTATGTTTTTGTGAAAAAAGAACACAAGTTTTTGGTTTTTAAACAACACATTCCATGTACATTGAAGTACACACCATGTACATTTACACAGGAAGACCCTAGGTTTTTCTATCCAAGTATAAGTACATAGATAGGGGGAGGGATAAGAGTACATGCCGTGTACTCTAATGTACATGCCATGTACTTTTTCCAGCATAGTGGTTTTGGGTATTTTGTTCCCTGGAAGTTTGAATTGGGTGTGTGAGTAGCCCATTCTGAGCATTTTTCTATGTGGATCATAATGGTGGAATCCTCTTGACATTTAGAGGGCATATAAATGATGTTTTGTGGATTATATCTAAATGGAGAGGTTTTTACTCTAGTTATTGAGTCCAGTAGTATCCTAAGAGTGAGTCTTAGCATGGATGATAGGTTGGGAGTTCATACCAACCTAGTTGAGACCATTGATCTGAGATGAGCTATGAGAAATCTCTTGTAACCTATGCTTTTGAGGATGTTCCCCTTGTGATACATTCCCTTATAGCCTATGAGGCCATGAGAACATATGCTTCCAAGGATCTGCTGATGGATGCCTTTCCTTATGTTCCAACCTAGGGAGTCCCTTGTAGGATCTCTCTACTACTTTCCTTTGAGAGGATCCCGGTTATAAGATGCCTCTATTGTTATTCATTTGAGGATTTCATGTAGGATTACACCCTTGATTTTCACTAAGGATTTCTTGTAGGATTCCTTCACTCGTGTTTACCTGGAGGATCACGAGTAGGATGCCTCCTTAGTGTTTTACTTGAGGGACCCAGTGGGTGGCCATGGATTGACCAACCCTGAGATGTTATGTCAATTGTGGGTAGATATCGTATTCGAGTGTCACCTAGAATCCGTACCAAATTGGTAAGCCCATGGGGCTGTGACTGTAGTGTTGGTTTGGGTGTTCAGTTCACCCTCACTCATTGTAATGTTTTAAATGTTTATTGATGATGTAGTGATGTTCACCTGAGGTAATAAGTATTTGGAGGCTGTTGAGGCTGACGCAAGGATTCTTTATTTAATTTGGGACACCAGATGTTTTTCCTGGGATCCATATTGCTTATTTGGATTCTTAGACATTCTTACCTGAGATTCATCTTCTGAAAAATGTTATTTATGATATATGTTGAATACCCGGAGGTACTATATGGGACTTGTATATTGAACCTAAATTTATATATGTATATATTGTGATTTATATGTTTTTAGAATGACAATAGGTGATTCCTGGTATCTGGATGTTACACCTTGCTTGATATTTTAGAAATGTTGGAACCTAGTGTTTAAACCATTAGTACATGCCTAGGTGGTTGTATTCTATGTTGAAACCAGGTGTTTATAACATGATATAATGCCTAGGTCTTCATATGCTATGTTGGGATTGGGGGTTTAGACCATGAGGGCTTTCCTAGGTGGTCATATTCTATGTTACACCTAAGGGGTTCTGATCGTGAGAACTGCCCAGGTGGTTGTGTGCAATGTTAGACCCATGGGGTTCAGACTGTGAGAGGTACCAAGGTGGTTGTTGGTATTTGATTGATGGATTATTGACCAAAGGGGTTAGACCATGAGAGATTTCCCAGAGTGTGAAAAGTTGTGAAGATGATTACTCTTTCCTCGTCCTATGATTGGATTAATTACACTCTTCTCGACTAGTCAGGATTGACCGTCAGTATACGACATCCTTCTTTACAGGATTCACCATTGGTATACGGCATCATTATTTACAGGGTTTACCTGTGATATATGGAAATCTAGTTCTGATTGGAGTTGAGTATGGGTGAACCCAGATGTAGGATCAGTTTCCCCCAGTGGTGATGTAGCTTGCTCAGAGATATGATTCTGGTGCTGGCTAAAACTGGTTTTCTGTTGATCGAGATTACTGAGCCAAATATTGACTAGTGTTGTGGTTTCATGTTGTTTGATACACATACCAATGAATATTCATATCGATTTATATATGTATAGTTATGGGACTATACATGTGTACGTATATAGTTATAGACATCCTTGGTGGCACTTGCTAGTTGATTGGGATTAAAGACCCTAGGTTTGACTATGGTTTCACATAGTCTATACCTTCTGTTTAGTTATGCTTTATCTTGGATGAGCACATTACTATTGTATTCACATTAGCAGCATTGTTATAGGTTACTTCTCAGGGCAGGCTACTAAGATTATTTCTCACCCCTTCACATGTACCTCACTGTACATGTAGACATTATGTCTACTTTTAAGTTTGAGCACATGTTACATGGTGGATAGGGATAGGGCCCAGTGTTTCATGATCAAACGGAGCCTCTCAAATGGTTATACTGGTCCAGTTGGTGTAGTTCGATAGTGTTTAGAGACCAGGTATGTGGTTTGTCTCAGAGTGAGTAGTTGATCCCTTTACTTTTAATTTTAGTTTATTTTGTACTTTTATCTGTATGGTTGGACTAGTGGGTGACCAATGTTGTTTTTTATTTCATATTTTTTGTGATTTTTATAGCATTTTACTATTATTGATTGTTCTATTTTCAGTTGTTCATTGCTTCTGTACTCTATTTCATTATTCTCTGTATGTTACACAATTTTTTTGGCTACTTACTCTAGTATGGTGGTATAGTTTCCCCATTGTACCACATTTACACCCTCACTTCTAGTTTATAGCCTCTGGTACACATGGAGGAATGCTTGAGGCCTTGTGGTGAACCTTCATGGAGCACTGGGTTAGTAGATTCCAGGCCAGGATGTTACACAAATTAATTCACCACACTTTACTAATCGAATTCCATGAAATTATCTAACTTTATTAACTAGTCAAAAATCACCATGTTGGAATCAAATCAACACAAATATTGAGGAAAATTTGTAATGAAATCCATAATATATCCTCCCATCTCCACCTAAGAACATCCAATGGTTATAGTAGTCTGAGTGTAATTCAAGACATATTTTTCACCCTTTAAAATATGATACATAAACATATGAATGTAAACACTGACCAATTCATCCATTCCCACCAAAACTACTACATAATGGAATGATATATCTTGGTAATACCTAAATATATATGTAGAGTTGAGTTTTGAAACCATCAAAAAACTATTTCTCAAAATAAAAAAATAACGATTTCCCCATTAAGAAAAACTCGATATTGATCATATATTGACATTAACTCAACAAAATGCAAAAGGAAAATATGATATATCTACACATAAAACTAAATATGTCATTTTTAAGATTCATACACCAATAAAATCAATGAGAAATACACTATCTTATTGTATCAGAAACATCAATCATCGACATAATCCACTTCATGATAAAAGGCTTCAAGATCCTATATTATTCTCTATCCATGTCAACAATATTTAGAAACATCTCCAATTTACTTCCTACATACCAAATAATCTATTACATTGCCTTTAATTGATGACTAAGAGATCTTAAAGTAAAAATACTACAAAATTTATATCAATATCCATTGATGAAAATTAAAATATTACTGAGATAATATATTTTAAAACATAATGATCTATGAAGACCATAATATTCAATCCAAAAAGATAACTCCACTGTAAATTGAAAGAAAACACTACCACCATGAGCACAAGACCATTAGATGAAAATTTATGTTCATGGGTAACAAATTATTGATACCCAATGGAGTTCATCTCTCTGTGTTGGATCTTAATAAAAAAATCAGTTGAGAAGAAAATTTAAAATCATGAAACTAAGTCTATCTTCAATAAAGTGTAGAGAAAATTAATTTATTAGATCATCTTTCAGAAACTAAATTCAACCAAACACAAATTATTTAATAAAAAATATTGATTCCTCCTAACTAAGTTTGTAAAATGTGCCAGATTACAATATAAATCAAATGAAAAGATTTTATAATTGTTTATAAGGTCAATGAAGCATTGAACATTTACAAATTCTTTGGATCCAATTAAGAAACAAATTCATAACATAAAATGTATTGATGATGAAAACCTATTGATAAATTTAATTCACAATAAAATTCACCTAACATGTCCAAAACATTCAATTTGATTTCATACCACATATATGATATCATTACTAGACTTCCAAAATAGTCCACACTTACTTAAAATAATTATCATCAAACATAAAATATAATATGTTGTTATTAGGGTATAGAAATTTAACAATATTTAATAACACACAAAACATTATGTCATTAGTCCCATGAATGGAATTTTTATGATATTTTATCCTTCAACAATATTTGATAATAACCAAAAAAATCTATCATTAGGAACTAGCTAGATCCCATAAATAGATTGATCAAGTCATCAATCACCGTGAGAGGATAAAAGTACATCAAGTTTACTTGATTCAATTCATGGTAATTGATATACTACTATATAAGACCATATTCCTTAACTGATAAAAACACCATAGATCACCATGTAGACACACTAGATCAGTTAAATCTCTTTCATAATAAATCATCGATTTAAATCCTAAATACTCTGAACTCTGAATGAACCATCCTATAAGGAGACACAAAATTTGGAAAGACATATGGATGCTACTCTATCCAAAACATTATGTTAGGTTTAGGGGGTTATGCTGTAGCCTCTTCTAGAAATACCTATGTTTTTTCCACCATATCCCCATATAACACAATCACTGGAAAATATATTAAAAAAATATTGATTCTTACATCATTAAAATAGGTAGTTCCCATGATCAATTATCCATGTAATGATCTCAGGTGGTAAATAACACAACACACTCATATTCCACATCAAACAAAACAATTTTTTTATAAATTTATCTATATAATATCAAATAGAATTATAAAAAACCATTACAAGGATTTCATCATATAGGTGTATTTTCAATAAAAGTTAGACTACCAGTGAACAATGTTACCCAACTATAATATCACATTAAAAACACACAACATAAAAAATAAGGATTTTCTCCATTTGGTGTTTTCAACACCAAGGACACTAGAAATATCTCTACCTTATACCATAATTATTTGAATAAGGTGGGAACAATAATGGTATAAAATTATATAAAATCAAATGGGGAATAAACTAAATTAGTATTAAAATAGTTATCAATACTAATGATATGTGATACACCTAGAACTAGAAAAAACATATCCATTAACTAAACAAACCATATTCCTTTTCCTCACATGCAAAAATACCATCCACCACCATATCCAAGATCATCCTCATATCCATGAGGATGTAGAATATTATTAGGTCATCCTTTACCTGATCCATCACTACTCTACTAAATTAATGCATATTGAAAAATATTCCAATTATAATGATGTAAATGAAACGATTGATAAGGATACATATGAAGCATTACACCTTCCCCACAGTGACATATAAGGATGCTAAACATTAAAATTATCAATGGATTTGATTTAATCAAATAGAATAAACCTAACCTAGGTTCTTGATATATGCCCTGTAATTTCTTTCACTATAGAAATGAAAAAAATAGATTAAATTCTTTATCTATTAAACCTCAATACCCAAAAAATGAGAACCTCTATCTGTAGAGATACTGTTTAGGATGTTATGATTACTTATCTATAGGGAAAAAAATATTTATTATAATATATTCTCTATAACCTTAGTATTTACCATCACCATAAGAAATGTTTGAAACCTAATATGTATGTACTTCCACTAGTAAATTAGATGGATTCATCCCTAAAAAACTATTCCCATTTATCCTTACTAAGAAGAAGAGAGGGTGTATCAAAAATAGATTCATTAACTAAACTAAAATAATATTCACACATAGAACCCTATATTGAAGGGACTGAAAATCCTAATGTTTTTTTCATTTAATATTAAATATATAAATTCATCACAAAACTAAATAAATATTTTCTCCTAAGATACCATGGACTATACACAATCACCAAGAAATAGAATCCAAAAAAGATAATAGTCAATGGAATCTAATTATCTTTACTCATATTGATTGAAATAAAAAAATAATATCCTCCTACGAAAATAATTTATCTTTATTTGAGATAGTCCTACAATAAATTAAAATTCATTGGTTCTAAAACTCAAACATCTTTTTTCACCATGAATCGACATCCCTATGGTTGACTAGATAATCTTACTCCACCAAACCCACATAATCCACATCAGGATGCCTTCTACAATTCATATATAAAAAAATTAAACCATCATACATGAAATTATTATTTTTAATTCAATTTAGTATATTAAATTCAATTGATTTAAATTTCCCAATATTTTTCATTTTGAAAATGAATGTTATGAAATCCTTGAGATTCCATAAAAGAGTAAAACCACCCTCTAATGGATTATTGGAGATATTTTATATCTCACTAACACTAGTAACCCAGAGTCAGTGGTTATCTTACTAAATTGGCTCAATATATTCTATATCAAACCCTACTAGATTGTATAGTTTAGTATTATTGGGAGTCTTGATACATTAATGGTTCTCATATTATATTTTAAAACATGAAACATATCATAATATTTTAGTGATAACATAAATTCAATTATTATATCCCTGTAATAGTTCATTAATAACTTATTTGTATTATGGGGAATGTAAAATGTGATAATGGGAGAGCCCATATTCTCAGTAATGGAATGTATACAATAAAAGATATAATATAATTAATAAAGAAAGAATAATATGGTTGAAATTAAAAAAGTATGATATGTATAATATAATAAAATTGGACTATATCT
This sequence comes from Viscum album, assembly GCA_963277665.1. Taxonomy (NCBI): domain Eukaryota; kingdom Viridiplantae; phylum Streptophyta; class Magnoliopsida; order Santalales; family Viscaceae; genus Viscum; species Viscum album. The sequence continues at coordinate 457,951,581 of OY728141.1, read as the reverse complement.
ATGGATGAAATAAAAAAAATAATTACATGGATAATAATAACTAATTCCATAATGATTTAATTCATAATGTCAGACATTATAATCATACCATGTAGTCCTTGTTCCATGAAATCATAAATAACTGGTCCAATATACACCCCATTACTAGGATAGTATATATCATGAGACATAAAATTGCATTTAGGGTTCATAATATGACCCTTAAATCACATAATAAACACAATTTATTAATCATATTTTAGAAATTATTAGAAATAAAATACATAAATAACATAAATATTCATATTGAAAAACTATTATATGAAATGTTAATATTTTAAATAGTAAATAAATAGAAATAAAAAATCATAATAATTTATAATAAATAAGGTGAATGGTATCATTAGAGAATATCCTTAATTGTGGATAATATTTATTAAAGTATATTGACATATATGAATTTTTTAAATGATCAATGGAAAATATCTTAAGGAAACACCCTTTCTCTTTTTAAATCACATATTTAAAATAAAAATATTTCATAAATAATAGAACATTTTTTTAAAAAATCATGGTAAATTGAATATAAATCTTCAAATACAATAAAAATGATGATAATAAGAAAATATATTCATGCGGTAAAAGTTGAAACATATATTTCAATCACACATTTGGAAAAAAGTTCCTCATTCAAAAAATGATAAGACAATTCCTTTTAATTTTCTTATAAAATGTAAAAAATGGAAAAAATTACTTTAATAAATCCTTTTATAATAGAAAAAACACATTTAATAACCTTTTAAAGATTATATTTATATGGAAGAAAATTATTCTGGGACAAATATCAACAATTTCGATTTTCCATAAATTATTTTTGGATTTTTGAGGACATAGAGAGAGAAAATTAAAGGAAAACTATTACATTCATTAAATTAATATAGGAAAATAAAATAAATTAATTTTTTAGTGATATAAAATATAATTTCATTATTAGATATTTTATCATAAACACACCTGTCAAATAGTCAGATTTCAACATAAAACCCTTACATCAATTCCAACATTTGTTGTAAGTTAATTTAAACTCTTATATAATAAATTTTATTTTATTAAAATTCTATTATATAAACATAAAAAAATTTATTATATCATATATTATCCACTTATATCATCTTATCACCCACTAATTGAAAAATATTTTTATTATGATCCTCATTTTCATGTATTAACTATTTCAATTTTTAAGTATGTTTTACTTCGATAGTATCAGCCCATGCATCTCAATCATGGTTACATCATATCCAGAACCAAAAGCATGTATTTATTAACATATTTTTCATTATATAAACATTTTTATGAATTAATATAAACTGGTGATGAATGATTAATTACCCCACATTATGGAGATAATATTTTGTAACTTTATACAAGTGACACTTCCACTTTTTGATGGAAAAAATGAAATAAATTTAAATAATAATTCAATTTTAAATAAAAATTAATATATTATAAATACCATATATAGTCCTTAAATATATCCTTTTTTGTTATCCATGTAATTATGAACTGAAAAAATACACATCGCTTCATTGAGGAGGTAGTCCACACATAAGAACGAGTGACACTAACATTTCACAAAAGATGGGAAGGTATAATGGTAGACAATATATTATAATTATAGGATAAATTTTATGAACTAAATATAGTATATAAAGATAAAATCCAACATAATAATCAATAATTAATTATTTTTAATAAAAATGAATCATATAACTACATAGAGGTAGTAGTCCACATGAACACACGAGAGATACTTGAATTTAAAATTTGATGGAAAGATGGTGGAAAATGGTTGTCCTATATTCATAATAACATATCAGTATTTTTATGATACCAGATTCACTATTTTATGATAGATACACTATATTTATAGTAAGTATATAATAAATAAATAATGAAATATTTGATAAAGATGATTACCTCTTCATTAAGAGACCTTATTTTTTTACACAATAAGCCTTCTTAGTATGGTATTAAGATAAGAAAAAAGAACAATAATAAAGGGAGAAGATATAGGATGTTTTTTAGGTATTTTAGTATTTAGAGTGATTGGTTTTTGGTAATAACAGAGGATACGTTATTACCATTTATAAGTGAGGAGAGTGACACAATTGTAAATATTATTAACATTAAAATACAATAAATATACGAATCACAGCAAGTGGTTCATAATGAAAAATATTTCATTGGATGGATATGATAAGATCTAAATTAATTTTACCAACAATATTTTCACATGATAATGTTTCATTTTAAATATTATCTCTTTGGTTAACCCCCTCATTAACCATTTTATCATCAATCATGGTAGATAATTCTTGTCTCTTTAAGGCTGATAAATTTACATATATGGTTGAATGTTTCTAAAAAATAGTATATGTATCAATGTTTATAACATTTCCTATATAATTTTTAATATACATTAATTTTTTATTTTTTTTTATTTTCTAATAAAATATTAGTTATCCTAAAATTTCTTTATAGTCAATTATAGAATATTCATTAAATATGACTATAAATACATCATGGATGAAATGGAATAAGTATAAATGAATATATATAATTAATTATACTTTATAAATACCTTTTAAATATATATAGTTCCTCAATTCATTCAAAACTATTTAATTTTATTTTTTAAAACTCATTTACCCTGATATGTTTACTATTTGAACATGCACATTATCGATATTGCATAAGAGTTTAATGTAATTATATAAACATTAAAAACTAAAAATAAAATTTCATAATAAAAATAAATAATTTAAATTTAAATTTAAATTTAACATTCATTCATAATTTTTTTTTTCAAAATTAAAACTTATAGGAGAAATTAAAAATAAGAGAATGAATTTATGTTAATATCCTTTGCTTACAATAAGATAATGGTTAAAATCAAATTCAAGTGTATATAAATTTCTAAAATTTATAATATTGCATTTTTATTATAAAAAAAATCATAAAATCATAAATTAATGATTTAGGGTTCTTTTTGGGCCTTATCTCATGGTTCTAATCATTTTTAACCATTTTACCTTTACTAAGGTGAAAGATATATTCCAAGGTTATTATTATTAATGATAAAAAATAAAATAGAGCCATTTTTAAATTATGACAACATATATCATGAATAAAAATATTTTAATGTTAATTAATTTCCCCATTTATGTTATTCAATCACATGGATTACAAATCAAAAGCTACTAATGTAGTAAGGGATTTCTATATCACTTTTCACTTATGTGTGACACATGCCATATTCTAAAACCTATTATTTTTATGTTGTTTATATAATAAACATGAATATATTTTATGATTATTATAAATAATATTATTGGTATTTACATATCCATTTTAGGATATCCATTACATAGTGTTTACAATTTTATAGTTTCCAAATCAGTTAGATATTTTAATCTCATTTTTCCTTCATTCAGATGAACATTTTGTTGTGAACCTATATTATTTAATGGGGTGTATATACATCCATTTTGACGTGTGATATCATGAAATTATTCATTCACATGATATTTTATTTTTATTTTTATTTTATTCTTTCATGGGGTTCACTATTCAATGTTACAAATGTGGTATTGATTTCGAGTTACAATCACATCATTTATTGTATTATTTATTATTATATTTATAATGAGAAAATAATATTATTAATCTATAATTAATTCTTCTGAATTTAATAATCCTATAGTTATTCATGATATCTTAAAGTAATGGTAACATTTCTTATACTCTTCAGAAATTAAATTATTTAATAATTTTTTAAGAAAATTAGTAATTATTTATCTATTGGGTTGAAAATCTTTTTATGATCAAAAAAATGTTTTTTTAAATGTTATTTAATGTTTTTTATGTTTTCAAAATAAATTTTCAATGTATAAATTTTATTTTCATCATAAAATTTTGTAAATTATTTTTCCATGCTTTTTTATAAATTTCTAATATTGTTTTTAGGGTAAATTATTTTGAAAATATTATAGGTTTTAGAAAGTTTTTTTCAACGAATTTTGTTTTTCCTTAATAAATAATACATGTTATATTTAAAAAATCATTCACGATCTATGATTACGTTCTTTTATATAATTTATCATTTACTTTTTATATCATCAAAAGTTACTATAATTATTCTTTCTTAGAATGGTTTATGTTTATGATGAATTGTTTTTTATAAAACCTATTTATCTGAAACTGGTTATACCATGATTAAATGATTATGAAACCATATTCTTTTAACGGGTTACCCCATGATGAAATGATTATGAAACCTTTTATTTTCATTGTGTTGTGATGTAATGATATCTTTATGAAACCCATTTCTTTTCAAGGGTTATGATGAGTTGAATTTTTTAGGATCTTGTGGACCCTATGTCTATGATTTACATTATGTGACATGTAGGACCTATATCTCCCTCAATTACATTAAGAAATTATAATTGTTCTATGAGATCATAGGGAACATGGGTATTCTATAAAATATAAAATAGTAGGGTACACAAGTTTGTATCCCATATATGAAATATGATACATCATATTTCTTCCTAAGAACTAAGAGAGTACATAGGTGGTTAGTCTATTCCTAACATGTAATGTATGTCTTGGAAGGAGTCCTTCATATATTATTTTTATGCTATTTTTTTCCAATAATATTTTATTCTTATTTCAAATTTATGATCTCATGGATGATGTCTTTTAATTATCTTATAAATTATATCTTATAAACTACCTATATATATTCCATGGAATATAATTATGACCCTTGATATATGATGTATGATTTTGAAATGTTATGATCATGTCCTCATAACCTTACGTTGATGTTATTATTACCCATCTCCATTGATTACCGTATTGAGATTCCAATCTCTCCCTTTCTCATGTTTCCTTTCCAAAGGAATTGAAATTCTGAAGGGTCTAAACTATTAGAGTCGTTAGGCATGTGGTTGTAAAATTTATTGAATATTCATCTAAAAGATGTAATATCCATCAATGATAATCATGGGTTCCTATACCTAACATACAACCAAAAACCCTAACTAATATCACCCATTGGGAGCTCCATATTAGATGTATGGATTAATTTTCCATGACAACCTCCTCTGCTTGAATGACCTATAATACTCTTTCTCCTTATATTATATGGAGATTCTTATCCTGCACTAGAACATGGAGTTATTTCATACCAATAATAATTAAAAATTTGGTAAAATTTAATGAAAAAACTGCAAAAGATAAAAAATTCTACTATAATCCTAGAACTACACGAGGACATTCATATATTTGGACTTTGTGTTCCCTAGAATCACTTACTAATGAAATGTCACCTAGCTACCTGAGAGTACAATTTGACTACTTCTATCCCATGATAAAGATAAAAATATTTCTTTCTAACATGGGAAAAACTACTGCACTACCTTGTCACTAAAATATCATTTCCAGACCACCAAATTCCATCAGGTAATTCTTGGATATGAGTATATTGTCCAATATTATAGATATGATAGTAAAATGAGAAACATTTAACTATGAATGGATAAACTAAAAAATAACATCCTCAAAAATCATCACACTAGTCATCTCATCACCATGAAGATTATAAATAATCTTTATAGGTCTATACAGTGAGCTTATTAGTCTATAATAGAAATTTACCCCACTAAAAATTCATAAATTCCTTATCTCACTTGGATCCCAATGTATCCGGGTATAAGTAATCAAATAAACTGGACAAGAAATCCATCAATGTTTTCTCTTGATACTGACCTTTCTGATTTTTTACATCCCACCAATTATTGGTGGATCCCCATAACATAAAAATTTAATTCCTTACCCTCCATTATGAATGTGTCTCCAGATGCTCGATGATAGATAAAGTAAACACTAGCCATAACTCTGTATGTATGGTGCCTCCATCCCCCTGATAATTTTGGTAGATTCAAATGAGAAATTCTCTTCTTAACTACTCCATAGTATGGGTAGGTCATAGGGATCCCAAAATGGACTATATAAATCAATGTAATCCCTCTAAAATTGAGCACCGGTGACCAAATTATGTATAACTAGAGGTGCCACTCGTTTAACTACAAGACATAATATTGGTGGTCCAGGTCCCACCAAATTCAGAGTACAATCATTATCTTCTTAAGAGAATTATGCCCATTACCTTTATCTAGGAGTATATCTATAATTCCAAACACACCACTTTAAATAGGTTTTGATGAAAAATATCTTAGATAATAAATAGGATGAAAAAAATGAAATCCTATATTTTTGTCAATATCAATCTACCATATCTTAATGAATAGTCTAGTTAACATAGAATATTATAATGGAACATGATATACACTCTTTACACCCACTACTATGTCTAGGTCTGCGTCCCAGCCTCATATCATATAACAGAAGTTCTGATATATGGATTGTCAATTTCTAATCATAGTATATAATAATCGTTATGTTACTATTGGAATAAACATTTAATACTAAGAATTTAATTTAATAATAATTATTAAATAGGTACATATATATATATATAGACATAATGTAAGAACCTGAATCTTATTTTTAGGTACAGATCTTGATTTGGGATGTTTTTGAGAAAATGGGAGATTTTGGAAATTTTATAAGTACACACTGTGTACTTAGGAGTACATGTTGTGTACCAGGTTACAATAGGTAGCTATGTACTGGCCGTGTAACGGCTGAGACATGGACATGTGGGGTGATGTGGCAGACCGCTAATGTCGGGGGCCAGTTGAGGAAAATACATGGTGTGCACATTAAATGAACACACCATGTACTTTTCTTTTTATTTTATTAATCATGCCATGGTCGCATCTAATCTCTAGAATGGTCTTATTCTTACCATGTTTCCTCTGGAAATGAACCAGAACAAAAAATATTCTCCAAGCCAACATTTCTTCATCTGAGGTCCGATCTGAACTCCTGCGGGTGCGTTCGAATCACCTCGGTGAGTTCTTCCTTCCTCTAGATCCTCTCTTCCTTATTTCTTCTCTCTCTCTCTCAAGTTTAGAAAGGTTGATTTTTTTTTGATTTGTTTGAAGATCTATGTCATTATAGACCGATTCGAGGGCCAACACCAGAGTATATTGATCGTATATCATCGAGGTAGGTGGTTTGTTTCCTTTCATTGTTTGTCTTTTAGTTTTATATGACAATGTGCTGATTACCCAAGCTTCGATTATTATAGGTTAAAAAAATTAAACCCTGTTTTATCTGACATAGATTGATTGTTGAATTAAGGGTTTTTGTTGTTGTGGTATTATGTGAAATTGAATTTTTAAGAAACACCCCATGGGTTATTTTTCCTTGTTTGAATGTTTAGGTTTGTTTGGTCCAGGTTTCCTATGAGGCAAACCATGTTTATTTTCCTTGCATGACAGGATGGAACTGATTGCCGTTTTCTTCTTGATAAATTCTTGTGATATGAATTTGAATTGTTTATCCATGTAGTAGTTGAGAATATTTTGGACTTATTGATATTATATATGCATGATTTAATTGCACAAATCTATGGGTACTTGGTGTAGTTAAATGACATGGGGAATTGACAGTGAGGGTTTCCTCAGAGAGTTTGTTATATTTTCATGCTACGAGGCCACATGGGGGATTGACGGTGAGTGCTCCCTCAAAGTGTATATAGTTTAAGTTACGAGACAACAAAAGGGAATTGATTTTGAGTGCTTCCCCAGAGATTCTGTAGTTGTTGTGGGATGACCATAGGGAGAATTTATGGTGAGTGATTCCTTAGAGTGACTTTTCCTTTTTATTTCATTACTTGGCCATATGGGTTAGACTGTGTGAGATACCCATAGGTTTAACATAAATATTGATTTTTTTGGATGCTTCTACCAATCCAAAGCACAAACTTGTATTCGGTCTTATTAGGTAGTCTTATAAGATACCTATTTGTGATACTTAATTGATTAAATGATGAAAATAAAATGATATAGAATGTAAATGAAAACTATATGATTGTTTACTTTTTTTTACTCCTAGATCCTTAATGAATTTCCATTATTACCTTCTATATATACTCAGTAATAGTTAGGCACAGATATTGTGGTGGTTTCCTATTGGGATTAGTCTCACACATTGTTTGGGTAATGTTATTAAACCCAAACATATTATATGGTTATAGGTGTAGATAATGGAAAACACCATTCTTCCTCAGGTATATTATTGGTTGGTTGGAGTTGGAGAGAAAAGGGCCAAGCATAGGCTTGCGATACTGCTGGTGTTTTTCGGTCTTCTTTATACATTCATCTAGTTGTATTTCCATCATATTGTCTTGTTTGGATACTTTCCTAGACATATGTGACATGAATCAATTATATATGTTCTCCAAGTGTTATTTACTTTCAGTCTTCTGTTTTTTACTTGTTGTATAGTATTTTTATTCTGATACTATTTAGTATTTTTTATTCCCCTGTGCATGCTCTTCCAATGAGGGAATAGTTTCCTCACTATCACACCCAATGCCCTCGTTTCCAGTTAGAAGTCTCTGGTATTCAGGGAAATGCACTTGAGTCCATGTGTCAAACCGGGTATAGGGCTCCTTTAGGCGGTACCCAGAACTGGGAAGATACAAATAATTATCAGTGGTACCCTTTTCATCTATGTCATACTGTTTAGACCCTATAGATAGAGAAATGTTTCATTAGAATATGTTTGGCCATTTGAGGTTCTAGAGAGAGTCAGGTCAGATGTCTATCAGTTTCAGTTACCTCAGTGGTACTGGGCTATGCATGACTCTTCCATGTTTCACAGCTATGACGTTACTTCTCAGACCCATCTCATGTTTTTCAATCAGAGAAGGTTGAGTTGGAAGTGGACACATTATTCAAGGATAATATTATCTAGATTTTTTATCGTAGCGCTAAGGTTCTCATTGGTTGGTTTGATCCTCGGGTACGAGTTTTATGGAATCATGTGTGAGTACAGGATGAGACTTCATAGAGGGAGACCAATGTGTGATCGTAGTGGCCAGAGCTATTCAAGAATTCTTCATCGCCACCTTGTTAGTGAAATTTGAAGTTGTATTTATTTAAGGGGGAAGTTTGTAAGAACCTGGATCTTCTTTTCATGTATGAATCTTGATTTTTGGTTATTTTAAGAAAAATGGGAGGTATGGAAATTTTATAAGTACATACCATGTACTTAGGAGTACACACCGTGTACCAAGGTTCCACAAGTAGACCTGTAATAGTAGTGTAATGGCCAAGACATGGCCATATGGGGTGATGTGGCAGACCACTAATGTCATGGGCCGATTGAGGTAAATACATGACATGTACATTAAATGAACATGCCATGTACTTTTTATTTTATTTGATTAATCAGACTGGGGTCATGTCTAATCTCTAGAACAATCTTCTTTTAACATTGTTTTTTCTAGGAGTGACCATGAGTTACAAATCTTCTCCAATCCACCATTTCTCCATCTGAGGTCTGATCTGAACTCCGATAGGTGTGTTAGAATCACCTCAGTGAGTTTTTCCTTCTTATAGAGCCTATCCTCCTAATTTCTTCTCTCTATCAAGTAATTTAAGGTCAATATTTTTTGACATTTTTGTAGATCTATGTCATTATAGGCTGATTCAAGGGCCAAAGTCTGAGTATATCAACTGTACATCATCGAGGTAGGTGGTTTTTTAACATTATTTGTTTTCTTTAAGTTTTATATGACAAAGTGATGATTAACCATGCTTCATGAATTTTAGTTTAAGGAAATTAAACCCTATTTTATCTTCCTTAGATTTATTATTAGATTAAGGGTTTTGTGTTGTAATATTATGTGAAATTTCATGTTCAAGGAACAACCCATGGGTGAGTTTCCCTTGTTTGAATGTATAGGTCCATTTGGTTAAGGTTTCATATGAGGAAGACCTTGCTTCATTTCCTTTCTTGATAGGATGGAACTGATTTCCTTTTGATCCTTGTTAAATGTTTTTGATATGAATTGGAATTTTTTATCCATGTAGTAGTTGAGATTACATTGGGCTGCTTGATATCATATATTAACAATTGAATTGAACAGGGTTGTGAGAACCTAGTGAAGTTAGATCACAGGGGGCATTGATATTGAGTGCTTCCTCAGAGTGTTTATTATATTTTCATGCAATGAGACCACAAGGGGGATTGATGGTGAGTACTCCCTCATAGTGTCTATTTTTTACATTATGAGACCACATTGAGATTGATGTTGAGTGCTTCCCTAGAGAGTCTTTAGTTATTGTAGAAAGACCCTAGGGGGAATTAACAATGAGTGCTTCCTTAGAGTGTCTGACTTTTTATTGCATTACTTGGCTAGAGGGGCTAGACTGTGTAAGCTTCCCAGAGGGTTAACATAAATATTGAATGTTTGTGATGCATCTTCCATGCCAAAGCACAATCTTGGAATCAGTCATGTTAGGTAGTATTCTGAGATACTGTTTCTAATACTTACTTGATGAAATGATAAACATTAAATTCTAATGAATCTAAATGGAAAATGTAGGATTTTTTACTTTTGGGTATTCCTAGTTCCTTGCTGCATTTCCATTATTACCTTCTATATATACTCACTGATAGATAGGCCCAAATCTTGAGATGGTTGCCTACTAGGATTTGTATCACACCCTATTTGGGTCATGATTTTATAACCAAAGAGATTATATGGTTATAGGTGAAGAAAAGGGTAAGATCCATTCTTCTTATGGTACATGATTGGTTGGTTAGATCTAGAGAGAATATGACCAAGAATAGTCTTATGATGCTGCTGAAGTTTTCTTGTTTTCTTTATACTTTTGTTTAGTTGTATTTCCATCATATTGTATTGTTTGGTGGCTTTCCTAGACATATGTGTCATGCATCATTTATATATGTGCTCTTGTTTTTATTTACTTACATTCCTATGTTGTTTACTTGGTGTATGGTATTTTCTTCCGCCACTATATAATATTTGTTATTACAATGTGCATGCTCTGCCAATGAGGGCATACTTTTTCCACTATCACAGCAAAGGCCCTCACTGCTAGTCGACACCCTCTAGTTTTCGGGGAAATTCTCTTGGGGCCATGTGACCAAATAGGTATGGGGAATCATTGGGAACAACCCGGAACCGGGACATTACACATACCTCTTAGTTTAGTTAGATTATTATTCCATTCCCAAGCAATAAATTCTAACACATTATAGGTTGTTTCTGAATTTACAATAACTATAAAAGTAATATTTTTATGGTTTGTTTATATTTGGAATAATGACCAATGTATATAGGTTTATAAAATTTTTAAATTTCAATTAGAAGTCATTTAATGTTGACCAATATCATTTTTCCCATCATACCAAAGAATAGTGGATCATACATTCAATAATTAGTTAACCGAGGTTCGACCATCAAGCAATGTGGGAGAAACCATTTATGTTGATGCATACACTTTAATTATCCAAATAATTATCTCATTAATCTTATAGAAACATTATTCAGATAACATATATATTAATTGAGGAACACACATTAAATATCACACAAACCAACCAATGAAATCTATAAAGAATGGAATATTCATGGAAAGCCAATCTATATGGGTGTATAAGGACACATTATACAATACATACTTACCATAAATGGCTAGGGATAAAAGAAAATCCATATTAATAATGAACATTTTAGGAAATGTGGGTAACCCAAAGGTGAAATCAGTAAAAATTTAATAGAAAAACTAGAACAGTTTTTCACATCACTATAAACATGGATTTTTTACATTATTGAGGTTTTATACTACCATGAATATGTTCATTTAAAAATATTGAAACATTCCTATTCATTTGTTTACCAATACCATAAATAGTATAAAAAGGATTATATAGGCTCTAATAACACATTCTGATGTCCTAATCTTAATTCACTCATATGTATCCTAAACTGGTTTTCCAAAGGACACAAGCACACCTCCATATGCACTAGGATTTTAACTATCATTGGGGGTCACTAATGGAATAGTGGGAAAAAATACCCCCATTATCAGAGTTTAACACAACAATGATATATGAATAAAAAAACAATATAAGAAAAATAATTAAAAACATGATGTATATAATCACAATTAATATTGTCAAACGTAATCAATATCACATCTCATATACAAAATATTTATGTCATGATTCCATCCAATAATGATATAAGTCATAAAACCCAATACAAGCTATATGAAACTTAAAAAATACCAAAATGTATCTATAATAGAATTGTGAGCCCAACACCAGTCCTTTACTCCTATACACTAACCTAGTACAAAAATTTAAGCATATATTGTAGGCTTCCTTCCCTTCTCCCAACAAATATCCATGATTTTTTTGGGGTTTTAATTAATGGTCTGAACATGGTTTAATTCAAACATAGAATGTCACCACCCATAGTGTATATAAATAATTCAGTCTATAATTATATAATTAAGAATTGTGTAGGTAATAAATGAACTACACAAAATTAGAAGTCAGATCAGGTTCCTCACGTGACACCCATCCAACACTAATTGCTTCATATTATTCTGGAATGTCTCTAAAAATGTCTAATTTTTATAATTAGTAAACAATATCATGTCCTTTGTTTTCATATAAATCATTTTAAATTTCATGTTAATTTATTCTACATAGTCAATAAGGAACCTCATTTCCATTTATTACAAAGTAATTATTAATTTAATATCATTTGATTCTGATGCATATATAAGAATGTAATGTACTTTAATTAAAAATATGAAATAATGAATGTCACATACACTACATCAAATAATAAATTAGGAATTTCATGACTATTATAACAAATACTAATTATATAATCATATCCTTGTAATTTAATATATTAAATCAATCATATATGTTGTAAATGAAAAGTGAAATAAGAATGGTTCAAGTGTATTCCACTTTCCATTATATCTACTAACATGGTGAAGTGATGTGGTACATCCATTCATCACTTATTTAATTTATTGGTTATTATGTGGTCAAATCCAGATACATTTTATTCCTTCACGTTAATAAACCCATTAGCCAAATACAAGTAAACACACCTTAATGGTTATTTAATATCAAGATATGAATCAATATGGGTTATGGCCTTATAATAATCACAGAAAAATATGTGTGGTTTTAGTTGATGTATAAACCCTTCAAAGTATAAATTTCATTCACATATTCTGAGCAATTTTGTGCATAATAATATACTTATTTAATTTAACATTGTAGGGGTAGTTCATGGTTGGTTTCACATATAAAACAAAAACACATAATAAAATCAACTATATTATTAGGTAAAATCAATATACCACCTACCATATATGGGTATAATACCCCACATATTTTATCATAAATTAATTTGGTCTAGAATGGGAGAAAAAAATGATATAGAAGAACACCATGAAGATTGGGAATATTATCTCACTTGAAAATAATATCAATGTGGGAGAGAAAATCTAGGAAAATAATAAATAAGAATCATAGAATTAATTAGGGTGATCAAACATGATAGAGGTTATTTGATTCAGATTATACATGTAGGAGATATCATCATGTATATATGTAGGTGATGATAGGAGCTCGAGCGACTGCTGTGTGTAGGAAAAGAGGAAAAAGAGGGAGGAAATAAGCATAAAGGTTTAAGGGGATCATTAAAATCACTCAATTTATTAGGGAAAATGGTTTGTTTATATGGTTAGACTTAACATGAACCTACCATACACCATTACTATCCATGGTGACACCCCCATCACATGGCTAGTAACATGGTTTGAAAGACATTGTCCATCCCATGCAGAATCACTATCCAAGGCCTCCACCCCTCACTTGGATAGGATCATGACGAAATGAAATTTGGAACTTACCATGTGAAATAAAATAGAAATTTATTATAGGTTTATTATGAACATGAACCCTCCCTCACATGGTTAAATAAAATTTTATCCACCCCTTTGGAGCTATACATTTCATCCATAAGGTTATTACTAATAATTTTCTAACCATGCACCTCTACATGTTAGTAAAATAACTAGAGCTATAGTCTCCAAAAAACTCATAGACACTCATAAAACCTATCTTAATCGAATGTAATTTCTCACAAATATAAACTAATAGATTTAAAATCAAATTTAAATTATTCATTCCACATTTAAAAAATAGTACCTTTAATGTTTTAACTTTATTATCAAAGGGTTGAATAGTTGTAAACCATATTAAATTTTGGTGGGAGTAGTATAATGGTGATAATTTGGTTTTCATTGATATATGAACACAATTTCATTGATGAGTTGATAATATATTATAAAGGGTGACGAGGTTTCATTTTAAGGTTTTAATATTGATTTTTATTTCAATTAGTGTTTCTTAGAGATTGATGTTATAGTTGTGGAATGATAAAAAATCTTGGTGATAGTTTAAGGTTTTTATGTATAAGTATATACATCAATACAAAAAAATAAGGTTCATGATATGATAGGATTTTGGGAATTAGAAAATAATAAAGGGAAAAATATTACATGGAATAGTGATTCAAATCACACTATAGTGTTGGGTCTCACGCTACATAGAGGACACAATTGGAATTATGGGTAATTACATTTTGGATGGAAGAGAAATCAGACGATGGAAAATAATTTTTAGATTGAAATGTGTTCAATATAAAAGTAAAATCCGAATATGTAATTATGTTCAAAACATTATTAAGAATAAACCAAGTTTATGGAAGAGTATGTGATGCCATAATGGTTTTTTCACTACATTATTATTATTTTTTAAGACTAATACAAGGAAATATAATAAATAATCCTACTACAATGGTAAGGCTATTAAAATTTTTCCCATTTTAAATCTTCTAAAAAATTGAAATCACATCTTGTAGAGAACATGTCACCTTTTGAATTTTCTTAATGTTTTGATGTAATCGATATAGAAACCAATCCTTCATGAATAATTTGTGGTATTTATTCTATTATTATTAATGAAATTGATAATTTTATTATAATTGATGAAAATTATTTCATGGGTGTTCATTCAGGCTATAGAAAAAATTTAACTAGTAAACATGATGTTGAGTGATGGATATTTTCATAGAAATGATCCAGTGGATTTTTTTTATAGTATAGGAGGTTTAGAGTTGTTAGAATTCAAATTTTAATTAAATTCTTGATTCCCATAATAAATTTAGATGAATAGTTCTTTGAAAAAGAAAATAGAATACAGAAAATATATTGATTACAAGATCATTAGAGGAGAGTTAATATGTGAGATAAAATATGTAAGTGAATATTGAGTTGATGTTGGATTGAATAGTGTTAAAGATAAATCATGAATAAATCATTACAAGATTATATTTTTAAGATATATAGATTAATATTAGAGAATAATGGAGATCAACCAAATTGTATTTTTCTTTTTAATAAACAATTATTCATGACAGTTTGACCTGACTGTCAACACAATCATCTCTTTTAACCCTCTTGGAAGAAATAAGTAGAAAAAAGGAAGAGGTCAAAGAACATGGATTATTAGTTTCATTATTTTAAGTATGGTAATAAAAAATTATTTTTAAATAATTATTAATATGGATATAAAAAAATCCATGATATATACCCCATATATGTATCCATTTTTGGGTAAAACGAGTAAAACATCAACATCATTACAAATTTATTTTTTTGCAGTTTCACTATGTGGTTGTGTAATTTATCTGATAGTACCATGTATTTTATTAAATTTGATGAATATATTTGTTGATATTGATAAAAGAAGAAATATTTGTGAAACCTCAATTCACCCTCTCTTAATATGTACATTTGGGAATCATGCTAAATCATTTCCCAATTCAATCATATGTCGAAACAAGAATATAGAATATATCTCATAGAGGCTCCAACCCAAAATTAGAAAAATATTATTGTCAAATGATTCATAATCATAATCCTATTAAATTGAACCATAAGTCCCTATTATAATCCTATACAATTCTTCTTACTTATGTCACATTTTTTTGAATGAAATAGTTGATTTACAGACGTAATGTAATCCTATATAGCACATAGATCCAAAATTCAATTCTACCTATTAAATACATATCTAATATAAACTCTTCATCATTCACCCATAATTTATCCCATCATGCACATGTTATAAAGACTAGTGTTAACCTATATCATGAACCAACCTAGGTACCATGGTAACCCAATAACCGAGCCAGTCCTAACATATCTCAAAGGGCATTCCCAATCCCCACGTGTCAGTGACTAGTACCTGGCATCACACAAATTGAAAGTGGTAATTGGTTTTCAACCAAAATTGTATTAATAAAAGAAAACAATACAATATGCATAAATAAAGAGACCCAACTAGGAGTAAGGTACCAGAAGTCAAAAAGATAATTAATCCCAAAGTACTAAAATAAAATTACCAAAACATGGTAAACATCCCATGTACCCATGAAAACTAATCACTATGTCCAAGGTTCAACAACTATATCTACATCCAATAGATCCTTTCCCTTTCAAGAACCTAGAAGAAGACAATATAGAATGCCTGAATGCACAAGTAGAGTGTGTTCTAAAGCCCAACAAAATTTCTCTGAAGATTCCATAATAAGATACCAATATCACATTAACAGAGAATGTGCATTCTAATTTCAAATAAACAGTTTTTTCAATTACAAAACCACATTTATAAAAATCATACATTATAATTAATGGATGTAAATACTTTAGCTATTACTAATTCACATTTAAAAATATGGAAATATATTTCAAAATATGGAATTTACATTTAATCAAAATGTGAATTACAAAAATAGAAAATTTAAAAAAATTTATTAAATAAAAACATTAATATAATAAAATTTATATAAATTTTGAATGCATGTAAAAAAGTATACAAGAATGGAATATACATTTTAAATACAAAAAACTGAGAAACATGGTCATTTTACAAAGAGGTACGATTACTGTAGGATATAGGTACCCAAATCTTTGAAATGGAATGTATGTACATATTCCCCTTTGGGCCTAAGAAAAGGGGCTCATCACCATCACGTTAGGAATGAGTTTTACTGATATGATGTTTTAGACTACTATAAATCATAACATGCTTCTCAATATAACTCACTAACTACCTAAGGATTACAAATGATCAATTATGAACAATAATAGACAATTTATTTCAAGACTTCTTAAAATATAATTAAATCACTTCCCCCATTTCATGTATTTGAATATTCTTTTTAAAACCAATAACGAGTTTTTAATCAAAAAAATATTTTCAAAAATATGAAACCAATGGGTTTCCACCAAAACCATTTTAATAAATTTTTCATAACTATGGATTTGTAACCAATTCATGAAATTTCATAGTCATATTTTATAATTAAATTGATAAATTTAATTTTCAAAAAAATTCCAACAATTTCATCACAAAACCCCAATACATTGAAATTGGGGGTTTTCACAAGTTTCCATCAAATCAACATTCAACAATTAAATTTGTAAATTTAATTTTTGAATCAAATTTTATCCATTCGACAAACACACACTAATTCAATTATTTGGTGGTTTCACTTATTTCATTCCAAAGAGAACCAATACCAAAATTCACATCAAATGGTATTTTAATAAAATTATTGAATTTTTTTAATCAATTTCATAAATTTAATTTTGAATAAAAATAAATTTTATCATGCGATTAAAGCTTAATTAAATTGGAAACCAAAGACAAAATGACCTACCTTCCTAATAAAAACACAAGGATCACAACAGAACCCTCCAACAAGAATTAAGGCATTAAAGATCTAGTTACTCAACATAAAAATGTGGTCCAACAACAAGGATTTTATACCCATAAATTTTAAGATGACCCATAAAACCCCATTTAAGGAATATATAATGTGAAAAAGAGGCATGTAACGAACCCGGTAGGCCTAAAGCCCAACCAAACTCGGCCACGCCCGAGCCGAGCCCTCTGGAAGATAGAAGACCCCCACCCTCAGGCAGATAACATGCCCCCACCTCAGACCGGCCCAGATAACACGTGGAAGGAACTGTCCCCTGCCTGGAGGGGATTTAATTCGCCTCCCGTGCAACTCGAACCGGTGACCACAGGCTTAAAGGCCAACCGGGAAGCGTTACGAGTACCACTGAGGCTCAGTGGTACTCGTAACGCTTCCCGGTTGGCCTTTAAGCCTGTGGTCACGAGTTCGAGTTGCGGGGGAGGCGAATTAAATCCCCGCCAGGCAGGGGACAGTTCCTTCCACGTGTTATCTGGGCCGGTCTGAGGTGGGGGCCTGTTATCTGCCTGAGGGTGGGGGTCTGCTATCTGCCAGAGGGCTGGGCTCGGGCGTGGCCGAGTTTGGTTGGGCTTTAGGCCCTCTGGGTTCATTACAAGGCATGATTAATGGTTATTAGAAATGAAAAAATGTGATCTCCACAATGATCAATCACCTAATGAAAAGGTTTAGAATGGTTGGAGGCTCCCAAAATCACCTAGAGAGGGCTCTAGGATGAGAGCAATGGAGTCTATAGGAAGAACCAAAGAGAAATCCAATGGATACGAGTTAAATAATAATAATTATTTTGGTATTACATGATATGTAACCCCCATTACATGTCATGAAGTTAAATATTTCCATAATCACCAAGAAAAATCCAATCGAATATTTCTTAAAAAGGATTTAAATTTAATTTATAAATTACAAGACATGCGACTATATTACACATCATGAAATTCTTCATCAGTAAATATAATTTATTAGTAAGTGATGAGAGTCCAACAATTCTTGGACTTCACCAATATAGGTATCCTCCTAATAAATTATTGACCATACCTAGAAAACGAAAAAAATAATTTTTATAATGTACATGTTTGAAAGGTAACAGGATGTTACAACCACCCCACCGTAAAAACATTATGTACTCAAGAATACTAAGAAGACGATTCCTTTCCAAAAATATAGGACCACTTCTCTATCATCAATTCCTCCCTCTCCCAAGTCTCATGAGAATCATAATTGTGCTACCGAAGCCCAAGAACCAAAGGTATTTTCCTCCCATGAAGTACCATGGTTTCAGAATCAATGATCTTGACTAGTCGTATAGTAATAGATAAATCATGTTTAACATCGAGAAATCTCTAACTCCGAATATGGGATGGATTAGAAAGACACGCCCACTGATGAGATGCATGAAACTCATTGGGCATCGATGATAGATATGGTGTTAGTGATAGATTCTACAAAAAAGTTCCCACCTTCTCAACAACATCAAAAGTTCCATGAAAATTATGAGCAAGATTCCATTGTCTCCCAATTCCTCAATGAACCAAGAGGGGTAAAATCTTTAATAAAACCAATTTTCTAACTGATAACTCCAATGTTCTATGATGATGATAAGAATATGATTTTTATTGGATCTGGGTCTTGAATATTTTATGATGAATCATCTTAAAAAATGGTGCCATCTCTTTCACCAAAAATGGTCTAACCAAGGAACATTCACCATTCTCTGACCAACACAATAGATATTTACCAGGATGACCATATAAGGCCTGAAAATAATCCATTCTTATCATTTTATAATAACTATTTTTATATTAAAACTAAAAAATCCCCAAATTATCATCCCAATATCTACAAAATTTGAGAACACATGTGTGAATAATATCCTCAAGGATCTGTATAGATATTCCTATTTGGCCATCTGGCTATGGATGATATGCCAAACTTAAATAGACGGGTGATCCCATTTCCTCCTAAAGTCCTCTCCAAAACCGAGGAGTTAACCAAGTATCCCTATTAGAGTCTATAGTAGATGTAACTCCATGAAAAAGAACAATATCTTTCACATAGATATTTGAAAAATCCTCCTCATTGGATGTATCATGACTGGGTATAAAGTGAGAGAATTTTTCAAGGATATTAATCACATACCATATCATATTATTCATTATATAGGTACAAGGAAGCAAAACCACAATGTCTATAGTGATCTCATCTTACTTCCAGGTTGGGACTAAACATGGATGAAAAAAACCTGACAGTTTATACTTCTCATCGATTACCTACTAAAATGTATAACAATGAGAAACATACTCAATAGTTTCTTTTATCATACATGGAAACTGATTATACTACCGCCTATCATAGAAAATTATTGTGGTTCCTGGGTTCACTTCAAACTGAGAACTAAGGAAACCCCCATCATATATTTCCCTACTGAGGATGTTACCAAAAAATGATTCCCATAGAATAGAACTCACCCTTTAAAGAACCATGAATAAAAAAATATATCCTCAACATAAAGACATTATATAATGATACGGATGGAAAATATTTCAGCTATTCTACCATACACCTCTAGATATGATTCATATATTTTTTATAGAATATATATCTCATGATCTAGGGGTTAGAATATATATTAAACCGTTATTCATAAAAGTAATGATTCCAACTTTTATGTGTGTGCATTACAATTGGTATATCATGTTTATGGGATGGAAAATATTTCTCTTCTTTCCTAAGCCAATTATTGTCATACGAAACTACATGATTAACCTATATAAGTATATTTCCCAATATTGAACTCAATGCATCTCAAAAGACCACATTTCCCTGCCCAGACTATAAATATTCAACACTGACATAGTAGTCAAAAGATGTTTTAGTTGAAAAAAATAATTATGACATTTTACATATAAAGAAACAATTAATCCCTTTTTAGTGAGAGCATTCATCAGAGAAGCCAAAAATGATATCTATTTAATAAATTGATGATAATATCCAAAAAACCCCCAAGAAACATTAAATCTCAAAAAAAATCAGTGGTTATTCCCATATCACAACAGATTTCACCCTATAAGGGTCAACTGAAATACCATGTTATGACACCATGTGTGTAAAAAATTTTACTTACCAAGTATAGAAATGACACCTTGAATGTTGATCATAGAGTTTGTGATTTTACAAAAAACTCAGTACTATTATTAGATGATTCACATGATTCTCCATGATTATAGAGTAAATTAGGATGTCATCTATAAATAAAACCATTAAATTATCTAGATACTCATGGAAAATCATGTTCCTTAATTCCATGTAAACTTCATGAGCATTTTTTATAGAAAATGTTTATAAAAATGTACAAATAATGGCCACACAATCTCTAAAAGATGTTTTTTAGAATTTCATATACTTTTATTCTCAACTAATTAAAACTAGAGGGAATTTAAATCTTTGAGATCCACTCCCCCAACATTCAAATGATAAAATAGATCATATAACCATGGAAAAGGATATGTG
Source organism: Viscum album (assembly GCA_963277665.1). Taxonomy (NCBI): domain Eukaryota; kingdom Viridiplantae; phylum Streptophyta; class Magnoliopsida; order Santalales; family Viscaceae; genus Viscum; species Viscum album. Next base: position 457,930,199 of record OY728141.1, on the reverse strand, counting down.
TTCTTTATAGTCAATCGATTGGGATTTCAGTAATCAATGCATAGGTTGAGTGAACCATCATATTTCATAAAAAAGACAACTATAACCACCCAAGTTGACACACCTGGATTCATAAAGCCATCCTAAATAAGATCATCCAATAAGGAAATCATCTCATTCATATCAGATACCTCCATGCAGTATGATGGAATAAAAACTAGTTAAGTATAAAGAATTATGTGATTGGAAAGCTCAACCTCCTTTACTTCTAGAAAACCAAATCTATCAGAGGGAATAAAGTTTGGAAACATGATGAACACATTATTTATGTCACCAATCAATTATTCCATGTCTAGATCAATGTAAAATATAGATATAACATTTCCCAACTCCGAATAAGATGTTCCGACTCTGCTCGAACTTGGGTACCAATCTCCTTGAAAGTCATGGCATGCAACACTATTTGTAGTAAAGAATAAATATTAAATATAAAAACCAATATTTTATTTAATGTAAATGATCCAATCCAACAAAAAAATTGTCATAAAAAATTATCATTTTGAGAACCAAAAAACTCATAACCAGCTCATTGTCCAATTGAGGGAAAACAAAAGTAGGATTATGGAGACCCTCCCCTATCGTCAAACCATTGGGTGTAGTAATATGCATTTCACAAAATATTTTCTATATAATAATATTAACAATACATGTTGAGGTAAAATAATGAGATTTAATAGTATATAATATGCCAGTCATTAATGATGAAGCTATAGTAACAGTACCTCTCATGATTGTTGGACTTGTATCCTCTTCATCTGGAGTCTCTTCCACTACAAGAAGCAGATAAATTCTGGATTCCTATTGTTGGAACCATTTCTCAAGTAAAAAATATGATTTACCTTAAATTTTAGGTAGAGATGATGATCATGTTCCACTATGAGGAGTGAAATATATATGTCTGAATCATTACATGTTCCATGAACGTCCACAAAAGACATAGTTCACGGTTGCCTCAGTGAAAACCCTGATTGAATTCCACAACTCTCCACACCATAAAAAAACAAAAGGACCACTTCTATTAATTCCAAGAGGCTTAGGAAAAACCTTCTATTAAGAATGACCAAAATAATCATAATTCATCCACTTTACCTTGAAGGAACTCACACAACCACTGGAGACAAAGAAGCTCTTGATAACCCTAACCTTCCATCCAATCCAATCTTGACGATTAATTCTCTATCCATTACATCATAATTAGAAGAATTTTTCAATAAGAAATACAGAGGATAAATATCAATTCAATGTCCTAAATTGATCATTTGATCCTCTATCCACACATTCGATACCATCTCTGATGTGAGGTGCATGAGTCTAGTAAAATGGTTTGTGCACTCTGTCACTGTTCTTTCAGCCTACTAATGATTGAAGAAATTTGTTGACTTGGCTAATAAAATCAAATTTTGATAGAACTGGTCAGTGAAATAAACATTTATGCCCTTCCAATATAAACCCCCATGGTTCCTCTCTATCACCATAGTGTCCCACCATCTTATTCTTTGTCCTTATACTATAAAAGTGACACACATCACATTTATCTCATAGAGTGTATCTAGGATACCAAAAAATAATTACATCATGATCAAAAATATCTTAGCCACTTGAGGATTAGTTGAGACTACAAATGGTACTAGATTCTATAAAAGTAACTTTTGAGAAAATGATTTTTGAATTTCTATACGAGGATCCACATATAGAGTTGGAATTGGAACTAGTGGTGGTCCCTATCCAAGAGAATAATGAGTGTGAACAATCAACTCCACCATTTTCGAGCCTATAATAGGATTTTCTCAATGAGGATTAATATTTTCTTCATCATATAATCTAATTCACAAATCTTCTCGGAGGTATGATGTGATAAAACATCAGTAGAAAACAAGGAAGAAATCATATTTAAAACTCAAACAGAGTGATAAGAGAAATTAATCCCAACAAATATAACAAAACATGTTTGGATTTAACTCTATCCAAATAAAAATATGGAAAATAATATAACTAATCCTCAAAAAATCAGTCCATAACCACCACTTTCAATATAAGGTTGATTATTGTTAGAGCTATCTAGGAACTCAATCACAAGTTCCTTCTATGTACCAACAACATTTAATATTGCATATTGACCTCTTAATAAGAATATGAACATTATGTTAATACCACTATTTCAAAAATCATCTCGGGTACCCTGTTAAACTGATAACCAAGACAATCATGACATAGCCCGATGGGCATTCTTGATCCCCATTAGTCGCTGAATAGAACTTGGAATCACACAAATAGAATGTGGGAACAGTCTTGAAACAAGAATTGTAGATTTAAAATATAATAATAAAATATTCATAATTAGAGAAACTCCATTGGGAGTAATGTTCTAGAAGTACACAATGAAACAAATCCCAATGTATTACTACCAATATACCAAAATAGGGAAAAAATACCCAAGTCCCAAGGCATAAAACTAACCAAATCCAATGTTCAACAACCAAATCCACCAACAAGAGATGTATTTACCTTAATCAAACTATAAAGTATGTAATCTAAAAACACATGAATTTAGAAGTAGGGTGTAATCCAATGCCCAGTAGTATTTCACTAGTAATTACATAATAAGATTCCAATATTAAATTATCATATAATGTGATTTAAATTTTCAAATTAATAGGATTACCATTTACAAAATCATATTTAAACAAATCATTATTCACAATTTAAAATATAGAAATACATTATCAATTCATGCTTCAAATTTCAATAGATTTAAACACATATTAAAATGTAGTATTTACCTTTAATCAAAGGGTTCTCTACACAAATAGCACATTTCACAAAATAGATTAAATAAACTCATCTATATAAAAATGTTTATATAAATTAGCAAGGCATTTATAAAAGTTTAAAAAAATGCAATATATATCATAAATACAAACAAACAAGCAACATGGTCATGCTCAATATTAGTACTATAGTTCTAGTATATAGGGACCCAACACTGTTAAATAAAAATTATGTACATATGCCCCTTTGGACTAATGAAAAGAGGACTCATCACCATAACCTATGGAATTTTATGTAATGATATGATGTTTTAGAATGTTGTAAATCATAATGTGCTTCCCAAAATAACTCACTAACTATCGAATGATTTCATTTTATCTTGTACAATCATTAATGGGAAATTTATTTCCAAACTATATAATATAATTAAATCCCACCCCCATGTCAAATATGCCACTTTTTTTTTGTTTAAAATGAATATTCAAAACTTAATAAAAAACATGAATTCTCAATAATATGAAACTAATGGGTTTCCACAAAAACTATTTTTATTCCTTTTTTCATAAATGAGGATTTGAAACCAATTATTACAATTTCACAATAAAACTTTTCAATTAAATTAGACAATTTATTTTTCAAAAAAATTCCATCAATTTCATACCAAACCCCCAATTCCATGGAATAGATTTTTTTCACAATTATCCATCAAATAAACAATCAAATATTAAATTCAAAAATTTTATTTTTCAAACAAATTCCATCCAATAAAAAAACCCTAAAAAATCACTAGAATTGGGGGTTTTCCCAATTTCATGTGAAAGAAATCCAAAACCATAATTAACTTGAATTGGGGCTTTAATAAAAAAATTGAAAGCATTTTATCCAATTTTTGGAATTTAATTTTCAATAATACTAAATATAAATCATGAAATTAATTGTTAATTATATGGTAAACCAATGATGGAAACACCTACCTCACTCATAGAAACACTAGGCATTCAACAAAACCCACCAACATGAATGAAGGTGCAGAAGATCAAGAAACATAAGTCAGAAATGAGGTTGAACACCAAAAATTTTAGATCAAAAAATTTATATATGATACATAAAACCATAAGGAAGGAATAATGAAAGAGACAGATTGGCATGAAGAACATTTATTTGGAAAGAAACTCAATGATTACCATAATTATAAATACCTAAATGAAAAGGATCAGTTGGTTTGGAGGCTCCCAAAATTACCTGGGGAATGCTCTATGTCAAGGTAAAGGGTTTATTAAGGAAGAAACCAAGAGAATTCATATATGTTTTTCTTTAGAAACAATTATTATGAAATTAAATGACTTGTAACCCCATTACACCTCATGAAATTCAAAATTTCCATTATCTATGAAAAACCAATCACATGTTGATTAAAAAGAATTTAAATTTTATTTATAATTTACGTGATGTGTAACCATATTACACGGCATGAAATTATTCAGCAGGCTATAGAACCGACTAGTTAAATATAAAAATAAAACTAATTTATAACTTCACCACTACAAATAATCTCCCAACACATTCTCGACTGAACCAATAAAATGATAAAAGAAAACCATGAAAAGGATTAGAATATATTTTTTCATAGTGGTAATGGGATGTTACACCATTGAGGAACAAATCCAATAGAAAAAATATTATAGAAAAAAATGATTGTATAAATCCCACAAAAGGTCCTAGGTTTGATGAAATAAAAAACCAATATACTATTTATTATAAATTTATACCAATCAATAATTAAAATCCCTACAATTTATTACCTAATTTTTTTTTTCTGAAATACATTCCTAAGAGAAAAACTCATATTGTAATGTATCTAAAAATAAAGGTATCCATGAGCTTGTAATTTCAATTAAAATCACTGAATTCATCGAATAGAACTCTAAAAATTAAAAATACATGATATGGGTGTGAATAAAAATATACATAATAGGTTCCTTCCAGGACTCTCTCATATAAATGTGGAAAAAGAATATTATAGCCCATGTAAACTATTTGTGAAACTAAATAATTTCCTACCACATGGTTAACTACAACCCAAACTCTCCAAGGAAAACTCACAAAATATTAACATAATTATAATAACATAATGATCATTAATATATATTATGTAGGTATCATGTACCCACTTACCTACTAAACTAGTCACCTTTATTCCATAATGATATACATCCATGTAATCCCATTCCTTTTAAATTCACATAACCAAATACCATATACCACATCACAAACAAAATCATATAACTGTAGCCACATAATATATTCCGGAAACACATATAACATCACTAACATAAATCCACATTCTCTCTTTATACTATATAACCACAACTATATATCACAGAACTGCTATATTACAATATAGGAAATTGATGTTTTTTTTATTTCTTAAATTCAAAGACATGAACAAGGACAGTGTGGAGATGAAACCCACTAGACCTATAAGCAACAAGGCCAATAGAGCAAACTGAGTAAAAAAAAAACAAAAAAGGTCAAGGGGGCCTGAAGAAGTGAATCCCAATAGCATCCTTAATAGCGACGTTCACACCGACCAGAGGAAGAGACCCAAGGGAGTTGAACACCAAAAGAGGGTGGTCGTAGGATTACATAGCAGCCAAAGCATCATCCAACCGATTACCCTCCCACCAAGTGTGAAGGACATCAGTGTCACTAGAAAGCAACACTCTACATTTGAGAATGATGTTGGTGATCTGCCACGGGGGGGGGGATATCACCCTTGAGGGAATCCCAAATGATTTTAGAGTCTATTTCCACTAAATCCAAGGGAAGATCTTTGAAAGACAAATTTCAAGGCCACTGTGAATCGCCTTGGCTTCTGCCACTAGGGAGTCTCCTTCTCTGTAGAAAGCATTGAACGCCAGAATGACTGATCCTGAGGGGTCCTGAACAACCCCGCCTCCCTTCATCTATATTACAATATATATTACCAAATAATAGACACATTTTAAATAACACAACCACATTCAATCAAAATATTTTCTATGTTAGAGAGGGAAAGGAAGGGGGAGTAATCAACCATCCATATCACCTATATTCTAGATATTTAGGGTACACAGATATAACAATTCCTTATATGGGAATCAGAATGATTTCAAAAATTGGGTGGTGGTTCATAATAAATAATAAAAAATTAAATTTATACACACACATATAGACACGAGGAAATTCTAAGGGTCCATTTCATAAAAGAACTCCATGAGAACCACTTCCCAAATCATCTTTTCCACCTTCACAATATAAACAATTCTTCAACCCCAAACAAAAAAAGCACCAATATATTATAATAATATTTCTTAATCCCTTTTCACATTCCATAATTAACATAAATTTATTCAAATATTATCCATATTAGTATCATTAATTATATAATTATTTCATTTCACCTCTTTATCTCACCAATAATTTTCTATTTCCCACCTTTTATATTTCATTTATATCATTTTATTTCCAGGACATTAATTTACAATATGAACACATTTATCAAACAACAAAAACCCATTACCATTCTCATATTATTAAAATCCATTTACAAATTCAGAATTATTTCATACTCTTATGAATATAAAACACACAAACTAAATCAAAATAACACTAACAACCCACAACCTCAGTTATACCACTTCTACCAAAAATGACTAATCAAAATCAACAAAACAAAATATACTCATTCCTATCATGATAATAAAAATGAACACAATATATCTCAACTACTATAACTATCAAACTATCCCTACACCATTTAAAAAATAATAACAATAACATTATAAGACTATAATATCAAGAAAAAAACTTCACATATTTATATATTATAATGTATATATTAATTCATGCATCTATATCATCATACAGTAAATATATTTTTTCACTCCTTATTCTATTTCCTTTTATATTATTCAACCATTTAATCACGATTCATCAAAACAACAACATTAAGAAAATCACAACAGTGTTCATTCACTGAAAAAATCAATAACTTCTTGGAAATAACAATGGAATGGAACTAAAACATGAATAAAAATATTTCCATAAAAATTATTTATTATATAATTATCTATATCAGATTAATTTTAACATATTTCCAAAATAAAACTAAACCATGATTAATCCAAATTAGACTTATGATAAAATATAGGGAAAATGAATCATCAACCCTGAAGGAAGTTTTTATAACGAAATATTAAATGTTGAAGAAAAAATAAATGATAATCCAAAAAATTTCTAAAGAGAAACCCTAAAAAACATATATGATATCATTATTTGTAAACTGGATAAATTTGTTTTTGAAAAAATGAACACAAAATATCCATCCTTTCCCAATGAGAGGTATTTATAAGAGAAAACCCAATGAAAAAAATAAATTGACCAGATCCTTAGATCATATGAGAGTAATCAATCCAATAAATTTCATAAGATCTGATATAAGGTTCTCAAATACAACAATACATGATCCATATGATTCCATTAGTTTAGACGATTAAAAAATAATACATCTACGAGATTTAGAAACCTCAAATTTATAAAAAAATAATAATAGAGACCACAATAATGTAATGGGATTTCACTATGTCATGGTGTATCGTATTCCACCATTATGAAAGTTCCATGCGAATTAAAATTGACTAATCTCTTGATGATCAATAAAAATTTACATATTTAAAAATTGATTTTACCACCACCAAAATGGAATCCCTCAGTCCATGGCCATTTATATTATTATCCACATAAACATCCTTGATATGACTTATTCTCCTTACAAGGTTAAAAAAAATTTAATCGTGGGGTGATTCATGGTATTATAAATTTGAAATGATTACCCTTTTTATAATTATCAATCAAAAAAACTCTTATCTTTCTATATCACATTAAAAAATAAAAACATTCACATGATATTAATTTTTTTAATTAGATCAGACTCACTGGGAAACATCCAAGGAGCATATAAAGGTAATGCAATACTATACTAAATGCACTATAGCACACTATTATTAAAATGTTTAGAGGGAACTAATTATCCCTACTAGTTTAAACCACTCCCAATTTGAACACTCACAACTCACCTACTACTCTAATATAATCACATGATATCAGTTATATGTTGATTTAAACATGACTGAGTCTATCTTTAAGATATTGTTTCATAAATGGGTTGAAAATTACATTTACACATATCTTTTCTTCTTCAACAGCATAACCATTCATCATGGAGTGTGTAACCATCGCTAGATTATATGATTGCGAGACTCTATCATGAGACTCAAGCATGTAAATATATCTATATAAACCCATGCCACTAATATAATACATGATTATCATAAAACATAATTCCCTTGATAATATATTCAATTATATAACCTCCTAAACATATCATGAATATTATTATGTGTATATTCTTAGATCACACGACCTCCAACACTTCACAGAAAATCACTTATTCATATAATCATACACAACCTATGCAATGATTTAAATCACTTTGATTCAGGTAAAATACCACCTTTGAACATTTCTTCACATCAAACAACTTTACAATATTTATTTTATTCTTACAATGATGGGTTGAGGTGTATTTATAAGAATTATCCCACCACCTAAACCTCGAAAATCACAGTTAACCATATGTTCCCTAATCATCTAAAAAACTCACTCCTTCCATAAAAAATTTACATAACATTGTATGGATCATGTGATAATGAGATAATCATTACAAGAAAACATTGGGATTATTTATTCAACCTCCATCACATGATATTATATTATCCTACATGAAAAACATAATTTCATTCTTCCTCTACTAAATATATGATTATGAGATGCATTTCATTTCTTGTTATCAGGTAATTACAAGTGACTCTAATAAATATCTATCATTTACATTAGAGATTATTTTATCCAATTAAAAAAACCTCTTTAGAAAATAAATGAAACTTTTTTCATCATTTCATTTCAATAGATAAAAAACTCCATCATAAACAACATTTTTTCAATCATGAGAATTATTTACACATCATCACAGTTCTCTTTGACTTATGATTAGTGAAAAATTTCCTCCTTTAATTTATTTTGAGAAAAAAACATGAGATTTCTTCCCCAACATGTGTTTAGTCATTTTATCTTTTTTTACATAGAAAATCACAAGATTTATATTTCTTTATGTGATAACATGATCACAAATAGTTTGTGTGGTCATGCGACCCCATTTAAATTATGATATCACATAACCCTTTGGAACATATGTTTTGAACTTCCTCATTATCCAATTTCCCTTAAAAATAAATACATCTTCAAATACATTTTGACAATCAACCTTTTTTACAACCTCTAAACTTTTCAGTAAATATATCATCAGAAAAAACCAAAAAGAATTATTTTTCTCAATAATATCCCCATTTTTGTTTTTTTAGAACATTTCAAAACATCAAAAATAATTTTCCATGTACAATAATAGATAGTGTTCAATAAATTTATTATCATCTAATCTAATCCCACATGAGAAATGATCGATGTGAGAAATTATAATAATATGTAAGGTTCATTTATGAATCAATTTATTATTGATCCATCCTTTGGAATAATTATTAATCATTCCTTAAAAAAGCTTCTCAAAACCACAAGATAAAACATGATCTACCATAGATATCAATTATCAACCATCTCAAACCACACACGTAAAATTATATAATCAGAAAACCGATGATCAATATGTTTCATGAATCTTCTTCCTTGATAGGCTAACTTCCTCGTGATTATATTTAGATCTCACATGTTTTAAATCACTAAATTATCATCATATCCCACTTTCTTTATCAATAATTGTATCATATCATCATGAACCATAAGGAAAATTATATATGGTATAAAAAATCATAGAAACACATAGAAAGACATAGGTAAAAACACACCATACCATTGTGATTGGGGGTTGCACATCAACTCTGTTCAAGTATGGGGAGTCGATGTAACTCCAGTATCGAATCTATGTTGTTTATATGATTCATTAGTAAAGACCTTTTCATGATATCTATAACGTGTTTTATAATGGGAAAGTACATGTGTTTTATAATTCCATGCCCCATTATCTTCATGAAAAAATGATAGATTATTTTAGTGAGATGTATACATGAGTTATGGATATGATTTTTACATATATTTATAGAACCTGAATTATCATAATGGATTACTTTCAGGGACTTAACTTTAAATCTCAAATGTTTAATGTACTTCATTGTCTATAGTAAATGAATGAAAACATTTTTAGATGAAATATATTCAGCTTCTTCAGTGCATATATAAATGTAATCTTTCGTGTTTCTTGGACATGAAATACATAATACACCAAGATATAATTCACCAACTAGTTCATGTGTACGTTCCTTCCTAGAGGCGATGTTACTAAATGTGAGGTTGTAAATATGTATTTAAAGTCACATATAAAACATGGAATTTTTAAAGTAAATATTTTATATATTTCCCCCTTTTTTATTTGATAACCCATAAGAAAAATGGTTTATCAAATCGGTAATAAGACAACCAATGTGAATATCGAACATAAAAATGGGTTTTTATGTTGGATATATTATAACCCATTTGTAAAACCATTCTATATATGTTTTTCATTTCATTTTTTCAATAAAAATTAAAAAATTAAGAAAAATAATAAATTTCATTCCAAACCTAATTCATCTCTACAACCGATTAGAATGAAAAACAACCATTGAAAAGTAGTAGAAACAACCACAATAAATTAAAATTACAACATTTAAAAATTATAAATTACTTTACAATCAAACTAAAACCAAACCAAACTTGTAAAATGATTATCCCATTCAACTTGTATGTTTCAGATCACCTATGAACTATAAGGACAAGGGTTATCATAAGGATAAAATTTAAAAGGGAATCATTTAATATTTACTATGAATAAAATGAATGTAAATATAACAAATTTTTTATAATGAAATGTTACCTGATTAAAATTTGTAACCGTAGAAGTTGAAATTATTTCATAAATAAATTTTAAAATAGAATATACACATTCTATTATGCCTTATTGTATATAAAATCATTAATAAAAAGAGTTTTTTCTATGAAAAATAACATTAACATATAATATATGAAAAATTTATAAATTTGAAAAGAATATTCAACTTTTATTTTATATATCTAATTTTAGAACATTTATTTCTTGTGGTCTCTTGAATAAAATTCAATGAAATATTTTAAAATAATAAGAATGATATAAATTAACACCATTATAAAATACATATGTATTAAAAAATTCAATCTTAGGTGTTCAATACATCCATAAAATTCTCTCACAGTTCACTATAGATAAAGCATAACTAATAAAGAGTATTCTCCCATGTGAAAAATATGGCTAAAACCCAGTGGTCACTAACATAATAGAAAATTTAATTATAGTGGTTATTTATTTAAAGTATATATAAAATATTGGGAGGTATATGTTTGATACAATTGAAGATAAGAAGACATAAAACACTGAATAATTTCATTCTTTTTAAATCTTTTAGTAATATACATAGTATTATCTTCTCAATCATTGTCATTTAAATATGAAAATTGATTTTTTGGTCCATAAAACCATAAACATATGTCTTATCATGCTTCTTAAAAATCTTATAAAGGTTCATAATATAAACCAAACATAAATATATATTTTCAATAAATTTAACATACAAAAATATTTATTTTAAGACCTACATAGAAAAAACTATCATTATGTTGATGGACAACATATCAACATTCACAAGATCCATGATATCATTATTTAGAATACCCACCTTCATTTCATGCCCACAAACACAATAATCAAATGGAATATCATAAACATCCAACAAATAAATTTAATAAATTGACAATATATTAAGACTACCAGAATCTATATCTGAATTCACAACACATTGTATTTGTTGTTGTTTGTAATGTATTTAATTACCTATAAAGTATTACCACAAATATATATATATATATATATATATAAACATTAAATTGTTAAATAAATTAATAATCCCAAAATTTAATAAATGATAAAATATACAGACATCTCAATGGTAATATGTTACACAAGTCTATATGGATAAAATAAAAAGTGGATGATATTGTGACAAAATATGATCATATTATATATAGGTAACAATACTCCGGTTGATCTATCAATAATAGCATGTAAAATGAATCTATTATGCTCTATCTATATATTTTTTTCTGACAAATAGTATCTTCAATATCAAATTTCAACCCATATGCAACTATATGATGGTGGTGATTATCAAAATATAACTCAAAGTATCTTGGAAGATTTTGTGGAGGTGGTGTAGGAGTATGATAAGGAGTGGGTTTTTAGGTGGATGTGGAGGAGTGGGAGCTACTTGTGGAGGTGGAGGAGTGGGATATATAGTTTGAAACCGTCTTTGTATGTCTGTAAACATATTTTGTAACAATGTAGTGGGAGCTACAGTCTAAAGTTGTCTTCTTATGTCTGGAAACATCGACTGTACCGATGCTATGATCAAATCCTCTATCGTAACCTAAATATATTGAATTACATATTATAAATATTATTTTTTCTTATAAATAATATCCAATCCTATAGAATTTTGAATCACGTTTTCACAAACACACCTTCCATTTATCCTCACACATGACCTGGTGTTTGGTCTTTCCCAATGTTTTAGCAAAAATATCCTTCTTACCCTCAACTATAAAGAATTTATGTGTTATCTACTATAGAGGAGTATTTTGTATAAAATATTTGAAAAAAATTCATAATGAATCAAAATATATAATCAATTGAATTAACATAAATAATTATTGTAAACATCTTACAATCCTATCAGCTACAATCCTCTTCACTTCTATAAGATATTGTGTTTTTTTATCATCTAAGCTGTCTTTCATTTTTCATGTCAAGTGGGGGAATGGAGGGGAAACCTCTACAGACCTCAAAGACTCCACTATCAAAAATTTTATGTTCTTTTTCTATAATTTTTTTCATCCAATAAGTTATACCTTCAATGAGAAAATGTATGAGCGTTAAACTTTTTAGATTGTATCTACTATTATTATCTCCTTCATTCCTATAAAATAATAATTACAAAAAAAGAAATCATGAACGTGGAAATTAAAATAAAAAACAATAATATAAAAGGTAACATTTTATTTTCTAAAAATTATTCTCTTCATCTACATTTGAAAAATCTCTCCCATGTATCATCATATTTAAATAGATATATACTACATGGATTTTGATGTTGTCTATCCCCAAAAATTATCATTGGTGTGATAGATGATTTAAAATACCTCCATCTTCTAGAAGCCATTGATAAACTTATCTTCAAGACTCCTCCAGCATCAGGTGCATAATATTTCATCTGATAAGATGTGGGAAACATATATTACTCTAAATTTTTTAATATATGTAAAATAAAAACAAACAAGCATACCAAAATGGTATACCGCAACTAATATAATTTTACTTTTCCAATATTTTCTTGTCATGAAACAAAATACTAACTTTGATTTTAACTTGAACTGTTACAAAATTCATGAATTCTTTTTCTTTTGGATATTTTAAAATATCATTATAATCATTATCTATATGTATCCTCTAGTCTTAGATATATGAAAACAATAATTTTTTGAAATTTTTGGTGCTACATTTACTAACCCTCGAACTCTTTTGTTCCACTATAGATAAAGTAGTATCCTTTAAAGAAGGAAACAGAGTCTCATCAACTAGTTCATGTGTACGTTCCTTCCTAGAGGTATTAGCACAATCATTTTTAGAAGCATGTGGGGGTATAAGATGAATATTCTATCATTATCATAAAAATCAAATAAATAAACTGATTAGTACAAAATTATAAAATTCAAAAAATAACATAAAATTATAATTGAAAAAAATAAACAATCATAAAAAAAATTAAGTAAATGAATGAATGAATTTTTGTTTTTTTTAATATATAAAATTAATTAGAATATCTATTATTTTGTGAAATTTTAAAAATTAAATTATTAATAAACAAATGATACCCGTACTATTTTGAATTTAAAAAAAGATTCTTTTACCAAATTATTTTAATAGGATCATTCTATATGGAACAAACCATGTCTAAAACATTGTCATATGTAATAAACCTCCAATTCACATTAGCTTGAGAGTAGAAAGAGTCATTAAAAAGCTTTAAGCAACATCCCCAAATGCCAAAGGCTAGAAATAAATGCCGAAGGGTTTCAAATACACGAGGGGGACAATTTACCCTTTAATAAAGAAACCCATAAACCAACCAACCATAACCAAACATTCACTATATGATGCATGAATGAATAAAAGAAAACTCAACAACTTCATGTATATGAAAACCACATCAATGTAAGAAATAAAGAAATAATAACCAAGTATTGAAGTACACAACGGATAAACTACACAAGACACTCCAAAGAACTCAAGTCTCTATGATCCACAAGCTCAATGCTCCACAGTCTCCAAACAGCCCAAAAATCACGAGGTAGTTCTAAAGATGTGTGAAAAATTACCTTTTCCCTTATCCCATAAGATATCATCTGCAAAAGCACCAACATTTTAAAGAAGGGGTGAGTATAAAGCTCAGTATGTTTTCCCCAATGACTTTCCTACTCATGAAACTAGGATAGAAGAGTTAGAAAAAATTATATAAAATAGTTTATATAAAACAATTTCTCAAAAATATTTTATAACTAAATATAAACAAGTTTCCAAAACCATTCATTACTAAAAGCATACAAGTGCAATTGAAACCAATTTTCCCAGAAAGATATTTCTCCAGAAAAATAACTAAACAAGCTTTAAAATCATTTCAAAATATTACTTTATTGGCATACCCAACTATTCCACAAACCCATGCAACCAACCATGAATGATATGTTATGAAACTCCCATAATCATGAGTGGTTTCTCGTCTATCAACCAAGTTATCAGAAGGTAATTGTTTCCCATGTTCCATTTATGACAACGCTAATCTTTTATTACACAATTAAGCATAATTTATTACATAAAATTCACTAGATACAACATATAAGATCAAGAGGTCTAGTTTCTTTGAGGCATAGGATCATTATATAACAACATAAAATATGAAATACAACTTCTTTATTGAAAACTTCCTTTACATTACCACTACATTCCCTTATACTTAGCATTGCATGGGATAACCTGAGGACATGCATAAGAAAAGGGTGAGCTATAAGGCCCAGTAAGGGAATAATCATGGAATAACATGAGTAGTACAATAAATGTTAGACAATAGGCATATAAATAGAGCACAATAGAATCATAAACATAAAGGAATGATAAAGCATGATAATCATAACATGGAAATGTGGAAACAACACTTAATGTGGAATTATCATGAGCCAAGGCTCATTGCACATGGAGCATGAGTAAATACTCCTTGCACATGAAGGACGAGTAAAACCTCATTTCACTTGAATTAGAATAAGTAAACACCCATTTCACATGACGTATCATGATACTATACTTCACCCAATGAATTGTAGCGCTATAAGGGAGCACCCTTCTTAAAAATTTTATTTCATGCATAAGTGTGCCACATGGATAATATAACATGGATTCATGAAACATCATTATTTATTACATGATAAAGGAATGTTGAATACATGCATGAAAATATTTAAAAAATATGTAAATGTGTATAAAGGTGAATACCCTTGATAGAGAAATGGGTATGGTATTCACTACACAGTGACTTTGGCTTGAAAAAACGGTGCAATTTCGACATCGTAACGACGTGATGTAAGAATTCATAAAAATGGTCGATAAGAGAGAAAGGGGTGTATCGTCATATTTAAATGACATGGAAAGTAAGGGGTTCATATAGACACATGTACCAAAAAATTTAATGGTATTTAGATTCATGATACAAAAGAATTGCTTGAATGTAAATGAGGAGAGAGAAATTCTTTTCGAAATTTCGGCATTGTAACGAGTGTAAATGAGAGAGAAAGGGGCCTAAAATTATTCCAACATAAAAAGGTAAGTATGGGGGAGGAGTAGAACCATACACCAACATTTATAATTGGAATTAAAAGGGCATAACAACATTATGAAAATTGGACAAAAATGAGAAAGGAAGAAAAACCCTTACTTGGAAGTGTGCTTCCAAAGGCTTAAGAGAAGCTTGAGAGAGGATTATTGGGAGCTTAGGTCACCTTGGGAGGATTCTAGAGAGAGGATGACAGAGGTTGGACGAACTATAAATGATTAGAGTGAAGATTAAGTGAGATATTGGGTGGGTTTATATAGGAAAGTTGAGGGAATTCTTTATTATTTAGGTTTGGGACACCTCACATTAAACTAATCCAGACCACAAACCATCCCATGGTTTTTGCCCCTGGTTTTTGGAAAAGGGAAGTATAAAACAATATTTTATAATTACAAAGTCCTAACTTCTTAAAATAATGGGGTTGCTTATGTGGAGGTGAGTCACACTCCCAAGGAAATCAGTTTAAAAAGACAAGATGTTTAATATGCCTTGAAGGGTCCATTAATGATTTTTAAAATAAGTCAAAAAAACCCAAAATCATATTATGTTAATGGTAAAACATATATTGGCCGAAAATAAGCCTTATAGTATTTTATTACATCACTATTGGGTCATTATGATGTCATAAAACATATTATATATTTAAACGGTATTTAATTTTTACCCAAAAATTTGACTGTCTCAGAAAATTATGAAAAATTCACCGTTGTATAAATTCGACATCCTGATTCCAAAAATAATATTTATATTATCTAAATAATTTTATAAATATTTTAATTTTTACTTTTAAAATAAAAATCGACATATATTGAAAATTCACGGGTTTTGACAAAAATGGATTTCAAACCATAATAAAAATTACGGCTACATTCATAAAATTATAAAATCATTTATATTTAATAAAAATTAGTTTAATTATAATTATAATATTTTATTAAAATATTATTTAATTCAAAAATCCAATAATTCATCAAAATATATTTCTTAGTTGAATATTAACTAAAAATACTATTTGTGATTTAAAAACCATATACAAGGTATCAATAATAAAATGAAAGTATATTCATTATTATATAAAAAAATAATGTACATGACCATAGTGCTAGTGTCTTGTTACATAACCCTTTATAACACCTAAATAAGACCGAAGGGTATGGTGTGTGATGGTGACCAACTCTTAGGGTGGCTCGGAAAACATTGCTCGGGTGGTAACCTCTATCAACTTCCACTTCTCTCTTAGGTGGTTTAGCTTGAGATTAACATATTAAAGATCAGATTGGGATTGGTCAAGAGTGAATAACAAAGATGCAACCTCCTTTTCGAGCTCTGACAAATTGGATTCGTATAGGGCACGTCTACTGAATGAGGCCATTGCTTCCTTTGTCTGAGTAAATTGGATTTGTTAAAGCCCTATACTTATACTAATCATGTGATCACTTTTCAACCGCTATATTAGCAAAGGTTACAATTATTAACAATATTTTAAAATCCAAAAACATAAAATCAATGAAGTTGACATTTTATATAAACATTTTACATAAAGAGACATTTAATTTGATCAAGAGGGATTTCTATTAATGAATGTTTGGGTCGTTAAAATCTTCCCCCTTAAGATATTTCTACCTCAAAATTTCCTTTTATCACACTAGAAAAGATGTGGGTGACTCTAATTCATCATTTCCTCCGATTCCCATGTCGCTTCTTCAAACTTTTGGTTTTGCGACAACACCTTGACTAGGGGAATTGTCTTATTTCATAGAAATTTTTCTCTACGATCTAAGATATTCACTGGTTTCTCATTATAAGAAAGATCATCCTCTAACTATACCACATCTAAAGAGAGTACATGTGAAGGGTCTGGTATGTACTTCCTTAAGAGGGATACATGAAAGACATCATGTACTTTGGCCATGGTAGGTGGAAGTGCTAGTCTATTGGCCACAACCCCGAAATGATCAAGAATATCGAAGGGGCCGATGTACCTTGGAATTAACTTCCCTTTCTTTCCAAGCCTTATGAAATTCTACCACAAATATATGTGTAGAAATACAAGGTCTCAAAATTTAAACTCAAGGTCTCATCGATGGTTGTCAGCATAACTCTTTTGTTGACTCTGGGATTCCTTGATATGCTGCTGAATGGTTTTCACCTTCTTCACCATTTCATCGACAATTTCTAGTCCATGAAGCTTACGCTCACTGACCTCATCCCAACATGCCGTTGTTATGCACCTTTTCTCATAAAGGTCTTTATATTGTTCCATTTGGATGTTCAAGTGGAAACTGTTATTATAAGAGAACTCAACCAGAGGAAGATGTTGATCCCATCATCCTTTAAAGTTCATTAAGCACGCTCTCAACATGTCCTCAAGTGTTTGGATCATTTGATCAGATTGACCATCATTTTGAGGATGATAGGTCATACTAAAGTTCAGTTCAATATTCAGATCATGTTGAAGAATCTTCCAAAACTTAGAGGTGAATTTTGGATCTCGATCGGACACAATAGATAGTGGTACTCCATGCAGCCTTATCACTTCCCTAATATATATCTGTACCAGTTGATTCAATGAGAAATCCTCCCAAATAGCAATGAAGTGTGTAACCTTTGTAAGAATATCCACAATAACCCATATTTTATTGTTGACTTTGGAAGTCTTTGGAAGTCCGGTGAAAAATTCCATGGTGATGTTCTCCCATTTCTATTCTGGTATGTGCAATGGTTGCATCATCCCCTTAGACTTCTTCCTTTCTACCTTCACTTGCTGACACACCAGGAACTTTGATGTATATTCAGTGATCTCTTTATTCATATTATCCCACCAATAATTTTCTTCGAGATCTTGATACATCTTTGTATTTACTGGGTGAATAGAGAAATTTGAACTATGTGCATCATCCAAAAGTTCCTTCTTCAGCTCCAGACTTGAGGGAACACATAGTCTTTTCCCAAATCTCACAATTCCTTCTTCATTAACATTATACTCCAAGGATTTCCATTTTCCAATATCCTCCACTTATTCCTGAATTCCCACATCATCCTTTTGAGCATCCTTTAACCTTTACAAAAGTTATGGTTGAGAAATAATTTGTGAAAGGATTGATGATGTTCCCTTATTTATGATTCCCATGTCTATATTCATCAAATATAAGAAGATTGGTTCCTTTCCAATTCTCATCAAAGATAGAATTTTTGGGTCTTTCTACTTAGGGCATCCACCACCTTGTTCGCTTTCCCAGGGTGTTAATGGATTGAGCAGTCATAGTCTTTGATCATCTATAACAATCTTCATTGGCACATGTTCAACTATTTCTGTGTGAATATATAATTGAGGCTTTTGTAGTCCATATATATTTCACACTTCTCCCCAAAGAGATAATGCCACAAAATTTTCAAAGAGAAGATCACTGCATCCAACTCAACGTCATGTGTTGGATAGTTTTGTTCATGAACTTTCAATTGACTTGAAGCATAGGAAATGAATTTGTCATTTTTCATAAACACACATCCCATTCCCTTCTTCGAAGCATCACTTAATACCACAAAAAGTTCTCCACTTGTGGGTAAAGTGAGAAAGAGCGCAGTGATAAGCCTCCTTTTCAACTCCTTGAAGCTTTCTTCACATTCATCACTTCAAGAAAACATTACTCCCTTCCGAGTTATCTTGGTAAGAGGGTTGGAAAATCGTGAGAAATTTATCACAAATCATCGATAATATCCAGCTAACCCTAAGAAGCTACAGATATCTGTTACCAATGTTGGCCTTGTCCACCCCTCAAATGCATCTGTTTTGGAGGGATCCATAGATATCCCATTTCTTGTGATGATATGGCAAAATAATGAGACCTCCTTCAACCAAAACTCACACTTTATGTACTTTTCATAGAGATTCTCCTTCCAAAAGGTCTCTAGTACAGTTCTTAGATGCTCCTCATGATCCTCCTTGTTTTTGGAGTATATCAGAATATCATCTATAAATACTACCACAGACTTGTCGAGGTAATCTCTAAAGACTATATTCATCAATTCCATGAAGATTTCTAGAGAATTAGTGAGTTCTAAATGAATTACTATGAATTCATAGTCCCCGTATCTTGTACGAAAAGTAGTCTTGGGGATATCTTCCTTCTTCAACCATACTTGATAATATCCTGACCGCAGATCCTCCATGGAGAAGTATTGTGATCCACGCAGCTGATCAAACAAGTCATCAATTCGTGGGAGAGGATAATTGTTATTTATCGTGATTTTGTTGAGATCATGATAATCGATGCAAAGGAACTTTGACCCATCCTTCTTCTTGATGAGGAGGACTGGTGCACCCCATGGTGAAGCACTTGGGCGTATAAACCCTTTATCCAAATTCTCCTATATTTTTTTCTTTAGCTCCTCAAACTCCACAAAATCTATTCTATATGGAGTCTTGGATATTGGAAATTCCCTAGGTATAAGATCAATTGAGAATTCAACATCTCTTCTAGGAGGAAGACCAGGCAATTCCTTGGGAAACACTTCAGAGAATTCCCTCACAATAGTCATGCCTTCTAGGATAGTTTCCTCCTTAGAATCAATCATCTAATCTAGATACATGTACTCATAGGGCAGTAATATCCACACTTGAGATGATGGATCTAAAGAAGATTCATATTCCTCCTTGCAGTTGTAAAGAATCGGGGGTTGATTCTCCACATGAAGAGTGATTTCCCTCTCACAACAATTTATGTTGGCTCTATATAAGGAAAGCCAATCCATGAAATGAATTGCATCAAATTCCACCAGATGGAGTATGAAAAGTTTCACCAGGAAGTTCAATCCACATATTATGACAGGGGAGGGGTTATATTCATGGGATGCAATGATTGCCCCATTTTTCGTACTCCCCGACGTCTTCACTTCCATGATTTGTGGTGGTGCAGGGATTGTTTTACTAAACTTTCGAGATATAAAAGAGTGCGTAGAACCTGAATCAAAAAGTACGTTCACTATTCTTGAATTAATAATTAGAGTACCTATCACCACTTCATTGTCGGGGTTAACTTTGGCAGTAATGATGGAAAAATCCCGCCCTTGCAGCCTTGGAGGTTGTTGGTTTCCTCCGAAAACCCTTTTCTTAGGACATTGATTTGCAAGATGCCCTGGTTCTTTGTAGTTCTAGAAATAAACCACACACTGAGGTTTGAACGGATCATTCCTCTCCTATGTCGGAGCCGTGGGTCTTTCTTTCCGATAGTTAACATCCAGGTGCCATTCTCTTCCACACCTAAAGCATTTTCTTGTACCCTTCAGGCAATTTCCACGGTGCTTCTTTCCACACATTTGGTAAGTGGGGTGCTGGATCTTCTTAGCACCGTTGGATTTTTCCATAGGACCACCAGCATTGAATTCCACCTTATGCTTCTTATCCCCAGGACACCCTTGAAATTATTCAATATCCATTTCGACCTTGAGGGCACATCGGAAAATTTTCTCATAGCCGTCGAAGTCACGGATTGCCAGTGCTTTCCACAGACTAGGTTTCAACACACTAAAGAAGCGGTCAACCTTGCATTTGGGGGTAACGAAAAAGACAAAAGCATATCATGCAAGCCTTGTAAAGTTTTCCTCGTATGCACCAACCGATTCATCATCTTTTTTCATGAGGGAAAGGAAGTCCCTTTCCATCTTAAGACATAGGGTGCACAGAAAATATTTATCAAAAAACATCTTATGAAAATCATTCCATTCCAATGCCTCTATCTCCTCCTTAGGCTTAGTATTTTTTATCAACGTCCACCATTGATCAGATTCACCCTCCATACGATAAGAAGCCAGAAGAACCTTCTCTTGTTCAGAACATTGAAGTATGGATAAGGTCTTTTCAATGGAGTTGATCCATTTTTCCACAATTTAGGGATCAGATGATCCATTAAAAGTAGGAGGCCTTTGTCTCATAAAGCTCTCGATAGCGACTTGTTCTTTCTTGGGGGGGGGGGGGGTTGAACGTTCCTCTTGACCCATGTTTCTATTCAAATCTTGAGTTATCTAGAGAGAGAAGCATGAAAAAGTTCACGATTCCCACTCCCATTGGATTAGGAATCTAATTAGTACAGTCATCACATTGATCTTCACATCGGTTGTTAGCTCAATTCCTCCTATTACCAGCCATTGGTTGGAATAAAAGTAATGTTAGGGGTAACACATAAAGGGTAATATAAGGACAAACCTTATGACTTATGAATAACTCTTATTTACTTAAAATATGAATCTATTGGCTTTAGTCTATGTTATCCATGTTCTACTTTCTAACATATATTCTTACAAATTTTTTTTGTCCCTTAATAATGGTTTATACTATGCTTGTGAATTTACCAAAGAATATCACCTAGGAGTGTCATAACCAAGAGTACAACAAGGCCTGTTGTCATGCACCAGTTCCTGTTTGAGTCTTTCTCAAAGTGGTGTTTTCGGGTTTTACCCCTAGGATACATCTGTGTTAGAGCCGCCTCTACCTGCTCGTATCCAGACAGGGATATATTTTCTAAATAAACCACTTAATCAATACTCACCAAAACATAGGGATGTTTTTATTATAATTAGTATTGTATTTAAGGCTTTACTAGGGTTTTCTAATCCTAATCCCAAAAAAACTAAACCTATCCTCTGATATCAACTATGACAACCCTGATCTTCTATTACACAATTTAACATAATTTATAACATAAACTTCACTTGATAAAACATAGAAGATCAAAAGGTCTAGTGTCTTTGGGGATTAGGATCATTACATAACAAATTAAAACATGAAATACAACATATTTATTGAAAACTTCCTTTACATGACCACTACATTCCCTCATACTTAGCATTGCATGGGATAACTTGAGGACATGCATAAGAAAAGGGTGAGCTATAAAGCCTAGTAAGAGAATAATCATGGAATAACATGAGGAACAAAATACATGTTAGACAATAGGCATATCAATAGAGAACAAGAGAAGAATAAACATAAAGGAATGATAGAGAATGATAATCATAACATGTAAATGTGGTAACAACACTTAACATGAATTATCATGATCCAAGGATTATTACACATGGAGCATGAGTAAATAATCATTGCACATGGAGAAAGAGTAAAACCTCCTTTCACTTGAATTATTATGAGTAAACACCCATTTCACATGACATATCATGATACTATACTTCACCCAATGCATTAGAGCGCTATAAGGGTGCACCCTTCTTAAATATTTCTTTTCATGCATAAGTGTGCCACATGGATCATATAACATGGATTCATAAAACATCATCATTTATTACACAATAAAATTATGTGGAATAAATACATGAAACTATTTAAAAAATAAGTAAATGTGCATAAAGGTGAATACCCTTGATAGAGAAATGGTAATGGTATTCACTACACAATGACTTTGGCTTGAAAAATAGTGTAATTTTGGCAGCGTAACAGCGTGACGTAAGAATTCATAAAAATGGTCGATGAGAGAGAAAGGGGTGTATAATAATATTCAAATGACATGGAAATTAATGGGGTCATATATATACATGTTGTAACAAATTTAATAGAATTTATATTCATGATACAAAATAATTCCTTGAATGTAAATGAGGAGAGAGAAATTCCTTTCGAAATTTCGGCATAGTAATGGTTGTAAATGAGAGAGAAAGGGGTATCACATCATTAAAACATTAAAAAGGAATTATGGGGGAGGTGAGAAACCATACCCAAACATTTATAATTGGAATTAAAAGGGCACAACAACATTAGGAAAATTGGAAAAAAATGAGCAATGAAGAAAAACCCTTACTTGGAAGTGTGCTTCCAAAGGATTGAGAGAGGCTTGAGAGAGGCTTCTTGGTAGCATGGGGAACCATGGGAGGATTATAGAGATAGGATTAAAGAGTTTGGATTAACTATAAAGGATTTTAGTGAGGATGAAGTGGGAGATTGGGTGGGTTTATATAGGAAATATGAGGGAATTCTTTATTATTTAGGTTTGGGACACCTCGCATTAAACTACTCGAAACCATAAACCAGCCCATGGTTTTTGCCCATGGTTTTTGGAAAAGTTAACTGGAAAACAATATTTTATAAGGAAAAAGTCCTAACTTTTAAAAATAATTGGGTTTTTTATGTGTAGGGGAGTCACACTCCCAATGAAATCAATTTAAAAAGACAAGATGTTTAATAAGTCTTGAAGTGTCCATTAATGCTTTGTAAAATAAGTCAAAAAAACCCAAAATTACATTATTTTAATGGTAAAACATGTATTTTCTGAACATAAGGCTTATAGTATTTTATTACAACACTATTGGGTCATTATGATGTCATAAAACACATTATATATTTAAACGATATTTAATTTTTACCCAAAATTTGACTGTCTCAGAAAATTATGAAAAATTCAACATTGGATAATTTTGAAATCCTGATTCCAAAAATAATATTTATTTTATCTAAATAATTTTCTAAATATTTTAATTTTCACTTTTAAAATAAAAACTGACATTTATAAAAAATTCACGGGTTTTGACATAAATGGATTTTAAACCTTAATAAAAATTACGATTGCAATCATAAAATTATATAATCATTTATATTTAATAAAAAATAATTTAATAATAATAATAATAATATTTTATTAAAATATTATTTAATTTAGAAATCCATTAATTAATCAAAATAGATTTCTTAGTTGAATATTAACTAAAAATACTATTTGTGATTTAAAAACCATCTACAAGGTATCAATAATAAAATGAAAGTATATTCATTATTATATAAAAAAAATAATATACATGACCATAGTGCTAATGTTGTGTTACATAACCCCTTATAACACCCGTATAAGATCGAATGGTAAGGTGTGCGATGGTGACCGACTCTTGGGGTGGCTATGATAACATTGCTTGGGTGGTAATTTCTATCAACTTCCACTTCTCTCGTAGGCAGTTACGCTTGAGCTTAACATATTCAAGATCTACATGGTATTGGTGAAAAGAGAAGCCCAAAAACGCAACCTCCTTTCTGAGCTCTGACAAGTGGGCTTCGTTTGGGGCACATCTACTAGATGAGGCCATCACTTCCTTTGTCTGAGTAAATTGGATTTGTTAAAGCCCTATATTTATACTAATCACGTGATCACTGTTAAATGGATATATTAGAAACGATTATAATTCTTAACTGTATTTTAAAATCCAAAAACATAAAACCAAAGAAGTTGACATTTTATATAAACATTTTACACAAAGAGACATTTAATTAGATCAAGAGGGATTTCCATTAATGAAAGTTTGGGTTGTTACACCATTAACCATTTTGCACTGAGCACAAGTTCATATTTCAACCAAGAACCATATATGAAATTTGAAATTTATATTATGTGTTCCATTTAACCTTTTTCAATGAGCACAAGGTCATATTTCAACCAAGCCCCAGAAATGCAATATGAACTCACACACTAATATGCTGAACGATCATGCCAAAACACCTTTTCAATAAAAAAACATTTTTATTGAAAACAAAATTTTTATCAAACCATTTAAAAATTATAGAAAATAAATAATTTAAAATCATCATTTTAAATTCAAGAGGCTAAATCACATTACACAGCAATTAACCAAGATTTCACAATTTCACTAAAACCATAAATCATCATTAATGAATATTTATTCCATGATTTTCAAAATCAATCCCATTCAAATAAACCAATTTGAAACTAAGACAATCAATTATAATAAGAGGATATGATAGTGAAGCCACCTACCTCAAAGGTTTTGATGAAACTAGTCAACCGACGAAGAACGCACAATAAGACGGGTCGATTCTCCAAGAAAGTCCTTAGTTATCTTATCCTGGAAAGATCACAACTCAACATTGAATTATTTTGCATCCAAAAACATAGATATACCCACTCTATGTTCAAATATGAGAAATAATGGAGATAAGATAAGTAGATCTAGGAAAATGTGACAAACCAGGAAAGAATAGTGACATACCTCAAGAATCCGATCAAGATTCCAAGAAAGCAGCTTAGATCTCTTCCTCAATGATGAAAAACACCATGTTTAGCCTTACCTGATGTTAAAAAGCTCATATCAGCCCACATGAGGTGTAGATATATGAAAATGAGAAGGAGAGAAGAAGGAGTTTGCAGAAAATGGAAAAGAACCAAGAAGATCGGCTCTTACCCCAAGAATCAGGCTTGAAATCACCAAGAGAAGGCTCTATGTTATCTCCAACTAGTATGGAGAAAGTTATAAAGCCTTATAGGGAGAGTAATATCTAAATAGGGCCGTCTTGAAGATAAATGAAATATATAGAGAAAAAACGAGCAAGCTCTTAGAAAATAGGATCTTGATTTGACCACTACACAAGGTTTTGTTGAGTCAATAAGGTTTCCATATGACTTTTCCATTTCATCTTGTTTTTAAAATCACAAACACCTTATCTTAAGGAAAATTTCATTTACCCTAAGTTTTATCTTCATAAGGAAATTTTCCTTCCCTAAGTAAATTTATCCTTACCATGTTTTTCATTGATCATATTTTGTCTAAGTATAAAATTCAATTTCATATCTAAAACCTCATAATCGTATAATACATAGATATAAAGAATTATGTTTTGAAGATCGGAATTACAGTTCCGAATTCTCTGAATTCTGACTCTAAACTTTATAAGTTCAAACTCTAAATTCTAATGAATTTAAACTCTGAACTTTCGAAGTTCTGACTCAGAATTCTTCTGAATTTAGACACCAAACTTTCTAAGTTCAGACTCTGAATTCTTATGAATTCAGACTCCAAAATTTCTAAGTTCAGACTCCACATTATTATGAATTTAGACTCTGAATTCTACTGAATTTAGACTCTAAATTTACTTTAAATTCAGATTCCAGAATTCTGTAGAATTTAGGTTTTTAATTCCTCTGAGGACAGAATCCGAATACCCATGTATTATAGACACTGAATGAGTTTTTGGTTAGACTCCAAACTTTTATTACCTTACACTCCAAAAAATGAATTTGGTTAAGTAACAATATTTTTTCTTACTATTGTTTTAGTTATAAAATGATGTCATGCATTCAGTTATTAACAAACCGTTGTTTGAGTGAGACATGTACAGGTCCCTTCGAAATTAAATGAAAAATATGACTGTTGGAGGAGGGATTAGACCGTTGAAGCTGTGCCTATAAATAGGATCTCATTTGAAATATCTCACAACAATTTGATCAATCTAGAGATTACATGTTGCTGATGTGATTTCTAATGAGAGAGACTTTCATGCTTTGTGCATACTGAACATCTTTTTCAGAATTGCTTCATGCGACTCCGAATGTTACTGAGTACATTCGAGGGCTTCTGGGGATAGGAAGAAAGAGGTGCTGACTACCTTGAAGTTTTAGGGCTTGCAGAGATAGTAAGACATATTCTGAACTTCATATCGAGGGCTTACCCTAGTGTGGATAAGACAAACTTTCTTGAAAGTATAAATCAAGGGATATTTATCCAAGGTTGTTGTATACCCTTCTCGTTGGTTTAAAAGATTTACTACTTGTTACATGTATTGTTACAAGTTTTCCAATGTATTTTTGATTGTTGAGGAAAGTATATCTATCTTATACTTTCTAATACTTTTACTCTGATTTTTAAGATTCTATACGCTTTAAGGTAGAATCTTTGTTCTTGTAAACTTTTGTTAAGTTTCATTTCCAGAACCACTTTTTTGGAATTACATTATTGGAATCATATTTCCTAAATCAAGCAAGTTTATAGAACCAGAGGTTTTGTGAATTTACCTTGTTTAAATTTGTTAAACATTACCATCTTTAAAATTTCAAAAGGAATTTTTTAAAGTATAAAATTCAAACCCCTCTTGTATATTGAGCATCTACATCATTTAGATCCTACAGTTGGTATTATAAAAGAATATAATAATCCATACCATCTTAAAAATTGGTATCAGAGCAGGTGTCTGAAATACTTATATTCACATATAAGTTTTCTTGATCAAGTTTTTCATTGTTCTATATTTTCCTTGATTATGATATTTTTTACAAAACATTTATTACTGACTAGTTTGTGTGGAAATATATTTTGTTTGAGATGGAAGGAATGAATGTTGGTTCTATAGACAATATTAATCTTACTAGAAAACCTATTTTTGATGGGAATGATTATGAATATTGGAGAGATCACATGAAGACTTTTGTTATTAACATTGGAGTGGACAAATTTGTAATGCTTACTGGAGATTACAAGATTCCTGATAAGGAAGTCTGAACTTTTACTAATTAAGAGAAATTAGAATATGAACTTAACTACAACGTATGCAATACTTTGTTGCGTTCCATGACCAGGAATATATATAGCCAGATTTCTTCATGTGAAGCAGAAAATTGTATTTGGAAGATGCTTGAAGTTACACATTTTGGCACTTCTAAAGTTATTGAAACTAGAAGAGCTATGCTTAGAGATGAGTACCATGGTTTTCTCTTTTCTTATGGAGAACCTATATGCAAGGTACAATAGAGATTTATGATTATTGTCAAAAAATTACAATCCATGGGTGAAATCGATTTGGATGATGAGGAACTTGTAGATAAAATTATAGACATCATGCCTAATGAGTGGGAATCCAAGAGAACATCTATAGATGAAAAAAGGAAACTATAAAAGATTACTATTGATGAATTTTTTGGATCTATTATTCAATATGAGACTAGAATGAAGAGAGATAATGATAATGTTAAGAAGAATAATGGGAATAGAAGTGTTTCTTTTACAACAACTTCAAATCATATGAAATTCAAAACTCCTGAGAGAGTTACTAGATCTAAGACTAAGAAGGTTTTTATACAATCCGAATCTAGTGAAAGTGAATATTATGAGAATGAACTAGATAATATTGATCAAAGGATGAAAAAGATAGTTGGGAAGAAATATTTTCAGTATAGATACAACAAGAAAGAAAAGAAGGATAATAATGACTCTGAAGTCACTTGTTATGAATGGAAAAGAGTTGGACATATAAGGACTGATTTTCCTATTATTAATAGAAAATATTGAAAGGAAAATAATTCTAAGAGAAATATAAAGAAGTAATACAAAGATAAAGCTAAGAAACTTTTGAAATATAATGACACATGGAGTGACAATGGTGGAGACTCTTCTGATGAATCCTCAGATTACAAATCTTCTGGAGAGAAGAATCTTGGAATAATATCCAGACTGCCTATTGAAAATCACCATTTAATAGAAAAGGTACACAATACTGAATCTATAACCAATGTATCCTTGAATAACAATTATAGTGATAGTAACTATTATGAATCTTTGGATGAAGAATATTCTTCTGAGGAGGATAATACTTTACCTACCTATGAAGAAGTTTCTAGGTTTGATAAGCTCCTTAAGAATGAAAATTCTAAAGTAAAGAAAAATATTGATAAGGAAAACTCTAGAATTTCTATTCTTACTAAGGAAATATCATATCTTTATAAGGATCTTGATAAGAAAATCCTTGATTTTGAAAGTATTTCAAAAAACCTTGAGGAAGTAAATTCTGAGAAGGATAAAATTTCTAAGGATCTAGAAAAAGTAATTTCTAAGAAAAATGTTTTCGAGCCTAACTCTAGTGGTAAAGATAATGTTTTGTAAGATATGAACTTAGTTATTAGATTGAAGTTTCATCTCTTTTCCTTAAGGAAGTATTTTTCAAACATTACCTTAGGTAAGGAAAAATTTCATAAGATGTATTCCCAAATTCTACCTCTAAGGAATAATTCTGGATTTGATTATACTAGTTCAAAACCTTATTTTAGTAACAATTATTTTTTTCTTAAAAGTTCTCCTTTATACACTAAGTGTTAGTGTGGTGGGAATTAAGAAAAAAATTGTTCCTTAAACAAAACTCAGTCTTTAGGATTTCATAAAGCTTATTTTTCTAAGAAAATGTGGACACCTAAAATTTTTCTTTCTGAAGTTTCCGGATCCAAGAAATTTTGGGTTCTGAAAGTCTAACACTTTTATTTTCAAAAAAATAAAGTACAAAACATTGTACTTGGTACATGGATAGTGGATGTTTCCGACATATGACTGGTAACAAAAACTTCTTTGAAAAGATTATCAAGATGAAAGGAGGAAAAGTAACTTTCAGAGACAATGCTAAGGGATAATTTATTGGTATAGGTAACATTGTTATTCTTGAAAAAACTTTGATTTAAAATGTTTTATTTGTTAATGTTCTTAAGCACAACTTCATTAGCATAAGTAAATTATGTGATGAAGGTTACCTTGTGAATTTTAGGATTGAAAAGTGCTTAGTACACAATTCTAAGGAAGAGTTTATTCTTTCTACCAATATGCAAGAGAATGTTTACACACTAAACTTAGAAGACCTTAGGAGCCAAGACCTACCTTGCCTTAGTGCAATGAAAGATCATTCTTGGTTGTGGCATAGAAGGTTAAGACACTGTAACCTTAAGAACCTATGAAAAATTTCTATGAAAAGACTAATTAAGGATATACCAGAGCTTAGATTTGATTCTTCAAAAGTTTGTGATCATTTTTAATATGGAAAGAAACATAAATCAAGTTTTAAATAAATCGGTGAAGTCTCAACCACTGATGCATTATAGTTAGTACATATGGATCTTTTTGGCCCAAAACAAACTGGAAGCATTGGAGGAAAGTATTATGTTTTTTATTAATTGATGATTACACTAGATTTATATGGGTCTATTTTCTTACAATGAAATCTGAAGATTTTTATTTATTTCAAAAGTTTTATAGCCCAAGTTAAAAATTATAAAAACCTTCCTTTGATAACTATTCATAGTGATCATGGAAAAGAATTTCAAAATTCTGATTTTGATACATTTTGTATTAGAAAATGCATTAATCATAACTTCTCAGTACCCAGAACACCTCAATAAAATGGTGTTGTTGAAAGAAGAAAAAGAATTCTTCAAAATATAACAAGAACCATGTTGAGTGAATATTTGTTAGCCAAACATTTTTGGATTGAATCCGTAAGTACTTCTTGTTATACTATAAATCATGTTTTTATTAGACATTTTCTTAATAAAACTCTTTATGAGTTATGGAATGGTAGAAAACCTAGACTTTCCTACTTCAAAGTTTTTGGTTTCAAGGTATTTATTCTGAATACTAAAGATAATCTAAACAAATTCACACCAAAATATGATGAAGGAATTTTCTTAGGCTACTCCACAACCTCTAAGGCTTATAGAGTTTTCAATAAAAACATTTTTACTATTGAAGAAATAATACATCTCAAATTTGATGAAACTAATCCCTTTGTTTTTAAACAACCTAAACCTACATCTTCAGATGTGTTTTCAAAAACTGATTATCAACCCTTTATAGAATATCATTCTAATAAGGAAAATTTTCAAGAAAATATTTATGACACATTTACCCCAGAAGATTTTCTACCCTATGTTGATGAACATGTTTTACAAAACCCAAATCAGTTGTTTCTTAAGAATCATCCTAGTGATAGTATCATTGGTGATGTAAATAAACCTATAAGGACTAAAAGTTCCTTAATAAATGAATTAGAAAATCTAGAATTACTTTCTCAATTAGAACCAAAAAGCACCGATGAAGCTTTAGGTGATGATTATTGGATTAAAGCTATGCAAGACGAGCTAAATGAATTCGAATGAAATAAATTCTGGACCTTGTTTAAAAGACCCAAGAAAACTTATATCATTGGAGTAAAATGGGTCTTCAAAAATAAATGTGATAAAAATGTAATTATAGTAATAAATAAAGCTAGATTGGTTGCTAAAGGATATAATCAACAAGAAGGAATAGACTATGAATAAACCTATTCTCTAGTAGCTAGAATTGAATCTATTCTTATTCTACTTTCCTTTTCTGCATTATTCAATTTCAAACTTTATCAAATGAATGTTAAATGTAATTTCCTTAATGTTTTTGTACAATAGGATGTTTTTGTTTAACAAGATCTTGGTTTTGATGATTCAAAACATCCTGAACATGTTTACAAACTTACCAAAGCTTTTTATGGACTTAAGAAAGCCCCTCAAGCTTGGTATGATAGACTAACATGATTTTTGCTTCAAAATAATTATATTAAGGGAAATGAAGATCCAAATATTTTTATAAATAAAGATAAGAAAAATGTTTTGATTGTTCAAATTTATTTTGATGACATTATATTTAGTTCAACTCAGTAATGTTTAACTGATTCCTTTGCGGATCTAATGAAATCTGAGTTTGAAATGAGTATGATGGGTGAGTTAAATTTTTTACTTGGTTTTCAAATTTTTCAAAAACAAGAAGGAATATATATATCCGAACATAAGTATATTAAATATCTTCTTAAAAAGTATGGATATGATAACACTAAGAGTATAAGTACTCCCATTGGTACCTCAAATTCACTCGATCTAGATGAAGATGGGAAACCATTTGATCAAACATCTTTTAGAGGTATTATAGGATGTCTACTTTACTAGACAGCTAGTTGTCCAGACTTAATGTTTTCAGTATGCTTATGTGAAAGATATCAATCCAATTCTAAAGAATCTCATTTAAAGATAGTGAAAAGGATTTTCCTCTACTTAAAGGGAACCATGGATATAGGAATCTTTTATACATTTGGAAATTATTTAGTTTTAAAGAGTTTTTTGGATACTAATTTTGGTGGATGCCGAATGGATAGGAAGAGTACATCCGGAACATGTCATTTCTTAGGAGATTAATTAGTTTCTTGGTCATGAAAAAATCAAAACTCAGTAGCACTTTTCACTACTGGTGCTGAATATATAATAGCTGGAAGTTGTTGTGCTCAAGTTTTGTGGATGCAACACACACTCACAGACTATGGTATGAGTTTTAAAAAAACACAAATTTTGTGTGATAATACTAGTGCCATTTCCTTAAGTAAAAACCCTACACATCACTCTCGTTCAAAACACATAGATATTAGGCATCAATTTCTTAGAGTTCACACACAGAAAGGAGATATAATTCTTCAATTTATCGGAACACAAGATTAACTTTCTAATATTTTCACAAAATCTTTACCCTCCGATAGATTTGAATACATTAAACAGAAGTTAGGAATGATAATTATAAGGTATTATTCCTTGCTAACTTCCTGTTGAAATCAATATCCATACAGTACGGAACTCCTTTTCATAGGGGGAGTACATTTGTTTGTTATATTTTAAAATCTTTTCGTAGTCTATATTTTTTTATAGTCTAAAACTTTTCGTAGTTTAAATTTTTTCATAGTCTAAATTTTTTTTCGTACTTAAAATTTTCGAAATGAAGATTTTAGTACATAAAACTTTTATAAGTGAATATTTATGTACTTAAAATTTTTGTAATGAATATTTTTGTACTTAAAATTTTTGTAATGAAGATTTTAGTACTTAAAATTTTCGTAAAGAAGATTTTAGTACATAAAATTTTTGTAATAGAGATTTTCGTTTTAAAATTTTTTCATAATAATTTTTTTTTCAGAATCTAAAGTTCTTAAAGGAAAATGTTCCTCATTACAAATAATCTTCTTAGAAATCCAAAAGTTATAATTTACCTTTCTAAATTGTCATAATCATATTTTACTAGTTGGTATTTTATTTTGGTTTTAATTTTTCGTATTCACATTTCCTAAAATCTGAATGTTTTTCTTTAAAAACTCAAAAGATTGGATTCTACCAAAATTTCTTTGTAGCTATCATTTCAACGGTCAGATCTGATCAAAAGGTTTTTCAATGGTTGGATTGAGTATGGAAGATGAACCGTCATTTCAAACACCTATATAGAGGACCCTCGAGGGTTGTCCCGCATCGAAACTCAAGCTTTCACTTGCTGAAGTCCTTCCCTCATACATAATCTCCATCCATATTTTAAAGGTTTCCTCAACTCTAAATGTCTGTCAAAGTATCTTCCCAGAAAGACATGTCAACTATCAAGATGATTTCTGAATGGAATATTTATAGAGAAAGGTTGGTATATCCAAATTTCTTTGCTAAGTATGATTCTATAATCTCAAATAATATCAAGCTGAATGGATGGGAGAGTGTCTACATATCCAAACCCAAGGGACAAGATCCAGTGTATCGTAACCTATTGTTTGAGTTCTATAAGTCAACAAGATTTTTCGAGGAAGAAGGAAAAGACAAGTTCTCTTTCAAGAGATATGGGAAGTCTTATGATCTTTATTACACCAAGGCTGCAAGCTTGGTTGGTATTCCCTATGAGGGTGAGGTAGAGTAATGCTCACATATGCTGCCTAAGGTTCAAGGAAGTTTTAATAAGGTGAAGGCTATGTCTTGCCTTGGTCTTTTAGATGTAAAGACTCCGAAGATTCTTCACTTGTCTACAAATTATCAAACTCTTGAATTGTGGGTTCAAGGATTCATCATTCCAAGAAAAGGGGACAAGGATACTTTGAAGAAGAGTGACATTTATATCCTGTATTTCTCAGTGAATCTAAGAAAGATTAACTTGGTTAAGCATATTCTGATTACAATTGAGAATATAAATAATGGAAATATGAAGGCTCATATTATTATGTATCCAACCATTATCTCAAAGATGATTGTTCGGTGTTTAGAGTAATTCAAAATACCTTGTAGTTCTAAGACAAGAAATTGCAAAGTTATGATGGTAAGTGATGATACTATGAAGAGAATGAAAATTAGTTTTTCTAAATAATCTAGATAATTATAATATTTTCTTGAGGAGGAGGAAGAAGCCTTATCGAAGAAACAAGAAGTAGTTGAGACTTCTAAAAAGGATAGAAGGAAGAGGAAGCTGAAGAAAGTGGAAGAGAAGGAAAAAATCCCAATGGATAAGGAAAACCAATCCCCACCACTGAATCCAAAGAAACAAAAAGCCTACCTTGATGAAGTTGTGGCCAAGTGGAGAGAAGATAAAAAGAACTGGAAAGAAGGGGAGTCTATGCTTGGCTTGGATCCTGCTGAAGCAAATTCTTTGTGGGGAAAGGATGCTGATGATCTTGAGAAACAAGAGAAATAAAATAAGCAGAAGAATAAGTTGTCAGAGGCTGAAATTTTTCAATATCTTCTGAAGGATACTGATAAAGCTTCCTAAAATATTCTGGTACCATAATCCTTCTTAGTAGAAGCATTACCAGAGACACCAGAAAATAAATATGTGACTCTGGAAAAATTCCAACAAAAAGTAGTAGAAGAAAAACAAGTAGCAGAAGAAGACGAAGACAGTGATGATACTGAAGATATCATAATGAAAGTTGAGGAATTTCATGAGAAGGAAAGCCCTTCTAAGAAATTATCATTCCGAACCTATCAAGACAAATCATCAAAACTTGCTACTCCTGGGAAGGATGAAGAAAAGGCTGAATATGAAGCTGACAGACCATCTGAAGAAGAAATCATCAACAAAGATTTCATTCACCCAGAGGATGCTGAGGTAGGAGATGAAAAAGAAGATATAGAATAAGATAAAATTGTTCATCTTTTTGATAGTGATCATGAATCTCCTGATCAAGAGGAAGCCATTCCTAATTTTGATATGGGAAAATAGGTTGTAGTTGATACACCTACCAAGGCTGTGGTAAATAAGAAAGATGTTGGTGGTTCTTCAAAGAGGAAGGCTGTTGTGTTTGAAAAAGAATCTTCACCAAGAAAAATATCTGATTTGGAATCGTCCTCTCTTGGATATGATTTTTGGTCCAATACTTGAAGAAGCGTGTTGGAACTGTACCAATATTTCCCAGTATAGACTCGAGATTCCAAATGATTCAACACACCTTGAATCAGAAATCAGGTTCAATATCCATAGTGATGGATAAGTGTTTCAAACTCGAGGTAGATTTCAAGAATTATCTTATTAACTATGAATCTTACAAAAGATCATGTAAAAATATGACAATCTAGTCAAGGAAGATAGTTGAATACATGAGAATTCTTGATGAGTTCTAAGAAAGTGTCAAGGATGAATTTGACACTGAAGAGGTGAAGATCAAGGATCTCAAAAATAGTTTTGAGGAGAAGCTAACTCTAGAATAGAATTCCCGGATGCAAGAAGGAAAAGATTTGAATTGGAAGTTATATTCAGTTTCTCAAAGTTAGAAGAGAGAAAGAGATCTCAGGATTGAGATTGAGGAAAATATTGGAATGCAGGAAGAAGCCTTGAAGGATCGGGCTGATATTCTTAAGGCTTAGGAAGAAAAAACAAATCCTTAGAGAAGAAATCAGACGATCAGGATCAGATTCTCAAAAGAGTAGAGGAATATCACAAGGAGCTCAAGAAGCTCAAAAATATTGTGAACAAATTGATGCCGAAGGAAATGGAAGGATAATTTTGTTCAATACCAATATTTTTTTGTAATCTTTATTTGTATAAATTTTTCCAATCCTAATGAAATTTTTGGTTGCTCGTTTTTTGGTTGTTTAATACTAATATTTCAGGTACCATATTTTCTTTTCCATTCCCTTTAATCCTTTTTGAAAATCACAAAGGGTGAGAAAGGAAAAATAATACTAAGTAAAGAAGAAATTTCCCTAAGTAAGGGGGAGTTCATCTAAGGGGGAGTTCTTATCAAAGATGATTTCCGTGTGCAATAAAATGCTAAGTCCCAATCCAGAAATCTTGAATATGATCCTTAGTGTTTCCAAATCCTAAGGGGGAGTTAGTCGTATTCATATTTTCCCATGTGTTAAGGGAGATAAGTTTTACTTTCAAAGTCCAGCAAAATATTTTTTCTAAGTTCTTATATTTTTTTTCTTAAGGATGTTTGTAATTTCAAAAAAGGGGGAGATTGTTGAGTCAATAAGGTTTCCTTATAAATTTTCCATTTATTCTTGTTTTGAAAATCACAAACACCTTATCCTAAGGAAAATTTCATTTACCCTAAGTTTTATCTTCATAAAGAAATTTTCCTTCCCCAAAGAAATTTATCCTTACCATGTTTTTCATTGATCATATTTTGTCTATGTATAAAATTTGGTTTCATATCTAAAACCTTGGAATCTTATAATACATAGATATAGAGCATTCTATTTTTAGTTTCTGAATTATGGTTCCGAATTCTCTGAATTCAGACTCCAAAATTTCTACGTTCTGACTCCGAATTCTAATGAATTCAGACTCCAAACCTTCTAAGTTCAGACTCCAAATTCTTCTAATTCCAGACTCCAAAATTCCCATGTTTAGACTCTGAATTCTTATGAATTCAGGCTCTGAACTTTCTAAGTTCAGACTCTAAATTATTATGAATTTAGACTCCGAATTCTACTGAATTCAGACTTCGAATTTCCTTGAAATCCAGACTCCAAAATTCTATAGAATTCAGGTTCTGAATTATTTTGAAGACAGAATCCAAATACCCATGTATTATAGACATCAAATGTGTTTTTGGTTAGACTTAGAACTTTTATTACCTTACACTCTAAAAAATGAATTTGGTTAATTAACCATATTTTTGCTTACTCTTGTTTTAGTTATTAAATGATATCGTGAATTTAGTTACTAACTAACTGTTGTTTGAGTGACATGTGTATAGGTTCCTCCGAAATTCAAGGAAAAATATGACTGTTTGAGGAGGGAGTCGACCATTGAAGATGTTCCTATAAATAAGAGCTCATTTTATAGAGCTCACAACAAGTTGATCAATATAGAGATTACATGCTGCTGAAGTGATTTCTAGTGAGAGAGACTTTCATGATTGGTGCGTACTGAACATCTTGTTCAGAATTGCTTCGTGTTACTCCGGATGTTGGTAAGTACATTCGAGGGCTTCTAGATATAGGAAGACAGAGGTACCAACCACCTTGAAGTTCGAGGGCTTGTGGGGATTTCAAGATAGATTCCGATATTTGTATCGAGGGCTTGTGGGGATTTCAAGATAGATTCTGATCTTTGTATTGAGGGCTTACCCTGGTGTGGGCAAGACAGAATTTCTTGAAAGTATAAATCAAGGGACCTTTATCCAAGGTTGTTGGATACCCTTCTCTTTGGATTAAAAGATTTACTACTTGTTACTTGCATTGTTTCATGTTTTCCGATATATTTTTGATTGTTGAGTAAAGTATAAGTATCTTATACTTTCTAATACTTATACTATGATTTGTAAGATTCTATACGCTTTAAGGTAGAATCTTTTTTCTTGTAAACTTTTGTCTTGTTTCATTTTTGGAACCACTTTTCTGGAATTAAATTCTCGAAATCATATTTCTAGAATCAAGAAATATTGTAGAACTGGAGATTTTGTGAATTTACCTTGTTTAACTTTTTTAAACATTACCATCTTTAAAAGTTCCAAAGGAATTTTTTAAAGTATACAATTCACCCCCTCTTGTATATTGAGCATCTACATCATTTCGATCCTACAGTTGGTATTATAAGAGAATATCATACTTCATACCATCTTAACAGGTTTGACCACATGGTTTGTTCCAACCATGTATGGATCGTGTGACTATCCTTTTAGTCCCAACACTCCTTATAAAACCCCCAAACTCTTCCATCCTTTACCTTTACACTTATTATGTAAAAAAAAATTTTAATGGAAATATCCCACTTTATGGAAACATCGCACTTTATGGAAACAACCCACTTTATGGAAGCACTCCACTCTATGGAAACAACCCACATTATAGAAACAACCAAAATTATGGAAACACCCAACATTACAGAAACTCTCTATATTATGGAAAATCTCTATTTTATGGAAACTCCCTATTTTATGGAAACTCTCTATTTTATGGAAACTCTCTATTTGATGGAAACACTCTATTTGATGGAAACACTCTATCAATGACACACCATTTAAAAAACATGAGGAAAGGGTATTATATACCCAAAATAGGTGGTACTACATTCTTCCCACCATTGGTCTTTCCATCCTCGAAAAGTGGAAAACCCTAGCTGGCCAAAAAGAGTTATGGCCACTGCTCTTTCATTTTCTTCTCACATTCCCAAGTCTCTTTCTGAATCTAACCATGTTTCTATAAAACTCACATTAGGATGATGCTTCTTCCATGCAAGAATTTCTCTTATATATTCTTGATCCACACTGGGTTATGTATGAATGATGCATATAGTTCTAGGTCAATGTGATCCAATTTGATCACATGGTCATGATTAGGGTGATACTTTTTCATCTACGATACATGGACCACATTATGCACCGAGCTAAACTGTGGTTGTAATGCCAACCAATATTTCACTCCTCTAACCCATTACATTATCTCAAAAGGGCCAATGTATCTAGGGGGTATCTTTCCCTACTTCCCGAAATGATGATGTCCAAGCATTAGAGAGATCCTCAAGAAGACATAACCACCCACAACGAACGAAAAAGGTATTAGACGGTTATCTGTATAATATTTCTAATGACTCTGAGCCATATCTAGCCTATTTCTAATCAACTAGATCTTATTTGTTGTTTCTTGGACAAGGCTTGATGTTTCTCCCATTTTCACCTTGCATAGTGGAGAATAATAATGACTCCCATACAATGCTTCAAATAGAGCCATGTTTATCGATGCTTGATTGTTGTTATTGTATGAGAACTTCTGTATGGGTATATTCTTCTTCCACGAGCCACCAAAATCCGTTACACAAGCCCACAACATGTCTTCTAATGTTTTTATCGTCTTCTTAGATTTCTCATCTGTCTAAGGATGATACACCGTGCTCATAGTCAACTGAGTCCCAAGGACTGCTATAAGGATTTCCAGAAACAAGACGTGAACCTCAGATCTCTATCCGAGAATAGTATAACATGAATCTTTACCACTTCTCAGATATAGATGTTTGAAATATCCTCCACTATATGAGTTTCAAAAATAGGTATGAAATTGGCCAACTTGGTTAGATGATCCACTATCAGCCAAATGGAATCACGTTTCCGGACCATTCTTGGAAGACCTATAACAAAATCCATTACTATCTGATCCCATTTCAACTCTAGGATGAAAAAATATTGTAACATACCATCTGGTATTTGATTCAATTTTTATCTTGCTAATAAGTTAAGCACCACAAGACGAACTCAACCACCTTCCTTTTCATGCCGCTCTACCAAAACCGTGACTTCAACACCTTATACATATTTTGTGTACCTGGATGTACCACCCATCTCGAATGGTAGTAAGCATGAAGGAGTTGTTCCTAAAAAACCATAGGTACAACCTTTCTATATATAAAACACAAAACTAAACCCCCATCATGTTTCCATCCCTCAATAGTCTCCCCACCATTGAGTTTTGAACATACAACCAAAAATTCGGCATCATATGTTTGTGCCTCTTGGATCATTTTTAATAAATCAGGAACTAGTGTAGCTGAAAAGAAAACTGCAACATCACCTCGGTCTTCACAATCCATATGCACGTTGGGCTAAGACTGACATCAACATCCTTTCATCTAAAGCTTCTTTCACCAACTGAGAAAATGACTTTCTACTCAATGCATCCGCCACTGAATTTCCTTTCCATGGTGTGTACATCAAGTCAAAGTGAAAAATTTTATGATACTTAATCCATCTCCTTTTCCTTATATTCAAATATCTCTGTGAGGAAATTCATTTCAAGCTTTTTTGATCTATAAAAATAGTAAATTTCTCACCAAAGAGATTATGTCTCCATGTTTTCAATGAATGGATGACTGCATCTAACTCCAAATCATGTATTGGGTAATTCTTATCATGAACCCTCAACAACCTTGAACCATAAGCGACCAAATGATATCATTTCATGAGAACACAACCCAACCTTGATCCTGAATCATCACAATACACCACATACCCCTATCTTGATTCTGGAAAGATCAAGATAGGTGTCAATGTAAGTCCAAATTTTAGTTCCTGGAATGAAATTTGACATTCCTCTATCCATTGGAATGAAGCATTCTTGTTGTTAGAGCTGTCATTGGTGAATATATTCATGAGAAATCATGAAAAAAGCATCGGTAGTAACCATATAGACCTAAAAAAAATTATATCTAGAAAAAATTATTAGGTGGTTTCCAAGAGATAACAACTTCTATTTTTCCAGGATCAATAGAAATTCCTTTCTCAGAAATGACATGGCCAAGAGAAGGAACTTTCTATATCAAAAAACCAAAATTTGTTAATTTTTCATAAAAACAATGATCTCTCATGATTTGTAACATTGTTTCCAGGTTCCCCTCATGGTTAACCCTTGTCTTTGAATAGTAAAAAATTTCATCCAAAAACACCACAACAAAAGAATCCAGATATTGTTGAAATATCTGATTCATTAATGCCATGAAAAATGCTAGTGCATTTGTTAAACTAAATGTCATGACTACATATTCATAGTGGCCATATCTAATTCTGAAAGCTCTCTTTGGAATATCCTTTTTCTGAACTCTCAATTAGTGATATCTTGATTTCCAGTCAATCTTGGAGAACCACTGAGATCCCCTTAATTGATTGAATATATCACCAATGTGTGGATGTGGATATCTATTCTTTATTGTAACTTTGTTAAGATTAGGATAATCAACACACATCTGAAGAGTTCCATCCGCCTTCTTCACGAACAAAACTGGTGTTTCCCATAGAGACGTACATGGTCAAATGAAACCCTTGTTTCCAAGCTCCTCTAACTACACTTTCAATTCCTGTAACTCTTTTGTTGCCATCCTATATTATGGAATGGAAATAGGACTTGTCCCTGAATGGAGATCAATCATATACTCCACTTACCTTAGAGGTGGTAACCCTGAGAAGTTCTTGGGAAAGACATCTAGAAATTGATCCACAACATTTGGAAAACTATTTTCCTCAATATATTCCATTGATATCAAAGTCAATGCTTCCAACTGGTAAGATAATTTTCCCACTATTGTTTCCAACAGGCTCTTTTCACCCTTCATTACAATCCTATCTCCTTTTAAGAGATTCTCGATGCCATCCTCAGTCATGAAATTAACCATTCTACTATAATATTTAATTTGATCCATGGATGTTGTCAGATAATCCATACCCATGATTACATAATAGAAATCCATATCAAACCTTGAGAAGTTCCATTTTAGCTCATCTCCATCAACAGTTACATCATATTCTCTACACACAATGGCTTAACATTCTCTTTCATCGAGAGGAGTTTTTAGTTTCAAAACAGAAGGAATCATTTCCAGTTTTAAACATAGAAAATCAACATCATGAGAAGAAATAAAGGATTGTGATGCACCCATATCAAACAACACTTTCACAAAGGTAGAATTCAAAAGAATCATACCTCTCACTATAGATTGTCTAACCTGATCATCAACAATCATCTGCTAAGCTTCATACAAATTCTTCTTTGCTACACTATTCTCCTTGTTTCCTTGCTGAAGTTTCCCTGGTTGAGGAGTCTTGGAATTTCTAGAATCACCAAGTCTAGATCTGCTTTGCTGAAGAGACTCATTCTGCTGTCCTCATCCAGTGGAAGCATTTGATGCTTGCGACGGCTGAGAAGTGCCTCAAGCACCTGACCTTGGAGCACTGCGACAATAGAACTGAAGATGTACCATCTTGTTGCAATTATGACATGCTCTAGGTTGTGTCATACAATCTCAATTTTTGTTGTCAAGAGAACCACATTGAAAATAACCTTCTTTTCTCTGGGGTCATAGAGGAAGGATTACTGATCCATCCTTCTTGTTCTGATTTCCACTTACACCTTTGAAATAGGTGTCCCTTTTCCGCTTGTTCCCAACAGTTGAGTTCCACCATTTCCTTTAGGTATCATCATGCCTCCTCCCATAGATCACAAGATATCACATTCTGCCACAATCGCTGTGTTCACCAACTCTGTATAATCTGTAATAAAAAGTACTGTAATATTTGATCAAATCTCCTATCGTAGCCCTGGTTTGAAGATGTGTGCCTTCAAAGAGGCACTTTTCGTATCTTTTGGTGAAAAGAATGCTAATTTTATCAAATCAGCTGCATTCTATGTGACAGAGAGACTCTCTTGTTTTAGGATAAGGAGGTCCATCATTTTATAGATCTTAAACATGTGAGGATAGAATTGTTTATTGAACAATTCCTCAAAATCCTCCCATGTAAGGACTTCATCCAATTTAGTATGCACTGCTAAATCCCACCACTGACGTGCAAGATCCTTAATCATATATGTCTCCAGTTTGAACTTAGCTCTAATAGTGTTCTGATGATGTTGATGATACAATTCATCCTACATAGCCACACCTCTGACTTCTTGGGTTCAGAACCACCCCGAAAATTAGTTGGATTCTACTTCATGAACTAAATGGTATAATCCACATGTCGTGGCTCATTCCTCTTGTTCCCTGTGTCCACAAATTGAAAAGCTTGGACAATACTATAAACTAGCTCTTGGTTCACACGTGGTTCAGGTGCAACCACATTCTTCACAGATTCTTTGGGTTGGTTTCAATGATACCTACTGGGTTCCATTTTCTAAACTAATAACAAACTCTATTAATCTCGCTCTCTAGAAACTGTTGGCTTATCATTTCAAATTATGTCACATAAACTATCACAATTTTTATTCCAAAACAACCTTTTTCTCATGTTAAATATTTTTTGAAAACACTTAACATGCTTTGGAAAATTAAACCATTTTCAAAATATGATAAGAATTCAATTTTTAAAAATATTTCATTTTAAAACCAATTTCATACTTTTTCAAAAATTATCACTTTTTTTTCACAACATGATTCATTCATTGAAATGATGTATGCACACCAAGTGGGAAGTCATTCCTCTATAATGCATGTCATGCTCCTCTCATTGTATAAAGCCATGACAATGAGATTTCAAAATCCTATAAGTTTCTCCAAACTCATATTTACCCAACTCTCTAGTAACTTTAAGTTCAACATAAAAGGGTTAGCTATGTAATTTTATGCTATACATTTCAAGTTCTGAAAATCCTACTCTATTCTAAGATTCTCTCCCAAGGAATATACAAGAAGGGATTTCATCTCCAAAACTAAGAACATATATGACTACATGTTAGTAAAGGACCGAACAAGATTATACCATTTGTAATGACCTGCCAATTCTCATTGGATTTAGAGTACAATGAGTCATTACTAGGACTAAAGCAAAATCCCCAAGACGCCAATGGCTGGAAATAAATGCCTAAGGGTTTAAAATACATATGGGGGACGATTTACCCATTAATAAATAAAACAATAAACCAACCAACCATAACCAGACATTCACTATATAATTAATGAACAAATTAAAGAGAACTAAACAACTTCAAGTATCATAAAACCACAACAAAGTTAGCAAAAATAGAAGAATAACCAAGTTTCAAAGTACATAACAGATAAACTACACAAGACTCTCCAAATACCTCAAGACTCCATGCTTCACAAGATCCAAGATCCACAATCTATGAACAGCCCAAACATCACCAGGTAGTTCTAAGAACGTGTGAAACATTACCTTTTCCCTTGTCTCGGAAGATATCATCTGCAAAAGCACTGAATTTTCTAAAGAAGGGGTGAGTATAAAACTCGGTATATTTTTTCCAATGAATTCCCTACTCATTCCACTAGGATAGAAGATTTAGAAAAAATTATATAAAATAGTTTATATAAATCAATTTCTCAAAAATAGTTTATAACTAAATATAAACAAGTTTCCAA
The DNA here is from genome assembly GCA_963277665.1 of Viscum album. NCBI lineage: Eukaryota > Viridiplantae > Streptophyta > Magnoliopsida > Santalales > Viscaceae > Viscum > Viscum album. The sequence continues at coordinate 457,885,620 of OY728141.1, read as the reverse complement.
AACCATTTATTACCAAAATCATACAAGTTCAATTGAAACCAATTTTCCCAGCAAGAAATTTTTCCAAAAAAATAACAAAAAAAGATTTAAGATAATTTCAAAATATCTCTTTCTTGGCATAACCAACCATTAAACAAACCCATAAAACTAACTATGCATGCTACATTATGATAGTTCCATACTCATTAGTGGTTTCTCTTTGATCTACCATGTCATCACAAGGTAATTATTTCCCATTTTTCATTAACTCTTTGGCACTGAGCAAAAGGTCATATTTCAACCAAGCCCAATATATGTAATATGAAATTTATATCTCGTGTTCCATTTAACCTTTGGCATTGAGCACAAGGTCATATTTCAACCAAGCCCAAGAAATGCAATATGAACTCACACACCAATATGCCCAACGATCATACAAAAACGCCTTTTCAATAAAAATAATTTTTATTGAAAACAAAATTTTCATTAAACCATTTAATAATTCCACCAAATAAATAATTTTATATCATTATTTTAAATTCAAGATTCTAAATCACATTACACAACAATTCACCATGATTTCACAATTTCACTAAAACCATAAATCATCACTAAAGAATATTTATTCCATGACTTTGACAATTAATAAAATTAAAATAAAACAATTTTAAACTAATAAAATCAATTATATCAAGAAGAGATTAGAGTAAAGCTACCTACCTCGAAGATTTTTTATGAAACTCGACAATAGATGAAGAACACACAAGAAGACATGTCAATTCTCTAAGAACGACCTTAGTTCTTTCATACTAACAAGATCACGAACCAACATTGAATTATTTGGAATCAGAAAACATAGATCTACCCACTATATGTTCATATCTAAGAAATAATGGAGATCAGATAAGTTTATCTAAACAGATCTAAGAAAATGTGACCAATTTGGAAAGAATGGTGACATACCTTAAGAATCAGATCAAGATTCCGAGAAACCAGCTTAGATCTCTTCCTATATCATGAAAAACACCATATTTAGCCTTACATGAAGTTCACAATATTATATATACCCATAGTAGGTGATGATATAAGAAAAAAATAAGGTAATAAGGAGGAGTTTGTAGAAAATGGAAAAGAACCAAGAAGATCAGCACTTACCCTAAGAACCGGGCTTGAAATCACCAAGGGAAGGATCTAGGTTGGCTCCAACTCGTCTAGGGATGATTATATAGACTTATAGGGAGATTAATCTCAAAATAGAGGAGTTTTCATACCAAAAAAAAATATAGAGAAAAAAAATGTAAGCTCCTAGAAAATAGGATCTAGATTTGACCACTGCGTAAGGTTTGACCACATGGGTTGTGCCAACCGTGTATGGATCATGTGACCTTACTTTTAGTCCCAAAAATCCTTATAAAACCCCCAATATCTCCCATCCTTCACCTTTAACCTTTTATATAAACACATTTTTATGGAAATATCTCATTTATGGAAACACCCCACTTTATGGAAACAACCCACTTTATGGAAACACCCCACTTTATTGAAACAACCCACTTTATGGAAAAAACCAACATTATGGAAACACCCAACTTTATGGAAACTCATTATATTATGGAAAATATCTATTTAATGGAAACTCTCTATTTTATGGAAACTCTTTGTTATATGTATACTCTCTATTTTATGGAAACACTCTATCAAAGACACACCATTTAAAAAACAGGAGGAAAGGGGGTTATGTACCCACAACTAGGGGTACTACATCATCAATATTAATCATTAATCATTAATCATTCCTTGGATATATGTATCTCACATAAATATTCATATTTATCATTTTTATCATCAACCACATTTATTTTTTTCCTTGTAAAATAATATAGCATTGTATATATGATTGATTATTAACAATTCTTTTTTTGGAATGTGTTTCCATTATAAAAGGCTGAGTTCTATATTCCAATTTCGTCAGATTAACAAGTATCATTCCAAATTTATCATGTATCACACTTTTTTTAATGATAAAACATTTTCATTTAAACACTAGACCTCAAAATTTAATTTTATCAACCTCCCATATTTCATCAATGAATTTATAATATTCACATGGTGTAGATATTGTGTTTTTGTGTTTAGTTATTAGAAAATACATTTCTTCAGTGAACACCAATACACTACTAATATGAACTGAACTTATACTATCATGATATTTCACATGAAATGTATGGCTATTAATGTTATACCAAAACCATGTTATCAAATTTACACATGGCCCACCCCAAACTATCTCAATGTTTCTAATGCAACTGATTTACCAAGAATGATCTCTTTAAACCATGATAAAAAAATTTATTCTCATTAAAAATCCACATATCTTTTTTTTATTTGATAAATTTATTTCAATATATTAATATGACAAATTTATATATAGTTGAGAATCAGCTTGGTTATTGAGGATGTATCGATATACCTTATTTATATATTCATATATCAAATATTTGACTTTTATACAATGGATCCCCGTTTCCCTAAAATTATATCATTCATGGAGACATGGAGGAAAACCTATGTTCTCTACCATAGAAAAGTAGCTTGTACAAAACATCCAAACCCTCTCAAAAATATTGTAATGACCCAAACATTCATTAATGGAAATCCCTATTGATCTAATTAAATGTCTCTTTATGTAAAATGTTTATATAAAATGTCAAATTATTTGGTTTTATGTTTTTGAATTTAAAAATACTGTTAATAATTATAACCATTTCTAGTATAATTGTTGAAAAGTGATCATATGATTAGTATAAATATAGGGCTTTAACAAATCCAATTTACTCAGACAAAGGAAGCGATGGCCTCATCCAGTATACATACCCCATATGAAGCACATTTGTTAGAGCTAGTAAAAGAGGTTGCATATTTGGGATTCTCTCTTGACCAAGCCCATGACAAGATTGAATATGTTAAGCTTGAGCAGAACTGCCTATGAGAGAAGTTGAAGTTGATAGAGATTACCACCCGAGTAATGTTATCTGAGCCACCCCAAGAGTCGGTCACCATCGCACACCTTACCCTTCAGTCTTATGAGGTTGTTATAAGGGGTTATGTAACAATATATTAGAACTATGGTCATGTACATTATTTTTTTATATAGTAATGAATATACTTTCATTTTATTATTGATACCTTGTAGATGGTTTTTAGAGCTCAAATAGTATTTTCAGTTAAAGTTCAACTAAGAAATATATTTTAATGAATTAATGGATTTTTGTGTTAAATAATATTTTAATAAAATAATAATAATATTATTAAATTATTTTTTATTAAATATAAATGATCGTATAATTTTATGAATGCAATTGTAATTTTTATTAAGGTTTGAAATCCATTTTTGTCAAAACCCGTGAATTTTCGATAAATATCACTTTTTATTTTTAAAGTGAAAATTAACACATTTAGAAAATTATTTAGATAAAATAAATATTATTTCTGGAATCAGGATGTCAAAATTATCCAACGGTGAATTTTTCGTAATTTTTTTTGAGACAGTCAAATTTTTGGGTAAAAATTAAATACCATTTAAATATATAATGTGTTTTATGACATCATAATGACCCAATAGTGATGTAATAAAATACAGTAAGCCTTATTTTCAGAAAATATATGTTTTACCATTAAAATAATGTGATTTTGGGTTTTTTTTGACTTATTTTACAGAGCATTAATGGACCCTTCAAGGCTTATTAAATATCTTGTCTTTTTAAATTGATTTCCTTGGGAGTGTGACTCACCTCCACATAAGAAACCCCATTATTTTAAGATGTTCAGACTTTGGAATTATAAAATATTTTTTTCCACTTCCCTTTCCCAAAAACCATGGGCAAAAACCATGGTATGGTTTGTGGTTTGGATTAGTTTAATGTGAGGTGTCCCAAACCTAAATAATAAAGAATTCCGTCACCTTTCCTATATAAACCCACTCAAGATCCCACTTCCTCCTCACTCAAAGACTTTGGAGTTAGTAAAAACTCTATCATACTCTCTCTATAATCCTTCCAAGGTTCCCCAAGCTCCCAAGAAGCCTATATAAATCCTCTCTCAAGCCTTTGGAAGCACACTTCTAAGTAAGGGTTTTTCTTCCTTTCTCATTTTTTTTCCAATTTTCTTAATGTTGTTATGCCCTTTTAATTACAATTATAAATTCTTGGGTATGGTTTTTCACCTCCAAATACTTTCCTTTTTATGTTTTAATGATGGGATACACATTTCTCTCTCATTAAATTCCTCCCATGTACACCCATTACTATGCCGAAATTTCAAAAGGAATTTCTCTCTCCTCATTTACATTCAAGCAATTCTTTTGTATCATGAATCTAAATTCCATTACATTTGTTGGGACATGTATCTATATGACCCCATTACTGTACATGTCATCTAAATATTATGAGACACCCCTTTCTCTCTCATCAACCATTTTTATGAATTCTTACGTCATGCCGTTACGCTGCCGAAATTGCACCGTTTTTCCAAGCCAAAGTCATTGTATAATGAATACCATGCCCATTTCTCTATCAAGGGTATTCACCTTTATGCACATTTACTTATTGTTTAAATATTTTCATGTATGTATTAAACATTCCTTTATCATGTAATAAATGATTAGTTTTTATGAATCCATGTTATATGATCCATGTGGCACACTTATGCATGAAATGAAATTTTTAAGAAGGGTGAGCCGTTATAGCGCTCCAATGCATTGGGTGAAGTATAGTATCATGATAAATAATGTACAATGTTTGTTTACTAATTCTAATTCAAGTGAAATGAGGTTTTACTCATAATTCATGTGCAATGATTATTTACTCATGCTCCATGTTCAATTAGCATTGGCTCATGCTAATTCCATGTTAAGTGTTGTTGCCACATTTCCATGTTATGATTATCATGATTTATCATGACTTTATGTTTATGATTCTATTTTTCTCTAATGATATTCCTAATTTCTAACATGTATTTTATTCCTCATGTTGTTCCATTTTTATTCCCTTACTGATATTTATAGCTCACACTTTTACTATGCATGTCGTCAGGTTATCCCATGCAATGCTAAGTAAGAGGGAATATAGTGGCCATGTAAAAGAAGTTTTCAATAAAGATGTTGTATTTCATTTTTTAAGTTGTTATTTAATGATCCTAAGCCCCAAAGACACTAGAGCTCTCGATATTATATGTTATATCAAGTGATGTTTGTGTAATAAATTATGTTTAATTGTGTAATAAAAGATCAGTGTTGTCATAGTTGGTATCAGAGGATAGGTTTAGTTTATTTGGGATTAGGATTAGAAAACCCTAGTGAATCCTTAAAGACAAGAATAAGTATAATAAAAACATCCCTAAGTTTTGGTGAGTATTAAGTAAGTGGTTTAACAATCAAATACATCTCTGTCTGGATACGAGCAGGTAGAGGTGGCTCTGGCATAGATGTATCCTAGGGGTAAAACCTGAAAACACTGATTTTAGTTAGACTCGAACAAGAACTGGTGCACAAAAATGGGCCTTGCTGCACTCTTGGTTATGAAACTCCTGGGGGATATGCTTTGGTTAATTCACAAGCTTATTATTAACCATTATTAAGGGACAAAAAAATTCCCTAATAATATATGATAGAAGGTAGATCATGGATAACATAGACTGAAGCCAATAGATTCATATGTTAAGGAAATAAGAGTTATTTATAAGTCATCAGGTTTATCCTTGTATTACCATTTATGTGTTACCCCTAAAATTCCTTTTATTCTAGCCAATGGCTGGTAATAGGAGGACTTAGGCTAACAACTGATGTGAAGATCAATGTGATGACTGTACTAATGAGATGCCCAATCCAAAGGGAGTGGGAATCGCGAACTCTGTCACGCTTCTCTCATAGATAACTCAAGATTTGAATAGAAACATGGGTCAAGAGGAACATTCAACCCCCCCCCCCCCAAGAAAGAACAAGTCGCTATCGAGAGATTCATGAGACAAATGCCTCCTACTTTTAATATATCATTCTATCCCTCAATCACTAAACAATGGATCACCTCCATTGAAAATAAATTCTATATCCTTCAATTTTATGAACAAGAGAAGGTTCTCCTGGATGCTTGTCTCATAGAGGGTGAAGCTGATCAATGGTGGACGTTGATCAAAAATATAAAGCCTAAGGAGGATATCGAGGCGTTGGAATAGAAGGATTTCTAGAATACGTTTTTCGATAAATATTTTCCATGCACCCTCTGGCTTAAGATGGAAAGCGACTTCCTTTCCCTCAAGGAAAAAGATGAAAAATCTGTTGGAGTGTACGAGGCAAACTTCACAAGGATTTCAAGATACGATTTCGACTTTGTCATTACCCATGAATGCAAGGCTGACCACTTCTTTGGTGGGCTGAAACCTAGCTTGTGGAAAGCATTGGAAATTCATGACTTCGACAGCTATGAGGAAATGGTCTGATGAGCCCTCAAGGTCGAAATAGAGATCAGAGAATCTCAGGGGTATCATGGAGATAAGAAGTGTAAGGTGGAATTCAATACTGGTGGTCCGATGGGTAAATCCAACGGTGCTAAGAAGATCCAACACCCCACTTTCTAAAGGTATAGAAAGAAGTACAATGGAAATTTCCTGAAGGGTACAAGAAAATGATTTAGGTGTGGAAGAGAAGGGCACCTGGATGTTACTTGTCGAGAAGAAAGACTCTCGGTTATGACAGAGGAGAGGAACGCTCCGTTCGAACCTCAATACATGGTTCATTGCTACAACTACAAATAAACAAGGCATCTTAAAAATTAGTGCCCTAAGCCAAGGGTTTTCAGAGGCAACCAACAACCTCCAAGGAAGCAAGGGTGAGATTTTTCCATCACTACTGCCGAAGTGAACCCTGAAAATGAATTGGTGATAGGTACGCTAGTTATTAATTCAAGAATAGTGAACATACTTTTTGATTCAGGTTCTACGCATTCTTTTATATCTCGAACATTTAGTAGAACAATCTCAACACCACCACAAATCAATGGAGTGAAGATGTCGGTGAGTACAGAAAATGGGGCAATCATTGCATCCCATGAATATAACTCCTCCCCTATCATAATATGTAGATTGAACTTCTCAGAGAACCTTATCATACTCCCTTTGGTGGAATTTTATGCAATTATTAGCATGGATTGACTTTCCTTATATAGATCCAACATAAATTTTCGTGAGAGGGAAATCACTCTTCATGTGGAGAATCAACCCCCGATTATTTACAAGTGCAAGGAAGAAGATAAATATTATTTAGTTCCATAATCTCAAGCATGGATATTACTGCCCTATGAGCACCTGTATCTGGATTGGATTATTGAGTCTAAGGAGGCAACCATCCTAAAAGACTTGCCTATTGTGAGGTAATTCTCTGAAGTGTTTCCCAAGGAATTGTCTGGTCTTCCTCCTAGAATAGATGTTGAATTATTAATTTTTCTTATACCTGGGGAATTGAAAATATCCAAGAATATGTATAGAATGAATGTTGTGGAGCTTTAGGAGCTAAAGAAACAACTACAAGAGAATCTGGATAAAGGGTTCATATTCCCAAGTGCTTCACCATGGGGTGCACCAGTCCTCTTCATCAAGAAGAAGGATGGGTCAATATTCCTTTACAGCAATTATCGTGAGCTCAAAAAATCATGATAAATAACAAGTATCCTCTCCCACGAATTGATGACTTGATCGATCAGCTACGTGGAGCACAATACTTCTCCAAGGTGGATCTGCGGTCAGGATATTATCAAGTAAGGGTTAAGAAGGAAGATATCCCCAAGACTGCTTTCTGTACAAGATACATGCACTATGAATTCATAGTAATGCCTTTCAAACTCACTATTCCTCCAAAAATATTCACGGAATTGCTGAATAGAGAATTTAGAGATTACCTCATCATGTTTGTGGTAGTCTTTATAGATGATATTCTGATATACTCCAAAACCAAGGAGGATCATGAGGATCATCTAATAAATGTACTGGAGACCTTGAGGAAGGAGAACCTCTATGAAAAGTACAACAAGTGTGAGTTCTAGTTGAAGGAGGCCTCATTATTGGGACATATTATCACAAGCACTGGGATATCTGTGGATCCCTCCAAAACATATGCATTTGAGGGGAGGCAGAGGCCAACATCAATAACAGATATCTGTATCTTCTTGGGGTTAGCTGGATATTATCGATGATTTGTGAGAAATTTCTCATGATTGTACAACCCTCTTACCAAGCTAACTCGGAAGGGAGTAGAGTTTTCTTGCAGTGATGAATGTTAAGAAAGCTTCAAGGAGTTGAAAATTAGGCTTATCAGTGCGCCCATTCTCACTTTACCCACAAGTGGAGAATGTTTTTTGGTATTCATTGATGCTTTGAAGAAGGTTCTAGGATGTGTGTTGATGCAAAATGAAAAATTCATTGCCAATGCTTCAAGGCAATTGAATTTTCATTAATAGAACTATCCAACACATGACCTTGAGTTGGATGCAGCGATCTTCACTTTGAAAATTTGGCGGTATTATCTATTTGGGGGGAAGTGTGAAATATATACAGACCACAAAAGCCTCAAGTATATATTCACACAGAAAGAGTTGAACATGCACCAACGAAGATGATTAGAGCTGATCAAAGACTATGACTACTCAATCCATTACCGCCCTGGGAAAGAGAACAAGGTGGAAGATGCCCTAAGTAGAAAGGACCTAATGATTCTATCATTTATGAGAATTGAAAAGGATCCAAACTTCTTAGATTTGATGAAGATGGACATGGGAATCATAAATAAGGGACTATCATCAATCCTTTCACACGTGATTTCTCAACCATCACTTTTAGAAAGGTTAAAGGATGCTCGAAAGGATAATGTGGGAATTTAGGAAAAAGTGGAAGCTATCAGAAAAGGGAAATCCTCATAGTTTAATGTTAATGAATAATGAATTGTGATATTTGGGAAAATACTATGTGTTCCATCAAGTCTGGAGCTGAAGAAGGAACTTTTAGATGATGCACATAGTTCAAATTTCTCTATTCACCAGGAGACACAAAGATGTATCGAGATCTCCAAGAACATTATTGGTGGGATAATATGAAGAAGGAGATTACAAAATATACATCAAAGTGCCTGGTGTATCAGCAAGTGAAGGCATAAAGGCATAAGTCTATGGGGATGATGCAACCATTGCCTATACCAGAATGGAAATGAAAGAAAATCACCATGGACTTTGTCACTGGACTTCCAAAGACATCCAAAGGCAACAATGCAATCTGGGTTGTTGTGGATCATCTTACAAAGGATATACACTTCATTGCTATTTGGGAATATTTGTCATTAGATCAACTGGAACATATATATATCAAGGAAGTGGTAAGGCTGCATGGAGTACCACTATCTATTGTATCTGATCGAGATCCAAGATTCACCTCTATGTTTAGGAAGAGTTTTCATCATTCTATGAATACAGAACTGATCTTCCAGTAAGTCCTATCATCCTCAAACCGATGGCCAATCCGAGCAGACTATTCAAACACTTGAGGACATGTCGAGAGCATGCTCAATAGAATTTAAAGGAGGATTGGATCAACATCATCCTCTGGTTGAGTTCTCTTATAATAACAGTTTCCACTCGAGTATCAAAATGGAACCATATGAAGCCCTTTATGGGAAAAGGTGCAGAACACCAGCGTGTTGGGATGAGGTTGGTGAGAATAAGATTCTTGGACTAGAAATGGTTGAAGAAATGGTGGAGAAGGTGAAAACCATTCAGAAGCATATCAAGGCAGCCTAGAGTCAACAAAAGAGTTATGCAGACAATCATCGACGAGAACTTGATTTTAAAGTTGGAGACATGGTATTTCTACACATATCTCTGTGGAAGAAGTTCATGAGGTTTGGAAAGAAAGGGAAGTTAAGTCCAAGGTACATTGGCCCCTTCAATATTTTTTATCGTGTCGGGGTTGTGGCCTATACACTAGCACTTCCACCTACCATGGCCAAAGTACATGATGCCTTTTATGTATCCCTCTTAAGTAAGTACATACTAGACACTTCACATGTACTCTATTCAGATGTTGTATAGTTATAGGATGATATTTCTTATGAGGAGAAACCAGTGAAGATCTTAGATCGTAGAGAAAAAGTTCTACGAAATAAGACAATGCCCCTCATCAAGGTGTTGTGGTGAAACCACAAGTTTGAAGAAGCGACGTGGGAATCAGAGGAAATGATGAAGTAGAGTTTCCCACATCTATTTTCGTGTGGGAAAAGGAAATTTCGAGGGTGAAATTTCTTAAGTGGGGAAGATTGTAACGACCCAAACTTTCATTAATGGAAATACATCTTGATCTAATTAAATGTCTCTTTTTGTAAAAGGTTTATATAAAATTTCATATTCTTTGGTTTTACATTTTTGGATTTTAAAATACAGTTAGGAATTGTAACTGTTGCTAATATAGTCATCGAATAGTGATCACATTATTAGTATAAATATAGGGCTTTAACAAATCCAATTTATTCAGACAAAGGAATCGATGGCCTCAATCAGTAGACGTTCCCCATACGAAGCCCAATTGTTTGAGCTTGGAAATGAGGTTGTGTATTTGGGATTTGGTCTTGACCAAGCCCAAGCCAATCTTGAATATGTTAAGCTCGAGTGGAACCGCTTACAAGAGAAGTGGAAGTTGATAGAGATTACCACCCGATCAATGTTATCCGAGTCACCCCAAGAGTCGGTCACCATCGCACACCTTGTCCTTCAGTCTTATGTAGGTGTTACAAGGGGTTATGTAACAAGGCATTATCACTATGGTCATGTACATTATTTTTGTATACAATAATGAATATACTTTCATTTTATTATTGATACCTTGTAGATTGTTTTTAAAGCTCAAATAGTATTTTTAGTTAAAGTTCAACTAAGAAATCTATTTTGATGAATTAATGGATTTTTGAATTAAATAATATTTTAATAAAATATTATTATTATCAAATTAATATTTATTAAATATTAATTATCAGATAATTTTATTAATGTAATCATAATTTTTATTAAGGTTTGAAAGCCGTTTTTGTCAAAACCCGTGAATTTTTGATAAATATCTGTTTTTTATTTTAAAAGTAAAAATTAACATATTTAAAAAATTATGTAAATAAAATAAATATTATTTCTGTAATCAGGATGTTGAAATTATCCAACGGTTAATTTTTAATAATTTTTTGAGATAGTCAAATTTTTGGGTAAAAATTAAATACCGTTATATAATGTGTTCATGACATCATAATGACCCAATAGTGATGTAATAAAATACTGTAAGCCTTATGTTCAGCCAATATATGTTTTACCATTAAAATAATGTGATTTTGGGATTTTTTGACTTATTTTTCAAAGCATTAATGGACCCTTCAAGGCATATTAAACATCTTGTCTTTTTAAATTGATTTCCTTGGGAGTGTGACTCACCTCCACATAAGCAACCACATTATTTTAAGAAGTTCGGACTTTGGATTTATAAAATATTGTTTTCCACTTACCTTTAAAAAAAACAATGGGAAACAACCATGGGCTGGTTTGTGTTTTGGATTAGTTTAATGTGAGGTGTCCCAAACATAAATAATAAAGAATTCCCTCACCTTTCCTATATAAACCCACCCAAGCTCCCACTTCCTCCTCACTCGAAGCCTTTGGAGTTCATCCAAACTATTTAATATTATCTCTAGAATCCTCCCAAGGTGCCCCAATCCCCCAAGAAGCCTCTCTCAAGCCTCTCTCAAGCCTTTGGAAGCACACTTCCAAGTAAGGGTTTTTCTTCCTTTCTCATTTTTGTCCAATTTTCTTAATGTTTTTATGACCTTTTAATTCCAATTATAAATGTTGGGGTATGGTTTTGAACCTCCCCTATTCTACCCTTTTTATTTTTGAATGATGGGAGACCCCTTTTTCTCTCATTAAATTCCTCCCATGTACACCCGTTACTATGCCGAAATTTCGAATGGAATTTCTCTCTCCTCATTTACATTTAAGCAATTATTTTGTATCATGAATATAAATTCCATTATATTTGTTGGGACATGTATCTATATGACCCCCTTATTGTTATGTCATATAAATATGATGATACACCCCTTTCTCTCTCATTGACCATTTTTATGAGTTCTTATATCACACCGTTACACTGCTGAAATTGCACCGTTTTCCCAAGCCAAAGTCGATGTGTAGTGAATATCATGTCCATTTATCTATCAAGGGTATTCAACTTTATGCACATTTACTTATTGTTTAAAGAGATTCATGTATGTATTCCACATTCCTTTATTATGTAATAAATGATAATGTTTTATGAATCCATGTTATATGATCCATGTGGCACACTTATTAATGAAATGAAATGTTCAAGAAGGGTGCGCCCTTATAGCACTCCAATGCATTGGGTGAAGTATAGTATCATGATACATCATGTGAAATGGGTGTTTACTCATTCTAATTCAAGTGCAATAAGGTTTTACTCATGCTTCAGGTGCAATAAGGATGTACTCATGCTCCATGTGCAATGAGCCTTGCTTCATGCTAATTCTATGTTAAGTGTTGTTGCCATATTTCCATGTAATGAATATCATGCTTTATCATGACTTTATGTTTATGCTTCTATTGTGATATAATGATATTACTATTGTATAACATGTATTGTATTTCTCATGTTACTCCATGTTTATTCCATTACTGGGCTTTATAGCTCACCCTTTTATTATGCATGTCCCTAGGTTATCCCATGCAATTCTAAGTATGAGGGAATGTAGTGGTCATGTAAAAGAATTTTTCAATAAACATGTCATATTTCATGTTTTATGTTGTTATGTAATGATCCTAATCCCCAAAATACACTAGACCTCTCAATCTTCTTTGTTTTATCAAGTGAAGTTTATATAATAAATTATGTTTAATTGTGTAATAAAAGATTAGGGTTGTCATAAATATACTTCTCAATAATGGGGGATTCTGGCCGATATGGATTCCTAAAATACACCTTCAATATCTTCATATACCCATCAAAAGGATACATAAAATGTAGATACAATGGTCTATGAATATTTTTTTCTCATATTAAATTAAACTATAAATTCACCATGATATCAAAAAAAAGATAAAGGAAAACACATTTCCTGCAACATCCAGGATCCGGGTGCCACACAACAGGTGCCCCAAAACTGATTGGTCACATGACCTCAAGCACATTTCCCCAAACGCCAGAGGCTCCCGACTAGCAGCGAGGGCCTATAAATGATTTTGGGGAAACTACACCCTCATTTGTCAAAGTGTAGGGTAGCGGAAAAAATAGTAAACATACAAAGAGGAAGTAGTAAAAAATATAGACCAGAAATGGACAATAGAACTGAAGTAAAAGATAACCAATAGTCATATATATGATTATGAAACATGTATCTAATTCTAAGAAAGCAGCCAAAACAGGATATACTACAATCTGATACAATACGACACAAGGTACAATGTATAGCAAAACAAAACCCAAACAATGCAATAAGAATGTAGTAGCATCACAAGCCTAAGATCAGTCCCATACTCTCTTACCCATTTGAAACAATCATGTAACTGTGTATGACACTTTCCCTTATGGACACTTGCAACAATATAATCTGTTTGGGCCCAAGACATGACCCAAACAGAGTGTGAGAAATGAATCCTAGTAGGCAACCACCAAAGGCCCATGCCCAACTGTCAGTGAAAATGTGCAATAGCAGTGTGAAATACTGAAATGCAGTAAACTAGGAAGTACTCAAAAGTAACCATTCCTAACAGTTACATTTTCATTTTAATAATTATTTAACAATTCAATATGATTAAATTCTTAGTTTTCTGAGACTCGGCCTTGACCGACAATATCTTATACCAGTGCCACAGGAGAAACCACAACAGGATATCCAATAAGTAAAAGACAACAATAATACCAAGCATGTGCTTTATCTTGGCAGGTATAACATATGAAATCACCACAGTGAATATTCAAAGTCAACATTGTCCTCAGACATGCAAATCCTTACCCTCAGGCAAACAGAAATGAAACCCTCAGGTGATTGACCTTAGGAATAACGAATATTTCCCTCAGGCATACGAGATATCGCCCTCAGGCATAGATGTTACTACCCTCTGGCATAAGAAACATTTCCTCAGGCTAAACAAAACCTTTCCCTTAGGCTAAACAGAACCTTTCCCTCAGGCTAAACAGAACCTTTCCCTTAGGCTAAACAGAACCTTTCCCTCAGGCTAATCAGAAGAAAAGAAAGTAACTGGGCCTATCCCAATGCATAAGCAAGAAATTTATATATGTTTCCTCTCAAGAAAACTAAAAATATGCAATAATCATGGCATACCCATGAGTATCCTGGCCAAATGTATAAATAAGTGAAAAGAACCTTTGGGGTGGCCCTAGATCAAAGTAACAATCTCAAATAGTAGTTTACACTTATTCATTAGATTTTCTATGCAATTCTAGGTATCTCAATAGTCAAAGTCTCTTCCATATGACACACCGAACATGGGCATGTGGCACTATGGTACAAAAAATCAACTTAATAGTTGGAATTAAACACAAGAATACCTTCATCGATCTCCTCTAATCGATATACGTGAAAGGAGCCTCCCGAAACAACCAAGAACAACATAGATAAGAGATAAACTATTACCCATTCAAACCTAAATAAATTCCCTTAGGGAAATAATTGGAATGAAAGATTCAAGAAGAGGGAATACCTTACCCACACTGTTCAAATGAGACTAACGACAGAAGAATTAGAGTCGCGGTGAGCGGTCGGGAGCTCCTCCAAGTCTTGGCCTCCTCTCTTGCTGCTGCTAGTAAGCCCTTTGCCTACCCTATCAAATGAGGAGGCTACTGCCTATTTTTAATGAAAAAACATAACTACACGACATGTAGTCTCAAGTAAATAGTGTGTACGATCCTTTTTAACTATTCCTCCAGTGGCTACTTTCCCCTACCTCACTGTTCATCTGCCAACTAATTACACGATGTGTATTACTAACTACACAGCGTGTAGTTAGTTTTTACACCCTTAATCGATGAAAATCCTACACGCCCTATATTCTTATCCCACACAGCCAAAGTACACAGTGTGTGTACAAAAGTACATGGCGTGTACCCATAAATTTGAGATTTTCCCGCATTTCCCTTGTTTTCTCAAAAACACTTAAGGAAAGGGAAAACAAGGAACCCGTACCTCAAGAATAAGAACCTGGTTCCTATAAAATTCCCCCCTTTAAAGAAATTTGTCCTTGAATTTCCCTTCCAAGGGTGGTAAAGATAATGCTGAGAACAACTCTAGACACTGAACAGGTACGTCAGTCTCCTAATCCCAGGTTTCATCCTGCACTCGGCCATGCTACCAAAGTAATCATACAAGAGGAACTGATTGTCCTCGAAGAACCTTCATGATCATATAAACAATAAGAATCAGATGCTCCTAAAAGGATGGATCAACCTAAAGTTCACCCTCTTCGGGATGAAAAAAATGAAACATGTCTGAGTGATAACGGCGCAGCTAAGATACATGGAAGACATCGTACATGGCCCAATACCTCTATGGTAACTACAACCGATAGGCAACCGGTCTGACTCTCTCCAGAATCTCAAATGGTCCTACATACCTCGGTGAAAGTTTACCCTTCTCCTGATCCACCTGTGTCCCAACCTCGGCGAAACACGCATGAAAACATGATCCCCATCCATAAACTCCAAGGGATATCTATGACGATCAACATAAGATTTCTGATGAGACTGTGCAGTAGCCATATGCTTCTGAATCAATTGATCCTGCTCTGAAGTCTCCTGCACGAGACATGGTCCCAGTAAAGCTACCTCACCTGCCTCCAACTAGCACAAGGGTGATCGGCATGGAGTACCATATAAAGCCTCGTAAGGTGCCATCTCAATAGTTGCTTGAAGACTATTATTGTAGGAAAACTCAACCAGGGGTTTATGCTTCTCCCAAGATCCCCAAAAGTCTAGGATGCATGTACGCAACATGTACTCTAGCACCTGTATTGTACACTCTGACAGACCATCAGTCTGAGGGTGGTAAGCTGTGCTCAGAAGCACCTGAGTACCCAGTGCCCTCTGAAAACTCTTCCAGAAATGAGACATAAAATGGGCATCCCTATCTCAAATGATAGAATGCGGTACCCCATGAAAACCTAATACCTCTCAGATATAAAACTTCCCAAGATCGTTAACACTTAAGGTCTCCTTGATCGGCAAAAAGTGAGCTACCTTTGTAAGTTTATCCATAATAACCCATACGACATCATTCCCTCGAGGTGACCTCGACCACCCGGTCACGAAGTCCATCACGACATCATCCCATTTTCACTCCAGAATGGGTAACTTTTATAACAGTCTAGTTGGCCTTTGATACTCTGCCTTCACCTACTGAAAGGTGGAATATCTTGTAATGAAACCAGCTACCTCTCTTTTTATACCCAGCCACCAATACTGACATCTCAAGTTACAATACATTTTGGTAACTCCAGGATGCACTGCCCAAGCTAAAGAATGAAATTCCCGCATCAACTCCTCGCGTATATCCCCTGGAACCCACACTCGTCCATGGATACGTAGTACCTTTTCATCTCCTATTGTCCAACCAAGAGGAGGGACCTCACTTGCCACTGACTCCTGTAGAAGTAGGCCTTCTGAATCTAATAGCTGTCTCATCCTCATTCTATCCAGGAGGTAGAAGTCACAGCTAAGGATGAAAAATAGGTTCACCCATGACTATCGTGAACCTCCAAATGCATCCCAAAGAACAAAACCAAAAGCTTCTACTCACCACTAGCCTCCTGCACTACCTGTATCTGAGTCCTCCTACTCAATGCATCTGCTACTGTGTTACCCTTACCAGATGTATAGGCAATCTCAAATTCAAAGGAATGAAGGTATTAAACCCACCTTCACTATCTCAAATTCAAGTCAAGCTGGGTAAAGATGTATTTATGAATATTTTGGTCTGTAAACACCAAAAAATGTTCTCCCAAGAGATAATTTCTCCAACAGCGTAACGCATGAACATCTACAGCCAACTCGAGATCATGCGTCGAGTAATTCCTCTCATGTGGCCTCAACTGCTGAGACCTGTAAACAACTACTCGATCACCCTACATCAACACTGCTCCCAGCCCAATACCTGATGTATCATAGTAAAATATATATGTCTTCCCTTTCTCTAGAATTATCAGGACTAGTTATGATGTCAACCTTCCCTTCAGCTCTTAAAAGGATATCTCACAAGCTTCTGACTAAATGAACTTCATACCCTTCTTAGTCAAACTAGTCAATGGCACTGCTAAGTGGGAGAAGTCCTGTATAAGGTGTATGTAGTAACCATCCAGCCCCCAGAAACTCTGTATTTCAAACACGTTATTAGGATTTTCCCAGGAAACTACTGCTCTCACTTTCTCTAGGTCTACCGCAACTCCTGCCTCTGAGATAATATGACCCAGTAAGTGAATTTGGTCCATCCATAAGTGGAACTTTGAGAGCTTAGTATATAAATGATGCTCTATCAGTGTACTCAGTACGATCTCAAGATGGGTGGCATGGTTGTGTCGAGTGTGAGAGTACACCAAGATATCATCCACAATGACTACCATAAAAGAATCCTGAAATGGGTTGAACAAACGATTTATCAGATCCATGAAAACTGCTAGCACATTTGTGAGTCCGAACAGCATGACCAAGTACTCATATAGACCATATCCACTATAAAAGGCTGTAAGCGGAATGTCCGATGGTCTAACACGCAACTGATGATATCCGGATCTCAAGTCAATCTTCGAGAACACTCGTGCTCCTCAAAGTTGATCAAAAAGATCATCAATCCTCAGTAATGGATATATATTCTTAACCATCAACCGGTTCAGTTTCTGATAATCCATGCAGAGTTTGAGGGTACCATCCGCCTTCTTAGCGGAAAGTATAGGCGAAACCCAGGGGAACTACTGGGTTGGATGAAGCCCTTGGATTATAACTCCTCTAACTGCCTCTTGAGCTCCTATAATTCTGGAGTTTCCATCCTATAAGAAGGAATGGACACTGATGCCACTCCTGGAACAAGATCAATAAATAAATCCACCTCTCGCTCTGGAGGTAGACTTGAAAAGTCATCCGAGAAGACAATCCTGAAACGACTGACCACTAGAGGTGAATCCTTCTGAAAAGTTCCCTGGTCATCTAGATATAAACTCACAATCTAGGCTATCACTCCACCTCGCCCATGATGACCTGGTCCATCTTGGCTCGCTTGGACATCCCCTTCGCCCTTGTATAGAAACTCTCCACCATCTAGTGACGTGAAACTCGCCCTACGATGATAGAAATCTACAAATTCTGGAAAGGGTACCAACCAGTCCATCCCAAGAATGACATCATAGCCCGTCATCTCTATGACATAGAAGTCCCATAGAAAGTGACACCCAACAACCTCTAGTGGAAATCCTTGCATTGACGCACACCTGTTGTTCTAATTACCAATAGAGTGTCTAGCTTCATGATATCAGAAGAAGAAGAAACACAGAGTCTAAGGCTCTCCACAATGGGCATAGATATAAAGCTATGTGTAGCACTAGTATCTAAAGGCGCATAAGATAAAACAGAATCAACTATAGTAGTACCTCTGACAGTGGAAGGTCCAGGATGCTTCTCTTGTTGGGTCTGTTGCACTGCATATGTCTACCCAGTTCTGCGACCCTATGACATAGCCTGGCTACCCTGAGCTAACATGACCTACTGTCTCTCAGATCCTGATGTCTGGGTACCACGGCCATGACCACCACCTTGTCCTGAACGTCCTGACATATTCCAATTCCCTGACTAGTAAGAAGCTGTTGGCCTTGCTCCTGCACATGGAGTCTACATAGAACCCCTCTCACTAGTCACTGGTGGATACACCCTGCAAAAACGCTGAAGATGACCCCTCTTACTGCAAGCTTGGCACTCCACTGGGTCACGAGGACACTGAAGTCTCTTGTTCCCCTATTTGCCTCACTAGTAGCACATTATCTATCTATCTAAATAATTCTTCTAGTTAGTACTACCACTGTGAGAGAAATACATCTACCTCTTCCTATTACTGGTAGAAATAGTACAAGAGACTGGTGTCGAACCTCTCTAGTCCGCACCACCAGCTTCCCATAGGTTCCGTTCAGTAATCAATGCCTGGTTCACAATAGCATGCACTATAGGCAACCTGAAAACATTCACTAGTGCTCAGATGTCATATCATATACCATCCTCAAAGCATTTAGCCCTCAACGTCTCATCAACCACTAGAACAGATGCAAAACGTTTTGTCTTAGTGAAGCGGATAATAGTCCATCAATGACATGGCGCCCTATTGCATATTCATGAACTCTCAAGCTCGATCATCCCTTAGCATCTCTAGAAATAAAAAGTCATAGAAGACTGCCTGAAAATCTTCCCACACCACACTACGGGAAAAATGGGTATTTGCGACGGGTTATTTGCGACGGGAATAAATCCCGTCGCAAATAGTCTCGTTAAAAACTTATTTGCGACGGGGGTATTTACCCGTCGCAAATAATTAGGCTTTTGCGACGGGATTGCTTTCCCCATCGCAAATAGTTTTCCCGCGATGCGCGCCAAATCGCGGGAAAACTATTTGCGACGGGGGAATATTCCCGTCGCAAATAACCGGCGGCGGTAAAAGGTATTTGCGACGGGAATATTCCCCCGTCGCAAATAGTATGTCGGCAGGTGGTTATTTGCGACGGGACCCGTCGCAAATAACTATTTAACCGTTGACCGTAATAAATGTTGGCTAAAGTATTTGCGACGGGTACCGTCGCAAATAACACTATTTGCGACGGGATTCCCGTCGTAAATGGACCCGTCGCAACTAATCTAACCTATAAATACCCCCATCCGTTTTTTTCAAATCATTCTCATTCTCTATCTTCTCCTGCTCTCAAACTTGTGTTTCTAAAGTTGAGTTTTTCTTCAGTTTAATTTTTTTCTTCGGAGCTGATATTAATGTTTTGAAGAACGATCAGAGCAGATCAGTTTTCAAGGTATTTATGTTCATTTTAATTTAATATTTATTTTGAATTTTTTATTAGTTTCAATTATTCTTAATTAGTTGTAATTTAATTATGTTTATATTTTTTTCTTATTTAATAAATTTAAATTATTAGTATTGTTCAGAGTTAATGGTAATTAGGAATAATTAGTAATAATTTTTAATAATTAAGAATAAATATTAATAATTAGTAATAAATACCAATAATTAGGAATAACAACATTATTACATTATTAGTATATTTTATTATTAATATTAAAATAATATAATTTTTTATATATATACAATTCTTTTTTCATCTGTGTGTTTACTGTCTTCACATGTATTATTTGTATGTGGAGATAGAAAACGCACAGATGAAAGGAGAATTGTATATAAATCAAAAAATTATATTATTTTAATATTAATAATAAAATATACTAATAATGTTATTATTTTTAATTATTGGTAATTATTCCTAATTATTGGTAAATATTCATTTAATTACTAATAATTAGGAACAATTATCAATAATTATCAATAATTAAGAATATTTAGTAATAATTAGTAATAATTACCAATAATTAGTAATAATTAGTAATAATTATCAATAATTAGTAATAATTAGTAATAATTACCAATAAGTAGTAATAATTAGTAATAATTACCAATAAGTAGTAATAATTACCAATAAGTAGTAATAATTAGTAATAATTACCAATAATTACCAATAATTACCAATAATTACCAATAATTACCAATAATTATTAATAATTAGTTATAATTACCAATAATTGCCAATAATTACCAATAATTAGGAATAATTAGGAATAATTAGGAATAATTAGGAATAATTAGGAATAATTAGGAATAATTAGGAATAATTAAAAATAATTAGGAATAATTAGGAATAATTAGGAATAATTAGGAATAATTAGGAATAATTAGGAATAATTATCAATAATTAGTAATAATTAGGAACAATTATCAATAATTAGGAATA
This sequence comes from Viscum album, assembly GCA_963277665.1. Taxonomy (NCBI): domain Eukaryota; kingdom Viridiplantae; phylum Streptophyta; class Magnoliopsida; order Santalales; family Viscaceae; genus Viscum; species Viscum album. Next base: position 457,864,498 of record OY728141.1, on the reverse strand, counting down.
ATTAGGAATAATTATCAATAATTAGGAATAATTAGGAATAATTATTTATAATTATTTATAATTATTTATAATTATTTATAATTACCAATAATTACCAATAATTACAAATAATTACCAATAATTACGAATAATTACCAATAATTACCAATAATTACCAATAATTACCAATAATTACCAATAATTATCAATAATTACCAATAATTACCAATAATTACCAATAATTACCAATAATTACCAATAATTACCAATAATTACCAATAATTACCAATAATTACCAATAATTACCAATAATTACCAATAATTACCAATAATTACCAATAATTACCAATAATTACCAATAATTTCCAATAATTTCCAATAATTAGCAATAATTAACAATAATTAACAATAATTACCAATAATTAGCAATAATTACCAATAATTTGTAATAATTAGTAATAAATACCTAAAATTAGGAAAAATTAGAAAAAAATAGGAAAAATTAGAAAAAATTAAGAAAAATTAAGAAAAATTAGGAAAAATTCTCAATAATTAGTAATAATTACCAATAATTAGTAATAATTACCTATAATTAGTATTAATTACCAATAATTAGTATTAATTACCAATAATTAGTAATAATTAGGAATAATTAACAATAATTAGTAATAATTATCAATAATTAACAATAATTAGTAATAATTAACAATAATTATTAATAATTACCAATAATTACCAATATTTAGTAATAATTAACAATAATTGCCAATAATTACCAATATTTAGTAATAATTAACAATAATTGCCAATAATTACCAATAATTGCCAATAATTACCAATAATTGCCAATAATTACCAATAATTAGTAATAATTACGAATAATTAGTAATAATTACGAATAATTAGTAATAATTACGAATAATTAGTAATAATTACGAATAATTTGTAATAATTACCAATAATTAGTAATAATTACTAATAATTATCAATAATTACTAATAATTATCAATAATTACTAATAATTATCAATAATTACTAATAATTAGTAATAATTAATAATAATTAGCAATAATTATTAATAATTAGTAATAATTAGTAATAATTAGTAATAATTAGTAATAATTAGGAATAATTAGTATTAATTAGAAATAATTAGTATTAATTAGGAATAATTAGTAATAATTACCAATAATTAGTAATAATTATTATTAATTACCAATAATTAGTATTAATTACCAATAATTAGTATTAATTACTAATAATTAGTATTAATTACCAATAATTAGTATTAATTACCAATAATTAGTATTAATTACCAATAATTAGTATTAATTATCAATAATTAGTATTAATTGCCAATAATCACCAATAATTACCAATAATCACCAATAATTACCAATAATCACTAATAATTACCAATAATTACCAATATTTTCCAATATTTTCCAATAATTACCAATAATTACCAATATTTTCCAATAATTACCAATAATTACCAATATTTTCCAATAATTACCAATATTTACCAATAATTCCCAATATTTACCAATAATTAGAAATAATTACCAAAAATTATGAATAACTACCAATAATTTGGAATAATTACCAATAATTTGGAATAATTACCAATAATTAGGAATAATTACCTTATTACATTATTTGTATATTTTATTATTAATATTAAAATAATATAATTTTCTATATTATATACAGTTATCTTTTCTTCTGTGTTTTTTCTGTCTCCACATGTAATATTGGCATTCTTTTTCAAAATTATCAACCTACTCGCCAATGGAGAGGTGAAAGTGAATGTCAATATTACATGTGGAGACAGAATGTGAAACACACAGAAGAAAGGAGAATTGTATATAATATAGAAAATTATATTATTTTAATATTAATAATAAAATATACTAATAATGTAATGATGTTATTATTATATAATTAATATTTATGAAAAAAATTATATTAGTATTATTAAAAAAAATAAAAAATCAATATAATATTAAAATTATCAATATTTGTAACAGGTTTTGCTTTATTCTCAATATATTCAATCCTTGCTTGTGTTTTTTCTAACAAATTATTCAAAACCAGTAATGCTTTTATATTTTATAGAAAAATATGGAACAACGAGGTCGTCAACAGTAATTATTAGATGACCGCATATGGATAAATCAACGTAGAAATCCAACTGGTTCTGGTTTAAATCCAGTATATATAGAGGGTGTGGAGATTTTTTTTATCATTTGCGGCATCAAATCCAGAATTTGTTTCAGAAGGAAAGATAAAATGCCCTTGTAGAAAATGTGCATTGAGAACGTTTGACACGTTTGACAAAGTGGGGGAACATCTCTTGCGTTTTGGTTTTCAAGCAGATTATGTTTTTTGGTATCAACACGGTGAACGCAGTTCCAGAGCAGGTGATACCAACTTGATTCCGGATCCATCCCAGTTTCAAGATTTAGTACATGATGTTGCAGGTTCATCTGTTCAACATACAGAAACTCCGGCTGATATAGCTTCAAATCCTGAGTTGGGACCGTCTGAATTTTATGAGTTGTTGAAGTCTGTTGAGGATGCATTATATCCTGGCTGCAAGATGAGAAAATTAGAAGTAGTTGCAAAATTTATGGCTATCAAATCAGATAACTGAATGTCAAACACCTGTTTTGACCAGATATTTTCTTTGCTGAAAACACTGTTACCAGAAGGAAATGTTTTACCTACAAATTACTATGAAAGTAAGAGGTTGGTTCGAAATTTGGGACTTACTTGTCAGAAGATTCATGCATGTTCAAATGACTGCATTTTATATTCTGGGGAAAATGAGTCGTTGGATAGTTGTCCCACATGTGGGCAACTGAGATATAAAGAAGGACAACACGGGAAGTCTGGTTTGATTCCTGTAAAATAGTTGAGATATTTTCCGCTTACATCCAGACTTCAGCGTTTATTCATGTCTAAGAATACAACGACAATGATGTCATGGCATAAAGAGAATAGTTCAACCGATAAAAGCTTGAATCATCCAGCTGATGGTGATTCATGGAAACATTTTGATAGAGTGAATCCATCCTTTGCTTTAGAAGCTAGAAATGTTCGACTGGGCCTTTCCACTGATGGTTTCTGTCCGTTTGGATCTTATGGTAGTCAATATTCATGTTGGCCTGTTTTTTTAACTCCGTACAATTTACCTCCATGGATGTTGATGAAGGAGCCATATATCTTTTTGACTTTACTAATTCCAGGACATCCGAAGAAAAATATTGATATTTATTTGAAGCCATTGATTGATGAATTAAATTTATTGTGGATTACTGGTGTCAGTACATATGATGTTGCAACGAAACAGAATTTCATACTGAGAGCATCATTGATGTGGACAATAAGTGACTTCCCGGCTTATGGGATGTTATCTGGCTGGAGTAAACATGGTCAGAAATCATGTCCTTACTGTATGGGAGAGAACAAAGCATTTATGCTCATTCATGGAAAGAAACCTTGTTATTTTGACTGTCATCGCAGATTTCTTCCAGCTGATCATCCTTTTCGCAGAAACAGATCTCATTTCAGAAAAGGAACAGCTGAAAGGGATGGACCTCCAAAAATGCTATCAAGTTCGGAGTTAAAATCGGTTGTATTTTCATTACCTCCCATCACTTTTGGTCCCACAATAAACCAACAGAAAATTTCTGGTTTTGGGAAAGAACACAATTGGATTAAACGTAGCATATTTTGGGATTTGCCATATTGGTCTGATTTGTTGGTCCGATACATGTTAGATGTCATGCATATTGAGAAGAACTATTTTGATAATTTTTTTCATACAGTTTTGGATACGCCAGGAAAGAGAAAAGACAATGTAAATGCACGTTTAGATCTTGCCCAAATTTGCAGGAGTCCAGAATTGGAACTATTTGAGAATGTCAGAACAGAAAGGTTACTGAAACCAAAAGCATCTTATACACTGTCTAAAGAAAACCGTTTATTATTTTGTCAGTGGATTGCAGATTTGAGACTTCCATATGGCTGTGCTTCCAATTTGGGTAGATGTGTAAAGAATGGTCATATTACTGGATTAAAAAGTCATGATTGTCATGTTATAATGGAGAGACTTCTACCCATTGGATTAAGAGGTCTGTTGAATTCTGCGATTTGGGATTCCATAACAGACATGTCTCATTTTTTTCGGGAAATTTGTGCGGCTACGACAGATTATGATTCTCTAGGAAAACTTGAAAAAGATGTTGTTGTAATTATATATAAACTGGAAAAAATATTTCCGCCGTCTTTCTTCGACTCAATGGAACATTTGATGTTATATTTGCCATATGAAGCCAAATGTGGAGGTCCGGTACAGTTTCGATGGATGTACCCATTTGAAAGATGCATGAAAAAATTGAAAAGAAAAGTACGCAACAAAGCATCTGTTGAAGGATCTATTGCAGAAGCTTATTTGCAAGAGGAAATATCTTTTTTCTGCTCCCATTATTTTGAATCTGAGTATCCTTCAAAACACAACCAAATGGGACGGAATGAGAGGAATATTGATGAAATCGACAATCAATTATCTGTTTTCAACCAGTCAGAGCTTGGTTTTGGTGGAGTTTCTGAACGCTGGCTTTCAGATGATGAACATCATAGAGCTCATACGTATGTTCTTCTCAACTATGAAGAGATGACATCAGTTGTACTGTAAGTGTTTATATCACTTATTTTATCATTTATGTTACAGTAAATAACTTTGGTTTTTATAGGTTGTATGATAATCATATCAAGAAACAAATTCCACAAATTACAGTAGCTGCTCTCGAAGAACGTCGACTGAAAAATTTCTCTCAGTGGTTTCAAAAACTGGTAACATAAATTCTTTATCTTTTAGCAACTCATTCAATGTATAGTTTACTATATTGATAATTATTTCAAAAATTTTCAGGTGTCTCGACATGCTGATAAAATTGACAAACGGCTGTGTGTATTGAGTAACCCACCTTCCAAACTTGTTAAAACTTATAATGCATATGTGGTGAATGAATTTCGATTCCACACACATGCATATGGGGAATCGAAATCAACAATGAACAGTGGAGTTATCTTGAGAGGATCTCATCATCGAGAAAATGAAGTTGACTTTTATGGCATACTTGATGAAATTATTGAACTCTGTTATCTTGGACAACATTACATAACCATGTTCAAATGTCGGTGGTTGGATACAGAGAGAGGCGTGCGTGTTCATCCGACTCATGGAATCATCGATATTAAATGTAAAAGTGTTCTCGCAGTAAATGAACCATTCTTATTGGCTCAACAGGCATATCAAGTTTATTTTGCAAAGTACTGTGCAACATCAAGAGACTTGACTGATTGGTGGAGTGTAATAAAAATCAAAATTCGAGACAATCAGTTTAGTCAAAGTGAATGTTCTTTCACTGATGTGCAAAGAATTGAAGTTTTTCAAGAGAGTACTCAAAATCAATCTTTTTTACAAAGAGACATGAGTATCGATGACGACACCCCACATTTAAGATTCGGTGATGACGATGATGTTAATGATGTCACACATGAATTTGAAATGGTAAGAGATGAAGCAACTGCAACTCGAATGGATATCGATGATGTTGAGGAGGAATATGAAGATGACATTGACATATATGAAGATGATGATGAAGATGAACACTTATAGAATTCCATGGTATTTATATACAATCATAATATGTATATATGTATATATAATAGTAATTATCAATTATTTGCTAACATTAACATTTTCTATTTCAGATGGACGAGGCCACATTTCGTGCGTTGGCGGATGCTGACCTGCCTTTTGATGCGGATGAGTTGCTGGCAGATGACCCTCAGCCTGCAGGCGCTCCAGGTAGTACGCGGAGGGGGCGCGGTCTTGCACGATTGATGATTCCTGACCTCGTCCCCGAGCGACGTCCACGTCTTGGGTTTGATCCGCGCACCCGGAGGTGTGATAACCTGTGTGATAACCTGTGGATTTGACTAAGATTTCATTAATCTATTTACATAATAAATGTTTATTATTTTTTTTCAGTTTTCCGCATATAGCAGTCGGACAGGGCAGCGCTATTTTGCACAACTATTTATCTCAGCCGTGGACCACATGAGAGCAGATTCCCATTGATGTGCAGCAGGCCATGTTCGGCCATTGGTTGGTACGTACGTAAATAAATAATTTTTATTTTGAAAATTATTTCATTTCTAACTTGATATTTTGATTTATTTGTAGGGTTTATGGTATCCGATCGAGGATACCATGCGTGACGCCATCCATGAGGCATGGGAGGTGGCCATGCGTGATTGTCTTCGTCAGTTTTTGCACAATTTAAGAAAATCTGCGATGAAGAAAGCAGGAGTGTCATATTTTGAGGAGTCATGTAGAGCACACCGACCAGAGTATATTTCATCCCATGTATGGGATGGATTATGTGCGCACTGGTTGAGTGGTGCCTTTCAGAGGAGATCATCGGTGGGGAGGCAGAATCGGGGGAGACAGGAGGTGACTCATCGAGCTGGGAGTCGTTCTTTCAGTACTCATAGACAGCATCTGGTACGTACATTATTTATAAATATTTTATATAACTATAAATATTAACATTTTATTTTTTATTCTTATAGGCTGTCGAGCACCCCGATATTTCAGAGTACGACGTATATCAGAGGATGTATAGTGATCATACTACTGGGGAGCTCAGAGGTGATCGTCAGCATCACATCGTGGTCAGTATTATTTGTTTTCAAGTTTAAAAATTAACTGCATATAATATATTCACAATTTTAATTTTAAATTGCAACTATAGGAGTCATATGAGGCCGCAGCGGCACAGGCCCGGCCTGAGAGTCAGGCCGAGTCATCAGATCAGACCACTGCCCGTCAGTTTGATGAGGCGGCATGGATGGAGGCCACCCAGTATGCCTTCAAGAAGGGCCGGGTAGTTGGTATCGGCTCTCGACTGACTCCCGGAGATTATTATGGCAGTGCTGCGATGTCGGCGTCCAGCTCGAGAGGAGCTTGTGCATCTTCTTCTACACAGTATGAGGATCAGTTGAGATCTCAGACTGCATAGATAGAGAGTCTCCGAAAGGAGCAGGAGCAGATGCGTCAGCAGCATGAGGAGGAGCGTCGACGCCAGCAGCAGCTGTACGAAGAGCAGGCGAGTCGGTGGCAGCAGCAGCATCAGGAGCAGATGAAGTACATGCGCCGACTCACTCATGCTTTAGGGATGGAGTTTCCTCCACCACCATCTGCAGATCCCCCCCTCCCCCCCTCCCCCCCTCCTTCAGATTAGAGTTTGTATTTCTGTTATAAAATTTGTGAAATCAAAATATTTTTTTTTCTATTCGTAGTTTCTGTCTCATTATAAAATATTAATAATATTATATTTTTAAATAACAATATTAATATGAATAATAATATTATTTATATTTTATAATATTAAAATTTATATATATATTAAAATTATATATATATATTATAATTTTATAATATTATAATTTAATTATTTTTTTTGTAATACTTGAATTATTTTAATATTTGAATGTAAAATAATTCTATTATTTTTATATTAATTAAAATAACTTATTAATATTTTTTTATTTATGAATTATAATTGTAATATTATTATATTAATTAAATCATTTATTAATATTCTATTATTTTTTATTTTTGAATTATAATTCTACTATTATTATAGTAATTAAAATAATTTATTATTTTCATTTGTAAATTATAATTCTATTATTATATTAATTAAAATAATTTATTAATAATTTATTTTTTTTATTTTTTTTATAGTATTTGCGACGGGATACTATGCCCGTCGCAAATACTAGTATTATTAATAGGTTTTTATTTTTTTTAAAAAATAGTATTTGCGACGGGACCCGTCGCAAATACTATTTATAGTATTTGCGACGGGATACTATTCCCGTCGCAAATACTAGTAATATTAATTTTTTTAATTTTCTTAAAAAAAATAGTTTTTGCGATGGGTCCCGTCGCAAAGGGTATTTGCGACGAGACCCGTCGCAAAAACTATTTTAAAAGTTTTTTTACAAAAATACGGAATACTATTTGCGACGGGGAGAATGTCCGTCACAAAAAAAGGCTTTAGCGACGGACCCGTCGCAAATAAGTGTAGTTGCGACGGCGTTTTCAGCAACGGGATATTTGCGACGGGATCCCGTCGCAAATAGCCCGTCGCAAATACCTGTTTTTCTAGTAGTGCCATGTCTCTGTAATGCTCATTCTGGGTGGTAACATCCCATCATTTCTTGGTGGAATCACACAGCCTGTAAGTAGTGAGCTTGACACTCATCCCAAGAGACATCTCCAGGTTCTCAAAGATTGTTTTCATAGAACCCAACCATGAATCCACAGCCTGTGGTCCTCCATCCCCTGAAAACATAGGCAAATTTTTTTGCTGGAATATACATGTCAGTTTTGCCATAGATGTCGCAACCAGCGGTGCTCCTTGGAAGTTATGCATGAACCACATGAAGCCTTCATGGAACTACGCATCCACGCCTACGTCTGGTATAACGGCTAGCACCTCATCTAACACTGCTAGAAAATCCATCGGTATCCCCTGGCCTACTATCTCTGGAGTATAATCATTACAACTCTCTTGGCGAATAACTCATGGTCGTCTCGGCGGTATGACTCTACAAGGTCAAACACATGCCTAAGTTTGATTTACTATTGAGGTTTCTTTTGTCCGGTTAAGAGTTCCAATGAAAAGGGAAAGATCCACAAGGACTGGAAAAAAAAGACTACACGAAGTGTACAAGGTCTACACGGTGTGTACCCTTAAGCCATTACATGGTCGTGTTCTGATGTCGGCCTGGGAATGTCTAAACCCAAGGTACACGGTGTGTTACACCCACACATGGTGTGTACACCACCCTCTTTCCCCAGTCACATGGCTAAGTCCACACGGTCTCTCACCGGTCAAGACTACACCACATGTCCTACAGGTACACGGTGTGTACTAGGAAGGTAACACCAACCTGTGTTGTTAGTTACAGGACCGAATTCCAAGATTACACTACACAGTGTGTTTATAATTGAAACAACATGTATCACCTAAGGTTTCTCCGTTCATGTTGTTAGTCACACGGTGGACACAAGGTTAACACTACATGTCATGTACACCTGGTACACAACGTGTTCCCAAAAAAGCTTCCATATCCTGTGTCTTTTCCCACACAGCCTATGACACAATTAGGTACTACACAGCGTGTACATAAAGTACACGACGTGTCATTAAGAAAAATAGTTTCATCCTGAAAATAAGAACACATGTTGTGTAGTCAAAACTATACAACCTGTATTCTGGGTTTTTCTAGACATTAAGCCTTAGAAACTACTCCGGAGCCCAAAAAAACACTGAAATGAACACCAAAGTACCAAATTCTGATCCGTGAGGGCCCATACTCCCCGCGAATCAAATCTTGGCCTCATATACATGTTATAACAAGGTAAAAAAGTCAATGATCCACCAAATTTCTGTCAATAAGGGCCCATAACACCTCAAGAACCAATGTTTGGCATTCATTCAAACAAAAACTCATACAAACAATACCATATCAACAATAGGCGTATCTATCAAGGTACCTATAACAACAACATAATTTTCTAGCACAACAGCTATCACAAAAACATGAAATTTTAATGCACCTACATGGCATGGAAATTATGCATGACATGTGATTATAACATCTGCCTAAATGATTCATGAGATGACATACCCTCATCTCATCAGGTTGTAACTAAATAGAACTCAAGTATATAAATATATAAACAGTACACCACAAGTGTGTTACCCAATGGTGATAATCAAATCAACTGTAATAATAATAATAGAAAATCACAATTTAATTCAAGGCAATCCGTCCTCTACCTGTACATGGGGTAGATACTCCCAGACACAGTTTATTACTGAATACATTAACAATATATATCTTTTCATTGTCGCCAAATAATAAAATAACTCAGAGAAAAGAAACTCCTCTGATACCACTTTGTAACGTCCTGGATCTGGGTGCCACACAGTGGGTTCCCCAAACCCGGTTGGTCACATGACATCAAGCGCATCTCCCTAAACATCAGAGGCTGCCGACTAGCAGTGACGGCCTAGGACTGACTATGGGGAAACTATGCCTTCATTTTTCAAAGTGTAGCACAGTGGAAAAAAAGTAAACATACAAAGCAGAAGTAGTAAACAATATAGACCTGAAATAGACAATATAAGTGAAGTAAAATATAACTAACAATCATATATATGATGATGTAAAATGTATATAATTATAAGAAAGAAGCCAAAATAGGATATACTTCCATATGATACAATATGGCACAAGGTACAATGTATATCACAACAAAACCCAAACAATGAAATAGGAACGTAGCAACATCACAAGCCTAAGATCGGTCCCATGCTCTCCTACTCCTCTACAACAATCATATACCTTTGTAGGGACCCTTTCCCTTATCGACACCTGCAAAAATATAATCTGTTTGGGCCCGAGACATGACCCAAACAAGGTGTGAGAAATGAATCCCAGTAGGCAACCATAAAAGGATTATGCCCAACTGTCTGTGAAAATGTGCAATAGCAGTGTGCAATAATGAAATGCAGTAAACTAGGAACTACTCAAAAGTAACCATTCCTATACGTTACATTGTCATTTTAATAATTATTTAACAATTCATTATGATTAAATTCTGAGTTTTCCGAGACTCGGCCTTGATCGATAATCTCTTATACCAATTCATCAGCAAAAACCACAACATGTTATCCAATAAGTAAAAGATAACAATAATACCAAGCCTATGATTTATCTTGGTAGGTATAACATAAGAAATCACTATAGTGAATATTCAAAGTAAACATTGTCCTCATACATGAAAATCCTTACCCTCAGAAAAACAAAAATGAAACCCGTAGGTGACTGCCCTTATACATAACGAATATTTCCCTCAGGCATACGAGATATCACCCTCAGGCATAGAAACTACTACCCTCAGGCATAAGAAACATTTCCCTCAGGCTAAACAAAACCATTCCCTTAGGCTAAATTGAACCTTTCCCTCAAGCTAAACATAACCTTTCCCTCAGGATAAATAGAACCTTGCCCTCAAGCTAATCAGAAGAAAATCAAGTAACCGGGCCGATCCTAATGCATAAGAAAACAATTTATATATGTTTCCTCTCAAGAAAACTCAAAACATGCTATAATCATGTCATTCCCATGAGTATCCTGGCCAAACGACTAAACAAGGGAAACACACCCACGGGGTGGCCCCAGATCAAAGAAACGATATCAAAGAGTAGTTTACACTTATTCATTAGATCACCTATGCAATTCTAGGTATCTCAACAGTCAAAGTCTCAACCATACAACACCCCGAACATGGGTGCATGGCACAATGGTACACAAAATCAACTAAACAATTGTAATTAAACACAATACCACCTACCTCGATCTCCTCTGATCGATATACTTGAAGGAGCCTCCCGAAACAACCAATAATGACGTATATCTTAGATAAACGATTACCCGTTCAAACCTAAATAACATACATTAGGTAAAGAATTGGAAGGAAATATTCAAGAAGAGGGAAGACCTTACTCGCGTGGTTCAAACGAGACTGATAACGGAAGAATCAGAGTCTCGGTGAGTAGTCAAAAGCTCCACCAAGTCTCGACCTCCTCTCCTACTGCTCTTGGTGAGCCCTCTTCCTCCTCTGTCGAATGAGGAGGATACTGACTGTTTTTAACAAAAAAACATAACTACACAGCTTGTAATCTCAAGTACAAAGTGTGTACTTTCCATTTTAACTATTTCCTCATAGGCTACTTTCCACCGCCTCACTGTTCAACTTCTGAGTGATTACACGACGTGTATTACTAAGTACATGGCATATAGTTAGTTTTTACACCCTTAATCACCGACAAGACTACAAACCCTGTATTCTTATCCCACACAACCAAAGTACACGGCGTGTGTACAAAAGTACATAGCGTATACCCATAAATTTTAGATTTTTCCCACATTTACCTTGTTTTCTCAAAAACACATAAGGAAAAGGAAAAGAAAGAACCCGTACCTTAAAAATAAGAATTTGGTTCTTACATTTCTAATTGGAAAAGTATATAAAATTATTTGTTTTCCAATATGTTCAATGAATTATGATCAATCACATTATTACAAATTTTATTAAACATATAACACTCCTTCATGATATTTATTCTAAAACAGAAGGGAAATATTCCATGCAATGGAACTCATAGGATTTATTTCATTATGACATTAAAATAATGAGATTTTATACGTTTCAACTTCAAATCATTTAAAGAAAAAAATTCTTTTACATATGAATACTAACCTAATGAAAAATTTATTTTATGAAGTCATTGAAAAATGAAAATTTTATCCCTATTGGATAATGTGTGACAAGACAAGGTCAGAAATATTCTCCTTTCATAATGAATGAGAAATAACTCCAATTATATTCCAATTGAGAGTAAGTACAATCTTACATTTAACCCATCTTCAATATTTATATTATTATCTAATAATGTTCTAATAAATATGTCACATATATTCATCTCCAAATGAATGAAATCAATGTTATGTCTGACCCTATGATATCTCCATTATGGTATCTCAATAAATATTAACCATTTCATCCAAATATTTCTATCATTTCCATATTTATGTGTGTTTTTGAATGTCACACAATAAATTTTCACCCTCTCAAAATACTAATTAGTTGATAAATGTGTTGGTGAAATATCAAATTATTGTGATCCTTTGAATGAAATTTTTAATATTTTATTATAGTGGTCCATAGATAGAAACTTTTGATGACCCATGTGTACTACCATTCTCCCATGATGCAGAAAATAATATGATGTATGTGGTTAAAAAATTGGACAATATTAATTAGCCTTAACACTATATCTAAGAAAACTTCCATACATTGGAATGTTGTTCATAGTGAACATAGTCATTTCATGTAGTTAAAAACATTCCATTTTATAATAATCATACCTAATAATACCATACTCCCATAATAGTTTCAAAATCATCAATTAATGGTGACAGGAAATCATTAATATCATTTATAGGTTGTTTTGGTCAATATATCATTAAACTCAATGTGATATATTTGCGCTTTATAATTAATTCAAGAGATAAGTTATAAATAACCAATAAAATAGGTCATGATATATGTGTGATATTAAGTCTTTGATATGGATTCATTCCACACATGAATAGTCCATGTATAGGATTTGTGACATCATTTATGAATATAGGAAACTACATATAAATTTTTATCCAATATGCATAATTAGTTGAATGCCGTAATTTTTCATCACATATTTTCTCATCCATATTCCATATTAACCTTTATTAATCATATGAATTTGAAAATTAAAATTTCAAATTAGGATTTATAGGATGATTCCAAAATTCATTGGAAGGGTTCTCTATTAATACAAAATCATCATTTAATTTATTTCAACTTATACCATGGCATCTGACATTTAGGATACTTAGACAGTAACTCCTATTCTATCCTATATATCATATAGTCATTAAGGTAGACATGTGTTCTTTTTCCCTGATCCCATCAGACATAGTATTTTATTCTCATTATAATTTGATTTGTGAAGATAATATTATTTATAAATAATAACCTACCAAAATTGTAGAGTATCATAAAATCTCTTGTCACTCCAACCATAATTCTGCTTAATGTTATTCAATGTTAAAACTTATGATAATAATATAAATTCCATAAAACCAAAATATAATAGTTTTTTAGCATCGCCATATAGATTCTCAATTTTCAGTTCTTTTTCAATTTACTCTACATCAATATCATGAATCAATTCTTCAATTTCATTAGATTTTTCATATAATAATGTATTATCATCAAGAGGTATTAAACTCTTCTCATTTTCTCTATGCTATATCCAAGGGCTATGACTCAGATTAAAACCATGGAAAATTAAATGATATTTTATCTCTCTTCTTTTCAACTTCTTCATATTTTAATTTTTTAGGCATCAAAAAAATTTCTTTGTTTGGAACATTTTATTTAGAAAATTATAAAAAATCATCAGCACCATCCTCATATTCATCACATATTATAGGGGATTAATCAATCATGGATCATTAATATCTATAATAAATATAAAAATAATTATCTTTTCAAGAAAATCCAATTTTTATTTTATATAATATATTTCATAATTTTAATGTAACACATTTTTGAAATGTAAAAAAAATATATGAATATTTGAAAATTATAATTATAAATTCTATAAAATAATTGACGATATGTTTAAATATTAGTGGTAAATCATAAAAATATATGCACGGATATAATTTACAATCTACTTTTACACAATAAAAATAAAAATTTATGGGGAGAAAAATTATTTCAATTTGAATACCATGTAATGAATGTGTAATTTATAAGTCCCATGAATATAGGGATGTTTCTTATACCAAAAGACATAACCAGAAACAAAAAACATACCTTTTCACAAGGATGAATTTTATATAAATAATTTATACATAACCATCATCTAATGGTAAGAAAACCACAAATCATTCTTTTATAACTATCAATAACCCATGAACTTATCAAAACAATCATCAATAACTTTATGGGTATATTGTTTCTTTGTCTTATATTTATTCAGTAAATGGTAATTGATGCGAAAATTTACAATAACATCTACCCAATTCATGAAAAATAATAAATAATACAATGGTGGTACACTTCCCTAAATGGAATCCTTCTATAATTGATCATTAAAATGAATATATAAGTATCACAAGTCCAAAAAATAAAATATATAGAGATTCAATGACATCTAAGAGACAATATAGTTGAAACATTATGATGAAATAGATATTTAAATAGATGGTGTATTAATAGAACCACTATAGGGAAATTATCATGAAATTAGTCATAATATCTTATGAATTATAGTATATAAACATCAATGGGATCTAATGTCAACCATAATGACGTTCAATGTTGAAACTGATGAAATCAGATCATTTAAGAAGACGGTAATGAGAAATTTGAGTATAAAAAAAGGAATGATAGGGATATGAATCCATTGAATGACTGAAATATAGGATGGATGAGTGAGATATACCATATACAAGGACAAAAAAAATGATACAATGAATATGAATAAACCTGAGGATCTAACAAGATAGAAAACTAATATTTAAGTCAACCAAATCAAACAAAACATGGTTTATGGATAATGTGTGGGAGAGATGAGTCAATTTTTTGAGAATAAAAACAACATAGAAATGTTTAAAAACATGATTCAAAAAAATTAAAATTCTTTATCACATTTGACGTGATAAAGAGGTCTTTTCACATCATTTATTTTATAACCGATGTGGTAAAGTATTGAAAATCAAAATATAATATTAGTTATTATATAAATGATGTGATAACCTGGGGAAACATACTATATAACATCATTATATAATAAAAAATGTGATAATGAAATATATATGGATTTATCTTGTTGTTTATTTAATAACCGTTGTTGAAAAGCATGCATATCTATTTATCACACTTGTTTTAAAATAACTAACATCATAAATATAGTTAAATTCCATTGTCACACTGGTAATGAATAACCTTTGTGATATGGATGTTGTGAAAAATACTTTTTTACAAGTTAAAATCTCTTAATAATATTTTTAATTTTACCATAAACTAAAATCTATTATGGACATCATATACTGATGTATGCTTTATACTAAAGGAAATTGGACCACTATAGGATTTCTATAATATTTTTTGACCTAGAATCCAGAAAAAACAATATAATGTGATGTCATTGTTAATAATAGAAGGCTTATAATGATCTATATTTATTCTATGATATTTATTTATTTTCCTTTGTTAAACATTGATATATTCATCTAGGTAGTAACCAAAGTTTTCATATCCTTTTAGTTATCCATTAAATATATTATTGGGACTTCCTTTGAATAATTATATAGAGAAAAAATATTTCCATGACTTCCTTTCATTAACTATCATCAAATAAAAAATGTTTTCTCACCAATCATTTACATTTTGAACTTTTATTTTATGAATTTTTCATAAAATTTATCTGTGAAATATTCAATTCACAAAATATTATATCAATGACGTAGACCAACACTATCATATTTTTTTATCTCATCATGACACAGAAAAATTAAAATACTCTTCCATGATAGAAACTACGATTCTTCCAATAACATTCATGTCTTGAATATCATTCTCTTCATGCTTGTTTCAATAAATATAACACATTATTCTATCTAAAACATTGTTATCATATATAATAATGGAAAAAAGTCTACTTAATCAATATAAACATCATCTTACATAACCCCATTCAGATATGATGACATAACATCGATCTTAAAAACATTGAATTTCATTTTAACTCTTATTTCCACAAATAATTGAATTGTATCTAATATTTTAATAGGTTCAAATGATTATTTAGTATTAATAACCTTTATATTAGAGTATCCCTTTCAAAAAATTCATTCTCTATTTTGAATTACTATAACATCATATTTCATCATTTTAGGGATGAACCATTTTGTCCAGATGACATTCTTGTCTATTATCTTTGAAACAATATCCTATGATTGATTTTTTCTTGATTTCATCAATATCATATTAATAGAATAAACCCAAGTATAACCTTCTTATGTTTCATAAGAAAAATTTTAATGTACCTATGATATGAAATATTTTTTCAATATAGTTTACATCCTACATTCCATCCTTAGTGGTATCAAATCAACAATTATGTCCTTCCTAAAAATTTTCCTAAAATCATTGGCTTCTATGTACATAATTGAATAAAATAATCATTATAATCATCAAAACATTCTTTTGAAACCAAATTAGGTACTTTCAGTACTCTCTAATACATTGACCTATTCATCACTACCCTCCTTAAACTTTTCATCAATTTATTGATGATTATTCTCATTATACGCAATAATAATAGCATTTATATATAAAACAATCACTAGATACATATTAAAACATTTATATGGTTCAATTTATCCTTAGTAACCCTGGAATATACCATTATCTACTCAGGCATCAATCATCTTGTGTTTATCCATATTGAGAATGAACAACTTATTTCTGAAGAATCAAAATTATGTAGATGTTTTCTTATTTGAAAAAAATATATTTTACAGAGTTTTATATTCCATTAAAAACAAGAAAATTTTATTATAAATTTCAATTTCAAAATTTCTTCATTCAAAATAAACCCAATAACGTATTTATCAATAAGAATTTATTTTTCAATGTTATTGATGGTCCAAATTTTTCTATAAACCATTCAATTTTGTTGAGGTTTTCTTATTAACGAGACATTAGGGTTTATTCCATGCTTCTTGAGATAATCCTCCATTGGATATTTTTCAACCCTAATCCTTCATAATTTTAGAATTTTGTATTTGTGACAATTCATCTATTAAAATTCCCTATGTTACTATGTTATGCAATTGAACGCCTCAAACTTTTCAGTGATAACCACAATCCAATCCATCCTATATTAATAATAATTGAATACAACATTATATATCTTCCATTAAATAGATCGTGGTGAAATAGATCCACATACATCAATATAACAAATTTAAGAACCCTTCATTTTTTCCAATTTACCTGAAACATTTTTGGAGTGATCATACCTTGATGGTATTCATCGCTTGTATGGGTAGGATTAGCTAATAAGTTAGGGAGATAATGAGTAAAATCATATTTCACTTGATATTCTAATGTATTTTTAGTTTAAATGGCCTATATGTTTATTCTAGTACCATTATTCTTCTCAATGAAAGAGAGACATCTATATTATTCTCCACTCAAAGGGTATATATTATCATTTGTGTGCATCACTACATCATAGTTGTACCATCTTCCACTTTTAAAATACAAAATTATTTTATAATGATTATTGAATTTCCAAATTCACATAGTTTACTTAAACTAATCATATTGTGACTAAGATAATCAACCACCAATATTTCAGCACATTTTATATTTCTTCCCCCAAAACAGATTTCTCTATTCAAATAATCTTCAGGCCATAATTATTTTCATATTTCACAACTCCTTCTATGTTTTCATTGATTCTAATTACAAGATCCTTATTTCCTTTAATATTAAAAGTATATGAAATTTCAAGGATCTATACCCCAGCATGATCAAATACTATTAGATAAATCTATACAATAATTACCTTCTCAACACTTTCATTTTTCATCTATTTATTTGACATTATAATTGATTTTTATTTGTATTATTGATATTTCTTATTGTATAATGGACAAAATTATTCTTTTAATGTTGTAAAGTTATTTTGTGTTAGTAGGGAATTCAGTGATCCCTTGAGCTATAGAAATCTATATATTTGGATTTTCTGTTGAGCAATCCTCATCATTATAGATGAGTAACATTTGTACATTTGTTAGTTTCCACCAAACAAACAATAATGAATCTAAAAATTATTCCGATAACTTTTAACTCTTTTTGGATTACAGTTTTTTCTTTTATATTTTGATATCTATTGGATATGGAAGATAAATATTGGGAATACCCCTTTCTCCATAATAATAACACATAATTATAAGTGAATTTATATGTTTCATTTTTTTAATACCAGTTTTCCCTTGGGTTCTATGGATCTTCTAATTCTAATTCATATTAAAATTATTCATTAGCCTTATTGGGAGTGATTATGGTCTGGATCCAATCATTACTGACATAAATATAAAATTCATCCTCATATGAGTGGTGTCGATCTAATTTTTTTTTCTATCTTGATAATTCTGCAAACGTTTTAATAAACTTAAATACTCTTGAATACTATTTTCTATCATTTATGTAACCCACTTTTTCAATCACAGGCTAGGAGCCACAAGTTTTTATTGATCTTATAATTTTCTTCATTGTTTGATAAATTTCTATTTAATTTATTTGTTATATTTGACTTTATCTATTTTTATGTTAATAAAAACATTAATATATATTGTTTAGTCATCAACATTGGTCTTTAAATAAATTCATTCATTTGATTTTTTTTAATTTTTAGATTTTTTCTTTTTAGTTAATCCCATCAACTTAAACTTTTGTTCATCCTCTTACTACCCAAAGATCTTAACATCATGAACCTGTTAATAATTTTTAATTGTTTTGGATCCCAAAAAATTCTTCTCCTAAAAATGGTGATGGAATATTCCATATGAAAATCCATCATCATTTTTACTCTCTTCATGTTACATCAACAAACAAGAAGCCACTAACTGGTGCTCTGAGTTGGGTCACCACAAGACCTCAAGTGTGCCTCCCCATATACCAGCGGTTGAAAACTAGAAGAGAGGGTATAAAAACATGTGGGAAGACTACAACCACTTAATTAGAGTATTCAAAATATGAAAAAACCTGAAATAAAGGAAATAATAATAAATAATGATGAACCAGAACTAACCAACCATTTCCAAAAAATTGGATAAAAACCACAACCAATGATTAATTTGTCATGTCATGCTATAATGAATAAAGTGCGAAAAAACCAAAATAATTCTAATAGAAGAATCCCAAAAATGGTACAAACTACATTTATGAAGCCTCATTCATGGAAATCCAATTCTAAATCAACTCCCTAACAAATGAACTTCTGACTTGTTCTTACATGTATCTCAGAAATCTACTCGAGTATTGAATTGTAGCTTGGGCAGGGTGTGAGTAAAACTCAGTATGCCACCATAGATGGTGTTAGTAAAATATCATGTCTAAAACTGTAACACATGCATGTATCAACTTAAGGAAAATATAAATAAAAAATATTGTTCTTGTGAAATAATCGAACATTGTTCACTTTAACCATTTTCATCATTATTTCATGTTTTTTCACATACACCATCATTATAACTAAAACCATTTCATTAATGGGTTAGTATTTTACATCATTTATGAAATTTACTATGCTAGAAACCATCATGAATAAGGGTATAAATAAAATTATATATCTAAATAGGGATAAAAACATCGTAACAATACAACACACATATCTTGGAGCCTTAGTATTGGTAACCTCCTTAAATGCAACCATTAGAAGCATAGAACATCAGTCTGAATCCCTAACTTGTGCATTCTATAGTGGGGTTAGATCATATGACTATCATGACCCATGTATACCACCACTAAGACACATGTACATTTTTATTTATCAAATTAAAACATATACCATATCACAGACTATACAAATAAACACCCCTAATATTAAAATTTCACATTTTATTTACCTCTAAAGTCATCCTTATTCCTTTCCCATTGACACATCATCCATTTTCATAGAATATACCATTTAACCCACCCCCATTCTAAATACACAAACCATTAAGTGTAATAAAAAATTTTAGTATTGAATCAAATTCTTCATATTCAAAATTCATATTCCTTATTCCATTAACACATTTTTTTTTCAAGTTCATATTCCATTTGTCACATTCAAAATAATTCATTTAATCATTTTTCACATTATTCCAAAAAAAAATCTTATTCCATTATCATGGTCTACACATACTAAAAAACCCATTTTTAATATTAAACCAACATATTAACATTTTCATTATGGGATATACATAACAACAAGTTAAAAATATGGTTAACATTGCTAGTTTTATTTTCAATGTTGTCAATGTACCCCATAGGTGGCCCTAAATTGATCACATCATCCTCAACCCATACCATGGGGATCATGATGGGTTCAAATACTCATTTACAAAACCATTTTACTATTTAATACTAAAGATATAGAAATCATAGAAATTTTAAGGAAAAAATACCAACATGAAACCACACATCATCATCAAAACTAGGGGATTTAACTTGTAGTCCACATACCACTAATCTGAAGATATCCACATGCTTGATTTTGGCCATAGATATGGATTAAAATACTTCTTGATTCCCAAACCTAATATCCTCTAATAAAATGGTTTTAAGGATTTAGAATACGATTTGAGGAACTATAAACTATAATTTAGAAAAATGAAGAAACTGCAGAATTATACTTACCCGAAGATTTGATCCACAACCAACATCACTCCAAACAATCATGGATCGAAGTAGATCCACCCATGTAAAGATTTGGTCTAAATGGTTCATCAATATTATTGAGAGTAAAAGAAATAGGGTTAAGATAGGTTTGTATAATAAAAATAAAAAAAACGGAGACTGTAAATTTTAACATTACAATGGAGTGCATAGTTTTTCCGCATGGTTTTCTAAATTCTCTACAACCCGTGTTCCAGCCAATTTCCAAGAGAGTTGAGGTCGCATGGTTTTCTGGGGTGCTCCATATGGTTTGAAAACCATGGACCAACCATGTCGAATACCATTATCCAAGTTCACACGTTTTCTTCTCCCCTTACATGATTTACATAAATGTGCACCTGCTCCTCATGGTAAGCATGGTTTGGGTGTGCGGTTTACACTAAATTTGTTCCAACTATGCCACTTGCATTGAATTGACATTTTCCCATTAATTTCATTCCATGAACCCTGTAAAAACCCTATAGATTATTCATAAGCATAAAAACATTCCATTAACCAAAAGAAAATTATTAAAACAAAAATTTAATCAAGGAAATACCTTCATGTTTTTTGGGATCCTACAAACTCTCTAACATATAATGTATCTTTCCTATGCCACATTCTTGAACATCGTTGATTCTCTATGGAAAATAGATTGGACCACTGGGCCCACATATCTGACTCCATTTTCCAAGATTCCATTTAAATATTACCACATTTCAATAACACTCGACCAAAAGGTACAAGCATCATTTAAAAAATCATCTCATTTTGATATAAAAAACTAATTGGACGATCCCCAAGGATGCATCAACATCATGATAGTAATCAACTACCAAAAATACATAGGGAAGCTCAAGAAATGTTGTTAGGATTGAAGAAAAAGAAAACTTCATGCACAACATCATACTATCATGGAAGTGGAAATCATCACCCCATCGGTCAGATCCTCTTCACAACTCTTGACCAATATTATTTGGTAGCATTTTACATTGTCTTCAAAACTTTGGGGGTGACCAAAAATATCCTTCACCAAAAGGAAAGACATAGTCTTTATAGACACAATTCCTGACATATTACATTCCAAAAACATTAGGAATTACTATCCCATTCTATAATCCAATATCCAAAACATGACCAAAACATTCAAGGAACCCTACTAGACAAACCCATTACAACTCTCATCGCTAAGGCGAAATCACCAGAATGGTACTTTCTCAATTCCCCTCGACCTGAATCTTAAGTCACCTCATCATCTGACTAGTCTCACACTATAGTGATCCCCACCAAACACTTTATCTAAGACACATCACTTTCCAGTGGTTGGCACATCTAGTGATCATCTTTCTCAACACATCCAGTGTTTTTCCAAACTCACTGGACCCGAGCATCCATAGGGACTTAACCCATTACTAGAATCTATCCTTACCATCAAACCCATCCAAGTGGTCACTCATACTCCATATATTTACCATATCAAATTAGACCACCCCTGATGTGATCCTAAAAAAACATTCATCTTCCACAGTTGGGATTCTACCCCTTTCACATGGAAAGGCATTTACTAACTGGAGAATTTTCACAACCTTCAAACACACCTAATGGAATCATTACCTGACTTACAGTAAAACTCCATAATTACAACATCCTCTAACCTCTCACCATGATCTTGTTCTACCACACACATCAATACTCCCAACACAACCATTCGTACACAGGCTAGGTACATATATGTTCTTATTCAAAACCATTACAATATTCAGTATGAACATTTTTCTCTAATACATGCACCAAAGGTGTTCCATGGGTCACCAAATGTGTCAATTTATATTAACCATGTTAATATATCACCAACTGAATCATCCTTGAAACAAAAAGATTCACTATTATCATGAAATTACATCACATGATTGAGGTCCCCCACAATTCAAGACACACCAATTTCACCCAAAGACACCTACCCGAGTCTATTCCTGACTCTTGATGGAATTTTTTAACCAAACCTCACATCCCATAAAACTTATTCACATATAACCATTACCATTAATGAATTTAATGTTTCTATATACAATTTTATTTTGAACTACCCAATTCTTAATGATAATGCTTGGGTAAAACAACCACCACAATCAAGGCTCACATGGACTCTTTTAGAGACACAAAGTTCACCTCACAGGTTCCTCACTAGAATCCCAATGCCACTACATCTAATTTATGATCTACTATACACATCAAGGACTGAACTATCTATCCCCACCATATGTGTGTTGTTACCACTACTTTCCTCAAGTAATTCCATCCACCAAGGTTCACAAAACAATTTAAAGATGAACCACAAAACTTGGACGTTTCGATCATGATATTCACTGATCAACCAAAAAGACATCATCAGATACCTATTCCAAGAATCCGCTAATGGAACCTATGACACTCATCAAAACCTATTCTATCTCGAGGACTTGACCCATATATGGTCAATGGTGTACATCCCACCATCCAGCTCCACATACCACCCATTAAGAGGAACCTCCATGATTTCTCATATATAACCAAATTCATTTTAATCACTAGATATAAATCAAGAGCATTCCTAGAATAACCCATTTGATGTCAAGATGTTGGGAATGATTGTTACAAGATAAAAGTATGCTACTAAGTCATTATAGAACACAACCACAACTTATCCATCATTGTTCTGACCTCTAACTATGAGAACACCATGAACTACTATGAGTCTCAAGATTCCCTCTCATCATGTATAACAACACTTGTTCATCACAATTCATGCGGGGTTACTAATAAAACACACCTCCACTTTAAAACTCTCTAACAGGATGTTTTGAACCAATAATTCATTTGGTTCTACCACCACTACACTAATAAATTTCTTCCAGCATGACTCTAGTAATTCACAAAGAGAACAGAAGGATCCATCAAACCAATCTTGAACCGAGCAAAATATTTCATAACTAGAAATTTCAACTGGTTTCATGGAAAACTATACTTTGTTACTTCTAACCACATGTGTACGTATCCCAAATGGTATAATTCAATCCCAGCATGTGCCAACACCTAGACCACCTCAATGTCCTTGAGGTCTCATACCTTCCTATGAAAATACAATGAAACTGACCTTACTTCACATTATCTAAACATGACTACAACCTCGCCCAAACATCCACTTACTCACCCCATCGTGCCTCCTGGTACATCAGTCACATCGGACTCATGGTATTCTCAACATCTCACCCACAACATAACCATTTTAAAATATAATTCCAATCACATGAACACCCTCATTTCAGGCATCACCTTTATGAAAAGAGAATCAATCCATGTTTTGGTCACCCTTGTCCCATACTCTCAAAGTCAACATAAAGACCCCCATTAATCATCTTCTAAATAGATGGTTAAGACATCAAAATGATACAATCATTCAAAAATAACATTACACTAACCACAATCACTCATGTTCCCTTATGAAAGAAACAAAAAATCAACCATACCATTTCCAAAAACTCAATTGTACTCACAATGCTTCGATTCCACCTCTGAATGATCTACACGATACATATTACAAGGATCCTTCAACCCTAGTCTATCCTCTTTCATGGTTGACCATGAATTCTCAAGAATATTAATTCATATCCACAATTCAAGATGTATTTCTAAAATCATCGACCTTTCTAGTTATCTCTCTAGGTCATTCCCTTTCCAGTATAAATCTCAAACACCCAAATTTTTTAGCACGCACCAAAGAGATCTATCAAAATAGACAAACCCTATAACAAGATACTCTTGAGAATCAAATGATTCCAACATCCCAACTAGGTTTAAGGGAAAAAACTCATGATCCCATCTATATTTCCCCATGTATCGGACATTTAGAAATTTTCCACTCAATGGCGGCTACTGGACCTGTTTCGAAACACTACATATAGTGACCCAGTTAATCATTTTATCTAGGTTTCACTACAAGAATACTCCCAAACATATGTCGATACCAAGATCCACAATACCAATTATATGGTTTAAAACACAACTCGTAGGGTCTTAAAACACTTAGTTCACCACATCTATGGAAAAACTAACAATCACTAATGATGTCGCAACCAAGACAGTCATTATTTAGTTAAACATACAACCCACTCAAATACAACACACAGAGATTTCCACATTCACATTATCAAACTGGAAATCAAAACCTCAAGGTCCCAATACTACCACAAGGATAATAAAGAACACCCCATTATCCACATATCAAAACCCATCAAGTTCTCGAGACATATAATCAAGGTCTAATCCAAGGGCACTCTCACGAACTCAACCACCCAAATAAAGGTCCAGATAAACTACACAAGAATAATCAATACTTGTAATCAAAAAAGTTTATTTGTCATAAAATATTTTATAATTGGAATTACCCAATCAAAAACCCAATGATTTACACTTTTAAATGTTACATTTACCGAAAACATGAAAATACCAAAATTATTTGGATTCATAATTGAAATAATTTTCATTGACAAACATTTCAAGGAATTCTCAATCGTTGTAGACCACATTGGAAAATACAATACCTTCCATAATCAACCATCTCCACATACACCATCCCAATTGATATTCTCGCATCTCAAATACTACCATCAACCATTTATACCATGGTCCTTGTAAACATTGTGTAAGAAAACCAACCATTATTCATTAGACACCCTCTTTTTAACCCATTTCTACATTCAAAATGAAAATATACACTTTTTTTGGCACCCCTCCCATTTTAAAACCAGTCACATCCAATATTTTATCTCATTCACAACTGTTAGTAAGAATAATTCATTAACTATTGTACAATTACAAGGTAAATAATTATATTTTAGTCATAATTCCTCCATTACGATTTATTACAACAAAAAATCATAACAAATTTATAGATTTTCTTTAAGAACAATATTCTTTAACAATTCATTTACATTCATTCAAGATACGTATTTTTATTCTCTATATTAAGCCCTGATTTCTTCTAGTTTTCAAGGAAGCGGGAAACGTTCTACTCTTTATGCTCGACACGCCCATCATGTATGTGTGTCTATCCTAAGGCATGATACCTATATCACTATGTGCCTAAAATGACACATGAATGAACAAACTCATTCAATTATATCCATTAGAAGATATCATAAAATGGTTACATCCAGAAACAATTGAATCACCCACCAGTGAAATAACATTAAACTGTAACAACACACATCAAGAACAATTATTCCCACAATACACACATTATTTTACCACATACATGGGTTAGATACTCCCATGAATGAAATAATTAACATGACCTGATAGATCATAATATATTTTAAACCAAACCTAATAGTATTTACATAGAAAATACCTACTCTAATATGAATTTTTAATTTCTCTAACTCGGGACCCACAAACCATTACTATAATTTGGGTCACCACATGGCCTCAAGTATGCCTCCCCATATTCCAGAGGATGCCGACTAGTATTGTGGGTCTAAATAGACACTTGGAAAGAATTTAAACTCTTAATAATAGTATACCATAGTAAATAATAACATTAAACAAATGAAATAATAAAAATAACCATGATCAATGTATAACCAAAAATTTATCAAATTGGGTACAAACCACAACCAACAATTAACATGTCTTGTCATGATATAGTAAACAATGAGGGGAAAAAAATAAGACTAACAAAAGAATCCTAAAAATGATAAATAATCAAAGTTTGAAGAATCATACATGAACATCACACCCAAAATAAACTCTCTATCATAGGACCTTTTCCCTTTTCCTGACATGCAACCATGAAATCTTCATTAGTACCTAATGGAATCCCAGGGAGGAAGGGAGTAAAAATTAGTAGGAAACCACAAATGGTTTCTAAAAAATATTTATTCTAAACATATAGCGAATTAATGTATCAATTAAATGAATATGTAACAAAAAATCTAACTTTGGTGTCACTATGTTACAATGTTCACTTTAACAATTTTGATCTTTATTTCCATTTTAATCACTCACACATTCATTATTACTAAACTCATTTCATTACATATTCCATGGGTTAGGATTTTATATCATTTACATAATGTCCTAAGCTAGAAACCATCAATCATAATGATATATGTCATGTTCTCTATCTCACTAGGGATAAAAAAAAATTAACAATACATAACACTTTCCTTGGATCCTTAGTCCATGTAGTCTCACTAAATGCAACCATCAGGGGCATAAAGCATCAGTCCAAATCCCTATCCTGTGTATTCCTAGTTGCATCCTGAGAATATTTCTAATCTGACCCATGTATGGAGCCTCATCCATTTACACCACCACTAAACAATGTTCAAATGATTATATATACAATTAACACATATCCCATATCAAAAACATTATAAATAAACACACATTAAATTAAAATTTTACATTTAATTTATCTCATAAATCATCCTTATGCCTTACCCATCAACTCATGATCAATTTTCATAGGATAGTCCATTTAACCCATTCCGATTTACCATGAATTAACACATTAACCATAATGAACAATTTCCATACAATATATATTCTATCATATTCAACAATTAATATCCCTTATTCCCTTAACACATTTCTATTACATGTTCACTGGCCATTTTTCATAGTCAAAACAATCTATTTAATCCCTTTTCAAATTATTCAAAACAAACCCTTATTCCATTATCATGGTCTATAAATTCTACCAAACCCCCTTTTAATGTTATTCTAATATATTAACATGTTCATTATAGAATCTACTAAATTTCAATTCAAAACTAGGCTTAAAATTATATGTTCCATGTTTGTGGATTTCAACGCACCCCATTGGTGGCCCTAAATTGGTCACATCATACTCAACACATCCCACATGGATAGTGAGGGGTTCTAATTTTAATTTATAAAACAACTATACAATGTATTACTAAATGAATCTAAAAAAATGAATTAGTTAAACAAACCAACATGGAACTACAAATGAATATCAAGACTATAAGATATAACTTGAGAACCACCTACATCAAATATGAACACAATAACACACTTAATCAAATACATAGATCCAAATACAATGAAAAAAATGATTTGAGTTCTTTGTAAGAATATGGTATGAATGAAAAAAACTAATCCAGAAAAAGGATCCAATATGAGCATTAGACTTAACCAAAGATTTTGTTTACAATCGACCGTGCTCTGAACTTCTAGGAATCAATGTATATCCACCCTTGAGAATCTTGGGTTGAAATCATTTGTCACTATGGTTTAGAGGAGAAAAAATAGGGTAAAAATATAGTGAGATACATAAAATATCAAGGGGAAAATTGGAAATTTTGAAATTTTAATGGGAGAATAGTTTTTCTGCATGGTTTACAATCCCATAGATGAACCATGAAGTAACAACTATCCATGAGGGGTGAGGTCACACAGTCACCTAGGGACCCTTTCATGGTTTGAAGACACTGATCCAACCATGTGGAATGCCACTACCCAAGCCCCCATGGCTTGGATGTCCCCCTTTCTTGGTTTACCTAACAATGTATGTCCTCCTCAAAGTTTGCATGACTTAGGAGAATAGTTTAATATAATCATGCAATAACCATTCAACATGATCAGAATATACATTATTCATTCTCTTTCTGTACTCAGATCCCTGAAACACCCCCAAGATTCCTCATACACTCGGTAAACATTTCATTAACCCAAAAAGAGATCAAAACCAAAATATAAACATGTAAATACCTTCACATTGTTTGAGATCTTATAGTTCCCCTATATATGAATTTAAACCAACTACCCCATAGAATTTTCAATGTGGTATTTACAACCCAAAATTTCTTCTATATTAGTTTCCTCTAAATAATCATTTTCTATTTAATTCAGGTTCCTCTACTTGATGAAATTTATTATTGTTCTTTCCCTACCTTTTATAATGGTTGAATTATTTTTAATAATAATTTCATCATATTTTTTTATCATTTTACATATTCTTCTAGGGATAATATGATACCAGATATCCAAAATTCCCACAAATAAATAATGTGAGTGTGTGTATCCATTTAAACTTTATTTTTCCCATATAAATATTTGAGGAAGTAAATAAAATGATCTAATCCACTTTTTATTCTTTCTAACCATCATCAAGAGTGATATTATTCATTGAAAAAAATTATACCTTATTAGACATACCTTTTTCCATATCTCCATTATCAGCATTTCTCATTTCATATGAGAAATGAATACATCGAAAACTATCTAATGTCCACTACTTCTGATCATTATAATCTATTAAACAAGTTTTCATAATAAACCACGGTGAAAATATTTTTTGCATTTTTTGAAAATATTTACACCATAGGGTATTTATATATTACCATAAATTTTCTCCATAATAACATTTATCCATTAATAGAATACATTAATATATTCATTTTTGGGTATACTCAGATCCTTTTACATATTCCATAGAACTGTTAATTTTGATATTTGTACTATTTAATATCTTATATATATATTTAATATCTTTTCTTATATGTAATTCAATGAATTAATTAATTTCAAAATCATGTAAAATTTACTGTCTAAGGATCATTATAAATAATTTATTCCTTTGGAATAAAAATCAAAGTATCTTCTATCCACTATTTATAAATCTCAAGTGTTCATAATTACTGAAATATTATACATGATAGTTATCAAATCACCAATTACTAAATATCAGAGTTATTATTATGTAAAATTCTTCTATCATTGATTTTTTTAACGATGATCGAAATCCCATTATCATTTAGAACATTAATTATTTATATAGAGGTTGAAATACTTACTTTTACCATTTCCTCTAATACCAATTGATCTTCTTACCAGGTTAAATTATATAGGTATGTGTCTCTAGGGGGTTACTTAGGGTATGAAATATGAAGAAAACTATAACATTTTTATTTTTTTATTCATTTTTTAAAAATCCATCTTCTATCAATTTCCCATAGAAATGAATGAATAGAAACTATATCATATTGTCGATATAACAATTTTTAATTTGTTCACCCTCACTAGGATATATCAAAGAATCATATAAAGGCAATGTGACGATGTTCCAAATCTACTATATTACACTCATGTGATAATATTCAAGATACAATCACTATAATTCTTGGTTGAAAACTATTTAAAATTTTAAATCTCACTTCACTCTCTATTAAAGTGTATAAATTACCCACTAATAGAATATATTGACCGGAATTTTGAAATGATTCATAGTTTATTGGTAGTGTATTTATTCTCATGTTACATAAAATAAATGAGAATTACCTTTATTCATAAATTTACTTCTTTGATTATGTAACAATTCATCTTGGTGTGTGTAACCCTCACTGGCTTGTATGATCCCATGACTCTATCATGAGACCTCATCACATTAATCCCATCACATAAACCCAATATGGTTTACCTATATGTGAAACAATTATCATATAACTCTATTGAAAATATATAAGATCACATTTCTTCCTTTATTTCTCACAATGCTTCTTATGTTCCATCTACTCTATAATGAAACCTTCTACTCTAAACATGAACTCCCTTATGAAATTCTTATTAAATTACTTAGTAAATCCTGTAACTAACATCCCTTAATGTGAAATTTATTTTCTTCTTATAATGATAGATTTATATGTATTTATAGGAATTAAACCTCTACCTTAACTCTAAAAATCACAAACAACCATTATTTATTCCATATTGGAACAAACATATTACGAATTCTACATTTTATATAATATAATATAGCTTGTGAGAACATGACACCAATATCATAAGAACACTTCATATTTGTGATATTGACATCAATAACATGTCACAAACCTCTACGACTTGGAATACATCACTACCTTCCTGAAATTCACTTTTAATAATCCAGATATTCAATTTGTTTCATGCGATCACATGATTTTGAGCACCTCTAAGACATCTACACCTTTTCTATCTTAACACCTTTATTTTGAATTGAAAGGACTATTATCATAATTAATTTACATTTATAATATTTCATGATTTTATGGGACTGTAAAACCACTTTGTATCATAAATCTTTTCAGAAATCACAAGATTTAGCTATATGGTTGTGAGATTACCTTTAGCCTGTGAACAACACATAAAATCATCTATCACTTGATTTAGAGTGACTATAAGACATCTCCACCTCACCTTGTGTTTGGTTGTGTGATCTACATTGAATCATGTGACCACATGACCATATGCACTTCATTTTATCATGTGATCAATAATGGTTTATATGATCAATTCTTATCCTATTAATTATGGGATCATGTAACCCATTGAGAATTTTCTGTTAAATATTATAATTACAGAAATATTTAAAAAACAAAAAAAAAATAATCTAAAATATTTTTAATAGAAATTGTTTCAACATTATCCATCATTTTCAATAAAAAACAAAAATCCCTTTAAAGATAGATTTTTACCAAAAACTCCCACTACCCAGTATTAAACAAACCACAGTACAGTTCAATATGATGACCATTACAACTATTTCCAGACTCCTAATGGTAAATAAATATTACAAAAAATACCATCACATTTAAAATAATATACTACATTATATATACATATTACCATGGAATAAATATTCCTCAAAATTTTTATAACTAACCAAACCCCTCAAAACTAGAATAATGGGTAAACACCAAGGATATATCCATACCATTACTAACCCTTGGATCAAAGTCATTGTAATGTGATTTTCACTCTTCCATTTTATTCCTAAAAATCTAAACAATTCTTCTCTCTCTTATATCACAACCATTTATTCTCTAATTATGGTAGAAAAAATTCCATGGTAAATTCTTTTGTGAAAATTTTCCTTATTCTCTAACTAAAATATTCAGATAATAAGTTTATTATTATTTTAAATAAGGTGATAATATTAAAAATTTCATTTATTTGTTTCATATTTTTTAGTAAAATTTATACAATGTAATTTTATCATTAACAATTACTTCCTATTTTAATTATATAAAATATCTATTTTAATTTTCCTTTAACAGTTCTCAAGATAAGGTTTCTAGTACATCTTATTTAGTATAATACTTTGTTATAAGTTATAAAATGAAATTTTCCAAATATATTTTTCTTATAGAATCTCCATTGAGCATATATCCTAAGGAAAAAATTATAATTTAAATTTTTTTGTATCATTCCATATGATTATTCCACTTATACATTCAAATGTAAAATTTTGGTGGGATATCAAAAGGGAATCTTTTATTAAGTGCAAATATTATTTCATTTAACATATTTATTTACGTAAAAAATTATTTTTTTAAAATTTATATATAAATTTGATAGTATGACTTTAGAAATTAAAAAAAATCTAAATGAATTATTTCAATCATAATTGGGTTTCAATATTTCATGAATTATATTCAACAGTATTATTCAAACATAAATATTATAGAAATCTTTTATAATTCTTTTATATATAATGAATAAATATTTCATTTAATGAAATATCATGGTTAAATTTCATATTGAAAATTTTTATTAAAAGATTTATAATGAATTTATATTAATTAGTTATAATAAAAAAATAATCTAGGGAAACTCTTATAATAAAATGTAAACTTATAATTTTATATTATAATTTTTCTATTAAATATAACATAAATAATTCAATAATATACATTTTATATGACTTTTTATTTGTTATAATTCATAATTTCATGTTATATGTTTCCCCATGAAAATTTTAAATAGTAAATCCTTACCCTTTGGAATTAACCATAAAAATATAATGGAAATAATTTTATAAAGAATGTTTTTCTAAAATTTCCCATGATTATTGTACTACAAAATTGAAATATAAAATTCTAATAGTAAATAAAATAATAAAATTTTACCTAAAAAATAGAATCATTTTCAAAAATATCTAATATTGCTTGATATTTATCTCCATTGAAATTTTACATTGTATATAATTCATTATAATACAAAATTTTAACTTCAAATTTAATTTTTTAACAAAATAAAATAAAATATTCTTTGTATTTTTAGAGAATTTTTTTCCATAATGTTCTTTTTCATTTAGGAGTCATAAAATAAAGACGATATAATATAAATTAAAGACATATTTTATCATTTATATGGAATGATAACTCCCAGCTTTAAGTAAATTTTATTTAATATTTTCTAACCTTATTGGTCCCTCAATTATGATTAAATTATATTGAGATATGTCATATTAAATATCACAACATCATTTATGTGGATAATTAAATTATAAAAAAGTAGTGTCAAAGAAAACCCATGCACATAAATTATAACCCATGCACATCTATGGGTTTTCCTCTTTTGAGGTTTATTTCATCCACTTTATATGAAAACTATATTTTTTATTTAATTTCAATAAATGTAAAATTAATTTATAAAGGAAAAATTGAGGTAATTATTATGAAATTATTTCAAGAGTAAATTATAAAATAAAAATTAGATGTTAACTATTAATATGAATCAAAATGACGGCGGTAAAAAGCTATATTGTTCCAATATTTTTCTTCCTTTAATGGATATGTTTAAAATTTAACATGATTTATAGACCACCCTTATATGATGTGCTACTTCCTTAGGTACCCCACTATTAATTTCAAAATGAATAAAAATTATTACAAATTACATGATGATGATAAATATCTCATGGATTAAAAAAATAGTGAAATGAAATAATTTTCTAGGTATATTGGTTACCCATTCATTGAAATTGAACTATAATGTAATTGTATTCAATGAAATTGATCGGTAAAAAATAGTTTTGGAATAATGGGTTGTCCTTGGATGAAAATGTGAAGCATTAAATCTATTAATTGAATATATTAGTTAGAAAATTTCATTGTAAAAATATTAAGTGTCGTCATAGGAAATACTGGATAAACTATTTTTATATTACAATTTTGTGTTTTTTAATTTTAAAATAAAAATCCATATTTAATAAAAAATAAATTAGAAAAAAATAAAATGATAACCATTAATTTTAAAATTTATTAAATATTTTAAATATAAAATAAAATAACTAACAAAATTTCAATTAAATTTTAAAATAAAATATTTTTCACTATATTTTATTTTAGTATTTTATTACAAAAGAATATAAAATGTTAATATTAAACTATAATTTTAAAATTTCTATAAAATTTCAAAATTAAATGTTATTTATTTTCAATGTATTTAGATAATACCACCCTCTATTATACTATATGGGAGTTTCACTTATAATTTTTGATGAGGAATAATAGTTTTTTGTGGAACTGTAATATCTATATACAAATTGTTTAATATTCTAATTTTATATATCATAACATGTAACTAATCCATTAAATTAACTACTAATAAAAAGAAAAAAATCTAGTAGATGATTTTTTTTATTTTAATAATTTTTTTAATGAAATGGAAGAATAATATTAAGAATCATAAAATAATAATTGTATATCAGGCCATATAAAATATAATGACATAGATATCAACATTACATAATATTTAGTTTGGAGTAAATAATTCATTTTATTAAATTTTTGTTTCATTTTAAGATTAAATTTTTAAATAATTAAAATATAACTCGTTCATTTAAAACCATATAATTATAAGGGGAAAATTTCAATCATTATAAATTTTCCCATAATATTAAACTTTTAATATAAAACATGGTTTATTTTCATGAAACATATTCATGACATTCAATATGATATCTTGTTTTTCCTTAAAAATCCTTAAGCCCTTTGAAAAAAACGACAAACATGAGATAAACAAAAAAATATTAGTATGGGACACATAATTTAATAAAAATTTTACATCAGTGAAAAAAATAAAATCCTAGTATTTTTTTCATCAAAAAAGACCCTTTTACCTTGAAAGGTAATCATCATTATATAAAAAACAATTACCATACTATTTAAAAATTATTGATTCCCACAATAAATCATCATCACATATAAACATTTTGTGAAGGTTCTATGAGAAAAATATAATAGAACCCTAAAATCACCTTTAAAAATATAAATAATTGTATGGTTATCATTCAATATTATTATTTTCAAAATATATTAACTACCTAATTTATTAGAGTGTAATCTTGTTACATCCATTTATAAGATACTATAGGATCACACAGTGCTATCTTGGAGAACCCATAATATTATCATTATAAGGATCACCAATGATTTATTGTGGGGGTCAACCCATCATATAAACAATTTCCAATCAAAATATTTTAATCATTTAACTTTTTTTTATATAATTCTTTATAAACGCTTTAAAAATCATATGAAAACTATATTTTATATTAAAATTGTATTTTATTTTAAAATTCTATTTTAAAAACCAAAATAATAAAAAGAATGGTTTTTATTAATAAAACATGAATTCTAGTTAAGGTTTTCAAACATAAAATTATTTTTATTATAGTGGGAATATTCACTATTATCATAAATGTTAAGATAAAACATTTCTTATTTTCCATTTCTTGAAAAAGTAAAATATTTCACACAAAGTTTCCTTTATTGAAAAAAATTTAATGAAATTCAAAAGTTTCAATTATAGTAATCTCATGTTCATATAATTAAACTAATAAATTCATTTTTAAAACATTATAATTAATTAAAAATTGAGTTAGAAAGAGAATAAAAAAATGTAATTTTTTAAAAGAAATATCCTTTACCAATTTGGAAACATTTTAATCATATTACCTATGAAATGAAAACATTAAAAAAATTATATATAATGAGAATATATAAATTAATGATTGAATATTTAAAATAGGGTTTTATATACAACACATAAAATAATATTTGTATATTACATCAATATAATCCTCAAAGATAGGAAATTCAGACGAAGACCCTTACTTTATGTCTGATTCTTCACGAAAGTTCATTATATTCTTAAAGAATAATATTATGTTAATTATTTTATTTCTTAATATCCAATTTAATGTTTTTATTCCTTTATTTTCACATACTACCATGAAATATGTGATTACTTAATCAATTCTATTTACGTTGGATGTTTTGATGATATTTTTCATGTATCTCAGAAATGTCATCGGTAGGTTGACTATGGACAAAGTGGTCATTATTAAATTATATCAATAATAATAATATTAATTATATTTTTCTTAAATTTATTAAATATTATTCTTTTAGAAAAAATAGTAGAATATATTTTTGAAAAATGAAGTATATTACATTCATGGAGATGGTAGGATGTACCTACCGATGAGTGGAATTTCCATTTTTAAATGATCATTATAGAAAATAGGAAAATATTATTTTATATTTTAATAATGATAATAATAACTTAAAAACAATATTTTTTATAATATATATATATATATATATATATATATATATATATATATATGATCTCTGTGATGTGGTGATGATAAAATAATCACATTAGATCCTGGAGGTGGTAATCCACACGTACAAATGAACGAAGTCATCATTTTCTTGTCATTAGAACAGTAAAAAAGAAAATTTCATTTTATAATTTAAGATTATAAATATTCAATTTGTTTAAAAATTATTTTCTACATATCACATATATTAATCAACATTATAATTATTACCTTCCATGTAAAATATTTGTGGAGAATAAATCACATCACTTCGCGAGGCGACAATCGCCTTTACATAAGGGAA
This sequence comes from Viscum album, assembly GCA_963277665.1. Classification (NCBI taxonomy): domain Eukaryota; kingdom Viridiplantae; phylum Streptophyta; class Magnoliopsida; order Santalales; family Viscaceae; genus Viscum; species Viscum album. The sequence goes on along the minus strand of OY728141.1, from coordinate 457,827,568 downwards.
ACATTATCATATCACCCAAGGAATGAAATTTAAGAATATATATGCAATAATATATTAAAAAAGGTATATTTATATAAAAATAATCATAAATTTACTTTAAATTAATATTTATAATATTCCATGAGATGATATGATGAAAAACAAATCACATCTGTTTGCGAGGATGTAGTTTTCCATACACAAAAATAATGATATTATTTCTCATTTTATAGAATATGATATGAATTTTTGTTATGAAATTAACATAATAATATAATATTATATGTTAGACACTAGTGTTATAATATTAGACAATTTTACAATGATGTGAAGGATATGGAATAAGAAATAAAATAAAAAATGTTATGTTTAACACTATAACCCTTCTTTAAGAAACCTCCTTAGGTTAGCACCGGAGGCCATCATATGATGTATTTATGTAAAAAAATAGAATGATTTCATGGGAATATATTTAAAAAAGTTATTTGAGTAGGGTTTTTTTTAAAAAGGGAATTTATTTTTTGAAGCGGAAAAAATAGGGGGGTGTCTTTTATGAGTGAGGTGAGTGGAACACTAGTAATTTTTTAACAAAAAAAGTGATACCCATAATTTTCACATTCCAGAAGTCCATAAAATAGTCTATTATAATTCATTAGTAATAATAAGGTATAAATATATCTTGAATTTTTTTTATAGAATTTCATAGGTCATTTTGACCCTTATCTTTTTAGTTTAACCCTCAGTATTTCTTTTTTACCTTAACTAAAGTTAAAAAATCATACTTATTTCACTATTAAATATGTAAAAAAGTTATTTTTATCTTAATGAATAATAAAATATATGATTATTAACCAAATTAAAAGAATTTTACCAAATTAAAATGATAGAAGTGGCATAATTTAATTAACCTTTACACATTTAGATGTGATGGAAAAGTTGTTTTTATAGAAGTGTATTTTTCAACAAAAGATGATTTTATATTAAATATATTACTAGTAATATTCATTGTATTAATTTAAATTAATATTTATTTATGTATAATAAACATATTTAATTTAATTTATTCTTTATTAGGTGATAACATAATTAAATAAAATAGAGAAACATTATTCACTTTAAATCAATTTTCAATGAAACCTATTTTTCCACTAAAAATAAACCTATAATAAAATATAATAAAAATATGATTCAAAATTAATTATTTATATTTAATCCATATAAATAATAATTATATTACTTGAAATAATATTCAAGATACAATTGTACTTTTAAATTATGTAATTTATTGAAAATAAATAACAATTATGACAAATTTGGTATTTTTCACTATTAATAAGAAAATATTTTTTTGAAATATAATTAAACTTCTTCCTAAGATACTTTTCACATGGTGACTTCAAGAATGATATTTTTTTAAAAAATTTATATTCTATAATTTAAATAATAAAAATTTAAATAAAACATAAAATGAAAAGGGGTTACTTAAAATTATATCCTTTATGATTTAAAAATTAATTAATATTTTTATTCTAATATCCCATGATTTTATCTATAAGTACTATGTTCGATAGCATACAAAATATACCACAATGAGTGTAATTTAACTATGAAATATTATTATATTACTATTATTACATAGCCATTAATTTAGCAGGTATGAATATGAATAACTGATTTTTGAAGTATATTTGCGAATTTATTAATAAATAAAAAATTATTTATTAATAGTTAGGAGATAATAAGTAATTTACATACAAAATTCATTATATTGTTCAGAAATTAATGTTTTTCAAAAGGGAATTATATTTATTTTTTAGTGAATATTGAAATTATTTTTTAGAACATTTAGAAATTATATTTTACGTAATAAATAAATTTTCTTAATAATCATATAATTATTAGATTTGGGTGAATTTATGGTTGTTTTTATTAAATGATTTATTTTCCAGTGAATAGTGAAAATATTTATTTTTATTAAAAATAGAATTTTTTTGAAAGTATTTTCATAGTAAAATTTTATATTTTATTAATATTAAAATTTCATTACATCATTCAGATTTAAAATAATCTAATTATGGTTTCTAAAATGAATTATATTCAAGAATTTTGTATACATTTTTTTTCTTAAAGAACATTTTTCTTAAAACACATTTTCTTCATGTTTTGTTGGTATTATTTTTACATAAATTCTGAATTTTATATATTTTGAATTTTGAAAAAATTTATTAATTTAAAATCAGTTACACTAAATCTTTTATATAGGGCCCATTTGTTTTTGGTTAATAAGAATAATTTATTAGTAATTTTTTTATCACTATAATGGGGAAATCAGGTAGTAGAATATTAAAAAGAATAAGGATTATAAAATGAAAATAAATCACGTCTAATATTCAATATATGAGTCAATTTCATCTGTACACGTATAATATTTTATAAATATATTTTTTATTTTGGATTTGATTATATCCATTATAATATTTTATTTATAGGAATGTAAAAAATGTCACTCCTATTTTATATGATTATTATATTTTTAACATGATGAAAAATAGAGAATAGGTTCACTTATAAATATTATTTTCAATAGGTAAAAGGATTATATTTATAAATAAAATTTATTATTAATTTTTAGTTAATAAATAATTATATTAAATACTAACACGATGATGGCACAATAACTATTCAATTAATGAAAAAAATCAAATAAATGATATTAAATATATTAAAAAATATTATTAGTATGATGAATGTATTTTTTATATGAATATAAAATTTAGTTCTGCTTTAAAATATTATTGTTTTAATTTTACCTGTTTCCTTTATGTTTAAAAATTAAATTTAATGAACAATTCTAAAAATTAACACTAATGATATTTTAATATAAATAATATTTCATTAAATTTTATAAATTTCATAAAAATAATTTATTTTGAAAATTGACGAGTATATAGGTTATATTATCTTAATTTTACTAATTATAATCTATTTTTGGTTTATTCTAAATATATTAACCCTAAATGAGTGAAAAATGTGTTTACACTATAAGTTTTAAAAGGGTTAAAAAAGGTTAAAACCAAAATATAAGGGTAAAAAATAGTAAAATCATGTCTAGTTTTTATTGGATATATTTAATTATAAACATATCTAGATAGTGTTCAAAATGAGTAATTTGATGGACCCTTTACATTTAAATTGTGTTATAGATTATTTAATTTAATTAAAAATACAAAATGTCACTCTCTTTGTATTAAATATATCATATGTGTCCACATAGTGTAAAAAACTAGTTATGAGTGAATATACATTTAAATTTTGTGATTAATAAAATTATAATTTTATAGAAACTTATTTCTATTTTTAGTAATTATATAATTACTTTATTTTCTTATTAAACGTAGATTCATTATTTCTTTAATTAATTTAAATAATAATAACATATTTTTAAAATATTTTTAAAAATATAATTTTAGTGATTTATTTTGTTACACAAATTATATTACATAATATAAAATTATATTGTTGTGTGAAATGATTATATTAAAATTTATACATATCCTTTATTTTTTTTACTTGAAATTAAGCGAATTGCGTCTAAATTGTCAATAATGAAATTTTATGAGAATAATATTTTTTTAAATTACATAAAAATCCAAAAAAAAATATATAAAATGAAAAGGATATGTTTTGTGGTTTAAAATTTCTTCTATATATCACTTATATTCTGTTTTGAATGATTTTTATTGAAAATAAATTTATAATAATTTAATCTTTTGAGAAATTCCAAAATATCCCATCATCTCAATTATAATAGTGTACCTCCTATCTCACTTAAATAAATGAATTTTAGCCTTATATATTGAATAACTCTAAATATTTACATTACCAATTTCTCTATACTCACAATATAGGATTATTTCATCCCAAAACAATAACCCTACATTCATTTATAGGAGATTTAAAAGGGTCATTTCGAAGAAGTTGTAATCGCCCTAACTGATCACTTTATTTTTGTACTCTTTTATACCTCATAAAAATCGAAATTATATTTAATAAAATCAAAACATTAACATCCTAAATAATATAAAATTTTATTATTATTTTAAAAAACTAATATAATCAATCTTTTTCTATCAAATGGGAAGTGAATATATCACTCTTGTGAACATACATCCTAGTATCTCCATATAGTGATACAATTCATTTTTAATCACCATATTTTATGTATAGTTATTATGATGGGTTTAATGTTTATATATTTTATTTATCATAAAATTTTTCTTATGAATTGATAATATCATCTCAACCTTCTTACCTTCCAAACCATTGAAAAATGATAATGCCATTTACGTGTATGTTTGGACTACCACCTCTGTAAAGCGATGCAATTATTTTTTTCATTTTTATTTTATATTAATTTTAATGGGGAAGAATATAATGAATATAAATCATATAATAATTATACCATATATATATGTATATATATATTTAAAAAGGTATGGACTAGGCCCTTTATATTAAATAGAAAAAAAACTAAAACATGGAGATGAGAAGATAAGTTCATGTGAGGCAAGAATGTCCACATCATGAGGTACCAAGTTTTATCCAATTTTTTTCTAAAATCCTGTGTTCTTTATCTTTTAAATCTCTCAATCCATTACTCATCCTTTTCTACGTCCACTTCCCCTGATGTTAATTGATTCTAATTTTTTTTTCTGGTTGAAGAAGACATTCAATGTCCGAGTCATCTGGGTGAGAATCCACCACTAATGAATCTTCTTTTTTAGTAGTCAAGTTTTCCCATCCTCTCCCCTATCCAAGACTTCAAGAATGTAGTTCGCTTTTCCAATTACTTTTTTCCCATGAACATTCTTGCTCATCCTATTCAGTAGTAGAGTGTTTCTTCACTAATGACGTATTTTCTTCTATCTCATGTAGTGATGAATATGACAGTGTTGGTGGTGTTAATGTATCATTATTCACCTTTTTCCTATCGAGGAGGATCAATGTTTCAATCTATATCAATCTCCCATGAATTGTTATGATAAGAATCAATAGCTAAAAGAGGGTTGGAAGATGTCACTTGGATATCATTGTGCTTTAAAACCAGTTGGGATTTTCATGACAGATTATAAATTCCCAGAGCTGGAGAAATATAAGTCACCGAGGGTTGAGGGTTTGAATCCAAACACCCACCCTATTCAATGGTTGTCCAAACCTCCACTTTTGAGATAAAATCTGGTGAAGAGGAAACCTGATTTCGAGATTTCACAAAAAGGTTGAAATATGGACATGGGATAGGGGGTAACACAGAAGGGTCATAAGGGAATTTCTCTTATGCTAAATACATGTGTATAAAAAAATATTAACAATAGTAAAGGAAGGGGAAGATTATTTTAACATTCCATCTTCTATATATTCAAGAGAATTCTTAGAAACATCTATCTTACTAGCAGATAAAACAACCTAGACACTAGACCCTTCTATTGCTACTCGAGTATTTAAACTATCGACCACCATATTTAGACTTGAATTTTGGGCCCTGCTATTCTACAGTAGCTGAGTCTTACCTACTTTTCCCTTATCAAAAATATCAGCCGATGATTTTTTGGCAATATGACTTATGAAATCCTTATACATCATATAGTTTTCAGGGGAAAATCCAACGACCCTACAATTTGATTTTTATAATCATAGTGTCTCGAATTATGAACCACTTGATTGCCTTTAATCTGTTCTGTTCGAGCATCTAGAGATCCTATTTGAGATAGATTCTTAGAATCATTCATAGAATTAATAGGAGTGAATGATTTAATTTCTTTTGTTATTTTAAATCATCAATTAATATAATTTCCACAAATAAAGAAAAAATCACAAATAATGGATCTCCTACAGTTTGAGGAATCATGACCAATTACCTTACATTCTGGACAGAATCTAGGGATACTTTTAAATTAAATTCTCCACTCAATTTCTTATTCACAAGTATAACAATAGACATTATCAACTAAAGTGGTACATATATCCAATTACACTATTAATTGAGCATAATAACCATATATGGCCACTTTGGATTCTTTATCTATTGTTATGGGAATGCTTATAAGAAAATAAATATCATATAGTATAATAGGATTCCATTGAATCCAATTTAACCCATAAAAATTAACCCAAGTTAGAATAAAAGAGTTACAAATTTCACAAGGTTTGAAAATTCAAACCCATTCTTGTTGGATCTTGAATATACAGATTATACACAAGAGGGGGGGGGGTGAATTGTGTCTTTCATATTTTTCATTAACTCTTCGATTGAATGAGTTCTGTCCTCTATGATTTATCAGATTTGATCATGCAGTGAAATAAGTAAAAGTAGGTACACATAGATGTATAGTGGTTTGGGGAACAAAATTCCCCTAGTCCGCTCCAATAATTCTCTACTCCACGAGCTTGGTGATTTTCACTATCTGGTCCTCGTTTCAATAGACCGGTTTACAACTGAGTATAGGAAGTTGACACCTTTACAGTCTAAGGAAAAACTAAGCCTTTTAGTTCAAACACGAACCTACACAGCTTAGTACAAGAAGTTGGTCACACAAGAATAGAAAGAAAAGATTTTCATATTTTGAAAATACTTTCCAGATGTTCTTCACAATTGCAACAACATGCAATTGACAACAGATGGATCGTCGTCTCTAGAAATATTGATTTTCAAGTCGAAGTAGTTCTTGAGTCGATCCGGTTACAGTAGATATAGAAATATAATTCACAACTTTAGCAGTAGTAGATCCACAGTAGATATTCGATGTAGAACTAGTAAATCTTCTATCGAGTTCCTTCTCCTTCTTAAAATAAATAGAGCTTTTCCGCTCCTTTTGAATCAGCAGAACATAGTGCTTTTTGCAGTCTCTATTTTCCACCTTTTTTTTAATAATCAATTGATCACCACACACTCATGTTTTTTGTTTTCAGAGAAAACATATATAATAAAGTAGAGCATATCCCCTAAAAATTTAGATCCAAAAAATTCACCTTTTGATTCGCGATATTCAAAAATTTGAATTTACAGAGTATTCATAACTTTCCTGAAGACTTGTCATAAAAATATCCTTTTAATTCAATCTTTAATCCATTGACAAAATGGCTTTGAATTGTTCAAAGTCGTATTTTAAAATTGACTTTAAATCTGGCTTAAAATCCACCTAATAATCAGCTTTCTAACTGTTGCATAAAAATATCGTCTGTCAAACTTTCCGACGCCAAACGTAAGGTTAATGACATAACATCCAAACATAGGGTTGACAACGTAAGGTTGAACATAAATGTAGGGTTCATGTTACTTTCTTCAAATGTAAGATTGATCATAAACGTAGGGTTGATCATCCATACATTTTCTTCAACATTCAAACGTACGGTAAAAGATCCATACTTTTACATGATCCGTACTTTTCTAAGAACGTAAGGTTGTTTAAAAAAGTAAGGTTGATGAACCATACTTTTGAGAAACAAACGTAGCGTTTAATATTTACATACGGTTCTCCTTCCATACTTTTCTGATAACCCAAACGTAAGGTTCCTTCCTAACACAAGGTTCTTCTTCCATACTTTTCTTATAACGTATGGTTTATTAACCATACTTTTCTCTTATCTCATAAAGTATACATGCATTTCATCCTTACGCTACATTTATCCACGTAGGGTATGAACAATGATTCTAGGACATGCTAAAGCAGATTCCGACTAAGTAACACATGAACAGTGATTCCAGAACACGCTAAATACGAATACTTTAACAATAAATTCCCATAATTTCAAGAGTAAAATAAAATATTAAATTCCTGAAAAATACTAAATAAAATCATTAGAAAATAATTAAAGGTATTTGTGAGCATCAAAATTATCATAAAGAGATAGAGTATTATTTTCTATAATCTCCCCCTTTAAATAACATTATTATGTATTGTTGAAAACAATACTTTGCTCAACAATCTCCCCCTTTTTGATGATCACAAAACCCATAAAATAATAAGACTAATTAAATGAAATTAACTTTCAAAATTAGTTACATAAAGTTATAGAATTTTGAGAGGATAAAACAATATTTAATTTTAACAAGATCATTCCAATAAATATAAATTTATCCCCCTTCATAAAAGTTTCTAGTTTTATCCAAATTTCTCCTATAAAAACTTAAAATAGTTTTCTATATAAATCCAAAACATTAAATATACAGGAAATCATTTAAATAAGGTTTTTTTAAAAATAAAATGTTGTGTTTATCTAAATTTCTCTCCCTTTTTGTGATATCAAAAAGAATGATAAATTATGGATTTGAACACATTTAATATTGCACTGAACTGTAGGTAATTGCTATTATTAACTATTTATCAATAATTAAATCTGAAGTACTAGCATATAAAATTAAAGATAGTAAAACAAATAGAAAGAATCAAATAGAAAATGGAGAAAATTTTCATTCAAAAACAGCAGTATTTACATGATAATGATATACATAGGAATCAAGGTTTGGGTGAGGTAGGAAATAGGTTCTATCTCCTCTAAATTGTAGAATTGATTTCTATGAACTATTCTCTGAGTCTCTTCATCATCCCATCTCCAAGTTTGATTAAGAGCTCTCTGTTCTCCTGATTCATATGAATATCCTTTATTAAATTGACTCTGAAAAACTCATGCATCCTTTCCTCATTTTCTATAAACACCGACAGCTTCTCTGACAACTGATTTAATAGTGTTCTGATTGGTGTCTCATTAGATGTTAGTTGATCCACTAAAAATTTCTAATTGTACAGTAACAATGATAATGGAGCATTGTTACATTGAAGATCTTTTATCCTGTCATTCATGTTTCTCATCATGGTTGTGATAGCTTGAAATATTCTAATCAAATCAGGTGAAGTGCCTGATCCACAAGCAGCATTATTTGAAACTGATGCAAATTGGTTCTCCATAAACAATTTTAGATCTGATAAACTTGTCTTCATAACGATTTTAGATTTCAACTTGTCAACTGCATTCAACATATCCTCTTTAAACATTTAAACTTCTTACCATGAGACTGTACTCTCCATTAGCTTTTGAAATCTCAATTGTTTTAAGTCTAAGGCATTTCTCAGAGTGACATTATCAGATTCCAACTGAGATACCTTTTTGTACGGTTCTTTATCTTCTTTCTTTCTTGAATCAGAGCCACCCTGTGCTTGATTCTTCTCAGGCTTTGGATGATGCAGCAGTACCCAAGGTAATGATTAGGCATCAGATTTTTCTTTCTCTTTGTCCTAAGTAGGTTGGTCCAAAGATTTTTCTTTAGAGTGTGCAGACTCTTCCATAGAAAAGTATTCTTGAAGTACTTCTGTGTGAGCTTTAGAAGAATGCTCATCACAAACATCAGCATCTTTTTCTGCCACTGGAATATCGAGAACAATATTTTCAGGATTTTCTTGAGGTCTGGCCACTTCCTCATCATGCTCTGCCTCCTTATCTTGGTTCTGTTGAAGTGTAACTTCAACATCAGCTACAATATTTTCCTGATTTCCCCTTTGAGACTCTTCTTGAACTCCTGATCCCTATACTGGTGCTATCCTTTCACTTACATCTTCCCTGGTCTTATTAATAGAAGTTTCTCTTAAAAAAGTATAAGAAAATAAATATTCTGTTGTTTCCAATGAAGGGGAAGTAATTTCCTCATTAACAAGTCTTGTTCTTCGATATTGAAGTCCCTTCTGACTTATTTCTTCCTCAGCATCTTCCACTTCAAATCAGATCCTTCTTGCTACATTGCTGACTCTTGATTCAGCTTGTCCCTCCTTGGACTTAGCAGGTTGATACTGAGCACTCTCTGAGTCATCCTCAGCTCCTACTGGAAAAATTTTTCCTTTAATGGTGCTCCATAAATTTCTAATTTTTCTTAGAGTTCTAGCATTAAACATATTACTATGATGACTGTGTACTTGGGAATCCACTAATCTGACCATGTCCTTCTTAAGCAACAACTTGGAAATAAATCGAACGAAAGGGTAAAAGTTTATCCGGGCATCACTTTGAAAACATTAATTGAGGTACCTTACCATGTTCCTTTGGAAGTTTAATTTTATATCGCTTAATATAAGATACATTATGTACATATCAGGGTACACAATCTTTTCCATTTCTGCCATTCTGGGAGCTATTCCAGTCTGAAAAAATTTAACCAGGATCTTCTGATCCGGTTCTAAATCTTTCACCATCATTTTCTTAATAGTAGATGTTCCAAACAAAAACGACATAATGTCCTCATATTTATGCACAACATCTCGTATGTTATTCAAATCAAAGTGAAAAACACCCACATGAGGGCAGTTGAGAATCTGACCAATTTCTACTGATGAGATTGAGAATCCATATCCTCTATCTTAGCCATCATACTATCCTCAGTATCCCCCAGACTAAACTGTAAATATTTGAAGAAGTATCTAAGTTCTACCTCATACAAAAATTCTATATTTTCACTGTTGAATGTCTGTTCAAGGTTCTGAAATGATAGCGCTTGTTTCAACAGTAGATTTGTCTGAAATAACCAGTCAAGATCGATTTCATTGCCCTATAAGATCTTTATTCCTTCAGAGCTTTGTCTCTTGGAATTGCATGGCTCAGATTCACTGGATCTTTTATTCCTTACCATCTCTGCGAGAGTCTCTGATGTTTTAGAGATTAGGGTTTCAGAGGTTCAAACGTTAGGGTTCAAGAGCAGAGGTGCAGTTTGTGGATTCGAAAAGGTTTCAATAGAAATGAAACAGTTTATAAGTCGAAAGGGTTTTTGACAACCTTGATTCCTTTGTTTTTAATAATCATTACATATATTTAAAAATAAATAAAATAGATTACATGGATAAAAGAAACTTATTCTGTTTAAAAAAATTAAAGAAGAATTAAAATAAATAACTAGAATTGTAAAATAAAATTTTATTTAAAATTAAATAAACCTAACTCCCCCTTAATAAAATCAAACATTGCAGTGGGAAGTGGTTTAGTAAAAATATCTGCTAATTGAATTTCTATATTTATAAATTATAAAAATATATCCTTTTTAATAACATGATCTCTTAAAAAGTGATGCCTTATATCAATGTGCTTAGTTCTAGAATGACTAATAGGATTTTTTGAAATATTAATTGCACTTGTATTATCACATAAAATAGGTGTATTATTAAAATTGAATCCAAAGTCCATAAGAGTGTTTTTCATCCCCAACACTTGTGCGCATCAACTACCAGAAAAACACATTCTGCCTCGGCTGTTGACATGGCAACTGAATGTTGTTTCTTACTAGACCATGACACCAAAGAATTTCCTAAAAAGTGACATGTTCCCGATGTTATTTTCCTATCTAATCTACAACTTACAAAGTCTGCATCTGAATATGAAATCAAATTAAAATCATAAGTTTTAGAATAAAGTAAATATTGAAAAATAGTTTCTTTTAAATATATAATTTTTTTTGACAACAATTAAATGAGATTCTTTTGGATTTGATTGAAATCTTGCACAAAGACATACTGAATACATTATATCTGGCCTGCTAGCAGTAAGATATAACAAACTACCAATCATACCTCTATATAACTTGTTGTCAACTGATTTTCCAGTTTTATCCAAATCAAGTTTTATATTAGTACACATAGGAGTTGTAAATGACTTTCTGTTTTCAAGTCCAAATTTCTTAAGTAAATCAGTAATGTATTATCTTTGATTCAAAACATTTCCAAAATATTTTTTATAAATTTTAAGTCCTAAAAAGAAATTTAATTCTCCCATCATACTCATTTCAAATTCTTTTTTCATTAACTTTGAAAACTCATGAAAAAGGGTTTTATTATTTGATCCAAAAATTACATCATCAACATAAATTTGAACCAATAAAATATTATTTTTTACAGTCTTCTTAAAGAGTGTTAGTTCTTCCAAACCAACAGTAATGTTATTTTTCAAAAGAAAAGAACTTAATCTTTCATACCAAGCTCTGGGTAATTGTTTAAGGCCATAAAGAGATTTAGTAAGTTTAAATACAGAATTAGGTTTTTGAGAGTTTTCAAAACCAAGAGGTTGCTCAACATAAACTTCCTCCATTAAATAACCATTTAAAAAGGCAGATTTAACATCCATCTCAAATAATTTAAAATTCATATAAGTTTCATAGGCTAAAAGGATTCTAATGGATTCTAACCTAGCTACAAGTGCAAAAGTCTCATCATAATCTATTCCTTCTTTCTGATTATATCCTTTTGCAATTAATGTTTCTTTATTTCTAGTTATTGTGCCTTGGTCATCCTGTTTATTTCTAAAGACCCATTTAGTTCCTATTATTGGATAATTCTGAGGTCTTTCCACTAATTTCCAAAATTCATTTCTTTTAAACTGGTTTAATTCATCTTGCATTGCTATTACCCAGCTTTCATAATATAAAGCTTCTTCTATAGTCTTGGGTTCTTGTTGAGATAGGAAGGTTGAGAATTCCACTAGTTTTCCTAAGTTTCTTCTAGTTTGAATTCCTGTTTCTAAGTCACCTATCACAGTTTCTAAAGGGTGATTCTTTAGGGTTCTAGACAGTCTAGGAAATAAACTTATAGGTTCTTCAGTATCATGTTCTTCTGAACTGGAATGAATTTCTTTTATATCTTTTTCAAAATCATTCTTTAAGTTCTCAAGTCACATGTTATCATTAGAGTCAGGTTCATCCATTTGATCTATCTTTTTCTCAAAGGGATCAGATTCATTAAATTTCACATGAACTGATTCTTCAACAATCCTTGAATTTTTTATTATAGTCTCTATAAGGTTTGGAGGTAGCAAAATATCCTAATAAAATACCTTCATCAGATTTTGAATCGAACTTACCAAGATTATATTTGGTGTTAAAGATATAGACCGTGCATCCAAAAACTTTAAAGTAATTTAGTTTAGGTTTTCTATTATTCCATAGTTCATAGGGTGTATTTTTCAAAATAGGTCTAATTAAAACTCTATTAATTATATAGAAAACTGTATTTACAGCTTCTACCCAAAAATATATAGGTAGGCTATATTCATTTAACATAGTTCTAGATATTTCTTGAATTGTTCTATTTCTTCTTTATACAATCTCATTCTGTTAAGGTGTTCTTGGTGTAGAGAAGGTATGTTTAATACCCATGTTTGAGCAAAAGGAATTAAATTCTTGATTATCAAATTCTCCACCATGATCACTTCTCAATGAGATTATATTAAAACCCTTTTCATTTTGAACATATTTTCATAAACTTTCAAATAAAGTAAAAGCTTCATTTTTAAATTTCAAAAAGAAAATCCAAGAAAATCTTGAATAATAATAAAATAATACAAAAACATATAATTTACCAGCTAATCTTGCTACTCTTGAAGGTCTAAAGAAATCCATATGGATAAGTTCTAGAGGTTTAGTTGTAGCAACTTTATTAATAGATTTGAATGATGATTTGTGTTGCTTTCCAAGTTGGCATGCATCACATAATCTGTCACTTTCAAATTTGTGACTAGGTAAATCCGAAACTAGATGTTTCTTAGATAATTTATGTAAAAAATATACATTGAAATGTCCAAGTCTCCTATGCCAGATCCAAGATTCACTTAATTTAGCAGTCAAGCACTTTACTTGTTGTTTACATAAGGAATTTAAATCCAAAGTATAGACATTATCAGTTCTTGGTGCCTTAAATTTAAACATTTTATCTTTAGAAATAGTACAACAATTGTTAGTAAAATCAACAGTATATCCATCATCACAAAGTCGAGAGATACTTATCAGGTTGTGTTTTAATACTTTTATATAAAGTACTTTGTTGATTGCGACTGTTTTTGGATCTTTAATAGTTCCAATACCAATGATTTTTCCTTTGGAATTGTCACCAAATGTGACAAGTCCTCCTTCCCTTTGAGTGAGTGAAGAAAAATTCATTGAGTTTCTACTCATATGTCTTGAGAAGCTACTGTCCATGCACCATATATCTTTTCTACTCTGGTGTCCTGCTACCTGCAAAGACATTCAAACAAATTGCTTTGGTACCCATATTTTGTTGGGTCCAGGGTTGTTATCCAGAAATGATCTGGGTATCCATATTTGCTTTGTTATTTTAAAATCATCTGAGTCATATAAGTCTTTTGAAACATAGGCTTTCTTAATACCACAGATTTGAGGTTGTCTTAAGAAACATTTTTTTAGCTATATGTCCCTTTGTCCCACAAAAGTTACAATTAACCCTTTTAGAGCTAGGAACAAAATAATTTTTATATGGATTAGGTTTTTCTCCTTTACTAAAAATTTCAAATCTCTCCTTTTTAATGGTAGTTTTTCCAAGAATTTCATTTAATGAATTCTCTCCTTTTGTAAAAACCAATAAAGCCTGTTTGTAAGATTCTACTTCATCCTATAGTGTTTTTATTCTTGATTCAAAATTAATATAGTTAGTATTAATAAAATTGTATTTATCAGTTAATTCCTTATGTTGTTTCAAAATTTTATCTCTTTCATCTGAAATATCTTTATGTATGTTTTTAGTGACTTATGTTTCTTAAATAGCAAGTCATATCTTTCTTCAAGAATATTGCAGTAGGCTTCAAGTTTGTTATTTGTGTAGCTTGATTCAGAACTTGATTCATTATTTGAGTCAGAGGAGTAATATGAGTGTACCTCATCGGTTTCTACCATTAAACACATCTTTGATTTTTATATTAGCTTCTTCTTTCTCTAAGATTGATTCAGGAGAGATACTAGAGTTTTCAGATACACTCCAAGTGGCTTTCATAGCTTTCTTGTCTTTTTGCTCATAGTTATTCCTTTTGAAAAATTTCTTCTTCTTTGCATCTATTAATTGCGGGCAGTCTGGTCTGATATGACCCATCTTCTTGCATTTATAGCATCTTACTTCCTTATCATCTCTCTTAAAGGATTTTTTGAAGGATCTTTTCTTGGTGTATAATTTTCTAAATTTTCTAGCTAGCTGAGCCAATTCTTCATCTTTGTTTGATGAGTTAGAGCTCTCTGATTTAGCTTTGACTTCTCTACTTTTCATATTTATACTTCTGCTCTGTGATGATGATTTCAGGGAAGTACCTTCTCTTTTGATAAGAACTTTATGATCATTAGATTCATCCTCCATCTCAGCTTCATACATCATTAATGTTCCAATCAGTTCTCTCATGGTTAAATCTTTGATAGGCATCGACTGTCTGATTACTGCAGAGATTCCATTCCATTTTGTAGGCAGTACTCTCAATACTTTTAAAGCTTGATCAACTTTATTAATGGGATCTCCCAAGGCAGTTATGTTATTGACAATCTCTATCAATCTTCCATTTATTTGAGTAATACTTTCACCTTCAACCATTCTGAATGTATCAAATTTCAATTTGGCATTGCATATCTCATTTTTCTCACATTATCTGTTCCTTCATATGACACAACTATTGTTTTCCATATCTCATATACTGTAGGGCACTGAGATACTCTGTTAAATTCATCAGGTCCTAGAACACATATAATTGCATTCATTTCCTTGGAATTCATATCATATTCTACTTCAGTAGCTGTACTTCATATTTCAGGTTTTTCTGGTATTTCATATGGAGTCAGAATCTTAGAATAGACTCTGTATCCAAGATTTTTCAGATAGATAATCATTCGAGACTTCCATCATCCATAATTTTCTCCATTGAAGTACGGTTCTCTAACCATAGACATTCCCTCTCTTGTATTAGTTATGATGATCAGTTGTATAATCTTTAAATGCTTCTAGCTTGCTAAGGCTCTATCAGAAGCTCCACCTCTGATACCAATTGTTGGATCTTGAATATACAGATCATACACAAGAGGGGGGGGGGTGAATTGTGTCTTTCAGATTTTTCATTAACTCTTCAATTGAATGAGTTTTGTCCTCTATGCTTTATCAGATTTGATCATGCAAAAGAATAAGTAAAAGCAGGTACACATAGATGTATAGTGGTTCGGGGAACATAATGCCCCTAGTCCACTCCACCAACGCTCTACTACACGAGCTTAGTGATTTTGACTATCTGGTTCTTGTTTCAACAGACTGGTTCACAACTGAGTATAGGCAGTTGACACCTTTACAGTCCAAGGAAAAACAAAGCCTTCTGGTTCAAACACGAACCTACACAGCTTAGTACGAGAAGCTAGTCACACAAGAATAGAAAGAAAATATTTTCGTATTTTGAAAATACTTTCCAGATGTTATTCACAATTGCAAAAACATGAAATTGATAGCAGATGGATCGTCGTCTCTAGAAATATGGGTTTTCAAGACGAAGCAGTTCTGAGTCGATTCAGTTGCAGTAGATATAGAAATATAATTCACAACTTCACCAGTAGTAGATCTACAGTAGATATTCGATGTAGAACTAGTAAATATTCTATCAATTTCCTTCTTCTTCTTAAAATAAACAAATCTTTGATGCTCCTTTTGAATCAAAAAAACGAAGTGCTTTTTGTAGTCTCTTTTTCCACCTTTTTTTGAATAATCGATTGATCACCACACACTCGTGTCTGGTGTTTTTAGAGAAAACATATATAATAAAGCAGAGTATATCCCCTGCAAATTTAGATCCATAAAAGTCGCCTTTTGATTCGCGATATTCAAAAATTTGAATTTACAGATTAGTTGTAACTTCCAGGAAGACTTGGCATAAAATGCTCAATTTAATACGATCTTTAATCCATTGACAAAATGGATTTGAATCGGTCAAATTCATATTTTAAAATCGAATTTAAATCCGGCTTGAAATCCGCCTAATAATTAGCTTGCTAACTGTTGCATAAAAATATCGTCTGTCAAAATTTCCGACGCCAAACGTAAGGTTGATGACATGACCTCCAAACGTATGGTTGACAATGTAAGGTTGAACATAAAGGTAGGGTTCATGTTCCTTTCTTCAAACATAAAATTGATCATAAATTTAGGGTTGATCATCCATAATTTTTATTCAACTTTCAAACGTATGGTAAAAGATCCATACTTTTACTTGATCCTTACTTCTCCAAGAACATATGGTTGTTTACAAAAGTAAGGTTGATGAACCATAATTTTGAGAAAAAAAACGTAATGTTTAATATTTACGTACGGTTATCCTTCCTTACTTTTATGATAACCCAAACGTGAGGTTCCTTCCTAACGTAAGGTTCTTCTTCTATAATTTGCTGATAATGTATGGTTGATTAACCATACTTTTCTCTTATCTCAAAAAGTATACACATTTTTCATCCTTACGCTACGTTTATCCACGTAGGGTATGAACATTGATTCCAGGACACGCTAAAGCAGATTCCGACTAAGTAACACATGAACAGTGATTCCAGAACACGCTAAATACGAATACTTTAACAATAAATTCCCATAATTTCAAGAGTAAAATAAAATATTAAATTCCTGAAAAATACTAAATAAAATCATTAGAAAATAATTAAAGGTATTTGTGAGCATCAAAATTATCATAAAGAGATAGAGTATTATTTTCTATAATCTCCCCCTTTAAATAACATTATTATGTATTGTTGAAAACAATACATTTCTCAACAATTTTTATATGTGAAGCTCTCCCGGCTTGAAAGAGATTGATCTGTAACCCAATTCTCTCATTATGAGTCCCTCAAAGAGGAATATAAGGTGAATAAATCCACTTATAAATGATATAAAAATCTATGCAGAGAATCCCAAAATTTCTGAAAAACACTAGACAAGATGTTCAACCTTCCATGGCTCAGATCTTATTGGTAGGATGAGTGGAGGAATAATTGAGTGAGACTAAGTTTATATACTCTCTACGATCACTCCCAGGTCAACTTTAACATGGGAAACATTTCCCTTTCTATGAATACAATCATTTGAACCATTGAAGAGAGGGATAAATCTACAGTAGTCACTATTATCGAATGTATATGTATTAGGAGAACTATCAATCATAGGTTTTTGATCCTTCAATCCATCCACCATGTTATTATGGGAATCAAATAATCCTTAAGAAAGAAATTTTCTCACCATCGTATGCGTATTTGAAGAAGTCGAAAGAGCAATGCCCTAGATTCCATTAAAAAGTAGAGAGAGAAGCCCTCTTCCACTCGTAATTATTATCTTATATATAATAGTTTCATATATATATATATATATATCATTTCAATAAATAATTTTTTTTTCATATTAAATAATTAATTAATTTTTTTTATTATTGTATATGTAAAATCATTTCAATAAAAATTTGTGTGAAAATAATTATTTATAAAACACAATATGATCATTTTGTCTTCTATTAATAGGAATAAAATTCATGATTATTGAACCCACATGTATGAACTAAAATTTTAATATTATATGTGTTTTGTAGTCTATTATGTTAAATTTCAATGGAAAAATATTTTAAATAAGTAGTCCATTAATGGATTCATACGAATTATACACCCCCAATATTGATTTTGGACTATAATGACTGTTTTTTATTGGTCAAAATGATTAAAATTATGGTAATGAAAATTTCCAATTATAGAAATAAAAAATTTAAACATGAAAATTAAAATTAAAAATTATAAAAAATTAAAAAATCTGAAAAAATATAAAGGTAATGTTGTTTTTAATTATTAAGATATAAAATTTATGACTATGGATAATTTTACTATGAGAATAATATGTGATGAGAAATTCCATAATTAATATGAGGTACGGGTGGACCAAAAATATATCCATGTTTAAGGGAAATAAAATAAAAGCATAATAAAAAATATGATTAAAAATAGAGGATTTGATAATGCTATAGTTTTTAGGGGAGAAAATAATATGATAATATAATGAAAAAAATTCAATGTATATGGGTATTTTATGAGTGAATAACTCCTAAACAGTTCCATGAATAGTAGAAGACTTCGATAAAAAATGTAGTTTAGTCATTTGAAGTGGTAGATATAATGCCTAAAACACACCCTAAAAGATGTAAACTCTCTATACCACTAAATATATAATAAATATCAAATATAAGAATTTCAATAATATAATGGTAAATAATAAGGAAGTCCCTAAATTTTATTATAAACTGATGATAAAGAGATAAATATATTAATTTTTTTTAAAAACATATAAACTACTAACATAATGTAATTGATTAAAATTCAATGTATAATTGTAAAAATAATAAGATAAAGGATTATTGTTATCAATTTTATATCCCAAATAGTGTGATGGAATATAATTTTTCTATAAATAAAGACATCAAAAATCTTTAATAGATCATTGACTAAGAGACTATGTAGTAATTTCAATTCAATATTCTAATAAACAAAAATATACCATTCATTAAATGTTTTTTATAGAATTTTTTTCTTAATGTTTCTTAATTTTATAGTCACAAAAGTAGGATCACATAATATGAATGGTAGACCTATTTCATCATATAAATATATGGATACCTGACATCATTATATTTATTTAATTAATATTTCTTACATTAATATGGAATAAATTGTATTTAAATTATATTGAGTTCCCTCATTTTAAATATAATTATGTAATAAACGTTTATGGTTAATTATAATGGCAGAGTGTCAATGAAGACAAAAAATTTGTATACACTAACATGATTTAGTATTACTTATGATTTTTTATTGTTAGTACGTATATGTATGCAATGATAAGACCAATAAAAATTAAAATTTCCCTAGATACATTGGATATGGTTATGAGTTAAGTTATTATTTCAATCGATTACCCTTTAGAAAAAAAATTAATCCATTACTCGAGTAACTATTACCTATTACGAAAAATTACAATATCTTATACATTGTAAACCTATAATGTATGCCTTTAATTTTTATATGGACAGAGACTGTTTTAATAAATTAATTATTTAACTATAGTTTTAACAAGTTATGTCGGGATTCAAATGAAAATTATGTTAGAGTCATTATGAGTTATGTCCTATTGAGTTTTATTTTTTCCAATTTAAATGAAAAATATTTTTTTTCAATTTATATAAATGTACAATAAATTTATAAAATAAAATTTCAAAAAATTATTATAAAATTATTTCAAGGATAAATTATAAAATGATAATTCAATGTTAACTGTTGATATGAAACTATAATAAGGTTATGAAAATATAGAACGTTCCAATAATATTTTTTTTAATTCTATTGAGAAGTTAAAAAATAAACAATATTTAAATACCAACCTTATATGATTCACTACATCATTTTATACAATATTATTATTTTGAAAAAGAATAAACTTTATTATAAGGTATATAATGATGATAATGATTTCATGGATTAGAAAATGGTGAAATGAAATAATGTTATAGGTTTTTTGGTTTCTAATTTTTTAATATTGAATTTAAAATTAGTTGTATTCAATGAAATATATTGGTAGAAAAATATTTTTTGCTAATGGGTTACCCTTGGCTGGAAATGTGAAGCATGAAATCTACCAATGAAATGTTTTAGTTAGAAAATATCATTGTAAAAACATAATGTTTTTTCATTGGGAATATTGTACTTATAATCATTATATTAAAAGTTAAGGTGTTGTAATTCCAAAAAAGGAATTTCAATATTTAAGAAAAAAATTAAAATATTTATTCAAATGTTAACTATAATTTTTAACATTATTTTAAAAATTTAAAAATAAATGTAAATCTCTAAGGTAAATTCTATGAAATTTTAAAATAATTTTATTTCAGTATATTATTTTTTATATTTCCATTACATTTGAAAAAGAAATGTTTATTTTCAACTATAATATTAAAATTTTCTCAAATATATAAAATTAAATGTTAAGTATTTCCAATGTATTAATATAGTACCACCTCATATTATACCACATTTTATTTCCATTTAACATTTTTATTGAGGAATAATAGTTAACCAATGTACTGTAATAAATAAATAAGAATTTTTTATATTATAATTTCATATAAAAAACATGTAATTCATCAAATACATCAACTTGTAATACTTTGTAAAATTTTAGTTGTTATTTTATTTTATTTTAATCCATTTTTTTACTAAAATAGATGAATATGGTTCAGAATCATAAAATATTAATGGTAGATTAGGACACTGAAATAGAAGTATCTGTACCTAAACAATAGATAATATTTAGTTTCAAGTCAATAATTCATTCTCATTAATTGTGGGAACATTTTAGGTTTTAATTTTTAAATAATTATGTAATAACTCATAAATAAAAACCATATAATACATAGGGGACACTTCCATTCAATAACCATTGTATCCATAATATGAAAATATAAATATAAATCATGATTTATTTTAATGAAAAGTGTTCATGACATTCAAAATTTTTTCTTCTTTTCACATAACCATCCTCATGCCCTTATGAAATCAA
The DNA here is from genome assembly GCA_963277665.1 of Viscum album. Taxonomy (NCBI): domain Eukaryota; kingdom Viridiplantae; phylum Streptophyta; class Magnoliopsida; order Santalales; family Viscaceae; genus Viscum; species Viscum album. Next base: position 457,806,185 of record OY728141.1, on the reverse strand, counting down.
TTTTAGAACATTTTATGAGGATAACAAGATTATAAAGGAATAATTTTTTTTGTAAAATGTTAGAGCAGTGAAAAAAATTAAAACCCATTAAAAACATCATTAACATATACCCTTGTACCTAGAAATGTAATCATATTTATTTAAAAAATAATTTACCATATCCTTTGAAAATTAAGGATTTCCATGAAAAACATCAGAAATCATATGAAATTAATGTTGGTTCCTTAGAAAAAAACTCATAGATCCTTAACTAAAACATTATAAATTGAGATAATAATATGACCAAATCCAAATATAATTCTCTTCAAAACATAGTCACTACATAATGTATTGGAGCACAATCTAGGTTCACCCATTGTATAAGATATAACAGGATCAAAAAATGATATCTAGAAGAACCCATCATATTATATATATTAAGATCACCCATGAGATATAATCTAGCTCAACCAATCATATAAAAAATTTATATGGAAAATATCCCAAATAACATATTTTAATCTTTTAACCTTTCATCATAAAACCCTTAAGAAATGATTTTTAATCCATATTAAAAACACCTTCATGTATCTGAATTCTATTTTTTATTAAAAAATAATTTTTAACACCAAAATACATAAAAATATTGTTTTTAAAATATAAAACATGTTGTTTTGTAAAGAAGATCAAATATAATATAATTATTATGAAATCAAGAAAATATATTATCAATTTATATGTTAACATAAAAAATTTCTTTTATCATTTGTATAAAAAGTAAAAAATTCCATAAAAATATTTATATTTTGAAAAAAAATAAAAAAAATAAAAATATTTACATTAAAAAATTTCATGTGAATTTAATTACTCTCATAGAATCATTTTAAAAACATGGACATTGATGAAAAATTGAGTTAAATGGAAACCAATAAAATTGGAATTTTTAAATTAAATATCCTTTATCATCATCAATTATAAATTTTTATTAAATAGGGAAAAGTACCACCAGATAAAAAACAGAAAGCTCCAAAGGTCCGAAAACCCAAGAAAGGTCTATGGGGGTCTAAAGTAATGAAGACCAAGCTCATCACCTCTAATTAGATTCGCCCCTTCAGGTTTAAAAAAGTGGGATCTAGGGAAGAAAATAATACCAGGGCGTTGATCCATAACATCCATTGATGTGAGATGATATGCAACCTTGTTCCCTTCCCTCCACGTGTGCACCACCGATGTATTGTTGCCAAGAATGGATTTACAGTTTCTGATGATGTAAACAATTGACCATGGAGTAAAAAAATTGCCATGCATGGAGTCATGTATAAAGTTAGAATCAGTCTCCACCTGAAAGAGATCCATATTCTCTTATTGGTATAACTGCAAAACTATGAAAATCGCGTAAGCTTCAGATTGTATAGACTTCCCTAGTCCATAGAAAGTAGAAAACACCAGAAGGACACTGCACCTAAAATCCCAAACCACACCTCTGCTGCAGATGATCCCATCCTTGTACGAGCTGTCCACATTAAGCTTGAGACTAGAAAAAGGAGGGTTCCATCAAACCCATTGTCCTCTATTTCCTCTACAACCAAAATTGTCTAGAGAAACGCTGCTTTGCAAGAATCTTAGAGAAGGCGCATCTCGCCAGTTTTTTATACTAGAAACCATATCCAGCAGAAGTGACCTGGTTCTCATGATAATGGATCGACTAGAAGAGGTAATGACTTCATACGTGGTCCAGTTTCTAGCTTTCCAGATACACCAATAGGCTATATTCAAAATGATCAGCTTTATAAGTCTTTTCATTGTTGAGTTATTCATTCCAAAGAACCACCATTCTAGAGAAGATCCATCCAGATTAGTAGTATAATGCAACACTGAAAAATCACCAAATAATCTCCAAATCTCCTTAGGCCATTCACTATCAAAAAAGAGGTTATTCGTAGACTCCTCTTGATTCCTCGTACAATAGTGGAATTTGGAGGGGAGATTGATACCCAACTTCTTGATCCAATCAATGGTCGGAACAACCTGATTCTTGATTCTCCAAGTCAGAAAGTTATATTTTATTGGAATATTCCTACTCCATACAATACAATTCCAAAAATCCGACTATTACTGAGGGAAAAGAGTCCTCCAAATATCTTTTGACGTGAAGAACCACTAGGTGGAGGGTGTAAACACACACCTATCCTGTTCAGAATTGATGGAGATGAGATCAAAAATTCCCCGTTGATCTTTATCCAAAACTGCATTCAGAAAAATCCATGATGCGTACTGGCCTCCTTGAACATAATCTGAGGAACAAGACACCCCAAGAATCCAAGCAAGGATCCCACCCAATTATGATTCCAGAAAAGTATGTTCCCCTCATCAAAAATCCACCAAGAGTAACCACGGAGGGTCAGGATGATCAAGGAGATCATCATCCAGAAAGGGGACCCATGGGCACCCCTAGAAGTGCCCATAGTATTTGCAGACATGATTTTTCCCCAGAGAGTACTCTTCTCCACAACCTCTCATGCCATCCTCGCATTCATACAGGGCATGGTGTTTGAAAGATTCCAAACATTGATCCCTCCTTCGTGGATAGGTCTCACCATCCTCATCCATGAGGACTAGTGATGCTTGCTTTTGGATAAACCATCCCAGATGAATCGCGCCATAATTTTATCAATTATAACGATGACCCCCTTAGGCACTTTAATGGACGATGGATCATGGATATGAATTCTAGATAAGATGCTATTGATAAGGGTAATCCAACCCCCAAAGTATAGATAGTTATTCTTCCAATTTAGAACACGACTTGTAATTATGCTCACTATTAGATCAAAGTCTTTAATGCAGGTTCTTCCAGAGGAAATTGGGGCACCGAGGTAATCTAAAGGAAAGGATCCTTTCTGAATGTTAAGCTCATTTCACAAAGAAGAGACCCAACCAGTTCCACATTTATTAGAAATGTAAATGTTTCTCTTAGATCTGTTAATGATCTGGCCACTCCAGGAACAATATTCATCCAAATACCTATTGATCCCATGGGCCAAACTCTTTCTAGAATTTTTGAAAAAGATAGAGTCATCTAAAAACATCATATGAGAGATAGAGGGAAGATTCAATTTCCTGCGAAAGGGAAGAATATCTCCAGAAGAAACTCTCCTGTTGATCAGCCGGTTGAGCATGTCCTGCATCAAGATGAAAATTATAGGGGAGAGTGGGTCACCTTGCTTTATCCCACAGGTAGGTTTGAAAATAACATAAAATTTTCCCATGAAAGACACAACCAACCAGGAATAGTGAACAAATATGAAGATAAGCTCTATAGAGTAGTCAGATAAGCCCATATTCGAAATCAACATATTAATGAAGCTCCATTCGATCCTGTCATAGGACTTATTCATATCCACATTGATTTCCATATCTGATCCATGAGTTTTGAGATTATTGTCTCTAAGAATTTCTTGTGTTAGGGATATAGCCTCCTGAATCAACTAGCCTCTAACAAACCCATGTTTCTCCAGTGAAACCCATCTAGGATTATATTTTGAGATCCACGATTTGATAATGCTCGAGAGGATTTTTTAGGGGAAGTTACACATTCCCACTGGCCTGTAGTGATTAATAGAGTATTGGTCTTTAATATTTAAAAACATGACAAGAGTATAGGCACATGCAATTCTAGGAAGATGACCACCATGGAAAAATTCCTAAATGGCCGCCATAATGTCCCCCTTCACCACATCCGAGGACCCCCTATAGAACAAACCAGAGAAACCATCAGCCCCTGGGGCACTATATACCTTTAGCTTTGTCATGGCCGTAAACACATCCTCCTCCTTAGGAATGGACTCAAAGAGAGTATTGTTTTCAATGGAAGCCTAGTTGGGAATCTCCTCCAAAAGCTCTATGCTCCCCCTCAGATAGATGTTCATCATGCTGGAGTTAGGACCCGCCAAAATATTTTGAAAGAAAGAAAGAGCCAAATTGCCAACCACATATTTATCATTAGAGTAAGATCTATCCTCCACAATAATATTTGGTTCAACCAAATGACTCCTCTCCCTAATACATGAATGAAAAAAGGATGTATTATTCTCACCTTCTTGCATCCATTTCACCCTTGATTTGTCCCTAGCCATGAATTCCTATTTGAGAATATGATCTGCCCGGATGGATTTCTTATTTGAGAGATCATAAAAAACTGAGTCATCCCATTCTTCCTCTAGGATGAAGTCCTGGGTCTCCACTTCTTTCTTAAGGTTGTTAAAGTCCTGGTCACTATTAGGAATTACTTTCGCCCAACTCTGCAGCTGGTGTTTAAGACGACATAATTTACTATGGATGGAAAACCAGGAATATCCCTGAGTCAATTCTTCCCACACCTCCCGCACAAGATGGTGAAACCCTGAAATGTTGATCCAGTATTCTGAAAACCTAAATCATTCGCTCCCAGTTTTGCTGTCAACCAAAGACACTAACATCGGTGAATGATCAGAAATACCATGTACCATATGGTCCACCATCACCTCTAAATATTTGGATATGGTATGACAGTTGGCCAAACATCGATCAATACGAATCCAGCAGTGCTTATTGACTTTCTGTTTATTACACCAGGTGAAGCGATCCCCATAGTACCCCATGTGCAACAGCCCCTTTCAGCCATGAAATGAGAAAAGTCAAGGCTAGAAACCTGAGGTAAAGAACCCCTACCATGCTTCTCCTCCGGGACAACGATGATGTTGAAGTTTCCACCTATGATCGAGGGACAACTCTCCAGATCGAATTCATTGAGACCATGCCACAAATTTTGTCTTCGTTATGCATCACAGATCCCATACACAAAAGAACAAAAGAGAGATTCAGTCACAGTGGTTACATTCACCATAATAAATTGGTCACCTGCTTGAACCAAATCCACATTGGTCTCCTTACTCTAGAAGATCTAAATGTGCTGGTTGATCAGATCAGTATGCATGGCTGCATGCATCTGAATTTTTTGAGTAAACAGATTAATTTTATCTGGATGTTGTTTATGCTCCAATACCACCAAAATAACAACCTTCTTATTCTTGAACTCCATGGCTAGAAAATCAGTTTTCACCTAGGCTCCAATGCCACGAGTGTTCCAAATTAGGATGGGTATCATTGAAATGTTGAGTGCCTGGTATTGGCCCCAAGCGATATGGCCTTCACACTATGAGAATAAGATCACTCATTGATAAATTTGTACCGAGCTCTCATACAGACTCTAGATCTAGATGATTGATAAGTTCCGACCAAAGAAGACAGTGGGGAACATGACCTGGCAGACTTCTCATTATTCTTAATTTGATGAGTTAGAGAGGAAGAAACCTGTTTGTTAGAAAAGGGAAGACCTCAAACCGATTACCCTACCCAATAGTCTGAAAATAATAGATAGATCGAGCCTAGCTGGTAAGGGATCTTTTGGAGACATTTGGGGACCAATCCACCTTGAAGTGAGGAGAACATGTAGGGGATAGAATATCCTCCTCTTTACCCCTTTCCTTCGACATCCTTCCAGAATGGTCAAGCGATTCCAAAGGCCAAGATATTGGACCTAGCCAACAAGAAAGATAATTCCAAAAATTGTCTAACCATGAATCCTTTAAGAGGAAGTAGAAAGGTTTGTAAAATCCAACAATTGAATCCTGGTATGGAGCGTAATTCAAGGATGTAAAAACCTTTGACAAAGCCACACATCTTGCACTACCGAAGGAGGTAGCCTCAATTAGGACATGGGTATATATGTATTGATGTAATTTGTGTAGGTTTGGAATGATAAAAATTATTTTAAAATTTTATTATGAAAAGTGATGAGGAATCCATTAAAAAATGAGGTGAGTGGAAGACTTGTAATTTTTGAATTGGAAAAGGGATACCCATGTTTTTCACATGCCAAATGTCTTTAAAATAGTCAATTATAACACCTTAGATAGGAAAATGTATATGTGTTTCCAAAACAAATTATAGATTTTTATGGTCATTTTAACCCATATCTTTTTATTTTAATCTATAGTAAATCATTTTTATGCTAATTATAGTAAATTAATTTTACTGTTTTAACTATTAAATATGACCAATTTTTTTTCTTAATAAATAAAATAAATTATTATTATTACAAATATTATATCAATTTTATCAAATTAAAATGATAGATGCGATATAACTTATTTAAAAATTAATCTCATAGATGGGTCAAAAAAAGGGATTTTCAATAAGATTTTTTTGAAGTATAAACTTGTTTAATATTAACTCTTTTACTATTAAATGACATTCTATAGAAATTAATAAATATTTACTTATATGTAATATATATATTTAATTTAAATAATTAATCATTAGGAGTAATTTTACTTAATTAAAATATTGAAACATGATGTACTTTTAAATAGTTTTCAGAAAAATTGTTTTCCCAAATAATGAACATATATTAAAATCTAATAAAAATATGATTCAAAAGTAATTATTTAGATTTAATATAACTAAATAATATTAATATTTCCTGAAATTACATTCATGAAATAATAGTACCATTAGTTTACTTAATTAATTGAAAATAAATCATAGTTTTATAAAAAATTAGTATTTTTCAATATTTATAAAAAATAAAAATTTTATGAGAAATCATTAAATTTCACCATATGTTAATTTTAACATTATTAATTGAAAAATTAAATTCATTTTTTTGTATTCAAATAATATAATAATTAAATTAAAATTTTAAATAAAAAATTATAATAAAAGATTTAAATTTAAATTATTTCTTTTTTATATAAAAATTACTTTATGTATATATATATTAATATACAATTATTTTGTAAGGAATCACTGTGATTGATAGCATACAAAATACACCACACAGTACATAATTGAACCTTTAAATATTATTATCTGATTGTTATAAACCAGTCATTAAATTAGAAGGTATGTATATGATTATGTACTATTTTAAGTATATATGTAAATGATATAATCAATAAATATATATTTATTATTACGTAGTAAATATACAATGATTTTTAAACTAAATTCATTGTTTTTAAAAAAAATTTATTTTCTTAAAAAATGATTCCTTTTGATTTTTAGAATAAATATTATAATTAGTAAATTTTATATTTATGAAATTATATTTAATGAAATAAAAATCATTTTTAAATTAAAAATATAAATATTATTGTTGGGTGAAATTATAGTATTTCTCTTGAAATGACTTATTTTCCACTAAATAGTGAATAATTCTGATTTTATTGAACACTGCATTTTTATTTAAATTTTTTACAATGGGAAATTCTATTTTAGATTTGTTTTAAAATTTTATTAGATCTTTTTGATTAAAAATAATCTAATTAAATATTATTAAATTAATTTTATACTATAATTTGTTATAAAAACATTTTATGTTTTTAAAATACATTTTTTAAAAACCTCATTATTCATATTGTTTTTATGGTTTAATTTTATCCTAAAATCTATTATTTATGTATAATGTCTTCTTGAAAAAGGATTACATATTTAGAATCAATTACTATAAATTTTTTAAATATGATCCTTTTTCATTTTGTCAATACTAATAGTAACATTAGTATTTTTGGTTATCATGGTAAAGGGGGAATAATGTAATTAAAATTTAAAAAATTTTAATGATTAAAAAATTAAAATAAATCTTTTCTTGTTTTTATTAGATTAGTCCATTTCATCAATAATCATAAAAAAATTATACGGATTTTTTTTATTTTGATGTGTTTATTACCTCATTAATATTTTATTTGAAGGAAATTAAATATGACACACTCCTATTTTTAATATATATATATATAAATTATTAAAATTAAGAAAAAATGGAGGATATGTTTAGTTATAAATAAAATTTTTAGTTTTAAAGAGTTTTTATTGATCATGGTTTTTCTTATAATTTTTAGTGAAGAAATAATTACATTAAATTCTTACACGATACTAACACAGTAATTATTCAAATTAATTGAAAATAAAATAAATGATATTAAAAATATGAAAATAAATACAATTTAAGATAAATAATATGATTAATAAATTATATATTTGTGTATGAAATTTTTGGTATTTTTTTTTAAAAAATTATTTTAATTTTACTTGTTTCCTTGATATTTATAAATCATTTGAATTTAATAATTCTATTAATACACATTAAGAATATATTAAAATAAATTATATTTTATTAATGTATATAAAATACCTAAAAATAGTAGATTTATACATGTTACTACGATATAGGTTATAGTATAATTATTGGTACATTTATGGTGATATTGTTTATATATAGTAACCATATCAACCCATGATGAGTTAAAAACTTATTGTCACGACATGTTTGAAAAGGGTTTACAAATCATTAAAACCAAAAGATAAGAAAAAAAAATTAAATAAACTTATCTAATGTAATGGTCTGGACCTCTCCGGTCCATTACTTTGTGAAAATATGGTGTTTGAGGTGTTCCAAGACGTCAAGGTAACATATCCCCAACAATTTTCCAAATTTCCAGTTCTGTGAACAATGTTTCCAGTTTCATGAACAGTAACGGTAGGTGTACAATGTTTCACAGATCGGTTTCACATATTGGTTTCACAGATCGGTCTCACAGATCAGTTTCAAAAATCGGTTTCACAGATCAGTTTCAGAGATCAGTTTCACAGATCGGTGTCACAGATGGGTTTCAAAGATCGGTGTCATAGATCGTTCTCAGAGATCAGTCTCAGAGATCGGTCTCACAGATCGGTCTCACAAATCGGTCTCACAGATCGGTCTCATAGATCAGTTTCATAGATCGGTCTCACAGATCGGGGTCACAGATTGCTGTCACAGATCGGTTTTACCGATCAGTTTCACAGATCGGGGTCACATATCAGTGTCACATATCGGTGTCATAGATCAGTCTCAGAGAACACTCTCACAGATTGGTCTCACAGATCGGTCTCACAGATCGGTCTCACAGATCGGTCTCACAGATCGGTCTCAGAGATCAGTCTCACAGATCAGTCTCACAGATCGGTGTCACAGATCGGTTTCATAGATCGGTTTCACAGATTGGTTTCAGAGATCAATTTCACAGATCAGTTTCAAAGATCGGTTTCACAGATCACTTTCACAGATCGGTTTCAAGATCGGTTTCACAAATTGGTTTAACATATCGATAGGTGTACAGTAACGGTAGGTGAATAGTGTTTCCAGCTTCCTACAGTTTTGCCCCTTTTAACGTTTCCTTTGACATAAAATACATTTAAATCCTTATTTTAAGGACTCTTGAGGCCAATTCAAATTCAATATATCCTATATTAATTATTCATAAGGCCAGGATGTTTTTAATTGGTCAAACTGCGTGGGTTAATACGATCCGTTTTTAATGGAGAATTAACCGGATCTTAAATCGTCGCCTCATTATATCTTCAAAAGGGACAAGATATCATCCTCCATTGTTCTTCCTGTTTGTTCTCTACTATGAGATGCTAGAACCTTTCAATCCTTCTTAAAAGAGTTTCACAATCAAACTATACTCCTCAGATTGGTTCCGCTCTGTTTTGATGCAACCAAGCTGTATCGATCAACCTTTGATATAAGGTATGTTGTATCGTCAATTTTTTGCGGTTCATCTTCTCTTGTTCTCCATTCCATATTATAGCATGTAATATCTAGGATTATAATGGGTTTTCTTGGGGTTTGGTTGGTGATTTCGTACCGTGGCATCCTCAGGTGGATGCAGTTGTCACGAGAGGAGGATTGTGACCCGTTGTGTGGATAAAGAATGTGAAGAACTGTTTGAGGTCGGGGATTCGTTGATTCTCCTTTATTTTAAGTGAAACTGTATTGTTAGCATGTTTACTCCCACTGGATGACAATGGAATTGAAATAATAAATATTTTAACCGGATAAATAAATTGATATTGATCGTATGTTATTGCCTCATATTTTTATAGATAGTGTGATATCTATGATTACATATATTTAATTCTCATTCTTGAAGGAAATTGGTAAAGAACATAAATTGGGATTAATTGATAATTGTTTTGATAAAGATAAAGAGGCATGTAAACTAATCTTTTTCTTGTTGGAATTTTATGTTAATCAAATTAGTGCAGTAAGAAAGTTTATTTAATTTTGATAGCTCACTAATTAGGTTTCCCGAATTTGGAACCTACAAATAATAAATCTGTTAATTCAAGATGGATTAAGGAATTGATTGTTTGATAATTACTTAAGGGGTTTTGAGTTACCCTCTTGATTTTTAAAGGACCAAGAGCCCTATTGATGTGATTTTGTTTCCTAGTGCTTGTGCTGTGATGTGATCTTGGATGGTTGTTGTGATATGTCGGGGCATGGAGGCTTTTATTAGTGTCAAAAGATTGCACCTAGAGTAGCGAGATGCATCAGTTTAAGAATGTGGGTGTCAGGGAGGACACTAGGGTTGATGGAATAAGATGAATGTGTTGTTGGATGCTTAATGCTTCTTTGGTTGATTATCTTCTTTACTTTTCCCCACTGCTCAAGGCAGCTGGTCATGCTTACTCTTCTCCTAAGAGAGGTGAAGACACACGGGGTATGCCACGTTCTTTCCATGTTTAGCCTCTCGAGGGAGGATGGGTCTATGCTCTTACCATAGGCAGAAAAGAATCGACGGGTAGTACATCTACTCACTGTGTTGAGCCCCCTTGTGTTTAATAGCATAGGTTGCTTTTCTAGAATTCCTAGGAATATGGGAAAATAATTTCTGTAATGAAAGATTGATTAAATGGTGATAATCCACGGGGATGGAGATGATGGAATTTAAAGGTGATGTTGAATCTTAAAAGGAGAAGCTGATTTTGAATGTGATACCAATTCAGTTTAATGTGGTCGTGGTCATGGTTAATTAATGTTTGAAGAATTAATTAACATACAACGGAATTGATAAAATGGGAATGAAATAATCTAATAAAGACCTTAAATGGTTGTGTGCTTATAGGATACCTAGACTTAGAAGTGGAAGCCTGGAGTCTGAGAGACGTTAGCTGCAGTTGTGTCTAAGACTAGGTTATGCCCATAATGTGGTTGTGAGTTATATATATTCTATACTTGTTGTGTTTCTATACGCTACTCCACCTTGTCGGTAAGGGCAACTGACACCTTGGGGATTCTGAGCCCTGGGGGGTGTTTTCCCCAACATTCTGATGGGAGGTTGAATGGATGACTACCCCCTTTAGCCCCACTCTCTTCTCTTAGTAGATAATATTGCCTTTGGCATAACGGTTAGTTTTCTCCATATATGGGTGTAAAGGGATATAATGGATTGTGGTTATTTCACACACATCTATTCAGGATATAGTATCCTATGGACTACTATAGGTGTAACGTGTATAGGATCTGATGGCTTGATGATCCTTACTCAGCGTATTGGCTGTGATAGATTGAGGTATAATAACCGACATATAATACAATTTATGAGAGCTATGGTGGCTCCAAGAAACTACCTGGTTACTTTTGGTTGTGAGGATGGTGTGGTGCTTAGCCCAGGTGTCTGTGAGCATGCCTTTTTGGTGCATGTGGTGTAGATTGTGGAGCTTAGCTTAGGTGTATGTGGGAAAGATTTTTGAGAGAGATGCTTAGGACGTGCGAAGTTGGGGAAAAGAGGAAAACCAGTGGGGAATTAGTAGCAGGGTACCCTTGATATTCTTTACTATATGCTATATTCTTGTATGAGTTACTTGGTGAGAGTAGCCATGGTGAGGTTGGGAACTTAGTGTACCTGTTTAGGTGACAAGTTAGTTTCACTTGTTATTCACTGTGCTTTAGCATTCCTTATTTACTTTTGTACGAGAGGATTCAGAGAGGATCCTACTAAGTATGCTGTTATACTTACCCCATATATATATATATATATATAAGCTGTTTTCAGGTCACTTGGTGCAGGTTAAAGATCAGGTTGGTTAATACTAGCTTGTGGTTTCAGGAGCTGTTCGGGCTTGTGGTTGTTATTGTTTTTACATTCTGTTGGGTACTTGTAGTTTTTCCTTTATAGTTGTAGTAATTTTTCATGAAATTTCATATATGCACTTGGGTTTCTTTTATATTCTAGTTTTGAGTTGGATTTGATTGGTGTCTATCTTATCTCTCTCTTCTGCATGTGTTCTCTTAGAGGTTAATGCCTCCCATTTGTGTGTTTAATATACCCTCGGTGCTAGTTTCCAACCCAAGGACTAATGGAGGCGAGACTCGGGTGTCATTATCTCCCTTCTCACATTGCTGTCCGAGGAGGGGTACACTTTTTGGGGAGGGGGTCATGACAGAGTGGTATCAGAGACTCTGGTTGAGGTATATGATGAATTTTGGAGTTAGGCACTAGTGAGGTTGCATGTTTTGGTAGGAAAAAAGTGTCATTCATGTTTAGCATGTGAGGTAAACACTAGAGACCATTTGAGACATAGGCGTTTAGGGCCCCCTATGATCTGATGTACAAACCTTTATGTTTATAATGGCTAGAAACCAGGTGATATTAGTTGCAGGGTAGAGACCTAGGAAGGGATCATGCATCATTCTTCATTGTGCCTGTGTTTGAATGGGATGACCATGGGATATGTTAACCTAAAATGAAAATAATAATAAAAATAATAAAAATAACAAAATTAATTAATTAATTAATGTTGAGTCTTCCATATTCCAGGTTTAGGAGCTCTAAGTGTTTGTTATTTTGAAGGTATGGCTCGAGTTCAATGTACTAATCAGGCTCGCACAGATAATGTCTAGCAGCCTGTGCCAGAAGATTATTACCTGGTAGAGTTTGATGAAGACGACACTTGGAGGAAGGCACTCTGAGAGCTTCAACGCCAGAGTCTGCAGAAGTATGAGGTCTCCGTTTCAGATGCAGTCATGGAATATTGGTTAAAGGAGGTCGAGATCGGCTTCAGTTTGATTCATGCTCGTAAGGAGCACTGTATGTGCTTGGTTTTGATGATGCTATGTGGTGTAGGAAGGTAGTGGTGGTTCTTGTTCCTCGGGGATCATGAAAAGTCAATGATCTCATGGGAGGAGTTCCGAGAAAGGTTTAGAGTCGAGTTTCTTTCTTCGACTGTGAAGGTGTCCGGTCGCCAGGAGCTTATGACCCTTCGACAGGGGACCTCCAGTGTTCAATAGTTTGGAACCTATTTCAAGAACCTTTTACTATATGCTTCAGACCTACTGCCAGATGAGGAGTCAAGGGAGAGGCTTTTCGAGGAGGCTTTGCGTCCAAAGATCCAACGCCAGGTCACCCCCTTTATGCTGAAAACATATCTTGAGGTACTAGCGAGGGCAGAGGTTATCGAGAGGACTTTGGCCTGGACTGGATCATCATGAGAGGGGAATCGACATGATTACACAAAAAGAAGAGCTGTGGTCCAAGGTTACCAGTTTTCAGGGCAGAAGAGTTTCCGTTCAGCCGGGGGTAGGTCCTAGCCCATTCACATCTCATTTCTCTAGAGGCTTAAACTCTCAGGCCTATACCAAGGGATCATGTACTTTTTTTTTTCTTATGGTGGTCATGGCCATCAGCAACGGGAGTGCATGACCTTTCAGAGTGACCATCGTACACCAAGTGATACACTCCAGGTTCCTCCTTTGAGGCAGTTCCAGCTGAGGCAGCAACAACTAGTTGCACCAGCTTTAGATCAGCAGAGGGTAGATGGGGCAGGTAGAGGACAACCCCATGACGCTCCCCGTCCTCAGGGAGTAGAGCGTGGACTTGGGGGTGGTTTTCATCAGGGTCAGAGAGGCCGTGGAGGAGGTCGTGATCAACTTCATGCTCTAGCATTTCCAACTCTGGGCGATCCAGACGTCGTTCGAGGTACCCCTTGCTTGTTTCCTACCTTGGTGTATGTCTTGTTATATTCAGGAGCGACACACTCCTTCATATCACCTACCCTTGTTCATGCTTTGGGACTTGAGGTAGAGCGGCTTCCAGTGCCCTTGGCGTTGACTACGCCATTTGGAGGTCAAGCTGACTTGTTTGAAGTATGTAGAGATTGTGAGCTAGTGTTGGGGCAGCACCGCTCTTGGGGATATTTCCTATATTTACGAATACAACCATATGATTTCATCCTTGGTATGGATTGGTTGTATTCAGTTCCATATATCATGGATTACTTTAGGAAGAAATTCATTTTCATTGGTGCAGATGGAGAGCAAGTGGTGTTGGTGAGCGAGATCCTCAGATGGGTCATAGGTGTTTTCCATCCTTATCGTCCATGATGGATGATATGATGTTTAGTTCATCATATGTTCAGTAGCTAGTGTTTCCTAGGGTCGTAGAGGAGTACCCTGATGTCTTTCCAGAAGAGATTTTTGTATTACCCCCTCGATGAGAGATCGAGTTTGGGATCGAGCTACAACCATGAGTGTCTCTTATATCTATGTCTCCTTATAGAATGTCCCCTTCTGAGTTATGAGAAATACATATACATCTTTATGGTATGTTACAGTGTGGTTTTGTTCATCCAAGTGTGTCCCTGTGGGGTGCACCAGTTTTGTTTGTGAAGAAGGCTGACAGCAGTTTGCGGTTGTGTGTTGATTATCGTCTCTTAAACAAATTGACAATAAAGATTTGATATCCTCTTCCACAGATTGATGATTTATTCGATCAACTAAAGGGTGAACATTGGTTCTCAAAGATCTACTTGCGGCCAGGATATCATCTAATGCGTGTAAAGGATGAGGATATCCTGAAGACTGCTTTCATGTTGTCGTCATCAGCATTATGAGTTCTTTGTAATGTCGTTCGGCATGAAAAATGCTCCAGCTGCATTCATGGGATTGATGAATGCTATTTTCTGTGAGTTCTTGGACAAGTTTGTGGTGGTTTTAATCAATGAAATCCTTGTGTACTCCACATTTTATGAGGAGAATACAGAGCATCTACATGCAGTTTTGGGAGTTCTTCGTAAACATCATCTGTTTGGGAAGTTTTCAAAGTGTGAGTTTTGGGATCGAGAAGTCTGTTTCATAGGGCATGTTGTATCCCAACAGGGGGTAGCTGTGGATCCATCGAAGATAAAATCAGTGGTGTCTTGGTAATCCCCCAAGATAGTGTCAGAGGTGAGAAGTTTCCCTGGTCTCGCAGGCTACTACAGGAGGTTCGTAGCCAATTTCTCCCATGTTGCGACTCCTTTGACAACTTTGACCAGGATGGATCAAGAGTTCATATGGAATGATCAGTGTCAAGAAGCTTTTGATTATCTAAATTAGAAGTTATTAAGTGCTCTAGTTCTTTGTCTTCCAGCTGAGGGTGTCCATTTTTATGTTTTCTGTGATACTTCCCATCTGGGGTTAGGATGTTTCCTCATACAGCATAGGTTAGTTGTTTCTTATGGGTCTCGGCAGTTACGTCCTCATGAACGCAATAATGCCACCCATTATCTTGAGTTGGAAGCCATGGTGTTTTCTCTGAAGGTGTGGAGACATTACCTCATTGGTAAACTCTTTGTGGTTTTCACCGATCATAAGAGTTTGAGGTATGTTTTATCCCAGTGTGACTTAAACTTGTGACATCATCATTGGATGGAGTTATTTAAGGAATAAGACTTAGAAATATCGTATACACCTAGAAAATGGAATGTTGTAGCTGATGCACTGAGCTGAAAGTCACATCTTGATGTTGTGCATAAATCTAGTGATTCCTGGAGAGTAATGGAAGAACTGTCAGTATTACATCTTGATATGGGAGATGTTGGGGGAAGAGGTTGTTTTTTTTCTGATGACGGCATATTCATCCCTGATGAATAAGGTGGAAGAGTCCCAGTTGGTAGATCTTGAGGTGGAGGTCTGGAGAGACCGAGTTGTTTGTGGGGAGGACCCTGATGGTTGGTCTGAGGATGAACAACACCGAGTGTTGTAACATGGAAGGATTTTTTTCCCTTGACGATGCACGATACGGTTGTCAGAGAGTTGCACAGTTCACCTTTAGTAGTACATCCTGGTGTGAAAAAGATGTACTGATACTTGAAGAGTCAGTTTTGGTGGCCTGGGCTAAAGCATGTGGTTTCAGAGTTTGTGTCTCGATGTTTAGTCTGCTAGAATGTGAAGGCCGAACGCCGTGTTCCTGGTGTTCTTCTCTATCCATTATAGATTGCTCAGTGGAAGTGGGAGGACATCTCAATGGACATTGTTAATGGTTTACCTTGAGCTCTGGGAGGACATGATTCTATTTGGGTGGTAGTGGATCACTTAACAAAATCAGACCACCTTATAGCAATCAAGGAGTCAAGCTCAGTAGAATTTTTGTCGAGGCAGTGTCTAGAGGAGGTGGTGAGACTTCATGGATTCCCAAGTATGATCATTTCTAATCGAGATACTCGTTTTACCTCCAGGGTGTAGAGAGGTCTCCAACATGATTTTAGTTTTCAGCTATGCCTTAACACTGCTTTTCATCATCAAACAGATGGTCAGACAGAGCGAACCATCTAGACTCTTGAAGACATGTTATGATCTTGTGTTCTTGATTTTGGAGGTTCATGGATGAGGAACTTACCCTTGGAGGAGTTCTCTTACAATAATAGTTTTAACTCCACCATCGGTATGGTGCCATTTGAAGCCTTGTATGTCCGGCCTTTCCGTTCTCTGTTGTGCTGGACTGGGGTCGGAGAGTCAGTAATTCTCGGACCGGAACTAGTGCAGAATACAACAGAGATGGTTCAGGTGATTCATGAGAGGATGAAGATAGTGAAAGATCGTCATAAATCATATGATGATCAAAGGAGGAGACCCTTTGAGTTTAGTGTTTGGGATCATGTGTTTTTGAAGGCGACTCTCCATATTGGGAAGTGAATGTTTGGTCATGGAAGTAAGCTTTCTCCTTGGTTTGTTGGGCCTTTCGAGGTGTTAGCTCATGTTGGATCTGTGGCGTATCGAGTAGCACTTCCCCCACAGATGAGTCAGATACATGATGTTTTCCATGTATCACAGCTCTGTCATTATCTTCACGATGACTCTCACGTTATCGATTGGGGAGAGATCAATATTAATGATGATGAAACCTTTGAGGAGCGACCTGTGGAGATCCAAGACTTCAAGGAGATGTTGCGTGGGTGTTCTATCCCCTTAGTTCGTGTCTTTTGGCGATACGGTGGCATGGAAGAGAGTACCTGGGAACGTGAGTCACAGATGCGTGTCCAGTACCAAGAGTTTTTTTATGTTGTTGTGATAAGATTTATTTGATTCTTCCTTTTCTGTACCTTTTATGATATATTATGATTAATTTTTTGGGGTATGGAAAGTTTGTCCCCTTTCTCTCAGATATCTTTGTTTTGTTTTAGCTTTCAAACAACTCTGGGTTGTTTTTCCCTTGAGAGGTATCTTACAAGGTGGTTATTCGGACCCCTCTTTTCTTCTGGGTTGGTTATGAATTCTTGAGGACGAGAATGTTTTGAGAGGTATCTAATGTAATGGACCAGACCTCTCTGGTCTATTACTTTGTGAAAATATGGTGTTTGAGGTGTTCCAGGAGGTCAAGGTAACATATCCCCAACACTTTGCCAAATTTCCAATTCTATGAATAGTGTTTACAGTTTTATGAACAGTAAAGGTAGGTGTACAGTGTTTCACAGATTGATGTCACAGATCAGTTTCAATGATCGGTTTCACAGATCAGGGTTACAGATCAGTTTCAGAGATTGGTCTCACAGATCAGTCTCAGAGATCGGTCTCAAAGATCGGTCTCACAGATCGGTCTCACAGATCGGTCTCAGAGATCGGTCTTAGAGATCGGTCTCCCAGATCGGTCTCACAGATCGGTCTCACAGATCGGTCTCACAGATCGGTCTCACAGATCGGTCTCACAGATCGGTCTCAGAGATCGGTCTCACATATCGGTCTCACAGATCGGTTTCATAGATCGGTTTCACAGATCGGTTTCACAGATCAGTTTCACAGATCGGTTTCACAGATCGGTATGTGTACAGTAATGGTAGGTGAACAGTGTTTCCAGCTTCCTACAGTTTTCCCCTTTTGACGTTTCCTTTGACGTAAAATACATTTAAAGCCTTATTTTAAGTACCCTTAAGGCTGATTCAAATTCCATAAATCCTATATTAAGTATTCATAAGGCCAAGATGTTTTTACTTGGTCAAACTACATGGGTTAATGCGATCTGTTTTTAATGGAGAATTAACTGGATCTTAATCCATCGCCTCATTAAATCTTCAAAAGGGAAAAGATATCATCCTCCATTGTTCTTCCTCTTTGTTATCTACTATGATATGCTAGAACCTATCAATACTTATTAAAAGATTTTCACAATCATACTCTACTCCTCATATTGGTTCCGCTCTGTTTTGATGCAACGAAGCTGTATTGATCAACCTTCGATATAAGGTATGTTGTATCATCGTTCTTTTGGGGTTCATCTTATCCTGTTCTCATTTCCATATTATAGCATGTAATATCCAGGCTTCTAATGGGTTTTCTTGGGGTTTTGTTGGTGTTTTCATACCGTGGAATCCTTTGGTGGATGCAGTTGTGGGGAGAGGAGGATTGTGACCCGTTGTGTGGATAAAGAAAGTGAGGAACTGTTTGAGGTAGGGGATTCGTTGCTTCTCCTTTATTTTACGTGCAACTATATTGTTAGCATGTTTAATCCCACTGAATGACAATGGAATTTACATAATAAAATTTTAACCGGATAAATAAATTGATATCGATCGTATGTTATTGCCTCATGTTTTTCTAGATAGTGTGATATCTATGATTGGATTTATTTAATGCTCATTCTTGATAGAACTTGGTAAAGAATGAAAATTGGGATTAATTGATAATTGTTTGGATAAAGATAAAGAGGAATGTAAACTAATCTTGTTCCTATTGGAATTTGATGTTAATAAAATTAGGGCAGTAAGCAAGTTTATTTAATTTTGATAGCTCACTGATTAGGTTTCCCAAATTTGGAACCTATGAATAATAAATCGGTTAATTCAAGATGGATTAAGGAATTGATTGTTTGATAATTAATTAAGGGGTTCTAAGTTACCCTCTTGATTGTTAAAGGGCCAAGAGCCCTATTGATTTGATTCTGTTTTCTGGTGCTTGTGCTGTGATGTGATTCTGGATGGTTACTGTGATATGTGGGGGCATGGAGGCTTTTAGTGGTGGCAACAGATAACGCCTAGAGTGGTGAGATGCATCGGTTTAAGCATGTGGGTGTTGGGGAGGACACCAGGGTTGATGGAATGAGATGGATGTGTTGTTGGATGCTTGCTGATTCTTTGGTTGATTATCTGCTGTACTTTTCCCCACTTCTTAAGGAAGCTATTCATGCTTACTCTTCTCTTGAGAGAGGTGAAGACACGAGGGGTATGCCACGTGCTTTCCGTGTTTAGACTCTTGAGGAAGGATGGGTCTACGCTCTTACCATAGGCGGAAAAGGCTCGATGGGTAGTACATCTACTCACCGTGTTAATCCCCCTTGTGTTTAGTAGCATAGGTTTCTTTTCTAGAATTCCTGAGAATATGGGAAAGTAATTTCTATAATGAAAGATTGATTAAATGGTGATAATCCACGGGGATGGAGATACTGAAATTTAAAGGTGATATTGAATCTTAAAATGAGCAGTTGATTTTGAATGTGATGCCAATCCAGTTTAATGTGGTTGTGTTCATGGTTAATTAATGTTTGAAGAATTAATTAACATACAGTGGAATTGATAAAATGGGAATGAAGTAATCTAATAAATCCCTTAAATGGTTGTGTGCTTATAGGATACCTAGTCTTAGAAGTGGCAGCCCGGAGTCCAAGAGACGTTGGCTATAGTTGTATCTAAGACTAGGTTATGCCCATAGTGTGGTTGTGGGTTATATATATTCTATACTTTTTGTGTTTCTATACGCTACTACACCATGTCGGTAAGGGAAACTGACACCTCAGGGATTTTGAGCCCTGGGGGGTGCTTTCCCCAACATTCTGATGGGAGGTTTAATGGATTACTACCCCCTTTAGCCCCACTCTCTTATCTTGGTAGATACTAGTGGCTTTGGCACAACGTTTAGTTTTCCCCATATATGGGTGTAGAGGGTTGTAATGGATTGTGGTTATTTACCACACATATATTCTGAATATAGTATCTTATGGACTACTATAGGTGTAATGTATATAGTCTATGATGGCTTGAGGATCCTTACTCGGTGTATGGGCTGTGATGGCTTGAGGTATAATACCCTACGTATGATACACATTATGAGAGCTGTGGTGTCTCTCGGAAACTACCTAGTTACTTTTGGTTGTGAGGATGGTATGGTTCTTAGACCAGGTGTCTGCGGGCAAGCCTTTGTGGTGCACGTGGTGCAGATTGTGGAGCTTAGCCTAGGTGTATATGGGCAAGCCTTTGGAGAGAGATGCTCAAAACATGTGACCTTGGGGCAAAGCGGCAATTTAGTGGGGAAGTAGTAGCAGGGTACCCTTGATATTATTTACTATATGCTATATTATCGTATGAGTTACTTGGTGAGAGTATCCTTGGTGAGGTTGAGAACTTAGTGTACCTGTTTAGGTGACGAGTTAGTTTCACTTGTTTTTCACTGTGCTTTAGCATGACTTCTTTACTTTTTCATGATAGGCTTTGGAGAGGATCTTACTGAGTATGCTGTTATACTCACCACATATATATATATAAATTATTTTTTAGGTCACTTGGATCAGGTTGGAGATCAGGCTGGTTACTAATAGCTTGTGGTTGAAGGAGATGTTTGGGCTTGTCGTTGCTGTGTTTTTTACATTCTATTGGGTACTTGTAGTTTTTCCCTTATAGTTATAGTACTTTTTCATGACATTTACTATATGCACTTGGGTTTCTTTTATATCCCAGTTCTGAGTTGGAGTTGATTGGTGTCTTTCTTATCTCTCCCTTCCACATGTGTTCTCTTAGATGGTAATGCCTCTCATTTGTGTGTTTACTATACCCTCGATGCTAGTCACCAACCCCGGGGCTACTAGAGGCGGGACTCTGGGGTCACTATCTCCCTTGTCACATTGCCAGCCCAGGAGGGGTACACTTTTTGGGGTGAGGGTCGTGACATCTAATTTTAATTATATAATTGTAATTCTAAACACATCTCCATGTTGTTCAAATTTAACTAGTTAGTGGACATATTTCCTTGAAATTCACATAAATATTATTTAATTCAATGAAATCTAAAAAATTCTACACTATTTGTTTTAAATATTTCTTATGTGTACATATAGTGTAAAAATAGAGTAATGAATGATCATATTTGTTTATTATGAAAATAATAAATTTAAATTAATGATATAAATTTATTTATACTTTTTAGTAATTATTTAATTTTTTAAATTCTTATTCAACATTGATCCAGTATATCATTAATTAATATAAATAATAATAAATTATTTTAAAAATATGTAAAAAAATATAATTTGAGTGATATAATTTGTTACATGACTTTTATAGGATAAAATAACTTATTATTTTTGTGTTAGATGATTATATTAAAATTTATAAAATTTCTTTATGTCTTTTAATTGAAGTTTACTTAATAGTGTCTGAATTGACAATAATGAAATATTAGAGAATTATATTATATTATGTTACATAAAAATGATAAAATCATAAAATATTAAAAAGGAGATAATTTATGGTTTAGAATTTCTTCCCTAATACATTTACAGTCCTTTTTAATTATTTTAATTGAAAATAAATATATTATAATTTAATTTTTGATAAATTCCAAAAGATCCACTCACTATATTTATAAAAAGGGAACCTCCTTATGTAGTTTATTAAAAAAAATTTATCCTTATATATTGAACAAAATCTAAAAAATTACCTTATAAACATCTCTATACACACTTGAGAGGTTTTTTTCATCCCAAAATTGTAATCCAAGACCCCTTTATAAGAGATCTAGATGGGTCATTTTGAATAAGAGATAATTATTGCAACTGATCACATTGTTTTTCTACTGTTCTATACCACCTAAAATTATATGTTGTGTTTAATAAAATTAGACAAATCCTAAATATTATAAAAATTTATTGTTATTATAAAACAAAAATATAAGCTTTTAAACCCATTTAATGAGATGCGAATGTATTTATCATGAGAATTTATAGCTTCCCATATCCATACATTGATGCAATACATTATTTATCACCATATTTTAGGGATGGTTATTTTCATGGGTTTAATGTTTATATTTTATATTTTTTAAACAAGTATAATTCTAGAAGGGTAATATCATTTATACCCTCTTACCTTCTAAACTGTTGAAAAACGATTACGTCGTTCGTGCGTATGTGTAGACTACCACCTCCATAAAGTGGTTTGATTTTTTAATATATATATATTTTTATCAATTGTAATTTGGATGAAATTAATGAATATATATGATATATATGATATAATAATGATCCTATATAATTTATCTTTATTTCTCTACATCCATGGAAAAATAAAAAAAGCATTATTGCAAATGTTTTACCCACCGTCTCTTTGAACGGTGTAATTAATTTTCATATTAGAAACATTAATGTATTAATTGAAATTTATAAATAATTAATATATATTTTATATTTAAATAATTATTAATATTATTAATATTATGAAATTAGGATAATTTTATAAGGAAAAGAACAACATAAATGAAATACCCATGAGAAAATAATATTTAACACTAAGAAATAAAAAAAATTAACAAGGAACTATTGATAAAAGGGAATGATAAAATGTTATAAAGGTACCAAAAATGATATTATAAGTATGAAAATTTCTATGTTATAGAATTATAATAAATTTAAATTTATTATATTAGAAGTTATAAAACATTTAATGAAAGGAAAATATGATCTATGTAATATTCATCTCACTTTAATTTCTGTGGGACATAAATCATATATACCAATTGTTTCTTTTTTGGAATATATACTTCACATGGATGTATTTTATGATTCATATCATGAATATTATAGGATTTAAATATTCATGTATATTTATTTCTTAATTGGGTCTTATGATTCATATGACCCCAAAGTGATATGGTTTTATTCAACAATCTCATCAATATTCTTGATTATTTAAATTCAAGTCTCCATTAAGATAATTAATTTCTATTTTAAATCCATATTTATATTTTTTGAATATGTTTTCAATAATTTTTTTAATTATTTTAAAATTATTTTTAATTTAATTATTACCCAATTTTTACATTTTAAAAAATGTTTTTATTTTTTTTTGTTTTTTTTCAAATTGAGGTATATTTTTACATTTTTATGTGGATGTGTTTTAATAACCTAAAAATCATGACCTAATATTCACCCTATCATCAATAATAATTTAATTGAATTTAAAATTTAAATTTCCTATGGTTGTTTAGACTCCATGCTTCATTGTATGTATGCCAAGCTTGTATGGGAAGATATTGAAGGGAAAACCCTTTGGGGGAAGTTTATATCTCACAGCTGGGTGGGTGATGAGGATCACATTAGTGGTACCACATCCCCTTTCTGGTCAAGGATTTATCCCATGATCAGCACCCTTAGACAGAACTCACACTGGATTGTGGGGGAAGGTAACATTATTTTCTGGAAACATAATTTGTCTGTCTCAATTATTAGTTTTCTTGGTTACCCAACCCCCTCAATATCCTATAAGGAAGATAGCCTCCACCCTTCACTTATCAAGGCAAAACAGAATATAGAATAACAGGAGATGTTTGAGTCCATTTCTATAAACTCAGACCCTGACACTTGTGTCTTCACCGCGTCCTCCTTGGGATATTCTCTACCAAGGATTATCGCAAGCTCTCGGTTTCGTCAGGCCATCATGAAACCTAGAATGCCACAGTTTGGCCTATGAAGATCCCTTAGAAATATAATTATTTTACATAGAGGATTTGGAATAATGTTGTGGATGTGGATGAGAAGTTCAATAATGTAGGTATCAATTTGGTCTATAGATACCACTACTATTGTAGTCCGAGGGAGGAGAGCACGATCCACTTATTTATTGAATGCGAATGGGCCTAAACTGTTTGTTCTTCCTTTGGAAACCTCACATAATCCTCCTCTAGTTATCACAAGGATTCTTATTTCTAGGCTAGATGGTTTCATGGGTTGGATCTTAAGGACATGTAGAGGGTGGTGCGTTCTATTATCTTTATTACTGGGTGTTGGTGCATATGGAAAGCTAGAAACTGGGCCCGCTTTGAAGGGGCTCTTACTATAGCAAGGACCATCATTTTTTGCACACAAAACCTTCTAGGGGACCAATTTACACTTATCCATAGATAATGGGAGGCTCCTTCGTTGGAGCTGCTACATGTGAGGGCACTTCCGATTAACTCCTCACATAATAGGACAAATGGAAAATAGATACGATAATGCCCTCCAGTATTGGATTAAAATATCAATTTATATGGTTCATGTATAATGGGAGAAATAACATGAGAGGGTATGGTTTGGGACATGTGGGGTATTGTTGTGATGGCTTTCACTGCATCTTACGATAATGGTTCTGCACTCTAGACAGAGGCCAAAGAATTTCTTAAAAGGCTCTCTCTTTGTTAACAAAGAAACATCGCGATAACACAAGTTGATACTAATTATATGATTTTTTATAACTCTGTAAAGGGAAAGGGTCACATACCCCGGTCAATTTCCAATATAGTTAGGAACTAACTTAACCTCCTCTACAATATCAAGGTGACCCACACATGGTGTGAGTGGAACAAAGCTGTGGATCATCTTGCCTCTATTTTGAACTCAGGACCCAACATCACTTTTCTTACTTAGATTAATCTTTTGAAACCTTAGGGAGTTAACATGATTAGAGAATATTCTCTTGGTTTTAATTACTTACCCCTAGTGCTGAGTTCATTCTGTATGTTACTTGTGGCTTTTTTGCTTGTCTCTTGTTTTGTTTCTCGTATCCTTTATTTGTACTTCTGTTTTTCTTCTTAAATAAAAATTTAATGTTGGATGGATCAATGATGATATACATGGATGTTACTTAATATTTAGTGGTTTAGGATTCATGGATTAAATCATTATTATTTATCTTGATAGTTTATATTTATGATGAAAATATTAAATATTTATGATACCCATTTCATTTCATTGGGTTATGCTATGATGAAATGTTTATGAAACCCATATACTTTCATGGGCTCTGGTATATGAAAATTTTAATAATTTTAGCATACATAAGTGTTATTTTAATTGCATTATGAGTGAAACATATATATCTCTCTAATTAATTGGGTAACATATTATATCTCATGAGATTACTATATAAAACAAGCTGAAGTGTATGATTCGTTATGAGAGAGAAGACGCTGTGATTTTTCCTTGAATAGAATCATTTTAGGATTCCTGTTTTCACTATATTGGATGTTATCCATGACATATAAAATTATTTATATACTTATGATGATGCCACACACATTTATGAAATTAACTTATGGATCATGATTGAGGTAGGATGATTTCTCATTCTTATGATTAATAAATTTTTAAATTCATAAGTTCTATTCAATAACACATGTTTATGATCCTCATAGGTTGTATATGACTTGGTATGATACAGTCATGATATTATATCCTTATGATTATCTTATCCATTTATATGATCTTCAATTGATATCTCCCATTCTTACCCTTACAGATAATTAGAGGCCAACCTTTTCTTATACTTTATTTTCCATAGGTTACCATGAATATCTTTTATTATTTTTGATTATAAACCCATAATATGTAAGTAATTTTATGGGATATGTTGAATACTTCGTAGATAATTTTAAAATATGGGTATATAAGGAGATGATCTTGATCTTTAAGAACACATATCTTATAAACCCATAGTGTTAATAGTTTTTCATAGTTCTCTAAAACTCCAAACCCAAAAGGTGGTGGGGGTATATATGTTATCCAATATTTTCGTTTTTATGTTTTATGTTTTGGATAAAAAATTAGGTCAAATTTTTTGGTTTCAAAGTATGAAAAATAATTTTTATTTTTTCAGAAATTTATTTTTGAGTCTTGGTAATGGGATGTTAAAGTTTTTATTAGAGTAATGTATATGTTACTCTTGAGATTATGATGTTTTAATGTGGTGTTATCTCAAGAGTTATGGATAACATTACAATTTTACAAAATTAAGGTTCATCATATTCCCAAAGTCTTAGAAATCCCTTTTTAGGTTTGAAGTGATGAAATATTAGGGTAACTATTGATATTTTTTGGATAATTTTATTTTTTAGATATATATAGCTTCTAATATTAACATGTGACCAATTTTTTTAGTAAGAATGTTATTTTAGTTTTTTGTGAAATACATTAAATTTATAGAGATGATTTAATGTTTTATGATCATTAATTTTGAGGTAATTATGTGTTTTTACATTTTTGGGGATTCAAAATGAAAGGTACCATAGAGGCATTTAAGATAAAACATTTCATTATGGTTGTATATTTTAATATTATTTTGGAGGATTTTTTACCATTTTGGGTATGTGATAATGATCATATGGATATATTTGTATAAAAATAAAAAATGTTGGATGAGAAAAAAATCATCATATTTAATAATTCCAAGAGGCTTTAACTCACAACCAATGGAAAAAAGGGCGCCTTTCCCATGACTGAATTATGTGATGTCTCAGTCTGTATGATGGTAATTTTCATTATTTAAAATATTTTATAGATGAATGATAAGTTCATTTTGTAACATATGTTTTATGATGTATATAATAATGAGATTGAAAATTATTTGGTGATTATGTGATTAATTTCATTTAAGAAATTATGTTCAATTTTGGGAACCTTATTTCATTTAGGTAAACACTAAATTGTAGGATTTTACTTAAGGAATATTTTTTTTGGAATCATAATTTTTTTTAATATATTTTTATGGAGATTCTGGTTATTTATGGAAATAATTATAATATCTTTATGATTATGTTAATAGAGAAAATACATTTTTTGAAGGATACATTAAAAGTGTTTAATGTTATTTGATGATAATTTTTTAATAAATCATGGATGATTGTGTGAGCAAATCCTTTTGTTTTTTTGGTTTCAATCATAGACTACAATATTTTGAGGATTTTTAGGTATATTTTTTATTGAATGATCAATTTTTTGTATTCGGTATCATTATTGAATTTTGAAAATCAAATTGGGTGGTTTTCATATCAAAGTATTTTCATTTTGGGATTTATATTATCTTATGGAGTCAATAAAAATCCTATCCATAACTGCCCAGGGCCAGTGGTTACACAATTACATTGTATATTGATAAATGGTATCACATCCTGATGAACTACATAGTTTATTTTTATTGGTAGTGTAGATTAATACTTTAATTTCACAAAGACTTCAAATAATAAAATACATCAAAGTATTTTCTTTGGGAACATCATTATTTCCCAAAACATATCTATGCATATCAAGAACAAAACACTTAATAAAATACAAGGGAAATTAAAACATAAAAAAGGGGTGATATTAGGTGCTAAGTAAAGATATCTGTAGAGAATATTATTTTATAAATAAATCACAATAATAAATATGGTAATGTAAATAACTAAAACACATTACATTTAATAAATAAATTTGGAATAATATGGATGAAATAAATGATCATAAAATAAATCCATGTAAATTGTCACATAAGATTGAAATATATCCATAGATATTCCAACTAATTCAACAATCACATTAATATTAGTGATCTCATAATATGTTATATTATAACGAGAGGCATATAAAACATACTTTCAAGACCATCTATAAGACAATTTTAATTTTTGGGTAGAATCCTATAACATCTGGACATCTAATTTTACTCATGAGACATATTGATACATAGATGAGATATCTATAACAAAAGGTGTGATCTATAAACAACATAAAAATTCATATTTATAAACTAACATACTAAATATTAATAATTACCCCAATCAAATAAACATAATCACAATCAATCTAGAGTAATATGGTGAATGCTAATAAAATTGTAAATGCCCAACCAAAATAATCAAAATTGATGAATATGAATTTTATAAATACAATATATACCCATTGGATTATATGTACCATAATTGTTTAATGTAATTTATAATATGAAATACCTTGAAAATATCAACAAATCCATTTTTGAAGGAAATAATCTTTTTACATTAAACTTTTTTTTAAAACAAAAAGTTCAAAATTTTTTTTAATATAATTTTCTTTGAAAGTAACCACTGAAAACATGTTAAATAATATTTTTAAAATTATGTGGCGATGAAAATGGAAAATTTCGTTCATTCTATACATGTGAAAACAAATATTCATTTCATGTTTTTTTTATAAAATTTAAACGTGAATTGTTTGGAATAACATAAAGACTACTTTTCTATTTGTTTTTAAAACAAAAAAAATTGCTAAAAATTATATAATAAATCATTTAAATAATGATAAAAAATAATTTTATTTTTTTCATAAATCATGGGTTTAGAAGAAAATGAATTTTCAACAAAAGAGAGAAGTAAATTCAGGCATCCTTAAATCTTTTTATTTATAAATATAATTAAAAAAAGTGGAAAATATTATTATTAAAAGCAAAATTTCACAAATAACCAAATTAGATGAATATATTTTGATATTATTATAAAAATATCTATTGATCCCCCATGGGATAGATAAACAAAATTAATCATGAATAATGATGAGACTATTAAATAAACCCATACCACTTTGGAAAATTTTTAATCATAATAACCATAAAAGAATTAACTTCAAATGAAACATCAAATGAAATAAATACAAATTTAGTAATGATATAAAATTCAAAATGGTGAATTTTATACACCATACAATTGAAAAAGTATTAATATTGAGTACTCCTCATATATGTAAAAGTGAGGTGATAAAACCCTTACCTCAGGTTTGAGTTCCTTCATATAATTCCAAAAAAAAAATATAATAAATATATGTCTATTATATATATATAAAATTAACATAATCATAGATTTCATACCATATAATATTTACTTATATTTTTGTATCACTTATTTATTTACAATTATTTATTGAAATGTGTATTTTTTTGTGATAATTGCATCATTTTTCACTTATGTTTTAGTTCATTAATTTTGGTCATTATAATATGATATTGGTTAAATCATATATATATTGTTTATCATGTTATAAATATAATATATATTAATATTCTATATATACTTGCAGTAATCTATTACTGTTATAGATTGAAAAAAGTTGACACCATTTAAGATACGGGTGGCTATCTGTACACATGAACACCACTTATATTTTTATTAATGAATGGAATGAAATAAAAATAATTTCTAAATAAAAATTAAATAATAATAATAATTATTTATTATATATAATTTATATTACTAAATTATCTTCTAATTACAATCCATGTAAAAATAAAAGGAAACGTACTTTGCATCGATACGTGGAGGTAGTAATCCACACATACGCACGAATGACATAATTATTATCCAATGGATTGGAAGATAAAAATTAATTTATGATATTATATTTTAATAAGTATAATAACTTAGGAAATATAACAAAAATATTTTAAATTCATCATTATATCGACCCATTAATGGTGTTTATGGAAAATGAATTACATCGGTTTATGAGGCAATAGTTTACCGAGAACACAATCTACGGTTTTGTTTCCCATTTGATGGAAGTGGAGATGAATAATTGATATTAAATTAAAATTAAAATATCTTATTATATGGGATATACTAGCAATATTATATTATCTTTTTTGAATAAAGTTTTATGTAAGCAAAATAAAAAATAAAAAATAAAAAATACAAATGTTTTAGAATTTTAACTTTTCCACTGAGAACCTATTTAGTTTCATACTGAAATCCGTAATTAAAGATATTAATAAATGAAATAATGAATCTATGATGTGGGTATGGAAATATATAATTTTATAGGGTAGATCGGTTTTGAACCATATTGTTTTCGATGTGTGAACATGGGAGGGGGGTGGGTAGCCTATTATAAGTGGGGGAGAGAAATCACATGAAATTTTTGACAAGATAAAGTGATATCAACGTTTATAGAATTTAAAATTACTAAAATTGGATCATTATTAAAATTAATAGGTAATATGTTCTAAATAGGTCATTAAAATGGATTTTTAACAAGTTTTAGGTCATTCTTAACACTTATCTTATTAGTTTAACCCTAGATAAACCCATTCTAACATTATCTACATTAATTAATTTTGACTAATATTATTGTTAATAATTTATAAAACTTTATTGATAATATTATATAATATAAATTATGTTTATTGAAAATATTATATATATTTTACCAAATTCATTTCATAGAACAAGTGGAATTCAATTTAAAATTAAAACGCAGATGTGATGAATGAGATGTTTTTGGAGGTAGAAATTCTCATTTTTATATAATTTTTTAATTTCCAAATTCAATAATAAATATATTAAAATTAAATAAATTAGTTATGTTTTATGATAAATGAACTAATTTTTCTTCAAAAAAATTTTAAATTTAATTTAACTTTTAAAAGAATTTAAAAAATGTTGTTATCAATAAAATTTAGTTTGATTCACTATTCAACAAAAAATTAATCATTTCATAAAATTAACAAAAAATTACCCCAAAATATTTTTTACTTGTATATTTTAAAAAAAATATTTTTCTTTCAAAATAAGTTTAAAAAAATTATAAAAATTAATATTTAAATATGTGTGAAAATCATGAGTAGTCCACCATTCAAATAAATACAATTTGTCAAAAAAAATTAATCTCTTTCAAATGGGTCAGATTTTATTTATAATAAAAATATTGATATTGAATTTATAATATACAAGTATAGAAAATATAATTTTAATAATTTAGTTTTTACTAATAAAACACGCCATCTTAACGGATAAGTTATAATGGCCATGTTTAAATAAAAAAACTTCATAAAGTGTCGGGTTTTGTTCAAATATGATGATTTGTGCATTGTATGATATCAATGGGATAGAATGTTTTTAAACATAAATATATTTTAATGTATTAGGGTGTTATGTTATATTATAATATTAGTGTTTTGTGTCACATATGATATCTGGTATGATGTTTCTCTTCCAATATTTCTTGCTGTAACAATCCACCCCATAAAATAAATTATTTCACTATAATTCAATCTTGATTTCAATCATTAATAATTTTAAATATTAAAAAACAATTCATTAAATCCCACATTTTGAGAAGGTTTAATTAAAAATAAAATTAATACGATAAAATGGGATGTATAAAGGTTATATATTATAATCACATGGCTATGATTCCAAATAGGTGAATATATGTGGGGAGAGAAGATATGGCCATGAAAGAAAAGCACAATGCTTAAAAATGATAGAGGATGATAGAGATATCTAATAATAAGAAATTTAATAATCATGGTAAATTAAAAAACCACTAAACCATAAATCTATGATGAGTTAAGGGATCATTTGATTCATGAGAAAAGATGGCACATGGATTACACTTTTGTTTCACGATCCTTTTCTTGATGATAATGTATTCTTCTATCATCTAGTCCATGAATATATGAAAATATATAGACATGATTTCTTCCTTTTACATATGAATAATTTCATCCTTTTTATGCATAGATCAATTAATAATTCATCTATTACTCCAATAAATTAATATGAAATATAAATTTTTTCCCTTAAAGTAGTAAAATTAACATTTACAAGATCATTTGTTTAATAAAATGATGGCATGTCAATCACCATATCTCTAAATATTTTTCAAAACAAAAGTGTTTTGTACAAGATTTCTAAATAATACATTAATCTATAATAACTCAATATTAACTCCTAAAATTCAGCATATTATATTTCATAAATGGGTAACTTTATACTTGTTTAATATATGTCTTAAAATTTTCTGTGGCAAAAAATTTAAAATGGTTGTCAATAAATGATCATAATATTCCCAAGGAATATAATGTGTATCTTAATAAAAAATTCAAAATATGTAAATACCATGATCTTCATAAGAACTTAATAAAAACATTACGACTTCAAAAATGAAATGTTAGGTTGTTTAATATATTTAATAAATCCAAACATGTAGTAAAATTAGAAATGATAACATAATCTATTATATTACAGTCCAATTTCATAGTCATCGATAATATCCAAAAAAAATACCATTATCATTATTATATAATCATAGAGTACATATTAATGGATATCATCACATAATCATGTGTTTACTAAAAAGATAAACTTACCAATGAATAAATTTTCTGGGTTATTGGTAACATTTAACCTATTATCTCATTTACTTAATGAAATGTACATCACTAAAATATTAATACATTTCATAATTCTTATCAATAGATTATCACTGATAAAACACTCCAATAACATAATTCTTGAATCCAAATGTACAATCTGTTTAATCATTCCACTTCTTCTATATAAATAAAATAATAATGTCCTTCATCACTTAGCTTCTGCTGATTTATATTCCCACAAAACATGGGGAATCTATTGGTATAATGTGTCATCTATCTACAGTTTAAACATTGATCATAATTTTTTTTTTATTTCCCCTGAATTCATTATAATAATGGACTTTCTCTCCACACATGAAGAAACTTCGCATTACATTCATTATAGTACCATGATGATTCTTTTCATATGTTTTACAGAGGGAGAAATCATTCCAAATAATCTTACTATTATAAATATTTTTCCCTCTCATACTCCCCTTATATTGTTTCTATTTATTTTCATAAGAATTTGATAATTCTTTTTCTATCATTATACCAGATGATATTATGTGCTCATATGATGATAAATTTTATGTTATTTGTTATCTCATAACAATTGAAAAAATCCCATTAATGAAATTTTAAATCATTTCCCAGGGATTATGTTAAAATTTTGTATCATTCCTTGTATCTATGGGAAGTTAGATACATACTTAGAAAAATTTTCCTATTCCTTTTATCATAAATTCATGATTTTTTCTCTATATTTTCTTATTTATCATGAGTAAAATATTTTTCTATGAAGAGTACATTAAAATCCCTTTGTTCTATGTTTGTTATTTCTTCTTTATACATAGTTTTTTGAATAAAAAACCACAGTTATTCATCATATCCTTCGTGAAGATAAATTTCCACGAAACCATTTTCGCTTTAATTTAATCTCAATGTGAGAAATATATTATCTAAGTAACATATCCACTTCTCATTCAAAAATGGATATATAGTCTCATTGAATGATGGGGGTTGATGATTTATAAAGTGGTCAAAAAATTTTACACTACATGGTAGATTATCAGGATACTCCATAAAAGAATTTTTATTACTCATAATTCTAGCCATCTACCCCAAAAAACTTACAATTTCTTTATTTCCTATTATAGGTCTAGCTCTGCCTTCATGATTTTTTCCAGAATAGAAATCTATACCTGGGTAGATTAATTGATACAGTTATAATTTTTTTCTCTAGGAACTATTTTTTGAAAATGGAATACATTATGGTAGGCTATAACATTATGAAACCTAATATATAATCCCAATCATAGAAAAATAAATAAAATAAATTTAAAATTTTATTCATAGATAATCTCATAATCAAAAGCATTTGATATTTGGGAAATTATTCAAACTATAAAAATATTTTCAAACCATTAACAATTGTTTGTAATGAAAATATAAATTATCTTAAAAATATTACCTTATAGTGTCCAACCAGGTGTGTCGTATGATTTTTTTTCATGCTGGGTAAGTCTCAAGTCAGGCCTAAAAATCATTTTTCAGAGTTATTAACACTAGGTACATCACTTCCATAAACAAGTAAATCTGTAGTAGATAGATACACAATTATTTATAAAAAAAACATAATTTATACCCAAAAAAAATATTAGGATGTTATTATATACATATCTTGAATCTCTACCATATGTTTGTTTTCCCTAATCTATGAAATCTATGTCCAGTTTCCAATGACTCTACTAGTGTTTTTCTTATAAACTATATAAGGATCCAAACCATAGTAACCTATTTCTGGTGTATAATTTATTAAATTAGAACTAGAAAAAAGATATATTATCCTGAATAACTAAATAGTTTGGTCCTTTTGGTAAAATATACAAATACATAAATTTCACAAAAATCTGAAAACATAAAATACAAAAATGTGTTTTCTTTTATAACTAAATTATTCCCCATATCATTTCCCATCATATAAATAAAAAAACACTTCGTAGTATCCCGAGAAAAATTAAAAATAAGAAAGAGGTGACCTTATATTCTTAGTAAAATTAAAATTATAGTGTAATATATCATGAATAAATAATCATAGTAATTATGGAAAGGTAAACAACAAAAACTTATTCCATTTAATAAATAAATTAAGCATAATATGGTTGAAAAAAAGACAATAAAATAAATCCAGAGAAATAATAAAATTTTCTTGAAACATATCTATGTATATTATGAATAAGATAATAATCACAAGGATTTAAAAAATATCATAATAATAGAATACATAATGATGGGCATATGATATAAAATATTGATACCTTTCATAAATAAGTGTAAATTTTCCCGTAGAAAAGAATATAATTTTTCTAGATAATTTTTCTCATGAAACCTATCATTTCCTTGATGGGATATATATAAAAGTGCCCCACCCATAACTTACTATGTCCAATTAATTTGGCATATGGTAGGGGTTGAACATATTAAATATAAACATTCATATTAAAAAACCAACATATAAAATTTAATTCTTACCCAAACCAAATAAACATTATTTTAAACTAGCATATGTTCTATGATGAATCATAATAAAATTATACATACTAACAAAAAATTATATTAAATCATTCAAATAAGTAATAAGGATGATATCAATAAAATATATCCCCAATGAATCTTATTTACCATGAATGTTTTATTTCATTGATGAATATAAATACCATAACAATTCCATTATAAACATTTTTTTAGGAAAATAAACCGTTCACATTGAAAATATTTTATTAAAATGATTAAAAAATATTTTTAAATTACATTTTTTAAAAAACATCCTTTCAAAATACATAAAATACTCTTTAAAAATATTTAGTGGTCATGATGGTGGAAATGTTTTAACATTTAATACACCATGAAACAAATATTCCTTTCACATTTTTGTCAAAATAAAAATGGGAAATGATTGAAAATGACTTGAAGATTTATTTTAAATAATAGAGGTAAAAAATGTTAAAAATTTATTTAATAATTTTTTGGGATTTAGGAAATATTGTATGATGTTTTTTTAGAAAATAGGGTTGTAAAATAAAAATTATTTTCGGCTAACAAGTGAAATAAATATGGATTTTCTTAAACAAATTTATCAATAATTTTACGCACACAGTAGAGAAAAAATGATTTTATTACATGATTTATTTAATTAATAACCACATTAGAAGTAAATATATATATTTTAATATAGTAATATAAAATAGTTCCCACGAGGGATACTTAAATAAAAACAATCCCAAATAATGATGAGTTTTTTAAATAAACCCTTACCACTTTGGCACCATATGAATAATGAACCCCATGAAAGAAATATTTTCAAATAAAACATTAAATTAAATGAATATGAATATACTAATGATATAAAATATAAAAATGGTTATTATATACACCAAAAAATGATTAGATGGTTAATATGACATATCTATCATAAAAGTAAAAGTGAGATCAGAAAACCTTGACATCAGGTTCAACTTCATTCATATGTGTTTGAACCGCATGAAAATTTAATATATTTTTATTATAAATATTTTATAGAACCATAATTATATATCTCACACTATATTTTATTCAATTATAGTCTATAGTTTTTATTTTATTAAAAATTCATTATTAAAATCACTATTTGGGGAGACAAATGCTTCGTTTTTTATGTATGTTTTAGTTCGGTAATATCGGTCAATATTATATGAACATTGTAAAATCATAGAAATTTTTTTAATGATTATATTAATATAATATATATTCATTATATATGTATCTATGGTAATCTAATATAGTTATAGATTAAAAGAGGATTTCACCTTTCATAGAGATGGTACATCATAAGTACACATGACCAATGTTTCCATTTTTCTTGATGAATTAAATGATTGGAAAATAAATATTAATTAATATATATAGAATAATTAATATTTGATATATATAATTTATATTATTAAAAAAAATCCTTATTTACATTCAAATAAAAATAAAATGATAATTATTTTACATCTCTATGTGGAAGTGGTAGTCCACCCATAGGAAAAAGCAACATTATTATTTAGAAATGAATTGAAAGGTATGAATTTATAAGCAAAATTATTTTTATAGAAGATTAATAATGTCATTAATATGATAAAAAATATTTTAAATCTAAAATTATATCTATTATTGAATGGTGGTGATGGAAAATGAATTACATTCATTCATATGGTTAAAGTCTACTGTACACACAATCGACATTTTCATTTCACATTTCATTGAATTTATAATGGATATTGGTTATGAAATTATCATAATACACTCTATAATAATATAAAGTATTTATTTTATTTTATTATCATACTTAAATAATGTTTTAAATATGTGTAAGAATAAATATAACAAAAAAATACTTTTAATAATGTTACATATTCCTCAACGATATGATTTAGATTTGTATGTAAAGCTTTCATAGGAGAGATTAATTATCAATATAAAGCCTCTATGATTACGTGTGTGAAGTATGTGATATATTTTTTATTTTATTTTCCTAACCAAATGGTTATTTATGTGAGAATAACAGAAGAGATAGGTTGGCCTTGTATATGTTGGGGAGAGAACACAAATTAAAGGTTTTAAAATATAATCTGATACCCACTTTTTTCGATTTTCAAAAGCCTCTTATATGGTTAATTATATTCCCCTAAAGGTATATTTTTTAAACTAGTCCATACAATGTGTTTTTAAATGTTTTATGGATTTTTTACCATTATCTTCATAGTGTAACTACATGGGAAACCCATTTTGACTTTATCTGTGGTAAATATGATTTACTGATTTCATTACCAATAATGATAAAAAATTATTTTCAAATTATTATTTAATATTAATTATTCAAAATAAAAATATTAAATCCATTTTTTCAAACTGAAATCATACAATTCATAGAAATAAATTTTAAATTAAACTATATACGTGATAAAAATGTTATCTTTGAAAGGGGAAATTATCATAAGTATAGAATGTTTTAAAATAAAAATTAAATATGAAATTTATTCCAATGAATTAAGTTAGTTATATTTTAATATAATTGAACTTATTTTAATTTAAATAAATTTTTAAATATTATTTATCTTTGTAAATAATTTAAACAAAAAATCGGGTTTGAATAATAATTAGTACGTTTCACCATTCATCAAAAAATTTAACTTTCTACACAACCACCAAATATTCAACAAAATATAATTCAGAAATTTAGATTTAAAAAATAAATTTCAATTTTTTAAATAAATTTTCTAAATTGGGAAAATTTTAAATTTTAATTATGTGAACACATCACGAGTAATCCAGTTTTCAGAAAAAAACAATTTTTCAGGAAACATTTCATTAACTCCCAAATAGGAATTATTTTATTCTTAATAAATATAATACTATTTATATTTTTTATACTTTTTTTAACCATATAATTTTTAAAATTTATTTACTAATTTTCATACGATCCATCTTAACGTCTTGTTTATGATGGTCATGTTTAAATAATAATATTATAAAAGATTACTATTTTTCATTATTACCAAGAGTTTTTAGAATTTAAAGATATAAGAGAGATTAATTTAATTAAAATGAAATAGATAATAAGTCTATGTGTGTTAAATTCTATTAGAATATAAGTTTTTATTCTCATATATTATTTTTAATAATATATTAATCTTTTAAAAATTCAGAGTGTTATATTCCCCCCTTAAATAAATTGTGTCATCATAATTTATTCATCTTTTAAATAATAAAGTGTTTTATATTTTATTATACCCTTATTAATATTAATAACCATGTTTATTTTTTATAAAAAAAATTATTAACAGATATAAAGAAATGGAAAAAATTTATTTAGAATAATAACGTAATTTGGATTGAGTGAAGGGGAACATAGTATTGAATTAAATGAATAGAAATGGAAGAAATGAATAATTCCTAAATAATGATGGATGATGATAGAGAACTTTGATCCATAAAAATTGATTTATCACAAGAAATATAAAAACCAAAAAATTCCTTTAATATGTAATGAGTTATAGGGACATTTGTTTCATTGAAAATCAAGGTACAAGGATAAATTTTTAATTTCATTATTTTTTATTGGAGTTGATAAATTCCTTTTCCATATAGATAGAGGTCATATGTTAATATAACGACATGATATATTTATTTTTCATAGGCATAATTTCATTATTATTTTTCTCTTTAATAAATTACAACATCTTCTCTTACACCAATAAATTAATATCCAATAGGAATTATTATTTTGAAGTGAAAAGAAAATTATTACATAATTAGATCAATAAAATATTGAAAATTAATTCATCCTATATCTAGAAATGTTACAAAAAAATGTTTTTTACAATTTATACAAAATAATAATTTGACCCCTTATAGCTTAATAGTAAATCTCATAATTTAGCATAATATGTTCCATAATTTTATAACCTTATGAATCATCCAAAATATGTATTCCCAAATTCAATGTCCAAAATTTTTGAAGTGAGGTCACTACAGATAGATTATATTTAAAAAAACTATATGGTGAATCTTAATGTCACATTACAGATATGTGAACACCTTTATAATTATTAAACATTATTAAAAAAATCCATGATTCTAAAATTAAAATATATGGTTCCCAAATGTATTCCATAAATAAATATATGCAATAAGCTACATCAATGATAACATAATCCATGAAAGCATCGATTAATTTCCTAGTCACCAATACTATCCCCAAGACAACTTTATATCATTATTATCTTAATATTAACTACATATTAAAGGTTATATTCACCCAATAATGTTCTTTCTGAAAGGATCAACATGCCACTAAATAAAATTTCTTGGCCATATGTACCTATTAACATATGATATCAAATAATTAATGAAATATTATAAAGTAATATAATTAAAAATTTATGAATTCTTTGAATGATAATTTCATTGATAAAATACTCTTATAATATAATTCTTGAATCCAAATATATAATAACATTAATTATTATATTTATGTTAAAGTAATTTTTTATGTTGGACATTTACCCCTTATATTATTTATAGATATATTTCATTAATGCTAGTGGAATTCATTTTCATAGTACCCAGTCTCTTAAAATATAAAACACTCATCATTAATTTATTCTTTATTACCCTTTCATTAATTATTCTAATGTAATTTCTCTGCATGAAAGTTGAAAACTATCATTCCCTTAAATCATGTTTCTGAGTGTTTTTCCCATATATCTGATGGGGGAAAATCATTCCTTCCCATATTTCCCATATCAATATTTTTCAATTCGTTACACTTATTCTATTTCTTACATTAAAATCAGTATGAATTGGATAATTATTTCTCTATTAGTATACCCCATGATATTATGTCCTCAAATGATGAGAATGTTTTGGAGACTAGTTCCCCATGAATAATTAGATTAAGACAATATATGAAATGGTAAATATTTCTCTTTTTATTATATAAAGAACCCGTAGATTGCCTTTCTAAAAATGTAATGTGAAATTCATTCATAAAAACATTGTCATCTTCATTTTTACATAGATTCAAGAATTTTCACTATACATATGCATGTTTCTCATGAGAAAAAAAACCTTACTAGAAGAGTACCTTTAAATCCTCCCATTACATGTTTTCTATTTATTTTTCATCATTATTTTTCTGAATCAATGACTACCACTGATTTGAATCTCCTAATAGATGATAGAATTCCATGAAATATGCTTACCTTTTATTTCCCCTCAAATAGATAAATCTCTTCTATAAAGAACTTATCTACTTCTCAGCTACAAATGGATCTGTAGTACTATTTAATTATGGGTGTTGTTGACACATGAAGTTGTATATCATTGTTACACTATGTGGTAAGTCAACGTGAAGTGATAGTTGGGAAATTTTATTTCTTATAACCTAATTCAGCTACCAAAATATGGTTATAAGTTCTCCAGTTCCAGATATAACTCCATCCCCATACTCATTATATTTTCTAAGAGGGAAATCCCTACATGTGGTATGACTAATGATATAGTTCCAATTCTATCCACGATGCACCATTTATAAATAATAGAACACACTATATTTGGTCATATTATTATGAATCAAAATGTATAATCCCAATACAAGTGAGATACATAACATAAATTGTATCATTTACACATATCTAATATCATAATCATAATTATCATTTCTTTATTAAAATTTTCAATCTAAAAAAATTTCAAACTCATCCTAATGGTTTTTTAAAAAATATTAAATAATATAAACATACCCCCATGGGATTTAATTTACGGGTTATGTAAGGCATATTATAGTGTTCCTATTAACACATTTTTTAGGCCTCACATTTCTTTTTTGGATTTCTTACAGCTAGTTACATATGTTTCAGAACAACGTCCACATATAGTATCCCGACAGGGATGAATTTCTAGAAAAAACAAATAATATTTACCTTAAAAAATAATTATTATGTTATTAAATTAAATTAATCTATTTTTATCATATGGTAATGATCCATAATCTATGTTTCCTAAATCTTGTTCCCAATGTTTCTACTAATCATTATTTCATACCAAATGTAATGACCCTGACTCGAGTAGCCCATCATTGATGGTTACATTATTAAATTTCTACTAGATAAAATGTATTACAACCTCAATAACCAAAAAATATTAGTAGTCTTGGTAAAAGATACCATAGTATAATTTCATATAAGTTTGAAAATATAAAATTAAAGATAGTATTTTCACTGAGAATGAAATTATTTCCCTTATTATATCCATTCATATCGATCATAATAAACTACCTCATATATTGGGGGAAATAAAACATAAAAATGGATTATATTATATCATTAGTAATGTTAATATTATAGTGGATTCTATCATGAAAAAAAACGCAATAAATAAGGAAATGTAAATAATTGAAACACATTCCATTTATTTAATAAACTAAGAATAATAAAGAATAAAAAAATAATGATAAAATAAATCTATATAAATAATAAAATATGATGAAATATTATCCATGAATATTGTAACTAATATATTAATCACATGGAGATAAAAGGTCTCATATTGAGGGAATGTATAAGTCTATACTTCTGAAACACAATATCAATATCATTCACAATACAGTTTTAAGCTATAGGTAGAAACCCATTTAATTTGGACAACTCATTTGTCTCATGAGGAGTATCAATACATAAAGGGGCCATCTATATCTATACCACATCCAAATATAAAATTTCAAATGAATTACTAGTTTTTATTGGGTGACACATAACCAACAAAAAAAATTCTTATTTTAAAACTAACACATTAATGTTAAACATACCCAACTCTAATATTCATAATTACAAACCATCATTCATATATAGTGAATGGTAATAAAATTGTACATACTCAGTCAAACTAATAAAAAATAATCCAATGAAAGTATAAATATGATATCAATAAAATTACTCCTTAGTGGTTAAAAAAAATTATGTGTTATTATCAGTGATAAATAGAAATATAATAAACATTTCATTATTTTTTAGGAAAACAATATTTTTATTTTGATAATATAAGAAAAAAAGATCACGTAAAAGTTAGAAAATACATTCATATGAAATTAACAAATGAAAATATGAAAATTAAAAATATTTTTTTTTAATAATTTCTAACATTAGATAATTTCCTTCATGCTATTCACATTAAATCAAATATTCATTTCAAATTTTTGATCCAAGACTAACGAGCATTGTTTGGGAAAACAAATATGATGATTTATTACAATTTTTCTAAAAATTAATACAAGGGTAAAATTTTATTTAATAATTAGTTTTCATAATTTTAAAAACATTGATTAATAAATTTAATGAATACATGGTTTTAGAAAAAATGTTTTTTTGAACCAAGGTAAAAATAAAGATGGATTTTTTTTAAAATATTTTCATATTAATTTTAAGTTTAAAGTGTTAAAAATTGTACTATTACTTGAAAAATTTCATTAATAAATATATAGTAATAATATATATTTATTTTATGATATAATTATTAAATATTTACCCCAAGGGATACACAAGTAATAAAATAATAAAAAATTGTCGAGATTGTAAAACAAACCCTTACAAATTTGGTAAATCTTGAATCATAATCCACATGAAATAAATAAAATCAATTATAATTTTAAATACCATAAAGATTAATATATTAAAATTATAATATATCAAAATATTATTTATCTACACCACACAAATGAAAAATTGGTGAATATGGTGTATGTATCTGGAAAGTAAAAGCGAAATGAGGAAAATATTAACTGAGG
This sequence comes from Viscum album, assembly GCA_963277665.1. Taxonomy (NCBI): domain Eukaryota; kingdom Viridiplantae; phylum Streptophyta; class Magnoliopsida; order Santalales; family Viscaceae; genus Viscum; species Viscum album. Next base: position 457,763,554 of record OY728141.1, on the reverse strand, counting down.
TCTGACTTTAATTGTATGCATATGAAACTCATATATAATAAATATATGTTTATTAATAATATATTAAAAACATAATCATATATACCTTACCATATCTGATTTTTTATATTATTTAATAACATGTTTATTTAATTTTTTTGTCAAAATCACTATTTTGGTTGATAATTGTATCATTTGTCAATTAAGTTATAGCTCTGTAATTCTTTTCCATTAGATTTCATTAAGGAAAAATAATCTCATTAATTTTTATAATTATATAAATATCATATAAATCTATTATATTTTTATTTATTGTGATATATTATATTTATATATATTAAAATTATTACACCATTCATAGAGACAGTAGTCTATACGTTCGCATGAACAATGTTTTCTTTTTTCATGATGAATGTAAAGAAAGGATGATAAATATTATTTCATCACAAAATAATTATAATTATTCCATAAATAGATAATATATTAATAAAATATGTCATTACTATAATCCATTTAAAAATAAAATGAAAAAACATTTCACAACCCCTTGTGGGGATGGTAGTCCACAAGTATGCATGAGAAATGTTATTATTTTCCAAAGGATTTTAAGGTAAGAAGTCACATGTGATATTATATTTATAGAAGTATAATAGTTTCATAAATGTAATATTCAATTTTTTAATCCTTCATAATATCCATTCTTTAAAGGTGGTGATGGTAAACGAATTACATCTGTTCGCGATATAGAAGCCAATCATACAAAAGAGTTACAATTTTGTTTCCCATGTTATAGAAGTAAGTATGGACATATGTTATTATAATAGCATAATAATTTATCAGTATATTTTATATATTTGTTTTATTTTATTATAATTATTTATGAATATATGACTATTTTGGATGGAGAACTAAAGAAACACATGTTTAATAATTTTACCTCTTCCTTAGAGATACACATTTGTTTTATACCTAAATATTTATAAGAAGATCACCCTAATAATAAAAATGAATCTTGAATATTGGGAGAGAATTAAAATGTTATTTGGGTAGTCATTAGAGAAACCAAATGGTTCTGTATGTGTTGATATGGGAGGAGATGTAGTGGCCTTCTATAAGTGGGGGAGCTGACACACATAGAATTTTTGAAATGATAAAGTAATAACCATGTTTTTTCCATGTCCAAATACATAAAAATGAATAATTACCATACCATATAGTATATAATGTTCAAATCTGTCAATATTTTTTTTTTGAAAATTATTATGTAATTTTTAACCCTTACCTTCTTAGTTTTACCCCAGATTATATATATTTTTACCTTATTTATAGTAATTAATATTTACAACTAATTATAGAAAAAATTAATCTGAACATATTATATAATATAAATTATAATTATTAAAAAAATGAAATGAATTTTAAAAATTCAATAAATGGAATTTTAGTAGATCATTTTAAAATTAAACCATTGACTTGATTGAATAGATTTTTTCCACAGGGAAAATTCTTATACATATTGAATGTTTTAGTATCCAAATAAGATATCAAATTTACAAAATTACCCAAATTAGAAACAATATAATATAATATAATTAGAATTACATTAAAACCAATTTAAAAAATAAAATTTATTTTTAAATAATATAATGAAAATGTAGTGTTCAATAAAAATCTACTATCTTTTACTAGTCATCAAAAAATATCTTTTATAAAAATTTTCAAAAATTATCCCAAACTTAAATTTGACTTTTAGATAATTTTTAATTTGATGAAATAAATATAATACCCTAAATTATCATATCAAACTTATATTTAGATGATATTTTGGTATTTTTTTTGAAAAGATTGATTTTTCATTGAATAATGAAAATCAATGGTTTTTATTTAAAATTTTATTTTATTATAAATTATTTACAATGTAAAATTATATATTATAATAGTTTTAAAATTTAATTAGTTCCCATTGATATAAAATATTCCAATTAAGGTTTTCTAAATGAATTTTATACTTGTGTTTTGTATGAAAATATTTTATATTTAAAATATACATTTTTTCAGAAAACCCATTTTCTTCATATTTTATGGTTTAATTTAAAATTAAATTTGGAATATTTTGGGATTTGAATTTTTAAAAATGTATTAATTATTTTTAATCAAGGGGCCAAAATTTGTTAAATAATTCTTCTTTATTATTTTATCAATATGAATAGTAAACATATTAATTTTTTCACCATGATAATATGTAAATCAGGTAATTAAAGTTAAAAATAAAATAATAAGGATTATAAGAGGACCATAAATAATTACTTAATTTTATTTTTTCCTTCCATTTAATTCATAATAATTATGGAATGTCTTGTTTTTTACCAATGGTATAGAACATTAGTTTTTGGTTTCAATTCTTCATTTTAGAGCTAATAATGGAGACTAAAGGAGTTAAGGAAGTCTTGGTGGTGCCCATGGCTTGATCGGAGCATAGTTTCCCAATGTTAGAAATGGAATATTGGGATGCAAATTTAGTAGAAAATGTTTTTTCCATCCTGTATGGTATACCAAACCATGAAACTTGATGTAGATGGGTGCTGGGGCCACACAGTTTATCCACAGCCATACATGCCAAGGAAAATAGTAATGTCATGATCTAGGACTCATAGAAAGAGGATATTTACATGTTTGTCACACGAATTGGCCTATCATGAAACCAAACCATGTACCACTACATGTGTGGGTGAATTTACATTTTTTCCAATAATGAGTTTTTTTCTCCCCCAACCCCACCTCTCTTCTCCACCTCTTTTCCATCAGTATCCTTCTTCACACCCTCATAAGAGCTCCAAAATTCCTCATCTATAGGTTATTATATATCTCCCTTATTCCAAATCCATGTCTCATAGAATCCAAATCATTAGAAATCCTATTGTAAGATCTACGTTCCTCTAACGTCTATTTAATCTTTCTTCACTCCTCTATTTCACTTGTTGTGTGCGATTAGTTTTCCCTATTTGCAGAGTGTCGGACAATTTATCTAATTTTCCTCATATTGACATGATTCAAGAATAGATAAAAGATAAGTGGACATCTAATAGATACATGTAGGTGGTATATGTATGTCCTACTTTTTTTTTCTCATTTTAATGGGTGCGCCACTATGCTACATGCAGAACCATTTGAGAGATGACTCAAATATGTTAAATAAATTATAAAAATTAGTTTATACATTAATTTTTTGTACTTATCCCATGGTGAAAACCCTTTTTGGGATGTTATCCATATTGGTGGCCGCCCCTTTGTTGTTCTTGCTTGAGGGACTTACATTCCCATGACTTAGGTGGTTATCTACAATTTGTGTGTGTATTGAACCATTGTTAAATTCCTTTAATTATAATTTGAATTGAGATAAATTGTAGGCTTTGAATTATACCCCTTTAGTGAGAATTCTATTCCATACCTACAACAGACCATGAGTAAACTTGTGTGTTGAATTAAGGATTCTATGTATGGACTCACCATGCCTAGTTTGGATCACTTCGACTCACTAATACAGATACTTTGAATGACTTGTATAGACTCTCTTGGTGGTTTATTATACTCATGAGTAATATAGTCCAATATGGGAGTAATAGTGGATGAGCTTGTTGAAAGGATGGTTATTCCATGCCTCAGGTGTTACTTATTCCCATATTTGAGATAAATATTAAGAATATAGAGATTATCATGCATGAGTGATATGAGGGAAGCCATTATGGGTCATCTCAGATAGACATATTGGTATTTGTTATATTAAAGTATCCTTTGGTGATAGTTAGGAGTCCATATGGATAACCTTGGATGAGCTCATGATACCTCTGGGGATTTTATAGAATTGCTTGTTTGTTTATATGTGATTGACTCTTTATTGAATTAAGATCATGCTTGAATAATATTATATGCATGATTCTACCAATAGAATTCATAAATGTGGAATCAGTACATAGGTAATACTTTATTTATGATGACCCATTAAAATACCTTGTCATTTGTACAATTCCCCTTGGTTCATAAATCCATATGAGGATGAAACAGGTGTTATTAGTTTGGTGTCCATTTAGGAACCCAGATCGAAGTATTTATTTATTTCCCAACATTTATCATTTATGGAATAAAATTATTTTTATATTTCAAGAAATGTATTTATTTAGACATCATTGGTTATAGCCTACTTGGATTATATCTCATACCCTGTTTGTTCCACCATAGATACCGAAGATAAAATTTTGATTGCCAGTATAGATAAAGGGAAGTGGAAAACATTTTATGTTTTATTTACATCAATAGGATGGATTATGGGGACCGAGGATCAATCCTATGATTGATATGATTATAGTAGAATAATATTCACTTTTTTATATTTTGTATCCTAGTATATGACTGCATCACCTATTATTCATTCACACTTCTTTTAAATTATATGAAATATCTTCATAATAATTTTCTATCTAATATATATTTACATTATTCTAGTTGTTTATTTATCTTCTATGATTATTGAATATTTTCTAAAATCTCATTTTAGTATCAGAGTTTCCACTAGGGCTTGTTAATGGTATGGTCATATAGTTTCTACTTTATCGGTTTATTCCTAAATACATATATAAATATATGTTGTTTCTCTAAATTCTAACATATGAGGGAATATTTTTCCCAAGGACACAATCTAGTCCCTTTCTGCTAGTCGATGTCCTCTATAGTATAGGGAAGAATTATTGAGTTATTGTTTCTTCTATCTCACGATACCACATTGTGGTATCTAAGGAAATATTATACAAAGTGGTATCAAAGAACTTTTCCTTTTGTATTAGTGTATAATCTTATAAATAACAATATTATGTAGATAATTGGTAATGATCTTGTTCCTAATAGTAGTTACCCCATATATAGGGGAACCCCAAATGACCATTTATGGGTTAATGCTGATGTTTCTTGCATTTGTTATAGTTTTATGTATTTCACCATTGGGTGACACAATTTCCTTTGGCTGTTATTATTGTTGATAAAATTATTGATATAATGAATTTATTATCCGTTTATCAATAATATGAAGTGATATAAATTCAATCATCTTCTTAGGAATCATAGTAAATAAATGTCATGCATTTTTCTATTCCAAATTTACTATTATACGTGCATTTCATGTGATTCATTAGTTTGTTGTAGTGAATTGAAAATATTATGTGCAATATTTTTCCACATCATATATGAAAAGTAAAACATAATAGAAATTTATAGTTCCCACCTTATCCTAACATTCTTTTCTAGAATAGGTTAATGTAGACACCTCATGTAGTCAGCTATGTAATTTTGACCCATGGAACATTGGTTGCATGGGCTGGAATGTGTTATGGTTAGGATTAGGTGGACACCGCATTTCAATTTATAATGCATATGGGGAAATATAAATCAGAAAAGTGGATCTATCTAATTAATCCATTTAATGGTATTTAAATAAATAATAAATTCAAAATTAAATTGAATATAATATTAAAAATCAAAATCGATGTCTTATAGGTGTAATATGAGTCCTTGACCAAGAACCGACCTCAGTATTGGGTAGTGAGACATTACTCTTGTGATCCTTCTGTGACATTTTATAATAACCTATTCTTGTATTTAAGAGTAGGTAGAGGGGTGTCTCTATTTTGTATACAAGTTTTGTACCTTCCCATTAATTACCTATTTCTCTATCTATTATAAATCTCTTCTGAGGAGTGAACTAGACAACTGTAGAGTAAAGCCACCATGAAACCCTCATATTATTACCTAAAAAAGTGGTGATCAAAATAATGCCGAGGTGGTGGGACATGATCCACCTATTGTTCCTTTGGTAGTTCCAAAGGGGTTACCTCCTATAGATCCTCCATAGGGCACTGATTCTCAGTTCCATGAAAATTTTCATTGGTACATATAGTTTTTTCATTGTGATCCTTAGTCTTCCCCTACTATGGTAGATCTGACCTAGGATTTTTAGTAGAAGAATCCACCGACCTTCTTGAGGTATGGAGGGCCTTAGACTGCTGATTCATGGTTAGATTCTATGGTTTCGATATTTGACATTCTTAATATGCCTTAATATAAAAGGATCATGATTGATACCTATATGTTGGGCGATTCATCCAAATTCTATTGTAACTTCATTTATAAGGTTGAGATTCACCATGGTATGGTCTTGGATGGATTAAAAAAAATCCTTCTAAGATCAATTTTATCTACAAAATCTGAGTGTTGACTGTGCTAGGGAGTTTATGCATCTTTAGTAGGGAACTATGACCATTATGTAATATTGTTATGGCTTCAGAAGCTATAGCTTTTTTCTTAGACATTGACTGGTGACGATTTAATGACTATGAGGAGTTTTGAGGATGGGATGGGGTATGCTATCTGACCACATGTGAGAATATTCCTCCTTGCTAGGATTAGAAAAATAATGAAACATGCCATAATCCTTGAAGATAACCATAGTGAAGTTGGAAATCTATTTCTAATTGGTTTTGTTTTGAGGCAAAGTTATGGTTTATATGGTAGTAAGAAGATATATTTTTAGGGTTCACATAGAATAAGTACAAGATAGTTAACAAACATAGATAGCCATGTATTATGTCACATGTGTAGAAGATCTACCCATAAGAATCCCCAATGCATGAGGAATCTAATTAAGTATCAAGTTTGCAGATGAATGGGTCACCTTCAGTGATTCTTCCAATAGATTCCTTTGACATCCAGTGGTATGGAATCTATAACAACATCTATATTAGGTATGAGGTACATTAATCCAATTCATGATGAGAGATGGTCTTTTATGGTCTTATCAAGCCATGGTGGTAGTGGAAGTGGCCGAGGAAGCTTGGATTCAGAGGTTCATCATTAGCAGAGTGAACTTACTTAGGTGGGTGAGGAAACATCCCAATTCTATAGGTTGGTCCATATCTAGGGAGTGTATCATATGATTTATTATCATATTTTTGGGACATATATAGTTATATATTATATTCTATTAGTCTCTACGTTAATTTTTTTTTTCATATAGGTGTATCTTAATATTTTATATATGTTGCAGTGGTGGAAGGTATGGGTTTTGAAATTGAGTATTTATTTGGACTTATGTCTGTTGAAACACAAATTGTGGCTATATTATAAGGTGTAATCCAGTGTAATGTGTTCTTACCTACGATTGGTTGGTACATTTTCTTATTTAGATTCATGGTTATCTAGATGACTGACTTTGACATCATTCACTTTATGGACCAACATCAACCTTATCATGACCAAGTGGATTGTCATCACATGAAGGTGTATTTAAAATCATCCAAGGTAGAATTTATATCCATAAAGTTGAATGGGATATCTGGTCTAGTCCAAATGGGCCCAAGAATACTGGTAAAGATAGAGTGATAGTTCAGAATATGTGTCTTTTTAGGAGTGAGTAAGGAATGTAGCCTATAGAGTTCTATACTGTGGTGGATCATTTCTATGACATCCTCCCTGATGGGTTTTTCTAGATTACCTCATGAGAGAGAGAGTGAGTTCATTATTGATCATGTTCCATGTGAGCCAGAACTTTCCATTCCTCCATATAGTATGGAACCTAAAGAGCTATAGGAACACAAAAAGATTCATAAATTTCTAGAGGAAAAGTGTTTCATTGCCCCAACACATCAACTTGAGGATCACCTATCCTCTTAACCATGAAAGAGGATGGTACCCTAAATATCTTTCATCGATTACCTGCAATTGACCAATCTTAAAGTGACGAACTGGTATCAACTTCCTCATATATATGGTCTCTTAAACCATATTTTTGGAGAAATAGTATTCTATATGATTAATTTGAGGTATGGTTATCATCCAGTTCATGTGAGGCCTTCAGACATACCATGTAGAACTTTTTGAAATAGTTATATCTTGTAAGAGTATTTGGTTATGTCATTCACCCTATCAAAAATTCCATAAGTATTTATGGTTCTGATTTTTCAGGTTTTCTACCTGTATCATGATTCATTTTTTATTTTCTTCATAAAAGATATCATAGAGTATTTTCACCCTAGACACGACCATGCTACATATATTTATATTATTCTAAATACACTTAGATATAACCAGCTATATGAAATGATTAAAAAATTAATCTTTTAGATCAGCATGTTTCAATTCATTGGTCATATAATTTTAGAGGAAGGCATATCAATTGACCCTAAAATGTGAGCATTGTAGTTTCTTTGGAGAAAACCAAGAATGTGTTTTAAATATTCCATTTCATAAGGATGGATATTTATAATAAGTTATATATATAGTATTTTTCAAACATATAATTTCCACAAATAAGATTTACCATGAAAGGTGTGAAATTTTACTCGATTGAATATTATCAGGAAAATTTCTGGAGTTGAAGGGAATACTTACTTCAAAGCAGATCATGATTCTACATGATTCGTTTATAGTAAATACTCTTTGCTATAACTTCTAAAATTGGGTCAGGTGAAGTTACGATGCATGGTGATTGGTTTGTAGTGCATGGGTCCCTCCAACTGAGTCATAATGAGGGGAAAACCATATACAAAACCTCAATCTGGAAATAATGGTTCATGATATACATTTTTGGAGTTGTTATATATTGGGTTAGATAATAAATGTTTATATATATCATAAAAAGTATCAAATACATCTCATCCCAGCAATACATGAATTTGTGGTGGCATAGGTGGGTATAGAACCTACGATCATAATGATTTTGTATTTCATATACACCCTAACAGGGCATCCCTATATCTAATGAATTGATCCATAAGTATTCAATGAAATCCATCAAGGAGGATAACACCGAGTTGAAGTTTATGTATCTATGTTATAAGTTTCATCGAGAGGTTGAAGAACACCATGGAAAACATATTTAGAAGCTTTGGAAGTGACATACACTATTTGGGGTGGGTCCTGATATGGTAGTTATCTGATTCTGAAGAAATCATCTATAGGGGGAGAATAATAGGAGAGAACCCACATAATGGTTGTTTCATTGATGAAATTATTACCCTACAATTCCATGGTATTGTTTTGGGTGGATTCTAATATACGAGAAGAGTTGATGAGGGAATCACATGCCCCCAATTGGGTATTTAATCCTAGTCTAACCACCATGTACCATGGTATGCATGGTTAGTATTTTTTTCTAGGTAATTAGGGGAAGATTGCAGGAATTATCACTTCCTGAACCACCTATCAAAAGGTGGAGGCAGAGCACCAAAGACATGATATAATCCTACAAACTCTATATATTCTTATGTGTAAATGGAGTGAAATCACTAAATATTTTGTGATGGGATTGTTGAGATACCCTAGAGGTAGTTATTGGATACATGTGATTATCTAAAGGATAAAAAAATGATGGAATTTCTACCAATCTGGGAATACTTCTTTGCTGATGATCTAGGAAGGCTTTACATCCCTTGAGATAGTGTGACTTTATGGTGTACCCCATTCAACCATTTCATACTGAGACACTCAGTTCACCACATGCTTTTAACAAGGGTTTTAGAAGGCACTAGGTTCACAAGTGCTCTTGAGTATGACATATAAACCTCAAACTAATTTGTAATTAGAGTGGATGATACAAGTGCTAGGGGATATGCTTCAAGCTAGTAGATATGATTTTTGAGGTTAATGGGAAAATAATATCACTCTTGTTTATTTTAACTATATCCCCATATTTCAAAAATCAATTCTGATGCATCCACATGATACATTATATAGTAGATCTTGTCGTTCACCTCTGTGATGGTTACATTCATGTGAGGTATCTATACTAGTTTTTCATCTCATTCAGGATGGTTCTTAGCAAGTAGATCTGGTTTATAAGTGTAAGGATATAGCTCAATATAAGAATAAGTTATATAATAATCATCATCATAGACCCCTAGAAACTGAGGTGGGGCATCAGGTTATCTTTTATGTATCAGCTAGACTGGGTAAATAATGGTTTCAGAGCTAGATCAAGTTACCTCCTTGTTATGTTTGGCCTTCTGAGATAGTGGGCTGAGTTAGGATAGTAGAATATTGGTAACTATTACCTTAGATTTAACATTCCATGCACAATGTTTTCTACTCATTTCATATTTCATATTATAATGATGAAATGTATCATTTATTTTATTCAACTGATTTTGACCTATAGGCGTATGCGTTCTATGAGGAGGATCTGATATAAATCATTGACTGAAGCATGAAGACTCTTTGAGGTAGATCAATTCCTCTAGTCCGAGTTATATAGCAGCACAACCATGTGTGGGATGATACTAGGGATCAGGATCTTGATGTATGTGTGTAAGGGGTAGAACACATATTATAAGTCTTTTTACTACTCTCGAAAGGATAACAAAGGGTTGAGCTATCTTAAGGATGAGACGTTGTAATGTATCAAAATTTTTTGAAGGTAAAAACCATCAGTTTTAAATGTAAATTATTTAGTTTTAATTTAATAATTTTCCTTGGGAGTTGTGGTAGTAAATGTGGTGTCCTGGTCATATTTATAGCTTAGACCCCTGATGATTGAAAAGGAATACCGAGTGACACAGTTAATAGAAATCAAGCTTCCCAATTTGCTTAGTTTCCCTATCAGTTCATCACGAGACAATGGGGTTTTGGGGGGCACCTTGTCTTTTAGCAACTATGAAACCCCAGACAGAAGGTTGTGTGATGCTGCAAGACACATGGACAGATGTCTTTCACACAGTTGGCACATGGTTGGGCCAAATATGTGGACAAAACATGTATCGATGCTTGTGTAGTTGAATTTATCATTTTTCCATTAATTAGTGTTTTTCCTCCACCAATATTCACCATATCTATTCAACTTGACTCCTCAACAAATCTCACACACATGGTCCTTGCTTTATACCATAATGGTTTTTGATATATATCCATTGTTTTGACTCAAATGACTCATCTTTGGTATAATTTGAATGATATTTGTATTTTCTACGATCTTATCCATTCTATTTAATGATTATCTCCTCTTATGTTGTTCTATTTAGGTGAGAATTCTGTAACACTTTTTTGGGGTGTGGGATCATTTCATTGATTTTTAATGGTTTATTTTTTCAAGTGTTGACAATTGATGAGTGTATTGATATGACATCAATGTAGGTGTTCAAGTTCTTTCCCACTTGTTTCATTTCTTTTTAACAGGTTCTCCATTGTTTCTTGATCCATACCATTCCAAAGACACCTAAAATATGTTAAATAAATTAATTTTACTTGTTTACCATGTTTTTCCTGACCACAACCTTTGGAATAAACTATATATGGGTTGTTCTATATATTGGGAGCCACCCCTTGGTTATGACTTCTTGAACATCCTACTCTACCACGAGCTTATTTTTTAATGAACGTGTGTTTGTTTACGTCATTATTAAATAAGAATAATATATGATTTAAATTGAGATTAATTTTAGGCCATGAATTCTAAACACTTAATGTTAACATAATTCCATACCTGTTATGGGCCGAGATAAAACATGGGTCCTGACTTAACAACGTCATGGATGGACTGACCATGATTAGTTTAGGTCTCTTGGACATGATGACAGGGATTATTTTTTTTCCTTGTATGGGATATCTGGATGATTTACTATTATCATGAGTGAAAAAGGTTCACCAGGTGAGTAACCATTGATATGCCTTTTGGAAATATAGATACACTATTCCTTAGGTGATACTCGATCCCCTATGAAAGACACTTCATATGGACTCAGAGTTTATAATTCCATGAGGGATATGACGGACGTCATTACAAGTCTCCTCAGATCGAATTTTTTGGATTGGTTAATTTATAGGGTTTAGAAGAAGCCCTCATGATTCCATAAGGATCTCCTTGGATGGGATCAGGATTCCACTTTGTATTTGATGGAGTATCTTTCAAATTTATATGTGATTTCCAATTTATTAAAGTATAATGATTCTTGAATAATATTCAAGGGTTGCATCGTACAATCCAAAACCCGATCATGGGTTATTCAGTAAGTGATACTTTATTTATGATACCCATACACATAGATTTCACCTTGTACATTTTACCATGACATAGACATTCATCTTAGATTGAAGAAGGTGGTATTGACTAGGTATCCATTTAGTAACATGGACTGATGTATTTATTTTCTTTTTTATTTTACTAAATTTATCATTTATGAAAGACAATTATTTTTATTTTATAAGAAATTGATTGATCTAAACACCATTTATGGTGTTCTACTGAAATTATATCTCACATCTTTCTTGGGACATCTTTGGTACCCATGATAACATTTTGATTATATGTATTGATAAATGGAAGATCCTGTCTTATGATTTTTAGTTTACAACATTAGGATGGAGTTGATGGTTGTGGATTGAGTCTTTTTCTGAGATACTAGTAGTAGAAATTAATTCATTTTTTATATTTTTATAGCAATTGTTATATTCATGTATCCCCTATTACACAGTCAATCTTTTGTATAGTTATATGATATATCACAATCATTATTTTTTATCAATTATTTATTTTTTCGATTAGTTTTTATTTTACTTTGATTATAATTGTATATTTATACTATTTTCTATTTAGTATTACGAATTCAACTATGAAAGGTTACTGGTCTGATCATATATTGTCTTATTCTTTTTTATTATTATAATATATTAGGTTCTTGGGGGTACAATTACATTAAACAAACACAAAAACTACATACATAAAGGCCTTGAAGGCATGTCATATCCCACAAGGGATAACCCACCAAACAAGATGCTTTATTACATAATATTTTTGGCCCTTAATCCCAGTGGGCCTGAATCCCACCCCATTTTGACCCATGGCACATTCTGTGAATACTAAGCCAGCTACTATAGAACCCACTACAGTACCACCACCGCACTGTACTTGCTACAGTACCACCGCTGTTATAGTACATGCTACAGTACCCGCCACTGCTACAATGTTATTCCCTATTGCTATATTACCACTACATTACCAATCGCTACTACATCACCAGCTATAGTTCCCACCACCACTATAATATCGATGGTGAATAGTTTCACCGCTACTACAGTACACTACAGTAAAATACACCCAATGGGTTTTGAACTACCATTTTTTATATTGTATTACATGGTTCTTACAACTAATCCAAGATCCAACTACTTTCTTCTATTAATTATATATATATGCTACACTCTGACCTATGAGGGCATAATCTACCCATGGAAATACCATATCCCCTTTATGCTTCTCATATGCCTATGGTATTGGGGACTCGCGCTTGAGGTCTTTTGGACACCATCTTAGGGCATTATTAAGTGGCATTTAGGGAGGGACACTAAAAATCCAATAGTCTGTTATATGTAATTCATCAATTTTTTTTTGTGATTATAAGATTTATAATATTATATTTAATGAAACGAAAAAATTTCAAACCCTTTTTTATAATAATTAAATTATTTTTTCATATGTGGATTACCAAAAGATATTTTTGGTTATGAATAATATTTATTATTGTAAAAGAATTATCATCATCAGGATAATTTTTTTATAATTTTTAATGAAAACGTGATTACCTTAAATACTTATGTGATGCTGATGTAGTAATTATTTAGTTAATGTAAAAAAATAAATTATTATAAAAATAGATGAAATAAAATCTATGGTAATTAATGTTATCCATAATTTTTTTAAAATAATATGATATGTTAGGGATGTGTGATGATTTTTTTAATTCTACTTGATGTTTTTATGTTATTAAATTTCTAGTATTGAATAGATCTAAAAATTGACATTAATTATCTTTTAAAAGAAATAAAATTTGTTAAATAGTATACAATTTTAAAAATTGTAGATTTAAAAAAGTGAAAATTTTATAGTTTTTTATATATTCATTTGATTATTTGTGGGCTATTTTTCCTTGCTTTGTAAATATATTTTCCATCAATGAGAAAAAACCTTATGGAAATAGTATGTTTGAAAAGGGTTCATGAATGGTTAAATCCAAAAGATAATGGTAAAAATATTATCAAAACTTTTCTTAACCTTATTAGGTTATGATATTTGTGCCTTTATCACCTAAGGATCTAAATTGAGTTTTTAATGTTAACTTTTCTATAAAAATGACTTACATATCATCCAATTCAATGAATGTTACAAAATGCAACTATTTTTTTAATATATTTTATGAGTCCATATAGGGAATATAAATAGTAATGAATGAATATAATAATTAATATTGATATTAAAAATTATTTTCATGAAATAATTTTATTTCTGATTTTTAGTAATTATATAATGACATTAATTTCATATATAATGTCAATTCAACATTTCTTCAATTAATAAAAATGAAATAAAATATTTTAAAAATATTAGCTGAAATGCTATTTGAGTGATTTAATATGTTAAATTAATTTAAAATATTAATATGACATATTATTGTTGTCTTAAATGAATATATTTTAATTTAAACTTATAATTTATGTCATTTAAGAAAAATTAAATGAATATTTTTTAATTTGATAAAAATGATATTTTTTTAGAATAATATTTTACTAAATCACATAAAAATAATGAAGATATTAAAAAACTAAAATGAGTAAAACATTGGTCAGTAATTTCATACCTTAACCATTTATAGGATATTTGGTACCATTTTGATTGATATTGAACTTATTATAATTTAAACTTTTGGAAAATTCAAAAAGTCTATATCACCTAAATAATAAACGGGAACCTCCTACCTCACATAGTTACACCACATTGACCCTCACATATCAACCAATATCTTCCAACACACATTCTCAAATTCCCTATAAATAGAATATAGTCTTTGGAGTTCTTAAAATACCAACCATAGATCCCACTAGAGGTGATCTAAAGGAGTCATTGGGATGAAGAGGTGATATCCCTAACAATTCATTTTTTATTATATTTTATATATCCTACAAATATATGTTATTTTTTTATATAATAATAACATCATAATCCTAAATATGATGAAATTTTATTATGATTAGTAAAAATCCATTATACATGTTTTTTCTTATCAAAGGAGAAGTGAAAGTATTAGTCATGCATATATACGACTTACCATATCCACATAACGATACAATTAATTTTTTATCACCATATTTTATGGATGGGTATTATAATGGGTTTAATGTTTATATATGATATTTATGGAAAAATTATTATATAGTAATTTTAATATAATTTTGACCTTTTTACTCTATAAACTGCTGGAAAATGATAACTTTGTTTTGTATGTATGTGTGGACAAACACCTCCCTGATGCGATGCGATTCAATTTTCATTTATATTATAATTTGATGGAAATGAAAAATAATTTGATTAATATATATGATATATGATATATAATATTTATGATATAATTTTATGTTTATATTCACATTTATTTCATTCCATATATTGGATATTGAAAAAAATTTTCTTATGTATGTACGAACCACCGTCTCAAAAAATGGTGTAAATAAATTTTATATCTAAAACATTTATCGATGCCAAAAAATATGTATATAGTAGATATATATGATATTTATATAATTATTAATATTATGTTCATTATTGAACCATGATATTTCTACAATGAACTGAACAATTGAACCAAAATACTCATGATAAGAGAAAGATTTAACAACTATAAATAACAAATTTAATAAGGAAATATTGAAAAAAATGTTGTGTTGAAATATTATAAATGGATTATATATGATATTTTATGTCTTGAAATTACTATTTAATAGATATATAGTATGTTTAAATTTATACATGAGGTTACATTACTTTCTATGCACATAGATCTCAAGGTAAGGAATTTCACCTAACACTTATTTCAATGGGACATATATATTATATACCAAATGTTTTATTTATGTGATGTATATATATACATGAATGAATTTAGTCATTCATATAATGAAAATTATTGGATTTATATATCTATTTAATTTTATTTATTTCATTTGTATTATGATTCAAATGATACCGGTGCAGTAAAGGTTATTTTTAGAATCATATCAATATTAACGAGTATATAAATTTAACTCTCTAATTAAAGAATTATTTTATATTTCTATTGAATATACATGTTTCATTATTAATATTTCATAAATATTTTAATATTATACAATTATTAGTTAATTTTATTTTTACCCAGGTTTATATTTTTACAAAATGTTTTCAAATTAATATTTTTCATTTTCCAAACATTGTAAGTTTTGAATTTCTGAAAGGAATATTTTTTATCTTATACAACACGAATTGATTTTCCCACCCTCATGACTAATAATTTAGTTTATGATAAAAATATAATTTTCCATGGTAATATTCATATAAAATTTATTTTCTATTTTTTTAGTTTCTTAAAAAGAAGTGATTTCAAAATGAAATTTTACTTTCCTCAAGAACTAATAAATGACATATTTTAAAATCATTATTCTTTACATGATGAAATAAATTCACGTTACTTAATATTTAATTGTATAGAATCTATGGATACTATCACCATTATTTCATTTAATGGTTTATGTTTATGTTTAAAATATGAAATCTCTATGAATCTCATTTCTGTTCATTAGTCCTAATATGTGGAATGTTTTATGATTTTGTGGAACACATACATATTATTTCCATTATTTGATTGGTGGGATCTATATTACCAAAAAATGTATTGGCTAATGTATTATTTCTTATGAGATAGTTTTGTGGTTCAAGTCAATGAGTATGATCTGTTATGTGAATTAAGTCAATGTTCTTATCCACAATGGGAAATAATTGTTGACGCCTGATCCGATGGTCTTGGTAATCAACCTTGACATATGTAATTATTTTTACTAATGATGATTCCACACACAATTATAACCTAAAATTATGGTTCCAAATTGATTAATGATAGATTATGAATATTATTACTAATTTCATTTCATAATATAATGTTTTTCCATTAATCACATTTAAGATCATTTAAATATTTTTATTAGATTTTTACTTGTGTTCATGATCTTATACCAATATGATTATCATATGATTTCATATGATCATAAATTGATATCCCCCATTAATACCCTTATGGATCATTTGAGCTCAACTATTTTTGAAATTTCCTTTTTCACAAGTTACAAAGAATGATTCTAAATGATTTGCGTTTATAAAGGGTTAACATGTATATAATTATAATGGAGATATAGAATACCTAACATTAAATATGAAAATATGGGTATAGTGTGAGATGAAACACATCTCTATAAACTAGTTTTTGGAAATATAGATTATTAAGAGTTATTCAAAATTGTATAATACTCATAATAGAATGTTTCCTTGGCTATATATGTGATCTAGTATTTCATTTTGATGATTTATGATTTAGATGGAACAAATTGGGTGATAAGTATCACTACCAAATTTGGAAATCTATAGTATATTTTACTAGAAATAGATCCCAATGTTTAGGTCATGATATGTTACATTTATAATGAATATAACTATCTATTTCAAATTAATAAATGTAAAAAGGTTTTATTATTTCATTACATTTTATTTTACATTATATCCCTTTTAGAAATTGCATCCTATCAATTTTCTTCACATATTAAACAAGTGGGTATATCATTCTATGATATAGATTTAATTTTTTTTGATTCTATAACCATAAAGTTTTTCATAATTTTTTTTATGAATAAACTTATTATGCAGCATGTGTTCTCTATGGATATAAATATGAATTGGTAATTATTTATAAAAAATATTATCATCCAAGATAAATACTTCAGGTCTCGAAACATGAGATGAATCTTACAAGAATTACCTTTATATTTAAACATGTGATATATTAGGTTCCAGATATAAACTCAGGGGAAAATACACTTGATAGAAAAATGATCCAACTTTCTATAGGATTTCATACGGTTAATGGAACCGTGGAATTATAGTACACTTTTTAATAAAACTCATAACACATTTCAATGGTGATTATTTGAGAAATAAATGTTCTCCAACATCAAAATAAATATCAATTCTCTAATTTTATATATAAATTTTCTTCCATCAATGATTTGATCATATGTTTTTGGATAAAATTCCCCTTCTCACCCATTTACTTTACCCACTCTAGTCTCATAAACATCCATTGTCCAACTTCGTCCCAAAAAGAGAGCTTAAAACACTAATTTATAAATAATTACTCAAATGGTGACCTATTTATACTTGAATGAAAACTATTATTACATGAAAAATTAATAGGATAAATATGTTAATCCAATCAAATATAGTATTTGTAACACCCCGAACCCAGTTACCCATAGTTATTTCATTATTACATAACATTGGAATGATCACAATGAATCAAATTCCAAAAGACTGATCAGTTTAGTAGCCTTGGAAGTACTAGATACATACATAAGTTTTTCAATACATTATAAAATGAAAAAAAAACAAAATTGTATTCTTTTAACACATTTATATTCATTAGAATATCTTTATAGGCCAGTCATAACATACTTATTTGCATCCTGGGAAAAACAAAACATAGAAAGGGGTGAGGACAGGTGCACAGTAAGAATAAAAATATAGCAAAAACATTCATAAATAGGAATAAAAATTTAATGCAATGTATATGACTAAAACAAAAGCATTTTAAACATAAAATTCAGCATAATATGGCAACGTTAATTCAAATAATTCCATTTACTTATTCACATTGATATTATATGAGTCGAATAATCACATGTAATATCAATATCTAATTTCATAATGATGGAATGCATAATGCTGGACATCATAACCACATCGTCAAGGCCTTGTGCCAAGACTACAAATAATATTTTGTCAAGGCCTTGTTCCAAGACACTAGTTTGTCTCATGATACCTATCTATGCATCGAGGAGTTATATTGGGCTCTACCTATCACTTACTAAGTCCAATGAATTATTCATATGAAAAAGTTGAAACATAACAAAAACATTGGTATTAAAACTATCATACGAAATGTTAATACTTTAACCATAAACCATGAATGGTATAAAAATAACACATCCACAATATAACATATCACAAAACCTTCAATACAATATGGAATATTGTATCATAATAAATCAACTTCAAACAAGTGAAAATCCATCAAAGGATATTGATGTAGATGAAATAAAAACTATTTGAGAGAAATATCTCTTTATATTTTTAAATCATTTAAATGTCACATAATTATAAAAGAAAAAATTTATTATGAAAATATTTTTATAATCTTGTAAGGGACGATTCAAAGGTTTTATAAAGGTGTAAAATAGCTGCACTCACCCTAAAAGTTAAAAAAATATTATTTCCTTATTTTTTTCAAAAATGTTGTAAATGAACTTGTTTGGAAAATGATAGAAGAATTCATTCAATTGTTTTTATAAATATTCAACAAATTGTATAAATGAATTTAACCCATAGTCTAGGAAATAGTATTTTTTTGAAATACCTTTTTAAAAAATATATATGTGGATGGTAAAGAGGTCCCAGTAGATACTCACGTATAAACAACCTCAGATAATGAAGATATTGTAGAATTAACCCTTACCATGTACATTTCCTTGGCTGAGCATACATTAATATCCTATATAAAAGTTAAATCATTGTTATTAAATTATACAAGAACCATATAACTAAATATGATATCATATATGATCTTCTAATGTTTCTTTGTTTATAATATTTCAGTAGTATCATTGTTATGTGTGTTAACTGATTCGTTTTCCTTTATATCCTTGGTTACTTAAGCCATGTATGTTTTGGATAAGATGTATTTGATTCATATCCAGAATGATATTATTTTCTTAAACATTATTTTTAATCATAAAATGAAAATATTTCTTGAATGTTTATGATGGGGAATCAATTTCATCGCGTTCGTTGAGACGGTAATCCGTACATACGCATGAGAGACTATATTATTTTATTGATGGTCAAATAATATGTAATTGGATGGTATATCATATATACATAATCCTTAAAATGTTATATTTTTTATTTAAATATGTTATACTCATTATTATACCCATTGAAATGATGAAGTGTTTTAGTAACAAACTACACCACGACGTAGAGACCGTTAGCTATACTTACACACATATGGAGAATTGTCATTAACAATATGGATATAATAATGAATATGGTAGAACCATATTTATAATAACATCATATTATTTATAATGTACTGGATTTTTTTGTGGAAACAAAAAAGAAATAGGAAGTGGAAGAAGAAAAGAACTTTGAAAGAGGCTGTGAAATTATTACCTCTTCTTCGGGTGTTTCCTTTTGAGTTGATCAAAATGGATCCTTAGGTTGTCTTACTGATAAAAGTAAATCATTTATGTCAAATTTATGGTAGTTGGGAGGATATTTGATCAGGTATTGTTCATGAAAAATGGATTTTGAGGAGTGATTTTGAGAGTGGGGGAACTACCCTTTTATAAGAGAGGTGAGGGTCACTTTAGGAAAATATTGAAATATTATTTTATTATACAATAATATTCGGTTTATAATGGCTGAAAAATGATTTATTTAGAGTCTTAGGTGGGTATGGGTCAAAAAAATCTCAAATAATAGGTTTTATACATGTTTAGGTCACCATATTAACCTTATATTTTAGATTTAACTCTTAGTTAAATATTTTAACTTTTTCCATGCATTCTTGTATTATTATAACAAATGGTTAATAAACTTACACTAAAAATCAAAGAGAACCCCAAGTGGTTAATTATTGATATATATAACTTTATATAAGTCCTTTTGGCAAACCATATATTTTTAGGAATATTATATCAATTAATAATATAGTATTTGTTTTAAAAACTCATTTATGTCTATTTTGACAATATTTGGTATTTTGTTTTTTTGAAAATAATTAGAACTTTATCACTTAGAAATTTTTTTATTTAATCAACCCTAACATGTAATATTAAGCTATAAAATTATTTTAATTCATCGAATGTCTGAATTTACATTTATTGGGATATTTATAATATGAATTATTGTAATCAATCATTAATAAGGTAATCACTGCATCATTATTGTGTCATAAATAATTTAATGTCTAAAAAATATAAATAAAATACCATTATGTAGTAAATATTTTTATATTTCTAATTAATATTTATAGTCGAATTTATCTTATGTATAAACCTATACTAAAAATGGTTTTGTTATAAAAGATTGAATTTAACTCTTTTAACTATTCTCTAAATAAAATAACAATAAATGTGATAATCTAATACATATGGACCAAAAGGATCATATTTTATTTATAATATTGATTTTTTTTCGATAAAAAATTATCCAATAGAATTAGGACATGTGTTATGGTAATTATAATATCATTTTTTACCTTTAATTTCCCTATTTACTTTTAACCATGGTAAATGAAAGTCAAAAGTTACTATTCACCCAAAAAATTATTTTCATATTATTGAACAGAATTTTACTAATTGATATCAAATGTGTATCTCTGATTTTTGAAATTCAATTCACAGAAGTAGTAAAATTATGTTTTATGGAAGTTTTCAAATGCGCCTAGAAGGTGGGTAAAAGATGGTAAAAAGTTCAATAAAATTTTATATATCTAATAATATTATAAAATGGATCCAATGAATTACATTGAACATATATATTTATTATGTATATATTTTTATCTAATGTAAATTTGAATAAAATAAATAATTATTTAAATAAAAATTTGGTTTTAAACAATAACATAGTGGTTTCCACTATTCATAAAAAATTGAATGTTTTCAAAAAAATACCAAAAAATCACCCTAGGATAATTTTGATATTCTGAATCCAAAAATAAAATCCATTTTCAAAAATAAATTTTATAAAATTTCAAAAATTGGGTATTTATATTCATAATGGCTAGATTGATTGGTCGTGGTGTGTTAGAACTCAAAGTTGCGTACAACGCAAGCTATTGTATTATTCAAAAAGAAGTATACTATGGAGGGTTGGTGTGTTATATTCTTCCATTTTTCAAAGAATTTCTTCCTATAAATTTCTAGAATATTACTAAATAAAAATATTTGGGTGGGTTTTCATCATAAATTCCTCGAGCTCCCACATTGCTTCTTCCATCTGATGGTTTCTCCTTAGAACTTTCACTAGATGAGTCATCTGGTTTCTCAACACTTGTTCTCTGGTATCAAGAATTTTGACATGCTCTTCACAATAAGACACATCAGGTTCCAGGTCTATTTCTTCACAGGTGAATACATGCGTTGGGTCAGGCATGTATTTTCTTAACAGAGATATGTGGAACACATCATGAAATTTGGAGAGACTTGGAAGCATTGCCAAACAATAAGCTACAACTCCAATTCATTCTAGAATTTCGAAAGTTCTAATGTACCTAGGACTCAATTTACCCTTCTTACTGAATCGTTAAACTCTCTTCCATGTAGATACCTTTTAGAAAAAATGATCTATTAATTGAAATTCAAAATCTTTCCTTCGGTTTTTGATATTTATCTTTTTCCTAATTTGAGTTTTTTGGATGTGGGTTTGGATAATCTTCACCTTTTCCATTGTTTCCTCAACAAGTTATAGGCCTATGATTTTTCTTTCACTAACATCATCCTATTTCCACTCAAGTATGGTAAGAGGTTACATGACTCCTTTAGGATGGCGTCTTCCATCATTTACCTATTGAAAAACCATACATCTTGACACATAATCAATAATATCCCTCTTCATTTTGTCCCACCACAAATTTACCTTTAAATCTTTATACATATTAGGGATACCAGAGTGTATAGAGAAATTGGAGCTATGAGAATCATCCAACAATTCTATTTTTAGATTGGGTGTGTCAGGAACACAAGGTCTCTTCCAAAATTTCAAAATTTCATCTTCATATATGAATTAAATCAATCTCCCATTGTTCATAGCTTTAATTTTCTTTTGAAACTCCTCATCATCAGTCTAGGAACTTTTTATCTTTTATAGTAAAGTTGCATTGGAAACCATTTTAAAAAGTACTGATGTTTCACCTTCTATGATTATTCCCATATCCATCTTTACTAGATTCATGAATATAGGATCTCTTTGAACTCTCATATTGTTCAAAACTCCATGATCCTTTCTTCTCAATGCATCTGCTGCCTTATTTTCCTTCACCGAGTGATAGTTTATAGTGAAATCATAATCTTTGAGTAGTTCAATCCATCATCTTTGCCTCATGTTGAGTTATTTCTGGGAGAAATGATACTCCAAACTCTTATGATTGGTATATATCTCACATTTCACCATAGAGATAGTGTATCCCTCTCTTCAAATAAAAGATTATAGCTGCTAATGAAAGATCATGAGTGATATAGTTTTGTTCATGAATTTCTATCTGTCATGATGCATAGGCAATAACCCTATCATTTTTCATAAGGACACAAGCAAGTCCATTCTTTGATGCATCACTATAAATAAAAAACCCATCATTCCCCAATGGTATAGTCAGGATAATAGAATTGACTAATATTCTCTTCAGTTCTTCAAAACTTTTTTCACACTCTTTTTTCCAAAGAAATTTAACCCCTTTATGTCTGAGCTTGGGTAATGGGTTTGCCAATCGGGAAATATTATGGATGAAACAATGATAATAACCTATTAAACCAATAAAACTACATACCTCAATTATACTCATTTGTGCTGTCCATTCATGGATTGCCTTGGTCTTTAAAGGATCGATAGAGCTTTCATCCTAAGAGATAATATGGCCAATAAAAGAAATTTCCTGAAGCCATAATTCACACTTTATAAACTTCCCATATAATTCATTTCTTTTAAGGGTTTTCAGAATAGAATTCAGGTTATTTTCATGATTTTCATAGATTTTTTAGTATACCTTGATATCATCAATTAATACCACTAAAATTTCATAAAGATATTCCTTGAAAACTTTATTCATTAGATCCATGAAAATAGAGGGTGCATTAGTCTATCAAAATGGTATTACTGTAAACTTGTAATTCCCGTACATGGTTTGAAATGTTGTTTTTGGAATTTCTTCCTTATTCACACACAACTGATGATATCAAGATCGAAGGTCACTCTCTAAAAAATATTGAGCTCCGTGAAGTTGGTCAATAAATGCTCAATGTGAGGAAAGGGATACTTGTTCTTTATTTTTATAGCATTGATCTCCCTGTAGTCAATGCACAACCTCATAGATACATATTTCTTCATAAAAAAAACATGGGATCCCTATTGAGAAACAATTAGGTTAATAAATACTTTATTACAAAATTACCCCATTTGTTTCTTTAGTTCCACTAATTCCATAGTGTCCATTCTATATGGGGTCTTTGATATAGACATTGAACCAGTAATTAAATAAATGGAAAACTCAATTTCTCGTTATGCGGGATGTCCAGGTAAATCCTCTTGAAGCACATCAACATATTCTTGCACAATAGGTATATCCTCTATTTGGACATTCTTTTCCTCACCAATAGTTATATCATTCTCTTCCTCCCCAATAATTGAATTTAGTAGAGCTACTAGGGGTGGATCTAGGTAAGAATCAGGTGGTGACATTTCTTCTCTAAAGATAAGGCACTCCTTATCATCATCAAAAAATTTGAACTCCTTATTCTTACAATAAATTTTCTCATTGTGGTCTGAAATCCAATCCATAATGAGGATTATATCAAATTCAATCATGGGAATGATGATTAGATTAGCAGATAAAGAACCTTTATATGCCCTAATAAGGACTCACTCACAAAACATTGTTACAATGATACTTACCTTAGGAGTTTTGACTGACGACTCCCTTGTTAAATCGAATTAGAAATATCTAATTTTCTTAGAAAATTGGGAAGATATGAAACAATGTGATGATCTAGAATCGAATAAAGCATTGGATATATTTGAGAAAACCATTAAATTACATGCCACCACATCATTCGGAGCTTCGACCTCAGTAGTAGTGATCGTATAAGCTTGGCCTCTATCCCTTGTCCTTTTCTGAGGTATGATTCCTTGGTACTTAGGACATTCATTTTCATAATTCCCCATTTCTCTATAATTGTAGCATTCACCATTGAAAACCTCTTTCATTCCCTTACAATCATAAGCTTAGTGGCCTTTTTCACCATACTTGTAATAGATTCTATTAACTCCAGGAAAGTACCAGGGTGTTTCTTCCCACATTTACTGTAGGATGGAAATAGAAAATTTCCCTTCTTCCCCTTATTTTAATTTCCAGAGTGTTTAATAGATCTCTTCTTCTCTTGATTTTCTTTAAATTTGCAAGACTTAAAGAATTAATTTTCTATCTTGATAGAACATAAGACAATATCTTTATATGATGAGAAGGATTTTGAGACTAATGAACTATGGAGAAATGGTTTTAACCCATTGAAGAATTTATCTAAATTACTCCTTGGGTTACATATATAATCTATTGCATGCCTTACTAACCTTGTAAAGTTAGCATCATACTTTGGAACACTCTCATCCTCCTTTTTCCTCAGACTTAGAATTTATCTTTCCATATTTTCTTGATGGTCAAGATGAAAGTATTTATCCAATAAAAGCTCTTTAAACTCACTCCATTCCATATTTTATAATTTTTTTATCTTCTTTTATGTTTTTAATTAATGACCACCATTGATCGGAATCTATAGTTAGGCAGTAAACTACCGTGAAAACTTTTTCTCTTTTGCTACTCCCCAAATCATGAAATATTTTCTCTAAGGAACTTATCCATTTCTCATCTACAAATGGATTTGTATTCCCCTTGAATGTTGGTGGTTGTTTCCTCATGAAGTGGTCTAAAATTGATTTTCCATGTTGTGGATCAGGGTTATCCATATGGATAAGGTTTTTATTCATAACCTGAGTGAGTTATCCCAATATGGTGATATGCTGATCTGCACTAGTTGCATAACCAGCTCCACTATAATTATATTGAGTAGGAGGGAAATACCTACATGTATTTTGTGTGTTGATACAATTTCTATTTATTACACTAGCTACCATTAATAAATAATAGAATACAATAGATTAGTTTATGAATCGCAATACATAATTCCAACAATGTAAAACACTTAACATAAATTGAATAGTTTATGGATATAATCCATAATCATAAAAATGTTTTCCTTGAGGAGGTATATACTCATAATATTTTCATAATGGTTTGTAAAGAAAATGCGAATTATCCTAAGCATATCCCTCGGTAGTGGTATAACCAAGAGTGCACCAAGGCCCATTGTCGTGTACCTGGATACCCTAGGTCAAGCTCGAAACTCATTATTAGAGTTTTTACTCCTAGGTACATCTATTCCAGAGCTTCCTCTACCTGCTCGTATCCATATTGGGATGTATTTCTAGAAAAACTCACAAAATATCTACATTACAAAAATTCTAGGAAGTTATTCTATACTAATCCTCAAAGTCTATCTTATGGTAAGGTTCTATAATCATATTTTTCTAAATCTAGATTCCAAGGTTTTTACTAAACTTCCTTTGGTATGAACTATAACACACCGACCACATTTATCTAGAGCCGGTGCATTATTACATAGCATTGGCATAATCACAAGGGATCAAATCCCAAAAGACAGATCACTTTAGTAGCCTTGAAAATACTAGATACAAACTTAAGTTTTACATTACATTATAAAAAAAAACAACAACAACATTGTCTCTTTTGAACACATTCATATCCCTTAGACTATATTTGTATGTCAGTCATAATATACTTATTTTCATCCTAGAAAAAAAATACATAAAAAGGGTTGAGCTCAGGTGCACAGTAGGGATAACAATATAGTGGAAACATTAATAAATAAGTATAAACATTTAAGCAAATTTATAAGACTAAAAAAAAATCCTTTTAAATATAAAAATCAGCATAATATGGAAAATATTAATCAAATAATTCCATTTACATATTCACATGGATATTCTATTAGTCAAATAATCACATGTAATATCAATATCCAATTTAATAATGATGGAACACATAATATCGGACATCATAACCACATAGTAATGACCTCATGACCATACTACAAATAAGATTTTGTCAAGTCCTTATGACAAGACACTGGGTTGTCTCATGAGAACTACCAATTCATCGAGGAGTAATAACATGATCCACCCATCACTTACTAAGTCCAATGCATTCCTCTTATGAAAAAGATGAAACATAACATAAAAATTCGTATTAAAACTAGAATAAGAGATGTTAATACATTAACCATATACCGTGAATAATATAAAAATAACACATCCATAGTCAAACATATCACAAAACCTTAAATAAAATGTGGAATATTGTATCATAATAAACCAACTTCAAACCAGTGAAAATCCATCAATGGATGTTGACATAGATGAAATCACAAAAATTTAATAGAAATATCTATTTCTATTTTGAAATAATTTAAAAGTCACAAAATTATAAAATAAAACATTTATTTTGAAAATATTCTTATAATATTTTATGGTAAGCTTTGATGGTGTTATAATGGTAGAAAATAGATGCACTCACCATAAAAGTTAAAAAACATTCTTTCCTGAATTTTGTCGAAAAGGTCCTAAAAGAACTTTTTTAGAAATCTATGGATAGATTCCTTTATAAACATTTTATAAAAATTAAAACAAGGGTATAAATAAATTTAACCCATAATCTAGGAAATAGTAAAAATGTTTTGAAATACATTTTAAAAAATATGGATGTGGATGATAAAGAGGTCCCAGTAGATACTCACATATAAACGACCTCAGATAATGAAGAGATTGTAGAATTAAAGCTTACCTTGTAATTTTCCTTGGTCGAGGGTACATTAACCTATTATATAATAGTTAAACCATTTTTATTAAATTATACAAGAACCAAATACATAAATATTATATCATATATGATCTTATAATATTTCTTTGTTAATAATATTTTAGTAGTATCATTGTTTCAGGTGTTAACTGATTCATTTTCCTTTATATTCTTGGTTATGTAAGCAAAGTTTGTTTTGGATATGATGTATTTGATTCATATATGGAATGATATTATGTTCTAAAACATTATTTTTAATCATTAAATAATAATTATTCCTGAATGGTTATGATGGGGAATGAATTTCATCACGTTCGTGGAGACGGTAATCTGTACGTACGCACGAGAGACAATATCATTCTATTGATGGTAAAATAGTGTGTAATTGGATGTTATATCATATATAAATAATCCTTGATGTGTTTTATTTATTATTTACATTATTTATACTAATTATTATACACATCGAAATAATGAAGTGTTTGAATAACAAACTACACCATGACGTGGAGACGGTAAACCATACGTACACCCGTATGGTGACATGACATTCATAGGATGGTTAGAATAATGAATATGGTTGTACCATATTTATAATAACATCACAATATGTATAAGGTTTTGTAGTTATTAATTTTTTATGTAAACAACAAAGAAAGAGGATGTGGAAGAAGAAAAGAACTTTGAAAGAGGTGGTGAAATTATTACCTCTTCTTCAGATGTTGCCTTTTGAGTTGATCAAAAGAGATACTTAGGTTGGATTTATGATTAATTTATGGCCTCTAGATCATAGAGAGGGTAGTTTTAAGGATATTTGAGCAGGTTTTGGCTAATAAAAATGTTTTTGGAGGTGTGATTTTGAGAGAAAGGGAACTACCCTTTTATAAGAGAGGCGAGGGTCACTTTAGAAAAAGCTTGAAATATTATTTTATTATATAATCTTATTTAGTTTAGAATGGATCAAAAATGATTTCGTTAGAGGATAAGGTGGGGATGGGTTGAAAACCTTTCAAAAATAGGTTTTATACAGGTTTAGGTCACTACATTAACCTTATCTTTTAGATTTAACTCTAAGTTAAATAGTTTTTCTTCTATTATGTATTCCTGTATTATTATAATAAATGGTTAATAAACATACTATATAAAGACAATAGAACCCGAAGTGGTTCATTATTGATTTATCTAACCTTATATAAGTCTATTTTCAAAGCTGTAGTTTTTTATAAATATTATATCAATTAATAATATAGTATTTATTTTTAAAACTCATTTATGTCAATGTTGACACTATTTTGTATTTTGTTTTTTTTGAAAGTTATAACAACCATATCACTTCGAAAAAATTTATTTAATAAACCCTAGAAGTCATATTAACCAAGAAAATTAGTTTAATTCATCAAAAGTCTCAACTTACATTTATTTGGCTATTTATAATATCAATTAATTTAATCGTTCATTAATAAGGTAATTACTGCATCATTATTATGTCATAAATAAATAAATTTATTTAATGTATGAAAATTATAAATATAATACAATTATATAGAAAATATTTATAGCTTTATAATGAATATTTATAGTCGAATTTATCTTATGAATAATCCTATATTAAAAATGGGTTAGTTATTAAACTTTGAATTTAAATCTTTAAACTCTTCTTTAAATAAAATAATAATAAATGTCCTAAACTAATCCAAGTAGAAAAAAAGGATCATATTTTATTCATAAGGTTTATTTGGGTAAAAAAAATAACATATCCAATATAATTAGTACTTGTTTTAGGATAATTATAATATCATTATTTACAATTAATTACCCTATTTACTTCTAATCGTGGTAAATAAAAGTCAAAATTCACTATTCACCAAAAATTATTTTCATCTTATTGAACCAAATTTTACTTATTGATTTCAACTATGTCTCCAAAATTTTTGAAATTAAATTAACAGAAGTGGTAAAATTTTGTTTTATGAATATTTGTAAATGCGCCTAGAAGGTTGGTAAAGGACAGTAAAAAGTTCAATAAAATTTTATATATCTAATATTATTATAAAATTAATCCAATTAATTTTATTAAACTTATATAGGTATTAGGTATCTATTTTTACATAATATAAATTTAAATAAAATAACTAATTATTTAAATCAAAAGTCAGTTTTAAAAAATAACGTATTGTTTTTCAATATTCCTCAAAAATTGAAAGTTCTTAAAAAAATACCAAAAATAAACCTTAAGCTAAATTTCATATTCAAAATAAAAAAAATGAAGTCTATTTTGAAAAATAAAATTTATAAAATTTCAAAAAGTGGGTATTACTATTCATAACGACTAGTTTGATTGGTCGTGGTGTGTTAGAACTTGAAGTTGCATACATCTCAAGCTATTATATTATTCGAAAAGAAGATACCATTGAAGATTGGGGTGTTACAATATTCTATTCAACAAAAATTAAGCATATCATCCATGGTATGAATTTTTTTCTATAACTATCCATCATATAGAGGAAAAAAATCTATAATGAAAGTTAATTCAGTGGATTTTTTTTATAAAGTTCCTTATAAAAATTATAATTAAAACTTGATATTTGTTTGGAAATTCTGCCATTAAATCCATTGATATATTTTCTAAGTTCGACTATAGCAATAAAAAGGGTGGAATCATTTCTTTAGATATTTTTAATTCAATTTTAATATGATAACAAGTTAAATATTTCATCGTAAATCTAACTGTATTTCTTTTTAGATCATCCATCCAAAAATATTAAGAAAGATATCAGTATATCTCCGCACTAAATGGATGAACAAAAATTAGATAAATATGACATTCAATCAACAAGTCTTTCATTAACTAAAAATCACTATGTAAGAATAGTTTTTTTCAAAATTTAAAAACACCTTATTCATCAATATTAAATACCTGAAACTAACCCTTGTTTTTTTATTCTACCTTTTCATGAAATTAGTGATTCTTTTTTAAGGGATTCAAAATTATTTATAAAAGATTCAAACACACCAATACCTAAAAAAAATTAAAATGACCCTAATTCCATAGCTTCTTGAAAAAATTTCATCAAATCATTAACCAAATGTTAATGTTCCAAATTTTACATTCTAATTATTTCATTATTTTTATGACTCAATTCATTATACACTATTTTAGTTGTATAGGATAATAATGAATCTTGTAATCTAATCCATGATTCGTTACAGTTATCTACTATGCCTCATGTTTTACTCTTTCTTTGTATAAATATTCCTTAGACATTTATGATCAGTATATATCTCTTAATTTAATCAAAATAAATTATTGCCCTATATTTTGAATTAAATAAATGTTATATAATTCCAAATCAGGAATAGGCTAAATGTACTCACATGCTTTTAGTTTCCATGAAGCCAAAACAATTACCTAATCATTCAACATCAAGACACACCCAAGTCCATTTAACTAAGTTTTATAGTAGATGTCAAATTCATCATTTCGAGAAGGCATAAACATTACATGAGACTCCACAAAATTATTTTTATCTTCTAAAAAAAACTATAAAATTATTTTTTCTAGTTGAATATATCTATTTTTAGAGTTAACGTAGTGAATGGGAAACGAAAACCATGTTAAGATTTTGGAAAACCATTGGTAGATACCCGCTATTCTAGTAAAACTATCAACATATATTATATTTGTAGTTATTGTCGGTTATTAAAAAAATTTAGTTTTTGTGGGTCCAACAATGACTTTATCTTTATATATAATATATCCAAGGAATGAAGTTTATTTTAAACAAAATGAACTGTTACTAAATTTTTTATATAGTTCCATTTCATTTATGCTTTAAAAAATATTCCATAGTTTTCATTGATATCCCTAATGAATTTTAGAATAATGAAAACTCTAATCCATAAAAATAACCACAAAATTATCTAAGATATCTTTGTAAACTCAATTGACAAGTTCAATAAATATTTTTAGGTGGATTATAAATCCAAAATGGAATATCAACTAACTCATAATGCCCAAATATAGTCCAAAATATAGTCTTTGAAAAACCTACCTCATTCACTTTGAACTAATGCTACCTGAAGTGTCATCAAACTTCAAAAAATACTATACACCGAGATATGATAAAAAAAGTAATAAATATGAAGAAAATTGTACTTTTTTATAATTGTGACGTTACTCATAGCTCTATAATCAATGAAATGTCTCATTGAACCATTATTCATTAAATAAACAGAAGAACCCCCTGGGGATGTTCTAGGTCAAATGAAACTTTTATGTAACAACTCATGAAAGTTATTTTTAATTATAAGAAATCTACATTATTTATTTTATAATATGTGCTTTAAATTTTGTTAGAATTAACCGCTAATTTAGAAGTAAATTCAACCTCGCAATTAGTAATAGCACGAGATAAATTTGTGTAAAATACATCTATAAATTCATTCAATATTGGGACATCAATAACAATAACAATTTCCTTCATTAAGAAAATAGGATCTTTGTAACTTTCATGACCATCACTAATCAATTTCTTATACTATTAATATGTTATAAAAGGTATGATATCATATAACACAACATTATTACCTTTAATATTTATATTATTATGATAAATTAAATCCAATCCATAACCAAAATAATGTTATTCTCTACCCTGGGAATGTCAACATGGTTTGAGTGAAATAACATTATACTAAAAATAAAAGGAATATTAATATAAATTTTAGCCTCAACAATATTTCCACACAGAATTTCCACTAAAAGTAATATATACTTTTTATGAGGTGATATTTTGATTTAATTTAAAATCCTAAAAAATGATGGAATATAAATATCTTGGGACAAATTGGGTATTGATATAATTCAAACAAACCTGTAACATAAATCTCACCACTTCATTTGAAGGTGAAAATCATGAGTAGTAGTAATAAAAAAAATATTTTTCCAAAGATCTTTTCATCTGATTTAATGGGTTTTCTCATGAGTTACTATATTTATTCATAAGTTTTCATGATGACCCAAATCATTACAACATAAACATATCACTATTGGATGCCTATATATTACCCAATTCTGAAATTATTTTGGATTATTTCAATTGAAATCATGATCCAAATGAATAGCCTTTACACATTGGTAAAAAATCCATGATTTTATAAGACACTATATATAGTGTATTTTACCACAAATATCAATTTAAAGGAGCATGATTTTATTACCTCCATAATTTTTGGTGTATTTTTTCATGGACTTAAATTCAAAACACTTCTTACTATCACCATCACATGGAACATAAGTGTCCAAAAACATTATCAAAAAATTCTGGGAAAAATAGAAAACATTTCCATATATTTGAAACTATCACGAATCCAATTTTCTTCATAAAATTATTTACATTCTTGAGTAAAATCTCTTAATTTGTTTGTCAATGTCCTAAACAAAATATGTAACATACCTTCCCATTCTTGTACAATAGGTTTTAAATATGACTATTTAATCTTCATATAATTTCATCAATTTAAGGAATTGTTTTCAAATATAGAGTAAAAAAATGTTGGGAAATATTTATAAAGTAAAGTATCCTTAAATGTTTCCCATTCCAGGGCATGATGATCATAAATCAATGTGGTATTGTTAATATAATACCACCATCAATCTGCCTCACCATCAAAATAGTAATTGGATATGGTAAAATTTTAACATTACAAACATCCCTTGACCTCAATTATATTTTCCAATGAATTGATATATCACTCATCTACTACATGATCTGAGGATTCATTGAATATAGGTTGGTGATATCTTAAAAAATACTCTACTATACACAATTTTCTATTTGGAAAGTCTAGTTTTCTATAACATTTATTCCACTACAATTTAAAGAATGATTAAACAAATCTATCACTGTAACAAACTACTTAGTTATGATTCTTTCTATTTTGAGTTGTTAATTTGGATGTATATTTACCTCTTAATGTAATGATACAATATATTTCATGATTCTTATGTAGAAATCCATCATAAAAAAACATTTTTTATATAAAGAAATATGGTTATATTGAAATTATATATCATTTAAAATTAATATAAATGTAAAATATTTTAATGATATGATATTAACATTATATTAAACTCTAAAACTATCTAAATGTTTCATTGATACCAACTATAAAGGTAAATTAGTAAACATTACATAGTCATCTGTTTATGACAAGAATTCATACTCGTACATTTGATGATATTTTTAGTATTATAGTTTAATAAAATTAAGAAATAAATCATATAGAAAAAACCATATAATACAAAGTGTACACTTCTGATCAAAATCCATTTTCCCTACAATATTAAAAATTTAAGATAATACGTTATTTATTTTCCCAATAAACCATCAAGAATTTCAACTTTACTTCTTCCTTTAAATTTCCCTTCTATAAAACATTTGAATAACATTTTAAAATTATGGTATAAGTACAAAAATATCTATAAGTTACATAAAATAATGAAGACAATTATTCAAATGAAAAACATGAAGACCCATGAAACAACATTTTATAAAAACATACCTTTTAACCCATAATAGAATCATATTTATTTAAAAAATAATAATTTATTTTACCTTTAAAAAAAATTCAATGAAAATTGATTAAAAATAATAAAAAATTCCTACATGGTCTTTATGATATCATCCCATATAACTCTAAAAGAACCCATTCAAATTAGAATTACCATATAGTTGATTTTCAATATAATTCAGTAGAGAATAAAATAATTACCCAATGAATTGGGGAAATATTAATAGGAACCCATTGTATAACCTATAATGGGCTCACCCGATGAAATATTGGTGAACCCATCATATTATATATAATAGGGTCACCCATGAGATATAATAGGGCTCAATATATCATCAAAATATTTCTTGAAGACCATATCATGAACAAAACATTATAATCATGTGAATTTCAATTAAAAACCCTTGGAAATTATTTTAAACCCATATTAAAATATCTTTAGAATATTAGAATAGCATTTTAGTTTTAAACATTATTTTCTACACCAAAATACCCATAAAATGGGGTTTTATTTGAATAAAACAAGAATTTGTGTATTGTAATCCCAAAATCAAAAAATCATTTATGTTTACGGGAAAATACAGTGTCACATTATATGTTAAAATAGAATATTCCATTTTTTGTTTGTTATGAAAGTTAAACATTTCATAAAAAGATTTATTTTTTCAAAAAAAAGATAAATGATATAAAATAATTTAAATTATTAAAAAAATTAAACATATTTATATTAATAAAAATATTTTAAAAAAATAGACACAAGAGAAAAAGGGAGTTATAAGGATAAATTTAAAAGGGAATTTTTAAAAATAAAACCCCCTTACCACTTTGGAAACATTTGAATCAAAATCCCCAATATGTAATAACACTAAAAAAATAAATAGATTCATAATAAATAAGTAAATGATATAATAATTAAAATGGGTTTATATAAACACCTCATAAAATAATATAGTCATATAACATCAAATTAATCCTCAACGAATCGAAATTGTGAAGAAGTCCCTTAACTTTAGTTTGACTTGTCACATACATTAATTATTATCAAAAATAAAAAAATATACTAATTATTTAAATGCATATAAACTATGTTTGAGTTTATTATTCCTTTTATTTCAATTATTTATCTATTATATATGATTAGTTTATGAATAAAATTTATATCAAAAGTTTTGATGATAGTCATCTTATGTGTGAAAAATGACTTTGATAAGTTAACTATGGTCAAAAATATAATTATTAAATCATCTCTTGAATAATAAACATTATATAGATATTGTATTTATAAATAAATTATATTTTTAAAACTAATAGAGATATTTGGTTATTGAAATTAATTACATTACAATCATGGAGAAAATAATGCATACAAATTCTTTAGTAAGGTTTCCAGTTTTTCAACAATAATTATAGAAAAAAGATAAGTATTATTTCCTCTTTAATGAATCATAATCAAATAATAAACATGATATTATTTCATTAAAATTTCTTATATATCATCCATGTGATGTGGTAATGAGTATAACATCACATCACTCTATAGAGGTGGTAGTCCACACATACCCACAAATGACATTGTCATTTTTCATTCAGTGGAAAGGTAAGAAATAAAATGATATGTTATCTCATAATAACTATAAATATTTTATAAATATCATAATTATTTTATATATAAAAACATATATTAAATTATAATATCCTTATTACATTCCATGAAAATCATTTGTTAAAAAATAACCACATCACTTCTCTTGGAAGTAGACCTCCTTACGCATGAGAGACATTATCATATCCCCAATAGAATGGAATGTTAGAAAGTATTTTTTATATAATATTTCCACATGTATATTTATGTTAAAAATTCATATATATATATATATATACACTTTAAATTCATTATTAAAACATGTTATGAGAGGCAATGGTGAAAAAATAAATACATCAATTTGTGAGGAAGTAGTCTTTCGTACACATGAATGGTGATTTCATTTTCCATTTTATGAAATAGGAGATGTATTTAGGTTATAAAATTATAATAATATAATATAAATATTTCTTATATTATTTTTCTATTATATAATCATAATTTAATATAATTTCAATGTGGTTGAAGTATAAACAATATAAAAACACTTGTATAAGCAAGATACCTCTTCTTTCGACAACCTCCTTACATTAGAAACAAAACCCTTCTTAGGATATATTTATGAGAAAAATAAGGTACCTAGTTAATGTATATGGATTTATAGAATTTATATGGATATGTATTGGTTGATCTAATGGCATAAGTAGGAGTAAAGAGGATAGGAGAGGGGTGGGTTTTAAAAATATTCGTGAGTGGAACACATATAATTGTTGAAAAGAAGAAGTCATACCCACATTTTTCACCAGCAAAAAAACTAAAAAATTTACCTTTATAGGGACTTAAAAATTTTAAGGTCAAAATATGTCAATTTATAAAATTTTAAACAATTTTTATGTAATGTCAAACATTATCTTTTTATTATAATACATGTAAAATCATTTTCAAAATAACCTCTGTAAAATATTTTTTTTCTTATTTCCAACATTAATATGAAAACAATTATGTGAAACATAATAAATAATATAAATTTTTAATACTAAAGAAATGGAATACATTTTAACAAATGTAATTTATAGAACTTGGAGAATTTAATTTAAATTTATAAATAATGATGTAAAAAATGCGGGTTTTCAAGAAGTTTATTTTTTAGTAATAAGATGATTTTATACTTAATCCCTAAGTAATTATCATCATCTAATTATTTTGAATTATTATTTATTTATATATTATATGTATTTTTAATTAAAAATATTTTTTCTTATGGGTTGTTTTAATTAATTATAATAGAGAAACATTATGCACTTTAAAATCTTTTTCCAAAACACCAATTTTTAAAACAAAAATATAGAAATAAAAAAATCTAATATGAAGATGATTAAAATGTAAATATATAGATTTTAAATAAATCAATAATATGCATGTTAGCTAAAAAAATTGTCAGATCATAAACAGTTTTTTAAATATATTAATTTATTAAAAATAAATTATATTTTTACAAAAATGATTATTTCTTTTATTCAATAAAAAAAATATTTTATAAAAAACAAATAACTTTTCCCTTTGTTAATTTTGAATGGGTAATTTCGTAAATTAAATTAACTTTTTCAAATTAACATTGAATAATTTATAAATTGAAACTTTAAATAAAAAGTTATTTGAAGATAGTTTAATTAAAACTCTTCACTTTTTTATTTAAAAATTACATAATACATTTATAATGAATATAAATATCTAATACATATTAATTAACATGAAAATGATTTTTTATTATTTATTTGTCCTTAATGAAAAACTAATGTCAACATAATTTTGTCTTAATACATAGCAAAAAAATATTTGTAATTCCATCAATACACCAATTTGTAATTCAATGGTAAAAATTATTATTATTTAAAGACAGAAAAATGGTTTCATAACAATTAATTATGTTTAGAGATAATTTGAGTAATTTCATGTCAATGGGTTAGAATAATTATTTTTAATTGTTATACTATATTGAATCTATTTTTTAAAATGTTCATTAATATAGAAATGACATTATTATCTTATGGTGTGAATGTTGTATCGTTCCAATTTAATTAAATTTCAGGCCATCTAAGGGGATTATGTGAATATAAGGTCTATTGAAATTTATATCCTATATATAAAATGTATGGATTTTTCTCTCTCTCATAATTTTGTATGTCCAATATTCATAATTTTTTTATGAAATTTTATGCGATTTTTGGGTGAAGTAAAACAAGAAAAAATATATGATGGTGAGAGAATGTACTGTCTTATGACTTATTGAATTTAATATTTCATTTTTTTTAATAGAATAAATCCACATTTCAATCTTATCTGCACTGATTCCTAATTTAAATTTTCTATTTTCCACTATAATATTTCATTGTATTTTGGAAAGTGTTTTAGAATTATATATCATCCATTAAATGGATATCCATTTTTATAATGAATATTAATTATTCTCAATTTCTCATAATTCTATATATAATTATTGTATCCTTTTTGACTGTTGTGTGTTGATATTTAATAAATAGGGGATGTTGTTATCAATTTTATTCCTCTATCTCATTGATTTTTTTTGGGTTTCATAGTCTTCCTATATAGTTAATATATATCATTGTGTTTGTTTTAAAATTTTATTCTATAATAATTATAACCTTTGGAGGTTATGTTACCCACTCTATCATTTACCAAAAATTTATTCCTTCCAAAACCACGATGTATTTTATCATTTTTTATAAGGTATATTATTTAATGTGTTAATGTTTTATTTTTTATATAGTATAATTTTCTAAGTTTATACCCTTTATTGATTGTTTATTTCATCCCCTTAAATTACTCTATATAAATTTTATATAGAAGAAACTAAAATAGAGCCGTTAAAGTGAGGTATTGCATTATAGTGTCCTAGAAAATGATTATTAATGATGTATTTTTTTGATAAAATAGTTTAGGTGGTGAATCATGGGTTGTGATGTATAGATTATACAAATTTATATTTAAATTGGGTTCTTTCATCCCTTCATTATTCTATTATTTATTTTCCTTTAAATTTGAGGTTTTTTATGTATAGTAGGTATGAATGAAAATTATTAGGTCTGGATACTTATTTTTTCTAATAATTACGTTTTTTAAAAGATATATTTAGTATATGGATGTCTGAAGAATGATGGTATAACCTATATTTGTTTATGTATTTATTATAATTGGTTTTCAGATAGTTATGAGGATTTAGATATAGATATTCATATGATGGAATCTACAAAGGTATTTTGTTACAGATAGGATGTTAGTAGTGTACTTCTATTTTGGGCAAAATATTGAAATACACTTATAATCAATGAATTGGGATATCTGGGATATGAGTGGGAGTATAATGTTTATTATATAGATATTCCATAAAAGTGTTAATGTACATAATGTTATTAGTGGTCATTATGAATGATTTAACCATTTATCTTGGGTATTGGATTTGTGAGTACAATTTTAATATTTCTGATATCATTCAGAGTGGTTAAGACATGTTTATTCTCTATAAAATCACTCAATGAGTTATTATATGGGAATGAATAAAATTTTGTGGATGTGGGAGACTATAAGATGATTGAATGAGTAGACTCATGTATTCCCTGTGAATAATCTTAATTGGTTCTTATTTTTATAATAGACTATTGATTTTTATGTTAAATTATGACAACCCTTCTTTTTATTACACAATTAACCATAATTTATTACATAACCTTCACTTAATACAACATAGAATATCGAGAGTTCTAGTGTATTTGGGGCTTAGGATCATTACATAACAACTTTAAACATGAAATACAACATCTTTATTGAAAAATTTATTTACATGACCACTACATTCCCTCGTACTTAGCATTGCATGGGATAACCTGAGGACATGCATAAGAAACGGGTGAGTTATAAAGCCCAATAAGAGAATAATCATGGAATAACATGAGGAATACAATAAATTTTATACAATAGGCATATAAATAGAGCACAAGATAATCATAAACATAAATTCATGATAAATCATGACAATCATAACATGGAAATGTGGCAACAACACTTTACATGGAATTAGCATGAGCCAAGGCTCATTGCACTTAGAGAATGAGTAAAACCTCATTTCACATGTAGCACTAGTAAAACCTAATTTCACTTGAATTATCATGATTAAACACCCATTGCACATGACATATCATGATACTATACTTTGCCCATTGCATTGGAGCGCTATAAGGGCACACCCTTCTTAAACATTTCATTTCATGCATAAGTGTGCCACATGGATCATATAATATGGATTCCTAATAAATTATCATTTATTCCATGATAAAGGAATTTTTAATTCATAAATGAAACTTTATAATCAATAAGTAAATGTGTATAAAGGTCAATACCCTTGATAGAAAAATGTGCATTATATTCACTACACAAGGACATTGGCTTGGAAAATCGGTGCAACTTCAGCCGCGTAATAGCGTGACGTAAGAATTCATAAAAATGGTTTATGGGAGAGAAATGGGGTGTTTCATCATGAATAACTGAAATGGATAGTAAGGGGGTCATATTGATACATTTACCAACAATTTTAATGGAATTCAGATTCATGATACCTTAGAATTTCTTGAATGTAGGTGAGGAGAGATAAATTCCTTTCGGAATTTCGGCATAGTAACGAGTGTACATGGGAGACATTTAATGAGAGATAAATGGGTATCAAATTATTCAAAAATAAAAAGGGCATTATGAGGGAGGTTCAAAACCATACCCCCAATATTTATAATTGAAATTAAAAGTGCATAATGATTTAAAGAATATTCGACAAAAATGAGAAAGGAAGAAAAACCCTTACTTGGAAGTGTTCTTCCAAAGGCTTGATAGAGGCTTGAGAGAGGATTCATGGGAGCTTGGGGCACCTTGGGAGGATTATAGAGAGATTAGGGTAGATTTTGGATGAACTATAGAGGGTTTGAGTGAGGAGGAAGTGGGAGATTGGGTGGGTTTATATAGGAAATGTGAGGGAATTCTTTATTATTTAGGTTTGGGATCCCTCACATTAAACTAATCAAAACCACAGACCAACCCATGGTTTTTGCCCATGGTTTTTGGAAAAGGGAAGTGGAGAACAATATTTTATAACTCCAAAGTTCGAACTTCTTAAAATAAATAGGTCGCTTATTTAGAGGTGAGTCACACTCCCAAGGAAAAAAATTTAAAAAGACAAAATGTTTAATAAGTCTTGAAGGGTCCACAAAAGCTTTGTAATGTAAATAAAAAAATTCAAAAATCATATTAATTTAATGTTAAAACATATATTGGACGAACATAAAGTTTATAGTATTTTATTACATCACTATTGGGTTAATAAGATGTCGTAAACCATAATATATATTTAAATGGTATTAAATTTTTACCAAAAAATTTGACTGTCTTAGAAAATTATGAAAAATTCACTATTGTGTAATTTCAACATCCTGATTCCTGAAATAATATTCATTTTATCTAAATAATTTTCTAAATATGTTAATTTTCACTTTTAAAATAAGAACCAACATTTATTGAAAATTCATGGGTTTTGACAAAAAATGGATTTCAAACCTTAATAAAAATTACAATTGCATTCATAAAATTATATGATCATTTATATTTAATAAAAATCAATTTAATAATAATAATAATATTTTATTAAAATATTATTTAATTAAAAAATCCATTAATTCATCAAAATAAATTTTTTAGTTAAACATTAACTAAAAACACTATTTGATCTTTAAAAACTATTTACAAGGTAAAAATAATAAAATGAATGTATATTCATTATTATATAAAAAAATAATGTACATAACCATAGTGATAAGGTCTTGTTTCATAACCCCTTATAACACCTACATAAGACCGAAGAGTAAGGTGTGCGATGGTGACAAACACTTGGGGTGGCTTAGATAACATTACTCGGGTGGTAATCTCTATCAACTTCCACTTCTCTCGTGGGAGGTCCCGCTCGAGCTTAACATGTTCAAGGTTGGATTGGGCTTGGTCAAGTGCGAAGCCCAAAGACATAACCTACTTTCTGAGCCCTAGGAAATGGGCTTTATATGGGGTACATCTACTAGATGAGACCACCACTTCCTTTTTCTGAGTAAATTGGATTTGTTAAAGCCCAATATTTATACAAATCATGTGATCACTATTCAAATACTATATTAGAAATAGTCTCAATTCTTAACATTATTTTAAAATCCAAAAACATAAAATGAAATAAGTTGAAATTTTATATAAACATTTTACATAAAGAGACATTTAATTAGATCAAGAAGGATTTCCATTAATGAAAGTTTGGTTCATTACAATCTTCCCCCCTCAAGAAATTTCTCCCTCAAAATTTCCTTTTTCAATACTGAAATAGATTTGGGTAACTTTACTTCATCATTTCCTTCATTTCTCACATCGCTTCTTTAAACATCAGGTTTCTCCACAACACCTAGATGAGGGGAATTGTCTTATTTCGTAGAATTTTTTCTCTATGATCTAAGATCTTAATTGGTTTCTCCTCATAAGAAAGATCATCCTCTAAATGTACCACCTCTAAAAATAGTACATGTTAATCATACAGTATGTACTTCCTTAAGAGGGATACATAAAAGACATCATGTACTTTGGCCATGGTAAGTGTAAGTTCTAGTTGATATTCCACATCCCTGACATGATACATAATCTCGAAGGGGCCGATGTACCTTGGAATTAGCTTACCTTTATTTCCAAACCTCATGACCTTCTTCTAGGGAGATATGGATGGAGATACCATGTCTCCAAATTTAAACTCAAGGTCTCATTGACGGTTATCTACATAACTCTTCTGTCGACTCTGGGCTGCCTTGATATGCTGTTGAATGTTTTTCACCTTCTCCACCATTTCTTCTACCATTTCTGGTCCAAGTAGCTTATGCTCACCGAACTCATCCCAACACACCGGTGTTCCACACCTTTTCACATAAAGGGATTCATATGGTGCCATTTGGATGCTCGAGTGGAAACTGTTATTATAAGAGAACTCAACCAGAGGAAGATGTTGATCCCATCCTCCTTTAAAGTCCATTGATCACACTCTCAATATGTCCTCTAGTTTTTGTATGGTCTGCTTGGATTGGCCATCCGTTTTAGGATGATAGGCCATACTAAAGTTCATTTAAGTATTCAGAGCATGTTAAAGACTCTTCCAAAACATAGAGGTAAATATTGGATCTCGATCAGATACAATATATAGTGGTACTCCATGCAGCGTTACAACTTCCCTGATATATATCCGTTCCATTTGATCCAATGAGAAATCCTCCTGAATAGCAATGAAGTGTAAAACCTTTATAAGATGATCCACAACAACCCAGATTTTATTGTTTCCTTTGGATGTCTTCAAAATTTTGGTGACAAAGTCCATGGTGATGTTCTCCTATTTCCCTTCTGGTATGGGCAATGGTTGCATTATCCCCTTAGAACTCTGCCTCTTTACCTTCACTTTCTAACACACCAGGCACATTGATGTATATTTAGTGATCTCCTTCTTCATATTATCCCACCAATAATAATCTCTGAGATCTTGATACATCTTTGTGTTTCCTAGGTGAATAGAGAAATTTGAACTATGTGCATCATCCAAAAGTTCCTTATTCAGTTCCAAGATTGATTAAACACATAGTATTTTCCCAAATATCCCAATTCCTTCGTCATTAACATTAAAATTTGATGATTTCCATTTTTCGATAGCTTCCACTTTTTCCTGAATTATTACATCATCCTTTTGAGGATTCTTTATCCTTTCCAAAAGTGATGGTTTAGCAATCATTTGTGAAACGATTGATGATGTTCCCTTCATTATGATTTCCATGTTCATATTCATCAACTATGATATGATTAGATCCTTTTCAATTAATGATATAATTGTTGGTTCCTTTCTACTTAGAGCATACTCCACCTTGTTCGCTTTCCTAGGGTGGTAATATATTGAGCAGTCATAGTATTTTATCAACTCTAACCATCTTCATTGGCGCATGTTCATCTCTTTCTATGTGAATATATACTTGAGGATTTTGTGGTCCATATATATTTCACACTTCTCTCCAATGAGGTAATGCCGCCAAATTTTCAAAGTGAATATCACTATATCCAACTCAAGGTCATGCGTTGAATAGTTCTATTCATGAACTTTCAATTAACTTGAATCATAGGCAATGACTTTTTCATTTTTCATCAACATAGATCCCAGGACCTTCTTCAAAGCATCATTTAATACCACAAAAAGTTATCCACTTGTGGGTAAAGTGAGCACATGCACAGTGATAAGCATCCTATTCAACTCCTTGAATATTTTTTTCATTCATCACTCCAAGAAAAATTTACTCCCTTCCAAGTTATCTTGGTAATAGGGTTGGAAAATCATGAGAAATTTCTCACAAATCATCGATAATATACAGCCAACCCCAAGAAGCTACGAATATCCATTACTGATGTTGTCCTCATCCATACCTCAATTGAATATTTTTTAGAGGGATCCATAGATATCCCATTGATTATGATGATATGGACCAATAATGAGACCTCCATCAACCAGAACTCACAATTGCTGTAC
This sequence comes from Viscum album, assembly GCA_963277665.1. Lineage (NCBI taxonomy): Eukaryota > Viridiplantae > Streptophyta > Magnoliopsida > Santalales > Viscaceae > Viscum > Viscum album. The sequence continues at coordinate 457,718,910 of OY728141.1, read as the reverse complement.
TTTGCATAGAGATTCTCCTTCCGTAAGGTCTCTAGTACAGTTCTTAGATGCTCCTCATGATCCTCCTTGGGTTTTGAGTATATTAGAATATCATATATAATGACTAACACAAATGTTTTGAGGTAATCTCTAAAGAATCTATTCATCAAGTCCATGAATATTGATGGAGCATTAGTGAGTCCGAAATGCATTACTATGAATTCATAGTGCCTGTATCTTGTATGAAAAGAAGTCTTGGGGATATCTTCCTTCTTCACCCTTACTTGAGAATATCCTGAATGAAAATCCACCTTGGATAAGTATTATACTCCACACAGCTGATCAAAAAATTCATCAATTCACGGGAGAGGATACTTGTTCTTTATCGTGATTTTTTAAGCACACGATAATCGATGAAAAGGGGCATTGACCCATCCTTCTTCTTGAAAAAGAGGACTGGTGCACCCCATAGTGAAACAAATGGGTGTATAAACCCTTTATCCAAATTCTCCTATAGTTATCTCTTCATATCCTAAATCTCCACAACATCCATTCTATATGGAGTCATGGATATTGGCAATACCCTAGGTATACAATCAATTGAGAATTCAACATCTCTTTTAGGAGGAAGACCAGAAAATTTCTTGGGAAACACTTCAGTGAATTCCTTCACAACAGGAATGTATTTTAGGATGATTGACTCCTTAGACTCAATCATCTGAGACAGATATGCATGCTTATAGGGTAGTAATATACATACTTGAGATTATAGAGCTAAAGGAGATTCATCTTCCTCCTTGCACTTGAAAGGAATCGGGGATCAATTCTCCACATGGAGAGTGATTTCCCTCTCACGGAAATTTATGTTGTCTCTATATAAGGAAATACAATCCATGAAAAGAAATTCATCAAATTCCACCAGAGGGAGTATGAGGAGGTTCTTCGGGAAGTTCAATACACAGATTTTGACAGGGAAGGTGTTATATTCATGGGATGCAATGATTTCCCCATTTTTCGTAATCATCGACATCTTCAATTCCATGATTTGTGGTGGTGCGAGGATTGTTCAACTAAACATTAGAGATATAAAATAATTACTAGAACCTGAATAAAAAAGTACGCTCTCTATTCTTGAATGAATAACTAGCATACTTTTCACCACTTCGTTGTCAGGGTTCACTTCGATAGTGGTGATGGAAAAAGCTCTCCATTATGGCCTTGGAGGTTGTTGGTTGCCTCTGAAAACCCTTGGATTAGGGCACTGATTTTCAAGATGTCGTGGTTCTTTTTCGTTGTAGCAATGAACCACACCTTGAGGTTTAAACAGATCATTCCTCTCTTCTATCGTAGCTGCGGGTCTTTCTTGCCTACAGTTAACAGCTAGGTGCCCTTCTCTTCCACACCAAAAGAATTTCCTTGTACCCTTTATGCAATTTCCAGGGTGCTTCTTTCCGCACCTTTGGTAAGTGGGGTGCTGGATCTTCTTAAAACTGTTGGATTTATCCATTAGGCCACCATCATTGAAGTCTACCTTACGATTCTTATCCCAATGATACCCCTGAGATTCTATGATCTCCATTTCGACCTTGAGGTCACATCGGACAATTTCCTCATAGCTGTCGAAGTCACAGATCGCCAGCGCTTTCCACATGCTAGGTTTCAGCCCACCAAAGAAGCGGTCAACCTTGCATTCGGGGGTAACAAAAAAGCAAAAAGCGTATTGTGCAAGCCTTGTGAAGTTTTCCTCGTACGATCCAATAGATTCTTCATCTTTTTCCTCAATGGCAATGAAGTCCCTTTCCATATTAAGCTGGAGGGTGCACGAAAAATATTTATCAAAACACATCTTCAGAAAATCCTTTCATTCCAATGCCTCGATCTCCTCCTCAGGCTTCGTATTTTTGATAAACGTCCACCATTTATTAGCATCACCCTTTATATGATAAGCAACCAGGATAACCTTCTCTTTTTGAGAACATTGAAGTATGGAGAAGATCCTTTCAATGGAGTTGATCCATTGTTCAGCGATTCAGGGATCAGATGATCCATTAAATATAGGAGGCCTTTATCTCATGAAGCTCTTGATAAAGACTTGTTCATTCTTATAGGGGAATGAACATTCCTCTTGACCCATGTTTCTATTTAAATCTTGAGTTATCTGAGATAGAATCATGAAAAAGTTCACGATTCCCACTCCCATTGTATTGAGCATCTCATTAGTACCGTCATCACATTGATCTTCACATCGGTTGTTAGCTTGAGTCCTCCTATTACCGACCATTGAATGGAATAAAAGGTATGTTAGGGGTAACACATAAATGGTAATCCAAGGAAAAAACTGATGAAATATAAATAAGTTTTATTTCCTTAACATATAAATCTATTGGCTTCAGTCTATGTTATCCATGATCTACTTTCTAACATATATTCTTAGGGATTTTTTTGTCCCTTAATAATGGTTCATAATAATCTTGTGAATTTAACAAAGCATACCCCATGGGAGTGTCGTAACCAAGAGTGCAACAAGTCCCATTGTTGTTCACTTTTTCCCGTTCGAGTCTAGGTCAAGGCGGTGTTTTCAGGTTTTACCCCTAGGATACATCTGTGCCAGAGCCGCCTCTACCTGCTTATTTTCCTGATAAACCACTTACTCAATACTCACCAAAAATTAGGGATGTTTTTATTTTACTTATTCTTGTCTCTAAGGATTTACTAGGGTTTTCTAATCCTAATCCCAAAAATAACTAAACCTATCCTCTCATACCAACTATGACAACCCTACTTTTTATCACACAATAAAACAAAATTTATTACATAAACTTCACTTGATTAAACATATAATATCGAGGGGTCTAGCGTCTTTGGGGAATAGGATCATTACATAAAAACTTAAAACATGGAATAAAACATCTTTATTGAAAACTTCCGTTACATGAACACTACATTCGCTCGTACTTAGCATTTCATCAGATAACCTAAGGACATGCATAAGAAAAAGGTGAGTTATAAATACCATTAAGGGAATAATCATGGAAAACATGTGTAATACAATACATGTTAGACAATAGGTATATCATTAGATCAAAAGAGAAGCATAAACATAAATTCATGATAAAGCATGATAATCATAACAAGAAAATGTGGCAACAACACTTAACATGGAATTAGCACGAGCAAAGGCTCATTGCACATGGAGCATGAGTAAACCCTCATTGCACATGAAGCACAAGTAAACACTTGTTACACTTGAATTAGAATGAGTAAAAAACCATTGAACATGGCGTATCATGATACGATACTTTACCCAATGCATTGTAGGGCTATAAGGGCTCACCGTTCTTAAACATTTCATTTCATGCATAAGTGTGCCACAAGGATCATATAGCATGGATTCATAAAACATCATAATTTATTCCACGATAAAGGAATGTGGAATTCATACATGAAATATTATAACCAATAAGTAAATGTGTATAAGGGTGAATACCCTTGATAGATAAATGAGCATGGTATTCACTACACAATGACATTGGCTTGGAAGATCGGTGCAATTTCGGCAGTGTAACAACATGACATAAGAATTCATAAAAATGGTTGATGAGAGAGAAAAGGGGTGTCTCATAATATGTACATGAAATTTAAATTAAGGGGGTCATATAGATATATGTCCCAACAATTGTAATGGAATTCAAATTCATGATATAAAATAATTGCTTGAATGTAAGTTGAGGAGAGATAAATTCCTTTCAGAATTTTGGCATAGAAACGAGTGTACATGGGAGGAATTTAATGATAGAGAAAGGGGTCTCCAATCATTAAAACATAAAGAGGGATGTATGGGGGAGGTTTGAAACCATAACTCAACATTTATAATTGAAATTAATATGGCATAACAATTTAATTAATATTGGACAAATATGAGAAAGGAAGAAAAACCCTTACTTGGAAGTGTGCTTCCAAAGGCTTGAGAGAGGCTTGAGAGAGCCTTATTGGGAGATTTAGGCATCTTGGGAGGATTATAGATAGAGGAAGGAAAAGGTTTTAGGAACTTAAAAGGCTTTGAGTGAGGAGGAAATGGGAGCTTGGGTGGGTTTATATAGGAAAGGTGAGGGAATTCTTTATTATTTATGTTTGGGACCCCTCACATTAAAGTAATCCAAACCAAGAACCAGCCCATGGTTTTTTCCCATGGGGTTTGGAAAAGGGAAGTGGGAAAAAAAATTTATAAGGCCAAAGTACTAATTTCTTAAAATAATGTTGTTTCTTATGTGGTGGTGAGTCAAACTCCCAGGGAAAAAAATTTAAAAAGACAAAATGTTTAATAAGTCTTGAAGGGTCCACTAAAGCTTTGTAAAATAAATCAAACAAACCCAAAATCACATTATTTTTATGGTAAAACATATATTGGCCGAACATAAAGTTTATAGTATTTTATTACATCACTATTGGGTCATTATGATGTCATAAAACACATTATATATTTTAATCGTATTAAAGTTTTACCAAAAAATTTGATTGTCTCAAAAAATTATGAAGAATTCACCGTTGGATAATTTCGACATCCTGATTCCTAAAATAATATTCATTTTATCTAAATAATTTTTTAAATATGTTAATTTTTACTTTTAAGATAAACAACAATATTTATCAAAAATTCATGGGTTTTGACAAAAATGGATTTTAAACCTTAATAAAAATTACAATTGCATTCATAAAATTATATGATCATTTATATTTAATAAAAATTAATTTAATAATAATAATAATATTTTATTTAAATATTATTTAATTCAAAAATCCATTAATTAATCAAAATATATTTCTTTGTTGAACTTTAATGAAAAATACTTTTGGAGGTTTAAAAACTATTTACTCGGTAATAATAATAAAATGAAAGTATTTTCATTATTACATAAAAAATAATTACATAACCATAGTGCTATGGTCTTGTTACATAACCCCTTATAACACTCACATAAGACCGAAGATTAAGGTGTGCGATGGTGACAAAATCTTGGGGTGGCTCACATAACATTGCTCGGGTGGTAATCTATATCAACTTCCACTTCTCTCATAGTTGGCCCCTCTAGAGCTTAACATATTCAAGCTGTGCTTGGGCTTGGTCAAGAGTGAAGCCCAAAGATGCAACCTCATTTCTGAGCTCTAGAAAATGGGCTATGTATAGGGAATATCAACTAGATGAGGCCATCACTTCCTTTGTTTGAGTAAATTGTATTTGTTAAAGCCCTATATTTATAATAATCATGTGATAACTGTTCAATGACTATATTAGCTACAATCACAATTCATAATAGCATTTTAAAATCCAAAAACATAAAACCAAAGAAGTTAACATTTTATATAAACATTTTACATAAAGATGCATTTAATTATATAAAAATGGATTTCCATTAATGAAAGTTTGGGTCGTTACATAAATAGTTTAGTTTCATGTGATTATTTTTATAATAAATTATTTTTGAATTTTTTTAAAATAGTATATTGGAATGATATAAGTTGTTAGATGATAGTTTGTAGTCAATGGGATATAATCTATGTGTCCCATTTTTATTTAAAATTATTTACATGTTTTCTAATATATAATTTTATCATAAGGTTTTTTGAGTGTGAATTTAGTGAATTGTATATAATTAGGTTAGAATAAGGCATTACCATGGGATTAAGAGAATTATTATATTAAATTTGAACACTTATGAATGAATTATTATACTTTAGTCACATTTATAAAATCAAGTATTTAGTGGAGGAATACATTGAGTATTTTTTTATAATTAATCATACTATTTAAATAATTTTAGATTTATAGAGTCATATAAGTGGAAGTGTTGAGATACACTAGCTAGAAGTATCTATTTTTATATAGTTAGTGGTCAATATATGTATACCAAGAGTAGATTTAAACATGGATGTTATTTAGAATTTTATATTTTTGATGTTTCATGTTTTTTATGACATAATTATATTTGGTTCCATTTCCTATTGGTTTCTTAACAGTCATGAGTATTTTTCAATTAATATTTTTATAATAGATTTTATATATTCATGAGTTATATTGTCATTTTAATTTATTATATGGATATTTTAAAGGTATTACTTCCTATGTTATAGGATTATACTCTAGGAAATTGTCACCAACCTCTGCATTATTAGAGTTTATAGTAGGATGGTACCAAATTTACTGTTCATCATCCAAATTAAAGGTCTTTAAGGGGATTCAAAACGTAAAAGTGGTGTAGAGAGTGGATTAACATGGAATTTAGAGTAGGGAAATAATTTTTTATGTAATTTCAGGAAATTGGGTATGAATATAGATCCACATCAAATTTATATGAATAGACCCTGACTATCAATGAATCATTTTTAGTGGAAAGTGTACTCCTTTATGGGAATTATAGTAGGAATGGGAAAAATGTTATAATTATATAAAATTTATCATATTTTTATATACTGATAATAAAATAATTATTAACAAGGGTGTATTGATGAAATAAAATATGTTCACTCATATAATTTCAAATCCTTGACATGATTTTAAATGTATTTTGTTGTAATTTTGGTAAGTTATCGAATTCATCGTCAAATGATTCTTCTTAGGGAGATGTAATTGAAAAATTGTGTATTCATTAAATTGTTTAGTGGGTTATATTGATATTAAATATGGATTAGAGAATGTAATTACAATATTTTATATATATAAATTACTGGCACTTGAGGCGCTAGTCTCCAATTAAGAGACATAGTATTTATAGAGAAGGTGAAGATATATATTTATTTAATTTTCATTCCATTCGAATATTAAGTTCCATTGAAAATGATTTTTTGTAGGGAGAAGTCGAGTAGTGGTAGATTAATTTTCTGAGAGATCAATATAAGTCAATGGTTTAGTGGACCCATTTTTAGTATTAGTTCAGAAGGATATTGATATGTAAAAGTCTTATACCCTATAACTTATAAATGTGTTAAGTGATTTAATTTTTTATCGGACTATTTTGTTTTATGCTAAATAAGTGGGTTTTAATAATTTTGGTGTATTGTGTACTAGTAAATTGATTAATAATTGTTTTATTTATTGAATTTTGGATTGAAAATATTCAGTGGGATATGTTTTTGGTGTTTGGAGTGTTAGTATATTATAAGGATTTATTATTAATATTTTCATTAGACTAGAGGTTATTCTATTGAAAATGTTTTTCTATGTGCGGTTTTGTGGAATATATGAAGGGTTTTATTGTATTAGAGGTATTAAAAATGGATTTTTGGCATATTTCTGAGTTACACTGATTTTTGAAAAACAATATAAGTCCAGGATAACACATACATATAAAGGGAGGTGAAATTTACATATGAATTATCCATAAATTGTGAAAAGTCTAAGACATTTACTTATTGGGTGAGATGAACATTTTATATATAAGTTTATAAGATATGGAAAATTCCTATCTACAATTTAGGAGGATATATGACCCTTATTTAGGGTTGAGTTGGCTCCTACATATTCCCATTCCATGAATTTTACTAAGTCTTGACCCTTATGTATTAGGTGGTGACTCTTACATATGTGATGTTTCAAACCATATTTAAGAATCATACAATCATTAAGAAAAGTCATTAACAGTACGTACAGGGAAAAGGGACCGTTATATATTTGGTGGTGAACCATATCTTTTGGGTATGGTGACATTTATATATGGAAAATTCTATTATTTTGAAAAGTCTCAATACATACGTGTTGGGTATAACTATTACATATTGGGTATGGTTGACCTTATATATTACTTGTTTTCTGAAAACTTCAATGCTATGTAATTTTATATGTTGGTATGTAGACCTATACCGAAGGAAGTTTTACCCATACATATTTAAAAATAAAAATGAAGTTAAAACTAAAATAATTAATTATAATATTTTGTAAGATAAATGAATGATATTGAATCTATAAAATGATGTTTTTTCATTTATAATATCAACATGAATACTTATCCTATCTTCCACATTCTTATAATCATTCCTATAAGGTGGGATATATTCTATTCTTCAACCAATTCAAGTGAATTTTTTTAGTTTATTGTGAAACAATCATATTGATAATATTTTTTCTCAATTTCACTCATAACTCAATGGTATTACACCACATATCACCATTTATGTCTTATTTTGGTGCTTTTATAGATTCATGGATTATTTTTTTGGACTTAATATCAATTGACGACATTCAATGGTGATCTTTATATAAAAATAATCAATATATATTTTAGAAAATGTTATGGTGTGGGTATGTGGGCCCCATGGTAATGAAACTCTCATAAAACTTTCTATGGTGGGATATGGATACCCCATGTAATGACTATTTGGTAGAAGGTTCCATGATTTATTTTTTGTACAATGAATAGAAATATTTCATTAATATTCCATAATGGAATGTAGAATACCCATGGGATTTTATTCTGGAAAATGGTTCTTGGGTTTGATGTGGCTCTTAAGAGTGGTGTTCTAAAAAGGTTCTTTGGTAGGGGAATGAGTTTGGATGTTGTTTCACTTTGTAAGGTAATGTATCATGTTCAGAGACATACAACACTAGAAAAATAAGATAGGGTCGATATTTTATATCAACAACAAGCCTGAGGATCTAAAATATTATATTTATTCATTATATAATTTATTTATTTTAGTTCGACACTATGCACTTCGATATAAATTTTATATTTAGGGAAACAATTAGTAGTGTCCACTTGATTTATAATCACTCCCATATCAAGATATTAGGGGTTCATTTGTTTGTCTGGATAAGGGAAAAAATATTACGAGAATGGATGATCACATAAGTTTGGGTGGAGAATGAAAGAAAATAATGGAAAAGGATTTAAGGATTGTTTTGATGTTATCACTAGTGTTTTTTGTTTTTAGTTCTATTTTTTATTTTTATATATATGATCTAACCATGGTGTATCTCAATTATGTCTTTGTGAGTTGTATGGAATGTGCCTTTTTAAATTTTTATATCATGGGTTGGTATTTTTTTATTTTTCATTTTGTTGTGAAAACAATTGATAACAAATATTTTATTATTTATTATTTAACAATTAATAAGGTATAGTCTCCCTACATTTTTATTTGAGAACTAATGATAATTTTACACATTTTGGATATGGGTAGGTGTTCTTGAGGTATTTAGAAACTTGATTCTATCACAATAGATGTAAACAAAATGAGAGAGATTACAAAGTTTAATATCAACCATGTTCATGATTTTATGACTATTTGGGGCTGGGTAATAGAAAAGAGGATATTTTAAGACTTTGGGGTGGATATTGTGCTTAGGAGTATACCACACACATATAAGGGAATCCTATGTTATGAAATATGGGATGGTTACTCCATTTATTTTTTTGATAGGTTTATTTAAATAAATTATATTTTCTTCATTTAATGTTATGATCTCTGAGACATCCCTCTTATCCGAGGGTGGAATTTGGGTCTATGTTCAAACAACATATTCAGAATGTCTGATTTATAGGTCATTCATGTTCTTTATTGTGATTATTTACCTTCATTATGTTATTATGGTCTTTTATTTAATGCATTAGTAAAAACACATATTCTATTTATATTATTACTTTATGGTGTAATATTATCTAAATAATTCCCCATATGGTGGTTAATGTAACTATATATTAAATATCTAGTTATATAAATGGTATTCATCAAATAAAATATTAATGGTAATATATAAAGTATATTTCTATAGAAATTTCTATTTTAATTTCATATAACTAATCCATTAATGTGATAAAAATTTTAAAAGGGAAACATAAGAACAAGTGTTAATGGAATGGTTTGATTCATATATATATGTGGCGAGGAACCTATTAATCAGTATTTAGGGATGAAGATAGACTATGGCTAGTAAAAAAACTTATGATATGGCATTTGTAAGATATCTAAATGTTAGGATTAATATTTCATACCATAAACTATGATGTTGATAGTTATGATAAAAATTTGTTCTATGTAATGTGTTTAGAATTTTTGTGATACACCACCATGATGACCTCCAGCAGAGCACCGATAGGGTAGATAGTTTAATAACATACCAAAAATTAATCTTGAACCCCCAATTAGATTAGAATTTATCACGAATTATTAGATTTTTGAGATTGTTTTGTTTGTTTGGATGTCTATAGATGGAGATATATATATATATATAATTAATGAGTTCTAAATTCCATCTCAGTTCTAACATGGGAGTTATATGGGAATTAACTATTTTGTTTATTTTTTTGTGTTCCCTGGATTCTCATGAGATCTTAGTGGAAACAATTCATGATATATTTGACCCCAATGAGTCACCGCCTAAGAGGGAGAGATGTTGGAAGTTTTTCTGTTATTTGGGCTATCTAGTGACAAGAGGAAACTTTAGAGACATGAACAAATACATTTTTGGTTATCTAAAATGGGTTTTCAAACATATTTTTACCATCATTTAAAACCAAATACTATGAGGGAAGATAGGTATTGAGAGACTATGCATCTCACTTGGTAACGAATTTTAGTTTTAAAGTGTTCTTTATGCTTCATTAAGCTTCATAAATTTTCCATGATGATGGTTGTTGATTAGGCCATATGGTAATGATGTGATAAAAAAAATTAATATATGTTATTCTAATTAAGGTAAACATATATTTATTGTCATCTTTCTTAGAGGTGGTGAATCATACCCTCATCACATTGATGAACCTGAATGCTAGATGAGGATCTAGTATGATGGATTATTCTTAGGGGACTGGTGGTGGATCCTATGTTAGAAGGAAACACTGATTAATTGGTTCTCACCAAAGTGATAGTAGAAAAATCCCTCAATTTTTTAGATTATATTGTCTTCTTAGGAGTTGGGGTTTGATATAGTGCTATCGGTGTAGTGGGTGTGGTTGTGTTCTCTCACTATATAAGATACTAGTAGTTGATTATCAGTTTTTATAATGATATGAGACCTAAAATATTATTATGGGGTTTCTCCAAATATAGATAGTAGTATGGGATCTAGAAATAAATATTGTTTAGATAATGGAGTTGGTAGTTTGAGTTTGATTCTCATTGAGGTTGGTGTAGGGGATGCAATTCCTAAAGACTATAGTTCTAGTGCTTGTAGTGTGTTTCTTTTCAAGGGATTAGTAAATTTATTATGTTTTAAGATCAGTTTAGTTGCATGTTATGATGTACAATCCAAACAATTGAGATTTCATTCTATATTCTATTCAAGGTTTGGTTCTATTAGCTTCTACATTACCATAATTTAGGTTTGATATTGGGGTTTCTTGACATTACCATTAGAATTGGTTTTATTTGATTTCAAAAAATTCTAAATATGAAAAGTAAATATTTGTGGGATTATGTTATGTTGATGAATTTATTATAGTTCTTATAGTATTATAGATTTAAGATATATCTAGAATCTTATACTTGGAAAAATTGAAGACAAAGAATCATTTTTTATTGTTTTTTATTATATTATTCTTGGAATTATGGTTACGTGCCGATAGATGTAGGGAAACTATATATAGCATTTTGGAATTAGTTTTTTAGATTTTTAGAATGCATCTATTTAATGTGAACATGATTTTACTTTTTATGAGTTATTTAAACATATAATAAAGTAGATGATATTATAGTAAGCTGGAATTACCAAAAAAATGATTTTACTTTATGGATGAGTTTCCCACAAAGATGATCTCATATTTTTCATTTTATCCTTCTATGTAATAACCAAATGACTCATATATCCATTATCATACATGTGTGTTAGTATGATTTTCCTCTCTATAAGGATCATCTTTATTGTTCATATGCACAATCAAAAAATATATATCAATAATCTCTATATGAATGGGATATGTAATCATCATATACTAAGATGATGTTTGGGTATATTATAGACTAGATAAAACATAATATGTAATATCTTTTTTGGAAACTAATGGGAATATTTTGAATAAATAATCTGAATATATTGAGAATTAAATCTGGAGATGATCATGAACTATAATATAATGATTCAGGATGTGATGATCAATAAAATTATCATGATAAAATAAAAACGATGAAGGATGACCAACCAAGGGATATTCTTGTGTTGAAAAGGGTTCCAAAATGCAAGAAGTGGTGCCACATCACCATGAAATTGGTATATTCAAACAAGTATTGAAATTTTGAATGATTGAAATGAATTTTATTTTGTGAGATGAAAAAAATTTAAATTCAAATATCACATGGGGATGTAGTCCCCATTCTATGGGATATTTAATTAAGAATAAAATTATAAATAGTTTCCATAATTGAAGAAGATAATTTACTTCCATCAAAAAATTTAAGAATTCTCAAAAAAAGAGAAGTAAATATTCATAATATTATTTGAGTATAAAATGATGTATGTGCAAAAGGGAAAAATAAATTAAAAATTTTGAGATGTCATGATCAATAAGAAAATAAATTATGAGATCCTGATACATCACTCCATCAATGAGAGGCATATAAGTTTGATGTTAGGAGACATTTGTTAACATAAAGACCCATGTTCCTGATAATTTTAATATGATGGTGGGAAAAATATCATGTGATTATATAGAATTCTAAGAAATAAAAACATTAATGTTATAAATAATAACTTGGTGTACATACTTTAAGGATTACAAATACATGCTATCAGATCTAGCTAATATTTGGAGGAATATCATTTTATAGGTTGGGTAAATGAAATAAAGAGAATACGAAGATCATTAGTTGATTGGATAATAAATTATAATGGGTAAATGTGAAACTAAAATACCCCTATTTGAATTAACATCTAGACACAATGTGAATATCTATGTATCAAAATATGAAGGTTCTTGGTTATATGAAATTGTGTTAATTATGGAGGAATATATGACTATAGGGACTAACCAATCATTTGTTTGAGTGCGATATTATTTATAAACAATGTTATTCCTATGGTTTGTGATATTTTACATTATTAAACATTTAATTTATCCTTTTGTAACTAATTAAATGGATTGATTCTGTAAAATTTTAAGGGGTTGAGTTTAAAATGCAATTCATAAAATAATTCCACTGATTCACCCACCACCTCTATGTAGAAAATGTTTTTGGGAAAATTAGAATACTTATACAATATAATAATTTCATAAGATATAAAATAGTGTCCATATTTTTATAAGAATAAAACATGAGATATATTTAGAGGCAATGCGATAATGAGTGACCAAATAAGAGGAATCTATAACACCATGTGATTCAGATAATGAGGATGGTAAATAATTAATTAAAAGTTTTGTTCTTCTATAAAAAAATGTTAGGATATGAAACCTACAATGGTGGGGAAGGATATTATCATGGTGCTATAATTATTTTTAAGTTTTTTATTTTTTAATGACTTCCCAAGAATGGTATCCCCATAATATATAACATATTAGGAGGAATATAAATCATAAAATAAATAAAAATGGTAGTAGTAAGGAATATTTCAACCATAAGAAAAGATGTTTAATGAATAAGAAAAAAATTTATGACTCATAAATTAGTCAATTAGATGATGATATCAATTTCATTACCTATTTGGATGAAGGAATTGATATATCAAGTAGTAATGATTTGAATGAAAGGATATAATTAGAGTGGAAACTATAAAATCATATAGATTCTTATCTTTATAAGATTTCACATATTATGAATGAGAAGTAATCATAGTAAAAGAAAAAAACATAGTTACTAATTTGGAGTTATACTATAATAAGTAATTAAAATTATTTTATGATATTAAAGAGAATAAATTTATTTTGGCTCAGTAAAAAAATATTAAGGGAGAAAAAGAAAAGGTATGACTTATGTGGAAGAGTATCTATTTCATACAAAATACATATTTTCATATAGATCAAGATGAGACAATTAAGATCAAATATGTGATATTCAAGAAAATTGATTTAATAGGTGAATTCTAAAAACTATTGAAATGAGGTGTTATAATAGGGAAATGAAATATTCACATATCCATTGCCAAGATAAATTTTTTCTATTTAATAGAGTTGGTGAAGGAAGAAAGGATGAAAGTATTTAGACCATGAAGAATATAGAGAGGCTCAATTATATATTAAAGGGTGAGGGTAATGTAATATTTAAACCACTTCCACTGAGGTATTAATATGATTGGGTTTATGAAATATATACCCTAAACAAATATGGACAAATTTATAATTATTTTATGAGAAATTAATTTCATGAGTCTTGTGGTTTTGTGGAATTTATAGACACGATGACTCTTCTTATTGGTTTAGTATTTAAATTCAAGTTATGTTAAAATAACAAATATAAATCATTTTTTATCATTTGATATAAAATTTGAATAATAATCATTATTTTTTTATGAATTCATCACATAAATACCCCAAAAATATATTTGGGTGTCTCCATAAAAATGTTGAAATAAGTTAAAGAAGTTAAAAATTATGAGGAGATCATTCATATAATCCCTTGTGAATTTTATTATGCTATAAAATTGAATAAAATTGAAAACGTAACAATTGAAAATCATACATAATAGAGGATGAAAGGATAGAATTGGAAAAACCTATACATGATGATCAAAAAAAGGAAGACTGCATAATTGTTTAACTAGGTCAATTTGATATGGTCAAAAATAGATAAAAAATATATTAATGAATAGACCAATAGAAGTCGATTGGTTACCATATAAAAGACTAGAAATAATGAGAATCTATCCAAAATTGGTGATCATAAAATTTTAGGAAATATTTATGAAATGCATAAAAATACTAGGCGCGGAACAAAGAAATGTATTCCTAATATAAAAACCCATGAAGAGTTGTGGATGAATTTGATTGAATCAGTAGATATATTTTTTAGAGTACCATGTAAAATTATACATCATGTGATTTCCATCAAAAATTTATAATGAGTAATAATAGTTTTCCATGAAATTGTAATACCAAAATAAAAATATCTATATACAATTTTCTCGAAAAGAAAAACATATATTTCATTTAATTATGTCAACAATTGATACAATCATAAATTTTTAGTAGATATTTTTGTATTTCAAAAATCCTTTTTAACATAATACAGAATTTCATAATCAATCATGAATAACATTTCATAAGGATTTTGAAAACCCAAATTAAATAATATTTTAATTTTTAGATATTAAATACTAATATATTAAATTCCTATCAATACACTAATTTTTGTTCTCATGTAAAATTTCCATCTGGTGTAGTAGAATAAAAAATTATTTATTTAATTATTTTTAGATTTTTTTTGTAATTTTAGTTATTTTATGTACTAGGGTTAAAATAATATTTTTTACATAGTAAACTATTTTGAATAATGATTTAAAAAAAATTATTATTGTATTAACATGTATATGTTCTACTGTGAAAGTGTTTTCATTCTATGAAAATGGAATTCCAAGACTTTTTATGGGTGCATATGAATATAAGGTTTATTGGGGATCGTATCCTATATACAATGTGTATGGAATTTTTACACTCTATTAATTTTATCTCACCTATATTCACACTTTGTTTTATAAAATGTTATGGGATTTTTTAGGTGAATAAAAACATTAGTAAAAGATTAAAGGTGAAAAAATTTATTGGCATATACCTTATTAGATTTCACCATTCTCGTATTCTCTAGTGGATCTCTCTAGAGTTCAATCTTGGTGACATTGATTTTTTATTAACATTTTTTATTTATTATTTTAGGGTTTATTTGTTTTTTAAAATTATGTAAATATGATATACAGTACATTAATTATTTTTCAATTTTTTTAAGATTATTAAGCTTAATTTTCTATCTCACATTGTTCTATATATCGAAATTATTGTATTTTTATTGGAGTAAGTAGATATATAAAGAATAATGGATGATGTTAACAAATATTTTACTCTATATCATTGAATTTTGAGGTCCCATGGTCTTCTTTTATAGTTATTATTAATATTTTTTTCTATTTAAAACATTGATTATCAAATAATTTTTACCTAATGCTGTGATTTTACTCCCACACTCATTCACTAGATGATGATTCCATCCAAATACATTATATGTTTTCTCATTTTTTATTAGTTAGGTTTTTAGAGTGAAATTGTTAATTTTATTCAAGAGTGTATAATTTTCATTGTGTATAACCTTTCTTGATTGTTTCTATATTCCCCAACAACTATTATTAATAAATTTCTTGTAGTGGAGCATCAAATAGATCCTGGAAAACAAGGGATTACTATATAGTGGCTTATAAAAGATGTAATATTAATGAAATTTTGTTGATAATTTATATTATATGGTGAAATAAGGGTGGTGATGTTTAGAAAATACATGTAGTTATTTATATATTGTTAAATATTCCCTTCATTCTTCCATTAGGGATTGTCCATTAATTTTGGTATTTTTTATATTTAGTAGGTACAACTCTAATAAATGGGTTTCACATAATTTTTTATAAA
This sequence comes from Viscum album, assembly GCA_963277665.1. Lineage (NCBI taxonomy): Eukaryota > Viridiplantae > Streptophyta > Magnoliopsida > Santalales > Viscaceae > Viscum > Viscum album. The sequence continues at coordinate 457,702,396 of OY728141.1, read as the reverse complement.
AGGTATATTTTCCAAAGGTTATATTTAGTAATTGTATTCTTATAAAATAATGGTTTCACCTATATATTCTTATATCTTTTCATTAATTGTTTTACCTTTGTATACTAGGATATAGTTATTGATATGTATATAATAGGTTTTCCCTGGGTATTGTTTAAAAAATATGTTGTGGGTAGTGTACTTTTGTTGTGGGTTATATATTGTAATAAATTTACAATCAAAATCATGTGTTATCAGGGATATGATTGTGACTAAAATGATTATTTTATGGATACTCCAAAAAATATTTTATGTTTTTAATGTTCATTGTAGTAATTAAGAAGGACATGATCATCAATCATTAATATGAAATGTGGGTTCCATTTTAATAGTTCTAATAATATGCATAGTGGTGGTTACATTCTTATTTGTTATAAAATCACTGAATGGGTTATTATAAGTGAATGAAATAAGACCTATGTTATAGGGCCCTACAATGTGACTAAATAAGATGATTCATCTATGAAATATTTCTAATATTATCTAGATATTATGGATTTTAGATATTTGTTAGGTGTTTATTAAATATTATGGTTTCACTAGATTGGTGTTATTTATAGTAATTTTTGGTATTTGTTATAATGTATTGTTATCATTATATAATATGTTATAAAAAGTTACTATTTATTAGAATAGGGTCTATTGGGTATGATTTTAAAATATATAATTACTATCATGTGTTCTACTATATAATTGAATCATATAGTTTTTTGAGTATTGTATTCTTAATTTATAGATAAATACATTATATATTTGAATTATAATGGGATGGGTTGAATTTTATGTTTAATTTCTACCTTTATGAATGCATTATCATGGTCTAGTGATATTAAATCTATATGGGTTTTAGAGGGTGAAGTCATTAAGTATTTTTTCATGCTCACACATTATATTTATTTCATTTTAGATTTATTAAGTCATATCAGTAGTGGTGTTGAGAATATATTTCATAGAATATCTAGTTTTTATATAGTCAAGGGTTAATTTATGTTTACGAGGACCAAATTTATACTTTTTTGTTATTTAGAATTTTATGTTATAAATGTTTTATGTTTTTTATGATATTAGTATATTATGTATTTATGTTATTTGGATTCTTTATATTGTTCAATGTACGTCACATTTTATGATTATTTTTTATTTGGGTTCTCTCATATCCATGTTAATAAATTTCATATTATTTTAATACTAGGGTATTTCAAAGGGATTCGCTCATATGTAATACATTTATAATCATGGAACAAGTAATCATCCTCTATCTTATTAAAAATGATATTATAATGATACACTTGTTCCTTTTCATCAACCTATGTCATTATCTTGATGTGTATGATTTTCACCAATGTGGTATTAGAGATAGGTTTAGGATATAATATTTTGCAGGAACATTATACAAGATATATGACAGGGAAATTATATATGGATGTAGAATGATGTTGATTATCAATGAATGACTATTAGGATAAAGTTTAATATTATTGGATATCATTTTAGGTGTGGGTAATAGATTTAGAATTATACACATGACATGAGTTTTTCATGTAATGAAAACAGTATAATTATTAGCATGGGTTTATTAAGGAAATAAAATTTCATCACTAATTTAATTCCATGAATTGGTTTGGTTTCAAATTGATATTCTGGTTATTTTTTATTACTTATTTAATTTATAATTGAAGGATTGTACATGGAATATGCATAAAAGACATTAGATATTCATTAAAATGATTAGTGGGTTGGATCGATAATAAATAAGGAATATTTTACAATGTTAAATCAATTAATATTAGTGATAATTGATATTTTATGGATTAATCTCTAGTAAAGAGACCGATAATTTTTATAGGAAGTGAATATATCATTTTATTTAATTTATTTTCCATTTATGTATTGAGATCTTATGAAAATGAGTTTTTTATAGGAAGAATATCATTAGTTTTATATTCTTTTTTAGATTGTTCAATATTAATCCATAGTTCGATGGACCTAGTTTTGGGATTATTTAAAAAGGATGTGCATACCTTCAATTTTAATACCCTGGACCTTACTAAGGTGTGAATAATTTTAATTTTTGTAAGTACTATGTGTTTTATTGAAAAATAGGTTTGTTTTATTTATTTTCAACAGTAATGTAGTGGTCGGTTATTGAATAATATTAGTTTGGATCAAAATTTTGAGTGAATTTATCAATTATGAACCAATTACTATTATAGAGATACTATTTTGGACAAAGATTGATTCTCGATAGTTGGATATAACTAGAGGTCATTGTGTTGAAAACATTTAGCTATAGTGATTCTATTGAAGCTCTGATATATTCATACCAATGTAAGGTAATTTAAGAATAATTTTGGTCATATTTTTCATTTTCAATTAGTTTTAGAAAAAATTTGTTATGTTAGGGATGAACCGACCATATGGAGGGAGGTGAACTTTACATATGACTCCATAAGAAATTTAAAAAAATTGAAGACATTTATTTTAAGGATAAGATGTACCTTATGTATTCAATTCTTTAAAATTTGTAAATTCACTAAAATTTACATACGGGGAGATATAACCCTTATGTTTGGGGAAATGGACTATTATGTATTCTATTTATAATAATTTGGATAAGGGTTTTCCCTTACATATTGAGTTGCGGCCCCTATATGTGGGGTGTTTCAATCCTTACATGTAGAACATACCAGTATTCTTAGTTTTCATAACATTTACTTGTTGAGAGAGATGATTGTTACATATTAGGTGGTGACCCTTACCTATGTGGTATTAAGAAAATAATTTATGGACTTTTCCATAATTTAAATAATCCTTTATCCTTATATATGTGGTGTGACTCTGATATATTTAGTGTGGTAACCCTCATATATTTATTACAATCCAAAAATAACAATGTGATAACCCATACATATTGAGGTATGGTAGCCCTTTTGCATGAATGTATAAACCTTATGTATTGATTTAGAAAAATATAAAAAATGAATGTAATAATAAATTATAAATATAGAGGATAATAATGCTAAAAAAGTGTGGGGTTTCATTTACAATAGAACCGTTAAATATTCTCTAATCAAAATTTTATGACCATCATTCCTATATTGTGGGATACGTATTATTCTATATATAATTAAAGTAAAATTTATATCTAACCATATATCTATAACCCTAATAAGATTCTTACATTAATTTTTTAATTATTCAGTAGTCTTATATAGGTTATAACAGTTTATTCCCAATTTTGTTATTTTTTAGATTCACTGATTTTGTCGGATTTATCTATGATAAAATAATGATATTCAAGGTTTATCCTTATATAAATATTATCATAATATTTTAGTATAGGTGTTGGGGTGGCTATGTGGTCCATCTTGGTAATGAAACACTACAAAAGGGTTTCATGTGTGATTTCGATCCCACAATTAATGTAATTATTGAAGAAGGATCCATGGTATAATGTGGTTTCCATGGGTAATAATACTTCAATAAAGGTAACATGGTTGTACGTTACCCCCTATGAAATTACATCTTTGATTAGGGTTATAGGGATATATTTGGTTCCCTGAGGTGATGTTATGAAGTAGTTCTTTAGTGGGACATGGTTTTCCCCTAAGTGATTATATTTTAAATAAATATTGGGTTGAGATGTTGTTTCCGCATGTATGGTTATATATCATGTTCAATGACATAAAACACTAGTAGAAGTAGGTATGGTTGATCTTAAGTTTCACAATAAATCCTAAGGATCAATAAAGGATTATATATTTAGTCTTTCATTTATATATTTTTTCATGAAAAAATGCACTATTAAGGACTGAATATATTTAGGGATACCATTTTCAATATCCCACTAATCTTTAATCACACCCATCTTGGGCATCCATGGGTAAAAAATAGTTCTTCATGGATGTATTTCTAGATATGATAAAAGGACTCATTACTGATGGATGATTTATGTTGTTGGGGTAGAGCATGGTAGATGCGTACTATGCCAATATTTATTTCAGTTTTCAATATATCTATATTTTTGTTATTTGTTGTTAATTTATGAAATTTTTTAATATATGATCTACTTGGGAGAAATCACAATTATATTTATGTAAATTGTAAATAATTATAATTTATTCATGTTGGTATAACATGGTATGGTATGTTTTTATTTTTTATTTACTTATGATAACTATATAAAATTAATCTTTTATTATTCAATGGTACCTAAACCGTGGGTTATTGTGTCCCAACATTATCATTTGACATCATTTAACAATTGGTATAAATTAAAACATGGGGATGTTTTCTTGTGTTATGTAATAAATTTATTCATTCAATGTAGTGGTGAACCAAACACATGATATTATAATGTAATATTAGAGTAATTTTTCATTTATTTTTTTAGTATTTTAGAAATGTTGATAAGAGATAAGAGTTTTTTGGAGCTCTATATGGATCTCACACCTTAGAATATCTAAACCACATTTAGGGAATTATATTTTAAAATTTATTAGAATGTTTCTATTGATTTGTTATTTTATGTATGGGTAATTTTAGTAAATGTTATTTGATTCATTTTATATTATGATTTTAAGATATTATTTTCTGGCTAGGCTGTAAAAGGGCATGTGTTCACACAACCTCTATTGAATGTTTTATTTTTATTTAATTTGTGTTCATTCGTATGAAAATTTACATTGATTATGGTATTTACATTTGCTACATAATGTGTATGTACTAACTTATATTGTTCTTTTTGTTTATAACTTAATGGTGGAATATTATCAAACCAGTTCCTCATATAGTTATTATTGTTCCTTGTGATTAACTATATTGTTATATATATAGATGGTATTGAAAAATTAAAATATAAATAGACAATTTTAGTTTGTTTTAGTATAAAACATGTGATTTTATTTTCATTTAAACCGACCAAATATGTGAATACCTTGATCAAAGGAAAATATAAGAATGAATATAAATGAATTGTTATTAAACCTATATGTATGTGGTGAGAAACCTAGTAATGTTTAGACAAGGCTAGAGAGTGTTATTAGGTTGTGAGACCTGATATGATATGGGGTATACATTATGGAGGTTTGATATTCTTGTTTTTTATTACCATAAAATTTGATATTTAGGTAATGATAAAAAATGTGTCATGTGTATTTTTTTAATATTTTAGTGATATAATACCATGATGACATATACTGGAGCATGATGAGGGGTAGGACTGGAATTCCATACTAACTGTTGGGATAGAACCCCACGTTTCACTAGAATATACAATCAAAGTTTACATTTGTGTGGTATTGTTTTGTCTTAATCAGTGTATTTATAGAGATACTTATTTAGATGAAAATTTTATATCTGATCTAGAATGGGATATAAAGATTGATTATACACTTTTTTTAATGAGTGTGGGTGGCCTACTAACTCATGAGCTTTGGGTAGGATCAACTTAGAAATATTTGACCACCTTAGGACACCAACTAAGAGGAGGGTGATGTTGGATATTTATATGTTATAAGGGATATCTATGTACTAGTGGGATATCTAGGTACAAGTAGACTAGTATATGGGTTAATCTTAAGAGGATATTCAAACATTTATCTATCATAATTTCATTTATAAGACTCTATGGGATGATAGATACCAAATTTTATACATCTAACAGAAAATTGGGTAAAATCTTTTACATATTCTTTAGGATTTACTGATATTATATTTTTTCATTATGGTTTTTTGGAATGAGGAAGCCATGGTATCAGTTTTTTAGGAAGACTTGATATATGAAATTGAAATGATGCTTAACTTTTTTTATAGTCAAATTTCTTAGAGATGGTGATCCATGAACTTGTTATAGATAGAATCCATAATAAGGTAAGAGGATCTGGTCAAATGAATTCTGATGAGGTGACTAGTAGTGGATCCTCAGCTATTAAGAAGCAAAGTTTTATTGGTTAATCCAATGGAGGATGTGGACTAAGAATAAAATGTGGTGGTTTATCTAATCTTTCAATTATTAGAGGATATATTGTAATGCCCTGACCCCAATTACATATAGTTGGTGCATTATTACAAAATGTTGGCATTATATAAGGAATCATGTCCGAAAAGACCGACCAGTTTAGTAGCCTTGGAAGTACTAGATATATTCATAAGTTTTACATTACATCATGAAATAAAAACATCAACAAAATTTTTACACCTTTTTAACACAGTTATATTCTTAGCCTATCCCTGTAGGTAAACCATAAAATACTTACTCACATCCTGAATAAAATAAAACATAGAAAGGGGTGAGCTCAGATGCCCAGTAAGGATAACAATATAGAAAAAACTTTCATAAATAAGCTTAAACAATTAAGGAAATGTATTAGACTGAAACAAAATCCTTTTAAACATAATCTTCAGAATAATATGGAAATGATAAAATTAAACAATTCCATTTACTTATTCTCATGGATATTCTACTAGTTGAATAATCACATGCAATATCAATAGACACTTTCATAATGATGGAATGCATAATGCCAGACTTCATAACCACATAGTCAAGGGCTTGTTCCAAGACTAAAAATAATATTTTGTCAAGGCCTTGGGCCAAGACACTAGTTTTTCTCATGAGACCTACCTATGAATTGAGGAGCTATAGCGGGCTCCACCCTTCACTTACTAAGTCCAATGTATTTATCATATAAAAAGGTTTAAAGATAACATAAAAATTTGTATTAAAACTAGAATATGAAATATCAATAATTTACCCATAAACCATGAATGGTGTAAACATAAAACAACCAAAGTCAAAAATATCAAAAAAACCTTCAATACAATATGGAATTTTTGTATCATAATAAATACTCTTCAAACATTCTTAAAATCCATTAAAGGATATTGACATAGATGAAATCAAAACTTTTTTTAGAGAAATATCTCTTTCTATTTTGAAATAATTTAAAAGTTAAATAATTATGAAAGAAAACATTTATATTTAAAATATTCATATATACTTCTATGGGATTCTTCAACAATGTTATAATGACATAAAATAGCTTCACTCGCTGTATAAGCTAAAAAAAGATATTCTTACCTTAATTTTGTCAAAAAGGTCATAAAGTACCTAGTTTGGAAAATGAAAAAAAGATTCCTTTCAAAACATATAAGGTAAAATAAGGGTATAAATGAATTTAACCCATTTTCAAGTAAAAATGTTTTGATATACATTTTTATGAAAATACGAATGTGGATGATAAAGAGGTCCCAGTAGATACTTACGTAAAAACTACCTCAGATAATAAAGAGATTGTGAAATTAAAACTTACCTTGTAATTTTACTTAGACAATGGTATGTTAACCTCTGATATAACAGTTAAAACATTGTTATTAAATTATTAAATAAATATATACATAAATATGATATCATATATGATCTTATAATATTTCTTTGTTAATAATATTTTAGTAGTATCATCGTTTTGGGTGTTAACTGATTCATTTTCCTTTATATACTTGGTTAAGTAAGCCATGTTTTTTATAGATAGGATGTATTTGATTAATATAAATAATGATATATTGTTCATAAATATTATTTCTAAGCATAAAATGAAAATTATTCTTGAATGATTATGATGGGGAATGAATCTGATCGCGTTCTTGGAGACTGTAATCCATACGTACGCATGAGTATCAATATCATTATATTGATGGTGAAATCATATATAATTAGATGGTATATCATATATACAGAATACTTAATATGTTAAATTTATTATTTACATCAGTTATACTCATTATTATACCCATCCAAATAATGAAGAGTTTTAATAACAAAATATACCACGACGTGTAGATGGTAATCCGTACGTACGCACGTATGGTGAATTTGTCATTTATAGGATGGATAGAATAATGAATATGGTTGTAACATTTTTATAATAACATCCATATATATAAAATATACTTGATTTATTATTTTAGAATGGAAACAACAAAGAAAGAGGAAGCGGAAGAAGAAAAGAACTTGAAAGAGGTGATGAAATATTTACCACTTTTTCGGGTTCTTCCTTTTGATTTGATCAAAAGGGATCCTTAGGATGGCTTTATGACCAATGGAAGGACTATAGGATGAAGGGAGGAATGTTGGGAGGATATTTGGGTAGGAGTTTTTTGAGAAAAAATGATTTTGATGTTTGAAATTAAGAGATGGGGAAGTTACCTTTTAGAAGAGAGGTGAGGGTCACTTTAGGAAAAGCTTGAAATATTATTTTATAATAAATTCATTTTCGGTATCTAATGGATCAAAAATAGATTATTTAAAGGATAATATGGTTATGGGTAGAAAAACTTCCAACCAATTGGTTTTAGATAGGTTTAGGTCATCATATTAATCTTATCATTTAGGTTTAACCCTTAGTTAAATAGTTTGACATTTACCATATCTCTTTGTATTTTAATATTATATGGTTAATAAAAATACTATAAAAAGGTAAGATAACCCAATTTGGGTAATTATTAATATATATAACCTTATATAAGTCCTTGGGCCAAGCCTTATATTTTTATAAATAATATATTAATTAAAAATATAACATTTGTTTTACAATCTCAATTATGTCAATTCTGACACTATTTAGTATTTGATTTTTTTAAAAGCCATATAAACTTTATAACTTCAAATAAAATTTATTTAACCAAACCTAAAATGTAATATTAACCTATAAAATCAGTTTAATTAATCATAAGTCTCAATTTACATTTATTTGGATATTTATAATATCAATTATTTTAATATTTCATTAATAAGGTAATTACTACATCATCATTGAGTCATAAATAAATTAAATTATATAATGTATAAAAATTATAAATAAAATAACATTATGTATTAAATATTTTTATATTTCCATTAAATATTTATAGTTTAATTTATATTGTGTGTAACACTACATTAGAAATGGTTTAGTTATGAAACATTGAATTTAACTCTTTCAACTCTTCTTAAAAAAAATAAAATTAAATATCCTAATCTAATAAAAGTGGACAAAAGAGGATAATATTTTATTACTAAGGTTGTTTTTGGTCGAATTATACTTATCCAAAAGAATTAGGACATGTGTTATGGTAATTATGATATCATTTTTACCCTTAATTACCCTATTTACTTTTAACTGTGGTAAATAAAAGTCAAAAGTTACTATTCACCATAAACTATTTTCATCTTATTGAACCACATTTTATTTAATAATATTAACAATATCTCTCAGATTTTTAAAATTCAACTCACAGAAGCAGTAAAATTAAGTTTTATACAAATTTGCAAATGCTCCTAGGAGGTGGGTAAAAGACGGTAAAAAGTTTGATAAAATTTTATATATCTAAATTTATTATAAAATGACTCCAATTAATTATGTTAAAAATATATATGTATTATGTATCTATTTTGATCTAAAATAAATTAAAATAAATTAACTAATTATTTAAATAAATGTTGGTTTTAACCAATATCGCAGTGCTTTTTCACTATTCATAAAAAATTGAATGTTTCCAGAAAAATACAAAAAATTCCTCCTAAGCTAATTTTGATATTATGAATCCAAAAATTAATTCAATTTTTAAAGATAAAATTTATAAAATTTCAAAAAGTGGGTATTACTATTCATAATGGCTAGTTTAATTGGTCGCGGTGTGTTAGAATCTAGAAGTTTCGTGCAATGCAAGCTATTGAATTATTCAAAGGGAAATGTACCATGGAAGATTGGGGTGTTATATTCTTCCCTCATTAAATTAATATCATCCTAAAAATTTCATTAATACTACTGCGCAAAAAGATTCTGTGGTTCTTCATCATAAGTTCCTCTGGTTCCCACGTTGCCTCTTCCATCTTATGGTTTCTCCATATAACTTTTACCAGAAGAGTCGTATGTTTTCTCATAACTTGTTCTCTTGTATCAAGAATTTTGGAAGGATCTTCATAATAAGACAGATCAGGTTCAGTTGAATTTCCTCATAGGTGAGTACATGCATTGGGTCAGACATGTATTTTATCAATAGTGATACGTAGAAAACATCATGAACTTTGGAGAGATATGGAGTCATTTCCAAATGATAAGCTACTCCTCCAATTAGTTCTAGAATTTAGAAAGGTCTAATGTAACTGGGACTCAATTTACCCTTCTTACCAAAATGTATAACACCCTTCCATGGAGATACCTTCAAGAAAACATTATCTTCTACCTGAAATTCCAAATCCTTCCTTTAGTAATCGGCACATCTCTTTTGATTACTTTGAGCTGCTTTGATGTGGATTTAGATAACCATCACCTTTTCCATCGTTTCCTCAACACATTCTAGGCCTATGAGTTTTCTTTCACCAATATTATCCTAACAAGTTGGTGTGAGACATCTCTTTCCATATAGCGCTTTATATGGTGCCATCTGAATAATTGAATGGAAGCTATTGTTGTAAGGAAATTCTACCAGAGGTAAATATTGATCCCATAAACCTTGAAAGTCAAGTGAGAAATATCTCAACATGTCTTATAAGGTTTGAATAGTCTGTTCTGATTTTCCATCAGTTTGAGGGAGGTAGGCTGTAATCAAATGAAGTTCAGTATCAAGGGCCTTCTGAAGACTTTTCCAAAATCATGACGTAAAATAGGGTTCACGATTAGAAAAAAATCGATAGGGGTACTCTATGAAGTCTTGCAACTTCATTAATATATAGTCTTGCCATACGTTCAAGTGGTAAATCTTCTCTTATTGAAACAAAATGTGCTGACTTGGTAATATGATTAATGATGACCCATATTACATCATTCCTTCTAGGAGTCTTTGGTAGACCAATAATAAAGTCCATCTTAATATTATCCCATTTACACTCAGGTATGGGTAGAGGTTTCATGACTCCTCTGGGTTGTTGCCTTCCAGCTTTCACTTGTTGACAAAACATACATCTCGACACAAAATCAGCAATCTCTCTCTTCATGTTGTTCGACCAAAATTTTTCATTCAAATCTCTATACATCTTAGTGCTACCAGGGTGTATAGAGAAATTGGAGCTATGAGCATCATCCAAAAATTTTATTTTTAGATCAGGTATATCAGGAACACAATGTCTCTTCCCAAATTTCAGAATTCCATTTTTATATACGAAGTCGATCAATCTACCATTGTTCAAAACTTTAATTTTCTTTAGAAATTCCTCATCATTAGTCTGAGAACTTTATATCGTTTCTAGTAAAGATGGTTTGACAACCATTTGAAAAATAATTGATGTTCGACCTTCCATGGTTATTCCCATATCAATCTTTACTAGATCCATGAAAATAGTATCCTATTAAACTCTTATATTGTTTAAAACTCCATGATATTTTTTTCCATGTAATAACAAGTGAATACCTTCATCATGTATTCTTTTAAAACATTTTAACAACCTAAATTACCATAAAACCCTATTGATTACATTCATGCTCTCTTATTACTTATAAAATACTGGATATACTCCTTTTATCCAAAAATGTTGTAAACTCCAACAATGATGTAATATACAAATCATTAATCAGTTTCAAGGTAGTCAAGAATATCCAATATTATTAATCTAAATCAATCATATATTATTCCAAAATCACTACCTCTGTATCAGAACCATATTATGGTTTATCTTTCTCTCAACCATATATTTTAGAAAACATTTAACCTGCTATTGAGTGAATTTTCTTTGTTCCACACAATCTCAAGTCCTTAATGAAATATTACTGTAGTACAATCTATATATACTTTATAATTTTTATAACATGTACATCATTAATACAATACTCAATTTACACAATAATTTAATAACAACCTATGAACTCTAATCATTCTGCTTCATCTTTGATAGTATCATAACTTGATTATTATCCAATAATATCATTTGGGGTATACTCTGATGATTTGGACATTGATTCACGTAGTGTTCCAACTCTTTGAAGATGAAGAATTGTTCATTTATAAACTTTTTCAAACCCTTTCAATCACATAATTGGTTTCATTTTTCTCTACACTTACAACAAACTCCCATTACCTTCAAGCATTGACTAAGGTGATTCTTTCCACAATTATCACATATGGGAAAATCCTTCTTTCCCCTCTTCCCTTTATCTATCTTTCTCTCTTCCATCCTTTTTTACTCTTTCTTCCCTTAAAATCCATAGGACTCATAAATTTTTTACTTATCTTATTAACACATGATACAATTTCTTCATATAATGAGAATACATGGGAGACTATTTCCCTTTTAAATGTTGTCTTAATACCATGAAAGATATGATCCTTCATAATCTTTTGATCAGGCATATTGCTGGAACTCTCATTCCTACTACTAGATTCCATTTCTAAACAATTTCATACACTAGATTAGTTTATGAATCAAAATAAATAATTCAAAACTTGTAAAATACCTAACATAAATAGAAAAGATTATGAATATAATCTATAATCATAAAATTTTTTCTTTGAGAAAATATTTACTCCTAAATCCTTTATAATTTCCTATAATGAAAATGTAAATTATCCTAAGCATATCCCCTGGGAGTGTCTTAACAAAGAGTGCATCAAGGCCCGTTGTCATGTAATAGGATACCTCGGGTCAAGCCCAAAACTCCATGTCGGAGTTTTGACTCCTAAGTATATCTATGCCAGAGCCACATCTACCTACTCGTATCCATACAAGGATTTAATGCTTGGAAAACTCATAAAATCTATACATTACCAAAATTCTAGGAATTTCTTCTATACTTATCCTCAAAGTCTTTATTAGGTTTATGTGCTCTAATCAGAGTTTATCTAAATCTAGTTTCCACGAGTTTTACTAAACTTCTCTTATATCGACTTTAATGCCCCGACCCCAGTTACCCAGAGTCAGTGCATTATTACATAACATTAGCATGATATAAGAAATCATGTCCCAAAAGAACGATCAGTTTAGTAGCCTTGTAAGTACTAGATACATCCATAAGTTTTACATTACATCATCAAAAAAAAAACAAAAAAACATTTTGTCCCCTTATGAACACACTTATATCCTTATCCTATCCCTGCAGGTAAACCATAAAATACTTCTTCACATCCTGAAAAAAATAAAACATGGAAAGGTGTGAGCGCAAATGCTCAGTAAGGATAACAATATAGCAGAAACATTCATAAATAAGAATAAAAATTTAAGGCAATGTATTAGACTAAAATAGAAGACTTTTAAACTTAAAATTACGCATAATACGGAAAATATAAAATCAAATAATTTCATTTACTTATTCGCATGGATATTCTACTAGTCGAATAATGACATGCAATATCAATAGCCACTTTCATAATGATGGAATGCATAATGCCAGACTTCATAACCACATAGTCAAGGCCTTGTGACAAAAATAAAAATAATATTTTTCCAAGGCCTTGTATCAAGACACTATTTTGTCTCATGAGACCTACTGATGCATCAAGGAGCTATAGCGGGCTCCACCCATCACTTACTAAGTCCATTGCATTCCTCATATGAAAAGTTTTAAACATAACATAAACATTCGTATTAAAACTAGCATACGAAATGTCAATAGTTTATCCATAAACCATGAATGGGGTAAAAATAACACAACCACAATAAAAAATATCACAAAACCTTCAATACATTATGAATGTGTTGAATCATAACAAATAAACTTCAATCAAGCTTAAAATTCATCGAAGGATGTTGACATAGATGAAATCAATTTTTTTTAGAGAAATATCTCTTTCTATTTTGAAATCATTTAAAAGTTATAAAATTATAAAAGAAAACATTTATTTTGAAAATATTTTAATAATCTTTTATGGTAAGCTTTTACGATGTTACAATGGTGGAAAATAGCCGCACCCGTCATATAAGTTAAAAAAAGACATTCTTACCTTAATTTTTTCAAAAAGGTCAAAAAGTAACTTGTTTGGAAAATGACAGAAAGATTACTTTATAAAAATTTAAGGTCAAATAAGGGAATAAATGACTTTAACCCATTTTCTAGTAATTTTTTTAAAATACATCTTTATTAAAACACAGATGTTGATAATAAAGAGTTCCCAGTAGATACTTACGTAAAAACAACCTCAGATAATAAAGAGATTGTGAAATTAACCCTTACCTTTTACTTTTCCTTATTATATGGTATGTTAACCTCATTTATAATAGTTAAAACATTGTTATTAAAATATATGAGAACTATATAGAAAAATATTATATCATATATGATATTATAATATTGATTTTTTAACAATATTTTAGTAGTATCGTCGTTTTGGGTGTTATGATTCAGTTTCCTTTATATTGTGGGTTACATAAGCCATGTATGTTATGGATAAGATGTATTTGATTCACATAAATAATAATATTATGTTCATAAACATTATTTTTAATCATAAAATGAAAATTATTCTTGAATGATTACGATGGGGAATGAATCTGATCGCGTTCGGGGAGACAGTAATCCGTACGTACGCATGAGCGACAGTATCATTATATTGATGGGGAAATCATATGTAATTGAATGGTATGTCATATATACAGAATCATTAACATGTTATATTTATTATTTAAATCAGTTATACTCATTATTATACCCATCCAAAAGATGAAGTGTTTGAATAACAAACTACACCACGATGTGGAGATGATAATCCGTACGAACACACGTATGGTGACTTTGTCATTTATAGGATGGATAGAATAATGAATATGGTTTTACCATTTTTATAATAACATCATAGTAAATATAATATTCAAGATTTATTATTTTAAAATGGAAACAACAAAGAAATAGGAAGTGGAATAAGAAAAGTACTTGAAGGAGGTGATGGAATATTTACCTCTTCTTCTGGTTCTTCCTTTTTATCGGATTAGAAGGGCTCTTTAGGTTGGATTTCTGACCAACGGAAAGAATCTAGGATGAAGGGAGGAATGTTGGAAGGATATTTGGGTAGGGGTTGGCTGACCCAAAAGGCTTTGGATGTGTGAAATTATGAGAATGGGAAGTTCCCTTTTATAAGAGTGGGGAGGGTCACTTTAGGAAGAGATTGAAATATTATTTTATAATAAAATAAATTTTGGGTTATAATGGATACAATTTTTTTAAAGGATAAAGTGGGGATGGGTCAAAAACCTATCAACCAATAGGTTTTAGATATTTTTAGGTCTTTATATTAACCTTATCGTTGAGATTTTACTCTTAGTTAAATAGTTTGACATTTACCATATCTCTTTGTATTTTTATATTATATGGTTAATAAACTTACTATAACAAGCCAAGAGAAACACATGTGGATAATTATTAATATATATACCCTTATCTATGTCCTTTGGCCGAAACTTATATTTTTATGAATATTATATCAATTAATAATAAAATATTGGTTTTAAAAACTCAATTAGGTCAATTTTGACACTATTTAGTATTTCATTTTTTTGAAAGCCGTAAAAAGTTTATCACCTCAAATAATTTTTTTTAACCAACAATAAATTGTCATATTTACCTATAAAATTAGTGTAATTAATCATAAGTATCAATTTATATTTATTTGGAGATTTATAATATCAATTATTTTAATATTTTATTAATAAGTTAATTAATGCATCATTATTGTGTCATAAATAAATTAAATTATATACTATCTAAAAATTATAAATAAAATACCATTATATAGGAAATAATTTTTACTTTTGTAATGAATATTTTCAGTTGAATTTATATTTTTTGCAACCCTATATTAAAAATGGTTTTGTTATTAAACATTGAATTTAACTCTTTTAACTCTTCTTTAAATAAAATAATAATAAATGTCCTAATCTAATCCAAGTGGACCAAAGAGGGATCATATGTTATTGATAAGGTTGTTTTTGGTCTAATTATACTTATTAAATATTATTAGGACATGTTTTAAGGTAATTATGATATCATTTTACCCCAAATTACCCTATTTACTTTTAACCGTGGTAAATAAAAGTCAAAAGTTACTATTCACAAAAAATTATTTTCATCTAATTGAACCAAAATTTACTTACAGATATTAACCATTTATCTTGGATTTTTTAAATTCAACTCACAGAAGCATAAAAATTATGTTTCACACAAATTTTCAAATGCTCCAAGGAGGTGGGTAAAAGACGGTAAAAAGTTTGATAAAATTTTATATATATAATATTATTATAAAATGAATCTAATGAATTAAGTTGAACATATATAGGTATTATGTATCTATTTTGAACTAAAATAAATTAAAATAAAATAAATAATTATTTAAATAAAATGTCTGTTTTAACCAATAACGCAGTGTTTTTTTCACTATTCATCAAAAATTGAAAGTTTTCAGAAAAATACCAAAAAATTACCCTAAGATAATTTCTATATTCTGAATAAAAAAATTAATTCCATTTTAAAAGATAAAATTTATGAAATTTCAAAAATTTAGTATTACTATTCATAACGGCTAGTTTGATTGGTCGCGGTGTGTTAGAATCTCGAAGTTGCATACAATGCAATCTATTGCATTATTCAACAGGAAACGCATCATGAAAGCTTCAGGTGTTACATATATAGACTATTATCAGTGTGATAGGTGTTTCCATTTTATCATATAATGCTAACAAATAGAATTACAAATATGGTACACCAACAATGACATTGTTGGAATTCTATGATGAACCTAGTGGAAGGGGACCTGGATAGACACATGGTCCCATTGTTTGACTACATACATCATAAAAATAATATACCCCAAGATTTATCAGTCATTAATGTATATTTGGATGATTTTATGCTAATAGATATGGGCAGATGATATAATAGGGTGGTACATTTCAGGGGATCCATGTAGAGAATTTGGTTTAAGGATTAATCTAGTTATAGGTTATTGAACATATTCATATGGATTAAGATATCATGGCTTTTACCATTCAAGGTATGGTTTTATCATGCTCTAATTTTTCATATGCACTATTTGATATAGGTATTTTATGATTTACCTATTGGTAAAAGTTTTAATTTTTTTCAAAAAACTATTATGACGAATAAAAAAAGTCAATGGGATTATAATGTGTTGAGGTGTTGGATTGACATTATATATAATATAAGTTTGAGGTTGCATCATAGAGTATATAATATTACAAACATAAAAATTATCAATTTATTTTTAATGATTATTATGATTTTATTCATAGAAATAGAGTCTACATGTTGATGTATGTTTATAAAAAATATCAAATATTTTACAAATGAGTTTTTTTAGAAGGTCCCAGTTTGTAGAGAATAGGTTTTAGGTTTTGATGAGAGATACCTGTATATGTTGTATAAAATGTTCTGGTTGTATGAATTACTTTAAAATAATAATAATTTTCATATTAGGATAATTAGTATATAAGTACGATCACATAATCAACATCCCATTGTAGTCATTTCACCCTTCTTTTCAGGCACTATCAGACGCACATAAACATCATTTTCTATGTATGTATGGAGGATTTACTTCTTTTTGGTCATCATCAAGTAGGTTTATAAACATGATCCTTATCTATAAGAACAACATATTTATAATAATGAGATACATAAGCATCATATTCATAGATGAATTTTGAGTATATTTTATACTAAATAAAATATTATAAGGTTTATTTTTTTTAAAAAAAAGAACAATGGTTGGAATAAATATTATGACTAAATTGATAATTAAATAAATTGATTTTAGTTTTCTATTATTCATGCATTGGTTATATCATGATCAAAAAAATTATTATGATCTTAACCTTGGAATAAGGATGACCGATCATGGTAGATATTGGTGAAAAAATGAGTTCCACTCCGCAAGAACATGGGATATATATCTATTTTATAAGATCATTAACAAATTGATGTAAATATATAATGATTTAATTGAACTATATTTTTATTGGAGATAAATATTTTATTTTAAAATATATTATAATGAAATAATCTAGATTTATTTTAATACTTAAATAATTTTTTTTAGTTATGTTGGTTTATTAAAAAGTTTATTTATGTCCATAAATGTCTTTGGGACTTTTACAAATTCAAATGTAAACAAAATATTCAATATGTTATATCTATATATAAAAATATTGGTATTAGATGAATAATACGTGGATATTTTTTAGGACTCATAAACATTGTGATGGAGAATTAGAGAATCCTAGTATATCACTACATTGAAGATAGAAAAATTATTTTTAACTTGGGATACATTCATATAGGAAAATGAATTTTTGATTGAATATTTTGATATACTCAGGATAACTAGATTTCATGAAGATATATAAATCTAGTAATGAAAAAAATACATCTTCTCAAGAAGATCTAGATTTAAAATCATGAAGGAATACACATGTAAAAAAATCGGTCTATCCTCATATAGAGGATAATCATTTGTTTAGTGCAAAAACAAATCATAAAGAATAAAAAATCATTCTTTGATTAGATATAATATTTTTATAGGGAAATTTGAAGCTAAAATACTCTCTTATGTGAATAAAGACCCACAACAATATTTCAATCTATTTTTATCTAAATAATAAGTTTCATGGTCCTACATAATTATTTAGATAATGGAAAATTGAATAATCGGGGAGACTAACCAATCCTTTTGAAAAATAGTTTATTTTGTATGATCCTTTTAAATTATTATTGTTACATTATTTTTAAATTTTACTATACATGAGGATAGGTTTTGTGAACTAATTAAATTATTTAAAACCTTTACATGTTTAATTTTTTACGTTTAAAAGAGAATTTGAAAAATAATAATACTAATTTACCCCTATAAGAGGTTAATCTGGCATGGGGTATCATAAGTGGTATAAAATCTAATCTAGGTCCCCTTTAGGATATATGAAGTTACTGAGTATGGAGAATAACTTTTCAGTGGACTTCCCTAGTATTCTTCTATTTAATGGAATGAATTACCATAATTGGAAGAATATGATGTTTCCCTACCATTTATCTCTTTTCCTAGAACTACAAGATTCAAAAAAATTTAGATTTCCACCCATTATTTAAGATGCTAACATGACACTATCTAACTAGAGAAATTTTATTTTTGGTGGAAAATGATAAAATTTAATATTTATATATCTTTTATAAATTATGTATATAAATGTAATGAAACTCAAAAATATAAAATTGATTCGAGATATGTAAAGAAGAAATTATAAGGAATATATCAATTTCATATAATCAAAATTAAATGTTTAGAGGATTTGGTTTATCCACCTAATGATGACTGATGATAATTAGATTTAATTATAATTTATAATGGTTATTGAGACTATGAGTATCATTTGGTGGTTTTGTGAGAAGGTATGTGATTCCACTATAGTTAAATAATTGATAATGAATTTTCAATATTAGTTTAATAAACATGAATTTAAAATAGATGATATAAAAGAATTTATGGTAAATGAATTACATAATATAATCACATCATATGATATGATGATGGATCTATCTTTAATGATGTAAACTAAGATGAGATATATTTAGATGTCTGAATAAATTGAGTGATCAAAGAAGAGGACACAATAGAGCCAAATTTTATAGATGATGAGGGTGATTATGACTTCTAGATAATTAATTCCCATATATCAAAATTGTTTACAAAGGAGAATTTTAATGGTTATGAATGAAACCATCATGGAGATAAAACTTTAATGACATTGGTAATTCTGAGAAATACTTCCAAAAAATGGAATTTAAAGAATCTAAATCCACTGAATAGGATTATAAATCATATAAGTATAAAATGAATAGAAGAAAAGATAATTTTGAAAAAATATAAGAATTTGAATGAGAAAGAATAAAAATGGTAACACATGAATAAGTTAATAATATGATGATGTCGGTTTATTTTCAATTTGGTAGAAAGGATTTGATTACTATCGACGTGATGATGGATAATAAAGTATAAAACATGAATCAAAACTTGAATTTGTGATGGAGTAGAATCTTATGTAGAATTCACCTCCAAGAAAGAAAAAATAAAATACAAGGAAATAAAATTAAAATGTGGATATTGAGAATGGTGAGTATGACAATAAAGATATTTGATGCACTTATGTGATTAATAAAAATAAATTAAATATTTCTAAGAAAAAAATATTATATTCATGAAAAAATGTTACCAACATAGGGAGAGGATTTATCCTAGACATATTATATTTCTATTTAATATCAAAAGAAGTTAAAGAGAATAAAGGAACACATATGAAATTCTATTGATCTTATAATTTAATCATTATAAGCTGGTGAAATGTGGTGTTCCAATTATAAAGTTAAATCTACACCTAAATTGTCCAAATAATATAATTCCTATTATTAATAGCACTGATGAATAACAGAGGTTAAACCTATTTATACCATGGTGGAGTGTTAGAGGATATATTTTATAGAAATGTGATCAGGAAATATTCCATATAAACCACTTCTTCCTAAGAAAAAGAAGGACCATTTTTAAGATACAAAATCAAAAAAAAAAGATATATCTAGAATCCATTGATATGTCGAAAATTTCATGGATTTTTTTTTTGTGATATAGAATGTCTAAAAATGATTATTAATTTTGGTTTAATATTTTATTTACAGGACATAGTAATGAACCAAGAGGCATATTATAACGCCTCGACCCCAGTTACCCAGAGTCGGTGCATTATTACATAATATTGGAATGATCACAAGAAAGATCAAATCTCAAAAGACCGATTAGTTTAGTAGCCATGGAAACACTAGATATATTCATAAGGTTTACATTACATCATAAAATGAAAACTAAAACAACATAGTCTCTATATTCCACACTCTTATCCCCTCATACTATCCCTGCAGGTAATTCATAATTTACTTCTTCACATACTGGAAAAAAAAAATAAAACATTGAAAAGGGGTGAGCTCAAATGCCCAGTAAGGATAACAATATAGTGGAAACTTCCATTTATAAGAATAAATATTTAAGGCAATGTATAACTAAAACAAAGGCCTTTTAAACATGAACTTCAACATATCATGGAAAAAATAAAATGAAATAATGCCATTTACTTATTCACATGGATATTCTACTAATCGAATAATCACATGCGATATAAATAACCACTTTTATAATGATGAAATGCATAATGCCAGACTATCATAACCACATAGCCAAGGCCTCGTGCCAAGACTACAAATAATATTTTTCCAAGTCCTTGTTCCAAGACACTAGTTTGTCTCATGAGACCTACCGATGCATCGAGGAGCTATAGCAGGCTCCACCCTTCACTTACTAAGTCCAATTCATTCCTCATATGAACATGTTTAAACATAACATAAACATTCATATTAAACCTTTCATATGAAATGTCAATAATTTAACCACATACCATGAATGGTATAAAAATAGCACATCCACACTCAAACATAACTAATTAGATACAATATAAAAGATTATATTATATCATATTAACCTCAATCGATAATAATGAATGAAATTGACATAGATGAAAATAACCATCAAAACTATTTGAGAGAAATATCCCCCTTTTCTTGAAAACATTTAAAACTCACACTATTTTTCAAGAAGCCATTTAAAAATAGATTTTTGAATCAAAGTGTCCCATACCACTTTGAAAATTTTAAAATCAGTTTTAATTTTAAAACTTTAATGTCTATATAAATAAATCCTTAAAACCATTTTTTAAAACATGGACATTAATGAGCAAGATTTAGAAGAATAAGTCTTTAAACATTTAAAATCGAATTTTAGTTAGAGTTTCTAACCAAAAGAGAGATACTTGAATAAAAATAATTGAGGTAATCATTACATTGTTATATCATGAGAATAAATGGATTCATGATATAATATGTCAAAGTACATTATATACACCACATAAAAGTGATTCGGTGTATATCAATAAAGAAGTCTCAATGGAATGTAAATTGAAATGAAATCTCTCATAAAGTCCGTACTCTTAGGTTAAGGATAAATCAATGATATAGTTATGTGTGAAAAATATAAAAACACTAAATATGATTGGATATTCAGTGTAAAACAATCAAAGGACATTCACACATAATCTTGTAAAAACAACACCAATGAATTGGATGTTTAACTCAACAAATGGAGAATGAGTTAAAATTACCCTTATCAAATTCATATCGATGAATTAAGAAATTATCAATGGAGTGATTATGTGTATCAAAAGTATATCCATAGAAAAGGGGAGTGGAAATTATGACATAAGAAAATGAATAGTGATTCCACATATAATCTCGGAGTAAAATAATCAATGAAGTTTGCGTAAAGACAAATAAATGGAAATTGAAATTTCGAATTCCCTTATCGATTAGGTAACATACGAAACATACAGAAATGAAAGAAGGATCATAAAATTATGATTTAAATACCCATAAATTAAAGTATAATACACAATGAATACAATTATGGGTAGTACACATACACCACATGCAATAAATAAGTGGCGAACAATGGAATTCTCATGAAATTAAGAGTGAGATAAGAAACCCCTTACCTTGTACTTTTGCTTGGTTGGGGGTAGGTTAACCTCCTGTATAATTTTGAAATAATTTTTATTAAATTATTCAAGAATCATATACATTAATATTATATCATATATGATCTTTTAACCTTGCTTTGTTAATAATATCTTAGAATTATCGTCGTTTCGGGTGTTAATTTTCTCGTTTTATTTTATATGTTTTGTTACATAAGTCATGTTTGTTATGGATAGGTTGTATATTATTCATATCCAGAATGATATCAGGTCCTTAAATACTATTATTAATCATAAAATTATAATTATACTTTAATGGATACGATGAAGAATGAATCTCATCGAATTCGTGGAGACGGTAGTCCGTACGTACGCACGAGCGACAATATCATTATTTTTTTATTAAAATAATATATAATTGGATGGTATATCATATATTCAGAATCATTATCATGTTATATTTATTATTTAAATGAATTACACATCATTATTATACCCATCCAAATAATAATTTATTGAATAACAATTATACCACGACGTGGAGACGGTAAGCCATACGTACACATGTATGGTGACATGTTATTCAAAGGGTGGATAGAATACTGAATATGGTTGTACATATTTATAATAATATTACATTATATAGAAGATACTGGATGCATTATTTTATAATGGGAATAACAAAGAAAGAAGAAGTTTAAGAAGAAAAGAATTTGAAAAAGGATGCTAAAAACATTACCTCTTCTTCGGGTTCTTCCTTTTGATTTGATCAAAAGGACTCCTTAGGATGGATTTATAACTAAAGTAAGGCATCTAGTATGAAGTGAGGTAAGTTGAGATATTATTTGGTCAGGTTTGGGCCAAAACAAAAGGCTTTGAAAGTGTGAATTAATGAGAAGGGGGTGCCCTTTTATAAGAGGGGTGAGGGGCACCTTTGGAAAAGCTAGAAATATTATTTTATAATAAATTTATATTCGGTTTATAATGGCTCCAAAGATTATTATTTAAAGGTTAAGGTTGGTATGGGTCTAAAAACACTCAATAAATAGAATTTAGACAGGTTTGGGTTACTATATTAACCTTATCTTTAAGTATTAACTCTAAGTTAATTAGTTTCACTTTTACAATGTCTCTATGTATTTTTATATTATATGGTTAATAAACATACAATATACATCCAAGAGACCCCCAAGTGGTCCATTAATGATACAAATATCATGATATGAGTATCTTGGATGAAACTTAGATTTTGAGTAATTTAATATCAATTAATAATATAATATTTGTTTTAAAAACTCTTTTATGTCAATTTTGACACTATTCAATAATTGATTTTTGTAAAAATCATAACAGAATGATTACTTAAAAAAAAGTTAATTAAATCAATCCTAACATGTGATATTATCCTATAAAATTAGTTTAATTCATAAAAAGTCTCATATTATATTTATTTGGGTATTTATAATATCAATTATTTTAATTTTTCACTATTATGGTAATTACTGCATTATCATTGTGTCATAAATAAATTAAATTATTTAATGTCTAAAAACTATAGATAAAATATCATTATGTATGAAATCTTTTCATATTTCTAATGAATAATTATACGAGAAAATAAAATATATATAACCCTATGTAAAAATTGTTTTCCTAAAAGATATATGCTTTTGGCATTTTTGTATTTATTTTAACTTAATTAAAATAATGTGTCCCTATCACCTACAAGTGGCTCCATGGGCCCCCAAAATCGATCCAAAGATGCCCATGGTCGGAAATGTATCAACCAATAAGGTTAGAACACGTTTTAGGGTAATTTAATATTATTATAATTTTATTTATTTACCCTTATTTACCGGATTTACCCTTTAACCATGGTAAATAAAATATTACCGAATGAATTATTCAAAGTGTCTAAAAATAAAAGTTATCCACTTAAACATTTTGGACATCATGATTCCAAATATGGAATCCATTTTTTCAAATTCAATACACAGAAGTGGCAGAAATTAATTTAAAATTAATTCCTGTTGTTAAAACAAAAAGCATGTTTTTAAGAAATAATAACTATCAAAAGATTGACAGTTTTTATGTCCGGTTTAAAGGTGAAATTATGTTCAATGACCCACATTGTATTACATGGTAAAAATATATTCTAAATATAATTTAAAACCACTCAAATTCATAATTTATCACTATTAATTATTTCGATTAAAAAATTTGTTTTTAATTAAAATTTAGTAATTTTCACTATTCATCAAAATATAAAAGTTATCCGAAAAGTACCAAAATTTCACCCCAGGATAATTTCGTTATTATGAATCCAAAAATGAATTCTATTTTACCAAATTCAAAACATAAAAGTTGCATTTATTAATTTAAAATTAATTCCCGCTTTTGAAACAAAAAGGCATATTTTTAAGAAATAATAACTATCAAAAGTTTGACACTTGTTTATATCCAATTTCAAGGAGAAATTACTTAAAATGACCATAATTGGATTAAATAGTAAAAATATAATCTATTTATACTTCCAAACCATTAAAATGTATAATTTAACAATATAAATTATTTTGATTAAAAAAGTTGTTTTCAGTTAAAATATAGTATTTTTCACTATTCACTCAAATATGAAAGTTATCAGAAAAACACCAAAACCTTATTGAAAATAAACTCTTATGTCCCGATTCTAAATAATAAGTTCATTTTATCAAATTGAATATATAAAAGTTTCAAATATTGGATTTAAAAAGGCTTCACCATTAAAAGGCGGTAAAATTTCATTTTTTAAAAAATACTTCTTTTATCTGAAAAAAATGAATTTGTTCATCAATAATGTCTTAGAAAATCATAATATGGATTAAAATTATAAGGATAATAGAAAATTTAAAATTCAGATAATAATATTCATAACCTCTTTTGAACGGCTAGTTTGGTAAGTCGTGGTGCACTTGAAATCAGTATTGCGTACAACACACGCTATTGTATTATTCAAAGAGAAGTGTACCATGGAAGACTGGGGTGTTACACATATTTGGTGGTCATTTGACTCCATATTTACAGAAGAATCATGTATGTCTTACGAATCCATCAAATTTATCAACAAAAAATTGATTTCAGTGTATTGAATAAAAATGTTTAATATCTGGTAACGATGGTATAAAATATAAGGAATTATTTCCAATGATCCCTATAGAATTTCACTTTGATGTATAATATTATAAAATTCAAAATACAATAGAGAAAAATCACAGAATATTGACCGAGAAAAGATGAAATTTGAGAATCCCAAATAATATAAATAAATAATAAATATTTCATAATACTATTCCTTTATGAATTAGTGATTTCCCTAAAAATAGATAATGAAGAGACTATTGTGTAAGAAAAATTAATCCAAATCGTTATGAAACAAAATGATTGAATTGATAATAATATATCCAAATTATGTGACCAATAAATTATTGGAAAACTATGTGAACTGTGTGGAATGAATCTACATAGAACAAATAACTACAAAACCATAATAAAAGCCCATGAAGATTTGTTGAGAAAATATATTTTTTCATCAAATAAATAATTCTACCCAATCTATTTGGTAAGGAAGACTGCCATGCACATTATAAAAATGCACAAAAATAAGATGTGTAAGAAACCTATTATGGATGATGAAATAATAATTAATAATGATTTTGCAAGAAAATTGAAGAATAAGATGAGTGATGAATATAAAACACATTTTACTTATAATAATTATACTATGTCCCTTTTTATTCACATATTTTTTTCTCTAACATTAAAGGAATGGATGAAAAAATTGGGTGATGTACACTCCATATAGAAACTAATTTTTTCATTATAATGTATTGTATCTTCCATTTTGAGTAGAAGTTGGTGAATCCATTAAGGGTAAATAAATATTAATTTATAGAAATCATACATTAAATCTACAAATTCTGGATAGTTATGAAAATGTGATAAATGTGGTATTTTAGAGTACACATATATCCCTTTTTTATCAAACATTTTTATGGCGAGGGAGTGTACATTGATGAATGGATGAGAAAAAGGGAAGTAAAAAAATTTCACCTAAAATTTATCATTTTTTAAATATGTGTTATGGTTATATATTTTTGAAAAATATGTAATGTGGAGTTCCAAATATTGGGAATTGGGTAATGGTATCACATGAATGGTTATTTATGTTAATCATTGACAGCTATGGTCAAAACACACTTATTTTTAGCAAAGCATTAGCATAATTATAATTAGAGTGGGTAACTAAATGCTCAATGGAAAGTAAAATCATGGTGTTCCATACTCCCATCACATGTTTTTCAAGATATGGTTTTAATTGAAATAAAGATAATATGATTTACTATTCTTATGTTAACAAAATTGGGATATAATAATACCACTATAGTCTATTTGAGTATATTATCAATCATGGGGGAAAAAATTCATAGATTACCGATAGACCACTGATACGGTAGGGGAGAATGATTTGGAAATTTTAAAAAATATTTACATTAATTCAACCACTTAGACGCACTAAATATCCAACTAGAGATTTTAGTTCACAACCTCATCCATATAATGTAATATATTAATGAATAATAACATAATGATTTTTATAAAGATTGGAATATAGAACTAAACCATTATTTTATTGGTTAATAACCCTAATAATTGATTCTAATGTATAATTGAATATCACAATTTTAAGTGGAGAGTGGTTCCAAATCCCCAACTAGAACAGTCTATCACTAATTCCAGAGTCACTCTGCCCTCCATGACTTTGTATTATAGGTGTTCACATTATAGATTCAAACATGGATTCTTCAGCAGCTTCACACACTAGTCATCAATACACAAAGTGGTCTTCTTGTATATAATAGGTGTCATAGGTTATATGAGGTCACAACATATATACAATACAGTTTAATTATATCTCCTCTTTGGAAGTATATCTATGAACAAAAGGATCTATTCCTATCCATTGAATAAATCTTCTTTTCTATAAACATAATATTTTAAAATTCAAGAATATATTCATCATGGATGAATGAAAGTTGGTTTTTTTTATAGCTCATCTTTTTTAATTCTTCATTTGACCCACTTACTCCCTTTATCTTTTATCATCAATATGGACACAATTTTATTTATCTCTAATTATTTTGTAGTTTCTCTTCATATTATTCTTCACTAAAACATGAAATATATTCACATATTGTTATTTAATAATTTTTATAATTTCATATTACTTTATAAATCAATTCTCTCTATTTTTAGGCACTCATAACAACATTTTTTCCATCTTATATTGTTTGTTTTTTCCTCTTCGATCATCCCATCTTCTCACGGTATTAGGAGAAAATAATAATTTCATATTAAAATTTTAGTTATTGGAAGTGGTATATTGAGGGGAAAATGAAGAAACCATCTAAAATTCACAACAACAAAATATCCCTTTGGGGTTTTCTATGTATTATAAAGAATTTATTTTTCAACTAAAAGGGTATTTCTAGAATACCGTCAATTAATGCTTCTTATTTTTAATATTGGATTGTAAGATCCTTAAAAAATCAATATGGTTGTCTTTACTTCATCTTCTTAAAATTATTATTTTTTTAAATCCACAAATTAAACATACACATTTTTATGGATCACAACAAATAGATGTAGTGTCAAACTCATCTTCAACCCTAGTAACACGTAAAAGTCATCTCATCAGTCATGTCATGGGAGAATAACTACAAATCCATTTGAAATAATATAAAACATAATAAAAAACACAGATAAAACAATTATATGATTTTATGATCATTATTTTTACTCTAATAAAACAACATTGATATACCTCAATTATCTTTTTTGTATTTTCATAGAAGCTTCTTTGTGGGTCAGTGGTAACCAAAACAAAAAGGGTGGGATGCATATTTTAAGCAGCCAAAGTACATAATTCAAAAATTAACATTATCCAAGGAGACCTCGATCCATGTGTGCCCAAAACTGCCCAAGTCACTTTATGTCTCCTGCTATCATCTTCATGAGACCGCCGTCGTCACCCATCTTGTAACTACTGTCGTCACGATCACTACACCAGTTACCAGAGAGCATCGCCACCGTAAGAACTGAAGCACGAACATCGTCAATATTACACCACTGTAAAACACCATTGCAGAGCAAGCTCCCCACATTGAAACAAAAGCACCAGTGACACAGAACATTCAGAGACCACCGAAGCCGCTGTAAACATCGCACCAAGACATCTTCAATACCCATTCAAAATTGCATCACCACCTCATTTTAAGATCCACCTTGTGTCGTGCACCATGACCCATACAGAACACATCGGCCTCACTGTTGAGGGGGAGAACCACCCACCAGAATTTTTTTCCAACACTGAAAAACACCAGATTTTTGTAGAACAACCAAGGATCTTCAAAACCATCACCAATGGAGTCATTGAATAAAAATACGTCGCCGAAGCAGAACATCACACATACCAGAAAAACAAAAAAACAACCACAAAAACTAGACACCACCAGCCTACCGAAATAGAAGCAACCCCGTCACTTCCAAAACCACCGCGCATAGACCCAAACCTCCGGAAGAGAGACTGAAGAGACATAGCCACCTAGGAAGAGCTTCATTGAACCTAGAATCACTTGAAGATCACATCCCAAAGCTTCCTACAGACCATCGCACCAGACCTATTAGGTGAGGGGCAACGGGAGATAAATCCAGAGCAGATCTGGAATCGGCCAAGCACAATATGACTTCCCAGGAAATGTGGTCCATCATTCACCTCCAAGAGCACCAACATCAAAAACCTACCAAAAGAACATGAAAACCCCAAAATTGATGAAATCAGAGCCATAAATCCACACTCCGTCCCCACCATCCCAATCCGACTTAGGCTCCATAGTGCTTAACCCAAATGGGTTCTAACGTGATGGGAAAACTGGAAAGAGCATAGGGGGAAGGGGAAAAGGGCTTTGAACACAAGAGAACCGGAAGCGGAGGAACTCCTGGAGAAACGAACGAGAAAGACACTGGCCTGAAGGGGAAGAGACCAAACATAAAGAGGGAGAACCATCATCGAGGGAGGAGAAACCCTAGAAAGAGTGAGGGATATGCAAGAGCGCCGAATCCCAGGGGAGTACGGAGCCATCTCCTTGAAAAAAATGATGAACAAGTTAATTCTGAACAACATTGATATTGTTCTTGAAAAATAGGTTAGTTTAATTTTCTCTTCTGCAAATAAATATAGTAGTGAACCCCATAATTTCATCCTTAAAACATGGTAAGATAATGTAATTTTTTATTATTAATGATATTATGAACTCAATATCATAACTTCATCATCAACTTATTTGATTTCATAAAATTTAAAAAATTAGATAAACATCTATTTTTAGTTATACTTGATCTTCCCCTTTCCATATATTAATATTTTATCATGCTTTCTATTATTCATTAATTAAAAAACATATTTTGTTAATTGTGATTTTTAAAAAATTTATTATTATCTCTCGCATCATCCTAACACATTTTATTATTATATATTATATATATATTAAATACACCAAATTTCACCCAAAATTTGAGGTAAATTTCACTATTTTTATTTCCATTTTTCTTGTCTAGATTTATTAATAGGAATAATTCACTTTTATATTACTTAATGTATGAAAAATTTACTATGTGGTTATCCTATTACAAGTATATATATCTAGTTTTCTTTCAATTATATGGATTTTAATTCAGATACCAATAATAGTTTTTCTACGTAGAAGCTGATTACATCAGATTCATGGATTTGGCTATGTATAAATTTTTCTTTATAGAAACTCATATACATGATATTATGTATTATTTATTTCATAATGTTTTCTTCCATTTGATACCTAACATCCTCCACTTCATCCTCTTACAATTTCATCCATTCACACACACATTTTGGTCTTGTCGATTCTTTTTCAAATGATTTTTCTCGGATTACTCAATTTATTTTCCATTTTTTCATATCTCTCTCATGAATGATCTGAATAATATATATATATATATATATGTGTGTGTGTTCTCTATAGTTATAAAGGCATTCCATCCCATGGTTTATAATTAAAAGGTCCTAAATTAAACTTGTTGAAGATAAGGGTTCTTTACCATTTTCACTTATCATATTCTTCCATTAATATTAAATATTTTAATCATTAGATTAATGGGATACTAATAATTTGTTAATTTAGGTATTTTAAGTATAAAACTATTCATTCTTCATTACACAGTGAGTATAGGTAGAAACTATTCTTCACTCGTTTTCATTTATTACATTTAGAACACAATTAGAATGAATATAATCAATCTCTTTTAGGATATTTAATCAGAATCTTTGTGTTTTTATGTCTATACACTTATAAATATTAACCAATGGTTAATCTAACTTCCTTTCCCATAATTGATAATATATTAAAAATGATTGAAATTTATCTTCCAAAATTTTTAAGTTACATATTCATCCCCTAATTATCAAAATAATTATGCTAGAGTAATTCATTGATGTTGATTTTTTATCACCTAATTTATTTTGGAACTATATGAGAGATGATACAAAATTAAATATGAAACAATTTGAAATAAAAATTTAGATTTCAATCGATAACACATATTATAAATCATTTTTATTCTCTTGATCAAATTTATCACCCTTCATTATTCTATTAGGACGATTTAAAAATATATTTTTACCAATTTTTATCAGATTTCACATGTGATTGATATATCACGAAATATAGTAGGAGGAATTTATTCAATATCATATTCCTTTCAATATAAAACTTAGAGGTATTCATCAAAATATTCTATCTTTATTTCAAAAATCATGATACCAATTTGTATTCTTATAAATATTACCCTTTTTAGCTCACAAAAAATACTAATTATTTTATGATATAGGTAACTAAATGTGAATAAACTCATTCTATTGAATGTGATTGTTGTAACAGAACATCCATAAATCATAATTATATAATGAACATGGAATAAATTTTATATATGAAATATGTTATAAAAAAAATATGTATGTCTAATTGGTAAATCCATTTTTAAAAAATATAAATAGATAGTTTAGATAAATAAATATCCCCATTTTAACACGAGAGACTAGTTTTTTTAATTTTGTGGGATACACATAATTGATTTCTGAAAACATCAAGAACATGTTTCCATATGAAAAAATAAATCCAAATAGTAAAATCTATAGGTAATCCCATTTGGTTAGATAAGTACCCCCTTAGTCAAAATAATATCTACATTTATAAAAAGGAGGTAGAATGAAAATCACACAACATACTTTATATTTTAAAGGGGTTGAATTGAATTACATATTCAATTTTTTTGAAAAATTATAGAATATTTATTCATTTATACATATCCCCCATTAGGGATACTCTCCCACCATCACCACCTTATCTTTTTATTTTTGGAAAACCACCAACCATATATGGGATTTATGTGGATCACATAATATCACATTAACATTATTAGGTGGGTTGATATAGATTTCCCAACCAATGAAACTTAACTTCAACATTTGTTATTTTGGAACCATTTTATTTCCATGTTTGATCACAATTTTGGAATAACAATCATCTTTCCATATTAATATTTATTCTTGAGTGTGTTTTCCTTCAATGTAACAACATTATTTTATCTTAATATCACTTATTTTTTATTCTTATTATAAAACAACATTTATTGTTTATTCAACCATGTCATGCATCTAAAAAAACTATGGCCTCTCTTTATACACATTCCAAAAACCATGTTAATTTTTTAAAAATTTCACATCCTGTATAGATTCTATTTTTAGAATATATATTTCTCAATTTTTTATTATGGTTCAGGCCCATTTCAGAATGTTATATGGTTTAGAAAATATATCTATTGTATAATAATTTCTTACTTGTAGGTTGGAACTCATAGATTCCTTTAATCATTTTCTTTTTTGGTTAGTTTTCTTACACATATTTTTATCCTTAGGTAGAAAAACATTCAATCGAAATACACTACATATCGTATGGTGGTTCACTACAATCTTGCATAAATATTTGATACATTGAAGTATTATTGCAACATAGATATTAAATACGACCACCCAATTTTCACATATCATGGAAATATTTCATGCATTAAAATACATTTTTCAATGAAATATTATTACTTTTTTATTAGGACTTATTATTTATAGATGTATGTTGTTTTATTTTTAAATACACTCTCCCTATCAATTAAAGTATTTTTTAATTTATCATGAAAAAATATTTTTACTATAATAAATATCCCTTTTTCATAATATCTAGAAACACCAACACCTTCTGATATGTATTTGTTTCCTTTAACATTAGATGTAGGACGTCCAAAATGATAAGGATTATATTTTCAATATGAAACCCTAGTCTTTTGCAATCCATTTAGGTATTTTTTTCATGGGATAAACCAACATCCATCATTACCAAGTTGGTGTATGTCCAAGAATATTTTTATTTTAGATTTTTTTTAGATTTTAACATTCATTCATCATATCCAAAAAATAGAATTAGTAAAAGAATTATCATCTATACATCAGAATGAATTTTTATATGATCTAGATTATGATACTTCTCCACATGATCCCATGTTCATTGAGCCAACATTATGACCCTCCTTTGATGCATGCCTCACATCCAAAATATATATTCTGGTATCTTTATTCTCATTCTATTAGAGAGGTCCATCATGTTTTTATTATAGATCATGCAGATTTACGAATATAGACACTTTATGATGAGTGTAATATTTTCATCTTCAATAGATCTTATCTTGACTTCATAGTCACTCTTAATAGCTACTTTTTCATAAATAACACTATAAAAATATTCATTAATTATAGAAAACCTATCATATCAAATTTTGAGAAATTATTTCTTATCTATTAAAATATTTATGATATAATTGAATATTTATTCTTGATTATCCAATTAATCATCAATTACAATAAATTATTCCTCAATATTTTATTTTTCATGAAATATATACTTGATTAAAGTTTGTATATAGGTAAAACCCACCAAATAAACAACATTCAAATTATTTATATCATGTTAGTGAAAACAATAAGCTATTTGATTATATCCATTTTTGACATCATTCCTAACATGAAAAATAATCACTATAGTAATGAAAATTAATAGACTTAATAATTAAATATATACCATTATGATTACCACTTGATAATTATGGAAAACGAAATTTTTATTACATGGTTTTTACCATTATTTGATGAAAAAATATTTCATAATTAAATCCAATGGATATTTTTAGGTTAGTATCATGGAAAAAGGTACATATTACATGAAATTTGTAATACATAAAGGAAATCATAATTTTTTGAAAATACTCTTGAAGGTCTTCCTTATTATGGGAACATAGTGCATCTCACTAAGTAGGATTTTATGGGTTAATTTATCAAAGGAAAAGGATGAGCATAAATGCAAGTAAGAAATAAAAAATTTATAAGTAAAACAAAGGGGAGTCATTATACATAACATTATAACTTTTACATAATAACATGATCCATTAAGTAAGTACATGATCATATACCATTAGGTATAAAATGGAAATGTGTCTACAATATGAACATGAAATATTCAAAAACATATCACCAAATATAACAACTAATGTGTAGTAACGAATATTATAAATGATTTTAACCAAGGTATAATGAATAAGTTTCATGGTATTATTATAATATTTATTTATCAAATCATCTCAAGATATTAATTCTATACCCATTCCAGTATATTTTAATGAGGATGCACCCTTCACATGTCTTATATCCTATATTCCAGATTAATCAAAAAATATAAGTTTATATCAGTTTTAACACATGTATAGGGAATATGGGTTACATGAATTGATGTACCAGATAAATTGTTTAGTGATACATTATAATTAATACACTTGAGTGAAAATAGGTTTGGGTATTTATATAAGGAAATAATATCTTAGAATATACAAGGATTATATTTACAAGAAAATAGGTATACAAAAGGATTATCGGAATGCGTTTAATGAGAGGAAAAATAAGAAACATAATTAATAAATAATATAAAACAGTAAAGGGGTTATTAAAAAAACTTTACGACATAATAAATCAAAAATAAAATCCATATATAAAATAAGTTCTTAAATTGAAAAAATAGAGGAAAATATTCCTTAAAATGGGATCATGATTCTTAAAGAAAAAGACAGAATAATGAGAACAATAGAACTAGTTTTGAGGGGCTCTAGATATGGTAATTGATATATTATTTAGGCTTAATGTCTTTGGAATGAATATTTTGTATGGAATAGGGGTATTTTATAGTTTAGGTGGGGTGGTTTTATGTGACAAAATTATGATTATTTTATATTTTAAGCCATTACCTTTTTGTGGGAAATAATTTCAATGAATTTGGTTAATGATTAATTTTTTAATGTTTATTTAATAATTTTCCACACATAAATTTTCAATTTAAATTTAAATCTTTTTTTCTTATGACATTATCATTTAGTTTACATTATTTTACCTATATCACAATAAATATATTTTTACCATGCTAAAAAAACTTTGAATCAAAATTAAATTTAACTTATAAAAAAATTTGGACATAAAAGCAAAAATAAAAACTCAATTTTAATTAATTAAATTTATAAAAGTGATAAAAATGAATTTTAATATTAAATTAGAGTAACTCATAAAAGTAGTTTTTTAGAAAAAATAAAACCGTGGTTTTCAAAATGAAAATATTTTGTCTCTATATATTAAAAAATATTTATTTTGATTTTTACCTGAAAACATTAATATAACGAATAAGTATCATGAAATATGATGTCATTATGATTTCATGAAAATATAATAGTATTTATGATACTTCATAAAAAATGGTATTTTCATTTTTTGACAAAATAATCATCTTCTTTTGGAAAAGTAATATAAATTCATTCTAAAATATTTTCAATGTGTCAAATCAAAATATTATATTAATTTTATCAAAAATATATCTCCAAATATTATAATTCTATCATTTAAATAAAAATCCTTATTTTTTGAAAATTAACAGTTTTTATGACAAGGTAAACTCTCCGACCTTTATAAAAAAACACATTGGACTTATTAAATTTATATTATCCCTTAGAATTTTTTTATACGATTATTTTATAATTACTACAATTTTTTATTCTTTTACAATAATGATTTTTTTAAGAAAATTAACAAATATTATTATTTTCCTAAAAAATGATTTCGGTTTATTTCATCATAATCATAATAGTAGATTTATTGCAATGTATAACTGACAATAAAAATTTTCAATTATATTATTTAATGGTCACGATTTACATCTTCCAAATTGGAAAATTTTAAAATTTAAGATGAACGTATTCCCATATAAATAAAAAAATCAAATTAGTACATCATTTACTAACTCACTTACAATGGTCCTTACATATATATCAATAATATCAATTTATTTCATAATGATTCGATTTATTTTTATAGTATTTATATAATGGATTATATTTATATTAAAATCGAAGACTATGGAGTTAAATTTAATTGAGTTAATATTATTCAATGTGTATATAATGTTAATTCTCTATATTTTTGTAATTAATGTTAATACAAAATGTTTGAATTTCTTACGAAATATAAAAGTAATTATCTGTGTGACTATTGTAAAATATAATAAAAATACTATGAGAGTAAAAAAAATATTATTAATAAATTAATATAATGGGTTTTTAAATAATCCCCCCTTATAAAATTTCTCCATCTAAATTGATTTTTACAATCTAATTTGAAAACTTATGCGGGTGTTTCTTTTTCATGTCTTCATTGGGTTCCCAAGTTTCCTTCTCGTTATTATGGTTTTTCATATACCATTGACTAAGATTGTTGCCTTATTTAGTTAAATTATATCTTTATAGTATAGGATCCTAAGCAGATACTCCTTATAAGATATATCATTTTCCAGTAGAATCACTTTAGGATTCAATACCTAAGATTGATCAAGATTTTTCATCCTCAAGAGGGATACATGGAAAACATTGGGTACTTTATACAACATTGGTTGGAGTTTTAGTTGATATTAAACAACTTTGATGTGATGAAGACTCTTAAAGGGGTTTATTTCCATGTGAATTTAATGTAACCAATGAATTTAACATATATAATTTCATTATTATAAACATAAATATGCATTTATATCAACCCAAATATTGTTATGACTAGTGTCTTTGGAAGTGAAGGTTTATAATCAATCAATCTGAGGCTAAAATATAAATTCTTTATATTATTCTTCATAATATACCCATAAATGATTTGCAGCTCTAATAACTACATGGGACAACCTAGTGAATAAAAAAACAAAAGGGGTGAGCTAAATAGAATAGTATGGAAATAAACATTATTAGGATGCCTAAAATGTGAGTCAAATGGTTAACTTGATATCCTAAAAGATAAGGAACAAGAGTAGTCACATAGAAAAATAATATAAATTACTTTGTATCAAAAGTTAATTATAATGTATAAAATGTGGTAGAAACACAAAACATCACCATAACGCCAGTAAAGGCTAACTACATAGGAAATATAACTTTGTGGATAAAGTCACATAATAGATTATGTTTAGTCCCTAATCCTATACATGATGCCTCATGAGAATAATGATTTACCCAATGCATTGAATTTATATATAGAAACACCTATCATAACATATTCCAGATGTATGTGTTCCATATATATGAAATCAATAATAAGGAATAACATAAAAATCATACTTGGAAATAAAATTGGATGTATAATATTGCTTCATATAATAATCAAAAATAAATTTCACAATTAAGGAATTTGATAAAATATCAAAAAGAAAGTGTTATCCTTCCATTTTAAGGGATAATATATATATATATATATATATATATATGTTATAGAGACATATATAAATAATTTAAAATCATTTCAAAACCATAATGGTTTATTTAATTGTTAAATTAAAGTACTTTTAAAAATATAAAAAACATTCTTAAGGAAACTAAACATTCCACTTTGAAAATAATTTTTGAGAAGACAAAACATTACAAAATATAGTGGAAATAATTTTATTTTAACGTGAACCATGATTATTATTGAGGAATATTAAAAGAAAATAGTTTTCATGAATCTTTATTCCATACATGTCGTACAAGTTAAAAAACATCCCCTTCACACTTGGGAGAAAGGTCAAAACCACCTTTTTTTCAAAACAACTATAATATATATTTTTCAAATTTTTTAGAAGTAAATCATGGGTAAAAATTAATATATGAATTATTATAGGAATATAAAATATAAATTTAAAATATTTTTAAAAAACATGAATATGGTAGGGGTATGTTTTTCAATAGAAAAGTGAAATAAAATCGATTTTCCTTGAAAAACATTTTATCACTCATTTTAATTAAGAATATCAATAAAATGGTAATATTACATGAAATGTTCCTGAATAATCATAGGAGAGGAAAATAAATTTTTTATTATACAATGGTTAAATAATTTCTACCAATGGAAATTTAAATATAAAAATTCCTGATTAAATTGAAATCATGAAATAAAACCTTACCGAAATGGAAATTTTTGAATCATAAATTCCATGAATGAAATAAATTAATTTTTATGTTAAATAAATTTAATTATAAAGTAATCATTATATAATTTTTAAATGTGATGTATATGCACCGTATAAATGAAACTAGGTACATAAAAGAAAATGTTTCTCAAATAACTAAGTTTTGAGATGAAACCCTTATCTCAAGTATGAATAATCATATACATTTTTTATCTTCATGAATAAAAAAATTATGTTAAATATTTAATTTCTTAATAACCATTTATAATTTCAATTTTTCCATTGTTTTATATTTTTCCATGACATATTAAATTATTTTACCCATTTTTTTCACATCATGTATTTTAATGAAAACTATATCATCTCTCCAAAATAAGATTAGTATGTTTAATAAGGTTATGAATATTATTATATAATAATATATTTATTGTTAATATTGAAATAATAATTATTTTTAATCATAAAAATTATTTTTATAACACTTAATTAAATATGGTTTTAAAAAAAGAATTACTTTACAATCACGGATACATTAGGTCGTATGTCTGCATGATTACCATTTACTTTGTTCGAAAATCATGGTAGAAATAATTTATGTTTTATTCTATAAATAAAATAAGATAATTATGTAATTAATATAATATTATTTCTGTAAATAACCTTACAAATATCTTCAATGTGATGTGGTAACAAAAACTATTCACATCACATCGCGAGGAGCTAGTTTATCATAACCACGAACAATGTTATCATATATTCAATGGTCGGTATGTTAAGAATGCATAATATATATTTATTTTCTATAATTATTCAAAATTAATTATTATAATATATAAAAAAGTTATTACTTATTACATTATATATAAAGGGTATGTGAAAAAACGAATCAAATCACTTCACAAGGTGTATGCTTATATTTCACATGAACGACGATGTCGTGTACCACAATGAATGGAAAAATGGTATATGTGATATTACATTTCAAATAGTTTAATTATACAATAAACATCATATAAAAAAAATTAAATAATTCATTATATTAACCTATGAGAATCAGTGATGGAAAACAAATTATGTCGGTTTGTGATATTGTAGTCCACTTTATAGAGGATCTAGAGTTCCATTTCAAATTTGTGGGAGGGGATATGGATGTTGGTCATTAAATTAATAAAATAATATCTCATTGTATAGAATTTAATCTGGTTATTACATAAAAATGGTACAATAATTTTTTAATGAGTTGGAATAAGAAATAAAAAAACACTCTGTTAAGAATGATTCCTATTCTCTGAATAATATCATTAGGTTTGCATCAAAAGCCTTGTTAGGGTAGATTTATGATAAAAAGGGCTCTATAATGTTGGGATTGAATTAAGTAATGGGTTTACAAGCTCATTTATATTTTTCTTAGTACCCATGGATAAAAAATAGAAAATATAAGAAAATTTGAATATATAAGGTTTAAATATGATGTTAAAATAGGAATCATTGTATTTTATTTTCATATTAACCATTATAATTTTCATTTAACCCTAGATAAACCCATTTTTACCTTAACTAAAATAGTTAATTTTTAATGTTCTCTCTATTCATTATAGTCAAAAATAAAATTTACTATATTATATAATCTAAATTATAATGATTCAAAGTAAGAAATCCATTTTTCCAAATAAAAGTCATATATGTGGAAGAATTATTTTTAAAATTAATCCCACAAAAATCTTAATAATTTTTTTTATTAATAAAATATTTTTTTTCAAGAAAAATATGATCTCATAATAAATATTTGAAATGTAATAATAACTAAATAAATTTTAATTAATATTAATATATATATATAAATTATATATATTTCTTTTAAATAATTTATCATTAGGGATTAATTTAATTAATTAAAGTAAAGAAAAATTATTTACATTAAAATAGATTTAAAAAAATGTGATTTTAAGAATAACAATAAACTTTTACGAAAATATAGTATAATGATGATTTAATTTGTTAAATTTTATTTTATATAAATAATTAATACATAATTTAATTTTAATTCAAATTAATAAAAAAATTTCACTTTGAAAATAATTAGTTAATTAAAAAGAAATTATAATTCAATAAAAAATTGTTATTTTCACTATTCATGGAAAAAATATTCTTTTCCAAAAAATTCCGAACATTCACCCTAATTTAATACCAATATGAGGATTTAAAAAATTATTTCTATTTAATAATATACAATGTAAAAAAATTGACCAAAAAATTAATTTTATTATTTTTTCAAAATAATGATATAAAAAATAATTTTCTGATGAAAATGTATTTTCAATGAATGAAATGAAATTGATTAAAATTTTGTAGCTTGTCAATTATAATTTGTAAATAAATTTATAATTTTTTATTACATTTTTATAATTTTAATATAGTATTTAATCTTATCCATATCTTCCAATTTAGTTTCTTTGTTAAGGTATTCATATTAGATACTAATAATAAAATAAGATGTCTTGGTTCTTTTAACCTTAGTGTTACATGTTGAATATTTTTCACACATATTGTACTATTAAAATATTAAGGTATTACATTATTCCCTCTACAAAAATTCCATCCACACAATTTAAATTTTTTCTCAATATTCAACTGTTTGACATATTAAAATATCATGTTTGGAAAAAACAACATAAAATAGAGGTTAATAAAACGTTCTCTTAAAAATAGGTAAATTAAAATAAAAAATTCATCATATAACAATGATTAAAATTAGTAAAAAATTTGTGGAAATTGAATATATGGACCTAAATAAAATTATTTCAAAATTATATAGAGTGGTAAAGATCCTTGATCATAATAAAGTGAAGTATAATTATATTGTCAATATCCACAAGACCAAAAAGACGTGATGAATTAAATGTCTATTGATTCATCAGATATAAAGGTAATAATATTACATTTTTTTGAAGATCATTTTACTAGATTTGAGTGTTTATTTTTCTATTAATATAGTTAATGCTATAACATATAATTACATGATATCATTTTATTTTATGAACACAATTTCATCCAATTTTTTTTCTTTGATCACAATATACATTAGATTTTACTATAGTCAATGAATATCAAATATGATTTTTTTATTCTTGAAGAAAAAAAAATATTCTAACAGATTAGAAGGTCCATATAATTGTAGAAAGTTATACTCCTTTATTTATTAAAACAAAAATAGATAGAAAAACTTAATATAATAAAAATAAAAATTTAGTAATGAAACCAGTAGATTAATTGAGATCATTCATTAAATAAATAACCATATATCACAGATAACTTTAATGACATCAACATGAAACATGGTTTTCACCACAATGGTTATCACATTACCTTACACAAATTACTTATAAAAATTTTACAATTCTTCTTAAATAATTTTTTAAAATAAAAAATGTGGTTATATATATATATATCCTAACACAAACAAAATGTTTCCGAAAAATTTCATTAGTCACAAAAAAATCATAAAAATTTAATGATTATTTGATACTATAAATTGATTTCCAAAGTCAACTTAATAATTAACCACCAAATCATTTAAATAAAAAAAATTTATACTAACTTGTACCTCCCATTGGCCAGTGGTAGGCAATGCAACCTTATTTCTCTTCAGTTGTTGATTCAAGCCCTGTGGCCTTTCCTGGTGCAACATGTTTTTAGCTAACTTGATATTTATTCTTTAATAAATATATTAATACAATTTCAATAATGTTACCAACATTATTCTGAACATCCTAATAATAACATTAGTCATTAAATAACGTTTTAATAACTAAATTATTTGATACAGCTTTTTATTTCCACAAAATATCACCTTACCATTTAATCAAATTTTAAATATATATATTACTATTAAACATATTCATGAAAATTCATAAAAAATATTTTTGAATGATATTTATATGTTTCTTGTTCATTTAACCAAAATAACATAGATAAAAATATATCGACATTATAATTCTACGATATGCATATATAAATTCATCACCACAGTTATTGGTATAACATAGTACCTTCCTTGGTATAGGGGATAACTATAAGTGTAGGGATTAACTCCAATAATTTTCATGATCCTAAAAAATAATACATCAAATTCATTACCAATTCGTTTCTCATTGACCATTACTTAAAAATAGAAAACATCACCCCCTCTATTTTCTATACTCTTATAGGTTATTCTTCCCACATTAATGATAATTATGATATTGAATCTATATTTTTTTATCATATTTTACACTTGAACACCCATGAAATGATTTCATTATATTCTTTTATGTTTTTTGAAATTATCCTATTTTATATTTGTTTATAATAATTCATTATAGATAAAATTGAATGATCATAACATGTATAAATTCCATTCCCATTAAGTTTGGAATCTCATCATTGAAATTGTTACATTTCCTATAACATTTGTTGTCAAAATTATTTTTCATACCTCCCACCATTAATAAAAAGACTAAAAGAAACAAGATGATAATGAATTAGAATATCAATAGGAATACTATAAAAATAGATGGATAGACTTATAAATGATGACTATGTCCTCACTTATAGTTCTATATATTTTAATATATGTTTAAATATATGTTTTATTATTATTGATATTTGTTTATATAAGTAAAAAAATCAATTATTTCAATCATAATTGTTAGTAAAAAGTTTATGTATTTACAAATCATATCCCCTAGGAGTGTAAAACTAAGTGTTCAATAATGTCCACTATCATGTACAAAATATATCTTGAGTGAAGACCGATGTGCCTTTTTCAGTGTAATTACCCGTAGGTATATGTTTAAAAGAACCACATCAATATTTATGTATAAATACAGGGATTTAATTTCATAGAAACAACTCACTATATACATTACAAATATTCCAATATATTTTTCTATAATTATGGTTATACTTATACTTATACCTACATATATCACTAATATTTTCTCGTCGATGATTCAAAAAGTTTAACTAAACCATTCCTAGGATACCAACTAATGTGTCCCAATCCATTAACATACATCATTACATGATTTTGGTCCTAAAAATCTTTTACTAAAAACCCAAATATCATGGGAAATTATTTATTTTTTGGACTAGGATCATAATACATCATAGTCGGGATAAAATAAAAATTCATTCTTTTATATTCTATAATGAGGTTTGAAATCCATTTGAGATCCCAAAACCTCATGGGATAACCTTAGGAATAAATAGACAAGCTGGTTGACCTAATAATTCCAGTAAATATATAAATAATATTATGACTCATAAAATGCGATTCAATGGCATAACCTGATATCATAAAATTTAATGCACAATAATAATCAAATGAAAATATAATTTTATAATCATGGTATGATAATATTATGATAAGAATGGAAATGTTATAGAAAAACATTACATAATCAAGAGTCATGTATAACACCGGGGACAATACCACATGGTGGGAAAAGTCCAATAAAACAATAGTTTTACTCTATAATCCCATACCAGACACCTCATGAGATTAATGATTTACTTAATTCATGAGAACACTATCTATGTGCAC
This sequence comes from Viscum album, assembly GCA_963277665.1. Lineage (NCBI taxonomy): Eukaryota > Viridiplantae > Streptophyta > Magnoliopsida > Santalales > Viscaceae > Viscum > Viscum album. Next base: position 457,658,541 of record OY728141.1, on the reverse strand, counting down.
CCAACATAATACATTTATGATCTTTGTGTGAAAAAAAAACGGAAATAAATCATTAAGAATTATGTAACAGTTACACATGGAAATAAAATGGGTTGCATAATCTTGAATCATATCATAATCAAAATAAAAATTCAAAATGATTGTGTTTTAGAACTGATTCCATGGAATGCATTACCACATTAGCAGAATTGGGAATAATAAATATAAATATGTGACATTCCTATAAATATAATTTATAAAAATTTAATAACATTAATGTATGTTTCCTTAATAAATAGATATAATTTTAAAAATATTAAAAACATCTTGAGGAAAATAATATTTCACATTGAACTTTAAAAAAAATGAAAATATAACAAAATATTATGGAAATAGATTTTATTTTCAAATAATCTAGGAACTATATAATGTAACCTTTAAATACAATAATTTTTATATATTTGGGTAATTTCAAAAATTTCATATAAGTTAAAAAATATTCCATTCACATATGTGTAAAAGGTAAAAACAATGTCCATTAATAGAATGACATGAATTTTACATTTAAAAAAATTATGAAAAGTGAAAATTGTGTAAAAATTACATTTAACATTAATGGAATAATTTTAAGAAGTTTTTGAAAACATTTTAATGAAAATATGGACATGGAAGAGTATGAGTTTTCTAGTGAAGGGATAAATAAATTTTCTTCCCCTTAAAAACAATTATGCCTTATTTTAATTTAAAAGGAGAGAAAAATGGTAATATTACATGAAATTATAACAAATAATAGGAGGATAACAACATTAACATGGTTTAATAAATAATTATCATATAAATTCCTTCAATGTAAATTTAGGGATAACGAATCCCCATTAAAATTAGATTTTGAAATAAACTCTTACCATATATGAAAATTTTTAACTATAACCACCTTGAATGATAAAATTAATTGTAATATAAAATAACATTAATTATGATGGAATCATGATATAATATTAAATTATTTTTAATATACACTATATAAATGAATCTAGGTTAACAAATGAACATGTGTATTAAAGATGGATGTTTTGAGACAGAATCATTACCTCAAGCCTGAATTTTTATGTCTGTTAATTATCATCCTAAATAATAAAATTATTTTAATTATTTAATTTCATTAAAAAAAATTATTATTTAATATTACTTTAATTATATATCTTACCATTTCTTATTCAATTTTTATACTAATTATTTTTACATTGGGTGATTTAATGATAATTTATCATATATCAAAAATCATATTGGGAAGATAAATATGGTCAAAGTGAATATTTTTTAATCATATATATATATATTGGTAAAATTTAAATAATTTTCATTTATATACATAATTTATACTGTTAAAATGAACCATGGAATATTTTTATTAAAATAATATATATTATAATCTTTAAGATGGTAATCTATATGTATTCATGAGTAACGTTTCCAATTTTTGATGGTCATGATGGAATTAAGGTAAGTGTTATTTTCTATTTTTAGGATGATAATTATATAATAATTATAATATTATTTATTTAAATACCATTACATATACCATCAATATGATTTGGTAATATAAACAAAACAAATCGCTATGTGTGGTGGTAGACCGCTGTACAAACAAACGATGTTATCATTTATTCAATTGACTATAAGGTAAGAAGGTATATGAAATATTTCCTTTATATAATTATTGATTTTAATTAATATCATATAAATATTTAAAATTAATCTTTATTACCATCTATGTAATTTATGTGTAAAAAATGAATCACCACACATCATGTGGTTGTAGTCAGCCAAACACAGGAGTATCCTTTTGGTATTCTCTATGGAAAGGAATGTATCAATGAATAAGAGATAACATAATTATAAAAGAATAATTATATCATAAATATTATAAATAAACATTAGGAACATAATTATATTCAACCATGATAGGTGCTGAAGGAAAATTAATTAAGTTGGTTTATGGGGTGGAGTTCACTATAAACACGTTCAACAGTTTCATCTACTATTTGAGGGAGGTGGAGATGAAAGTAGAACATAACCTTAAGATAAAAAAATCTCATTATATGGAATATTAGGAGGTTATTATTTCAGGAAAATTTAAAAAAATATGAATGAGGGTGATTAGGAAATTAAACAAAATTCGTGGTCAATTATGAAATTTATTATTCAAAACACATTTTTATATTTGCAAAAAATATATTTCATAGGTTTTATTTAAGATAGAAAATGACACTAGGACATTGGTATGTAATTAATGACCATATTGGGTTATATATTTTCGAAATTAATTGGGTTTGGAAGTGTGTAACAGAGAAGAGAGGGGGTTCTCTTTTATAATTGGGGGAGAGAAAAAATTTGGGATTCATGAAATGAATAAATTCAACCCACATTTTTTAAAAGAAAAAAAGGAACAAAAGTTAACCATTTTAAAACATTACATTTTATATGTTCAATATATCACAAGAAAATTTGAATTATTCAATTTTAGGATCCTTTTTTCCATTATCATTTTAGTTTAACTTCCAGTAAACTAATTTTTACTTTTTCAGTGATAAATAATTTTCATTTTTTTCTATATTTATTATAGTAAGACATTATATTTTAATGATTAAATTATATAAAGTATCATGATTCCAAATTTTTGAGTTTTTTTTATAATTTTACTCATATAAGTGTAATTATTTAATTTAAAAATAAATCAATAGTTGTGTCAATAGAAATTTATTTCATGAAATGCATTTTTCTCAATCATAAAATGATTATCTAATATTTTTATAAAAATAAATTATATTAAAAATATTTTAAAATAAATCTCAGCGATATATAATCTTTACATTAAAGTTATATTCTTCATATTTTTTAATATTTTAATTAATTAAAATGGATACACACTATTCACTTTTAAATACTTTTAAGAAAATTATGTTTTTAAGCATAAAAATAATCATATAATTAAACCGAGTATTAATATAGTTTAAATGTAATTAATTTGATTTTATATAACTAAACAATAAACATATAAATTTGAAATCAAATTATAAGAATGATTGGACTATTAAATTTCTTAATTTATTAAAATGAAATGAAAATTTAGTAAAAAATGGTATTTTAAATTATTCACTAAAAATTTATTTATTTTTTCAAAAACATACCAAAATTTAAATTTAAATTAGTATGGTATTATTATTTCAAAATTGGATTTAGTTTTAATATATATATATATTTTATTAAAGTGATAAAAAAATACATTACATTATTTACTCTTAGAAATTTATGGAAATAATTTTTTTAAATAGAACAATTTTTCAGTGAATAAAATGACACTCCAAAAAATTGATTGACTAGTTAATTGGAATAACTAAATAAATATATATTTATTAGAAGATAAAATAATTTTAATAGTGTAATTAATCTTATTCCAACAATAATATCTTATGACTTGGTTAAAAGAGTCATATTTAAATAATAATATTATAATAATATGGTGAGGTTCATTTAAACATAGTGTTGTGTGTTGAGTAGGTTATTTAAAATAGTGTTCTTTTAAAATATCAAGGTTTTAAATATTTATATGATCCTTTTACCCAAATATTAGGAATCTCTAAAAGGTATATGGGTGGTGGAATGCTTTAACTTCATCCATAAACTTTTTTTCCAATCAATGAATATCATTATCAATATTTTGTCGACAATTAGAAACCATTTTGTCCTAGTGAATGGTCCTAACAATTTGTACCATTTCCTCAACCATTTGAGGTCTCCATGTCTCACATTCTCTAAAATTATCCCAACATGAAGGTGTTATGAATCTATTTTCACAAAGGTCCTTACATGGATCCCCATAGATGCTTGAGTGAAAAATATAATTATATAAAAACATGGGTAGAGGAAGATGTCCGTTATATCATCATTGGAAGTCCATCAAGAATTATATCAATATATATTCTAGTGTTTGAATATTGCACTCATATTTTCAGCAGGTTTAGGATTGATAAAGGGTATTAATGTTCAAATTATTATTTATATCATGTTCGAGGCTCTTTCAAAACATAGTGGAAAATCATTAATATAGACCATATGTAGATGATAGTAGTATCCATGCATCCTTACTACTTCTCTAATTTTCTTTCTTTAAATTTTATTTAGTGAGATGCCCCCTCAAATAGAAATTAATTGAGTAATAATTGTTTAATGATAAACAATATCCCATATAGAATTATTTAGAGTAGATATATTTAGAATACAAGTGACATTGTCTATGGGGATTTTTCCTATTACCATATCGACATGGATAATGGTTTCATCATACCATTATATTTTTCCATTTAATATTTTAATTACTTATATACAAGAAAAATTATTTTATATTCCAAAGTCTCTTTTAAAATATTTTCTTACTTATATTTATCTTTGAGATTTTCATACATATTTAAACTCCCTTGGGTGATAGAAATAGTCTAGCTATGTGCATTATTCAAAATATCCTTTTTTATATAAATATTTTTTAGTTCACACAGTCACTCAAATATAAATATTTATTTTGAAAAAGGGACAAACCTTGGATTCAAGTTTGAATATAGTAATGTAGCTCCATATAATCACCACTAAAAATAGATTATAATAATTGGTAAGTTCTCATGTATCATAATATAAAATAAAACTATTATAAGGTATTTATTTTCTATCAATGTCATCAACTAAAATGTAGCCCTCCCTTAGTGTGTGGCGTACCTCCAACTCATTACATAGGATAGACATTCACTTTGTGATGAAATATGTTATTTACTATGTAATGTTATCATATTCTTGAATAAAACCCACATAGAGTATCAAATCAGATTCGATAATCACAATACATATATTTTTTTAAATTCTTTAGGGAAAGATCGCTAAGAAGGGATCTGGACTACACCCCGATTGAGTTGTGTGGTCTATAAAATATCATGAAACAAATATAAATGGAAACCTTAATGTTGTAAATCAGGCCTCCTTATATCATCTTTACCTAAATGCATGACCCGTACGCATTGTTTCTGAAACAAAAAAATAGGTGGGCTATAAACGGTCCACCTTTTAAAGGGGAGAAATGTTACTTCTGTCTAATACGTTAGAAATGATAACACCATGAACATTTCCAACTTCTCTACCATGAATTAAATTTCCAATCTTAGATTCTAATGAGAAGAACAGAACATTAATGATCTGAATAGAGAAATTATTTCCTTCTCAGTCATCTCTTATATCACCTATAAAATGAAGGCAATAACTATTACATGTAACTTAATAACCACCACTAAATTATCAACCATCTTAAACAATTTAGAGAGAAACTCCATTATGTTTTCTGGCTTCTCCTAAAAAAACCATTGTTCAAACTTCAATTTGATAAAATATTCCCACATATGCTCAATGAAATAGTTATAGATACATTTAGAACAAGAGTTCCCAAACAAATTTCAATTTTATGCGAGGTTTATTCCACTATTTCGGTAGTTTTCATCTATAATAACATCAATTTTTCTATACTTTAAGAAAGGAATGACCATCTTTGATGGAGTAAATTTTTAGCATTTTTTTTTCATTTACAGGTCATGCTATTGAAAGGGTCTCATGGATCTTAGGAGGTCCTAGGATTTATAGAAACAAAATGTTGATTCCATAAATGCACATATATCTAGATCATCCATAGATAATTTATTTGATGAAGTGATTTCACCCCATCTAGAGAAGTCTAAATGAAAATCAGATGTATAATCATTTACTTCAACATGATCTTGGGAACCAAACATCTGAAAAAAAGAATCTGGATGAATCAATTGTTTTTATAGAATCTGATATCACCACTCCCTATAAACCATTTGGTTTTTTATACTACAAACCAATATGATTTCTCATATTCATTTCTAGACTTAGCAGTGTGAATGTGTTCTCATACCAAACTCTCTAATCAGCCTTATATATGATCCTCATTGACATAGAATAAAATCATATTACTTCACTGACATCCCATGTAAATATATAAATCATTGTTTCCATGGAGTCAGTTATGTTCTTCACATTAATACCCTCCTCCATAATAGGTTTCCAAATCTTTTTACACACATCTCAGTGGCACATACCATTGATGAAAAAATTAATGATATCCTACACTATATCAATGATACCCTTCAGCATCTTGATAACTAAAAACAAGTTCAAGGACATCAATGATAAAACACATTTCTCTATAGTCATCGTTCCTCCGAATGAATAGAATTTGTTTTTTAGAAAAAAATCCATTGTTAACATTCTCACATACTTTTAAAAAGATAATTTTCCATCATCCCTTTTGTGATGAGAGTACCTAAATAATCCATCAGGAATTCTATCCATTGAATGCCCAGTTTTTATTAAATGGTTATTCCTTTATGGGTCGAGTAGGATTTTGGAAGGCATAGATTAATCTCCTTGTAATTAATCCACTATCAAATGTAAGATTTTCATGTATCCATAAAATTTTTAAACCCCTCAAGTGATATTTTCCTACCATTAATTTAGAACAAAATACTTCTAAATACATCAATTGATATACCATAGCTAGACAATTTTGTAAAAAATGGTTGATTCTTATGCTTAACAATTAATTATGAATATTTTATTTGAGGATATACGATTTAATATTTATCAAGAATGGGGAAAGATGTTATCTTGGTAACATGCCTCAGTCTAACTTAAATAACCCAAAAAATCATCCAATAAGTGGCACCAAGATCCAAGGAGAGGAAACCCACTTAACAATTAGTCCATGTGACTAGGTATTAAATATTAAATTCTCCACTTACTTTAGAATAAAAATCTATTGAATGTGGCTATATGCCTTCTTCAAGTCTACATTGATCACAACCATGCAAATTTGACACTTCCTATTGATATATTTATCCATATCCATTGTAATTCCAATTTTTCATGAAATGTTTTGTTTCTTATAGAATCCACACTACTATCCATAAATGATACAAGTAAGAATACTTTGTTTTTCTGATGATTTTGGTAATAATTTTATATTAAATGTTTCACAAGAAGTTTAGTGTGATCTAATTCCACGAGGTTAGTTGCTTAACATTAGGATTTAAGACTAGATTGGAGACTCTGAAGGCACTAATGATGGATCATCCCCATAAGAAATCTTGGTTATATTCATTGGCCTATATTTTCATAGAATCCTAATAAAACATGAAAAAATTATTTGGGAAGCTTCCGGTCTTGGAACACATTTTTTGTTTTTCCAGAAAATCATTATTGTTGGATATATTTTTCCACTCTTAGAGTAGATCACTTAATCTCTTAAGTCATTAGGTGATACTTGTACAAGAATCACCCCTATTAATTTGGTCCCAGAATCTCATCACCAGCTGTAAGAAACCCTCTGTCTAAATCCATATTATAGAGATAAATATGTGTACCATCCTCCGATTTTTTTTAATTTGTTCCAGTATATGTGTATGGTTAAAATGAACTCTAGTTAAAAGGGTCACTTTGGTTTGACGATAGGATTCAATCCCTTTTATATTTCTTACAGATCGGTCCATCATGTTCTATATAACTTCACTTCATATCTAATTGTTTCACTGGGTGAATAAATATCCTATGAAACCCATGTAATTCAAACCATTTTTAGATAGAAACTATTTATTATCAAGAGATGATATTGATGAGAATTAAACTACCCACTCTTTTATGATGAATCTATTATGGAATTAAATTCCCCACTAATATACCAAGGTTTTTTCCTCCACTGTAATTATGATAATTTCTTCCACAACATCTATCTCTCATTCATATTAAAATTTTCATACCAAAAATTGAAAATTAAATTAGCCAATCTAGTATCCACATAAGTCATAATATGCTAATATGTGTCCAACATCATTTCCATAGAAACATTTTATTTCTAGAATATCTTGACATTCATAATGTTGGGATTCCCATGTATCAAATAGGTAAAGCATAGTTTTATCATGAAACACCTGTTATTTTACTCTTTGTTCTTATGCTCAAATATAGAAAGAATATAAAACTGATGTTTCCTAACTTCAGATGAAATGAAATAATTTTTTCACCATTATCATAATCCTATCACATTCTATAGGATGATACAGATCATTATGAATGTTAAATTTTTTCATTCATTCCCTATGACATAGAATAAATTTGAGTTTCATTAAAATATCTAACTAATTCTCTCAAAATACAGTGGTTTATGTACCTATTTGCTAGTGGAGAAGATTTAAACTACCTATAATCTCTTACAACTAAAGGAGAAGGATCATCCTTTAATCTGGTGAGGGGTGACAGAACTAAAAAATGGTTTGGAGAGATCATCAAAAGATGGTAAAAGCAGGTTCATCATGATTACTACCAAATTGGGAGTTCTACCTATCATAATTATGACTAATTATTTCTATAAGAGGTTGATATTCCTATAAACGTTTATCATTAGGCCTGGAATCTGACCCAACTACATGTGAATCCTTATTCTATTATAAGCCATAATGAGATATGGAGACCTATCCTTTAAAACTAACAACACGTAGATCCATTGAAAACGATTCAATCTCCAAATGAGGGGTTGTGATATCAGGCACCAAAAAAGACTGATCTCCAATATTGGTATAACAAGTATCATCTTAAGAAGGTGTAAAAATTGTTCTCATAGAAATAAGGACCATATTAATGGAATCCCATGGACCCAAATATGAGGGAAAAGTATCATGAGACTCATCAATAATGTTTTATTTTCCCAATGAAGCATAAATCCACCTGAAAAAATGAACTGAATTCACATAAATCTGAAGAACCTTATATAGTTGATAATAAAATTTAATATAAACACATTTCCACAAAATTTAATCCCTCATAATCTTTAATGAGGATGATATAGGGTATAAGAGAGGATAGATCCACTTACACAAAAATACTTGACAATGATGTATCATAAGATCCTTATTTTTCCTCATACATTCAAAGAAATCCACCCATAGAGTCCCCAAAATTTGGTTTAATGGAAGAATTAAAGAATAAGAGAAGGTGATATTGGAGTATCATCTACACCATTGATGTACTATAGTGTGTACCTAGCAAGAAATCCCATTCCCACCTAAAAATATTGAACCTTTATTCTCCACATATCTATGATTGGTGAGACTTGACATAAATGATGTCACACCTAGAAAAATACTTGATTAGAAATATGCTCATAGAGATGGAAGACACCATGTTCAAAATAAATATTCCCCTAGAAAACATGAAATCCTTGAAATAAAATAAAGGTTGGCAGTCATGGCTGAATTTTCACACAAAGGTCCAATGGTGAAACACTTCATCTTTTCCTAGTTCTATTACATAGATATCCATATTTGTATATCCATTCACCCTTGCCAAAAATCTTGGAGAAATTTCTATTCTTGAGATATAAGTAGGGTGACATGAGGGAACTTGTGTAGAATTCCCAAAAAGTTCCTCCTTGAAGGAGTGATAACAAGAAATGCCTCCCACTAGCACTGCTAAGGGGGTTAGAAATGAATTTATAGAAGGGAAAACACAATATAAAGTAATACTATCAGAGGAGGGACATCCCACTTCAATGAACTTATTTTTTGTAGTTCTAGTAATAATTAAAATGAAATTTGAAAACATTGGTGGTGCATGCTGCTCATTCTGTTCTTTTTAAAAAATCCATCTAATAGTGAATAAATTCCCCATAGTAAAAATATTCATCACCCTAATCCTATTACTCCTTTGTAATTTTTTTACTCTGAGGATCTCTCTTTTCATATAGATTCCTCTTTATTCTCTATTTTAAAATAATCGCTTTGGGCATCTTTTATCTTCTCTTAACGTAATTTTTGATCAATCATTATAGAAAGTAAATATGTTTTACCTTCCCTTATTATTCTCATATCAAACTTTATGAAATCATTGATCAAAGGGTATATTTCATTCCTCATCATTGCTTGAACCTCAAGATATTTATTACTCAAAGCATCTAATACTCTATTTCCCTTTGAAGGAGATAATGAATAGAGAAATTATAGTATTTATCACGATCTAACTATCACCTTTACCTCTGGTTAATTTCATTCTGGGTGAAAATAATCTTTAGACTATGGCATTATATTTAGAGAACCAAACCAAAAAGGAATAGAGATAGTGTTTTATATCAATTAAATTTGCATTATTACATGAAATAAAATCTAGATGAAATAATAGTTTAGTAGTCTTGGTGAAGAAGATATATATATGATAAAAAATAATAAATTTACATCATATTTTTTCTCTTTTGTAATAAAATAACTTCTAGGATAATGAAATTGAGGGTAACATTTTTCCATTTAGTATAACCAATAATATCATTCTTATTAGATTTTTTGGATTCTTGGGGAAAAAGAATTATAATAAGGGTGAGCTAAATTTCTCAATAAGGGTTAAGTATAGTGGAAGCAATAAGGAATCAATTAGAGCAATAATTAAGGAATTGTAAATTATAAATCATGCATAACATGTAATCAAATAATTGAGAGGGAGGTTCATAAAGAATTTGGAAAGGAAATAACTAGAAACACATTCCATTCAAACAATAGGATTTAGAAGTATCAATAAAGACATTCAAGAAATGGAAATGTAGGCCATATAATCAATGAACAAAAAATGAAATGTGTCGAAAGAAATATTGATGAAAAATATCATGGATGAATAATAACTGAAAATAAATTAGGTAAATACAAAATTATTGGACTCCATGTTTACTACATACATGGAACCATTACTATAAATCCATTTCACATGATTGTTTATTATATCAAATAATAACTCATCTAAAGTAGCTAGCCATCTAACTCATCCCATGAGATTACCAATTCTTCAATGTGATATCTATAACAGGTCCCAACCCATTTCATACCTACCTATAATATTCCTCATCTATCGAATAATTTATATAATAATGTTCTGTATCAAGTATCTATATGGAGTAGAAGAAACAAACATATCATTATTTCCCCAAATAATCACATAACTTCCAAAATAATATTTTTATGAAAAATGGCATATAGTTTAATCAATGAGGGTATACATGATAAATTAAATATATAATAAAAGAAAATTCAATGTTAAATGAGTATAGGAAATTGTTTATTTCATGGGTAATAAAGGATTAATCAAGTAAGTGAATAATATCCTTGGTAAAATCAATCATAAAATATCCAGAGGAATAATAAAGATGATATAAATAATCATATTCCCATGTGAAGTAATATAAATGGGTTTTGTTGGTGATGAACAGAAATAATATAAAATTATATTTTAAAAATGTTCTTGGAAAAAATAAACTTTTTATATGAAAACCCTTTTTGAAAAAAATTCATTGAAAATCCCATTTGAAAATATTTTCATTAAAATGTATCCTTTTAAGAATGAAAAGTATTTTCTAATGAAATGGTGGAAGGTAAATCCATACCAGCCATACAAGGTAAAACTAAAATTCCTTTTTCATGATAAAAGGTTAGAATAATTCATAGTTTGGAAAGATATATGAAAATTATTTTGAAAAAAATTGTAAAATAAAAAAAGGGTAAAAATATCATTACAAAATCATTTTAAAATAATTTTTGAAATTTTTTTAATAAAACAATATTGTTTTTGAATGAGGGTTATCCGAATAAGAGATGAATAATAATGAGTTTTCTGAATACCATTTTATAAATAATTTTGAGTACCAGTGAATGGAAAAAGTGAACTAATACATGAAAATGGTCATAAAAAACCAAAAGAAAAAAATGGAAGTTTTTATTGAAAAATGTTCCTATAAATTCCTCAAATGGAAATACCATTTAAAAAACATCAATTTTATTATTGAGGAAAATAATATTTAAATAATTGAATGTTCCCCATACCGCTATTATTTATTTTAAATCATAATACTAAAGAAGGAATAAAATTAAATGAATGTTTTAAATACCATGAAGATAAGATTATTATTAATTTCATATAAAAAATGGGGTAGTAGATAAACTACACAAAATAATTAAGTGGTGAATATAACATTTATCTCATATAAATTAAATGTGAGATGCAAATCCCATACCCTGTATCCAACATTTCTTGTGTGTGTTTATATTACATAATAACAAACATATGTTAATTATTTACATTAGTGAGAATATTTTTAATATTTTTATTTAATTTTATTTCACTTATTATTATGTTTCATTAAACTAAATATGCAATCAAGCTTAGGTTGGGTGTTTTTACAAAATTCAATTTATGTGCCAAAAAAGGCATTAGTTTTCCAACTATAGCCAAAGAGGTAATTAAATAAAATATCTAGAACAATAATTGTTAAATAAAAATAATATATTACAAAAAATTTACATTTAAATTAAATTATTAAATGTTTTAATGAATAAAATTAATCAATGTTACAGTCATAGAGATGGTAGGATGTACAGATGCAGGAGTAACATTCTCATTTTTGAATGATTGTTATGGAAAGAAGGAAATTAGAATATAATGTTTAAAGAATGAAAATAATATCTAAAATACCTTATTTTTAATCATAAATAATATATATATATATATATATATATAATTATTGTGATGTAAAAGGAATCATATCACATCAAGGATGCGGTAGTCTATAGGCCCACGAATGATGTTATTACTTTTTAACAGTGTGAATGTGTAATATAGAAAATGATATATATTCTAAATCTATAATGTTAATTATTTAATTAATATAATATCAATTTTTTTATTTAACATATGTTAAATTAAAACCATACTTTATATGTTCCAAGTATAGTGTGAACAAATCATATGATTTTGAGGAGGTGGTAGTCTAAACATTCAAATATGTTGTTATCATATTTATATAAAAAGGAATGAATAATGGTGTGTGTTATAAAATAATTATATAAGAATTATGAAATAATAAATATCATATATAAAATACATAAATATATTTTCCATAATAATTCTTTCTCTGAGAGGTGATAAAGGAAAAATAACCAGTCATCGTTTTCTGAGGCAGTAGCTAGTCATACACCGAAACAGAATGTTCGTTAATCATTAGATGTAACAATGTGTATGTTTAGGTCAAATAAATTTCTAAAAATCAACATAATATTTTCAAGATTATTCCTTTAATATACAAAAAAATAAATAATAATATTTTACAGTTTGGAGAATGGAAATAAAACTAAATAGCTCAAGGAATGATGCTACCTTTTAATCGGGTAACTTCATTTAGTTAGTACCGAAAGAAATCCTTGAATATAATTATGATGAATATGAGGATACAAGGATTTAGAGAAGGATTTTTAGGAGATATTTTTATCGATATTGGTCATTCCAAAGGGTCTTTAGAGGTTTGAGGAAGTGTTAGGAGAAAAGGCCTTTATAGTGGAGTAGGAGTGTAACTCTTTTAATATTGTTTAAAAGGAATTACATAATCATTTTTAATATTTAAAATTGATGAAATAATGGAATAAATCAATCAAAGGGAGGATAGTTATGAAATAGTTCTACCCAATGGATATTGGAGAATTTTATAGGTCATTTGGGCCCTTACAATTAATGTTTTGTCTCTTATTAAGCATAATTTCACCTTAATAGAGGTAAATAATTTTAATTACAGTCAGCAATATTATTGATAAAAAACTAAATTTACCTTATTATAAAGTATAAATTATTTTGGATCTAAAAATTAAATCTATTTTTCAAAATTCCAATCAAAGAATTGGCATAAATTAATTTAAATTTTACCTTTTAGACCAGATGACAATGCATTGTTTTAAAGTAAAAACAATTGAAATATTGCTATGTTTGTATAGTCATTATCAAAGTGAAATAGACTAAAGTTAAATAAATTGTTTTAATTGATAAAAATAAAATCTAATTAAACATTACAAAAAATTAAATGTAAAATTTGACATTATAAATAATTTATTTGAACAATTAGTTTTGAACTTAAATGCAGTATATTTTACTGTACATTAAAAATGATTTATTTCCAAAATAATATAAAAAATTCACCCGAACATAGTTTTTATGTTTCTATTTAAATGATAACATTCATTTAGACTTATAAAATCAATTGAATTATCAAAATTTTAATTTAAAATTGGTTCTCCATTGAATGGAGATAAACATGCCTTTATAAAAATATAGGTTTTTTCTGTGTGAAATTGGGTTTGTTATTATCATATTAATATAAAAACTAATGGTGAAATATCAAAAAAATTAAAATATAATACATATATATATCATTAAAATAATTAACTAATTATAATTAATTATTTTTATTAGTAAAAAACTCTTTTAGAATCATAAAAATAATAATATTTTATTCTATATCCAATTTTTTTCTTATTTTCATTTATCATTAATTATTATCCAATGCATTCATTTTATATTTATATAAACTATACATTTTCAACAAATAGTTAATAATATTCTTAATTTCTAATAGAATGGATACATTATACCATATTATATTAAACAATATAATTTTAATAATACATTGTTATTTGGATAAACTCAGTCGTACATGTCATGAATTCTATCAAGGAAGGTCACTCTTGAGTCTAACAAAAAATATAAAGGATGGTATCTCTTGCATGTAATGAAAGATAAATAATTATATAATGTATTACACAATATAAAATATATACTATTTATTATAAAACATATTGTAGGAGGTTAACATATTTATTTTTAACACTTGGTGTTTCATGTAATCAACAATATTGAATAAAAAGTTAAATATTAGAATTTTGGGGTGTTACATTCTACCCATATTAATTAAATTTTATCTTCACAATTCAATCACACTAATGGAAATATTTTTTTTGATATTTCCCACATTGAAATCCCATATTATGAGAAGGTTTCACAAAACATCCTATAGAAAAAAAAGAGAATATGAAGTAAAAAGGTCACATGGACTACCATGTTAATAGGTCTCTAAGTATGGGAACATTAGTGGAATATAGAAATATATACAAAAAGTTAAATATTTATAGAGGGTGAATGAGGAAATCAATTAATAACAAGTGAATGAACAAAAGAAAGTCTAGGGTTTCAAATACATAAATATTTGATGATTTAAGAGACCATTAGTTGTACATAACTTAAGGTATTATAAAAAAAATTTATTTTTCTGCGATTTTATTAATGTTTGGTAATACTTTTACTAACCAAGAATCTAAGAAAATATTCATTCTTGATAGAAATCAATTTTATATTAACAATTCTATCTTTTTTTAGTCATTGGTCAAATTATAATTCATTCATATACACATAGTAATTAATTACCAATGATGACGGTTTTTATAAACTAATCACTAAAAGAAACTTTAAAAGAATCATAATGCCTATAAAAGATTGAAAAGTCTAAAAATCTGTCTCTAACAATATTCTAATACAATATGGGTATTATATTAATCTTTAATCATTAAAAGTGATATTACTTGTTCATCATTAGTATTTTGTCATAATTTTTTAACAAATAACAATAACAAATAACTAGGACCTTGTGTAGGGAAGTAGTTGGTGTGAATCTATTATCATCGTTCGATCATGGGTTCAATACCCCTAGCCTTTACAGATTTGATTGGTTGTCACCAAGAATATAGTTCTTAATTTTAGATAACCAAATTAAAATTATTTTTGAAATTATAATTATGTAAAACCATGAAATAAAGTGAATCTTTAAATAGAATTTTACTAATAATTTCAATACAACCTAAATACATAAACACTTCATCAACTTTATTATTACATAGGCCCTTAATTTTCTAGGTATTATCCATGATATCATTTATAAGATTTATAAATCATGGAAACTGATATTCCATCAAAAACATCATAGGTTTAACCAAAGTTATTCATTGTCAAAATACTTCATAATGGTTTGTAAGGAAAATGTGAATTATGCTATAGATATCCACTGGGAGTGTAAAACCAGGTGTGCAGTAAGGCTGATTGTTGTGTACTAGATTACACAAAGTCAATCCTAGCACACCTCCTCATAGTTGATACCCCTAAGTACAAATGTTCTAGAACCACACCCACTTGTAGTATCTATATATGGATTTATTCCAAGGAATAAACACATAATTTCAACATTAATAAAATTATATGATGTCCATCTGTACTTATCCTCAAATTCTACCATAGGGCTATGTTATCTAATCTAGGTTTTCCTAAATCTATTTGTCAATGTTGATACTAATATTTATGTGATACCAATTTTAGTGACCTGACCATATAAGTCTAAAATCTATTTTCTACTATTAATTACATTAACATGATTACATATATTGAAATCCTAAAGTATCGAGACTTTACTACAGATTTTAAACTGGATACATACTTGAGAAAAGAATAAACTAATTTGAACTTAATTGTTTTGTCATTATTAATAAATATCATCAGGGATAATAACTTTAAGGTTAAATTCATTCCACCTAGTATATACTTTTATATTAGTCATATTACAATTCATTGATTCTTATGGAAAGGAAACATTGTAAGGGAGAGCTCAAAT
Organism: Viscum album; assembly: GCA_963277665.1. Taxonomy (NCBI): domain Eukaryota; kingdom Viridiplantae; phylum Streptophyta; class Magnoliopsida; order Santalales; family Viscaceae; genus Viscum; species Viscum album. The sequence goes on along the minus strand of OY728141.1, from coordinate 457,641,938 downwards.
TCTCAATAAGGGTAAAGTATAGAAGAAAAAATAATTAAAAAATGAGAATAATAATTAGAGAATATTAAATAATAGATCACACTTACCATATAATAATCAAACTGAGAAGGATATGCATAAACAATATGGCCTGGTATTTACTAGAAACTTATTCTATTCAAATGAAAAGATAATGAAAAATCAGTTTGGAAAGGTAAGAAAATAAAATAATTATTATATAGTCAATGAACTGAAAGTCAAATGTTTCAATAGAAATGTCGACACAAAATATCATGGAAGAGAAATAACTGAAGATAAATAAGGAGACATTATAATTATTAGATTTCATGTTTCATGGGTACATGTTACAATTACTATAAAGACCATTCACAAGATATTTTATCTTATTAGGTAAAAACACATATAAAGAGGCTAGGTAACTAACTCATCCGATGAGACTATTTATTCATCGATGAGTTATCTATATTAGGGCCCACCCACATTACACATTTCTAAAATATTCTTTATATATTGAATAATTAATTTAACAATGTGCCTTATGAAATATCTATATTGAGTAGAAGGTACATATATATCAATATTTCCCCAAATTATCAAATTTAATTTCATATAAACACCATATGAAAAATTATATATGGTTTAGTAAATGAACATATCAAATAAAAAGTTATATGGATCATTAGAGGCATTTCATTGTTAAATGGTCATAATAAATTAAATATTTCAAGGGGGACAATAGATGAATCAATGAAGTGAATAATATACTTGGTCAAATCATTAATTAATCATATATAGGTATAATAAGGGTATTATCAGTAAATAAAATCCCAATTAGAATAAAAGATAATGTTTTTTTACTGATGAATATAAATACTATAAGATGTTCTTTTAAAATTATTTTGGGGAAAATACCTATTTATAATGAAAAAACATTTGGAAAAATTTCCTTGGAATTTTTTTTGGAAATATTTTATTAATAAATTAAACTCTTAAACATAAAATGGAATCATAAATGAAATGATAGTGGGTAAATCCATACATGTCGTATGAGAAAAAAAGAACATTTTATTTTTATGGTAAACAGTTAAAAATACCTTCTTCCATAAGCGATAAGTATATTACTTTAAAAAAAATTTGAAATATAAAAAAGGGTAAATATTTCATTTCCAAATTACTTCAAAATTTATTTTGAATTTTTTTCAGGAAACATGGTCTTTATTAGAAAACATGATCTCCAAATAATATAGGAATATTGTTGGGTTTTCCTAAAAACATTTTATAAAACAATTTGACTACCATATAGTGAAAATATAGTGACAATCATTTATAATATCCCTTAATAACCATAAAATAAAAAATTGATGTTTTTATTGAACAATGGTCATATAATTTCCTTGAATGGAAATACCATTCATAAAACATTATTGTTATCATAAAGGAAAATAATCTGTAAACATTCCAAAAGTATCTTATAGAAATTTGAAAGATTACAATCATAATCCTCATGAAAGAATAACAATAAATGAATGTTTATAATTACATGAATACAATATTATTAATCATAAAATATAACAAAATTGATAGTAGATACACCACCAAGAAGAAGTATGTGTGAACATGACATTAATCTCATTGAAGTAAAAAGTACGATGAAAATCCTTTACCTTGTATTTGACTTGTCTCATATGTATTTATATTCCTAAATAACTAAATAGTGATAATTATTTATATTAATGATAATGTTTTTCATATTTATCATTAATTTTATTTCACTTAGTATTATGTTTTATACAATAACTCAAACAATCATGTTTATTTTGGGTGTTTTGACTAAATTTTGTTTATGTGTCCAAAACAACTTTGGTAGGTCAACTATTGTAAAATGGGTTGATATATGAAATCTATATACTAATAATCATGACTTTTTTCATATTTATAAATAATTTATACTTTTAATAATAATAATAATTAATTATGGATATGAAAAAAATGAATTAATGATACAATCATAGAGACAATAGGCTGTAGGTATGCATTAGTAACATTATCATTCTTCAATGATCATTATCTAAAGAATGTATGTAGATTAATAAATATATAGAATTATAATTATATAAAAAACACCATATTATTTAACAATATATGTTAAATATAACAAATTATTGTGATGTAAATGGAATGACATCTTATGCAGAATGTGGTAGTCCACAAGTCCACAAACGATGTTATCACTTTGTATGTGTGTGAAATAGTGATAATGAAAATGATATATTTTATATTTACATAAATTTAATTATCCCATTCAAATCATATATAAGTTTTTTATGTCAGATATTTTTAATTGAAAAAAAACATTTTTACATTCCATTTATAGTATAGATGAATCACATACCTCTGGCAAGGTGGTATCCCACACATCGAGAAATAATGTTATCATATTTGTAGAAATGTAACATATAATTGTATGTGATATAAAAAAATTTCAGAATAATAAAGGGATAATAAATATAATAAATATCAAATATATAAGAAAATTTTCCATTATAATGACCACCAGTAAAGGTGGTTATGGAAAAATAAACAATCATCATTCTGTGTGGTAGTAGTTAACCGTACACAAAAATAATATGATTGTTGTCCATTATATTGAAGTTTGTGTATGTTTAGGTAAAAAAATAGTATGAAAATGTATTGTTATATTTATGATACATTTTTTTATATTTATACAATAATTAGTGTTGAGGGGTTGGTGAATGTAAATATATCTAAATAGCTTAAAGAAAGATGTTACATTTTATTCGGGTGACTTATTTAAGTTTATACCAAAAGACTTCTTTGGATGGAATTAATAAAAAGGATTGTAATATAGGATTAAGAGAGGGATTTTTATGATATATTTTTGTAGATCATGGTCCATCCAATTTGTCTTGAGAGGTGTGAGGATGTGGGAGGAGAGAAGGCCTTTTTTTTGTAGAGGAGGAGTGTCACCCTTTTCATATTTTAAAAAAGGAATTCCATACACGATTTATACATTGAATGTGCATCACATAATAAAAAATATGAAAAAAAGGAAAATAGATTTGTTATATGTCCATACAATGGTTATTGGTTAATTTTATCGGTCATTTGGTCCCTTATGTTTAATGTTTAGTCTTTTATTAAGCTGAATTTTAATTTAACTATTGTAAATTATTTTAATTACATTTAATAATATTTTTGGTCAAAAACAAAGTTTATATTATTATAAGTTATAAATTATAATGTATACAAATATGTAATCAGTTTTTGAATATTCCAATCATGGATGTGTCAGAAGTTAATTTAAATCTAATATCGCTGATAAGACGACAATAGAGGTTTTTAAAGTAAAAACATATGAAATATTGATATGTATTTTATAGTCACATTATTATTGATATTAATTAAAATGATATATATTTTACAAATTTTTAAATATACTATCCAATTAATCCACAAAACTAGTTAAAATTACAATTTAAACTTATAAATAAATAATATGAAAAGGCATTTTTGAACTAAAATTCAATGATTTTTAGAAGAAATCAAAAAATGATATGTTTCCAAAAATATATAAAAAATTCACCCTACCCTAATATATATATTATAATTAAAATTTAAAGTTTATTTTGACTTATTAAATTAATTAAGGTATGAAAATTCAGATTTAAAATGGGTTCTATATTTAAAGACAATAAAATTGCCTTTATAAAAATATTAGTGATTACATGAGAAATTGGGTTAGTTATTATCGTATTATAACCATACCTAATGGATAAATATAAAAAATATTTGATTGAATATATAACATATGTATCATTAAAAAAACTCAATAATAACAATTAATTATGTTTTTAATACAAAACTTTTTTAGAAGCATAAAAATAATAACATTTCTTTCTGTATTCATTTTTATCTCATTTTAATTTCTCAATAAGTGCTAACTAATGAATTAATTTTATTTTTATATATAACATAAATTTTAATATCTTAATTAATAATATTAATAAACACAAATGTAACATCTATGTTATATCGTATTATATTAAATAATAATATATTAATAATACATTGTTACTTGGTGGAACTCGTTCTTGCATGAAAAGTAAGCTATCGAGGAAGGCCACTATTTCTTATAAAACAAAATATAAAGGAAGTTATTTATTGAATTCAATTCATGAGAAATTAGTATTTCATTAATTACAATCTATATAATATATTACATTTATTAAAAATTTTATTGTATTATGTTAATATAAACCCTTTTTACACTTGGTGTTGTGTGCCATAAACACTATTGAATAAAAATATGTACTTAAGAATTTTGTGTTGTTATAGTAAATATATATAGTACATTTTCCAAACAATTATTATGTCTCCATATCAGTATTGATAAAATTACTACACCTAACTCCATGACATGAGTAAGATAATTCTTCTCATGGTTCTTTAACTACTTAGATGAATTGGAAATCACCATTCCATATGTCATGAGGTAACATCCAATACCATTTAATGATGAATAACTAAATATAAAAAATAATTCCTCTATATAGAATAATGTTAGAATGGGTTTTCTAACCAACCTCTTATTCAATTCATTTATAATTTATTTTCACTTTCATATCTGAATTAACACTATTACCTTTTGAGGTAACTTAGTTATTGGACTATAAAGACATCAAAATTCTCATAAAAACTTTATATTATTCCTAGATAAACAAATGAAATGCTGAATCTCAGTCGAAGTTATTGGATGAGGCCACTAATCTAAATCCTTAGATATTTTTTTTGTCTAATATAATTCCCTCACAAGATATAATGTTCCCCAAAAATGAGTCAAATTTCAACCATAAATGAGATTTATTAAATTTGGAAAAAAATTTATCTTTCTATAGAGTTTGTTATTTTATTATTTTGTTATCCACATGTTCCTAAAACAATTGGAATATATCATAATATCATTTGATAAATACCAATAAAAATTTATATATGTAGTCCCTAAATAATTTTTTAATAATATTTATAAATATTATGGGATAAATAGTTATAATAAATTGCATTAAAATGGATTCATAATGTCCAAAACTTTTTTTTTGAAAATTTGTCTTTAGGATATAATATTTTCTCACCCTTATATGATTATTCAGAAATCAGAGACCAATCACAGAAAATAATTAATATTCATGATGCTACTCCAAAAATTAATCTATTAATGGAAGAGGATATTTGTCCTTTTATATGATTCCCTTAATAACTATTTGGTCAATACATAGATTCATTTATCCATAGTTTTTATTCACAAAAAGAACATGCTCCCCATAATGGAGACACAAATTTAAGGATAAAACCCTTCTCTAATAGATCATGAGGTTGCATATTCAATCCATTTATTTTTTGAATGTAATTTCATATGGGGTCATTGATATGGGTTTAGATCATGGTATAATTTAGATAGATATTTCAAAATCTCTTTATAGTAAAGTTCTAGATAAATAATTATCAAATAAATCTATTTATTCCAAAACAAGGGGTACAAATTCTTACATTTTTTACATTAAGTGTCTCCCACTTCATCACCAACAATTTCTATCAAGTATTTATAGGAGGTAATAATTCAAAAAACTTAAGCTAGGTTATCTCTACTTTGAAAATGGTTTCGTATTTCCTTACCTAATGATAGTTGAAACTTCCCTCCTTCTACAAGTGATATTGGCATTAAACATATAGAGATAATATATTTTTATTATTATATTGAATTTAATAATTAAAATCACTAATATATTTGTGATGATAACATTAATAGAAAAATTAATAATAGAATCACTATATTCTCTTATGGAATAAATACACCTACTAGAGGTCTCAACCTAGAAATATATATCTAAAATCTTCAGTTTTGATTTGATGTTTAGTGAAAATGTAATTGAAACAATGTATATAATTGAGAAAGTATAAAATAAAATCATATAAGGCATTTATTGAATTTTTTTTACCTTATACAACATAATTTGGATCCTAAACATTATCTATCATGATTTTAAAGGAATGAACTCAATCTCATTCCCTCTAGTGAGGATGACTGTGGTTTCCCACAACCATTCTCGTATGTTGGAAAGTTTTAGAAAAGTGATAATATCCTATAAACCTCAAGAACTACACCATAGGTTGAATCTTAGCTTTCTTCTTCCTTGACGTTATCAGATTTTTTTATAGGTTTTACATCTCCCTAAAAATTATAAGCAATTTTTCTAACTGCATCACATTTGTATCACTTCCAAAATGGTTTCAAATTGTTCCCCACGTCCCTTTTCAAATATTTTTAAATAAATCAAGATTTTATTTTCTTCCCAAAATGTAATTTTTAATATTACTTCCATGGTTTTCATCCATAATTATTTTTTTCAAATTATATATCTGTAAATTATATTAAAACCATCATAGAAAAGTGTACTTTTTCATTGTAGACTACTAGGCCCTTGATTTCCAATTATTTCTGTAGATGAGATCTCATCCAACAATAGAATCGATCGATCTTAAGGTTAGAATCATTCAAAAATCTATAAACATACTGAGCAACCCTTGTAATGCTCATCTCAATAATTTATATAGATTATAGTTTATGTTGTTTTAGGTGAACAAATTTCATTTCTATAATTATCTATAGGGTGAGGGGAAAATAATTTTTAAAAAATACCTTCTCAAAGTATTCATACTTCGTGGAATCAATTTCATTCATTGGGTTGGTTTTTTTATCTATTTTATCCATTGATAGGATTCCCCATCTACAAGATACATTACCAATAAGAACATATATTTATATGAAAAATTCCTTACAAAGAATATTATTTCAATATAAATAATGCATTATTCTACAATGACAATGTCAAAGTGTTCATGAATGATGGTGGTCATTGATGCATGTATAATTAGATAGATCATTTATCTCTCTTAAGTGATTACACATTATTAATTTGATTCATAACTTGTGACAACATCACAATTATACTATATACTCTTGATTCACTCATATTAGGAAGGAAATCATTTACTTTCCTAATACTAATGTTGTTCAATCATAACCCAATATATCAATAAATTCTCTAAAAATAAAATCTCAATTCGAAAGAGGGATATTTTAAGAATTACTAAGATATTAAATTCCAGTGGAGAGTTTAATCTAATATTTTTTCAAATACTATTATTGTAATATAATAAACCATTTTAGTTATTTATTTTAAATGAAAAAGATAAAATTTTTATACATCCTTCCATATTAGTTCATGAAAATATTATGATAACTAGGAAATATCCTCTAAAATTATAAGATTTGGTGTAAAGAAATGATTATTTTCATGAATTTAGTGATGACCGAGTAAAATACCAACACACCATTTGGAAGAATATTACCCCTTGGTACTGCTGTTCTAGAGAAACATCCAATTTTAGTATCTAGACAATGATTACAGTTTCTAGAAAAAAATCACATTATACAATAACAAAATTGCAGTAGGATTAACTCTATTTGATGTTACCCAACATCTCTTACTATTTTTGTAGTCATTTTTCCATAAATAACTAAACCATTCATTGATACCGTCAATGGAAATCCACCTTTTATTAAAATATTTTATCCATATTTCCTTGAATAAATAATACCAAAAAACACCAATGCACCTCTCTAGGATTAATGTCTTGTATTGTTGGTACATATTACACAAATTTCATAGTAATTAAATGAAAATATAAAATAATATAAAATAATATTGAAATGATTCAATATTATTTCATATTCATTCATCTCACTGAATATGATTTCTTTTGGATAATAATCAAATGAAAGGGGTGAGAACAAATTCAAGAAAGGGATAAAAAATTAATGCAGACATAATTGGTGAAAGGAGAATCATAAAATAAGAAACTCTAAATTATATATTGAGGTATTATGTAACTATATAAACATATTACATGAGTAATAACATGAAAATGTTTCTAAAACATAATCATGAGACCTTCATAAACATATATTCAATGTTCATCACTAAGGTTTCATAAAAAATGTTATCGTGGATTTTGAAATTTGTATCATAAAATAATATAAAGACATACTTCCATGGAATCATGAACAATTTATCTTTGTAGATTACTTCTTTACCAAATGTATTGGAGTGATATCAAGAAGAACACTTCATATATCTAATATAATTTATGGCCCATCGATAAAAAATATCAGTATTACCCACGAGTATGTATTATGGTTTTCATATAATATATTTACCCTATAAATAGATTAATGATATATCATAATGTATACCCTAAAATAAAAAAGGATTGGTTTTTCTTAGCATAAAAATAATGCTTCAATAATAAAGATTTTATATTTGAATTGTAACACCCGAGACTTTTATGTTATATAAATCATCAAAGGAATCTTTTTCTACACAACACTTGCTTGGCTTGCTTTACACGCAATCGCGACCTTCCTCGATAGCTTACGTCGTACGCAATACCGAGTTTCACTAAACAACAATATGCTATTAAAACTAGCCGTTATGAATAGTAATAACCACTTTTTGAAATTTTATAAATTTTATTTTTCAAAATGGACTTCATTTTTGGACTCAGAATATCGAAATTAGCCTAGGGTGAAATTTTGGTATTTTTCTGAAAACTTTAAATTTTTGATGAATAGTGAAACCACTAAGTGGTAGGTTAAAAACAGAATTTTGCATAAAACTTAATTTTACCGCTTCTGTGAATGGAATTTCAAAAATCCGACAGACACGGTTGATATCAGTAAGTAAAATGTGGTTCAATGAGATAAAAATAATTTTTTGGTGAATAGTAACTTTTTACTATTTTTACCGTAGTTAATAGTAAATAGGGTAACTAAGGGTAAATATGATATTAATATTACCCTAACCAATGTCCTAATTCTATTGGAAAAGTTTAATTCGACCAAAAACAAACTTAGGAATAAAATATGACCATTTAGGCCCACTTGGATTAGATTATGACATTTATTATTAATTTATTTAAAGAAGGGTTAAAATAGTTAAAATCAAAGTTTAATAAGTAAATCATTTTTAATATGGAGTTATACATAAGATAAATTCGATTGTAAATATTAATTAGAAAGCTAAAAATATTTCCTATATGATGGTATTTTATTTGTAATTTTTAGACATCAAATAATTTAATTTATTTATGACACAAAGATGATGCAGTAATTATCTTATTAATGAAATATTGACATAATTCATAATATAAATACAAAAATAAATATAATTTAAGACTTTTTATGAATTCCACTAATTTTCTAGGTTACTTTGATATATTAGTGTTGATATAATCAACTTTTTTAGAACATATAATTCTGTTATGACTTTCACAAAAATCATATATCAAATAGTGTCAAAATTGACACAAAATAGTTTTTAAATCGAATATTATATTATTAATTGTTATTTTATTCCTAAAAATCTATGGTTCGGCCAAATGACTTAGATAAGGATATATATATTAATAATAAACAATTTGGGGTTCGTTTGGCATGTTATAGTAAATGTATTAACCATATAGTGAAAGAAAACAAAAGACATGGTAAAAGTTAAATTATTTAACTTAGAGTTAAATCTAATTGATAAGGTTAAAATAATACCCTAAACTTGTCTAAATCCTATTGGTTGATAGGATTTCGACCCATCCCCACTTTAGCTTCGAAATAAGACCATTTGGAACCATTATAAACCGATTTTGACTTTAATATAAAATAATATTTTGAGATATTCCTAAGGTGCCCCTCTCCTCCCTTATAAAAGGGAACCTCCTCCCCCTCCTCCTCACACCAATTTGAGCACTCAAGCTCGGCCAACCCCTGCCATTTTATCCTCTCCAATTACCTAGAATAATCCTAGAGGTCCTGGTCTTCTTCAAAGACCAATCTTAGTTCCCTAAGTGGAGGATTCAAAGAGGCGTTCCAAAGAAGAGGTAATATCCATTACCGATCTTTTCAATTTCTTTCTTCTTCAACTTCTTCTTATCTAGTTATTTCATGATAAAGTAATAACATCAGTATTACTTACATACTGATATGTTATTATAAATATGAAACAACCCTATTTCACCATCTATCCATCCTACGGAAAAATGAAATCACCGCGCGTGCGTACGTACGGAATACCGTCTCCACGCCGTGGTGTAATCTATTTTTCCACCATCACTTTACAAGGATGGGTATAATGGTGTAATGAGTAAGTATTTATGATTATTATAAAGTAATATTGATACTGAAATAATATATATATACTCCAATACAGTTCCATGATCATAGGAACGATATCATCACTCGTGCGTACATACGGAATACCGTCTCCACGATGTGATGCGACTCGTTCTACATGATCATCATTACATAGTAATTATATAAATGAATTGAATGAATAAATATGATATATGTTACACTAATACCATTCTGGATATAAGGTATCTATAACCTTAAAAGAAGAATAAGAATGTATTCGGCAAAACACGCATAAGAACAAAAGGCAATAAAGACCCGAGTAACAAGTAACAATGAAATATTACTAACAAGAAGCTAAGAATATGACCATATATGATATCATATCAATATGTATGATTCTGGAATAAGTCAATAACATTATTTAAACCATTATACAGGAGCTTCGGACACGTACAAAGCAAATCGGACCTAAGGTAAGGGAAATATCACAATCTCATTTTTATCCGAGATTGTTTATTCGTAAGTATTTACTGGGGTGTATTTTATCATCCACATCCATGTTTCATCAATATGTAATATTATTTCCATACAACTAAAATTGTTTAAATCCATTTTTACCCTTCGGTGAGTTTTTAGTAATATGTATGAAAGGAATCTTGTTTCGTTTTTCGTACGAGGTACTTTTTGACTTTTCCGACAAAAGTACGAAGAATGTTTTTTTAACTTATACGGCATGAATGGATTTTTAAAACATTATTTCCAAGAAGCTTCCTTTAAAAGTTTTCAAGTTTATTTTTAATCAACTTCTTTAAGTTTAAAATTGTATGACATGTTAAGAAAGGAAAAGTGTTTTTGAAGTAGAAAGGATATTTTCCTCAAGAATGGAGTTCAAGTATTTTATCAAAATTATTTTCCATCTAAGATAATAAAAGGGTTCTGTTTTTATCCCTATTATTAAATGGATTTGATTATTTTGTGATGGAAATATTTTTTATGAATTCCTTTATCTTATATGAATTGTTTTATGATGTCATGTTGTTTAAGAATCCCATTTTTATTACATGGGTTACGCTCTGATGTATGGTTTATGATTATGTGGCACACATAAGAAAGGATTCATTATAAGATGGGTGGGACCTATATCTCCCTCCAATGGATTGGGTAAAGATTTATGTTTCATGAGATAGACATGGCTGGAACGGAAGGTTATTTCGGTTCAGCGATACAGGACTGAAACGAGGAGTGAACTCGGTTCAGAAAGGGACTGTGTCCACTAAGATAGTCTTGGCAATGAGTCATGACTAACAAGAAATGATTTTCCATGATTATGTGTGCATGCCACAAAGTTTTAAGTTTTATGTTATGATTATGGGGATCTCATTTTCACTTCTATGATTTATTCCATGTTATGATATTATGATCTCTTTTGCAGGTTTTGATTTTCAAAAAGATATGATATGATTTTTATTTCCTTTATTTGCCCTTGCTGAGAATTTGAGCTCACCCTTTTATGTTTTTTTCCCCAGGTCAGGAAGATGGAAATTAAGTAGAATATGCTAAAATGGACCCTAGATATAATGAAATAAATGGGAGACGCTGTAGAAAATTTATGAACCAGTTGTTTATGTTTCCCAGTTTCTAAAGACACTATACCTATACGGTCCTTTGTGGTTTTGTCATATGTTGTAATAAGTTTGCTTCAATTTTGAAGTATTAAAAATGTATGTAAAGTATGGGTCGTTATAGTTGGTATCAGAGGAAAGTTATAGTCAACCTTTGGAAACTAGGATGTGAAAGCCTTAGTAAAAACCCTAAGGATAAGTCTAAGCATAGAACACAATCTTAGTGTTTTAGAAATGGCCATGAATACCCTAGGATAAAACCTTAAGTGTGAAATTTTATCCTTGATTATGTGGTTTTCCTATTATAATTAGTGTTGCTCACACTATTCTTCTTGGTTTTAGTCAATGACTGGAACCCGAAGGAACCGTGTTAATGCGGAATGCGATGGGCAATGCAATGATTGTCCCCCTGAGAAACAAAACGATATGGGAGCTGGAATGCAAAATCTTGTAGCCATGCTCACACAACTTTCTCAAGCTATGAATCATGCAGGACTTCCAAACGAGAAAAGGAAGGAGCAACATTCTGTTGAATCCTTCATGAGGCAGCGTCCACCATCTTTCAGTGGGTCTACTGATCCATTAGTTGCTGAACAATGGATTAGTACTACTGAAAATATATTTTCAGTTCTTCAATGTTCTGAACATGATAAAGTCATCTAGCAGTGTATCGTTTGGAAGGATATGTTGATCAATGGTGGAATCTTATTAAGAATACGAGGCAAAGGGATGAAATTGTGTCTATGGAATGGGACGAGTTCAAGAACTTATTTTTCAATAAGTACTTCCCTCGTATTCTCCGAACAAAGATGGAGAAAGAGTTTCTTGAACTGAAGCAAAGGGATGATGAATCTGTTGGTACCTATGAAGCAAATTTTACAAGACTTGAAAGGTACGCTTCTGGTATTATTATCCAACCTGAGAGTAAGATCGATCGATTCTTTAGTGGCTTAAAACCAAGTCTTCGAAGGGCGTTATCCATAAGGGACTTCAATAGCTACGAGGAAATCGTTCGATGTGCTCTCAAAGTCGAGATGGAGATTGGAATAACCTATCAGTCGCATGGGTTTGATAAGAAGAGGAAGATGGAATTCAAAGAAAAATCTAAAGAGCACACGGAAAAGAAGATGAGCTTTTCCTTATGCTCAATGTGTGGAAAGAAACATGGAGGGAGTTGTCTTAAAGGGACAAGTAAATGTTTTAAATGTGGAAAGGAAGGTCATCGGGCATTTGAATGCCGTGATAATGGGAAGAAGATGTCTAATGATGCAAACAAAGGGAGGGATACACAGAATGAACCTACTACACTTCAATGTTTCAAGTGCAAGGAGATGGGGCATTATGCCAATCAATGCCCAAATCCAAGGGTTGATGATGATGGTCGACGTCAACAAAATCTTAAGGCTAAAGACAAAGGAAAGTCACATGCAATTTCTATCAGCGATGTGGAGTACGATAACGAAGTGGTGAAAGGTACACTTACCATCCACTCTAAAGTAGCAAATGTTTTATTTGATTCTGGATCCACCCACTCTTTTATTTATAAAGAATTTTCTAAGGGTATCACCGTATTACCTCAACAATTAGATGTTGAGTTAGCTGTGACAACACCTAATGGCACAACAGTCGCATCAAAAGTTTATAATTCTTCTCCGATCGAAGTTTGTGGGAAAGTGCTTCCTGCAAATCTTGTGATCCTTCCTTTAGTGGAATTTGATGTGATTCTTGGCATGGATTGGCTTTCTCTACATGGAGCTCATATCAATTGCCAAAGAAGGGAAGTCACATTTCATATTCCAGATCAATCTACGATCGTATATCAATGCAAGGATGAACATAACCTTCCAGTGGAAATTTCTTCCATCTTATGGGTATTGATTCCACTAAATGAATGTTATTTATCTCAAATGGTTGGTGAGAAACTCACGATTAAGAATATGCCCATTGTATGGGAGTTTGATGATGTCTTTCCGGAGGAATTACCGGGTCTTCCACCAAATCGTGAAGTTGAGTTTTCAATAGAACTTGTACCAGGTGATTTTCCTATTTCAAAGACACCATATAGAATGGCCCCAACTGAGTTGCAGGAATTGAAGAAGCAACTTCAAGAGAATCTTGATAAGGGATTCATACGCCCGAGTGCGTCACCTTGGGGAGCACCTGTTCTATTTGTTAAGAAGAAAGATGGATCAATGAGACTCTGCATTGATTATCGATAACTTAACAAGATCACTATCAAGAACAAATATCATCTCCCACGCATTGATGACTTATTTGACCAACTACGCGGAGCTCAATACTTTTCCAAGATTGATCTTCATTCAGGGTATCATCAATTAAGGGTCAAAATGGAGGATATACCGAAGACGGCTTTCCGTACAAGGTATGGACACTATGAATTTATAGTGATGCCATTTGGTCTTACTAATGCCCCTGCTATCTTCATGGATCTAATGAATAGAGTCTTTAGAGACTATCTTGATCAATTTGTGGTAGTATTTATAGATGATATTCTTGTCTATTCAAAGAGCAAGGAAGAGCATGAAGATCACTTGAGAATTATATTGAAGACCCTGAGAAAGGAGAAGCTTTATGCCAAATTTACCAAGTGTGAATTTTGGCTTCAAAAAGTTGCATTTTTGGGTCACATAATCTCAAAAGAGGGGATATCTGTGGATCCAGCAAAAACAGAGGTTATCGAAAGATGGTCGAGACCAACAACAGTAACTGAGATTCGAAGTTTTCTTGGTTTGGCTGGATATTATCGATGTTTTGTAAAAGATTTTTCACGATTATCTAATCCACTCACCAAGTTGACTCGGAAAGGAGTTATGTTTGTCTGGACAGAGGAATGTGAAGAGAATTTCAAGGAGTTGAAAAGAAGGTTATCCAGTGCACCTGTGCTCACACTGCCTTGTAGTGGAGAAAGGTTTGTGATCTACAGTGATGCATCCAAGAAGGGATTGGGGTGTGTTCTTATGCAAAATGATATGGTGATAGCTTATGCCTCACGACAGTTGAAAATCCATGAGCAAAATTACCCAACACATGATTTGGAGTTGGCTGCGGTAATCTTTGCATTAAAGGTTTGGAGGCATTACCTTTATGGTGAAAGGTGTGATATTTATACTGATCATAAAAGTTTAAAGTATATTTTCACACAAAAGGAGCTGAATATGCACCAAAGAAGATGGTTGGAGCTGATTAAGGATTATGACTGCTCAATCCATTACCACCTTGGGAAAGCAAACAAGGTGGCAGATGCATTAAGTCGACAAGACCATGCTAGTTTATCCATGATGAGGATCACAAAAGATCCAATATTTATGGATTTACAAAGGATGGATCTTGGAATTATAATGGAAGGGGAAAAATCTTATCTTTCTCAAATGAATGTTCAACCATCTATACATGTGAAGATTAAAGAGGCACAAAAAGAAGATGTCGAGTTACAAAAGATGGTGAGAAATGTTCCTGAATTCAACCTTGATTGTGATGGGATAATAAAGTTCAGGAATCAGGTTTGTGTTCCTTCCATCCCCGAATTAAAGAAGGAGCTGCTGGATGAGGCTCATAGTTCTTCATTCTCTATTCATCCTGGAAGCACGAAGATGTATAGGGACCTCAAAGAGTACTTCTGGTGGGATGGCATGAAAAGAGATGTTGCTGAATATGTCTCTTGATGCTTGGTTTGTCAACAAGTTAAAGCTGAGAGACAAAAGTCTAAGGGGATGTTACAACCATTACCCATACCCGAATGGAAATGGGAAAACATCACTATGGACTTTGTCACAGGACTTCCTAAAACATCCAAAGGCAATAATGCTATTTGGGTCATAGTTGATCGTCTTACAAAGTCTGCACACTTCATTACTATTAGAGAGGATTTCTCTCTAGATCATCTTGCTAGGATATATGTAAAGGAAGTGGTAAGATTACATGGAGTACCACTTTCTATTATATCTGATCGGGATCCGAGATTTACCTCGATGTTCTGGCGAAGTCTTCAGCATACTCTGGATACAGAGTTGAGTTTCAGCACTGCTTATCATCCCCAGACAGACGGTCAGTCTGAGAGAACAATTCAAACCCTAGAAGATATGTTGAGAGCTTGCTCTATGGATTTTAAAGGAGGTTGGGATCAACACCTACCTTTGGTGGAATTTTCTTATAATAATAGATTTCACTCCAGTATTCAGATGGCTCCCTATGAAGCTCTCTATGGAAAGAAATGCAGGACTCTAACTTGCTGGGATGAAGTTGGGGAAAGAAAGCTGTTAGGACCTGATCTCGTTGATGAAATGGCAGAAAAGGTTAGATCTATTCAACAACACATAAGAGCAGCTCAGAGTCGACAGAAAAGTTATGCCGACAACCGAAGAAAAGACCTAGAGTTTGAAGTGGGCGATAAAGTGTTCTTACGAATATCTCCCTGGAAGAGGGTTATGATATTTGGAAAGAAGGGGAAGTTGAGCCCTAGATATATCGGTCCTTTCGAAATACTGGATCGTGTTGGGAAGGTAGCTTACCGATTGCCGCTTCCACCGAATCTCTCTCAAGTTCACGATGTGTTCCATGTATCTCTCCTGAGAAAGTACATACCAGATCCTTCACATGTACTCAGCTCAGAAGTTGTACCACTGGAGCAAGATCTTTCTTATGAAGAACATCCGATAGAGATTCTGGATCGTAGCGAAAAAGTCCTACGAAACAAGACCACTCGATTGGTGAAAGTTTTATGGAGGAACCACCAACTTGAAGAAGCTACATGGGAGCTTGAGGATATGATGAGGGAGAAGTATCCTCATATGTTTGTTACAAAGTGACGAATTTCGAGGGCGAAATTCTTTTTAAGGGGGGTAGAATGTAACACCCGAGAATTTTATGTTATATAAATCATCAAAGGAATCCTTTTCTACACAACACTTGATTGGCTTGCTTTACACGCAATCGCGACCTTCCTCGATAGCTTGCGTCGTACGCAATACCGAGTTTCACTAAACAACAATATGCTATTAAAACTAGCCGTTATGAATAGTAATAACCACTTTTTGAAATTTTATAAATTTTATTTTTCAAAATGGACTTCATTTTTGGACTCAGAATATCGAAATTAACCTAGGGTGAAATTTTGGTATTTTTCTAAAAACTTTCAATTTTTGATGAATAGTGAAACCACTAAGTGGTAGGTTAAAAACTGAATTTTGCATAAAACATAATTTTACCGCTTCTGTGAATGGAATTTCAAAAATCCGACAGACACGGTTGATATCAGTAAGTAAAATGTGGTTCAATGAGATAAAAATAATTTTTTGGTGAATAGTAACTTTTTACTATTTTTACCGCAGTTAATAGTAAATAGGGTAACTAAGGGTAAATATGATATTAATATTACCCTAACACATGTCCTAATTCTATTGGATAGGTGTAATTCGACCAAAAACAAACTTAGGAATAAAATATGACCATTTAGGCCCACTTGGATTAGATTAGGACATTTATTAATAATTTATTTAAAGAAGGGTTAAAATAGTTAAAATCAAAGTTTAATAAGTAAATAATTTTTAATATGGGGTTATACATAAGATAAATTCGATTGTACATATTAATTAGAAATCTAAATAGATTTCATACATGATGGTATTTTATTTGTAATTTTTAGACATCAAATAATTTAATTTATTTATGACACAAAGATGATGCAGTAATTATCTTATTAATGAAATATTGACATAATTGATAATATAAATACAAAAATAAATGTAATTTAAGACTTTTTATGAATTCCACTAATTTTCTAGGTTACTATGATATATTAGTGTTGATTTAATCAACTTGGTTTGAACAGATAATTCTGTTATGACTTTCACAAAAATCATATATCAAATAGTGTCAAAATTGACACAAAATAGTTTTTAAATCAAATATTATATTATTAATTGTTATTTTATTCTTAAAAATCTAAGGTTTGGCCAAATGACTTATATAAGGATATATATATTAATAATAAACAATTTGGGGTTCGTTTGACATGTTATAGTAAGTGTATTAACCATATAGTGAAAGAAAACAAAAGACATGGTAAAAGTTAAATTATTTAACTTAGAGTTAAATCTAATTGATAAGGTTAAAATAATACCCTAAACTTGTCTAAATCCAATTTTTTGATAGGATTTAGACCCATACCCACTTTAGCTTCGAAATAAGACCCTTTGGAACCATTATAAACCGATTTTGACTTTAATATAAAATAATATTTTGAGATATTCCTAAGGTGCCCCTCTCCTCCCTTATAAAAGGGCACCTCCTCCCCCTCCTCCTCACACCAATTTGAGCACTCAAGCTCGGCCAAACCCTGCCATTTTCTCCTCTCCACTTCCCTATAATAACCCTAGAGGTCCTGGTCTTCTTCAAAGACCAATCTTAGTTCCCTAAGTGGAGTATTCAAAGAGGCGTTCCAAAGAAGAGGTAATATCCATTACCGATCTTTTCAATTTCTTTCTTCCTCAACTTCTTCTTCTTTAGTTGTTTCATGATAAAGTAATAACATAAGTATTACTTAAATACTGATATGTTATTATAAATATGAAACAACCCTATTTCACCATCTATCCATCCTACGGAAAAATGAAATCACCGCGCGTGCATACGTACGGAATACCGTCTCCACGCCGTGGTGTAATCTATTTTTCCACCATCACTTTACAAGGATGGGTATAATGGTGTAATGAGTAAGTATTTATTATTATTATAAAGTAATATTGATACTGAAATAATATATATATTCTCCAATACAGTTCCATGATCATAGGAACGATATCATCACTCGTGCGTACGTACGGAATACCGTCTCCACGATGTGATGCGACTCGTTCTACATGATCATCATTACATAGTAATTATATAAATGAATTGAATGAATAAATATGATATATGTTACACTAATAACATTATGGATATAAGGTATCTATAACCTTAAAAGAATAATAAGAATGTATTCGGCAAAACACGCATAAGAAAAAAAGGCAATAAAGACCCGAGTAACAAGTAACAATGAAATATTACTAACAAGAAGCTAAGAATATGACCATATATGATATCATATCAATATGTATGATTCTAGAATAAGTCAATAACATTATTTAAACCATTATACATGAGCTTCGGACACGTACAAAGAAAATCGGACCTAAGGTAAGGGAAATATCACAATCTCATTTTTATCTGAGATTGTTTATTCGTAAGTATTTACTGGGGTGTATTTTATCATCCACATCCATGTTTCATCAATATGTAATATTATTTCCATCCACATAAAATTGTTTAAATCCATTTTTACCCTTCGGTGAGTTTTTAGTAATATGTATGAAAGGAATCTTTTGTCTTTTTTCGTACGAGGTACTTTTTGACTTTTCCGACAAAAGTACGAAGAATGTTTTTTTTAACTTATACGGCATGAATGGATTTTTAAAACATTATTTCCAAGAATATTCCTTTAAAAGTTTTCAAGTTTATTTTTAATCAACTTCTTTAAGTTTAAAATTGTATGACATGTTAAGAAAGGAAAAATGTTTTTGAAGTAGAAAGGATATTTTCCTCAAGAATGGAGTTCAAGTATTTTATCAAAATTATTTTCCATATAAGATAATAAAAGGGTTCTGTTTTTATCCCTATTATTACATGGATTTGATTATGTTGTGATGGAAATATTTTTTATGAATTCCTTTATCTTATATGAATTGTTTTATGATGTCATGTTGTTTAAGAATCCCATTTTTATTACATGGGTTACGCTCTGATGTATGGTTTATGATTATGTGGCACACATAAGAAAGGATTCATTATAAGATGGGTGGGACCTATATCTCCCTCCAATGCATTGGATAAAGATTTATATCTCATGAGATAGACATGGCTGGAACGGAAGGTTATTTCGGTTCAGCGATACAGGACTGAAACGAGGAGTGAACTCGGTTCAGAAAGGGACTTTGTCCACTAAGATAGTCTTGGAAATGAGTCATGACTAACAAGAAATGATTTTCCATGATTATGTGTGCATGCCACAAAGTTTAAAGTTTTATGTTATGATTATGGGGATCCCATTTTCACTTCTATTATTTATTCCATGTTAAGATATTATGATCTCTTTTGTAGGTTTTGATTTTCAAAAACATATGATATGATTTTTATTTCCTTTATTTTCCCTTGCTGAGAATTTGAGCTCACCCTTTTATGTTTTCTTTTCCCCAGGTCAGGAAGATGGATATTAAGTAGAATATGCTAAAAGGGACCCTAGATATGATGAAATAAATGGGAGACACTGTAGAAGATTTATGAACCAGTTTTTTATGTTTCCCAGTTTCTAAAGACACTAAACCTATACGGTCCTTTGTGGTTTTGTCATACGTTGTAATAAGTTTGCTTCAATTTTGAAGTATTAAAAATGTATGTAAAGTATGGGTCGTTATATGAATCATAATTAGTATACAAAAGAATTCAAAGAATCATTTTAATGAAAGAGAAAAATAGAATTTCATTAACAAGACATCACATATACAATAAAGTGGGTGTTATAAATAAATTAAAAAAAAAATAAATTGGAATTCAAAATTCTTTATATGATATAATAACTTGAATTAAAAATGATGTGGAAAATATTCCTTAACATAAGAGGATTATTCTTAAATCTTATGGGAGATTCATTAGAACATTATAAAATTCTTAGAGTTACTATTGAATGGGTTATTAAGATGGGATTATAGATCAATATCTATTGGGAAGAGATTGGAGAGGTAATGAGGAATTATTTATACTTGAAGAGGGTGCATTTTTATTAATAAATAATGTTTATTTTTAATGTAGGGATAACCAATTTTGGTGGAATTAATTTCAAAAACATTTTTTCTTGATAAAAAATGTTACAATGTATGGTTAATAATGTTAAAAACCTCAAAAAATATTTTTATCGTTTTATTTTTATTTTTATTTTGTATTTACCTTTAAATTTCACTATTTTTCATTATTTGAGATATAATATGATTACTATTTTATAACAAATTGAATTTTTCGTTCATAAATATGAAATTATACTTATTATATAATATATACCTTTTAATAAAAAAATATTCATTTTTAGAAATTTTATTTGTAAAAGTTATAAAAATGAATTCTAATATGATATGTGTGTAACTTATAAAAACTAAAAAAAGGTACAATCATGGTTTTGAAAATCATAATTATGTGTTTCATGATATAACACATTACATATTATGTTTGTAAAATAAAAATAAATTATCTTGAAGAGGGATTTCGAAAATTGAATTCATGGTCATATAATGATTATATCATAGATTTTATTATATCTCATAAATAAATAGAATTTTTACTATTTATCCTAAAAATTATCATTTTTAAAAGATTAAAATAAATTCACATTATGGTAATTTAGATGTGATAAATCCAAAAATGATATTTATATAAAGATAAAAGTAAATAAATGTGATAAATTTAACTTTTAAATATGAATCCTTATTTATTCATTATTAAGTATTTTATATATAAGAAACTATTTAATAGTTATAAATGTTACATATGACTTAATTATTATATATTATCCACAATTTTTTTAATAATAATATATAATGAGATTAAAATTTCTTTATAATTTCATCATAATGAATAATTAAAAATAATTAAATTATATTTATTTTTTTGAAAAATATAATTTTGGTTTATTCCTTCATAATCCTAAAAACCATTTTATTGTAGATTGATGACTAACATTAGTAATTGATAACTGTTTATTTAATTTTAACAATTTTTATCAGTCATATTAGATAAATTAAAAATATTATTATGTCTATATTTACTTATAACATCTCAATTTTACTAGGATCATTATTTACTAATTCAAATATAAAGGACCTTACATATCCTTTCATAATGTCTATTATTTCCATAATTATCATCTTTATTTCTATATTATTCAAGTAAGTGTATGTTCTTATGGTGGAATTCAAGACTATGGAGATAAATTTAATTAATGTAATATATTTCTATGTTTACATCCCTTTATTAGTCTTTTTGTTGTTGCAATTGATATCAATATGTGATGTGTAATATTCTTATGGAATGTAATAATATTTATGTGTGTGACTTTTGTAAAATTAATTAAAAACATTGTTGAGAGAGAATTTTTAATTTATTGTGATAAGATTTTTTTGGGTGATTACACAAATGGTACTTCAACTTGATTATTTTTTTACACTTTAGCTTCTATTCGACTTTATTCATCTAATTATCCAGTTTCATGGAAGATAATTCCATATCTTGTTTAATATATGAATCAAAATAAGTCATAATATGAGGCAATTCCCGAATCATCTCATATCCACACATCATATTGATATTTTGTAAGAAAGTATTATCTAATACTATATTATATTCATAGGATATTTATTGACCACTTGTAGTGGTGGTGTTAATGAGTGTAAATTTAAAAATTTGTGAATTATTCCCCTTAATTCAACCTCTTATTTATATTTAGTCCTATTCCACTCCTTCATTCTCTTCACAGCATCACCTATATAACATAGTAAGTGAATGAACAAGAACACAAAGATTTTATATGGATTGATACTAAGACCTTATGATTAAAATGACTTCACAAATTCATTAATAATGTATTTTCCACTATAATAAAATATCCAAATTACTAGTGGAGTTTGTTTGATATACAATTACTATATTAGAGTATCATTAATCTTTTATCTTCTATAGTTACTTTAGCAACTTTTCCTATGTCTCATAGTACTCGTCTTATTGGATTCTTAGGAGTCTTCTATGGAAACTTAATACTATAGTAACAAAGTGAAATTGTGGTTTTCTTTAATACCATAAGTCACACAGGTTCTAAGTCTTTACATGATGTATACCCAAGAGTTTCTCTCAAAATCCTAAATGAAGGTAAACATATAGCACGAAAAGTGATGTATCTATATCAAATGAATGGATCTCTTTATTCTATACATAGGATTCCTATTTCTAGAATATATTCAATATAGATGGATGTAACTATGTTTTTTTATTTCCCTACTTTATATTTCTTCAAAGACATTCATCACTAGCCTGTTTTCTTCTCATAAAAATATGTATAATAAAAAGTCGCTCATATTTATGGATGAATTCTATTTTTATGATTTCATATAAAATGAATCAAAATTATTATTTTCTTATTTGAGAGTTAATCTCATCCCAAAAAAATATATCTCCCAGTTATCTATTTCTAATGACTCACAACTATAAAAATTGAATCTTTTAATATCTATTTCTTCCTCTTTGATCTTTAGTACTTCTCAAATGAATGGGCAGTAACAAAAAAATGATTCTTTAATACTTAATTCCTAGTAATTTTTTTAGGTAAAATGAAATAGACATATCAAAAACATTATAACAGAATACACATTTTGGGTTTCGATGTATCATCATGTCATTATTTTTCAATTCAAAATATATACCCAAAATAAAATCAATTTATACTTATATTTTTTAAACTAATACTATATAATATTTGAAAAATTGTTACAGTATATTCATGTTTCTCTTACTCATTATATCTTTTTTGGAAATACTGACATCAAATTTCCAAAAATATATAAAGAACACAATTTTTTTTTGGCTTGGTACGCATTTTCACTACTGGTAACACATTATAGTTCATCTCAATAATCAATTCATGGGAAATTATAGAAAATTAATTATTATATACTCTTAATCATTATAATATATTGAAAAAAATGTATGAATTGATGATTGAGATATCATTGTTTGATGGATCAATAACTATATTATTATGCAAAACATGATAACTCTAATATGTTATTCAAGAAACACATATCGTGGTTCTCCTAAATTAGTATTCCTCAAATCATGTTGGGATCATGTATGATATATGAATAATTTTATTCTGAACTCACAATTATAGCTTCGACATTGATTGATTTGGTTTCATTAGAATTATATTTATCCATAACCATTATTTTCATGAATCTTCGATCATCCCTTAATGTTGATGATGGTAAACTAATTTTTTCATATCATTACAATAACACAAAAACATAATGGTGTTTTTCCTGTTTTTATCATTAAAAAATAGATCATATATATTCCCAAATAATTCATTCTTCATATTTGTTAAATTTATAAGTATATCATTTTCAGAAAAAATATGTAGGGATTTCAACTATGTGAATTTCCATTTTATTTACATAGATTAGTCTATTTGAGCGATTCCCTTATATAGTGATTTAAATATCATAATTTGGATGATATAATTTCTTGATCCAATTCACATACATGAATTTTTACTCACATGTAAGGATCAAAATTTGAATATTTAAAATAATTTTTCTACATCGAGATTTTGTATGTCACTAAAATCCCTAAAATAAAGAATTATGTTCCATAATTTCATTTCCATGTTTGTATATTTATGTAAGAATCTATAGAAATATATGGTGACCTGAGCTATGTGAATTCATCTATACATAAATTCCTAAAAACAAGAATTCATATATTTGGAATAAAAGCATACCTGTTTCTTATATTTCAATCCATTTAAATTGGTCCTCCTCCACTTCAAATTAATTACATAAAAACCCATTATAAAAACCTTCATATCATATCATAACAGCCATAAATGATTGTTATAATGAAGTGAACAAAATTAAACTTTTTTAATACCTTTTAATGGAGTTATATTACTTTAAAATACATAAATTATAGTATTTCATTAAATATATCATCTAGATATGGTGAGAATATTCCTCAATTAGTAAAGAATCAACTCAATTTTCTTCAAAAATTTTCTTGGAGTGTGGAAATAGTAATTTCAACATCCAACTTACTTGTTGATTCTTTGTTGGGTTCTTTATTTTTAGAGAGCTCTCCTCAATTATTTGATCATGACTTATCCATTTTATCCACAACCATATAGGGTTTCCAGTCAGAGGTCGAGAAGCCATCATCTCTTATTTTTAACCTATTGAAGACATATATAATTAAAATTTATAACTTGTATTATTTTTGGATGATTATATTTTATTTCTTGCATTAAATGTCTGTATTTCATCGAATCTATTATTCCAGGGATTCAATGAAGATAAATCTTTATTATTTTTTACCCATAGTGTATGAGAAAAATATATTATTCACTTATTTGAATTTATTACATTGAAACATTAATTTAAAAATATAATAAAATACTTTTAGACTATAATAGATGCAAATAAATCCTTATTCATATTTAGTAATTGGTGGATCCTCCTGCCAACACTACTTAACACAATATTATATACTCCCAACATCAAATCCTCATTGATTTTTTGGGTGTCCCATGATTATAGAAAATGAATTGTGTTAGGGAGGGGGTAAGATAACATATATTATTAACTAGATTTGAAACATCCCCTCAGCCTATGTGCGATTCATTTATATAATCCAGATCACAACCAATTGCAGGTTAGTTAGTCCCAATCATTAATTCATAGGGGAGAACTACACAATAATGGAAATAAAAATATCCCCTTTAGTTATAGTTGAGGGATTATATGTAACACCCGAGACTTTCATGTTATATAAATCATCAAGGGAATCTTTTTCTACACAACACTTGATTGTCTTGCTTTACATGAAATCGTGACCTTCCTCGATAGCTTGCGTCGTATGCAATACCGAGTTTCACTAAACAACGATATGCTATTAAAATATTATTAAAACTAGCCGTTATGAATAGTAATAACCACTTTTTGAAATTTTATAAATTTTATTTTTCAAAATGGACTTCATTTTTGGATTCGGAATATCGAAATTAGCCTAGGGTGAAATTTTGGTATTTTTCTGAAAACTTTCAATTTTTGATGAATAGTGAAACCACTAAGTGGTAGTTAAAAAACTGAATTTTTCATAAAACTGAATTTTACCACTTCTGTGAGTGGAATTTCAAAAATCCAAGAGACACGGTTGATGTCAGTAAGTAAAATGTGGTTCAATGAGATGAAAATAAATTTTTGATGAATAGTAACTTTTTACTTTTTTTTACCACGGTCAAAAGTAGATAGGGTAATTTAGGGTAAATATGATATTATTATTACCCTAACACATGTCCTAATTCTATTGGATAAGTGTAATTCAACCAAAAACAAACTTAGGAATAACATATGACCATTTAGGCCCACTTGGATTAGATTAGGACATTTATTATTAATTTATTTAAAGAAGGGTTAAAATAGTTAAAATCAATGTTTAATAAGTAAATAATTTTTAATATGTAGTTATACATAAGATAAATTCAACTATAAATATTAATTAGAAAGCTAAAAAATATTTCCTACATAATGGTATTTTATTTGTAATTTTTAGACATTAAATAATTTAATTTATTTATGACACAATGATGATGCAGTAATTATCTTATTAATGAAATATTGACATATTTGATGTTATAAACACCAAAATAAATGTAATTTCATACTTTATATAAATCCAACTAATTTTCTAGGTTATTATGACATGTTATTATTGATTTAATTAACTTGGTTAGAATTAATAATTCTGCTATGATTTTCACAAAAATAAATTACTAAATAGTGTCAAAATTGACATAAAATAGTTTTTAAAACAAATATTATATTAGTAATTGTTATTTTATTCCTAAAAATATAAGTTTAGGCCAAATGACTTAGATAAGGTTATATATATTAATAATAAACAACTTGGGGTTCGTTTGTCTGCTTATAGTATGTTTATTAACCTTATAGTATAAGAACACAAGAAGACATGGTAAAAGTAAAATTATTTAACTTAATGTTAAATCTAAATGATAATGTTAAAATAGGAACCTAAACTTGTCTAAATTCTATTGGATGAGATGATTTCGACCTATCCCCACCTTAGCCTCGAAATAAATCAATTTGGAGCTATTTAAAACCGAACGTGACTTTATAATAAAATAATATTTTTAGTTATTCCAAAGGTGCCCGTCTCCTCCCTTATAAAAGGGAACCTCCTCCCTCTCTTCCTCACACCACTTTGAGCCTTCATGCACGGAAAAACCCTACCAATTTTTCCTCTCCACTTCCCTAGAGACATCCTAGAGGTCCTTGTCTTCTTCAAAGACCAATTTTAGTGCCCTAAAAGAAGGTCTCAAAGAAGCACTTCAAAGAAGAGGTAATGTTCGTTACCGATTCTTTCATCTTTATTTCTTCTTCCACTTCTTCTTATTTAGTTGTTTCATTATGAAGTAATAACATCAGTATCACTCATATACTGATATGTTATTATAAGTATGAAACAACCCTATTTCACCATCTATCCATCCTACGGAAAAAGAAATCACCGCGTGTGCGTACGTACGGAATACCATCTCCACGCCGTGGTGTAATCTATTTTCCACCACCACCTTACTTGGATGGGTATAATGGTATAAATAATGACCATATATGACTATTATAATGTTATATTTATTCTGAAATAGTATAAATATACTCCAATACAATTCCACGATCATAGGAACGATATCATCACTCGTGCGTACGTACGGAATACCGTCTCCACGATGTGATGCGACTCCTTCTACATGATATTCATTTCATAATGATTATATAAATGAATTGAATGAATAAATATGATATATATATATTACACTAATACCATTCTGTAAATGAGGTATCTATAACCTAAAGAGAACAATAAGAATTTATTCGTCAAAACACGCATAAGAGCAAAAAGTTATAAACACCCGAATAACAAGTAGGAATGAAATATTACTACTAAGAAGCTAAGAATATGACCATATATGGTATAATAAAAATAAGTATGATTCTGGAATAAGTCAATAACATTATTTAAATCATTATACAGGAGGTTCGGACACTTACAAAGCAAGTCATACCTAAGGTAAGGGAAATATCACAATCTCATTTTTATCCGAGATTGTTTATACTTTGGTATTTACTTGGGTGCATTTTATCATCCACATCCATGTTTCCCCAATATGTAATATTTATATCCTTATAAAATAGTTTATAACCAATTTTACCCTTCTGTGAGTTTTTAGTAAAAGATATGAAAGGAATCTTTTGTCGTTTTTCGTACGAGGTACTTTTTGACTTTTCCGACAAAAGTACGAGAAGAATGTTTTCTTTTAACTTATACGACATGAATGGATTTTTAAAACATTATTTCCAAGAAGCTTCCCTTATAAAATTTCAAGTTTATTTTTAATCAACTTCTTTTAGTTATAATTTTATGACATGTTAAGAAATGAAAAGTGTTTTTGAAGTAGAAAGGATATTTTCCTCAAGAATGGAGTTCAAGTGTTTTATCAAAATTATTTTCCATATAAGATAACAAAGGGTTCTTTTTTTATCCCTATTATTACATTGATTTGATTATGTTGTGATGTAATTATTTTTATGAATTCCTTTATCTTATATGAATTTTTTTATGATGTCATGTTGTTTAAGAATCCCATTTTTATTACATGGGTTATGCTATGATGTATGGTTTATGATTTTGTGGAACACATAAGAATGGTATCATTATGAGATGGGTGGGACCTATATCTCCCTCCAATGCATTGGGTAAAGATTTTATATCTCTTGAGATAGACATGGCTGGAACGGTAGGTCATACCGGTTCAGTGAAATAGGACTGAAACGAGGGTGACTCGGTTTAGAAAGGGACTTTTCCCACTAAGATAGTCTTGGAAATGAGTCTTGACTAACAAGAAATGATTTTCTATGATTATGTGTGTATGAAACAAAGTTTCATGTTTTAAGTTATGATTATTGTGATTACATTTCACTGCCATGATTTATCCCATGTTATGAAATTATGATCTCTTTTGCAGGTTAAGATTTCCAAAAGTTATGTGCTTGTGTATACGATGTGATTTATATTTATTTTATTTACCCTTACTGAGCATTTGAGCTCATCCTTTTGTATGTTTTCTTTCCCCAGGTCAGGAAGAAGGTTATTAAGTAGGATATGCCAAAAAGGGACTCTAGATATGATGAAATAAGTGGGAGGCAAAGTTGTTGCTTTATGAACCAGTTGTTTATGTTTCCCAGTTTCTAAAGAAACTATTCCTATACGGTCCTTTCGTGGTTTTGTTATATGTCGTAATAAGTATGCTTCGATTTTGAATTATTAACAATGTATGTAAAGTATGGGTCGTTATAGTTGGTATCAGAGGAAAGGTATAGTCAACCTTTGGAAACTAGGATGTGAAAGCCTTAGTAAGAACCCTAAGGATAAGTCTAAGCATAGAACACAATATTAGTGTTTTAGAAATGGCCATGAATAACCTAGGATAAGACCTTAAGTGTGAAATTTTATTCTTTATTATGTGGTTTTCCTATTATAATTAGTGTTTCTCACACTATTCTTCTTGGTTTTAGTCAATGGCTGGAACCCGAAGGAATCGTGTTAATGCGGAATGCGACGGGAAATGCAATGATTGTCCCCCTGAGCAACCAAACGTTATGGGAGCTAGAATGAAAAATATTGTAGCCATGCTCACACAAATTTCTCAAGCTATGAATCATGCAGGACTTCCAAACGAGCAAAGGAAGGAGCAACATTCTGTTGAATTCTTCATGAGGCAACGTCCACCTTCTTTCAGCGGGTCTACTAATCCATTAGTTGCTGAACAATGGATTAGTACTACTGAAAAGATATTTTCAGTTGTTCAATTTTCTAAATACGATAAAGTCATCCTAACAGTGTATCGTTTGGAAGGAGATGCTGATCAATGGTGGAATCTTAATAAGAATATGAGGCAAAGGGATAAAATTGAGTCCATGGAATGGGACGAGTTCAAGAACTTATTTTTCAATAAGTACTTCCCTCGTATTCTCCGAACAAAGATGGAGAAAGAGTTTCTTGAACTGAACCAAAAGGATGATGAATCTGTTGGTACCTATGATGAAAATTTTACAAGACTTGCAAGGTACGCTTCTGGTATTATTATCCAACCTGAGAGTAAGATCGATCGATTCTTTAGTGGCTTAAAACCAAGTCTTCAAAGGGAGTTAGCCATAAGGGACTTCAATAGCTACGAGGAAATCGTTCGATGTGCTCTCAAAGTCGAGATGGAGATTGGAGTAACCCATCAGTCATATGGGTTTGATAAGAAGAGGAAAATGGAATTCAAAGGAAAATCTAAAGAGCACACTGAAAAGAAGATGAGCTTTCCCTTATGCTCAAAGTGTGGAAAGAAACATGGAGGGAGTTGTGTTAAAGGGATAAGTAAATGTTTCAAATGTGGAAAGGAAGGTCATTGGGAATTTGAATGCCGTGATGATGGGAAGAAGCTGTCTAATGATGCAAACAAAGGAAGGGATACATAGAATGAACCCACTACACATAAATGTTTCAAGTGCAAGGATATGGGGAATTATGACAATAAATTCTCTAATCCAAGGGTTGATGATGATGGTCGGTTTCAATAAACTCTTAAGGCTAAAGACAAAGGAAAGTCACATGAAATTTCTATCAGCGATGTGGAGTACGAAAACGATGTGGTGAAAGGTACACTTACCATCCACTCTAAAGTAGAAAATGTTTTATTTGATTCTGGATCCACCCAATCTTTTATTTCTGAAGAATTTTCTAAGGGTATCACCATATTACCTAAACAATTAGATGTTGAGTTAGCTGTGACAACACCTAATGGCACAACTGTCACATCAAAAGTTTATAATTATTCTCCAATCAATGTTTGTGGGAAAGTGCTTCCTGCAAATCTTGTGATCCTTCATATAGTGGAATTTGATGTGATTCATGGCATGGATTGGCTTTCTTTATATGGAGCTCATATCAATTGCCAAAGAATGGAAGTCACATTTCATATTCCAGATCAATCTATGATCGTCTATCAATGCAAGGATGAACATAACCTTCCAGTGGAAATTTCATCCATTTTATGGGTATTGATACCACTAAATGGAGGTTATTTATCTCAAATGGTTGGTGAGAAACTCACGATTAAGAATATTCCCATTGTACGGGAGGTTGATGTTGTCTTTCTGGAGGAATTACCAGGTTTTCCACTGAATCGTGAAGTTGAGTTTTCAATAGAACTCGTACCAGGTGCTTTGCCTATTTCAAAGACACCTTATAGAATGGCCCCAATTGAGTTGTAGGAATTGAAGAAGAAACTCCAAGAGAATCTTGATAAGGGATTCATATGCCCTAGTGCATCACCTTGGGGAGCACCTGTTCTATTTTTTAAGAATAAAGATGGATCAATGAGACTCTTCATTGATTATCGAGAACTTAACAAGATCACTATCAAGAACAAATATCCTCTCCTACGCATTGATGACTTATTTGACCAACTACGCGGAGCTCAATACTTTTCCAAGATTGATCTTCGTTCAGGGTATCATCAATTAAGGGTCAAAAGGGAGGATATACCGAAGACGGCTTTCCATACAAGGTATGGACACTATGAATTTATAGTGATTCCATTTGGTCTTACTAATTCCCCTGCTATCTTCATGGATCTAATGAATAGAGTCTCTAGAGACTATCTTGATCAATTTTTGGTAGTCTTTATAGACGATATTCTTGTCTATTCAAAGGGCAAGGAAGAGCATGAAGATCACTTGAGAATTATATTGAAGACCCTGAGAAAGGAGAAGCTTTATGCCAAATTTACCAAGTGTGAATTTTGGCTTCAAAAAGTTTCATTTTTGGGTCACATAATCTCAAAAGAGGGGATATCTGTGGATCCAGCAAAAACAGAGGTTATCGAAAGATGGTCGTGACCAACAACAGTAACTGAGATCCGAAGTTTTCTTGGTTTGGCTGGATATTTTCGACGTTTTGTGAAATTTTTATCACGATTATCTAATCCACTCACCAGGTTGACTCGGAAAGGAGTTAAGTTTGTCTGGATAGAGGAATGTGAAGAGAATTTCAAGGAGTTTAAAAGAAGGTTATCCAGTGCACCTGTGCTCACACTGACTTGTAGTGGAGAAAGGTTTGTGATCTATAGTGATGCATCCAAGAAGGGATTGGGGTGTGTTCTTATGAAAAATGATATGGTGGTAGCTTATGCCTCACGAAAGTTGAAAATCCATGAGCAAAATTACCCAACACATGATTTGGAGTTAGCTGCGGTAATCTTTGCATTAACGATTTGGAGGCATTACCTTTATGGTGAAAGGTGTGATATTTATACTGATCATAAAAGTTTAAAGTATATTTTCACACAAAAGGAGCTGAATATGCGTCAAAGAAGATGGTTGGAGCTGATTAAGGATTATGACTACTCAATCCATTACCACCCTAGGAAAGAAAACAAGGTGGCAGATGCATTAAGTCGATAAGACCATGCCAGTTTATCCATGATGAGGATCACAAAAGATCCAATATTTATGGATTTACAAAGGATGGATCTTGGAATTATAATGAAAGGGGAAAATTCTTATATTTCACAAATGAATGTTCAACCATCTATACATGTGGAGATTAAAGAGGCACAGAAAGAAGATGTCGAGTTACAAAAGAAGATGAGAAATGTTCTTGAATTCAACCTTGATTGTGATGGGATAATAAAGTTCAGGAATCAGGTTTGTGTTCCTACCATCCCCGAATTAAAGAAGGAGTTGCTGGATGAGGCTCATAGTTCATTATTCTCTATTCATCCTGGAAGCACGAAGATGTATAGGGACCTGAAAGAGTACTTCTGGTGGGATGGCATGAAAATAGATGTTCCTGAATATGTCTCTCGATGCTTGGTTTGTCAACAAGTTAAAGCTGAGAGACAGAAGTCTAAGGGGATGTTACAACCATTACCCATACCCGAATTGAAATGGGAAAACATCACTATGGACTTTTTTACAAGACTTCCTAAAAAATCCAAAGGCAATAATGCTATCTGGGTCATAGTTGATCGTCTTACAAAGTCTGCAAACCTCATTGATATTAGAGAGGATTTCTCTCTGGATCAGCTTGCCAGGATATATGTAAAGGAAGTGGTAAGATTGCATGGAGTACCACTTTCTATTATATCTGATCGGGATCCGAGATTTACCTCGAAGTTCTGGTGAAGTCTTTAGCATACTCTGGATACAGAGTTGAGTTTCAGCACTGCTTATCATCCTCAGACAGACGGTCAGTCTGAGAGAACAATTCAAACCCTAGAAGATATGTTGAGAGCTTGCTCTATGGATTTCAAAGGAGGTTGGGATCAACACTTAACTTTGGTGGAATTTTTTTATAATAATAGCTTTCACTCCAGTATTCAGATGGCTCCTTATGAAGCTCTCTATGGAAAGAAATGTAGGACTCCAACTTTCTGGGATGAAGTTGGGGAAAGAAAGCTATTAGGACCTGATCTCGTTGATAAAATGGCAGAAAAGGTCATATCTATTCAACAACACATAAGAGCAGCTCAGAGTCGACAGAAAAGTTATGCCAACAACCGAAGAAAAGACCTAGAGATTGAAGTGGGTGATAAAGTGTTCTTACGAATATCTCCCTGGAAGAGGGCTATGAGATTTGGAAAGAAGGGGAAATTGATCCCTAGATATATCGGTCATTTCGAAATACTGGATCGTGTTGGGAAGGTAGCTTACCGATTGGCGCTTCCACCGAATCTCTCTCAAGTTCAGGATGTGTTCCATGTATCTCTCCTGAGAAAGTACATACCTGATCCTTCACATGTACTCAGCCTAGAAGTTGTATCGCTGGAGCAAGATCTTTCTT
The DNA here is from genome assembly GCA_963277665.1 of Viscum album. Classification (NCBI taxonomy): domain Eukaryota; kingdom Viridiplantae; phylum Streptophyta; class Magnoliopsida; order Santalales; family Viscaceae; genus Viscum; species Viscum album. The sequence goes on along the minus strand of OY728141.1, from coordinate 457,608,278 downwards.
ATGAAGAACAACCGATAGAGATTCAGGATCGTAGCTAAAAAGTCCTACGAAACAAGACCACTCGATTGGTGAAAGTTTTATGGAGGAACCACCAAATAGAAGAAGCTATATGGGAGCTTGAGGATATGATGAGGGAGATGTATCCTCATCTGTTTGTTACAAAGTGACGAATTTCGAGGGCGAAATTCATTTTAAGGGGGGTAGAATGTAACACCCGAGACTTTTATGTTATATAAATCGTCAAAGGAATCTTTTTCTACACAACACTTTCTTGGCTTTCTTTACAAGAAATCGCGACCTTCCTCGATAGCTTGCGTCGTACGCAATACCGAGTTTCACTAAACAACGATATGCTATTAAAATATTATTAAAACTAGCCGTTATGAATAGTAATAACCACTTTTTGAAATTTGATAAATTTTATTTTTCAAAATGGACTTCATTTTTGGATTCAGAATATCAAAATTAGCCTAGGGTGAAATTTTGGTATTTTTCTGAAAACTTTCAATTTTTGATGAATAGTGAAACCACTATGTGGTAGTTAAAAAACTGAATTTTTCATAAAACTTAATTTTACCACTTCTGTGAGTGGAATTTCAAAAATTCAAGAGACATGGTTGATGTCAGTAAGTAAAATGTGGTTCAATGAGATGAAAATAACTTTTTGGTGAATAGTAACTTTTTACTTTTTTTACCACGGTTAAAAGTAAATAGGGTAATTAAGGGTAAAGATGTTATTATTATTACCCTAAAACATGTCCTAATTATATTTGATAAGTGTAATTCGACCAAAAAAAAACTTAGGAATAAAATATGACTATTTAGGCCCACTTGGATTAGATTAGGACATTTATTATTAATTTATTTAAAGAAGGGTTAAAATAGTTAAAATCAATGTTTAATAAGTAAATAATTTTTAATATGGATTTATACATAAGATAAATTCGACTATAAATATTCATTATAAATCTAAAAAAATTGCTACATAATGGTATTTTATTTGTAATTTTTAGACATTAAATAATTTAATTTATTTATGACACAATGATGATGCAATAATTATCTTATTAATGAAATATTGAAATATTTGATGTTATAAACACCAAAATAAATGTAATTTGAGACTTTCTATAAATCCCACTAATTTTATAGGTAAATATGACATGTTAGTATTGATTTAATTTACTTAGTTCGAATTAATAATTCTTCTATGATTTTCACAAAAATCAATTACTAAAGAGTGTCAAAATTGACATAAAATAGTTTTAAAAAAAATATTATATTAGTAATTGTTATTTTATTCCTAAAAATCTAAGGTTCTGCCAAATGACTTAGATAAGGTTATATATATTAATAATAAACAACTTGGGGTTCGTTTTTCTGCTTATAGTAAGTTTATTAACCTTATAGTATAAGAACACAAGAAGACATGGTAAAAGTAAAATTATTTAACTTAATGTTATATCTAAATGATAAGGTTAAAATAGGAACTTAAATTGTCTAAATTATATTGGATGAGAGTATTTCGACCCATCCCCACCTTAGCCTCAAAATAAATCAATTTGGAGCTATTTAAAACCGAACTTGTCTTTATAATAAAATAATATTTTTTGTTATTCCAAAGGTGCCCCTCTCCTCCCTTATAAAAGGGCACCTCCTCCCTCTCTTCCTCACACCACTTTGAGCCTTCAAGCTCGGCCAACCCATGCCACATTATTCTCTCAACTTCCCTAGAGACATCCTATAGGTCCTGGTCTTCTTCAAAGACCAATTTTAGTGCCCCAAAAGAAGGTCTCAAAGAAGTACTTCAAAGAAGAGGTAATGTCCGTTACCGATTCTTTCATCTTTATTTCTTCTTCCACTTCTTCTTCTTCTTTAGTTGTTTCATTATGAATTAATAACATCCATATCACTAATATACTGATATGTTATTATAAGTATGAAACCACCCTATTTCACCATCTATCCATCCTACGGAAAAATAAATCACCGCGCGTGCGTACGTACGGAATACCGTCTCCACGCCATGGTGTAATCTATTTTCCACCACAACCTTACTTGGATGGGTATAATGGTATATATAATGACCATATATGACTATTATAAAGTTATATTGATTCTGAAATAGTATAATATACTTTAATACAATTCCACGATCATAGGAACGATATCATCACTCGTGCGTACGTACGGAATACCGTCTCCACGATGTGATGCGACTCGTTCTACATGATCTTCATTTCATAATGATTATATAAATGAATTGAATGAATGAATATGATATATATATTACACTAATAACATTCTGGAAATGAGTTATCTATAACCTAAAGAGAAGAATAAGAATTTATTCGACAAAACACGCATAAGAACAAAACGTTATAAACACCCGAATAACAAGTAGCAATGAAATATTACTACTAAGAAGCTAAGAATATGACCATATATGATATCAAAAAAATAATTATGATTCTTGAATAAGTCAATAACATTATTTTAATCATTATAAAGGATGTTCGGACACTTACAAAGCAAGTCGGACCTAAGGTAAGGGAAATATCACAATCTCATTTTTATCCGAGATTGTTTATACTTTGGTATTTACTGGGGTGTATTTTATCATCCACATCCATGTTTCCCCAATATGTAATATTTATATCCTTATACAATAGTTTATATCCAATTTTACCCTTCGGTGTGTTTTTAGTAAAAGATATGAAAGGAATATTTTGTCGTTTTTCGTACGAGGTACTTTTTGACTTTTCCAACAAAATTACGAGAAGAATGTTTTCTTTTAACTTATACGACATGAATGGATTTTTAAAACATTATTTCCAAGAAGCTTCCATTACAAAATTTCAATTTTATTTTTAATCAACTTCTTTTAGTTATAATTTTATGACATGTTAAGAAATGAAAAAAAAATTTGAAGTAGAAAGGATATTTTCCTCAAGAATTGAGTTCAAGTGTTTTATCAAAATTATTTTCCATCTAAGATAATAAAGGGTTCTGTTTTTATCCCTATTATTACATTGATTTTATTATGTTGTGATGGAATTATTTTTATGAATTACTTTATCTTATATGAATTGTTTTATGATGTCATGTTGTTTAAGAATCCCATTTTTATTACATGGGTTATGCTATGATGCATGGTTTATGATTTTGTGGAACACATAAGAATGGTATCATTATGAGATGGGTGGGACCTATATATCCCTCCAATGCATTGGGTAAAGATTTTATATCTCATGAGATAGACATGGCTGGAACGGTAGGTTATACCGGTTCAGTGAAACATGACTGAAACGAGGGTGACTCGGTTCAGAAAGGGACTTTTCCCACTAAGATAGTCTTGGAAATGAGTCTTGACTAACAAGAAATGATTCTCTATGATTATGTGTGTATGCCACAAAGTTTCATGTTTTAAGTTATGATTATTGTGATTACATTTCACTGCCATGATTTATCCCATGTTATGAAATTATGATCTCTTTTGCAGGTTAAGATTTCCAAAAGTTATGTGCTTGTGTATACGATGTGATTTATATTTCTTTTGTTTACCCTTACTGAGCATTTGAGCTCACCCTTTTGTATGTTTTCTTTCCCCAGGTCAGGAAGAATGTTATTAAGTAGGATATGCCAAAAAGGGACTCTAGATATGATGAAATAAGTGGGAGGAAAAGTTGATTATTTATGAACGAGTTGTTTATGTTTCCCAGTTTCTAAAGACACTATACCTATATGGTCCTTTCGTGGTTTTGTTATATGTTGTAATAGGTATGCTTCGATTTTGAAGTATTAACAATGTATGTAAAGTATGGGTGGTTATATTATATGCATCCCCAAAAGTGTGATTCCAGTTTATGAATGGGTTAATTCTCTCACTAGTGTAACTATACATTATATTGTCTACTATGGGGATTACACCCTCATGAAATTTCTTTTCCTAGCCATCCCAACAATCTTGAAACGAAATCATGTCAGTAGGAAAGTCTACATAGATTATTAACCACATCTAAAACACCCCCATTGAACATGTTGTACTTGTTTCTATCAAAATAATCAAACCCAAAAATATTATGTTTAGTCCCTATCACTAATCAAAAGTGGAGTGCTAAACAACATTTTGTATAACAAGGGATATGAATTACTATTACATTGGATAGATTTGTGCGGTTTTATTCATAAAAATATACATGGATATATTAAATAGACCATTCAAAAAATTTATATATATTATCAATAATGGATTAAAGATTAAATTATATGATTTTGATAATATTTACAGATAATGAGCTACTATGATGTCATATAGAAATGGAATTTGATGTTGTATATTTATGATTCTATATTGAATGAATCAATATAATGTAGTAATCCAATTATGATTATTATTAATTTTTTACATCATGTAAATCATTTTAATATGTCTATATAAATAGATAAACAATCTACAATATTTTGGATATGATTATTTTTGTTTTTTAGAATGTATCACATTGAGGTAAATAATTTATGAGTTTTTCAGGGTGAATTCTACCTATTATTTATATGAAAAATCAACTATAATAATTATTCACCCATAATAATTATTTTCCTAATAGGATGACTTTCCAATAAGAATGATCCAATAAGAATTATTTTACTCATTCTCATAAAAATCATCTTACCCAAATAAGATCCATTTTTCATGTTTGTATAGATGATTTTCCTCTCTTTATGAATCATCTTAAAGGTACATAATCATAATAATTAGATGTGCAACCATATTCAATATATTAATGACTTATGTAATCATAATTTAATTAGATGAATTTGGAGTAAATTTCATATTAAATAAATTATTGAAAAGATTAATTTGAGTGAAAAATATAAGGAATACTAAAAATAAAAATTCTCAATTGAAAATAATAATAATAACAATATTCCCTAATTTCATATAACAATAGTACCAATGATAATTACATTTTGTATAATTTATAATAATAATTACTAATATGATAAAATATAAATAAATTTATATAAAATAATCATATTATTATTATTATTATTTATTTTACTTTAATAATAATAACAAATACTATGGTTCATATAATTACATAAAATTAGTAAATATTATAAATAGTTATATTACATATAGTTATACAAACTTTTACATATAAAAATATTTAATTTCATATAATATATTATATTAATATATAATTAAAATATAAGACTATAATTAAATAGTATGTTTAGGTGTAGAAGTGATAAGGAAACAACACACACCCCCACTATCTCTATGATGATCGGGTAAACATCCTCCCCAAAGGGATAACCCACATCCATGTTTAACACCTATCCAATACCCATTTCCTTACCAAAATACATAAAAAAGTTTTCATATGAACCCATCAAATATATCTCACAAAAAAGGTTGTCTTTGAGACATATATAAAGAAATAAAGGGATGAGTTATCATCTCAATAATGGAAATAAATAATTGATATATAAATAAGATGTATGTAGTTTCTCATTGTACTTTAAAAAGAAATTATTTGTTCCATGATCCCAAATGTCACATAAAAAAATTATTTGAAAGTTAAATTCCATTTAATTACCACTAATTCTTTGTTTTGAGGGTTTCCCAAGCTTTTATATAAGAATGGGTGAGTTTTCATGAATTTGGCCAAAGTGTGAGCCTAATTCCAGATTTAAAATTAAATTTTTATTCCTTTATAACTACTTCATTTTTCAAAAAATTTCATCCATTAAAATTTCTAATTGTCATCACCTGACCTATTAACACCACCATATTAATTTGGACCATTTAAGAATCCATAATCATGGTGGATATGAGTTTTTATTTAAGGGATTGGGCCTGCCCGAAAGCCCATTTTCTGAATTAAAAATAAATTTTAATTCTTTAATATCTCCTTCAATATTTGCGTTTTTTCGATGATTCCAACTCTCACCCAAGACAACTTACCTAAGGCGAACCCCCATTCCATCCTCCCAAAATTTTGAGCTCAATAGTGTATAGAAAATGGTTGAAACTTCTCTGGATTTCAGAAATTGCCCGAATTTGGAGAGGTAAATTAGTCCTTTCATAACTCCTTCTATTTTTACTCTTTTTCCCCTATTATAGTTCCTATATGATCTATTATTAATTTTCCAAACTTCCCATTAATGGTTGTATGTTTTCAAATTCAGATACTAGTGGATTTTGGGTCGTTTACTTCAAGATTGTTTTAGGTAAGTGTTTCTCTCTTCAATTCCTCCATTCTCCTTATGGTTTCCTCCCTATTTCATGAATTTATAGAATTTCCAGAAGTTAGGATTCGAAAATAGGGTTTTATTTGTTGTATTATTTGTCAAATATTGTGTTCTAGGGCTGGATTTATCTTCCTCGTGGTGCGGTGGTAGTGCGGTTGATGTTTCACATCGTGTTTTGAGGGATTCGACACTTTCGGTAGGTAGTTCCATGTGTAAACAATTATCGATGAGTTATCTTGCTGTATTTATTCATTTTTCATATTCCTAATTTGTTAGGTGTGGTGTGAAAACTGTTTATGATTAATTTGGATAAGTTTTTAATTTTATTGTTGCATTTTAACTTGAAATTGGGTGTTTTTATGTGTAACTCATGGGGTATTATTTGGGTGTATTTTATAACATATGGAATTGGTTTACTAAATATTTTTTGTCCTTAAAATTCTGGTTTGGTAATGTATTAGTGTCATGTGGGCCTAAAAATAGGGTTTTGAATAGGTTTTATGTGTAAAACATTGTTATACTTCTTGAGAGTATTTTATGAAAATGTGTGTTTTCATTTTGATAATTTGTAGTATTATTCAAGGTGATTTTATAAAAATTGAAAGTGGTTTTATAAATATATGTAGGGATTACAATTATGTTTTGGATAGGAATTGGTATGGTTTTTGGTCTTAAATTGAGGTTTTGAAATGAGTTTTGTGTGAAATACATATTTACAATACTTTAGTTCTTTTTATGAAAATTGTAAATGTTTTAGTTGGTTAAACAAAATGGGAAAAGGGTGAATATGTTCTATTTGGTTTGTGTGTTCACCTATTAAGGGGTTTTTAAATGTGAAGTGATGTTTTAAGATGTCAAACATTTTTAGAATGTTTTGTAAATTTCTGAAATGTTTTATTAAATTGTGATGTTGGAACGAAACTTGTTTGTGGGATGTTTCATGTAGTTTTGATGATAAAATGACTTTGAAGGTAAAAAGGGTATTATGTAACAAGTGAGTGGGATATTATGACAGTTTTAATATATTTTAAGGGTTTTATAAAATTGTTTTATGGATTTGTGTAAGTGTTAAAGAAATGTGAAAATTGTTGTCGGCTATTTTGGTGTGAGTCAGATTTCAAAATCAATTTGAATGAAAAGTGGACTTTTGTGACTTGTGTTGTATAAATGTGGTCTGTTTGGTGAATTTATGATATGGAAATGATATTTTCATGTGAAAATTATATTCATTGACTTGTTGAACTTGTTTGAGCACAACGGGAAAACCTGGGTATCTAGGTGGGTGGACGTGTACTAGTAAGCTAGTGAATCCGTGGGGTTTGGCCTCAGTTTTACTTAGCAAGATTGAAACTTACAACTCTAACTAAACTATGATTATGATGATTATTGGGGACCAATAGGTTATGGGTATGTTCCCTACTAGTGGCTCGTGCATGAGAACATATATTTGTGATGGTTACTCTCACCGAGATACGAGGTACCTGGGACCCACAACTAGCTAGTACCTAGGGGTTATTTCCCATTGCTTATGCTCACTAGATATTTGGTGCTTACCATCGGAATATGGTATGAGTAGATGGAAAATTCAGTATCTTTGATATTTATTTTAAAAGTGTTTATTATTTAAATTATCTTACATAAAAACTGTTTTTATTTAATGTTGTATCTTTTAGAAATTGTAACTAGCATTTCATGTTTTTGAAAAATTGCATGCTTTTCGTCTTTAAATGTTTACTACAAGGAATATTTTAGTGGTGGTATCCTACTGGGAATTGTCTCACACCCTACTTAAACCCTTGGGTGTAAGTAGACTTGGTTTTTTTTTGTCTCAGGTTGTGTACAGTTTTTAGTGCCTATAGTCTGGGTTTCTAGCAGGACCGTGGTGGTTTAGTCTGGCGGGGATGGCTTGAGGGAGGTGCCTCTTTCCATGTGGAGGTTCTTGGGTTGTCCTTATTTGGTTTTGTAACATTTTGGTGGTCTTTAAACATAGTTTTAACTTATGTAATTCTGTTTTGAAAATTTGTAAAAGACGATTTTAGTTGAAAAATCCAGATTTATTTTATTGAGTTTGTTTGTTGTTTAATGTTTATAAAATTGGGTAAATCAGTCCCAATTCTCATTATATGATACCCTAGAACTTGTACCATCCCGTGGGGATCAAGAATGCCCTTCGGGCCTTGTCACGAGCTAGTTTTGGGGCCGGGTTTGGTGGCGACCAGATTCATTTTGTGACAAAATGGTATCAAAGGAGGTTCAGGTTAACTCTTTGGGTTATGTTATTTGGGGAAGATTCAGGATAGTATAGAGTTAGGATTTTAGGGACTTGGTATTCTAGTTATGGGTAGTGTTATTGATCAACAAACCTCATTATAGGATTCATGTTTCTAGTGGAATTCAGGATTTATCTAAGTCCTTTGGTTTTCTTGGTTTGATGAAGGTTAGGGGAAATGAAAAGAGAGTTGGGTTAATGGTCTCAGTGAGCTCGTAGGGCCTGGAAATCCATGTAGAGATAGGTATCTTCCCTAGAACACTCTTTTTGATAGTGAATTTATTGGAATATGGTTGCCATATATATGTCCAAGTCACCAACTAACACTAGTTTCCTCTCGCATTGTCTTGTGTTCTTTAGTCATGAAATCTTCAAACTTTGGTTTTAAAGTGACTTGGTTTTAAGAAGCGTAAAGTTTTTTTGAAATTATTTTCGAATAATGACGGAATGGTTTGTTTAATGAAATGGTGGAAATGAATTTTCAGAATTTTTTTAAATGGAAAATGGTGTTCTTACACCTCTTTTGAAAGTAGGAACTATATTGATGTTGGTTTTGGAAAGTGTTTCGAATAGAGTTTTCTAAACAATCAAAGGGTGTTTTAATGGTATGATATGTTTTTTAATTGATGTGAATATCTTGAAAGTGAGTTCTTTTAAAAATGGTTATGTCTTTCTAAATTTTTTTTAAGATGTGAGCTGGTATTTTGATCTCGTGGTTAGCGGTTTTGAGAAAAAAGATTTATTGGTTTACCGTTTTGGTTTTGAAATGTGGAAATATTTTTTTTAACCTTTGGTATTTCCATGAGAAACCACATGAATGGGGTTATATGGGATGATGGATGGTTGATGCCATGACTGGATGAGTTTTTGGGATGGATATGAGGAGGGTGCCCGGTGTGGCACAGAAACATGCATGTGTAAGGCCCATGGGGTACCATTGGTGGATATGCTAGCCGCTGAACCGTTTGTTTTCAAGAAATATTTTTAAATAAAAACATGATTTCTTGATGAATTATTTGGGTTGTCTTATATTATGTGTTTTTGGAAAATGTTGATGTTGTGGGATTTTTTGAGTCCAAGAACCCCTCCTATTTGAACTGTGTTATGGGTTTATGTTTGGTCGGTAAGCTGGGTAGAAGGACCGGTTGGTAGTCTACTCTGAGATATGTTTCTGTACACCTTTATGGTGGTTCCCTTCATGTGTTTGGATCTGGTTTATGGATTTTTTGACCAATGTAATATCTTGGTTGGGTCCTTGGATTCTCTCATTGGATAAGGTATGCCCCCATTAAGGGTTAGTGCATAAATAAAGTTCAACCTCGGATTGTTTCTCCATTGGAAAATCCTCCAGTTGATCAATACAAGGAATCTTTTATCAATCTTTTTTGATTGAGTCTAAAACCATTTTTGTATTTGATTTTTATATCCTCTTATAGCGGGAGAGTTCTCGTGGAAGGTTGATAGAGACCTTAGTTTCTTAAGATTCCTTATTCGTCGAAGCTGGAAGTGGTCTAGGGTTGTTAGTGGGGATGCATGTCTCAATGGTGTCTAAGAGGGACTCTGGTTTCCTCACAGTTTCTTTGAAGCATGAGTTCATGTTAAACCAAAAGTGTGGGAAATATCATCATGATAGGATATTGTGGCCACTTTATAGAATTGTGTGTTGTTTGGGGATGTTGTATAAGGTCTCTCTACAAGCATTGTTTATATCAGTTACAATGGTCATGTTTAGTGATGCCTTATGATGTCCTCTGCTCGACTGACCATAATGGTGAAAGTTGGGAAATCATATGAGAGTATCTATTATGTTGGGAGAATGTATCCCTTGGAAAAACATAAAAATATTCCATTTTAGAGGAAGGTGAGTATTGTTTTTCTTTACTTCTATAGTTTCTCACCCAAACGAACAAGGTGAGATGGGTGTGCATCTTCTAAGCCCTTGTCTCAGTGAAATATCGAGTTAGGGTAAAGTGAGTTTGGAATGTGTTATGTATTGGAAAACTTATTGGGGATTGCATTGTAGTTGTTGGTTTCACCGAAAGAAGAATTCTCATTCATGGTGTTTCCAAATCCTAACTATGAGGCCGAAGATGCTTCAATCATTTGAGCTCTAACCGTAGGTCTCAGATAGAAGTTGTTTCGTAGTCAGGGGAAATCACATGGTTGTTTAAACCCTTGTAAAAAGTCCTATCTTCAATATGAAAGTTAGTAAGTGTTTAAACCCATGGTGTCATCAACTTTATTATGTTGTTAATGTTTGGTGGAAATAGGTTGAGGGCCCTATACCGATGTCATCTTCCAATGTTATTCCCTCCGCCTTTGGTTTTCACTGAGTCTTTGGAGAAAGGTTTGATGTTTGGATTGACTAGTTGAGAAAAAGGTTTTCACTTGGTTAATAGTGACCATGACCCAGAAAACCATGTGGATAGAAGGATCCACACTGTTAGTGCATGTTTTCCCAAATCGTGTGGACTAACCATGTGACCTTCCCAACTCTTCAAATTTTGGGGTCTTTATGTACTGGACCATACAGGTCGGTTAAGATGGTTGGTTCTTATGGTGGGGAGACCTACTATGAGTCTTATATAAGTTCTCTCGTAAAGGTCCAATGGAAGTATACCCATTATACTGGGGAGTCTATTCAGGCCTCCCCTATTAGTGTCCTGATTTTGTCTTGGAAAAAATATAGATTGTCTTATATGGTGGGGAGCCTATTTTTTTTCCCTCGTACCAGTAACTAAGATTTATCCCTGATCATGGATTGGAGGTAGGTAGTCTCATTTGGAGATATCAAGTTACCTATATCTTCCTTGGGTAAACATTGATATTGGAAAGTGCTCAATCGTTTAGTTATAGTAAGGTAAGTGTAACCTTGTTCGATGTTGTTGTTCATTTGGGTGAATTGCTTGAGTCTTGTTCGGATAGTGTTTAAGGAGTTTTATTTTGGGATAAAGGTTAAATGTAATTGATCATTTCAGGAAAGTGGTGTATGTTTTGGTTGTGAGATTAAACCTTCATTAATTGATCATTGGAGGTGTTTTGGCCTTTGGGGGTGAAACCTGACAAGGGAGTACCTCTTGGTTTCTCAGTTGGGTTTGGTTGTTACTTTAGCCTTGATGTGACCTTCTAGGGTAGAAAGTTTTCATGGTGGGGAGAATTGTCACATACATTACTTATTTTCAAGTTAAATTCCATTTAATTTCCATTCATTCTTTGTTTTGAGGGTTTTTCCAAGCTTTTATAGAGGAATGGGTGAGTTTTCATGAATTGGGCCAAACTGTGAGCCCAATTCCAGATTTAAAATTAACTTTTTATTCCCTTATAACTCCTTCATTTTTCAACATTGTTCATCTATTCCAATTTCTAATTGTCATCCCCTGACCTATTAATACCACCATATTAATTTGGACCATTTAGGAATCCATAATCATGGTGGATATGTGTTTTTATTTAAGGAATTGGGCCTGCCTGAAAGCCCATTTCCTACATTAAAAATAAATATTAATTCTTTAATATATCCTTAAATATTTGCGTTTTTTCAATTATTCCAACTCTCACCCGAGCCCACTTACCTAAGTCGTGCCCCCATTCCCTCATCCCACAATTTTGAGCTCAATAGTGTCGCAAAAATGGTCGAAACTTCTCTGGATTTCAGAAATCTCCCAGATTTGGAGAGTTAAATTAATCCTTTCATAACTCCTATTTTTACTCTTTTTTCCCCATTCCAGTTCCTACATGATCTCTTATTCCTTTCCTAACCTATCATGAATGGTTGGATGTTTTCAAATTCAGATAATGGTGGATTTTGGGTTGTTTACTTCAAAGTTGTTTTAGGTAAGTGTTTCTCTCTTCAATTCCTCCATTCTCCTTAAGGTTTCCTCCCTATTTTATGAATTTATAGAATTTCCAGAAGTTAGGGTTCGAACCTAGGGATTGATATGGTGTATTTTTTGTCAAATATTGTGTTCTTGGGCTGGATTTTTCTTCTTTGTGGTGCAGTGATGGTGAAGTTGATGTTTCACACAATGTTTTGAGGGATTCAACACTTTCGGTGGGTGGTTCCATGTGTAAAAAATTATCGATGAGTTATATTGATGTATTTATTCATTTTTCAAATTACTCATTTGTTAGGTGTGGTGTGAAAACTGTTTATGATTAATTTGGATAAGTGTTTAATTTTATAGTTTCATTTTAACTTGAATTTGGGTGTTTTTGTGTGTAACTCATGGGGTATTATTTGGTTGTATTTTTTAACATATGGAATTGGTTTACTAAATATTTTTTGGCCTTCCAATTATGGTTTGGTATTGTATTAGTGTCATATGGGCCGAAAAATAGGGTTTTTGAATAGGTTTTACGTGAAAAACATTATTATACTTCTTGAGATTATTTTATGAAAATGTGTGATTTCATTTGGATCATTTGTTGTATTATTCAAGGTGATTTTATAAAACTTGAAAGTGGTTTTATAAATATCTATAGGGCTTCCAATTATGTTTTGGATAGGAATTGGTATTGTTTTTGGTCATAAATTAGGGTTTTGAAATGAGTTTTGTGTGAAAGACATATTTATAACACTTGGGTTCTTTTTATGAAAATTGTAAATGTTTTAGTTGGTTCAAAAAAGTGGGAAAAGGGTGAATATGTACTATTTGGTATGTGTGTTCACCTATTATGGGGTTTTGAAAGGTGAAGTGATGTTTTAATATGTCAAAAATATTTAGAATGTTTTGTAAATTTCTGAAATGTTTTATTAAATTTTGATGTTGGAGCGAAACTTGTTTATGGGATGTTTGTTGTAGGTTTGATGATAAAATGATTTTTAAGGTAAAAAGGCTATTATGTAACAAGTGGGTGGGATGTTATGATAGTTTTAATATATTTTAATTGTTTTATAAAATTGTTTTATGGATTTGAAGAAGTGTTATAGAAATGTGAATGTTTTTGTGGGCTATTTTGGTGAGAGTCGGATTTCAAAATCAATTTGAATGAAAAGTGGACTTTTGTGACTTGTTTTGTATACAAGTGGGATGTTTGGTAAATTTATGATATGGAAATGATATTTTCATGTGAAAATTATATTAATTGACTTGTTGAACTTGTTTGAGCACAAAGGGAAAACCCAGGTATCTAGGTGGGTGGATGTGTACTAGTAAGCTAGTGAATCCGTGGAGTTTGGCCTCAGTTTCACATAGCAAGATTGATGCTTACAATTATAACTAAACAATGATGATGTTGATGATGATTGGGGACCACTTGGTTATGGGTATGTTCCCTACTAGTGGCTCATGCACAAGAATAGATATTTGTGATGGTTACTCTCACCGAGATACGAGGTACCTGGGACCCACAACTAGCTAGTGCCTAGGGGTTATTTCACATTACTTGTGCTCACTAGATATTTTATGCCTATCATCAGCATACAATATGAGTGGCTAGAAAATTCATTAGTTTTGGTATTTATTTTAAAAGTGTTTATTCTTTAAATTATCCGACATGAAAACTATTTTTATTTAATGTTGCATCTTCTAGAAATTGTAACTAGCATTTCATGTTTTTGAAATCATTCATTCTTTTACTCTATAAATGTCTACCACATGGAATCTTTTAGTGGTCGTATATTACTGGGATTTTGATCACACCCTACTTACACCCTTGGGTGTAAGTAAACTTGGTTAGTTTTGTTGTCGAAGGTTGGGAACAGTTTTTAGTGCCAGTGGTCCAGTTTTCTAGCAGGTCCTTGGTGGTGAAGTCTTCTGAGGATGGCTTGATGGAGGTGCCTCTTGCCATGTGGAGGTTCTTGGGCTGTCCTTATTTGGTTTTGTAACTTTTTAATGGTCTTTAAAAATAGTTTTAACTTATGTAATTCAGTTCTGAAATTGTGTAATAGACGGTTTTAGTTGAAAAATCCAGATTTGATTTATTGAGTTTGTTTGTTGTTTAATGTTTATAAAATCAGGTAAATAGTTCCCAATTCTCATTATATGATACCAAAGAACTTGTGCCAGCCTGTGGGGCTCAGGAATGCCCTTCGGGCCTTGTCACAGGCTGGGTTTGGGGCTGGGTTTGGTGGCGACCAGATTCGGTTTGTGACACCAAAAACATCCAAAGAGGGGGTGATTCATGGTGTTCTCTAATTAAGAAAAATATAATTCAAAATATTTCATAAATTTGATCTTGATATAATGTTAGTATGAAAAAATTCATCTTTCAATTATTACCATATACATCTGAATATAAAGTAAAACATAATGACAAGAATAGTAGTATTTATCTTGGTTTACACATGAGAGATATATATATATGTAGAATAAAATATATTTTATTCCATTGTTCCAATATCCTCAAAAAAAAATATGAATTTATGAATTAGAAAAGTTAAATCAATGAGAAATATAACTACATGTATAATGATTTCATGTTTTAACTCTAGACAACCAAGGAAATATCCTTCACCTTCTTTACCTATATAAGCACAACTTCTAAGATTGTTGTTTTATGTTTATATACTTGCAGTTATAATCTCGATAAATATATTGAAATTGATTTATTATCTATTGGATATCAAGATATATTATGTAAATT
This sequence comes from Viscum album, assembly GCA_963277665.1. NCBI lineage: Eukaryota > Viridiplantae > Streptophyta > Magnoliopsida > Santalales > Viscaceae > Viscum > Viscum album. The sequence continues at coordinate 457,593,166 of OY728141.1, read as the reverse complement.
TCCTCAATTTATCTTCTAAAATATTCAAGAATCATATTTAGATTACTCTAATAAAAAAGTTATTCTTATTTTAACCATAAACATCCTCATTCATAATGGTTTTGATATGATCAATTCCAAGTGAAGAGAGTAAATTCAATTTTTTTATTGTTTATTCACATTCACTTCACCTTACATAGTAAAGAACAAGAATATTACAATTATTTTTTTAGGATAATTTTTTTGTTACATATAGTAGTATCATATTTCTCAAAATATGTTTATGAAAAAAAATTCAACAAATTTTATTCCTTCCCATTGAATGTATCAATGGATCCACATTAATTTATTATTTTTATGAAAAATTTAAATATATTTCTTTGAGTTCCCATTTTTCATTATGAAATAAACTTTATCCTTTATTATAATTGAATATTTTTTAATATAAAAAACACTTTGTAGGGTTTAGTGGAAAACACACAAAAATAACCAAACATTGAATAAAAATTCAAAACACTAAAACCTTATCAAATTAAAAATTATGTAAGAACCATTAAATTTTATTATCATCCAAAATATAGTATACCTAATTTAACTTATTATTTGAAATCAATATGCAATACATCAAACCCAAAATTCAAGTCATAAAAAGAATGTCTACAGTATGACACAACCGTTAAACCTGTCCATCCATTTCAGTATATAAGCTAGAAAATCCATAACATAATATCATAAAAATAGAATAAATTATTGAATTCTATATTGTAAAAACTCAACAAGGTCCAAATAAATCAATAAAAAATCAATAAAAATTTCAATGTAAAAATGAATATCTTTAGGGAGAAAAATCAATATTAAAATCCTTGAACAACTAGAATAGATTATACTCAATTCTATTGGAGGGGAATTATTATTTGAGTTTTTTGTTTTTCTTCCATAAAAATAATTCCATAAATATTTTATAGAGCCTGAATTATGTAGATAAGAATCCCTACATTAATTAAAATGAGTGAGGTATAATCTCACACATAACCTACCAACGAGATATCAAAAATCAAATCCCTCACACATGAGATATCAATCCACCTATATGGGATTGGTAAAAGGTATTCAGAATTCTAGAATTCTTACCTTCATAGTGGGTAATACCCTCATCATCTAAGAGAGATTATTTATCCTTATTATCATTTTATCTATCATGAGACTTTTCAATTAAATTCATATCCGTTAAAACTAATGGGGGGATTAGAACTCTTGCTCTAATTTCTATCCAATAAAATTTAAGGTTATCATGAAGGGAAAATTTACACCTCTTATTGTGAGAGGGAACATTTTAATACTTTAAAATAAAACACACAAAATATTTCCCACATGTAATAGGTGTTATTATAGTCATTGATTCAATCTAAAAAAATCATTGAGAACCTCTTACCCCATCAATAAATTGAATGTTATACAGAAAATTATCATCATTCTGAGAGGAACCCTAGGTAATAATAAGAAACTCTATGAATATATTATAGATAGGATAGAGAGTCACCCAATTACCATATTAGGGAGATTTAATTTAGCTTGTATTCATATTGGGAGACATTTAGACTAATATATACATTTATTTTTATGTAATTAATCAGTTTTGACCACAATTACCACAATAATTTTTTTTCTTATGTCAAAGAATATTGCTTAATATGTGGAAATAAGTATTCATAAAATATTTCTAGATTGGTTTTCGGAATTTATTCTAATGGTCCCACATAATAAATATATAATATATTTAAATATATCATTTCATACAATCCATTTAAATTTATAAATTTAGATTTACATAAATATATATGATTTTCACTATATAAATCTCCCTTGGAAATTGATCTACAATATCTAATTTACTTTCACATGGTTTCTATTCAAACAAAATAGTGTTTCACATATCCAAATAAAACTTATAATCCCTTGGAAGAATTAAAATCATTATTGTTTTCATAAATCTATCAATTAATTACATGATCCCTAATAAACATGATTCAATATTACATTGTATTACTATTAACCTAATAATACATACGTAGTCCGTTAATGAACTTAAACTAAAAAATGAAACTATTCTTATATGGCATCCATTCATCCTACCTATGTATCTATTTAAAAATTGAAACCAATCCAAAATAAAAAGTTGTAACATCAATTCATTTTTCACCAGTCGAAGATCCAAATAAACCATATGTGGAAAGGAAAATATCTATATCTCATTTACATATCCCAATAATAATTCTCGAATCACATACATATCATGAGTCTAGTATTATGTGCCTTTTTAGTTTCATAATTTTAACTTATGAAACATTATATTGTGTCATATCTAGTTCGTTTAACTTCAATAAATATCCTTAATCCTTCTAAAAACACATAATACACTTCATCTAAATATAAAAAAAATAAAAAATAATTATCATCCTCTAATACTTATCTTAACAAAATTAACAAACCATAATAAACTTTTAAAACCTATTATTATCATTTTATTTCATTATATACCACCTAATTTTTCTAAATAAAACTCAATATATCTCTAGGCCAGACAGATGTATTTCCACCCTCAAATTTCATCACAAATAAGATGTTCTTTAAATTGGGAATATATTCGATCCCTGATTTCAATATAATTGTTACTTCAATTTGTTCCTCATTTTATACTTCTCAATGATTATCTATATGAAACCTCTATTTATATTAAATAAAAAATATTCAGTTTGATAATAAATTATTCTATAATAATTCCATAAATAAAATTAAAATTAATTGAGAAAACATTGAACACACTAAATTTATTTGAAACAATATCCCCATTAAATTTTATTATCAATTATTTTATTAATATATCTTAGTTATTCAATTCATTCATATAGTCTGTTCTTTCACCAAACTAATTTTCTTTTCAATTGTTTCTACACTCATTGTTAAAAATCATGTAATTTTATATAATGTAAATGTATTTCCATGACATATCTATGTTCAGTCTATGAATTTTTAATTATATTTATGGAGTAACTGAACTCCCCTTGCACACAAAAATCGTGGTTCCAATTTATATCCACATTTAATAATATCCAATGATAAAATATATACTATTTCTCTTGACCATATGTTTTTGGAATAAAAAATATTCTCCATTATCCACACATGATAGCAATTATAAAATAATTATTTAATTATATGAGAATATAATCTCTCATGAATGTAATAATTCATTGTTATTTGATATTCAATAGTCTATACTAATATTTTATTAAAATAATGAATAACAAACAGTCAAAATAAATAATTATAATTTTAAAAGAAAAAACATAAATATATAAATCCCACCACAATTATTTTTGTAGAGGAATGTTTTTTATTTTGTATATAATTCCTAATTAATAGATTATATGTAACATATTTTTATCTCATTGACTAATATTTAAATATCTATCCATATGTCCAATGTATTCAAAAATAAAAAATCTATTTATTAATTTAAACATTATGTTCTAATTTCTTCGTTTAGAGGACTTAGTGAACTTTATTACTTTTTATAATAGTATAGTTTCCATGATTATAAACATGGTGCATACTATTCCTCTTTAAAATTATCACATTATTTTAATTTAACATTGAGAATTAATTTCACCATATTTATAAAACATTTTTTGTTATTAATATAATTCCATATTTGTTATTTTTTATCGTCCACTAGTTTAAGTCTCCATATCAAAATATTCATTTCATTAAAGATACCTTATTCTATATTTCACATTTTCTTATCCTATAAAATCTTTCAATATCACCATTTCAAATGGTTTTAATCACCTATAATTGATAACATGTTTCAAAAATAGATTTTATTATTTTAATTATCAATTTTTTTAGAAAAATAATTTCAAAATAATCCTTCTTTACTATCACCAATTTAACTTACTATGAATGTTCTTGTATATCCAATAAATAATTATGATACAACATTATAGATTAATTCCATGAAATGAGTCCTATAAACCTTATATCCCCCTTAAATAAAATTTTATTTTTATATGATAATTTGAAAATAATATTTTAATCATTATTTATTATAATTTGTATATCATTCACATAATTTATATAGGGCTATAAATCCTCTTAATTATTGCATCAATTTCTTATCGATTGTTTAATTTATATTATTTTATCTTCCAATTTATCCAAGTAATAATTATCTATAATAGAGTGAAAATATTAATTTTTTTTCATCATACTTATATAGATAAATAAAATTCATTTTAATCAAGAAAATAAAATTCATTTACATCATAATGATTACTAAAAATTCATTGTAAAGTTCATTTTCTTGTTTTTATACATCATACCCTTTTTTGGAGGCATTTTTATTATATATGTTTAATTAATCATTTCTATAGAGTGTATCAATATAACATAATAACATGGGTTTTAAAATAAAAATTATTTAATATATTTAATATCTGTAAACTTTTTGTAAAATGAATAATTTTCATAAAAATCTATTTTTTCAAGTAATACTTTAGATTATCTTAGGCTTCTCTATAAAACACTCTTTTCATGGATATATAATATTTTTAATGATATATAAATTCTATAATATCATATGAAAACCCTGTTATAAAAAAATATCATTAAATTTCACACTTCAGAGTGTGATAATAAAAAATATGACTATTCAAATTGAAATATATATATAGATAACATTTAGAAAACATATATGATATGATAAAATCCATAGAATAAATTTATAATATGATACAATATTTTTGTTTTATATGGGACTACACAAGTCTCCAAAGTACAAGTCAAAAAATGTATGTTGAAATAGCTCTCTTATGAAAGGAAAACATGTGGGTGGCTACTTCAAGATTTCCTTAAATTTAATGGAATACACTATAATGTCACCATTGATAATGGACATATAATAAATTTGAAAATGGTGAAATATAATTGGAGAATGGAATATAAATTTGGAATATTATAATAACTCTTCTCTTATATAATAATATATTAGAAAAATAACTGAAGATGTCTTCCATGACTTCCTAGCATAGTCTTAATATATAAAATATAATGAGATAAAAGATTTAACCAATGCATTGGAGGATTATACAGTTATACCCACATGTACCACATTATTATTTTATTTAGAATGTATGATCCATAATGAAACATTATAATTAAGGTGAGGAATTACCAATCATATATCATATAATGATTAACCCGTGAAAAAAGTACATGTTACAAGACAATTTCATACGATATCCCAATACATTAAATCAATAAATGTAAATAGTGAATAACGCATAAATTCCCATAACTTGGGTAAAATATCATAAGTGAATATTTTTATTATTTATTAAAAAAATATTATATATAAAGAATAACATTCATAAAGAGGAATCGAAATAATTTTTATAAAACAAAGAATTATTTCTTCAATAATTTCCATAACATGAAAAGTAAACACATACAAGGACATGATAAAACAAGGACTTCTAAATAAAATAAAATGTAAAAAATAAATGAATATAGTATATTTTTGAAATATTCATTATAAAAACTCTCAAATAATATATATATATATATATATATATTAATCTAATAAATTCTGATAAAGAACATGAAATATAATGTGGTGTTAGCTATAGTTAAATTAGAAAAATACCAGGCTCAAATAGAACCGCAATATGGTTGTTTTTTAAATGTATAATTCCTTATATAAATTACATTATGTATATTTTTAGTACATTAAAAATAAAAATTTTAATTTTGTAAATATGGGTGGAAAATAAATAATTAAAATTTAAAAGGAATTGAATGGTGGTCTCAAAAGCCATTCAATAACCTAGAGACTATCTCTGAGTATTCGATGGATAATCTACTTTTATTATCATGGTAGTTTGACCACTCTGCTGAAGACAACCATGAACTCAGTACATAGTGAGACCTAGGGTCATCAGTTTGCGTCCACTGAGTACCCAATGATATTAATGTTGATTTTTAAATGGGAATACCCATATTTTTATTAGACCAACCCATTCTTATTTTTTCCAAATGGGAATGTTTGGAAGGCTATTTTGCTAGATTTTACCTTTGGGCCATCTATTTTATTCTCTTTTTATTCTAATTTTATTTTAGGATTAATAAAAGGTGATTAATTGTTTATTTAGGCGATGTTTCCTCCTTATCCATTATTTGAGCTTTATTTCCACTCTTATATGATTTGGTGTGTCATGGGTTGGGATTTGAGATGGGATTAAAAAATCAAATAGTGAATCCATATTCTAAAAATATGGATTTACTAATTTTTCCTTGTAGTGGATTGAGAAGAATGAATAAATTTAGTTACTCAACATTTCAATAGAGTTAAATCATTGGATTAGTTAATTTATCAGTGTATTTTTTTTGGATAAATTAATTAATGAATTGAAGTAGGTATTTTTTTTATTTCCATCGTGGGAAGTCTTAGTGGATTTCAAAGTCTGTTATCATTTGATTTTATAGATATATTGGTATTTATAACTACTTAACATCTATATAAGGAATATAAAGATTATTGTTAATTGTTAGATTTGATTATAATTTAATTATAATTATGTTAATTATATTTTTGAGGATATGGGATCTCATTGATGTGTATTTTGATTGAGTTGTCTTGGATACGGGGAGTGAATATTATATAAAATTAGAAACTCCATATGATGATATAAAAAATCTTTATTATTTACTAAATTTTCATATAATTTCATATATTGTGTGTAGTGAAAGATAAGATAATATGGTATAACTAATTTGATTAAGAGGTGATGGGATTTACATGGATATAGAAATTAGGTGTGACCCATTATGGTCTTGGGGGAGGCCCAACACACATTCTCATGTAAATTGAGTTTGTCAATGAATTTATTTAGGTGTTAAACTTGGGGTAAATGGTTTAGGAACCCATGGAGGGTATCCAAAATTGGGTCATATATTGAGTGACCATGTTATATCTTGTGTATTGATATGATATAATCCATATAGAGGAAGGATATATATACATTTTGAGAGACATGTTCACTCAGGAATTGATACTAGAAATGGGTTTACTAGGAGTGGTGATTTATAAGATAGAATGAGAATACTCACATGAGGCCTTTGGGGGGACATGTACACATGTAGAGGAATGTCAACCATGTCATGATTGGGTGGTTAACCACTCTGTAATAACATTATATTGAGGGTTTATGGATGGTATGGGTATGTAATGAAACTTATCGACTATGTCACTATCTACCAGGTGAATCATGATATGGATATAGATAAATTGAATAGTCTATGAAATGACAATGTAGAAATATAAAATATATCTACTTATGAAAGAGTATCATTTTGTGTAATATCTAAAAATAACATCCATGGACCTTAGGCATCAGATATACATGTAATTTCAAAGTAGAATTCATCATTAAATAGATGATTTGAAATAGTGATGAGAAGATCCTTGGATAGTCGATCCTTATCAAGTGTATTAGTTTTTATAACTCATTTAATGCATATATTGATGATATAAATGAGAGAGTAGATAGAGACTTTAGGGAATATTAATCAGAAGGTGTGATGTTTTATTAACTGAGGGCGTGGATGTGGGTGGTGTGTTTCCCCAAGATTTAATTTAATATATTTAAATTTATATTTACAATTTAATAACCAATTCATTACTTGATGATTCAGATATGATTATTACTATTATTAGAATGATTTTATCATGTAATACAAGGTTATTCCCACTCATACTAATAATTATAATTTCTATTATATTTTAATAATATTCTAAAGACAATGTCAAATATGGGTGAAATAATAACCTTTTATTATATTAACTATTACTAGGATGTGTTCTCTTCCATCAGGTGACCTAAGAAGCCATTGAAATATTTTGTTCTCCTCCAACATATGACTTAATAGATGATTAACATGTTTTGTTCTATTACAATATGTGACCTAAGAAACTATTTTAAGGAAAGTTTCACAACCATATACTAATAAGATAGAATATATCTATTTTGGATGTATTTCTTTCACTTTATTCCATTTATCATATCTTAGTTAGTTTCACCAAAAACCAATGATTCCATAGAACACTTCAATGTTGGGTTCACTACCAACCTATGATTGTAATATGTTTACAACTATAAATTGAGTATATATTTCAAAAATTTCAAATGGGATAATCCAATATATTTATGAAAAAAGAATATTCATGCCACCTATTATATGGGAATAACCATTGCACATAAAATAATGAGTTGAAATGTGTATGATATTGATTTATAGTTTCTTCTTAAAACCATGATGAAATGATATTAAATACGTGATGAATATTTATACTTGTACTCCTTATTGTACTTTTATTAAATTTGATGTGACTAGTTAATATTAAAAAACTTTTTATTAATTTTAAAATTTGAGTAGAAAAATATTATAAGAAAATTGAGAACTATTTTTAATGTTATTGGATGTGTTGTAGAATTATTATGGATTTCAAGTAATATGAAAAATGTTATGATGGTACACTGGTCTTTAATGTTTCAAAATACCATGGTTATAATAGTGATAAACTATAGTTAAAGAAGAAATTATTTTCATGTTAAATAATTGAGATGAAAATGTATATAAATAATTATAGTTGAATAATTCCTCAAAATATTCTTGTTATCTCTTTATAAGGTACGAATTTGGAAATATTTAGCGTTTATAAGAGTTTATAAGTTATTTTCAATTGTTTTACTATAAAACATGAACATCATAAGGTATAATTGAGTTTGTAAGGAACATGGAATGAAATTAATGTGGTAGAAATAATATATTCATCTGTACAATGAACTAGGATTAACATACATGGGTATTACATCATTTTAGATGAATATTTCGGAAATTAAAAATGTATATTTTAGAGGACAATAATAGTTTATTGTCTTTGGGAACATCAAAATATAATCATCTACATTGGTGAAAAATCAACATCATCTCCCACAAATATCTTCCCCTTTATTTATCTATCTTAAAAAAATTAATAATAACCTAGGAAAATGAATCATAAGAATGGGGTGGGATCAGATTCCTAATAAGGTTAAAATAGGGTGATATTTAATAATAACAAGCGCATAAGGGTTTAAGCCCCAAATCATATCATTTGAATATAATAACCTGTATATTAATGATCATAAACATGAATCATGGAATAAATATTGGTAGTTCATGAGACATGAGCTATAATGAAATAAATGAACATGCATCCTAAAAGAATAATAATGGGATAAGATATAAAATTATTGTTTAAACATAATATTATAAATTTGTGATCATGTTTAAATATAAATAAGATCACACATTAGGTTTATGGAATGAAATATCTCCCTCACATAAACTTATTGACAAGTCACCAGGTCCACACATTGAATTTTTGAACATGTAATCAGGTTCATGGATAACATTGTTAAAATGTAATGAGGTTCACACAAATAATTTTGAACATATAACAAGTTTCACACATAAAATTTTGATCATTTAATTTGGTTCACACCTAGAATTATTTATATGAATCCATATCCACATAAATAAATTTGAAAATGTCATCAGGTAAATGAATAACAATATGAACACGTAATCAAGTTCATGAATAAACATATTTACATGCATCATGTTCCACTAATAACTTTGTGTACATTTAAGAATGTTCACACATAACATATATAATAACGACTAATCTATATTTAACCAATTCATTATAGGGGGATTATTGTCCCGTCTGTTATATAATGGAATCATACATGCATATACTACAAGAAAAGAAAACATTCATCATTTCATGACCCAAAAAATATATCGGTTCTAGAAATATCATATCATATCCTATGAAATGAAATGGCTATTATAAAAATTTCATCATATCATAAACAATGGAAGATATACTTATTACATAATCATTTCATCAAATAATAACCCAAGAAATGAGGTGGGTTTCATAATCATATATTATGTGAATCATGAACATGTGTCATAAAAAACATACCATATTAAATGTAAACCATTCAAATATATAATAAGAATATTTTCCCTAGATCATATCCATATTACATATTTAACCATTTTAATGGATTTCATCATTGACAGAGAGGGATTTTGAAAGATCACTTATTACAAAACATTCTTAACAGACTTTAACATTGCATTATTTTTTATGAACACATAATATATTATACTAATAGATTCCCAAAGAACCTATTTGGTTAGTGATTTTGGAAACATATAAACATAAACACTAGTACATAAGTGAGCCACATTATCTCCCATTAGGTTCATCATGATAAGAAAACATCTCACATACATTATACATAACACAAATAAGCATACCCTTGGGAAGGAAACATAAAAATGGGAAATCTTAGATGCTTAGTTAGGGAAATAAATGAGATACATAAGAATAATATTGAACACAAGGGAACAAGAACATGATAATATCATTATAATACAATACATTATATATCAAATATGATATACACGTTTCATGGAATAAATATTTGCAGTTTAGAAGACATGAATCATCAGAAAATCATGATAATAATCCATGAAATCATAACTAATTAATAACACATATAATTTTTTAAATACACTTAAGAATATAAAATATTTTTCAAGGATACCAACCTGAACTTTATATCATTTTAGTCTTGGGAAAAAACCCATTTACCTATTCTTGTCTTAGGCTAACAACCTGTGTACACTTTTATTTTTGGGTTTGGGCTATGAATCATGTAACCTATTATTTCATGGATTGGGATATAACCTATGTAAACTCTTACTTTTAGTCTTGGGATGAATCTTTTGTGTCCTCTAGTATTAAGGATTTGGATAAAACTCATGTACTCTTTGAGCTTATATAACACATATCATTACCCAATGCTTTGGAGGGAGATATAGATCTCAACCATCATATAATAAAATCACACATACATGTTCCACAAGATAAAAAAACATGTATTACATCATGTCCCAAAACATGATATGGATTTTATAAAAATAATATCACAATATAGGATATGAAATGTGTAAAATAAATATTTATTTATAAATAACATATTGAAAATATATTGGTTTCATAATCATTTCCTCTATAAATTACCCATGAATTGAAAAATGTTTCATAAGAATTTTTCATGGTATAACACCTTAAAATGATCATATTTAATGAATCTAATTAAAAAAACAAATACCAGTTGGAGAAAAAATATGAATTTTATCCTTGGATCAAATCCATTTTAAGGATGTAACTATAAACAAGGATATCATCTTAGATGGATAATGATTCTGAATTTTTACATGGAACTTAACTTTTCATTTAAAACCACTTTTGAAAAAAAATAACATTTCAAAAATTCATTTTCTTTGAAAAATAATTGAAAACATAAAAAGTAGTCAGGAAAAAATATTTTCAATCATTTCTTGAGGAAAATTTCATTTATTATTGAAAAAATTATTTTTTAAACATAAAACATTTTATAAACCCTAATCATTAAAAATATCCTTGAAAATAGATAAACATGCTTGAAAGCAGTTTGAAACCATTTTATTTGAAAATACTTTAACAACATATAATGTAATATTTGAAATTATTTATGTACTTTTTTTAATACAAACATTTGAATACTTACAATGGAATCTTTGAAAAAATTTAATATAGGTTTAAACGTAAAATTATTTATGCAAACTTTATATCATTGAAAAAAATTTAAAATCCCAAAATATAAATAATATGTTAAAAAAAATTATTAAAAAATAACAATATATATATAAAAAGTATGCACCAAGAAAATTATGTACCTGACTTTGGGTAAGTCCTTACATTCCGATCATTCCTTTTATGCATTAAAAGATCAGAAAAGTGCATTGCTCAGAAAATGACAGTAATATTATTTTGATTTAAAAAAAATTATGAAAGAGATAAAAATTTAGATTAAACATAATAGGATGATATTAAAACATTTTTTAAATCTCTTTTAGAGACCACAAATTTTAAATGAACATAGATTTATGATTGAAACGAGAAATGAAGTCTTATTTCCTAAAAATAGTTTTACCATTATATTATGTAAAAAAGAGTGGAAAATGATACATCTAATTTTATATAATACTAATTACTAAAGGATAAGAAATTTGGTTATATATATTAATATATGGATCATAAAATTTCTTGAATGGAACTATAATCCTAAATAATCTTGATAAATAGAGATATCACAGTTGTACACCATCACCATTATGGTAACAGTGAATAATATTATAATGGAAAGAATAAAATTAAATGAAGCATAAAATATCATTAAAATTTGTATACTCATAATATAACATGAAAAATTAATTGTATACAAAACATAGAAAAATATAGTTGCATAGCATGGAATGTGTCTCAAAGATGGAAAATTGAGACAATATTACTTTATAGATTTTGTAACTATTGAAACATAAACCCAATGAAAGAAAGATCCTAAAATAGATATTCCAATTCACACAAAATTATATACATGAATAATATATTACATACATATGCATTATATGGACCACACAGAAGAAATTATTGGTGAAAAAGCATGTATCTCAAGGAAATAAATAGTTAGATGAAATTATCTTACTTTAAGTCTAAACTTTCATTATACACATTAAATCCTCCCTTATAAATAATATATGTTTACAATAAATCCACTAAATAACCATATTATTATATCCAAAACAATAAATTATTTTTTAACGAAATTATGTTGCCTTTTATTGAAAACTACATCTTAATGTTATGTTTCATGTATTATTTTCATTGTTTTCCGTATATGTTTTGGATTTTTATTCTTGATTCTCTTACAAATATCAGGATTTACTTACTTGCATAATTTACATAATGATATAAATAACATATATATTCAGTATATATTTATTAATAATAATATATATAATATAGAAAAATGAAATGGAATACACTGTTCATCGAGACTGTAGGTCGTACTTACACACGAACTTTAGTTCCATTTTATTGTCATGTTGATTGAATGAAAGTAAATAACATATATGAAAATATATAATATCATTAATTTATCATTATTATGTAATATATATAATATAATTTAACTAATCCCACCCTTTAACACATTCCATGTAGAGTGTCAATGAACCAACTTGCTTTATGGAGTCGGTAGTCCACAGGTCCGAAAACGAAAATATCATATCTACACAGAATGGAATGAATGAAATAATGTTTATATATTAATTAAATAATATTTCTATATATATAATAATATAATGACCTAATAATATATTTTCTATCATAATTACTACCCATTAATGGTGGAAAAGGAAAAAAACAAACAACATTGATTCTTGAGGTGGTAGTTCTCCGTACACAAGAACAAAAAGTTCATTACTAATTAGATGTAAGTGTGTATATCTATATTTACAACCCTTAAAAGTTTCTCAGTATATTTATGAGTTATATTTTATTAAATTATAATTTAATATAAATAATTGAGATTGTTTAGAATAAAGATAATACAAAGGAGCTTGAGAAAGGATGTTACCTATTCTTTGGGTAACTCCTTTTGGTTTTCCCTAAAGGGATTAATTTCATTGATTTATAAACAAATATAATATTCTAGGATTAATAGAGGGATTTTTATATCTTTAAATGAAAATTTTTGGAGATCCAATGAGCCTGATCAGTGTGAATACATGGGAGGGGTGACTTCCTTTTTATAGAAGAGGAAGTGTGGCATTTTTTGTAAATATTTTATAAGGGAATTCCAACCACAATTTTCCAATTTCATGTTTCACAAATAATGAAAAAAATTAGATAAAAAATTAGGATAAAGTATAAATATGGATATAAAATTTCTTTTGGAGTATATTATAGGACATTGTGGCACTTATGAATTGGGCTTAGTCATTTGTTAAGACAATTTTTTTTCATAATCGATGTGATTACTTTTAATCACATTAAATAATATTTATTGAGAAAAATTAAGTTGAACTTATTATTAATGATAAATTATGATTATTTAAAATTTGGAATTTATTTTTCTCATATCTAATAACATAAGTGGTAGAAAGTAATTAAATTTTAATATCGTAAACGGGACAACAAAACGATGTCTTAAATTAAAAATATTCCAAAAGAAGAAATTTTTTATATCCATTTTCAATATTATATTGATTACAATTACCTAAATTGGATTAATTGATGTAGAATTGATATAATTAAACTATTTAAAAAAGAAAATATAATTTAACTATTTAAATTAATTAGATGAAAAATAATTGTTGAATTATAATTCAATGTTAATTAATATTCATTAAAAATTGATGGTTCCTAGAAAAATCCTAGAAATTCACCTCAATAAAATTTTTATGTTCATCTTTAAAAAATTAAATTTATTTATTCAAATAAAAATTTCAAATGATTCAAATATCATTTTTGAAATAGATTTTTTATTAAAATGATTTAAAATTACCTTTTTTTAAAAATGCATCTTTTTATTCATAAAATTTTATTTATACTTACCTTATACCAAACAAATTGACTGGATGAGTATTTTTTTTAAAATATAATATGTAAAAATTATTGAAAAAAGTATTCAACAGTGGTCTGTTTTATTTATTGAGAATAAAATTGTGTTTGTTCAAGGAAAAATATTTTTCTTAAAAAGGTAATTTCTTTATTTTAAAATGGATCAAACCATCACATAAAAAAATGAGAGACAAAGGATTAATTTTATATACATGTGTAAATAATATTTTTATAGTTTAGTTAATCTCAACTGTACCATCCATTCCAATGACTATGTGGTTTCTATAATAAAATTATAACAATTATACTAATAATATATTGTATTTCAGTAAACACTCATCCTTGTTTGTATAAAATCAAAATGAATGGATTCATTTTTGTGTGTAATAAAAGATAAAAAGGTTTTGATTATACCACATTATAATCTATGTGTTTTGTTTAGTTCATGATCAAAATTGTGTTACATATAACACAAGAAAATCATAATTCTTTAATATAAGAAAACATTCAGTGTTGTGTGAGGTGAAAAATTTAAATATGATTAAAATAATTTGAAAAAAAAACTCAAAAAGTCTCATGGAGATACATTATAACACCCTTAAAATTAATTTTTCCCTTAATGTATTATTATGTTATTAATGTTTTAATACATGAAAGCTCCATTTATAGAAAGCTACATTGTAAAAATGTAAACTAAAACATCCTTTAAAAATTGAATGTTGGAAACATGAATGTTACCCAAAGTAACTCTTGACTCTGTTTTCACATGCAATAAAATTGGTGGAAAAATAAAACATATTCATGGATGAGGAATATAACCATCATGATTTTATTGATAGTGATAGAGAAAAAGTTCATGAGAAAGTAAAAAATCACAAGTCCATTAATCTATGTTGATCTAAGGAGACATTTTATTGAATGAAAAAACTAATTACATAACATTTTCAGTTTCAATATCCTTTCCCAATAGTTGAATAATTTTAATGGGAATATATAATTACTTGATTCAGTAATATATTTCCCTTTTTTGGGCCTTGATCAATTTTATCATCACCTCTTTCTCTAAAATTTAATGTGAAGTTTTAATTCCTCAAGCAATGAAATATCATGAGGACTGTTAATAAAATGATAATTCATTCCATCTATCCTAATCATAACAAAAGGGTTAGGATGGGTTGTCAAATATTCATGAATATTTATATTTATAGATAAAACATCAATCTTTTAAACATCATACTAAGTATAACATAAACCATTCCATAAATGGTCATCCTTGTAACCCTTCTAAAAGATGAAAATACAAAAAAAATGATATAAAATTTATCAACATAACATTAATCAACCATATATTAAAATTCATCTCTTGTTGTTCACATTCAAAAAAAAATTAATTCACTCATTCTATATTCTCCGGAAACATTGAAATAACATGAATTATGATAAATATTTTTGGGAAAATGAATTTCTTCTTTATTCCAATGATTAATAGATATAATACTTACAACTATTAAGTTGTAATCTTTATCAATGATAACATAAAACAAATTTTCCAAAAATCCTTAATTTTTTCTATGGGCATGAATATTATCCAATTTAATTTATCCGTATCATAATATCTTTATCAATATAGAATATCAATTTCTAATACTCAATAACATGTTAGGGGTTACCTTCCTATTAACAAAAATAATCTTTATATTAAAATATAATTCTATATAATGGACACAATTGAAAATTTAATTTTGAATACTTTATTAAAAACGTAATCTATAAATACTTTTATATTTTTTGATTCATATAACATAATATTTTAATTAAAAAAATATACTTCATTTGTTAAACGTTATTCCTATACTATTAATCAATATTTATAATCTTATTCCTTAATTAACCATTCCTAGAATTGAAAATATGAATCATGTATTTATGTTACTCAACATCAATATAATCATGTTTTTTATGAATAATGTAAATAATATTTGGAAGAACATCCCATTTATTTTACATGTCATTCACAATCTCTTTATCTTCAGCTGTATAACCAATAGTAGTAAAACCTTCCTAATTCTCTTCATGATATCCTCACTTATAAAATATATTTTCATAATTCTAATATTTCTAAATATGAAACATTAGATGTTAACAATGTTCCTACTAGTCCCAATCATTGACTAAAACAAAAAATCATTGTGCGAGAAACATTTATCATATTAGAAACCACATTAAGAATAAAAATCAAATATAATATTTCTAAATAATGACACAAACTTCATTAACTTATTTAATTATTGTTTCATCCTAGGTAGTTCATATAAAAAATATTCTTAAATCCTTTATATCGGTTTGTAAAGATTTCATGGGTTCCCGATGCTTGTCCCCTAGTAGTGTTAAAATAGGTTAGGCTTGAGTCAGGCCCAATGCAACTTTTTGAAACTGTTACCCCTATGTATATCTGTGGTAGATCCATCTTATATTATCCAAACATGGATTTCTCCATAAGAAACCATTCACTTTGTCCTTTTCAAAACTATTAAGAACTTTTCCTATACTTTTTCTCAAACTTAGACTTATTTATATAGACATCCTTCAATATATCCTTAGAAATATCAATATGGATATCAAAAAGGTTTTCTCATCTATATTTCCAATGGTTTAATACACATTCACTATGATACTAACCATGTCTATTGATGATTAATGTAAATTAAATTTAGGTTATTTTTTCAAAATATTTACTACATTATAAAAACAGTCATCCAAAGTCTTTATTAGGGTAGTTCCTCTAGAAAAAGGGGTCATAAACAATGGTACATAACTAACACACATTATCTCATAATAGGTTTATCATTACATGAATCCTTCTTAAACATATCTTAAATAATAAAAAACATCATAATCTGGGTAAATAAAACATAAAAATTCAGGATCTCAGATGCTCAGTGAGGTAATCAATAGAGATACATAATAATAATACTAATCATAAGGGTAAGAGAACATTAGAATAACATTAGAACATTGTACCATCCATATCAAAGGTCACATACATTTGGAATGGAATAAATATTGGGGGTTCGTAATATATGATTAATAATGGAATCCTGGGAATATTACATGAAAGAAAAACTAAGGAGTAATACATAGAATTTGTGGAATACACATAAGCATAGAAAATATTATGTCAAGGATACCTAAAAAGACCTTTATAACATGTTAGTCTTGGGATACAACCCATGTAACAGCTACAGGATTGGTGTAAGAAACATTTTACCATCTTATTTTCATGACCGAAAAATAATTTGTGTACCATATATGTTTTTTTGGATTGGGATACTTCCAGCGTACCATATAGTTTTTTGGGATTGTGCTACAACCCATGTACCCTCCTTTTTTTGGATCTGGGTGACAACCCATGAACCCTATGATATCATTTTTTCACTTATAATTACTCAATTCATTAGATACAAATATATGTCCCACCCATCACATAATAAAATCATACAAACATATGCCTCAAAATAATAAAATAAGAATCATTTAATGACACCTAAAAATACATTGGTTTTATAAACACCATATCAAAACCGATCAAATGAACTGGGTAACATAAAAATTCTATCATTTCATGATTTATGGAGAATATATTGGTTTTATAGTCATTTCATCTGAGAATAAACTATGAATGGAATCAGGTTTCATAAGAATTTATCATGGTACAACCAATTTATGGGAAACAAGTTTCATAGACATTAATCTATAAAAACATATACCATTCAAAGAAATATTTTGAACAGTGTCATTAGATTATATACATAATAAATCAAAATCTATAACTAATGAGGTTATCTTAGTTGGAGAAGAATTTTTGAAAATCACATGGAACATAAATATTCTTCGAAAATCAATATTAAAAATATATAACATTTTAAAAATTATTTTCATTTAAATCACATTAAAAAAAATATTAATGAATAACAAAGAATAATTTAAAACATTTCTTGAATAAAATATCCCTTACGAATTAAAAACAATGCTCTTTAAAAGAAAATTATTTTGGAAGACCATTTTCTTTGAAAATAATATTTAAGCATGTATAGAATCCTATTTTTTTTAAAACACTGTTCATTGAAAATAATTTGAAATAATATTAGATAATATTTAAAATCATTGATATTATATTCTTTAAAAACAACATATGAAACACATATAATGTATAATTTTAAAATAATTTTTAATACTTTTTAAACATTCTTTTTTTAAAAACTATTCCTTAAAAACAATTTTAAAATAAAAAAAAATTCTTGAATAGTTGTAAAAAATATATATTAAAAAATGACTTTGTAAACATATAAAGCAGTCATCAAGATAATGATGGTCCTGATGGTAGTAAATTTTATACACTCTGATCATTCCTTTTTACCATTAAAAGTTTCAAAAAGTGACATTATTAGAAAATGAAAAAAAATTCTTTTTACATTTTTTTAAAATGAAATACATAGGTAAAAACATCATTTAAACATAATTTTATAATAATAAAAAATTATTGAAGTTTTATTCTTAGAACTCATTGTTTAAAGGAAGAAAAAATTCTAACCAAAAGGGTAAATAATGTTAGATTTTCCTAAAAACATTTTATTAATTATGTCAATTAAAAAATATTGGAAAAGTGGAAAAATTACATGGATATAATATAAATATCTAGAGCATAAAAAAATTTAAAAAATTTCTTGATATATAGATCATGAAATTTTATCAATTGAAGCATAATTACAAACAATCTCGATAAATAATGCTATTATAAATATAAAATGTTATACTTTGGTAACTTTGAATCACAATTTAATTGAAAAAATAAATTTTAATTAAGAATAAAATAACATTAAATTTATGAGGTAAGTTAAATAAAATATTAAATGAATTATATACACATCATCAACATAAATTGGGCATAACATGGCATGTGGCTCAAAGATGAAATATTGAGACAATATTAGAATGCATATTCGGTAACGTTTGAAAAAAAACACATAAAAGAAATTTCATAAAACGTTTATAAAAATAGAAATACATTTTATTATAAAAAACATATAATACATCTATGTTATGTATATAATCCCCAAAAAATAAATTAAGGGTGAACAAGGCATGTTTCTAACATAACGTGAGATTAAATTCCCTTACCTTAAGTCTTGAAATTCATCAAACTCATTAAAACTACATGTATACTAAAATAAGTTTTATATAAATATAAAAAGTAATCGTATTATTATATCTAAAACATTATATTATTTTTTATGACTTTACGTTGACTGTTTATTTACAACTCTATGTGACTATTATGTCTCTGGCAATATCTACATTGTTTTTCATATATGTTTTGGATGGTAATTCTTGATCCTCTTACATAGATTATGATTTACCTATATAAATTATGTAAATCATGATATAAATATTATATATATTCCAAATATATGTATTAATAATAATATATATGATATATAAATATGAAACATAATAAACCGTTTATGGAGAAGGTACGTCGTACGTAGGCCTGAACAATGTATCCTTTTTAATGTAATATTAAAAGAAAGAAATTAAATGAAATATATATATATTATAATTATAATAGAATTATTAATTCATATATATACAACAATTTCACTAAACACTACCTTAATAAATTCAATGTAGAGTGTTAACGAATCACATCGCTTTGAAGAGGTGATAATACACACTTCCCGAAATGAAATTATTGTATTTACTAAAAATTGAATGAAAGTGGTTATTTATCATATAATAATCATAGAACCATAAATATATCATATATATCATATATATCATATAACAATATATTTTCCATAAAAATTTCCAACCACGAAGGAAAAAATGAACAATATCATACCATGATGCGATAGTTCGTCATACATAAGAACGATATGTTCGTTTACCATTAGAAGGAAGTGTGTGTAAGTGTAGAAATAACCCTTAGAATAAAAAAATATCCGCATATTTATTATAATGAGGTTATTATATAATAATTAAATAAGTATAATTTCTGTGGTGTAGAATGAAAATAAAAAAAAGAGTTTGAGAGAGGATGTCACCTCTTCTTTGGGAAACTCTTTTTTTGAAAATAAGGGATTTATTTGATGGATTTATGACCAAATAGATGATTCTAAGTGAATTTTATGGATTTTGGAAACTTATTTGATCATATTTTGGGTGAGATAAAGCACTTGACATGTGTGAATAAGTGGGATGGGTGAGTTCGATTTTATAGTGGTTGAGGATTGACATTATTTTTAATTTTAGGAAGGGAAATTACACCCACTTTTTTTATAAGAATAATATCTCCAATATTAAAAAAATTAGATACAATGGAGTATAGGGTCTAAATATGGATATGAAATGGATGTTTGAAAATTTTTAAAGTCATTTTCTCCCTTTAGTTAAATATTTAGTCCATTGTTATGAAAACATTTCTCTAAATTACTATAACTAATTTTTACCCCATTCACTAATGTTATAGGTCAAAAAACATGTGGACCTTATTCTCAATTACAAATTATGATGATTCTAATAATTTTTAAAAAATTTCCATATAATAATCACACTAGTGTAAAAAATTAATATAAATTTAATCATGTAGATGAGATGACAAAACAAGTTTTAAAAGAAAAAAGGTATAAATGTTTGAAATGTTTTTTAGAAAATTTCAATTTGAAGTTGATTCCAATGACATTTATTTTATTAACTGAAGTATAAATTATCTAATTAATCTCAACTATAATAATTAAATATAATTTATCAATACTAATAAATTAAGTGAAAAATTATTATTGAATTGAAATTTAGTGTTATTCACTAATCATCAAAAAATGAAGCTACATAGAAAAGTACTAAAAAATCAAACTAATATAATTTTTTTTAACAATTTTAAAAATTATGATTATATTTTAAAACTAAAATTATAATAGTTTCAAAAATAATATTTAAAATGGGTACACCATTGAATGGTGGTAAATTTTATTTTAATAAATATTCATATTTTTACTTATAAAACTATATTTAATCTTACATTATACCTATTAAATATAATATATTATTATTAATAATATTTATTGAATATATAATATATAAATTTTATTCAATATATTTTTCCTATGTTTTTTTAATTATTTGGGGTAAATTTTTTTTACGTAGAGAAATAGTTTTCTTAAAAAAGTAATTTATTTAATTTCAAATAGTTCTTAACATCACTTCTAGTAATTAATAACCAATGTATTAATTCAATATATATGTGTAAATCATATTTTCGTAATTGTGTTAATGATATTCATATATTAAATTCCAATAGATAGGTGGTAACTATAATACTATATTAATGATCATATTAATATTAAATTGTAGTTCGTTAGGAACTCAGTCTTGCGTATAATGCAATCTATTAAAGGGAATTAGTATTGTGTGTAATACAATACAAACATAGTGTTTCATATATCACATGATAATATAACTATTGGGTGTAGTGCATTATTAACATGGGGTTCCAGATAATGCAATCCAAGCATAATAATTTAAGATAAAAAACAATATTCAGTGTTGGGTGAAATGATAAATATAAAAAATATTAAATTATTTCAAAAAATTGGAAAATCTCATGGTGTAACACACTTGGAAATTTTAATAAGTAAAATATCCTTCCTATCAAATTTAATTTAATAAAACATTTTTAAAAACATTTTTCTCAAACATAATTATTTTAAATTTCATTTAAACCATTTCAAGGAAAAGATATAATTTCTAGATTGAAAAAAAAAATTAAAACATAAAGAACAAAATTAAATGACATATATATATGAACATTAAATTAGTGTTTTTTTCCATATATATCATATAAGTTTACTAGTACAATCCTTAATGCATTCCATGTAATGTGTGAATGAATCACATCGCATTGAAGAGGGTGTGGTCCACACGTACATAAACAAAGTTATAATATTTTTAAAAAATAGAAACCATGAAAGTATGTTTTATATAATAATTACAGAAACATGAGTAAATCATAAATATAATAAATATCTTATAAATTTAAAAAAGTCGTCCTTAATGCATTCAATGTAATGTGTGTACGAATCATATTGCTTTGAGGAGGCAGTAGTCCATACATCCACAAATAAAGTAATTATATTAACAAAGAATTGAAATAATGAATATATATTTTATATAATAATTACAAAATCAAAACTAAATAATAAATATAATACATATCATATAAAATAATTATGTACATCATAATTTGTAACCATGATAGGTGTTAATAGAAGAAACCAACAGTATCATTTCATGAGGTGATAGTCTATTGTATGCATGATCATTCAGTTTGATACCTATTTAATGGATGTGTGTGAAGGTTTATGTAGATCCATTAAAATAAATACATATCAGCATATTGATGATATGGTTTTTCTTATATAATTTTTTAATAATAATATCATAATGGGTGGATAATGAAATAAAATAGAAATCAATACTGAAGAACATTACCTCTTTTTTTGGGTAACTCCTTTTGGTTTTCACTAAAGGGATTACTTGGATGGATTTATGACCATAGTGAGGATTCTTGGTTTAATAGAGGCATGTTGGGATCTTCTTTGGGTCTTTTATGGTCTAGAACAGGGTATTGAGAGTTGTGATAATGTGAGAGGGGTTAGTTCCCTTTTATATTGGGGTTGGAGTGACATTCTTGTAAATGTAGAAAAGCAAACACTATTGAAATGTATCCCTTACATCATGTGCCTCCAAAATATTTCCAATTTTTAGAAAAGGGTATAAATGGTATAAAGAGGCTGTGAAAATTTATTTTTGTGACTTTAATTTTTTATTTGAACCCTTAAGTTAAATTTTTGACTACTATGTAATCATTTTTTACCTTAATCACATTAATTAATTTTAATTAAATTCACTAATATGTTTTGTAAAAAAATAAATTTACCATGTTATAAATTATAATTAATAATGATTAAAAATATAGAATCAATTTCTTAAAATTATATATAGAGAATTGTTAGAAATATTTTAAAATTAGTCTTATAGTCATGCGATGACAACAGGTTTTTTAAGTGATAATTTTTTATGGTTGGAATTGTTTTTGTAAATACCTATAAATTTAAAGGAAATTTTTTTCTTAATTCTTTGGAATTTTTCAAGTCCGCAGTTTCTGACGGCATCTGATTCTGAGGCCTGGTGAGCCCGGAATCAATTTTTGAAGTTTAGCTCGGGTACGTTTAGTGAAAAAACGAGCAGGTTTTACTATCTTTTGAACCAGTGCTCGGAATTGAAATCTGAGGGCACCGATGAACTCGCAACACTAGTAAATTCTCAGGGGGACCTTTGTCATAGTTGTATTTTGAGCGGGTTGAGGGTTAATATTTGGGATTTAGAATAAAATTAATAAAAATTTTTGTGTACAAATATTATTGTGGAAGGTGGTTATTAACCTACAAATGGGGAGTTAGAGGTGGGGGCCTACACCCACCTAACCTCCCATGGGAGGGTTTAGTGTGGTGGGACCCACATGAGACCCTAACTCCTCACCTCCCCCTCAACTCCCTAAACCCCCCTTCATTATTGTAAACTCCTTTGTTTAATTCTTCAACCCCCCTTATTTATGAAATCTCTAAAATTTCCCCTCCCATTAATAATTCCAACACTCTAATTAATAAATGGAGTCATCCTCAATTAATTTATGAGGTGATTTGATTTGGAAATGTTTGGAAAATTTATTAAAATAAGGGAAATCCTTGTTTTAATTTTGGTTGGTAAAAACCTTGTGCTGGGGGAAATCCTTGAAGAATTAGTAATAGAGGTTTCGACGAAGAATGTTCTCTCTCAACAAAGGAAAATCCTCAACGGAGGTCGGATTCTAATGAATTCTTGATGCTAAAGCTCGGATATGAAGTGCGAGGCGGATGCAAAGATCGATGTCAACTCCATACTCCTTCCGCAGATCGATGACTTGCAACGTCATAATCGAGGTAGGGGAATTATATTGAATTTCTCTTCACCTTTTTGAGGAAAGAACGATGAGCGTAGACCAACCTCTACCCAGTTGATCCGCGGACCGCTCATTCATGCGGGTTGGATGTAGGGTTAATTTTTTGTATTAGGTTAGAATTTGATCATGATTGAAAAGCTCTAACACGGTGGGCACAAGCTAACGAACAATCTCAGACCCTCCGTAGGTTTTTTTTTGTGCGGGGATTGATGGGTAACGATGAAATGAGACCGAAATAGTGATTAGGGTCCTTCACTGTAAAGTACAAGACCTGGGATGATCACGGGTGCAAGCGGAAGCTGGAACAGACCACCGGAATGTCTCCAGTGGCCCGCAGAGGACTCTAGCGGTGCGGGGTGCTGAGGACCGGAGGCGGCGGCTGGTGCCGGCCGGCCTCCTGGGGGCGGCGGCGTCCCAGTGCGCCGTGAGAGGAAGAACCGCCAAGGCGAGCCGCAGCGGTGGTGGGGAGGATCCCTCGCTGAGTGGGATCTAGGAGACAAGGTGGTGTCGAGCGCCGCCGGTTCCAATCAGTGGGGGTCGTGCCCCCCCCCCCCCGCTCTGTGTATTCTGCTCGGCCACATGGCCGAGCCGCAACCGGCCGCTGGGCCAGGCCACCAACGTCGAGACAGGCCGGACCCGGACACGAGTTGGGTCGAACCGGTTCGGGCCGACCCAGGAGGTGTTGGGTCGGGTCAGACCGGGCCCAGACCCCCTATTTTCGGACCGTTTTTAGTTAAATGGCCATATCTTGAGCTACACACCTTTGATCAATTCACCATCAGCTGCGTAGGATTCCATGGATCGAGATGGTCGTTTCAATATACTAAACTCAAGGTTTTGGCGAAGTTTGGGTATAGCCGGGTTGGTTCGAACTCAAAACCAACCGGTCCCTCGGAGCAGAAACGCTTATAACATGAGCTCGGGACATCTGATTGACGTGCCGTCAACTTTGTTGCAATCCACTTGGTGAAATGGTTCCTTTGGTATACTTTATATAAGGTTTGGACGCAGTTGGAGTATGGCCGGGTCGGATTGTACCTGAAATCCAACCGGGCCCCTGGAACGGAAAAGTCAATAACTCTCAGACCGGTAATCCGTTTGATGAACCATCAGCGGCATTGGTAATCACATTGAGAAACAGTTCCTTTGAGTTTAAACTATGAGAGTTCGAAGTACAGTTAAGATATAGTCATGTTGGTTTGTACACGAAACTAACCGGGCCCCCGGGACTATAAGGCTAATAACTCTCAAACCGGGCGTCCGATTGACGCGCTGTCTGTTGCGTTGAGACCCCTATGAAGAGACGGTCCTTTGAGATACTTCCACGTGATATTATGTGACACTTGGAAGTATCGAACAGTAGCTATAAGAGCGGACCCTCTTGGAGACGAGCGTACGGAGTACA
Organism: Viscum album; assembly: GCA_963277665.1. Lineage (NCBI taxonomy): Eukaryota > Viridiplantae > Streptophyta > Magnoliopsida > Santalales > Viscaceae > Viscum > Viscum album. The sequence goes on along the minus strand of OY728141.1, from coordinate 457,567,099 downwards.
GAGACCTTGTAGGTGGCTGAAACATGATGACTGCTTGACCGATTCGACTCGGAGTGATTCAGTTAGCTCAGTGGACAGAGTGCCCGATATTTGGCTGTAGACCCACGGTGGAAGGCGCACCTGGTAGTTGGCAGCAGACCCGTGGTACTCGACAGGAGGAGTACCTCTGACGAGTATTAGGGAGAGCGCCCGGTATTTGGCGGTAGACCCTCAATGGACGGAGCGCCCGGTATTTGGCAACAGACCCGCGGTACTCGACAGGAGGAGTACCTCAGCAGTCTAAGGTTAGAGAGTAGCATCTCGGATTCATGACAGGACCAATGTACTTGATAGAGGAGGAGTTTTTCATCAGCTGTGGTTTCAACATCATGAATAAAATCCTCGTTTGAGCTGAGTCAATGACCTTTGTGTTTCCTCATGATTGAGATGAGTTACTTGATAACTTAGGTATATGTATGGTCATATACCTCAGTAGTGGTTATCCATTGATTTCATAACATATGTGTTTTCTCATGATTGAGATGGGTTACTTGATAACTTAGGTATAAATATGAGCTTATACCTAAGTAAGGGTTATCTATTGAGATCCTTCTTTGTGGTTATCCTTGCTGGATTTAGTGAGACCTTGAGGGTCTCGGGGTCCCTACTGAGTATCATTATACTCACACCTGCATGGGCTATTCATGCACCTCGTTGTGTTGGATGTAGAATACAGACAGTTCTGATAGAGATCGAGTGTACAAGGACTGGACAGTACCCGGAGGTGGACCACACGATGAGTCAGTACCCGGAGATGGACCTCATGACGAGTTATTACCTGGAGGTGGACTTCACGACGAGATGGTACTCAGAGGAGGTTGGTGGGAGAGAGCATTGAGGAGGCTATCTGTACCTACCCTTTAGGTAGGATCGGAGGTGGACGACCCAGGAGCTGCTCCTATCTTCCAGTTGTTTGTCTTTTCTATTGTACTTTCATTCAGTTGTAGGTCTACTACTTAGTTGGGTTTGTATTCTAGCCCATTTACTTTTTAGCAATTTTTTTGTACATAGTGTATTACTTCCGCTTATACTCTGGTAGGATGTGTTTATGTTTTATAAAGGCAATGCATTCCCAGTTATTAGTATTTACTCCTTTGGTGCTAGTTGCCTACCCCTGGCCTATGGAAGGTGGACTTGGGGTAGTAATGGCACAGGCCCCGAGGGCTGGTCGTGACAAATTGGTATCAAAGGAGTCAGTTCTAGCACAGAACTCAGGACTCTGATAATTCTTTTCTGTGAATCAATAGTGTTAAGGGTACCGAGTGTGGTCTTCAGTTCATGGAGTCCAGTGTTGGTGCGGTGGCCGACGTATCTATACACCAGGACCCTGACTACTGATTTCCGACTTAGTACATGAAAACACTGATTGTGTGTGTGTTTCCAAAAGTTTTTTTGAAGTCATCTCAAACTGGGTCATCTCACCAGGTTTAAATCGTCTGACCATGTTGCGTCTGTACATGATGCCTCCACGTAGAAAGTCAGTTGGAGTTCTGAGATAGTACACGATGGCGGCCCACCGAGCAACGAGGCTCTGGTGCAGGACCCTTTCTACTATGTTGGCACCTTCGGGTGGTGTACCAGTAGCACCACCACCCATTGGGTAGTATATTCCATCAGCCATACTAGCATACAGTCTACACCGATAGAGCGCATTGCACGAGTTCCAGCAACAGAGGCCTCTGAGGTTACGAGGCGAGATATATTCCTAGCCAGTAGAGGATTGGATGGATGTGATTGCTAGAGTTTTCCACCTATTTTAAAAACTAGTACAGCATATGTAGATCTTAGCTAGTGGTGTTACCTAGTGAGTGACCATGAGGATGGTCGGCATAGTGATGAGGCTTTAGTACGTGGACTGTTGCCTGAGATAGTACCTTCGGGTAGTGTGCCAGCTATATAACTACCTGTTGGTCAGGAGTTTCAACTGGTGGTACCGGTAGATGAAACATGAAGGCTTAATGCCTTACATATGTTTCAGCATCAGATACCCCTCAGGTTCTGAGGCAAGATCAACTCACAGGTGGCTAAGGACTAGCTTGAGGAGGTGGCTGAGAGTTTTCTAGAGCTTATACAGCTTCGGCAGGATGGCATGTCGGTAGCTGAGTATTCATCAGGGCATATTGACCATTCCTGGTACTTGATGACTATGATACGATCAGTGATTTAGAGGTCGGACCTCTGATTGAGTTGTGTTTAAGGATATCCAAGTAAGAACTATTTCCTCTATACATTCCTACTTATGTTAGGGTGCTAGAGAGTACCTTTGTGGTTGAATGTTCTTTTGCTAATCGGTTATAGCCATTGAATGTTAGCAGTGTGAAGATGTGAACTGGAGCTAGTCTCAGAGACTTGGGCATGTAAAATGTTTCAAGAAGAGGAATTGTTAAGGATAGATGAATCTGTAGAGTAGCAGACGTGGAAGAAAATCTTGGATAGTAGCATGAGGTGGTGTACATTTCGACATGTTACAACCACCAACCTTTGTAGTCCCCACCAGGATCAGGGAGCTGGAGGGCAGGGGAAGAGAATAGCTACATGAGGTCACGGAGTGTGACCCAAGGGCTCTATGAATGATTTGAGGTATGGTCTGTGTCCACTACAAGCTACCATATCTATAGACATAGGTACCAATCATTCCTTCCTTCCACGAATCTTGTCCCAGACCTAGAGTTTCCGGTTAAAACAGTTGACTTGACCCTCCCGTCTAGAGATACCTTTGAGAGGATATTCGATAAAAACACTTACGCCAATAGGTTTGATATGAACCTTGAGGCAAGAGTTTCGGTTGGAAACTCTTGGTGGCAGCGTCGAGGCCTTACGACGTTAGTTTGGGTATGGACTGGGCAACCACAGTTCATACACATATTGTAGGTATTAGGAAAAATGGTTGTGGTTTATCTACAATGTTGAGATATGGTTTTCATTGGTTGGTGAAAAGGAAAACCCAGGAAACACATGATAGACTCATACATAAAAGGGTGCAGTCGATCACTCTGGAGTCATCCAGACTTACCTTTGTGCCAGAATTCTCCAGAGTTTCAGCACCACTTCCAGTAATGAAAAAGAAAGGGAAACTCTTTGTGTGGTAAGTTAGATTCCATTAGAGATTTCTAGAGCTAAGTCAGAGATGGTTCATTGCAGTTGAGACTGCATAGAGCAGATATAAGTCATATGTTGATAGGAGACGAAGACCAATTGATTTCAAGGATGGAGACCTTGTATTCTTACGGGTCTCACCTCGATGAGGTCTTTGGATATTTGTCCAGGGTGGAAAGTTATCTCTGGGAGACATCGGACCTTTCCAGGTCCTTAGCGGTGTAGGAAAGGTGGATTACCGCCTGGCCCTTCCACCTCAGTTGCACTAGGTGCATGACGTCCTCCACGTATCATATTTGAGGAGATATGTGCATGAATTGATGCATATCATCAACCCCAGATAGCTAGATATCGATGAAGGGACGACATTCATAGAGGTTCTAGTGGAGAATGAGGATCGACAAGAGAAGGTCCTATGTGGATGGTCGATTCCTCAGGCATGGTTTCACTGGAAGCATGGGAACCTCCAGGAGAGCACATGGGAGCGGAAGGATCAGATGTGTGCTCAGTACCACTTTGTTTTCCCTAGTGTGTGTTGAAGCTTTACGAAGACGCAATGCCCTGAGGTGGGAGTAATGTAAAGAACCATAAATTTCAAGGAAATTTTTTTATTAATTCTTTGGAATTTTTTGAGTCTGCAGTTTCAGACATCACCTAATTCAGAGGCCCGGTGTGCTCAGAATCAATTTCTGATGTTTAGATCTGGTACGTTCAGTGAACGAACAAGCGGATTTTACTATCTTTTGAACCGGTGCTCGGAATTGAAATCAGAGGGCACCGATGAACTCGCAGCGCTAGTAAATGCTTAGGGGGACCTTTGCTGTAGTTGCGTTTTGAGCAGGTTGAGGTTTAATATTTGGGATTTAGAATAAAATAAATAAAATTTGTCGTGTACAAATTTTATTGTGGAAGGTGGTTATTAACCTACAAATGGGGTGTTATAGGTGGGGGCCCACACTCACCTAACCTCCCATGGGAGGGTTTAGTGTGGTGGGTCCCACACGAGACCCTAACTCCTCACCTCCCTTTCAACTCCCTCAACCCCCCTTCATTATTGAAAACTCCCTTGTTTAATTCTTCAACCCCCCTTATTTATAAAATCTCTTCACTTTCCCCTCCAATTAATTATGCCAACACTCTAATTAATAAATGGAGTCATGTTCAGTTAATTAATGAGGTGATTTGATTTTGAAATGTTTGAAAAATTTATTAATATAAGGGAAATCCTTATTTTAATTTTGGTTGGGAAAAACCTTGTGCTAGGGAAAATCCTTGAAGATTTAGTAAGAGTGGTTCCCTCTTTCGACGAAGAACGTTCCCTCTCGATGAAGAACAATCCTTCAACGGAGGTCGGATTCCGATGAATTCCCAACGCTCAAGATCGAATATGAAGTGCGATGCAGATGAAAAGATTGATGTCAACTCCATATTCCTTCCACTGCTCGACGAAATGCAATGTCATAATTGAGGTAGGGGAATTATATTGATTTTCCCTTCACCTTTTTGAGGAAAGAATGAAGAGCGCGGACCAACCTCTACCCGGTTGATCCACGGATCACTCGCTCATACGGGTTGGATGAGGGGTTAATTTTCAGGATTGGATTTGAATTTGATCTTGATTGAAAACCTCTAACGCGGAGGGCATGGGATAACGAACAAACTTGGACCCTCTGCGGGTTGTTTGTTGTGCGCGGATTGATGGGTGATGAGGAAATGAGACTGCAATAGTGATTAGTGGCCTTTGTAGTAAAGTACGTGACCTGAGATGATCATGGGAGAAAGAGGAAGCTGGAAAGGACCACCAGAATATATCCTGTGGCCCGCAGAGGACTCCGGCGGTGGCGGCCGGTGCCAGCCGTCCGCCTAGGGGTGGCGGCGCCCTAGCACGCTGCCGGTGGAAGAACCGTCACGGCTCACCTCGGCGGTGTTGGGGAGGATCCCGCACCTCGTGGGATTTGGGAGACAAAGCGGTGTCGAGCACCGCCAGTTCCAATCAACGGGGGGTCGCGCCCCCCTGCTCCGTGTATTCCACTTAGCCACATGGCCGAGCCGCAACCGGCCGCCGGCCCAGGCCGTGCCAGCCGGGCCGGGCTGCGCCCTATCAGGCCGGACCCGGACCCGAGTCTGGTCAACCTGGTTTGGGCCAACCCGGGAAGTGTTGGGCCAGGTCGGACCGGGCCCAAACCCCCAATTTTCAGACCGTTTTTAGTTAAACAACCATATCATGAGATATGGACCTTAGATCGACGCAATGTTAGTTGCGTAGGATTACTTGGATCGATACAGTCGTTTTGGTATATTACATTCAAGGTTTTGGAGAAGTTTGGGTATAGACGGGTTGGTTCGAACTTGAAACCAACCGGGCCCTCGGAGCGGAAACGCTTATAACATGTGCTCTGAACATCTGATTGATGTGCTGTTGACTTTGTTTGACTCCTCTTGGTGAGATGGATCTTTTGGTATACATAACCTGAGGTTTGGATGCAGTTGGAGTATGGCCAGGTTGGATTGTACCTGAAATCCAACTGGGCCCCTAGAACGGAAAAGCCAATAACTCTCAGATCGAACGTCTGTTTGAAGAACCGTTAGCAACATTGGTAATCACGTTGAGAAATGGTTCCTTTGAGTATAACCCATGAGAGTTCGGGGTATAGTTGAGATATGGTCGGGTTGGTTCGTACACGAAACCAATCGGGCCCCCGGGACTATAAGGCTCATAACTCACAGACAGAGCGTCCGATTGACACGCCGTCTGTTGCGTTGAGACTCCTATGATGATGCAGTCCTTTAAGATACTTCCACATGATATTACTTGACATTTGGAAGTATCGACCAGTAGCTCGTGGAGAGGACCCTCCCGGAGATGATCGTACAGAGTACAGAGACCTTGTAGCTGGCTGAGACCTGATGACTACTTGACCGATTCTACTCGGAGTGATTCGGTTAGCCCAGTGTACGGAGCACCCAGTATTTGGCGACAGACCCACGGCGGACGGAGCGCCTGGTAGTTGGCAGCAGACCCGTGATACTCTATAAGAGGGGTATCTCTAACGGCTATTAGGGAGAGCTTCTGGTATTTGGTGGCAGACCCTCAGTGGACGGATCGCCCTGAATTTAGCAGCAGACCCGCGGTACTCGACAGGTGGAGAATCTCAGCAGTCTAAGGTTTGAGAGTATCAACTGAGAGTCGTGACATGGCAACTGTACTCGAAATAGAAGGAGTTTTCCAGTAGCCATGGTTTCATCATCATGAATAAAATCTGGGTTTGAGCGGAGTCAGTGACCTTTGTGTTTCCTCATGATTGAGATGGATTACTTGATAACTTAGGTATATGTATGGGAATATACATGAGTAGTGGTTATCCATTGATTTCATAACCTATGTGTTTTATCATGATTGAGATGGGTTACATGATAAATTAGGTATAAGTATGGGCTTATACCTAAGTAAAGGTTATCTATTGAGATCCTTCTTTGTGGTTATCCTTGCTGGATTTAGTGAGACCTTGATGGTCTCGGGGTCCCTAATGAGTATTGTTATACTCACCCCTGTAGGGGATATGACTGCACCTCATTGTGATGGATGCAAAAGACGGACAACTCTGACAGAGATCGAGTGTACAAGGACTGGACGGTACCCGGAGGTGGACCACATGACGAGTCAGTACCTGGAGATGGACCTCATGACGAGTCAGTACCCAGAGGTGGAATTCACGACGAGATGGTACTCGGAGGAGGTTGGCGGGTGAGAGCGTTGAGGAGGATATCTGTACCAACCCTTCAGGTAGGATCTGAGGTGGAAGACCCAGGAGATGCTTCTATCTTCTAGCTGTTTTTCTTTTTTGTTGTACTTTTGTTTAGTTGTAGTTGTACTACTCAGTTAGGTTAGTATTCTGGCCCATTTACTTTTTAGCACTTTCTTTTCTACTTAGTGTATTACATCAACTTGTACTCTAGTTGGATGTGTTTATGTTTTATAAAGGCAATGCCTTCCCAGTTATCGTGATTTATACCTTTGGTGCTAGTCGCCAGCCCCTGGCCTATGGAAGGCGGGCTTGGGGTAGTCACGACACAGGCCTCGAGGACGGGTCGTGATAGTTTTTATTTTCAATTTATATGTGAAATTGGTTCCAATGACATAAATTGGATTTATTTATGTACAATTTATGTAATTAATCATTTAAACCAAATTAAAATATAATTTATCAACATAAATAAATAAGGTGAAAAATCAATTTTGAATTAAAATTCAATATTATTCACTATTCATGAAAAATATTGTTTTTTAGAAAAATCCCAAAAAATCAACATAAAATATTATTAAAATTATGACTTCAAAAATGTTGTTTATTTGAGGAAAATGAATTTTAAAAGTCAAAAAAATATATTTTATTATTTTTCAAAATAGGAGACAAGGAATTGTTAATTGGGGAAAATAGAATTTTAGAACATATCAATATTGGAAAATGGACCTATCCCCACGGTTTTCCCCAAAACCGTGGGGATAGGTAACCCTATGCCCACAGTTTTAGAAAACCATGGGTATCAGTGAATTTTCAGAACCTATACCCACGGTTTTGGAAAACCATGGGTATAGGAGGGTCTATCCCAATGGTTTTCCAAAACCGTGGGGATAGGTCCTGAAAATTCACCTATACCCACAGTTTTGGCGAAAACCGTGGGGATAGGTCTGGGTTAAAATATCTATACCCACGGTTATGAAAAACCGTGGGTATAGATTTCCCGTGTGTGCGCGGGAATTTTTTTTTTCGCGGGAAGGAATTTTTTTGGCAGGAGTCCTATACCGACGGTTCATCCCTCTATACCCATGGTTTATATCACTATATTTAACTAAATATAAATATATATACATAAAAGCAGTGTTGGTGTAGTGGTTAGGTGCTTCGTCTGCATTAGAGAGGTTGCGGTTCGAAACCCACCGGCCACATTATTTTAGGACTTATACCCACAGTTTTGAAACCATGGGGAAAGCCCTTTGACACCATGGAAATTGAATATGTTTTGTTGACACGGTGGAAGAACACCTATACCCATAGTTTTGGAAAACCGTTGGTATAGGCTGGGGACCTATACCGACGTCGTTCTAGCCCACGGTTCCAAAAACCATGGGTATAGCCTATACCCACGGTTTTGGGGGCTATACCCACGGTTTTGAACCGTGGGTATAGGCTATTTTCCCAGTAGTGTATAATGACTTTAAAAAAAATTATATATTTTATTATTAATATATTTTATTTATATAAAACCAATATAAATATTATTAAAAAATTAATTATTATTTTTCATATTAGTAGTTTTAAGGAATATGTTATAACTATGTCATTTAATAATAAAATGTCATTTTATAGAAACTGAGTTTTGTGTGTATCTCAATTTATTTCTGTGTTTCCTAAAGCACAAGAAATTCTTGTTGTATAGTAAAGTGAAATAATAACTCACTATAGCATGAAATAAATAAATGAATCATATTTAATTTATTTATAATAAAATACGTTAGAAAAACATATGGTATTGCATTCTACCAACCATTGAATCAATTTCTCCCTTAAAATTTTAGTGGGATGTAAAAGGATATATGCTTTATGTTTACATTCAAAGATTCATACATTAAATTTTAAAAAAAAATTAAAAGGGAATTTTGGAACCTAATGGTCACCCAAAGTGACCAATAAATAGGTTTCCACATACAATAGCATAGGTGGGATGTGAAAACATAGGCATGAAATAACACCATCAATAATCATAGTGATTGATAAATATCACGGATGGAAACTAAGTGGGTGATATAGATATTTTTAACTATCAATAATATAATGAAATAAAAAATAGGACTATTATATTATAAAAAATATGATAGTATCAAATCATATTATTTCTAGAACATTCTCCAAATGTTAATGATTTTTTGACAAGAAAATATACTTATTTGATTTCATAGCCTTTCATATGTAATATCACTACATTTGGTGGATCCTTGATCAATTCTCACTTCATCTTTTACTCCTAGAAATGAGGGTGAATTTTAGATTTCTAAAGAACTAATAAATCATAGGATCTATAAATATAAAGATAAGTAATTCCATATGTAGTTTTTTAACATCAAACAAAAATAGTTAGAAAAAGTAGTTCAATGTTAATAAATCCTCATATGGTTATAAATTACCTTATTATTTGAAACCACAAATAATGTTTAACTTAAAACAACCTAGAAATGGTCATCCTTGTAACCCATAAAATTATTGACATACAACACTTTAGAAATATGGTTACTAAATCAATTTAACACTGACCCCCAAATATCATATTGTACGTCTTGGTTTTTATAATCAACTAATTTGAATACCATTATTTTATATTCTATTGAGACATTTTAATAACCAGAATTACCATAAATCCAGTTAGAAAACATTATATCTTCCTTATTCCAAATATTTCTAGTTATATTCATTAATTCTAAGAAGTTTTATACATCATCATAGAATACATAAAACACTTTAAAAAAATCCTTAATCAATTCTAAGGACATCAAAAATATGAAATTTATTTTATCAAAATCATTCTTCTATTTATCTAATGTAAAAAATTCCCCCAATATCTTTAACACATTAAGGGTAATCTATACATTATCAAAATATTAAATTTCCATTAAATCACATTTCAATGTCATCAATACCATTTAACATATCCCAATAAATCTTTAATGAAAAACATATACTAAAAATAAATATATATTTCATGATTCGTACAACATAATATTTGAATTATAGAAAATAAAAAACATATTCATCCAAAATCATTGTTAAACCATTAATCAAGATTCATTAATATATTACATAGTACCCCTTTCTGAGAATATGAAATAAGAATCATGCTTTTAGTTTACTCAAGAATAATTTAATCTCACTTCTTACATTTAATGAAAAAATACTGTTAAAACACCCCATACCACTCACATATAAATTTTGGTATGTTTAACATTAGTAGTATGATCTATAATCATAGGTACTTCTTAATTATCATCATTATATTTCCACTTAGGGAATCTATTTTTATAATTCTAATAATTTACACAACTAAATGATTCAATGTTTACCGAGTTACTTCTAGTTCCAACAACGGAATTTGACCATAAATTAAATTCTGAGAAACACTTATCAATGAAAAAACCAAATAATCATGAAAATCACATATTTTATTCCAAAAACATGAAACATATATTAAAATACATTAATACATAGGATTATACATAGATACATCCCTGTATATGTCCTTATAAATATCCCTAGGGATCTTGTTTTTTTCTCGTTATAGTTTCCAATGGTTTCCAACTCATTTCCTTTGATACTAACTACAACATCCTAGTCATAAAATACATGAATATTAATTTATATTAGTTGAAAATTAAACACAATAAAAAAGTAAATAACTAAGGAACATGATAATTTATTGTCTTTGAAAAAAAATAAACTTTTATCTTAGTGAACGATCTTCATCATCTCCCTTAATGATCGTCCCATTTTGTACTCCTACTTAAAACCATTCATAATAAAATGGGGAATGTAAACATAGGAAATAGACGAGATAAGATGTTCTATAAGGGTAAAAAAGGGATATATTTATGTATAACATGTTCATAATGGTATGTGAACATGATAATATCATTGGATGATCATACCCTTGATATAAATGTTCATAAAATAGAATAATTGAATAAATATTGGCAGTTCATAAGACATGAGTCATAATAAATGAAAAAGAAATGAGTCATGGGAGAATAATATGGAAATAAGATATAGACTTTTAGCATACACATCAACTTTAAACATTGTGAACATGTCTAAATTGAAACAACTTCACTCATTTGGGTTAGTACGTGGAATCATTCCCTCAAATAAACATATGTACATGCAACTGAGTCTACACATAGAATTTGTGAACATGTAATCAGGTTCATTCGTAAGATTATGATCTCATAGTTAGGTTCATGCATAACATTGTGAATAAGCAATGAGGTTCACACATAACATTTTCAACATGTAATCATGATTAAGAATAAAATTATAGACATGAAACCATGTCCAAAAACAACAATGTGAAAAACAATTCTTGTTTAATCATAACATTATGAAATTATAATCAAGTTCATGAATAGACAAATGGGCCTGCTACTTTTTCCTTGTATAAAATTGTGAACATGTAATCAGGTTGACACATAACATTATGAACATGTAACCGGGTTCATGAAAAAAATATAGACATATAACATATCATAAAAACATTCATCATTTCAATACCAATAAAAAATGGGTTTTATATACAACCTATCATAACAAATGAAATTGAAATGGGTGTCATAAAAATTAAATTAAATAGGATCCTATAGAAAAGTTATAGGTTTCATAATCATTTCATCCATTTAAAACCCATAGAAGGAAATAGGTATCCTAAGTGTATAACTTGTGAAATAAGAACATGTGTCCTAAAAAACATGTCATCATAAATATTATCAATTAAAATAAATAATTATAATGTTCTATATTTATTATATCCCTTCGAAATCATAAACCATTTCAAAAGATTTTTCATAGATGGAGATTGATTTTAAAAGATCAGATGTAATATTTGTTAAGGAATATAGAATTTATTTGAAATTCTCAATCATTATTTTTAAAAAAAATACTTTCCAAAGAATAAAATATTTGAAATATAATTTGAATCATTGATTTAAGAACATAACTATTACATTTAAAAAAATCTTTTAAAAAATAATGAATTTGGATAACATGTTTCATTGAAAATAGATTTGAAAACATGTGATGGATACTTTAATTTTTTTGAAAACCATTATATTTGAAAATAATTTCAAAACATATAAAGAAATAATAAAACCATTTCTACACCATTATTTTTAAAAAAGAAACTAGAAACATATAAATGAATATTGAATACATTTTGAAAACCTTTTCCAATAAAAAAACTTTTAAAACATATTAATAAAACCCTAAAATGTTATCAATTTTTTTACAATGAAAAAACTTTAAAACATCTCAATTAAACTTGAAATAAATTTATAATCCTTTTATTTGAAACTAAATTTGAAATTATGTTAAAAAATATTTAACAAAAAAAATATTTTTTTTGTAGTACGGTTTTTAATGAACACAAATTTCTAACTAAAAACGGAAATAAAGATAGGTTTTAATAAAATAAAATTCTTAATCATATTAAGATAGTAGGAGTGTGAAAATATTACTAATACATGATTATATCATGTATTACCATAGTATAATGATATTAATGAATGTTATTGAGAGATGGATCCTAATATTTCATCAATGGAAGCATAATAAAATCAATCCTCAAAATTAATGAGATTGTTGCAATAAACCCTTTCCACATTGACAACATGGAATAAACCTCCCCATATAATAAAATGATGTTACATGAAGCATAAAATATCATGAAAATAAGGATATTCAAGATATAAATTGTATAATGGTTGTTTATACATGTTGTAGAATAATATTTGTTTATAACATGGCATATGTCATAATGAAGAAAAAATAAGACAAAATTACTTCACCGATTTGGTAATAATTAATCCAAAAACATCAAGAATGAGATATATTAAAATTTAAAAATAAATAAAAATAAATTTGAGGATAATAATAACATAATTTAGTAATTAAAATTTTATATACCACACAAAATAAAAATATGTTGAATAATTCATAAATATCGAATAAATAAAAGTGGGATGAAAAAACATTTACCTTAAGTCTTGACTTTCTTCATACCCATTAAAAACAATGGTATAATAAATATAATTTTACCATATACATTCAATGAATTTTATTCTTATATATAATACCATACATGATTTCATTTTTATTATATATTTTACATTTATTAATAATTTCACATTAATGTTACTCTTTGGGTAATATCTGCTTTATTTTACACATGTTATCAACTTTTATTCTTGATACACTTTCTTATATTATTATTTAATTATTTATATAATGTAAAAAATGATTTAAATATCATATATAATAATTTTATAAATATGTATACTAATATAGAAAATATATATACAGGAAATGGAATAAACTGTTCATGGAGATGGCATGTCATACATACTCATGAATGCTATTTTTGATTTAATGTCCTATTGAAAAAAAGTATGTAAATCAAATATATGTATATATTTTTTGATATATTAAAATTATAGTTGTATTATTATTAAATTATTATCATATAAAATTACTAAATCCATCCATAATACATTTGATGTATAGTGTAAAAAAATCAAATTAATTTAAGGTGGTGGTAGTCCACATATCGAAAAACGAAGTTATCATATTTACAAAAAATGGAAATAAAGAATTTGTGTTTTATATATTAATTCCAAACTAATAAATAAATAAATAAAATAATATATAAAATTTAGGTTTACTAAACCTATCCTTGATATATTCCATGTAATTTTTGAACGAATTAGATCTATTTGAGGAGGCAGTATTGTACATGTCAAAAAATAAATTTATCGTATTTACAAAAAATGGTTCGCATGAAGGAATTTTTTATATAATAATTCAAGAATCCAAAATAGATAATAAATATAATAAATATAATATAAAATTACTAAACCATTATTTAATATATTCCATGTAATGTGTGAATGAATCACACCACATTGATGAGGTGATAGTCCACATGTCTCCAAATGAAGTTATCAAATTTAAAAATATTGAAAGCATGAAGTGTTGATTTATATAATTATTAATGAATCATAATGATATAATAAATATCATATATATCTTAAAAAAAGTTTATTTTCACCACAATTTCAAATCATGAGATGTGGTGAATAAAAAATTTACAACATCATTTAGTGAGGTTGTAATCTGATGTACACATAATCGATAAGTTATTCACTGTCACACCCCGACCGCAGATGCCATTATTTTACTCTTTTCTTGATCTCAGTATGAAATTTTAATGTTTATTTGTGTTGAAGGGTTTCGCGCCAGTGCGCAGTCATCGCATCGTTAGCGGTGACCGTGCGGTTGGCCCGAGTGACTACGTGTTCGCCCAATGTTTAAATTTGAGAATTTTATGTTGTCATTTTATTATTTATTTTATCATTATTATCATTATTCTTATAAAGTTTCATTATTATTATTATTATAATGTTTTATTAATATTATTATTATAAACTTTTATTATTATTAAGATTAGTTTTTATTCTTTTATTTAGTCTTTTATTATTATTATTATCGTTGTTATTATTATTATTATAAAGTTACTACCATTATTTTTATTTTTATTTTTATTTTTATTATTATTATTATTATTATTATTATCAATTATATATATATATAATCCTAACCCTAAACCTACCCAGCCGTCACCCTCCCCTCTCCCCTCTCTCTCTCTCCCCCGTTTTTTTCTTCCCCCTGCTGGTTCGGCCGGCCCGTGCCGCCTCCTCCTCCCCTCCAGCCGCCACCGTCCGGCGCCTGCTCAGCCCCAGGCGCGCCGCCGCACGGCCCTCGGATCCTGCGCACTCCCCTCCTGCGCGCTCCCCGCACCCAGCTCCTCCTGCGTGCTCCCCTCCTGCGAACTCCCCACCTGCGCGCTCCGCCGCTCCCGGCTTGGCGCGACCTCCGGCGGCCTCCTCTCGGCCCGGCTCCGCCCCACCGCTCCCCACCTCCATCCGGTGACCCCCCCTGCCTTGCTCCACCGCAGAAACCTCCCCTTCAAGCTGTCCTGGCCTCCCTCCGTCGCCGTAGACCCTGTTCGGCTCCCGTTCCGGCCGACGCCTCGTCGGCACCCCGACCTCGCCATTTTCAGACCGCCGGCCGCACCTCCGGCGACCCCCGGCCGCCGGCCAATAGCCCTCGGCCCCCTTCTGATGCCCCTCCTAACCCTTCCGGCGAGCCTCGATTAGGCCAGCGCCATCCGCTGCCGTTTCGGCATCCCGGCGCACCCTCCGACTCTCCTTCCAGTGACCCACTTTTGCTGTCCGGCGTCGTTCCGACACCCCTTCCCTATTTCGGCGACCCCTCCAGGGTTCCCCATCTCCGCCGGCACCCTTGCTTCGCTCTGGCACCGCCTGCCGGCGTTCCCCGGTCCTTTTCGGCACTCCGACCAGCTCCGCCACACCGTTGGGAGGTCGCGCACCGCCTTTTCGTGGCCCGGCCAGCTGCCACCGTCTTGCCCCGGGCAGCGGCGTGCCCGATAATCAGCGTGCGACCTCTGACGGTCTCCCTGCTGGTGCGCACCGCCCCTTTAACTGTCGCGTGACTCCATGGGCTGAGTGCGTCTCTGCGCCGAGGTGAGTTTTGTGTCATGTGATTATATATATATTTATATTTTGTGGTGGGTTGATTAATTGTTTGGTTTGTGCAGCGCGTTAGCGGATTAATTCCGCAATGTGGAGGTCTTCGGCTTGTGAGCGTGTATGCGCCTGCGTGGGGTATTCTATGTCGTCGTGTTCGGTTTGCGATTTTAGGTGAGGTTTTCCTCGTTTTTTCCCGAATTATTTTATATCAACGTTTACATATTTTTTTGTATATATATATATATATATATATATATATATATATTAGTTTTTATATGAATTATTATTAGTCGGTGGTTATGTGATTTTAATTATTGTGCGTTCAATGCAGCGCGTTGGCGAGATAACCTCGCGATACTGTGGTCGTCAATGTGTGTGTGTTTGTGCGTTTGTGGGAGGTGCGACACACCGTGCGTTTGGATTTCAAGCTGAGGTAGGTCACCCTTTGTACTCACCTTTAAATTAAGAATTTATTTATTCGTTGACTTTTTATTGAATTTCAATAAATTTAAAAGTAATATTAAGTAGTTTTTATAGTGTGGTGATCTGCTGATAATGCAAGCTGTTTAATTCTAGCGTTTCATTGAAAGTGTTTTTCTTGGATTTAATTGTGTGCTTCCATGGTAGTATTGCTAAATGGTTCTTCCTGAATAATGAAAGACATGTTGAATTGTGTTTTGAAATGCTTTTGGCGTGTGTAAATTATTAGATGTATTGTTAGTGGAAAAGGTGTTTCTTAGAACCTGGATTAGAGAAAATGACCGTATGACCTTTAAACATGATTTTGGAAACTTAAAGTGTGGTTCTTGGTTGATGAAAAATGTTTTCCTTTGTCGCGTGAACAAAAGTTTGGATTTAATTTGAGAAATGGTGTTCCTTCCAAAAGTGATTAAAGGCCCGTTTGGCTCTTGATAAAAGTGGGGTGCATTTGGATATTGGAAAATGATTCTACTTGTGAAACCAGTGTGTTACAAGTTTAATATGCTGATTTGAGTTTCTTAAATAATGTTCTAAGTGTGTTTCTGGTTTTCAATGAAATGGCGTGTGTCATATCCCTTTAGAAATGCTTTAGTGTTAAATGGTCAAAATGTAAATGATATGACGGCCCGGTTGGCACTTTATTAAATGTGAAGTGATCATAAATATATATATATATACACGTACTTATGGGGCATCTCTATAGGGGGACTTCCCTTCGAGGGTTGTCATGTAGCGATGTCCGTGTAAGGGGTTGGAAAGTGCGGTGAAATGAGTCACGTGTGAAAGGGCCTCCCACATACACAGTGTTATTAAAACCACCGTGGGTTCCTGGGCGTCCTTTAGAGAATCGAGTGACGGTTGCTGGCTAACCCCGATTAGACGGGTTAGTCCCCCCTTGGTAGGTATTGCCTTGTGGGGCGTGCCACTGGTTGGTTGTTAGGGCGGCCAGTTGGTTATTGACTATGGAGTACCATGCCGGAAGGTAGTCTGAACCCGAGTACGTCCATGGGTTTTCTAGGGATGTTTAGGATCACCCATGGTTATTGCTGATAACTTCTGGTTTATTTTTACTTGCACTTGGTTTTCCTTGCTTGTTTACCTTTACTTTCACTTGTTGTCCCTGCTTGTTTACTTCCAGTCATCCTTCACAGCCTATACTGTTAGACTTTGGGAAAATGGTTTTCAAATGAAAATACTTTATTCCCTTTGTGTAAGATTTGAAAATGTAACACTTCTTTTCTTTTTATAATGAGTTTAAAACTAATGAAAGGGAACCAACTTTCGAAAAAGAATAAGGGAAATGTCTCGTTTTTTGATTTTCAAGTAAAGCATTATGAAAGCTTACTTTTATACATTGTAGTTCAAACCTGGAATGTGTAGATTCTTTATTTACTGACAGTGCTTTGAGATTTGTTGTGGGGCTCACCTACTGAGTACTTTTGTGCTCACGCCTATCTTTTACCATTTCAGTTGCAGGTTCCTTGTGTTCAGGTTTTCCTGGCTTGAGTCGCTCAGTGATGGGGCGACGTTGGTTTTTAGTTGGGTGGTGACCCGCGAGGTCACATGGAGGTATGTTGGGATGTAGTTTTGTTTATTTCATTAGTGTTGGTCTGTTTTATTTAGTTTATATTCGTTCTTTTGATCCTGTTTTTAGTTTGGGCTGAAATCGTTCCCAATGATTGAAATTTTTAATGCTCGGCACTTGTTGCCATCCCGGGGGGATCGAGAACACCCCTCGGGACTTGCCGCGGACCGGCTTAGGAGACCGGTTCAGGGTCAACCCGGGCTGGTTCATGACAAAATGGTATCAGAGCTGGTTCTTATTATTTGGGTTGTCTGGTAGGTGGAGATTAGGACTCTCGGGACTCGAGAGGTAGGTACGGGAAGGACGTCATGAACCCTTGCCCGTCCCGCACCTCGAGTCGCCAGGGGTAGTCCAGGAATTGTGTCTTTATCTCTTTCTGGTTTGTTTTTTATTGAGAGATGACAACGGAGGCAAGCCGGCGTTACGTCTTGATTTCACATGGAGTAGTGACCCATGTGGAGTCTGAGTACACAGTTTGAATCCCTCCTCATGGTCGACGCTGACTTGGGACATGGCCCACTACCATGTCTCTAGGTTGTGCGTGACTACTAGTCCCTCACTCCAGTGGTTGATGAAAATTTGGATGCTGCTTTTGTTTTGGTCTGTGTAAGTACGTTGTTGGAAATGAAAAAGGTTTTTGAAAAAAATTGGACTGGTTTCTTTTAAAGGACTTTAAATATATGAAATGGGTTTTAAAACTGAAATCTCTTGATTTGGAAATCTGTTGTTTGCTTGGAGTTAGTTTAGAATGATTAGGGGTGAAACCTCAGTTCCTCTTTATGAACGTTTTCACATGTGTGAGAATGCATGGAAAATTCTTGTTGGTGCGAGTATGAATGGACAGTGGATAAAGACATGTGAAATGGGTCATGGGATTACCTGGGTGTGTATCTGAAATTAAAGGCTTGACCTTGTTTTCTAAATTGGTTTTAAAGGGGAAATAGTTTTGGAAAGTTTTTAGTTTGAAAGTGGATTGGTGTTGGAAAGTAGTCTTGGAAGAGGGTGGTTTTAAAGTATAAAAATGGGTATTTTAAAAAGGATATTTTATTTTGGGTTGTGTTTGCGTTTGTTTGGTCTTTGTGATGACTGTTTTGATGAAGGCACTTTTATTGATGTTGCTTCGGTTTGATATTGGTTTTGGATTTGTGTTTTATATGTCGCTCAGGGAATGCCGCCCAAAAAGGTCTATAAGGATTCGGAAAAGTCATGCCCAGTTTTTGGTCTTCTTCAGACTTTTCCTATTCTCCATGGTGATCAGGGTCCGTTAGAGGCAGTGGAATGGCTCGAGGAAGTGGAGCGTGTCTTTAGAACGTTGGGTACTCCCGATAATGTTAAGGTTCATGCAATTATGGAGTTGTTTGAGGGTCCAGCTCTAGACCGGTGGAATAGGGTTACCCCATCATCAACGCAAGTTGGAATGACGTGGGATGTCTTTAAAATCGTTTTCATCAAATGGTTTGTACCTGAGGAAGTGAAACTGGAGAAAAAGAGATAGCTTGTGCAGATTCAACAAGGCCAATGTACGGTGAAGGCATATGTTGACCATTTCAAGGAACTGATTTCCTTTTTTCCAGAGGTAGCATCGCATGAGCTCATGAAGGTCTCTGTTCTCACCAGGGGTCTTCGTCCAGAGATCAAGGAGCGAGTCCTCCCTTCTGAAGACCTTTGCTTCGAGAAGCTGGTGGAGGAAGCATTTTTGGATGAGTTGGTTTCAGGAACACAGTTGGTTAGTACTCCAGCATCCTCGGTTGTTCGTAAGAGTTCCCCCTCTGGTGTGGAAAATATACCTGAGATACCTGTTCCTCAGGAGTTATTCCCCTTGGTCCCATTTTCCAATTCATCAGATCATTCAATGGTATGCTATCAGTGTGGTCGTTTCGGGCATTTAAAGCCGTCTTGTCGCAACCCTCCGAAGACGTGTCATCGATGCGGCTGTCTGGGTCATTTGGAGAAGTTTTGCAGGAAGCATCACTTGAATAGGACGCCGTGATGGGAGAATGTCAGTACCTGACTGTGATGCAGGAGATGCTTCATCCACTAGAGCCCCAGCCACAGGTCTCGGGGTGGAGCTCGCGCACAGTCAGGAGTTCCCAGGGTTGTGAAGCCTTGGTCCAGGTCCTGTCTTCCGTATTGACGGTGGAGCAATTAAAAACCTTTTCATAATTTTTTTCCTTCTATTAAAGTTCCAACAACATTGTAAATGCATTGTTTTTCTATAATGTGATTATGGACTTGTTCTATGATAATCCAAGCAGGCTTGTCGTGTGGACGTAATATTCTGAATCATGTGTCCTTTTTTAAAGTGTGTAAGACTTTTGTGTAGGCTGACCTTGGATTAGCTATATTGTCGATGTGGTTATGTTTTGTGGACTTCAATGGATTATGTTTCTGATTCAATGTCTGGTTAAGTACTTTATGTGGGTTATCCCTGGTGTTAAAGTTGTTGACTCTATTCGTGGGTTCAATGTTTCGACGGAGGTATTAATCTGATCGTGTTATAGGAGTCAGTTTGGATCGGTTAGGAGTTCCCGCACTGGACCCACCTCCTTGGGGTAGTATGTTTTGAGTGTTAAATTTTCGAACCAGTTAAGTCTTGTGGTGGGGAGAACCCATCGTGTTCTCCCCTCAACCTCGGACATAAGTTTTCTCTTGAATCAGTCGGGTGTGACCTGTGTGGAGTAAGGTCATCCCGAGATTCTCAGTTCTCTTTGGTTCTTTTAGTTCCGTTGGGGCATGGACTTGAATCTTGACTGACTTTTGGCTTGGTGACTTTCTGGGGGCAGAAAGTGTCTGTGGTGGGGAGAATTGTCACACCCCGACTGCAGATGCCCTTATTTTACTCTTTTCTTGGTCTCGGTATGAAATTTTAATGTTTATTTGTGTTGAAGGGTTTCGTACCAGTGCGCGGTCATCACATCGTTAGCGGTGACCGTGCGGTTGGCCCGGGTGACTACGTGTTCGCCCGACGTTTAAATTTGAAAATTTTATGTTGTCATTTTATTATTTATTTTATCATTATTATCATTATTATTATAAAGTTTCATTATTATTATTATTATTATGTTTTATTAATATTATTATTATAAATTTTTATTATTATTAAGATTAGTTTTTATGCTTTTATTTAGTCTTTTATTATTATTATTATTATTATTATTATTATTATTATTTTAAAGTTATTACCATTATTATTATTATTATTATTATTATCAATTATATATATATATATTTATATAATCCTAACCCTAAACCTACCCAGCCGCCACCCTCCCCTCTCCCCTCTCTCTCTCTCCCCCGTTTTTTTTCTTCACCCCTGCTGGTTCGGCCGGCCCGTGCCGCCTCCTGCTCCCCTCCAGCCGCCACCGTCCGGCTCCCGCTCAGCCCCAGGAACGCCGCCGCGTGGCCCCCGGATCCTGCATGCTCCCCTCTTGCGCGCTCCCCTCACCCGACTCCTCCTGCGAACTCCCCTCCTACGAGCTCCCCTCTTGCGCGCTCCGCCGCTGCCGGCTTGGCGCGACCTCCGGCGGCCTCCTCTCAGTCCGGGTCCGCCCCTCCACTCCCCACCTCCATCCTACGACCCCCCTGCCTTGCTCCGCCGCAACGACCTCCCCTTCAAGCCGTCCCGACCTCCCTCCATTGCCGGACACCCTATCCGGCTCCCGTTCCGGCCGCCGCCTCGTCGGCACCCCGACCTCGCCGTTTTCAGACCACCGGCTGCACCTCCGGCGACCCCTGGCCACCGGCCAGCAGCCCTCGACCCCCTTCCGACACCCCTCCTAACCCTTCCGGCGAGCCCTGCTCGGGCCAGCGCCATACGCCGCCATTTCGGCATCCCGACGCACCCTCCAACTCTCCTTCCGGCGACCCGCTTTTGCTGTCCGGCGTCGTTCCGGCTCCCCTGCCCTGTTCCGGCGACCCCTCCGGGGTTCCCCATCTCCACCGGCACCCTTTATTCTCTCCGGCACCGCCTACCGGCATTCCCCGGTCCTTTCCGGCGCTCCGACCAGCTCCGCCACACCGTTGGGAGGTCGCGCACCGCCTTTCCGTGGCCCGACCAGCCGCCACCGTCTTGCGCCGGGCAGTGGCGTGCCCGATAATCAGCGCGCGACCTCTGACGGTCTCCCTGCCAGTGCGCACCACCCCTTTAACTGTCGCGCGACCCCGTGGGTCGAGCACGTCTCTGCGCCGAGGTGAGTTTTTTGTTGTGTGATTATATATATATATTTATATTTTGTGGTGGGTTGATTAATTGTTTGGTTTGTGCTGCGCGTTAGCGGATTAATTCGGCAACGCAGAGGTCTTCGGCTTTCGAGCGCGTATGCGCCTGCGCAGGGTGTTCTATGTCGTCGTGTTCGGTTTGCGATTTTAAGGGAGGTTTGCCTCGTTTCTTAAGTGAATTATTTTATATCAATGTTTATATATTTTTGTGTATATATATATATGTCTATATATATATATATATTAGTTTTTATATGAATTATTATTAGTCGGTGGTTATGTGATTTTAATTGTTGCGCGTTCGATGCAGCGCATTGGCGAGATATCCTAGCGATACTATGGTCGTCAACGTGCATGTGTTTGTGCGTTTGTGCGAGGTGCGACACACCGTGCGTTTGGATTTCAAGCTGACGTAGGTCTCCCTTTGCACTCGCCTTTAAATTAAGAATTTATTTATTCCTTGTCTTTTTATTGAATTTCAGTACATTTAAAAGTAATATTAAGTAGTTTTTATAGTGTGGTGATCTGCTGATAATGAAAGCTGTTTAATACTAGTGTTTCATTGAAAGTGTTATTCTTGGATTTAATTGTGTGCTTCCATGGTAGTATTCCTAAATGGTTCTTCCTGAATAATGAGAGTCATGTTGAATTGTGTTTTGAAATGTTTTTGGTGTGTGTAAATTAGTAGATGTATTGTTAATGGAAAAGGTGTTTCTTAGAACCTGGATTAGAGAAAATGACCGTATGAACATTAAACTTGATTTTGGAAACTTAAAGTGTGGTTCTTGGTTGAAGAAAAATGTTTTCCTTTGTCACGTGAAAAATTTTTTTGATTTCATTTGAGAAATGGTGTTCCTTCAAAAAGTGATTAAAGGCGGGTTTGGCTCTTGATAAAAGTGGGGTGCGTTTGTATATTGGAAAATGATTCTACTTGTGGAACCAGTGTGTTTAAGGTTTAATATGCTGATTTGAGTTTCTTAAATAATGTTCTAAGTGTGTTTATGGTTTTCAATGAAATGGAGTGTGTCATATCCCTTTAGAAATGATTTAGTGTTAAATGGTCAAAATGTAAATGATATGACAGCCCGGTTGGCACTTTATTAAATGTGAAGTGATCATACATATATATATATATACGTACTTATGGGGAATCTCTATAGGGGGACTTCCCTTCGAGGGTTGTCATGTAGCGATGTCCGTGTAAGGGGTTTGCAAGTGCGGTGAGATGAGTCAGGCGTGCGAGGGCCTCCCACTTACACAGTGTTATCAAAACCACCGTGGGTTCCTGGGCGTCCTTTATAGAATCGAGTGACGGTTGCTGGCTAACCCCGATTAGACACGTTAGTCCCCCCTTGGTAGGTAAGGCCTTGTGGGGCGTGCCACTGGTTAGCTGTTAGGTCGGCAAGTTGGTTATTGACTATGGAGTACCATACCGGCAGGTAGTCTGAACCCGAGTACGTCCAGGGGTTTTCTAGGGATGTTTAGGATCGCCCATGGTTATTGCTGATAACTTCTGGTTTATTTTTACTTGCACTTGGTTTTCCTTGCTTGTTTACCTTTACTTGCACTTTTTCTCCCTGCTTGTTTACTTCCAATCATCCTTCACAGCCTATACTTTTAGACTTTGGGAAAACGGTTTTCAAATGAAAATACTTTATTCTCTTTGTGTAATATTTGAAAATGTAACTCTTATTTGCTTTTTATAATGAGTTTAAAACTAATGAAATGGAACCAACTTTCGAAAAAGAATAAGGGAAGTGTCTCTTGTTTTGATTTTCAAGTAAAGCATTATGAAAGCTTACTTTTATACATTGTAGTTCAAACCTGGAATGTTTAGATTCTTTATTTGATGGCAGTGCTTTGAGATTTGTTTTAGGGCTCACCTACTGAGTACTTTTGTGCTCACGCCTATCTTTTACCATTGTAGTTGCAGGTTCCTTGTGTTCAGGTTTTCTTGGCTTGAATCGCTTAGTGATGGAGCGATGTTGGTTTGTAGTAGGGTGGTGACCCACGAGGTCACATGGAGGTATGTTGGGATGTAGTTTTTTTTATGTCGTTAGTGTTGGTCTGTTTTATTTAGTTTATATTCATTATTTTGATCCTATTTTTAGTTTGGTCTGAAATCGTTCCCAACGATTGAAATTTTTAATGTCCGACACTTGTTGCCATCCCAGGGGGATCGAGAACGCCGCTTGGGACTTGCCGCGGACTGGCTCGGGTGACCGGTTCAGGGTCGACCCGGGCTGATTCGTGACATTCACCCATTTGATGGATGTGTGTGTAGTTATAGTTAAAACCCATATAATAAAAACATATCATAATATTTAGTATAAATGTTTTATTGTATATGTATTGGATAAGAGAAAATAAAATGGATGTATAAAAAATAAAATAGAAATTCATGTTTCAGAATGCTATGTCTTTTTATGGTAACTCTTTTTAGTTTTCAACAAGGGGTACCCTGGTTGAATTTATGAAAATATTAAGGATTATAATATTATGGTATGTTATTTGGGATATTATTTGGTCAATTATATGATGAGAGAAATGTATTTATAAGTGTTAAGAATTAAGGTTTTCTGAGTTCTATTTTATAGTGTAGGAGGAGTGACATTCTGGTAAATATTAAAAGGAAAACACCTTTGAGAGGTATCCTTTACATCATGCGCCACAAATAAATTTATATTCATGATCCAATAGTTTAATTTCTTGAAATATTCCTATAAAATTGTTTTAAACATGTTTACATTTTATTTTACCCCTTATGTTAATGTTTAACTACCGTGTATTATTTTTTTCATTAATCAATGTAATTAGTTTTAATTAAATTCAGAAAAATATTTTTCAAAACCTATGTTGAGATTAATTTACATTATAAATTATTATGATTTAAAATATAGAATCCATTTTTTTCAAATTCTAAACAAAAAATTGCAAAAAAGTAATTTAAAAAAATTTAGTAGATGTGTCACGACAATATGTTTTTTAAGCGATAATGTTTAATAGTTTGAAGTTTTTTAAAATCAATTTTCATGGTTAAATTAATTCCAATGAAATATATTAGAAAAATTAAAATAAAATTTCTCTAATTATAATTTATAACCAAATAAACATATATTTTTTAATTATAAATAAATTAGATGAGAAGGTGTTTTGAATTAAAATTCAAAATTTTTCACTAATCAACAAAAAATGATGTTTTATAAAAAAAACCCAAAAAATCATAGTTATATAATTTGGATGTTGTTAATTAAATATGATTTTTATTTTATTATATTAAATTTATATTGTTTCTAAAATTAATTTCATTATTGTTCACAAAAGAAAATAAAAATCAATTCATTTGAGAAAATATTATTTTTTTAGCACTTAATGAAATTACCACAATTTTAATGTTTTATTAAAAACATTATTTATTTCTTTAAGTAAATTATAAGTAATATTCAATATATTTTTGTTATTAATCTAATTAGTATGTTTAATTGTTATGATATAACTATTTCATTTAAATTATTATTACAATTAAATATTGTTTTGTATAAATTCTGCGTTGCATGTAGCTCACGATAATTTAGTGTTATTTGTAGTGAATGATTATATTGGTATAGAATATTAATAATGATTACATTGGTGTGTAATGAAACATAATATAATAATGGAATTTAATTTTTTCGAATCAAAATAATTCATTAAAACTCAAGGTGTTACAATGTTGTACAACGAAACAAATGAAATTGTAACGTTTAACCATTTTCAATATTTATATAACAATATAATGAATCCCAACAGTAATAACATGATTAAAAATCAAAGGAATCACATATATGATTTTTTTAGTTTTATGATAATTCTAATTATGCAAGCCCTGTTTTTAATATATTTTGTCCACATAATAATTGAAATAATTCTATATGAAATTAGAGTTACTCCCACCTATATCATTGTACATAATTAGAGATGGTGAAATTGGAATATGAGGTTATCCATTCTATAGCATAGATCATATATTATGTAAAAATAGACAATTTCTAGAACCTATATCCCAGTGCTTACCATGGCCAGTTTTTCAGGAATATTGTATTTTGAGGGATTTGAAGTGGAATATGAGACACAATGATGATGGAAACCCTTCCATTGTTATAACATCCTTGAGTTGATTAATTTACCTATTTATATGGATTATTTTTATAGGGTATGTTTTGATTATATATTGGTATGTAATATGATATTTTTAGAAATTTCATGTGCCATTTTTATGGTGAATGACTTGAGAATTTTTTGTAGAAATTGTGCTCAAGTATATAAGGAACAATGAGTGTCATTTGGGTTTCACATGGGTGGAAAATATTTAGAACAAGGTTTGCAAAAGGACATCGACTAATAATTAATTTGGAAAAAAATTAGATAGATATGATTCCCATGGTGATTGCATGATTTGTTAATCTTTTTTGATAAACTATGTATCATGATTTTAATTTTACTTATGTAGTGATCTGACCCTAAAATCATAGAGTTAGTTTCTACTGGTACTAAATTAGAATGATTAAATGTAATAAAATCTGTAATAACCATAGAGTTTAGTTTTCTTGGTAATCCAGATACAGACATGTGTCTTTTATTAAAAATTAATATACTAAAAAACAAAAATATTTTCATACATAATAACTTTATTTCATCTAATATATCCTTACATATCTTTATTGTTACAGTTATTGTAATCATATTGAAGTGAAACACAATAACAGAGAGCTCAAATGCATAGTAAGGGTTAAGAATAATGGATGAAAGGATAAATCAATAATAATATTTGATAATGTAGGGTACTTAATAAATACACATTCCATATAAATAACAGGATAAGGAATAATCAATATTGTAATGTAAATAATCTAAAACCATGAAATTTAATAAATAAACTGAAAAAAATGAAACCATATATTTTTTCATAGTTATAATTTCATGTACAATAATAAGAGAATCAAAATGGAGGCAATGCTTAATTATTAGATTCTATGTTTCCTAGGTACACAGTAACTTTACCATCAAGACCTTTCACAAGATTATTCTTATCATAATCAGTGAAAACCCCATTAGCCTAGGATATCAAACTGATTTTTCTAATAAGAATACAGATCCATTGAGGGCATATCAATAACCTAGCCCCAACCATGTTGTTCATATCAAAATTGTTCCTCATATATCAAATAATAAATTTAATTCATGAAGAATATTATTTATCAAATACCATCTTTGAGTAAAATATGCAGATTTATCAATATTTCACCAGATAAAAAAATTCAAAATAAAATCCATATGAATAAATAGTATATATATTTTCAAGTAATAATATCCTTGATAAATGATATGGTTTTTAGAGTAAATTTATTGTTCAATGATTATAGTAAATTCAATATTTTGAGGGCACTAATAAATAAATAATGTTAATAAATATAAATATTATTAATTGTCAATGGAATAATAAACCATTAAGAAGAAGAATAAGGATATAATAAATTAAATATAAACTATATTTTGTTAAATAAATGGTTATTATAAATGATTAAAGGAAATACAATAAAAATGAATTTTCAAAACATTGTTGAGGGAAATATCATATTCATTTCGAAAAATAATTTATAAATAATTTTTTTCAGAAAATCCCTTCTGAAAAAAATTTCATTAAAGAGAAACAATTTAATATTTAAAAGGATGATTTATGTAAATTATTTCATGTAAATATTTATATATAATATAAGGTAAAACAAATATTGACATTTTCATGGTAAAATGTTTTAAAAGTATGTTTTAAGGAATATGTTAAGAATATTATTTGAAAAAAATACATGAAAAATCATGTGAAAATATATTTTACAAATTATTTTTATAGAATACATTTTTAGAAAATAGGGTTTTTACGAATAAAATTGGTTCTCCAACTAAAGATGGGAATCGAGTCTGGTTTTCTTAAAAACATTTTCTATAAAATATTGAGAAATAAAGAGTATAAAATATTAAAAAATCACATGTTAATTTTCATGAATAAACAATGGATAATAAAATTAGACAATTTGGTATAAAATGATAAAATAAAATATTTGAATTGAAATTCTAATGTAAACAATCCAGAATAAATTGTGATTTTGAAAAAACTCTTAAAAGACTATAACATTGACATTATAAGAAATAAATGAATAGATTATGTGTGTAAAATTTAAATAAAAATAAAACAAGTGGAAACAAAAAATTATATTAAAAATTTATTATATATTTAATCATAAAATACTAATTACTATGAGTAATAAAGATGAAATAATGTAAAGGAAACAGGTTAGGAAATTATATACAAACATGTAACGATTTACACAAATCCACTTAGAAGAAATATTTAAAATCTAAACTCTAAATAACATTAATATAAAATTTAAAATGATTTTATATATCAAAATTATAAATATACACACCACACAAAAGAATTATGTGGTCAATATGACATTTATTACATAGATATAAAAAGTGAGAAGAAAATCACTTACCTTATATTTCCATTTAGGTGAACATCCTTTAACCTCGTATATAGTGAATATAATCATTTCACTATCATATACCAGAACCATAATCATATTTATAATATCATTAAATCATTAAATTATCTTATTATTCATTTGTTAAAACTCTTTCATTGTTTTCACTATTTCTGTTTTTAATTGCCTTGTTTTTTCGAGTATGTCCAGGCTTCTAATTTTTATTCTTATTAATTCAATCATGATATCATAATATCCATTATTTAAAAAATTATTTAACTATAATATATATTCTGTATATATATATTTATAATAATCCACAATACTTGTATATAGGAAATGAGATTCACCATTCATGGGGAAGGTAGGTTGTACATACAAATAAACATAACTTCCATTTCTTTATCAAATTTAAACAAATTAAAAATAAATGATATAAATTTATATTTATATTATAATTTTATTATGATAATCTTATAATATATATCACATATTTTAATTAAAACCATCCTCTAATATATTCCATGTATATTGTGACCGAATCACATCTCTTTGAGGAGGCAGTAGCCACACTTCTACAAAAAAAATTTATTGTATTCCAGAAAATGGAAAACATGAAGGTATATGGTATGTAAAAATTAAATAAGCATAAATAAATTATAAATAACATATATATAATATATGAAACGTTTTTCCATTATAATTCCTACCATGAGATGTGGTAAATAATGAACGAACAACCATCGTTTCACAAGGCAGTTGTCTAATGTACACATGAATGGTATGTTCGTTGCCCATTGGATTGAAGTGTGTTTATGTTTAGGTTGAAAACATAACATAAAAAATATAATTTTATTCCGGATACAGGTTTTATTATACATGTATGTAATAATAATAAATTAATTGGTTTATAATCAAATAGATCATAGTTTTACATTGCACAATGTTACCTTTTTTTTCAGTTAACTCATTTTGGTTTATATGAAAAAAATAATTTGTTTTCATTATTCCTAATGTGAGACTTATAGAATGAGGCTAGGTATGTTGGAAGATTATTTTGGATTATTTTTTATAATCCAATATTATTTATATGTATGAATAAGTGGGAGGGGGTGGGTGCCTTTTTATACTAGTAGAGGAGTGAAATTCTTGTAAAATTTTGAAATAGGAAATACAAAAACGTTTTCCCCAAGTAATTTATCTCCAATAATGGAAATAATTATATAAATATGGGATATTATTAATATATGTTCATCAATTTTTTTGACAAGTTTATAGGTATTTTTTCTTTTTGTTTAATGTTTAGTCCATTGTGAAGCTAACTTTTCTCTTAATTGAAGTAATTAATTTTAATTATTTTAACTAATAATTTTGGTAAAAACTATTTTGACCTTATTTTAAATTAAAAAGTATTCCTTTTCCAAATGTGGGATCCGTATTTCAAAATTCTAGTCACATACAATTCATGAATTAATTTAAATTTAATATCATAAATGGTATGACAAAGCAGTTTTTAAACATTAAAATGTTCAAAAGCTTGCTATGTTTTTATATCAGGTTTCTTAGTGAAATTTAATCTAATTACATAAGATGGATTAAGTGATTTACAACTCCTAAAATAAATATTTTAAAAAATATTAATAAAATTTTTCATCGTAAAATATTAGAGGAAGAAGAATTTTTTAATTAATATTCAATATCTTTCACAAATCATCCAAAAATGAAATCTCACAGAAAAATACAAAAAGTTAACCCTAATATGGTTTAGACTTTTTTCATTAAAAATTCATTTTATTTTTTCTTATTAAATTAATAATGATTAAAAATAATTATTTTAAATAGGTTCTCTATTAAAAGGTAATAAACCTTTCTATTTTGAGAAATACAATTTTTAGGTATGAAACTAGATTTGCTCTTATCTTAGGTTTATAAAAAATTTTAATAAATTTAAAAAAAAATCTAATATTGAATATAAATATTTAATTAATATAATTCAAAAATAGTAACTATGATATTTTATTATGATAAACCACCTTTCTATGCATTAAAACATTTACGTTACATTCATTTTCAACTTAATTTCTAATTAAATGGTAACCTATGAATTTTATATATATTTTTATAAGCCATATATTTCAATATGTTACCTAACGATATTCATAACCTCTAATTTAATGAATAGGTAATGTCTTATTATTTTAAATAACAATATATTAATAATATTTCTTTTTATCATAAAACTCAGTTGTGCTGGTATTGCAACACTTTGAAGAAACTCATTGTTGTGTTACACACAAACTATCTCTGTATAATGATAATTTAAATATATATCATATATTTATTTTTTCTAAATATTAAATATATTCCACAGTATCAGTATATTTTATTTCCTTACATTTTTATGTCGCATGTTATACATGTCATTAGACACAATGTTTTTACTTTATAATTATAGTGCATTACATTCTTCGCACCTAAAATAAATTGTGTCCTTGAAATTTAGACTATATTTTTGTAGTAAATGGTTTATATTTTGAAAATTAATTTGTTCAAAAACCCAAAACATTAAAATATTTCATAAAATATCATCCTAATAAAAGATATTGAGAAGTACAAGATCACATAGAATGACATATTAATAGGTTTCTACGTAAGATAAAATTGGTGCCCTGTAGAAATAACCACTTTGAGGAAAAGAATAAATAATTATAGCGAGTTATTGAGTAAATTAATAAAAAGCATGTGAACAAAAAGTGGAATGTATTTGGAATAAAATTTATAAACTTGTGATGATATAAAATACTATTGGTTCAACAAAAAATAATTTATTTTGGATGACATTTTTTGTTTTTAATATTCACTTCTTAATGTTATGGAATTATTTTATTAACAAAGAATATAAGAAAATATATTTACTTCAAACATTTCAATTTTGTAAGAACAATTTCATTTTTGGTTTTTTCTTTATAAAATTCTAATTCAATCATTAAATCCATAAATGGATATCCAAATATTAACTTCGATTCCTAATGAACTATAAAACATTCAAGGTATCATAAGTACTATAAAAGAGTGACATATAATTATATTTGAATAAAAATATTCTACAATGTTAATATAGATAATAAATTAATCACTAATCATAAAATGTCAGAGTACTTGTTCATCATTTTTATTTATTCATACTATAATTTATGTAAAACCATTGACATATAAGATAGAAAATTGTATAGGTTAGTTATTGGAATTAAACCCCCTCTACCCTTCGATCATGGGTTCAATTCCAACAACATTTCCAAAAAATAGTTATTGTAACTCAGCATAAAAGTTTTCCTTTTCTAAAATTCTATTAACATAATTTTTAAAATAAATGTGATTTAAATAAATGAAATAATATTAATTTAAAATATTGAATTTTATCTAAGGATTCAAGTACAATATCAATACATAAATTCATCGTCCTTTTATTTCTACATGGGTCTTTCCATGGTCTAGAGTTTATCTTTTAAAAGAGATAATTAACTAGGGTAATGCCAATGATTACCACATTTAAGGAAACAAACCATAAATTGATCCTGGTGATGAGATTCATTTCCTTCCATCATATACATCATTTCTCATCGGCAATTCATTGATTTATTTTCTTCTTTACACATATAAACAATTTACCCATTTCCTAGAGACACATTTCGGGTGTCTCCTTCCACATTTCTTGAATGATGTAAATGGATCCTTATTTTCTCTATGGTCTCTACGACTTAATCTCTTATAATATTACAACATTCTCTTACATGGTGAGTTATGGAATTGGTAAAATTATATATTGTTAATCATATTTTGGGAAAACTGATTAGGCATCAACATGATATCTTTTACTCCTATCAATATCTCATTTTTTCTCCTTATGACCACCTTGTATTTCATTTACAATGTTAATAAGAATTATTCGAGTTCTATATATCAACTAAAACCAAAAAGAATAATGTGTGTGATATTATTCATAGTGATAAAAGATTATAGTCATTTACATGATATCTATATAATAATACTTTATTTTCATTATTAATCACTTTAAATTTATCCTAGGTTGTTTTTTCATAACATTTTAGAATGATTCATAATGGTTTGCCAAAAGAATGTGAATAATCTGTAGAATATCCCATGGGAGTTTCAAATTAGGTGGATGTAAGTCCTATTTTTATGTACTAGTTTATGCTGAATTGAATCCCGATACACTGTTTTGGTGTTTTTACCCCTATGTATATCTGTCTCACAACCACGTCCACTTATAGTTTCCAAACATGGATTTAATTATTGGAAAACCATATAATCTCAATATAATTGATTTATTAGGATGTTATTCAATACGTTTCATTAAATTATACCATAGGGTTATGTTCCATGATCTATTTTTTACCAAAATCCATTTCACATGGTTTATAAAAATCAACTTATGATACTAATTATAAAGACCCATCCCTAGAAGACCGAGGCTACTGTCTACTACCATTACATTGGAATGATTGAAATAAATAAAACCATTAAGGACTAAAGAGTTTTGGAGTCTTGGTAAACTGGTTACATACATGAGTCTTATATTACAAATGACTACACTAATTACAATATAATTTTCTTCATGTATTATAACATCATTCCATCTATGATATATTTGTATGTCATTCTTATTACACTTATTTGATTCCTAGGTAAGGGAAAAAAATAATGGAGAGATCATATTCTCATTAAGGGTTAATCATAGAGGAATAAATACGGAATCAATAAGCATTATCAGCATGTAATGGTAATAATTAAGAACCCATGTAATGTAAATAACTTGATATATAATAATTGATATGAAATGGTAAATAACTAAAAACTAAGTCATTTAATCCATAAATTGATAATAAAATGCATCCCCATATATTTCCATAGTGAACATCTCATGCATAAAAATAACTTAATCAAAATGTAAACAATTTCTAAATAATGTATGCAATTCTTTCTTGGTACATGGTATAATTATAGTAAATTCCTTTCACAAGACTATTTATAAAAAATAGGTTGAAAAATCAATTAGCATAGTTAAGCCAACTCATTCATCCCATGATATTATTGATGCATAGAGAGGCTATATATAACCATGACCCACCCTTGTAACACATATTGTAACGACCCAAAGTTTCATTAATCAAAATCCCTATTGATCTAATTAAAATCTCTTTATGTTTATATAAAATGTCAACTTATTTTGTTTTCTGTTAAGAATTTTTACCATTTCTAATATAGTCGTTGAACAGTGATCACATGATTTGTATAAATATAAGGCTTTAACAAATCCAAATTTTCTCAGATAAAGGAAGCGATGGCCTCATCCAGTAGAATTGCCCCATACGAAGCCCATTTGTCAGAGCTCAAAAAAGAGGTGGCATCCTTGGGCTTCTCTCTTGACCAAGCCCAATTTGAGCTTCATCAGGTCAAGCTCGAACGGGACCGTCTACGGGAAAAGTGGAAGTTGATAGAGATTACCACTCGAGCAATGTTATCTGAGCCACCCCAAGAGTCTGTCACCATCGCACACCTTACCCTTAGGTCTTATACGGCTATTTTAAGGGGTTATGTAACAAATAAATAGTACTATGTTCATTTATATTATTATTTTTGTATATAATAATGAATATACTTTCTTGTCATTATTGATACATTGTAAATGGTTTTTAAAGTACAAATAGTGTTTTTAGTTATTATTTAATTAAGAATTCTATTTTTTTTAAATTAGGGAATTTTTAAATTAAATAATATTTTAATAAAATATTATTATTATTATTAAATTAATTTTTATTAAATATAAATGATATTATAATTTTATGAATGCAATTATATTTTTTATTAAGGTTTGAAAGCCATTTCTGTCAAAACCCGTGAATTTTCGATAAATGTCAGTTTTTATTTTAAAAGTGAAAATTAACATATTTAAAAAAATTATTTATATAAAATAAACGTTATTTCTAGAATCAGGACGTTGAAATTATCTAACGGTGAATTTTTCAAAATTTTCTGAAACAGTCAAATTTTTGGGTAAAAATTAAATACCATTTAAATATATAATGTGTTTTATGAAATCATAATGACCCAATAGTGATGTAATAAAATACAATAATCTTTATGTTTGGACAATATATGTTTTACCATTTCGGGTTTGTTTGACTTACTTTTCAAAGCATTAACAGACCCCTCAAGACTTATTAAACACCTTGTCTTTTTTAATTAATTTCCATGGGAGTATGACTCACCTCCACATAATCAAACATATTATTTTAAGAATTTAGGACTTTGGCCTTATAAAATATTATTTTCCTCTTCCCTTTTCTGAAAATCATGGGCAAAAACTGTGGGATGGTTTGTGATTTTGATTAATTTAATGTAAGGGGACCCAAACATAAATAATAAAGAATTTCCTCACCTTTCCTATATAAACCCACCCAAGATCCCACTTCTTCCTCACTCTGAGCCTTTATAGTTCGTCCAAACTCTGACCTAATATCTCTAGAATCCTCCCAAGGTGCCGCAAGCTCCCAAGAATCCTCTCACAAGCCTCTCTCTAGCCTTTAGAAGCACACTTCCAAGTAAGGGTTTTTTCTTCCTTTCTCATTTTTGTCCAATTTTATTTATGTTGTTTTTCCCTTTTAATTTCAATTATGAATGTTGGGGTATGGTTTCACACCTCCCTCATACTTCCCTCATTATGTTTGAATGACAGGAGACCCCTTTCTCTCTCATTAAATTCCTCCCATGTACACTCGTTACTATGCTGAAATTCCAAGAGTAACTACTCTCTCCTCTTTTACATTCAAGCAATACTTTTGTATCATTAATCTAAATTACATTAAAATTGTTTGGACATGTATCTATATGACCTCATTACTTTCCATTACATGTAGATATGATGAGGAACCCCTTTCTCTCTCATCAAACTTTTTTATGAATTCTTATGTCACGCCGTTACGCTGCCGAAATTGCACAGATTTTCTAAGCCAATGCCATTGTGTAGTGAATACCATGCCCATTTCTCCATCAAGTGTATTCACCTTTATGCACATTTAATTATTGATTATAATTTTTCATGAATGAATTCCGCATTAATTTATCGTGGAATAAATGATTTTGTTTTATGAATCCATGTTTTATGATCCATGTGGCACACTTATGCATGAAATAAAATGTTTAAGAAGGGTGCACCCTTATAGTGCTCCAATGCATTGGGTAAAATATATTATCATGATACTTCATGTGAAACGAGTGTTGACTCATGATAATTCAAGTGCAATAAGGGTTTACTCGTGCTTTATGTGCAATGTGGATTTACTCATGCTCCATGTGCAATGAGCCTTGGCTCATGCTAATTCCATGTTAAGTGTTGTTGCCACATTTCCATGTTATGATTATCATGCTTTATCATGCATTTATGTTCGTGTTTATCTTATGATCTATTGATATGCCTATTGTCTAACATGTATTTTACTCCTCATGTTATTCCATGTGTACTCCCTTACTGGGATTTATAGATCACCCTTTTCTTATGTATGTCCTCAGGTTATCCCATGCAATGCTATGTATGAGGAAATGTAGTGGTCATGTAAAGGAAGTTTTCAATAAAGATGTTGTATTTCATGTTTTAAGTTTTTATGTAATGATCCTAATCCCCAAAGACACTAAACTACTCGATCTTCGTTGTTGTATCATGTAATGTTTTATGTAATAAATCATGTTTATGTTTTTTATAAAAGCAGGGTTGTCATAGTTGGTATCAGAGGATAGGTTTAGTTGTTTTTTGGATTAGGATTAGAAAACCCTAGTAAATCCTTAGAGAGAAGACTAAGTATAATAAAAACATCCCTACATTTTGGTAATTACTGAGTAAGTGGTTTATCAATCAAATACATCCCCGTCTGGATACGATCAGGTAGAGGCGGCTCTGGCACAGATGTATCCTAGGGGTAAAACCTGAAAACACCGCTTTGAGTTAGACTCGAACGAGAACTGGTGCACGACAATGGGCCTTTCTGCACTCTTGGTTACAACACTCCTAGGGGATATGTTTTGATAAATTCACAATCTTAGTATGAACCCTTACTAAGAGAAATAAAAAAATTCCCCTAAGAATATATGTTAGAAAGTAGGTCATGAAAAGCCTAGATTGAAGACTATAGACTCGGGCTAACCACCATTGTGATGATCACTGTGATGACTATACTAATGAGATGCCCAATACAATAGGAGTGGGAATCGCGAACAATGTCATGCTTCTCTCTCAGCTAACTCATGTTTTGAATAGAAACATGGGTCATGATGAACGTTCAACCCACCCTAAGAAAGAACAAGTTGCTATCGAGTGCTTTATGAGACAAAGGCCTCCTACATTTAGTGTATCATCTGATCCCATGATCGCTGAACAATGGATCAACTCCATTGAAAATATCTTCTCCATCCTTCAATGTTATGAACAAGAGAAGGTTATCCTGGCTGCTTATCATATGGAGGGTGAAGCTGATCAATGGTGGACATTGATAAAAAATATGAAGCCTGAGGAGGAGATCAAGGCATTAGAATTGAAGGATTTTCAGAAGATGTTTTTCGATAAATATTTTCCGTGCACCCTCCAACTTAATATGGAAAGGTACTTCCTTTACCTCAAGCAAAAAATGAATAATATGTTGGATCGTATGGGGAAAACTTCACAAGGATTGCATGATAAACTTCTGGCTTTGTCGTTACCCCAGAATTCAAAGTTGACCGCTTCTTTGGTGGGTTGAAGCCTAGCCTATTGAAAGCATTAGAAATATTTGACTTCGACAGCTATGAGTAAATTGTCCGATATGCCTTCAAGGTCTAAATGGAGATCAAAGAATCACAGGGGTATCATGGGGATAACAAGCTTAAGGTGTACTTAAATGCTGCTTGTCTGATGGATAAATCCAACGGTGCTAAGAAGATCCAGCACCTCACTTGCCAAAAGTGCGGAATGAAGCACCCTAGAAATTTCCTTAATGGGACGAGGAAATGCTTCAAGTGTGGAAGAGAAGGGAACCTAGCTATTAACTGTCGGCAAGAAAGGCCTGTGGCTATGATAGAGGAGAGGAATTCTTCGTTCGAAGCTCAATGCATTTTTCAATGATAAAAATGAAATGAACCAGGGCATTTTGCAAATCAGTTCCCTAATCTAAGGGTTTTCGGAGGCAACCAACAACCTCCAAGGAAGCAAAGAAAAGCTTTTTCCATCACTTCTGCCGAAGTGAACCCCGAAAATGAAGTGGTGACTGGTATGCTAGTTATTCATTCAAGAATAGCAAATTTACTTTTTGATTCATGTTCTACGCATTCTTTTATATCTTGAATGTTTAGTAGAACAATCCCATCACCACCACAAATCATGGAAGTGAAGATGTCGGTGAGTACGAAAAATTGGGCAATCATTGCATCCCATGAATATAAGTCTTCCCCTGTTATAATCTGTGGATTGAATTTCCCGAAGAACCTCTTCATACTCCCTTTGGTGGAATTTGATTCAATTCTTGGCATGGATTGGCTTTCCTTATATAGATCTAACATAAATTGTTGGGAGAGGGAAATCACACTTCATATGGAGAATCGACCCCCGGTTATTTACAAGTGTAAGGAGGATGATGAATCTCCTTTAGCTCCATCATCTCAAGCATGGATATTACTGCCTTATGAGCATGCATATCTGGCTCAGATGATTGAGTCCAAGGAAGAAACCATCCTTGAAGAAATTCCTACTGTGAGGGAATTCACTAAAGTATTTCCCGAGGAACTACGTTGTCTTCCTCCTAGGAGAGATATTGAATTATCAATTGAACTTATATCCGGGGCATTACCAATATCCAATAATCCATATAGAATGGCTGTTGTAGAGCTTGAAGAGCTAAAGAAACAACTACATGAGAATATGGATAAAGGGTTTATATGCCCAAGTGCTTCACCATGGGGTGCACCAGTCCACTTCGTTAAGAAGAAGGATGGGTCAATAAGGCTTTTCATCAATTATCATGAACTTAACAAAATCCCGATAATGAAAAAGTATCCTCTTCCACGAATTGATGACTTGTTTGATCAGCTGCATGGAGCACAATACTTCTCCAAGGTGGACTTGCGGTCGAGATATTATCAAGTAAGGGTGAAGAAGGAAGATATCCCCAAGACTGCTTTTCGAGCAAGATACATGCACTATGAATTAATTGTAATGCCTTTCGGACTCACTAATTTTCCATAAATCTTCATGTAATTAATGAATAGAGTCTTTATAGATTACCTCGACAAATTTGTGGTAGTCTTTATAGATGATATTCTAACATACTTCAAAACCAAGGAAGATCATGAGGATCATTTAAGAACTGTACTGGAGACTTTGCGCAAGGAGAAGCTCTATTCAAAGTATATCAAGTGTGAGTTCTGGTTGAAGGAAGTTTCATTCTCGGGCCGTATCATCACAAGAAATGGGATATTTGTGGATCCCTCTAAAACAGATGCAATTGGGGGATGATTGAGGCCAAGATCGGTAACAGATATCTGTAGTTTCTTAGGGTTAGCCGGATATTATCAACGATTTGTGATAAATTTCACACGATTGTCCAACCCTCTTACCAAGATAACTCAAAATGGAGTAAAGTTTTCTTGGAGTGATGAATGTGAAGAAAGCTTCAAGGAGTTGAAAAGGAGGCTTATCACTGCGCCCGTGCTCACCTTACCCAAAAGTGGAGAACTTTTTGTTGTTTTCAGTGATGCTTCAAATAAGGGATTATGCTGCGTGATAATGCAGAATGATAAAGTTATATCCTATGCCTCATGGCAGTTGAAAATCCATGAGTGAAACTATCCAACGCATGATCTAGAGTTGGCGACAGTAATCATTGCCTTGAAAATCTAGCGGCATTATCTCTATGGAGAGAAATGTGAGATATATACTGACCACAAGAGTCTTAAATATATATTCACACAGAAAGAGCTTAATATGAACCAGAGAAGATGGATAGAGCTCATCAAGGATTATGACTGTTCAATACATTACCACCATGGGAAAGTGAACAAGGTGGAAGATTCATTAAGTAAAAAGGACCCATCAATTCTATCAATTATGAGAATTGAGAAGGATCCAATCTTCTTAAACTTGATGAAGATGGACATGGGAATCATAGAGAAGGGAACATCATAAATCCTTTCAGAAATTATTGCTCAAATGTCTTTTTTTGAAAGGTTAAAGGATGCTCAAAAGGTTGATGTGAGAATTCAAGAAAAAGTGGAAGCTATCGAAAAAGGGAAATCCTCAGAGTTTAATGTTAATGAAGAATGAATTGTGTGGTT
Organism: Viscum album; assembly: GCA_963277665.1. Lineage (NCBI taxonomy): Eukaryota > Viridiplantae > Streptophyta > Magnoliopsida > Santalales > Viscaceae > Viscum > Viscum album. Next base: position 457,527,420 of record OY728141.1, on the reverse strand, counting down.
TGGGAAAAGACTATGTGTTCCATCAAGTTCAGAGCTGAAGAAGGAACTTTTGGATGATGCCCATAGTTCAAATTTCTCTATTCACCCAAGGAGCACAAAAATGTATTGAGATCTCTGAGAAAACTTATTGTGGGATAATATGAAAAAGGATATCACTGAATATACATCAAAGTGCCTGGTGTGCTAGCAAGTGAATGCAGAGAGGCAGAAGTCTAAGGGGATAATGTAACTATTGCCCATACTAGAATGTAAATGGTAGAACATCACCATGGACTTTGTCATTGAACATCCAAGGACATCCAAAGTCAACAATTCAATCTGGGTTGTTGTGGATCTTCTTACAAAGACTGCACATTTCATTGCTATTTAGAAGGATTTCTCATTGGATCAAGTGGAATGGATATATATCAGGGAAGTAGTCAGGCTGCATGCAGTACCACTATCTATTGTGTCTGACCAAGATCCGAGATTCACCTCTATGTTTTGGAAGTGTCTTCAACAGGATCTGAATACTGAACTGAACTTCAGTATGGCCTATCATCCTCAAATTGATGAACAATCCTAGTGGACTATCCAAACACTTGAGGACATGTTGAGATCATGCTTAATGGACTTTAATGGAGGATGGGATCAACATCTTCCTCTGGTTGAGTTCTCTTATAATAACAGTTTCCACTTAAGCATCCAAATGGCACCATATGAAGCGCTTTATAGGAAAAGGTGCAGAACACCAACGTGTTGGGATGAGGTCGGTGAACGTAAGTTTCTTGGACCGGAAAATGTTGAAGAAATGGTGGAGAAGGTGAAAACCATTCAGCAGTATATAAAGGCAACCCATAGTCGAAAAAAGAGTTATGCAGATAACCATTGACGAGGCCTTGAGTTTAAAGTTGGAGACATGGTTTTTCTACACATATCTCCATGGAAGAAGGTCATGAGGTTTGGAAAGAAAGGGAAGTTAAGTCCAAGGTACATCATCCCCTTCGAGATTCTTGATCGTGTCAGGCTGTGGCCAATCAGCTAGCACTTCCACCTACTATGGCCAATGTACATGATTTCTCTCTTGTATCCCTCTTATGGAAGTACATATCGGACCCTTCACATGTACTCTCTTCTGAGGTGGTACAATTGGAAGATGATCTTTCTTATGAATAGAAACCAGTGAAGATCTTAGATCGTTGTGAAAAAGTTCTACGAAATAAGACAATGCCCCTAGTCAAGGTGTTATGGAGAAATCACAAGTTTGAAGAAGCGACTTGGGAATCAGAGGAAATGGTGAAGCTGAGTTACCGACATCTGTTTTATTTCAAGAAAAGGAAAATGTTGAGGGTGAAGTTTCTTAAGGGGGGAAAATTGTAATGTCCCAATGTTTCATTAATGGAACTCCATCTTGATCTATTTAAATGTCTCTTTATGTTTATATAAAATGTCAACTTATTTGGTTTTATTTTGACCATTGCTAATATAGCCATTGAACAGTGATCACATGATTAGTATAAATACAGGGCTTTAACAAATCCAAATTTTCTCAGACAAATGAAGCGATGGCCTCATCTAGTAGAATTGCCCTATACGAAGCCCATTTTTCAGAGCTCAGAAAAGGGGTGGCATTGGGCTTCACTCTTGACCAATCCCAAGCTGGGCTTCATCATGTCAAGCTCGAATGGGACCATCTACGGGAAAAGTGGAAGTTGAGAGAGATTACCACTCGAGCAATGTTATATAAGCCAACCTAAGAGTCTATCACCATCGCACACCTTATCCTTAGGTCTTATTCAGCTGTTTTAAGGGGTTATGTAACAAATAAATAGTTTTATGTTCATGTACATTATTATTTTTTGTATATAATAATGAATATACTTTCTTGTCATTATTGATACATTGTAAATAGTTTTTATAGTACATATAGTGTTTTTAGTTATTATTTAATTAAGAATTCTATTTTTTTAAATTAAGGTATTTTTTAATTAAATAATATTTTAATAAAATATTATTATTATTAAATTAATTTTTATTAAATATAAATTATCTTATAATTTTATGAATGCAATTATAATTTTTATTAATGTTTGAAAGCCATTTCTGTCAATACCCGTGAATTTTCGATAAATGTTGGTTTTTATTTTAAAAGTTAAAATTAACATATTTATAAAATTATTTAGATAAAATAAATTTTATTCATGGAATCAGGATGTCGAAATTTTCCAATGGTGAATTTTCCAAAATTTTCTGAGATAGTCAAATTTTTGGGTAAAAATTAAATACCGTTTAAATATATAATGTGTTTTATGACATAATAATGACCGAATAGTGATGTAATAAAATAATATAATCTTTATATTCGGCCAATATATGTTTTACCATTAAAATAATGTGATTTTGGGTTTGTTTGACTTAATTTTCAAAGCATTAATGGACCCCTCTAGATTTATTAAACACCTTGCCTTTTTAAATTAATTTCCATGGGAGTATGACTCACCTCTACATAAGAAAACCTATTATTTTAAGAAGTTAGGACTTTGGCCTTTTAAAATATTGTTTTCCTCTTCCCTTTTCCAAAAACCATGGTAAAAAACCATGGGATGGTTTGTGGTTTTGATTAATTTAATGTAAGGGGACCCAAACCTAAATAATAAAGAATTCCCTCACCTTTCCTATATAAACCAACCCAAGCTCCCACTTCTTCCTCACTCAAAGCCTTTGGAGTTTTTCCAACCTCTTACCTACTCTCTCTAGAATCCTCCCAAGGTGCTCTAAGCTCCCAAGAATCCTCTCAGAAGCCTCTCTATAGCCTTTGGAAGCATAATTCCAAGTAAGGGTTTTTTCTTCATTTCTTATTTTTGTCCAATTTTCTTTATGTTGTTTTTCCCATTTAATTTCAATTATGAATGTTGGGGTATGGTTTAGAACCTCTCTCATACTGCCATTTTTATGTTTGAATGATGGGAGAACCCTTTCTCACTCATTAAATTCCTCCCATTTACATCTGTTACTATGCCGAAATTCCGAAAGGAACTTCTCTCTCCTCTTTTACATTCAAGGAATACTTTTGTATCCTGAATCTAAATTCCATTAAAATTGTTTGGACATGTATATATATGACATAATTACTTTCCATTACATGTAGATATGATGAGGAAACCCTTTCTCCCTCATTAACCTTTTTATGAATTCTTATGTCACACCGTTATGCTGCCGAAATCACATCAATTTTCTAAGTCAATGCCATTGTGTAGTAAATACCATGCCCATTTCTCCATCAAGGGTATTCAACTTTATGAACATTTATTTATTTATTATAATATTTAATGTATGAATTCCACATTATTTTATCGTGGAATAATTTATTATGTTTTATGAATCCATGTTTTATGATCCATGTGGCACACTTATGCATGAAATGAAATGTTTAAGAAGGGTGCGCCCTTATAGCACTCCAATGCATTGGGTAAAGTATAGTATCATGATAAATCAGGTGAAATGAGTGTTGAATCATACTAATTCAAGTGAAATGATTGTTTACTTGAGCTTTATGTGCAAGGAGGATTTACTCATGCTCCATGTGCAATGAGCCTTGGCTCATGCTAATTCTATGTTAAGTGTTGTTGCCACATTTCCATGTTATGATTATCATGCTTTATCATGCCTTTATGTTCATGTTTCTCTTATGATCTATTGATATGCCTATTTTATAACATTTATTTTACTCATCATGTAATTTCATGTGTACTCCCTTACTGGGCTTTATAGCTCACCCTTTTCTTATGCATGTCCTCAGGTTATCCCATGCAATGCTAAGTACGAGGGAATGTAGTGGTCATGTAAAGAAGTTTTAAATAAAGATGTTGTATTTCATGTTGTAAGTTTTTATGAAATGATACTAATCCACAAATACACTAAACCTCTTGATCTTCTTTTTTGTATCAAGTGATGTTTTATTTAATAAATCATGTTTAAGTTTGTAATAAAAGAAGGGTTGCCATACATATCCAAATAATTTCTCATTTATAAAATAATTGAGTTACTATATGAATAATTTGTCATATAAAATCTCCACATTGTGTAAAAGTTGAGTGTATTTTAACATTTTCATGGATTTCTAAAAATTCTATTTTAAAAAATGTATGTAAAAATGGAATATGGTTTAGGAAAAATCATATCCATGATAAATGATATGGATATATAGGGAAAATTTAATGTTCAATGATCATATAAAATTAAATATTTCATAAGTAATAACAATTAAATAAAATAATTGCATGTAAAAACCATCCATATTATAAGGAATCATAAACCATAAGGAAATAATTTTTTTTAATTTTCATAAAGCCAGTTTAGGATAACCGGTAACCTCACAACCCAGCAACAAAACATCTAAAAGCAAAACAACTTCAAAAATTCAAAATTCAAAAAACCACACGAACCACATGGCCTCCTCGAGCTGAAAAATCACAATGAGGAGCATGTGAACACAAAATCCAACCTCTCCTCCATTCATTCCACTAGCGAGACAAGCCAGATCGCCATGCGCCACCATTGATGACAGCAGAGACGTTGTCGGATCACACCGGCGGAAGGACTGGCCACCGTCATCACAATCATCGGAACAAAGAAAACTGAACAACATTCCTTGCACCGCTTCTCTTCCACCACCATCAACGCCGATCCACCAAACACACACCACAACTGGTGATCCCCGTCGTTGGAAAAAAATAGGGCCTCGAGCCCAAAGACCATTATAACCGGTCAGATTCACCATTTCACAACAAAATCAAATAGAACCATGAAAATCAAAGAAGGAGAACTTCACTGCAACCACCCCAATCATTGAAGGAAACCCTCATAGGCCCTCAAAGTGCTCAGCCACCACAATTCAAGTGATGACCTCCTCCTGCTGAGCCACCACCAAAGGTCAATAACTCACAACTGAGAAAACCCTTGAATGCTCCGTAGAGTGTGCTAGTGAATAATCAGGTCTTACGCCCGCGGATCAGACTAGCAGTGTCGAAGAAGCCCAAAGCGGATCGCCACAACAAGAAAAAAGAACAATAAGATCACCACGGAGAACACCCGATGAATCCGAAGAAGATCCACCACAACGAAGAGGTGGAGACGAGAAAACCCTAGCACTGCCAACTTCAAGCGGAGACCTCTAGTAAAGAACCCTAAACACTGAAAAAAATGCAATGAAAACTAGGAACAAAACCCCCCCTCCTGAGGCCGCTCCATACCCGTCGTCAACCTCAATGAAAAAAGTCACCTCTGCATAAACCGAGCCCGGACGACCATGACTCACCCATGACGAATGACACCCTGAGCCGACCTATCCGATGAGACGACTCAAAGAGAGGAGACCCAGGGTGAGATGGATGGAGAGGGGGGGGGGAGTGATAACTGAGATGAAACCCTAGTCGTCGCGGGAGAGAAAGTGAAACCGTTCCGAGGCCAGTTCAAAACAAAACATCTGAAGGAATCATAAACCATCAAGAGGAATAATAAGGATTTATCAAATAATACACTTTTTACGTGTAATAAAATAATGGTTTTGTGACATTGATGAATGAAAATACATTAAAAGGTAATTTTTTTTAAAATTATTATAGAAGATATCCTTTTCATTTTGAATTTTTTAAAATCATTTTATTTGAAAATGACTTCTGAAATGATATTCATGAATAAAATTATCATTTTAAACATTAAATGTAATTTTCAGTGAAATGATGGCATGTAAATCCATAAAATCCTCACATGGTAAAAAAAAATTCACTTTCAAGGTAAAATGGTTTAAAATTTTCCATGTTCGGTAAGGGAAATGAATATTCCTTTTAATTTTTTTAAAAATAACCAAAAGGATAAAAATTTATTTTAAAAATAACTTTTGGAAGATTAAAAATTTTTTGAATTTTTTTTATTAAAAATGTTTTATTAAATGAAAATGGGTTCTCCATATAAAGAGATCAATGAAATATATATTTTTATAAAATAATTATCCAAAAAAATTTCGTATAAAAGGCTAAAAATTTGTAAAATCACATGATAAAGGACAAGAATAACCATAGGAGAAGTAAATAATTTTATTTAGTATAAAATTAACAAAAACATTTCATTAATGTAAATTTAAGAGTAAAGCATCCCAAATAAAATGACGTTGTGAATTAAAGCCTTAAAAGACTATAACATTGATTATAGAATCAATCAATGAATAGATTATATGATTAAAATTAAAATCCATATAAACTAAGTTTAAATAAATAAATATATATTAATATGTTATTGAACAAATAATCATAGAATATTAATGATAATGATGTAGTAATATTACCCAATCAAAATGAATTAGGAAAAAAAATTTGTTACCACTTAGTAACATTTTATTAAAACCCCATTTAGAAGGTATTATTAAAATTGAAAATAAAAATACCGTGAATATATAATTATTCATTATATAAGATATCCTAATCTGATTTATTATTTCCATAAAAAAATTTAGTTGTGAATATGACTTTTAACTTTCAAATCTAAAACATGAGATAAAAATCCCTTACCTTTCATTTCCATTTAGGTGAACATCCATAAATATTATATATAATGGTTTTATGAATTTAAATATCTAATAGAATAACCATATTTATATTTTAATATCATATTATAAATTTATATAATATAATATTATAGGTTTTATAATAATCATTCATTATTTTCATAATTTCACGTGTTAATTACCTCATTTTTAGTATGTTTTAACATGTTATTTTTGTTCTTATCGCATAGATCATGATTTAATCATATATTGGAAAGAAACCATGATTTTATTATCACATATATTCATTATATATTTATTTATAATAATCCATAATATTTGAAAATAGGAAAAAAAATCCCCCATTCATGGAAATAGTAGATTTTACGTATGCATGAACACTACATACATTTCCTTATCATATTTACAATAATTAAAATTAAACGATATATATGTATCTTCATATTAAAATTTTATAATTATTAATTTATTTTATATATCACATATTTTAATTAAAACCATCCCATATTACATTCCATATATAGCATGAATGAATCACATCGCTTTGAGGAGGCGGTAGTAAAAACATCCATAAATGATGTTATCATTTTCCCACAAATTATAAACAATAAAATTATGTGTTATATAAAAATAAAACATGAATAAATATTTTATAAATTTTCTATATATCGAATATTAATAGATTATCCATCATAATTTCCACCAAGAATGGTGGTATTGGAAGAATGACCAACCATCGTTTCGGGAGGTGGTAGTCCATCGTACACATGCACGATAAGTTTTCTACGAATTAGATTGAAGTGTGTATAAGTGATGGTAGAAAAAATAACATAACAAAATATAAGTATATTTTTGAGAAATATTTTATTATTTAATCATTTAATAACAACAATTAAATATTTTTAGATATATATATAAAATAGATTCACATTGATAAATGTTGCCTCATTTTCGGGTAACTCCTTTTGATTTATACAAAATAAAATCCATGGTATGATTTTTTCAGAAGGTGAGATTTCTAGGATGATGATAGGTATTTGTTTATATTATTTTGGTCATGTTTTGGATTATAGAAAAATCTTGAGAGGATTGAATATGTGGTAGGATGTAGTTTTTTATAGTGGAAGAGGAGTGACATTCTGGTAAATTTTTTAAAATGGAATTACACCAAAATTTTTCCAATGTCACATTTCATAAATAATGTATTAAATTTGATAATAGGGAGTATAGGGTCTATATATGGCCATAAAATGTATTTTGGAGAAGTTTCTAATTAGTTTTTTCCATTTAGTTTAATGTTTAGTCCACTGTTAAGATAATTTTTCACATAATCATTTTATATAATTTTAATTAAATTCAATAATATTTTTGGTAAAAAACTATGTGTAATTTATTAGAAATTAGTAGTTATTATCATTCAATATATGGAATATATTTTTCCTAATATTAATCATTGTTTTGGAATAAATGAATTTAATATAAATCCTATAGAAGGAACAATAAAATGTTTTCTTAATGTAAAAATATTCAAAGGTTTTCTATTTTTTATATACAATTTATGGTGAAATATATTTCAATTACATTAAGTGAGGTAAAATTTAAACAATTCATATTTTAAAAAAAATTATAAATATAATTTATTCTTTAAATAAATTAGTTAAATGTTATGTTTTGAAAAAAATTCAATATTTTCATTATTCAGTAAAAATTAAATCTTCATAGAATAATTCCAAAAAGTCATCCTAAATTTTTTTTATAATTTTAATTTTACAAAAATTATTTTATTTTGTTAAATTTAATTTATTAATGTTCAAAAAATTTTATATAGAAATTTTTTTCCATTAAATGGTGTTAAAAATTAATTTTTAGAAATATTAAAATATTAATCAAAAAATTGGATTTATTCTTATATTATTATTATCAAACCAAATGGATAAAAATAATATATATATATATATATATGGTTTAATATATATATATATATATAATTAATTTTATTATATAAAAATAATTTATTCAATTTATTAGGATAAAATGCCTTTGTGAGCATAAAAACATTTCTTTTATAATAGGGTTTAAATTCATTTATAATTAATTGGTATCCAATGAATTAATTTTATATCTTGTAAAGCATATATTTTCATAAGATATATAATATTCACACAAAAAAATCATTAAAACTCAATGTCACATATTATTATATTAAATAACAATATTAGAGTAATATATTTATGTTCGTTAAAACTAACTGTTTTGTGTAACACTATCCATATTAGAAACTCATCATTACATACAAAAAATGCTAACAAAGTGTCATGTGAATTTCAATCTATATAATTGGATAATTTCAAAAAAATATTAAATATAGTCTAATGTATCTTGTTATTATATTCCCTTACACGATAGGTGTTGCATGTCATATATGATATTAAATATTGTGTTCTTACTTTAGAATTTTTGGACATTACAATATGAAACAAATTTTGATCTAAAACATACTCATAAGTCCATATTATTCCCCTATTGACCTATGATATTTATTTATAGTTTCACCTTATTTTATTTTGGGTTATATTCAATATCTAGTCTCTAAATTCAATGATCCTTCAAGTGGTTGATCTTCAGAATGAAAGGTAAGATATTCATTCTTTCTATTAGTTATAGATATGTTCGTTTTCCTTTTAATGTAACCAAAGACTAGGAATTACTATCCAAAATATATGGTAGTGGAAAAGTTATAATATTATATTCTTATGATATATTATATATAAAAAATAAACATCATAGAAATATAGATTCTATGGGGATTTGATGTACCAAAGAAACCTGAGCTAAGTGATTTTTTAGTTTTTTCCAATTTTATTAGAATTTAAATAACATTGATTTCATAAATAAATTTCAAATTATTTGAATGAACATACCCTATTGAAAATGTAATATTTTTTTGTCTTATATATTTTCAAATGATTTTGGGTTTTTGGTGGATCCAATAATATGTTCAAAAAATTGAGTAAAAGGGTTTTCCATAATCGAACATTCTTTTACGAAATGTTGTTGGCATAAATATGTTATGGGTCAAAAGTGTAACAGATAATGGTTGGTGTTTTTTCATGAGATTCATTGTACAATTACTTTTTGAAATAAAAATTGTGGTTTTTGTTGACTAGAAAGGTACACATAGGTTTACCACCATGCGATTGATTGGAGGAGCGTGTTTTACTGCTTGTGAGAATTAGGACGTCAATCAGCATGCATGGGTGTGTTTATGTGTATGTGAACATGGATTATTATGAAAAATTTGAATTTATGAATTTATTATTATTCATTAAAGGAAAATATATCACTTATTAATATATTTTGGAGAAACCTATTCATATTATTTATAAACCTTTGTTGAAACTACTTCATCTACTTTTGATATTCCTCTAATTAATTTTATATTCCTATATGATAATCTAATTTTTTTTCATTGTGACTAGTGGGAAACGACTCTGGGATTTAACTTTATGGTTTTTATACTTACCGCATCTAATAAATTTTGGTTCACATATATATATATATTTATCATGATACATTTAATGTTATGGTTTTAAACATTAATAGTAGATAACCTTGATCGTTGTTGTCATAGTTGGTTGACATAAATATTTGAGTGGATGTTGAATTTTTTCTAGAGTGGTTTTACCTTATTTGAAGATTCCTTTAACTCAATGGGACATTTGTGATATTATTTAATAGTTTCTCATTGGTACTATGATGTTTTTATTTTATTTATAAATTATTTTTTATTCACATGCATCATTATAAAATATTATATTGGTAATTTATTTCTATTTATATTCTTATTTTTGTCTATGTGTGTTAATATGGTAAATATTTCCCCCATGTAAAATTGTGTTTAAACCCTTGGAATTTATTTAAAGCCTTCGGTTTCTAGGTAATATATTTTAATGTCATTAAAACCACTAACATTGATCATGAAAATTGGTTATGTGCAGGATGTTATAGATGGTAATAGTTTGGAATCTCCTTAAATCGGAATGATATCAAGGATATAGGACTTGTTAAGAAATGAAATGGATAACATAAAAATACATATATGACCTATTAATATTTATATCCAAGTAACCAGGTTAGTAAATGTACAAAAGAGTTTTATTAAGTACTTTTAGTTTCATATTCAACACAACTTCTTGCATTTAGCTGGCATGTGGTAGGTATCTTGCACTAGAAAAGATACATCTCACTACGATTGAATTATCCAAATGGTTACATTATTTTTTTACTAAGATATTTTTATTTTTTTGTTGATATAAAAAATATAACATTTATATATTAAATAGTAAAACTACTAAATTATTACCATTATAAATGGTTTTATGAAAAATAATCCAATGTAAAAATGAATAAGAAAGTAGTGAGAGGGAGAAATTGAGAATGAGGTTACACAAAAAACACAAGTGATTTTTTATTTTTTTTATGAGTATCATGGAATAATTATATATTGGATAAAATGGACTTATGGGTGAGGAACATCATCATGTTATTTACCCAAAATATTTTCTAAATGAGAACCCCTCCACCCCATAATTTCTCAATTGTTATGATCATGAAAAGGCATATTTTCAACTAAGTAGGATAAAAATAATTCTTTACTTACTGGTGAATCTAAAAAATTATGGTCAAACTAGAATCTTATACTCATGATAAATAGTTCTAGAATTCATTAATATATCAATTAATGTTATTTTGGATGAATACCTCATTAAAAATGGATATTTATAAAAGTTAAATAAAAAATTATTCGTATAATCATTCCAAATAGTGAAGATGACATAGTTATTTTAACTAGATGATGGATGAATACATGTAAGTATACTATTTAAAAATCACCCACATTATTATCATTATAATAGATTTATATGTAAGAAAGAGAAAAAATTATTGAATAATTGAGGTAGGTTTTTGGATGGGTGTTCTTTCAATGGTGGAAATTTTTGTATATTGTTGACTATAAAAAATGACCAATAAGGTGTTAGTTTGAGTGAGATAAATTATATGATATCATAGTGTAGGAGACACCATTATCCATCTATGGGTCAATGGGGACATTAGAATAAAGAATAAATAAACATGGGATATTTACTTCCTCGGTAACAAGGAATTAGAAAATTAATCAATATAATATTTATCTTGTCCACCCATCATAAAAATAATCCATGATAATTCCATTTGGAATTTTGTATGAATATAATTAATTAATTAAATACAGCACTATGTAATTTTCTCTAATCTAAAAAAATGGGAATCTCAAGAAGTATTATCATAAAATTCAAATTTCAACTAGTTTATGTAGCACAAATTCATTTTTGAGATTCATATACACAGACATAATAATCCCATAAGACTAGTTCTCCTCTAAAAACATTGGTGGACTGTGATTCCTCTAGTAATAATTTGTTTATTCAGTCAACATATTATGAAGGAAGAAAATATTTTCCAATTAAATCATATGGAAAGAAATATCAAGAAAATCATGATATCATGACTAAAAAATTGGGTCCCTTTACAAAGTGAGGTACAATACTTCATAAATCCACTACTTTGCATTCCATGATTAATTTTGGCTCATCGCATTATTTTATATATCGTTTTATGTTATAAAAATTAGATTATATATGGAAATTATTCCTCACATAAATAATTTTAATACAACCCTATATCATCATTGGTGTCAATAATTTTATGTTCCCAAGATGTTCTATTTATACTAAAATAATATAGTTAATCATGGAGGATACTATCCTAAAATTGGATATATTTTATTTCATAAGGGGAATTGTCTAGATAATGAAATTTGAATACAATATTGAATTTTACACTCAGAAAGTTTCATTGACATCCTATGATGGAATTATACATATATTGTAGGGGGGTTGGGATATTAATTCATCTGAATAAGGATCATTATTATTATTATATAGAACCATCTCTATTTAGTTAGCAGTAATGATCCTGGGTCCTATGGATAAAATTAGAAAAAATAGTCTATCTTCCATTGTTTATTGATACCTATATGTCTTTCAGGATTATTTCCCAATATTACCACCCAAATAAAAAATAAAACCTATAAGAATTAATGATTAAATGATTCACCATTCTTATTATATGTCATTTGGATATGTTGGTTTTTTTCATGAATATTATGGATGGATCTATTTGAAAATGTGTTGATTATTATAAATAGAATGAATTTTCAATGAAAAATTATTTCACACTACCTCAAATATATGTTCTCTTTGATCAAATAATAGTAGCTATGCTGTTCTCAAAATATTATCTATGATTATTGTGTCACCAGTTTAGATTCTAAAAATAATATATTTTGAATATATAATTCAAGAGTAGATATGACCATTATGAATAAGTCATCTTTCCATTTGATCAAAGGAATGACCAAACAATATTCTTTTCCCAAAATTTTTTTATCTTCCATAGGCACCTCAAATATTTAGTATTTTATCTTTGATTAAATTTTATTTTATTCTAAATGTTTTAATGACCTAGAGTATCACTTGTTAATTATAATTAACATATAATGCAATGATCGCTTTAATACAATGTTTTCTATGTATGAATTCATAGTAAAAGTTATATATTTCCTAAGGAATTTCATTTTTGAGGTGGGAAAATTAGTTAACCAAGGAAGATTGATTTTTTTATCTCATATATTCTATAAAATTATTTATATAAGATATGATTCTTTTTATGATTAACATGATGATATAATTTATTTTTTGATATTTTGAAAAGACCTTTTCTCCTATGAGTGCTTTCAAAAGAAATGGTGTTCCATTACCATGTAATTATTTCTATCAATATAACGTATCACGTTTTTAAAAAATAAATATATTTTTGATATAATAAATTACATTAAACATCAATATTAATATATCTAAAAGATATATTTATTTAAACATATTTTATACTCATAACATTAAGTATAAATTAATCATAATGTTTTATACATCTATAACATAGATGTTAAACAAGAATAAAAAAACAATACTCTCTAAATTATGAATAATATACTTTTTACTCATTTATTAATAAAATTAAATTTTTATATATTTATTAGAAAATAAAATAATATTTATTTGAAATAAAAAGAATCTTTTTCTAATGAAAACTATATATTTCTAAAAATTGAATTCGTTATACATTTTCTGCTAACATTAAAATTAAATATCAAAACATTTAGATTATTTATTTTTTAAAGAATAAATTGATTTTATAATTTATCCTATGAAATTTTTATATGGTTGAATCTTTAGGATTTTTAAAAAAATATTTATTTTTCATCGAATGGAGAAAAATAATTATATAAAAAACCAAATTTCCATTCAATAAATTAAGCCATTTAAATGTAAAAATTTGTCAATAGTTTTATTTTATGTAGTATTAGTATTTTATAATTATATTTAGTCCAATTAATAGTGTTTTAATCAAATATATAAAAAAATTATTATATATATATTTTATGTATTATAAACAATGCTTTTCTTAAAAATGTTTTAAAGTGACAAATATTTAACCATTATAATTAATTAAACAACACTAATGAGACATTTTTATAGTTAAATTTATATATTATATATCTATAATTTTTTTTAAATATTTTATTAATTATTATTTTCATAGAGTAAATATAAAGTCACCTTTTTCTAAGAAAACACACTTATTGGTTACCCACATTTTCATCATGTTTAAATGATTAATTTTTAATTAAATTATGAATATTATATGAATTTAATTTGGTATAATGGATTATATATTTATAATTAACATAACTATATTATATGATATGGTCAACTAAATTTTTGGTTAAAAAGAATAGTGAAAACTAGAATAAATCATTCACCCTAGTTTGAGGTAAAAACAGATTTTCTAGGTGTTTAAACTAAAGAGACAATGTTTAAAATGAAATAAAAACATATATATTTACATTTAATTTCAATATTTTGACCTTATCATTTAAAATTATCTACAATGGTCTATTTTTATTTCTTTTAGCATTTGAAAAATTTTGGTGTCAGATTTTCTTTTCAAAACATACTAGTATTCAACTTACCTCACATATAAAAGACCACAACATCTTCCAACCAATTAAAAACATGAATGAATTTTTTAATCCAATAAATAACCAAAATAATTCCTTAAACTCCTCCACATATCATAAAATAATTTTTTTGAACATAAATTCATCGAAGAAGCCTTTTGGTGCCAACCTATGGAGGGTTTCCAAAGAAGAGATATTATGCTTAACCGAAGGTTTTATTTTATTTATTCTTCAAACTCATTAAAATATAACTCAATTATTATGATATAATAAAACTAGTTTCTTAAGAACACTGATATATTATTATTTTAATGTGAAATTAAATCATCATTCATGTATACAGTGGACTACCACCTTACGAACCGATGTGATTTGTTTTTCATAATCGCCTCTCATTGTTTATTATTGTGATTAATTCAAAGTATTTATATATAAATTTTAACATATATATAATTAGTGAATTATTAATTATCATATAAATTCCATCATTCCATTCTATAGGGGATATGATTAAATCACTCGTGTGTACAGAGGACTTCCACCTCACGGAATGATGTGATATATTTTTCACTAATGATTTTCATGGAAGGTAAAAAGGATAATATAAATTAATATATGTGATTTATATGAAATAATTGATATATCAATGACATAATTATTATTATTAAATGGTAATATATCATTCATTTTTTATCATTCCATTCATTTAAAATTTGTAACGCCGTTTGTGCTTATGTGTGGACAAGCACATGCACGAAGCGATGCTATTATTTTTTCATCACCACATAACATAAATCTTATAAAAATGTATATTTAAATAAATTATATGGTATTTAGGATGTTTGGATAATTATTTAATTAAATAATATTAAATTAATTATTTCAACAATGATATTTTAAAAATGGAAATGTTATACAAGTGTACGTACGACTTATTGTCTCAATAAATGAAAAATAGTTCCATTTTCATAACCATTTTCCAAGGATGATTTTGAAAGTACAATATATATCTGATAATTATTATTATTATATATATTATAGAACAATTTACCCATTTAACATGGTTAACACACTAAATCAATTTTGAAACAATTAACTAAACATCCTTAAAATACCAGTTGTGTACATAACTGATTAAGTATTTAAATATGAAAAAAATAAAGAAGATAAATAATTAATTATAATTTATTAATCATTTAAAAGTTTATAATAAAATAAAAAATATTTTTTAGGCTTATTTGAATTGATTTGATATGCATGCATTGAATGTCTGAACTTGTGGCAGGGGACTTTGTTTTATTTTCCATTCATTAATACATATTTTGAACATATTTTATTTTCATTAGGGTATATACATCAAATTTTACATGTAATATAAATAGTTGTGTATTATAATAGTGTTTAATTTTTTAAAATATTATTATTTCATGTTTATTTTGATTCAATTATATTTAAAGTGGAAAGAGAAATTTAAAACAAATATTTAAATTTTAACCATTTTGCACCATTTTTCATCCATTTCTATGTTTTTAGATTATTTTAAGAAGAAAGTTATATATATATGATTGTATTGTAAAATAAATAATATATTTTTAATTAAAAAAATTTCAAAATGGAATCCATGTACATGACATTGGACATTCATAATAAATGCAAAAAATAATGTTATATTTTAACATATACAATGATTATGAATTTTCCTATTTTTTCCATTATTTTATGTTTACAATTTCTACCAATTTTTTATGTTTTACTAAAAGAATAATTATTTATTTTTTTATTCAAATTGGCATTTTGAAAGAAAATATTATTTTTGTGTTTGAAATGGGGTTTTAATGGAAAATGGTATTTTGATAACTGGATAAGATTTACATAAGATTGTAAATAAAATATTAAAATACTATATGATTAATAATTGAAATTATAATTTTTTTGTACATTATATAGTAAATGATAATAATACGTGAAATGGGTGATCTCAATAAAGCTTATACAATGGGAGAACCAAGATAGCGCTAGGTGAGCCCAATATAGCCTATATGATGGGTGTTCCCATATTGCACTTAATGAGACTCAAATATCATATATGATTAGTTGACCCTATGACTACTAAAATTCATTAGGTAATGCTATTTTTATTTTGATTAATGAAGGAGTGAGTTACAAGAGTTTTTCTCACATTGATTTAAAATGGATCTAATAATTCTGAACATAGCTTTAAAATGGGTCTTGAAGATAATGATCAAAAGATACAAAAATGTTTTCAATATTATTTAAATGGAGCATTATGGATTAATTTGATTAATATTGAAATAAAACAGATCATTCTTAATGGCCCAGACCTCCCCGATCCAATTCTCTGTGAAAAACTAGTGTATGAGGTTTTTTGGGAGGCAACACTGAACCATTTAAATAGTTTTACAAAATACAATTTTCCAATGATAGGTGTTGTCAGTAGCTAGCATTGGTAGGTGGCGTAGGTAGGTGTCACTAGTGAGTCACATCGGTGACTTCCATCAGTGACATAATGATGCTAGGTCACGATGATGGTCTGTAACGGTAGCTTGCACCGATGAATCACAATCGGTAGCCCATATCGGTGGCTCTCTATCGGTTTCTGACATCAGTGAATCGACATCGATGAATCGCAATTGGTATCTCACAATGGTGACTGTCTTCAGTGACTAACATAATGGTGATCCAATTCCAATAGTTTATTTAAAATCCATTTTTCTCTAATTATTCTAGATTTAAATCCTTAACATCTTATTTGATGTAAAATGAGTTTGGAACCATGTTTGAGTGTTTTTAAGCCATTTAAAAGTATAAAAATTATCTATTTAATTTTACTAACATGAACAATACATTTAATAGTCAAACTGTTTGGTTTTTATCTTTATCCCACTTTAATAGTCATTGAAACTATTTCCCCGCTAGATTTATTATCTGGACTTTCTTAAGTTGATACTATTATTTTCCTGTGTTCCAAAAATTATCTTAATACAGAGGTTCTAAGAAATATTATTCCAAGAGGATCCAAAATTCAATGTTGCATGCCTATATTTCATTTTTCTATAGCCTTATTCATCCCTAGTTTTGGCTCTAGGAAGAGTTTCTTATCGTGTGTTCTTTCAGGTAGGGATCCCTTAGTCTCTTTTAATTTTTTTGTATCATGTAGGGTAGGTGTACGAATGTTCTCTTATGAAGATAGTATAATTTTGAATAAATAATGATAATTAAATCTATTTAATATCAATATAAAGGGGCATGGGAAAAGTAAAAAAGGATTATGTTTTTTTGTTTATGGTTATTTTAACATGTATGGGCTACATGCCTATTAAATGTCATGGCTATTGGTGGTTTTTATTTTCTTACCTATGATGGATTTGGGATGTTTATTATTAATCCTTTTTAAATCACTATATGAATTTGGAATTAGTTAACCACATATATTTAGTTATATAAATAGATCCCTTAGGATCAAACATTATCTATGATAACCCCTGAAATATTAATGTATAAGTGAATAATGAGTTTTTGAAAAATCAAAATACTACCTTCTTGTTTCGTGTGGTTATGTGATTTGTGTAGTTCATTATATTTTCTTCTTTTTGTGGTAGCATGGTTCTTGGTTTGATAGCACAACTGTTTCTAGGGTGGTATGTGTTATGTAATGTAATTTTATGTTAATAGACTAACTGATTATTGAATGGATGTGAATTTTTTGAGCAGCATAGCTGTAGGTTCAGGTTGTGGTAGGATTATGTTATTAGGTGTTGTTTTATTATACAATGTGGCAGTCGTGATTGTTTTAATGAGGTTTATTGAGGGTTATGAAAGTATTTATTTGGTTATCTAGTTGATAGGAAGGATATAGAGGAATGAATTTGATGAATTATTATGGGAGTATGTTAGTTTACTATGGTTCTTTTTCCACTATGTGGTTGATACTGTGTAGCTTGTTATGTTCTTAGGTTTGTTGTTTCCTATATAGGGATGGTGTGAAAAAATGTTTTCCTTAATAATAAATGATAGTTTTCTAAATGAGTTGGCTAGGGATATGTTTTATTTGTGGCTTCTGAGAATGGATTTATTTCATAAACTTCTGAAGTGACCATTGATGGTGTTTGTAAATTTATTTAGAGGTAGAAATAGAGCTATTTCATGTTGGATTCAAACTCTATATGTTTGGATGGGTGATTTATTCATATATATATATATATACTTTTAATTAATTTTTATATCTATACACATCCCACACAATATGAGAACCATGTGCCGAACAACTCCATTGTTAGGGGGATGGTGTCTTTCCCAATCATCATGGTGGGAGGATGGATGAATGTCCACCCTTTCTTCCCTGCTCCCTCTTCCATGTGGTGATATCCCAAGTTTCATTGGGAATACATTGGATTGTGAGGCCTAGGTGTGTGCGGGAGGGTTTTTCTTTCCACATGTCTTCGGGATGAGATGAGTTGTGGTTTCCTAGGTGTCATTAGGATGTGATATGGTGTTCTTTCCCATGCATTTCCAGGATGTGATGCCATATGTCGCCTAGATGTATGTAGGTATGATATGGTTGTGAGGCCCAAGTGTTTGTAGGTGAGATGTGATGGGCTTCACTTTCCTAGGTTGTCAAACTATATTTGAGGCCCAGGTGTGTTCAGGCAGGTGGTGGTGTGGTTCTTTCAGAGGAGGTGGGAGTTCCATGACAGTTTTAGTTAGTGTGTGATAGTGTCTAATCAGTGGGAAAGTTGTGCAATGTACCATTTCATTTATTTATTCTATATTATATTACATTATTTGTGTTATTTGGCGAGCATGACCTCAGTGATGTTGGGGTGGTTGGTATACCTTCTTTTTTTGCTTTTGGTTTTTTTGTTTCCTTGCGGGGAATTAGTTTGCATCACTATTTGTGCATGAGAGAATTGGTTTTTCCCTACTGAGTATGGTTTTATGATCCCCAATGTATATAAAATTTCATTTATGTTTTCATGGGGAATTAATGGACTATGCTAAGAAGTACTATCTTAGACATTTGGGACATATGCATTATCATTTCTTATCATTTCTTTTGATATTTAATTTAAAGACTCGTTATTTTTCATCAGTTACATTTTAAACATACATGTAGGATGGTTTTGGGTTTTACTTTATATATAGAGTCTTATAGTTGTTCTTAGGTTTATACATCTTATCTCCATATCCTAGTTTCTATAAATAGGGTAATGCTGCCCATATTTTTGAGATTTGTATTCCCTTAGTGATGGTAGCCACCTCATGGTCTAGCAGAGGTGTGACTTCATGGTCATTATCTATCATTTTCCATTTCCAATTGAGGAG
Source organism: Viscum album (assembly GCA_963277665.1). Taxonomy (NCBI): domain Eukaryota; kingdom Viridiplantae; phylum Streptophyta; class Magnoliopsida; order Santalales; family Viscaceae; genus Viscum; species Viscum album. Next base: position 457,507,417 of record OY728141.1, on the reverse strand, counting down.
GGGTATATTGGGAGGGGGTGTCCTGATAGAATGGTATTAGAGTCAGTTTGAGAGATAGGACAGAGTATTTGGTTAGACATACTATGGATTTCATGGGTTGTTAGGTGAATAATGTTAGTTGCTCATGTTGTGTGACATAGGCTAGTGAATACCAATGAGAACAAGGGATTTTAGGCCCCCTTGTTATCTCACACAATGACTCTAAGCCTACCTAATGACCAAGAGAGGCCACACCATTTGTAGAGTAAAGTCCCTAAGAATGTTTCATGCATCATAATGACTTCTATTTTTTCTGAATTGGGCTGTTATGGTGAATTTGAAATGGATTAAAAAATTAGTTAAATGAGTTAAAATGAATCTTAAATACAATTCCATACTACTCAGGATTAAGATTTCCTTATTTAGCTTTTAGCTATGGAATATAGTCATCGTCTATGAGTGGTTTAGGTAGTCTAGGCATAACAATATGACCTAGTTTATTAATGGAGGGCTGACTTAGTGGAGGAAGATGACTAGTGGAAGAAAAAGTTACATGCTATCTAGCGATAGACTCCTAGGAAGTACGAGTCTAAAATTTCAAACATAGAGAAAAAATGTTGGCTCGAGAATCTTATGATCACCTTCATCTAGATCCGGTCTCTGAATAATTACTAGGTTCCTTTGGTGGTGATCCAGATGCAGGGAGCAACATTTTAGAGTGGGATGCAATACCTACTAGAGAGGAAAAATGATAATGTTTTGTGGGCAACTTTAAAGAAGGAGTTCTGTGTGGAATTCAATTCATTAACTATGAAGGCTAAAAATAAGCCTTAGTTACTATCCCTCTAAAATTAGATTATGTCAATATTGGAGTTTAGGATCAAACTCAATGACCTCCTTCATTTTTCTCCAGATCACTTTTCATATGTGGAATCTCATGTGAGACGCCTGGAGGAGGCACTTCATCCTTTTCTATAGTACGTGATTACTCCCTTTACCATGATGACATAGAGGTTCATAAGATGGTGTTGGTAGTTTAGATTATGAAACCATGAGGAGGACTAAAACAAGAGGGGATTTGGCCTTGTTTTTCCAAGGTAATGGTTATCGATGACATATCTCAAATGCCAGAGCCATCATGGTTCAAGACAGTAGGGAGGAAACCCAACCGGTTTATGTTTCAATATAATGGTCCTTATTCCTATCGTATTGGCTTAGACTCGGGGAGTTTATAAGGGAGTCCATATTCATCTCTAGAGTTAGTTACCACAATCTATTCGATCTTAGTATGGTGGAAGTGGGATGTTTCAGTGCTTTCCACAATATTAGTTTCTAGCTAGGGCATTTCAGTAGCTGGGACATCTAGCTCCTACTCCACTGAGGGGTGACAAGGAAGGTGGATTCTATCCTCGGGGTGTTCCTCTGGGAACCTTGTCCCAAGTGTGTTCAAGGAGGCAATCATCAATATAGGGGAAGAGGATATAGGTGTGGTCAGTTACATGCTATAGAGGCAGCAGTTCCAATAGGGCCAAAGATCATTCAAGTTGCGATTAGTGTGTTTATTACACTTTCTTAGACTTTGTTTGATTCAAGAGTTTCACACTCCTTTTTTTCACCAAATCTAGCCCATGCTGTAACACTATGAATTATAGCATCCCGCCTTTTTATTACATAAACTTTCATTACATTTTACAAAACCGAGGATCTTTAAGGTTTAGTGTCTTGGAAACCAGGAACTTAAAACATGAAAACATTAAAAATTATTCTTAAACACTTGAAAGGATCCTCCTCATGTTCATTTTAGGTTCATTACTTCATCTCATAATCTGGGGACATACATCAAAAGAAAGGGTGAGCAGAAGGCCCAGTAAGGGAAACAAGAGAGACATTTTCCATGTGAACTTGAGATACAATAATAAGGTCATGAAAAGAACTTTAAGGCATGAGAAAGAAATCATGAGATATATCATAATAAAAATAACATTTTTCCTAACTTGAAGATGTGTATACAACATTTAATATTGACAATCATTTCGTGTCACCAAGGTCCATCCCCAAGGTGTCATTAAAAATTACCAAGGTTATTCACCAAGGTATCAGTCTAAATGGTCATCTCTAGAGATTAAGTCTTTACCTAATGAATTGGAGCGCTATCTGGGAGAACCCTTGACATGACTTTATTATCATGTTAGCAACATATATCATAATCAATAATTTCATAAACAACCCATATAGCATAAAATAAATGGGTTTCATTTCATAATCATAACGTTTTAAAAACTGCTTTAAAGACATGATCATTATGTCACTTTAAACCCACAGAAAGGGAAAGCGAGTTTCATGTATGTAAATCCCAAAATTTAAAATAGGAAATTTTGATATATATGTGAATACCTCTTTAGAAATAAGAGCTTTGAGTATTCACTTAATAAAGTAAGATAATTTTGAGAAAAATAGAGACGTATTTTGAGACGAAAATTCTGCAGCATAAAGACTATGTTTCAGGGTTTTAGAATACATTGAAAAGAGAGGGGGCATGGGTCAAACATTCATAAATAACCCATAAAACAGTATAGGAACAGAATATAAAGTATTTAAGAAAATGGTAATTAAATTTTAATGACATACCATATGAAATGAAGAACATGAAAGGAAGACAAAAATAAGATTTCTCTTATGAAAATTCGGCAGCCTAACGACGTCACTTAAACTTCAACAAAAATGAATTGACGAGATCAAATAGGGTATCTCATCATATGAACATAAAAGTTATGTATTATAGATATATAGATTATACCCAAACATAATAAAAAGGAACTTGAAAGACTTGACATAAAAGTATAACTTTGAAAAATGGGAAGGGTGAAAGAATCCCTTAAAAATTCGGCAGCCAAATGGCGCCACTTAAACATTCTTAAAACGAAATGATGAGAGTAAGAGGGGATATATAATCATATGAACATGAAAAGGGAAGTAAGTGGAATATAAAAGAGCATCCTCCAACATAATAACATGGATCATAAAAGAAATGACATTAAAAAGATTACTTGAAAAGAAAGAGAGAGGTCAGATCCCTTACCTTAAAACGTAACTCTTAAAACTCAATGGTTGGGACCTTGATGGCTTGGGGGCACATTGGGAGGACTAAATAGGAGGTAATGAGACCAGAAATTAGTTGGGTGAGAGTGGGGAGTCGAAATTTATGATAGGATGTCTTGGTATTTATAGGGAAAGTGAGGGGACAAGGCATTAATGGCAAAGGGACACCTCACAAGTGGTTTTCTCAAAAGCATGGGCTTTCCCATAGTATTTCCCATGAAGATAGGCCACATGGGTCCCCCATACAATAATTCATCACATTTGGTTGGCCAACCCATAAAATATCTCATGACATCATCACGACATAGTTATGATTTCATTAAACATACCGAAACCCTAAAACTGTATTTTTACTATTCACTGAAAATTCAACTTCCTCAGAAAAATCCCAAAATTTCACCTTAACAAAATATCAATGCTATGATTTCAAAAATGAAATCCATTTTATTAAAATATTTTTCTAAATATTTTTAATTTATTTAAAAAAACTATTCACTGAAAATTCAATTTTTTCAGAAAAACCCCCAAAAATTACCTTAACATAATATCGATGCTCTGAGTTTAAAAATGAAATCCATTTTATAAAAATTATTTTATAAATATTTTTAATTTAATTTTTAATTAAAAAAACACTATTCAACCCAAATAACTAATACTTGAATAATAATTTATGAAACCGTTATTTAACCATTTTATTGAATCACATTACTTAATCAAGGTGCCTAGATTATATTAATACTTTATTTAAGTGAGATTACTAATCCATTTGGTCACATTACTAATCCTAAGCATAAAATCACAATTCATAATTTACTATTCATCAAATATCAAGTTGATATTATTAGAATCTAAATTTCATACTGGATATAATTGTAGAAGACCATTTTTTGAACATCATTACACATTTTTAATTATTTAAGGTTTAAATAAACTTTTTTAAAATATCCTTTTTCTAAAATTCATCAAAAATATGCATACTATATTTATCCAGTCATTCGAAAATTCATAAACTTCATCATAATAAGAAATCCCAATTTTTATTTAAAACAAGGGATTACACAAGGCAGTTACGATCTCTTTACATAGCCCTTTATCACACCAGCATAGGACCTAAGTGTAAGGTGCGCTAAGGTGAGAGAATCAGAGGGAGGCTCAGCCAATATCACACGAGTAGTAATTTCTATCATTTTGAACTTCTCACAAAGGTGATTCCATTCTATCTTCACACGATGAAGTCTATCTAGGGTTTGGTCCAGAGCAAAGCCCAGTGGTGCTACCTCCTTCCCAAGTTCTGTTAGATGGAATTTGATCGGTCCAAGACTAATCGGTGAGGCCATCGAATCTTCTTTCTATAATAATTTAACAAAGATTACTTGTATTTAGAGACAATAATTGAAACATTTAGTTTATAGTGGTCATATTAACCAATGGTTATATAACAGTCAAAACCCAATAGTTTCATTTTAATTTTTCTCATTTTATCAAATAAAACATTTTTTTGGGTATAAAAATAAAATAAAATAACACATAAAATTAGGAAACAAGATTTATTCAAAATTTTGGGTCGTTACATGGTGTTAAGTACACCAGCCGGAGGTCAGACAGACTTATTTGATGTATGTCAGGGATATAGACTGATAATGGGGTCACATTATTTGCATGAGGATATTTTCTTACTACAAATGCTTCCATAATATTTAATCCTTTAAATTTAATGATTTAATTCCCTGAGGACCACTATCGATTTCTTTGATAATAGAGTTGTGTTTTCAGACGTGGATGGTATGCAGGTTGATTTCATTAGTGGGCGGAGTTGTTAGATGGATAATCAGTATATGGAGCCTTCTCATTACTTTTTGGCCAAGATATTAGTGTATCCTATGGATGCTATTATGGTGGATTTCACCAACATCATTTTTGAGTTTCTTGGATATCTTCCCTGTGAGGTTGTGACTCTACCCCCTTGATGGGATGTTGAGTTCAGGATATACTTGAAGCCCGTTTCTTCTCCTATTTCGATGGACCTCTAATAGATGTTACCTTCTGAGTTTCTACAGATGATGATAAATATATATTAACCAATGCATAAGGTCTTTATCTAGAATAGTTTGTTGTTGTGTGTTGATCTATTCTTGTTTGTGAACATGGAATATGATAGATTGAGGTTGTGTGTAGACTAGTGGAAATTGAATCAGGAAATGGACATGAACGGTTACCCTCTCCTGAGACCATACAATATTTTCAACCAGTTAAGGGGAGAAAGTTAGTTATCTACAATTGATCTTTGATATGGGTATCACTATATGAGGGTAAAGGAAGGTGATATCCTGAAGACTTCATCCAGATGCAGGTATCTTCACATTGAGTTCATGATTATGTCATTTAGTGTTATGAATGTAGTGGCCGTATTCATGGGACGTATGAACTCTATATTCCATGTGTTCCTAGATCGATTTTCATCTTATTCATCTATGACATCCTGATGTACTAGTTTATAGAGGATGATAATACATAGAATCTTAGGACTATATTGTATTTCCTTCAACACCACCAGCTTTATAAGAAGTTTTCCATTTGAAAGTTCTATAGAAGAGAGATACAATTACTTGAAAATGTGGTGTATTAGAAGGTTATGGTAGTGGAACTGTCGATGTTCAAGGAATTTTTTCTTGGGTAGAACACATGAATGTGGTGTAGGATCATAGTTTTCTCAGTCTAGTAGGATATTAATTAAGGATCACACCTAATTTCTCTCAAGTCTCATCTATATTGATGGATTCGACCAAGAAGAACCAGAATTTTTTGTAGATTCATTAATTCCAGGGAGTTCTTGACTATCTGAAAGGGATGTTGGTCATTTCTCTAGTGCTTTATTTTCTAGAGTCATTATTTATGTTTGTGGTGTTTTGTGGTGCTTCCCATCTGGGATTAGGATGCATATTGTGGAAACAATAGGGAGTGATCTTTTATGTGCCTAGGATGCTATGAAAACAAAAATGTAACTATACCTCCCATGATCTAGACCTAGTAGCATTAGTGTTCTCACTAAAGTTGTGGTGGAATTTACTCATTTGGGAGCACTTTTGGGTCTTCACAAATCACAAGGTCTTGAGGTATGTAGTTCCACTACGAGATCTAAACTTATGAAAATGGAGGCGTACAGAGTTTCTGCAGAAATATGACCTCAAAATCTCATACACCCCAAGAAATTGGAATTTTGTGGTCGATACTTTGAGTATGGAAAGAGAGAGTTAGGTATTTTAAAAATCATTAGAATCTTAGAAGGTGATGGATGAATTGGACACCTTACACATTGATATTGGAATGGATAGTGGCAGATGTTTTCTATTTCAGATAATTTTGTAGTATATGCTAATGGAGTAGGTGGTGGATTCTCATGGGGGAGACTCAAGGGAAGACGTGATTTTTATCATGTTGACCATGGAGATGCTCGAGAGGGATGGTCATAGGATGGTCAGAATAAGATGTTGTTCTATAGAAAGTTGTTTGTTCCAATGGTGATGTGTGAGGGAGTTTTCATTGAGTTTTATAGATCACATTCAACAGTTAACCTAAGAGTTTCCAAGATGTATCTTGGCATGAGGATATAGTTTTGGGGTCCCTGAATGAAGCAGATAGTGGTGGAGTATGTTGATATGTACATAGCATGCTAGTAGGTAAAGGTTGATCACTGTGTTCCAAGTGGTTTTCTTGCATCTCCTAGATTACCCCAAGTGGAAGTGGGATGGAATATCGATATATTTCATCATAGGGTTATGTAGTGATTCAGGAATTTGTGATTCTATCTAGGTAGTAGTGGATCGAATACCGATATTATCTCACTTCTAAACAGTTAAGGATCCGGGTGTAGTAGATTCCTTGGCTAGGAGGTATATGGATGAAGTTGTTTGGATGTATGGAATTTTGAGATCCATTGACAGAGATCAGGATACACGGTATACCACATGGGTATGGAAGGGATCATAGAAATCTTTTTGCACTTATATATGCCTCATCACTGCATTCCACCCTTATACATATGGGTAGATAGAGCCTACCATCCATTCATTAGGGGATATGTTGCGGCCATGCGTCAATGAATTCTTTGGATCTTTGGTATGACACTTTCCCCTACTGGTTATTTTATACTATAATAGATATCACTATTCCATTGGAATGGCTCCATTTTATTTATTGTATGGGAGACCTTTTTGTTCACCCTTGTGTTGGGAAGAGGTTGTGGAGGCAGCTATTCTTGGTCTAGAAGTGGTAGATAGTATGACTGAAAAGGTGCATCTTATCCATGAGAGGGTGAAGGAATCCAATGAATAGAAGAAGCCTTATACTGATCCCCTGGGAATTCCCATTGAGTTTTAGGTTGGGGACCATGTGTTCATGGAGGTTACCCTAAACATGGTAGCAAAGATTTAGTAGATAGATCAATCATTCTCTAAGGTTCATCAGATCTTTCAAGGTGCTGCAGAGAGTTTTCAAAGTGGCATACCAGTTGGCATTGTCATTGTATTTAGAGAGATTCAATGATGTCTTCCACATATCTTAGCTTCTTATTTATCTACACGATGACTCACACATCATTTACTGGGGAGAGTTGGATATCTGCAAGGATGACATTACATTTTTCAAACAACCAGTGGATATTTAGGATCATCAGGATAAGTTCCTTGTGTGGAAAGACTATTCATTTTGTTTGTGTGTTCTGGAGGCATGGTGTCCTTGAGGAGAGTACATGGGAGTGATAAGAACAGATGTGTGCCCAATACCCAATTTTTCCTTGAGTTTTTCCTTATTACATCTTTGTTTATGATGACATGATTGAACCTTGTTCACTATGAGACGAGATGCTTCCTTGGTCCATAATTTTCTATAAACTTCTGACATAAGATGACGGGGAGGATATGATTCTATAATGAGTTGCATTAATGAGAATTCGATTAAACCTATTCGTGTGAGTCAATGCTGACCAGAGTGGAAAGTAACATTATATGGAGGATGGAATTCCCTGATTCATGGGTTCAGGATGGCATGGTTGTAGGGCTTATACGTGTGTTTATTATGGTCAGTTGGGGTAGTACATGTTATAGGAGTTTTTATTGGATGTAGAAGTTTCACATCGCATTTATAACAAAAAAGGATTGTTTATTCATTAAATTGGATGTCATAGCGTTGTTTCAAGTATATATGAATCCTTGAGAGTTATCTAACAAAGTGGGTTTTTAGACACCTATATTCCTTATAGTTTGTTTTTGGATTATCTGGTATGATAATATATTTAGAGGTATGTTATGTAAGGACATAGACCTCCCCATTCCATTATTTGTAAAAATGTTGTGATTTATATTTTCTAGAAGGAAATCATTATTCATATCATGTGTTTTCTAAAATCTAGTTTTCTAATAGTAGGCGACGTTGTTTGGTGGTATATATTGGTTAAATTGTTATGTGGCATATCTAGGTGGAGTTGTTAGGTGGAATAAGTAGGTGGCATCAATGAGTCTCGTCGGTGACTAACGTCAATGACTTACAAATGTGAGGTCATGTAGGTGGGTTGCGAACCGTAGCTCGCATTGGTGACTCACCATTAGTAGCTCACATTGGTTAATCGCCATTGGTATCTCACATAAGTGAGTCACCATCACTGACTCACATTGGTTATTCATGAAACGGTGATTCAATTTGCACTAGTTTTTCAAAATTACAACTTTCTCCTGTTTTTCTAGATTCCCCCCTTTAACTTCTTGTTTGATGTAAAATGAGTTAAAAACCATGTTTTGAGTGTTTTTATTCCATTCAAAAGGATATAAAGTATGTAATTAATTTTCCTAATTCCATGAAGACATTTAGCAGAAAAATAACATGGTATTGGTCATGATACTGATTTAATGGCCTTTGAAACTATTATCCTTATAGATTTTGGATTCGACCTCTCTCAAATGAAGGAACTTCTTTTCTTGGGCACTTACCATCTTCTTGATATTTAGGTTCTCATTACATTTATTTTTAGAGAATATTTGAGTTTGTGTTTCACCCCTAGATTACGTTTCCCTTTATCATTGCACACCCCTTGTATTGGCACTAGGAGGAGTTTTAGACTGCATATTCTTTCAGGTACGAATCTATTAGTCTGTTTTAATTTGTGTATCGTGCAGAGAGGGTGTACAAATTTTCTCTTATGAATAGTATAATTCCAAATTAATAAAAATAATCTAATATATATGATATCAATATACATTTTATTATGAGATGTTATTCATGCTTATTTTTTATTGGTTACGTTTATATCAATCTGCATAGGCTATATACCCACTAAATGTCATGACCATTGATTGTAATTAATTGTGAACCTATGATGGATTATGTATGTTTATTTTTGATCATATATTAATGAATGTAAGAATGTAAAGTTTTTTAACCATGTATATTTGGTTAAATAAATGGATTCCTTAGGACTGAATTTGTTATGTGATAACCCATGAATTATCAAAGTGTAAATAAAGAATGTGTGTTTGAAAAATCTGAAGATACACTACATGTTTCTTGTGGCTATGTACAATGTGTATTTCTCCTATTTTGTTACTTATGTGGTTGCATAGTGCTGGGGTTGAAAACCCAGCTGTTTCTGGGGTGATAAGGGTGGTGTAATGGAATCTTAGATTGGAAGATTTCCTGATTATGGAATGGATAAGCAATGTTTCGTCAGCGGGGCTGCAGGTTCACGTTGGTCTATGTTTTTGTTATTGGTTGGGGTCTTGTTATACTGAGGGGGTGTTGGTATGGTTGTCATGAGGAGTGATACATGGTTTGGTGGTAATATTGGTTTTTTCTTGTTGAGTGGAAGGACATTGAGTAATGACTTTGAATAATGATGATTGTAGTGAGTTGGTTTAATTTGGATCTTTTACTCTGTGTGGTTGGTACAATGTGTCTTGTTACATGCCTATGTTGGTAGATTCCGTTGTAGGTATGGAATGAAAAAAATCCTTAAAGAATAATTATATGTAGTTAAATGAGTTGGATAAGGGTATGTTTGAGTTGTGTCTTATTGTTAATGGATTTCTTTTATCATCTTCTCATGTGACATTTGATGGTGATAATAAATAAATTTAGAGGTAGCAATATAGTTGGTAGTATAATAGAGAGGATGGTTGATTGATTGAAACCTCAAAAAATGGGATGAGTGTTTGATTCCAATATATATGTATATATACTTTTAATTCCTTGTTATATCTATATTCACCCCACCCAAGTTAAGCACTATGTTTCATACACCCCAATTGTTATGTGGGGGAGTGAATTTCCCAAACATCTCAGTGGGGGGATAGATGGTTGGCCACCCTCCCATCCCTCCTCACTCTTCGAGGTGGTGATATCCCATGATTCATTAGGTAGATAGTGGATTGTGATGTTGAGGTGTGTGGGTGAGTTTTTCTTTCCCTGGTGACTTCAAGATAATATGAGTTGTGGTTTCCCAAGTACTTCAAGATGATATGTGTAGTAATTTACAAGGTGTTTCTAGGTTATGAAGTGGTATCTGTCCTATGATTAGATGGTCATGATTCATTTGTGAGACCTAGGTGTGTGTGGGAGAGATGTGATTACATTCATTTACCCATGTTGTGGGATTATCTATGGGGATCAGGTGTGTGTGGGTAGGATGTTACATGGTTATTTAAAAATAGGTAAGAGCGTCATGATATTTAAAATTATGAAGTTAGGGTGTCTAATCTATGGTAATGTGGTTTGGTGTACACTATCTTAGATGTGATATATATTATATTAGTTGATCTTCATTTTTTTCTGAGTGTTTCCTTAGTGATGTTGGGGTGGATAGTATACCTTTTGTGGTGCTTTTTCTTTCTGTTTCTTCCTCATAGGGGAATTAGTATGCTTCTCCACTTTTGCATGAGAGAGTTATGATTTACCTACTGAGTATACCTATATAATCACACAACATATATAAAACTACATTAAAGTTTCTATGGGGACTATGTAGAGAGTGTTGGGAAGTACTATATCCAACGGGGGGGATAGTTGATGTGTTATTTCTTATCTTTTATTTTGGTATTTACATTGGAGACTATTTCATTTGTTTTAGTTATATTTTAAACATGCATGTGGTTTGGATTATGGTTTTACTTCATATATATATATATATATATATATTTGAGTTATTCTATGGTTGATACATCCTATATCCCAATCCTGGTTTCTATAAAAATGGTAATTCCTCGAATCATTTTGTGATTTTTATACCCTTGGTGTTGGTCGCCACCCTAGGGCCTATTGGAGGTGGGACTTGATGGCCATAATCTATCTTTCCCCATTTCCAGGTCTAGAGGGGAATCTTTGGAGGGAGGGGGTCTTGAGATCATGATTATTAATTATTATGGATCATTCCTTTTCAAATGATTTCATTGATGTTTATGATTAATGATACATGTGTTTATGTGTATGAAAATTCATATGTTATACTAATACAAATTGATTATGTCATCTTAAAATTATTATATTCATTTTCTCATGGATTGTATTCAATTTGAAATGATTATTTTTACCCTTACATATCACGCTTCTTATCTTTCCTCTTCCCTAGGTAATCATGAATCAAGTTAAATAGTTTATATATAAAAGTGTTTATATATATATATATATATGATAATATTGATTTAATATGAAATAATAAAATCGATGAATACAGGGAAATTTAATATCTTTAATTCAAGGGTATTGATTATGTATGGTTTTTTATAAATAAATAAAACATAAAACCAAAATGGACATTAAGTATATAAGTGAAGAAATATTAATATTTTATGTTGTATGTTTTGGCTAGAGAAAAAATGAGTCACCATCATCAGTGTCAAAGAAGAAAAATGAATCTATAATTTTAACAACAGATATAGGAGTGAATGTTTGAGTCTATTATACTTGGTAACAGAGTAAGATTTATATAAATTGTTGGATTATTATGTTTTCATGTGAGGTTATATTGAGATTTATGGATACTATTATAGGTTTATAAAATTATGTTTTATTATAAATTCAAAAGTCAATGACACCCATTTTGGGTATATATGTGATGGTATAATAATGTAATATATTAACTTTTATGAGACATTTCATTGGGTTTAATTTTATTTAAAGCATTGGTTTAACATGATGTATGACTTTACATTTTATAGAAAATTGTTTTAATGTATTTATAACCATTGGGGTTGATAAGATATTGGATATTTAGGTAATTTTTGAAACATGAATTTTATTATATGGATAACGATGGTATTGAAAAGTTATTTCTTGACTTAGTGGTTAATGATAATTTTAAGAATTATAACTTCATTTTTAGACATGTGTGTTAAAATGCATGAGACAACCGTTGTGGTCAAAAAAATAATTAATGTTGAGGTTACAAATATTTTTCAGTATATAAGTTTATTTATTTATTTAATTATTTAGTTTGAACATTGGGTGATACTGTTGAATTCTGTAGATTAATGTATTTTTTCATCATATTAGGTTTTAATATCATTGAAAAAATCATACATTATACTAACCATTTTTTTGGATAATGTTTAATGAATGTTGAAAAAAATAATTATACCTTTTATTATTATATGGTTTATAAAATATGATTTTATTACTTCATATATGAATTTAATTCATCTTCAATACTCATAATATGGAGTAAAATATGAAATTTTTGTGTAAATTGATTAAAGGATTAAATTATACTCATCAAGTAAGTGTATTTCCTTGTGATCTTTGGCATGACAGTGAAGAAAGTACTCAATAATAGAAAAATTATATAGAAAAAAAATGTTTTCATGTCACCATAATTTATGAGGATATTAATGACCATTTTCATGATTCATTGTTTATTGAATTTTTTTAGTTTACATTCTCAAGATCATTCCCTTTCTTCTAATTAATGATCTCTGTCATCCTCCATCATTATTTTTTCTTTACTTTTTTCATCCATTCCCATATGTTGAATTCATACTACTATTTTTCTACGAGTAATCCTTGTTATATGTTATTACCTATGATCTTTATACATCCATATCTCTCTTATTAATTAATTTTTCACTGAACCATTTGATTATTTGGGTTTTCAACAAATTAATTTTAAAATTTCAAAACCTTAATTATCGATATGATGTTCAAATTATGAGTAAATCTATTTTTAGGGGGTGGGGATTAGAACAACCAAAATTTTTAATGTAATACATTTTTGATAGAATATTCGACATAAAACCCCAATCATAAAAAATCCAAAAAATATATTTCTCTAAATTGGATTTCGTACACCAATCCCTAAATATAAATGACCTCTACAATATTATTCCATTATAACATACATTTTAAAATGTTTTCTATGAATAGGAAAAAATAAATCATAAAAATTAAATGTTTTATACATTTATAAATTAACTTAAAATTTTATTTATTTATGATAAAATAAAATTATTATCTTTTTCAGGAAAAATAAATAATTTATATAAAAATAGTATATTTCAAAATGTTTGTTGCATCTCATTTTTCATACCTATATTAAAATTAATTTTACAAACAATTTTTGATATTTATTTTAAAAAATTGAAATATTTTTCAATTTCATTATATATAATTTATTGTTGGGTTCAATATTTGGGTTTTTTAAAAAAATATCGATCTTACAGTGATTAGTGAAACATTTCCATTTTTTTGTAAAAATGTCATTTATTTCTTATAAATTAAGTAATTTATATGTACCATTATGTTTTAAATATTTTTATATTAAAATAATTATTATTTAGTAATATATAATTTACTTAGTTACTTTTTAATAAAAATTATAATGGATTTCAATATAAGTTTACTTTTGGATTAAAAATATAATTTTGTAGAAAACTATTTCAATTTTGATAATTTTACCAATTTTAAATAACTAATAAAAACCCAAATGAGTAAAATTTTAAAAGATATTTATATAATATATAGTTTTAAATAATAATTTACAATCTTATTATTATTATTATTACATGTTATATTTTTTATATAAATTCTTCTTTTTCTTGAAAAATACACTTCTTGAAAAACTGAATTTCTATCGCATCTATGGGTTTATTTTTAAAATCAATAATTCCACTTCTCTGAGATTTAATTGATAAAATTTATCCCATATTTTTAATCATAATAATTTATAGTATCTAATATTGTAATTATAATTTTTTATCATAATTAATAGTTAAAAAAACAACAAATATATATCAATAGTTAATGTAAAAACATATTTTCTAAATGTTATAATAAAAATATATGTGTCAAAAATAGACTAAAAAAAGTAAAACTTTTATTTTCTGAAAATATTTTGAACTTATCATATATATGTATTTATTTTGATCACTTTTGGAACCTTGTGGAATGAAAAAAATGTGGGTATCTCTTTTTGTTTTCAAAAATTACAAGTGTTCCACTCACCTCACTTACAAAAAGGGCACCCCTATCTCATCCTATACACGCCTTCAAAACATATTTGATCATAAAATTACAACCCATGTACCTTACTTACTCCCCATTCCATATCCTATAATACATTTCAAATCACATATCCATCCTAATGAGAATTTTGGTGCTAAACTAAGGATTTCATCCAAGGAAAAGTTTTCGTGCTTAATAGAGCATTTTTATTTTAATTATTTTTATCCCATTCATATATTCATAATTAATTATAAAATAATTACTCCATTATCTAAATTATCAATAAATGTTTTTATTTTAATGGAAAACAAATTAATATTTCATGCGAATGAGATACTACCGCCTCATGAACAGATGCAAGTAGTTTTTTATTATCACATCTCATAGTTTTTTATAATTATGGATTTAAAGTATAAATATGATATATGAAATTTAATTATACTTATTCAATTATTATATGACATATAATATCTTAAATTAACTTATTTTATGGATAAAATAATGTTTCTCATGTATATGGCAGTCTAATGTCTTAGAAAATGGTGAAATTTAGTTTTTATTAATGCTTTTCATGGTAGGTAAAAATGATAATGTTAATGAATATATATGATATATATGAAATAATTACGATATTAAATAAAAATTTATAATTATTAATTGATAATTTATCCCTTATATTTTACTATTTTCGTCACTAAAAACTGACATCCTCTTTCATCTGTACATGTGGACTGCTGCCTCCAAGAAGTGATGGGATTATTTTTTCACCACCACACCACATGGATAATAAATATATATATATATAATAAAATAATATGTTATTTACAATATAAATATCATTCAATAATGGTAAAAACTTACTTACCTTATTTTAATAATTTTAGTACCCCCAGTTTGAGGTATGTGTCCTTTGTTTATGATTTTATGTGCTTAAAGTGCATGGGATGAGTTGGGAAGAGGTTGGGAGAGTTTGGAATGGTTTTGAATAAGTTTGGAGGCTTTTCTTAGAGAGCATGATTTGAGAAAAATTAGTGGAAACCATGCGGATTCTCCAGGAAACCGTGCAGGGGGAGAAAGTAGGCTTCACATAGCCTATACACGGTTTTCCAGACTGGACGAGATTGCTCTCGAGGCAGTAGTGTGCGCACAGTTAGCACACGGTTTCCCAACCATCGGGCTAACCGTGAGACCACATAAAATAGGGTTTTAAAACCCGAGTTCCCTCGGGATTGCCTCATTCCTCTCCAAATCCTCTCCCACTTGAGGCTCTCTCGGGATTTTGGGCCCTCACAGGTTGAAGGTAATATTATATTGATTCTTGAAGCGATTCAAAGGGGTTTCTTGGTGTTTTGATGGTGGTTCCTCCCAGGTAAGTCTCTCCTCTTGATTTTTTTATGTTTTACTCTAGATCTAAATATCCCTATCTCTCAGTTTTATAGATTTATACCCGTTTTGTATAGATATAGGGTTGTGGTTTCCGTGGATGTTGATTTTAAGGCTTTTTAATTCTTGGGAATGGGATCTAGAGTTGTTTTGGTGGTGTGTTCGCCGGTTTTGACGTGCAGTTGCTTGAGAGTCGATTTCTCGGGAACCCTAAAGGTAGGTGGCTTCTCTCTCGACTCCACTTGGTTAGATATAGTGGTTTTTGGTTACAATTAATTTGGCTGGCCCAGAATTAATTTTGTTTTGATGTGCCATGTTGGTTGGAAATCCATTTGGGGATTTTAAGGGAAAAAGGGGGTTTTATGATGAAATGCTATTCTTGTGGATTTTAAAAAAATGATTTTAAAATGGAATGTTATGGTTGATTTGTGAAATGATTGATGGAAATGGTTTTCAATAAATATGTTGTTTTATTGAAATGTGGTTTGGCTTGGAAAATTATTTTCAATAAATGTGTGATTTATTGAAGTGGATTGATATGAAATGGAATGGGTTGATTGCACGATAGTGTGACCTTGGTGGGTTTATGATTGGTTTGGCTTGATTGAAATGTTGTGTGGAAGTGGGAGGAAAGTCTCACTATAAAATGTGATGGATAATGGTTGGAAGAACCACCATGTGGGTAGTGGTCGAGAAGTACAACTAGTTGTGAATGGGTGAACGGGTTGGGTAGAAGTCCCACCGTTTTGGTTGTTTTGGTGGGAATGGGTTAACGGGTTGGGTGGGAGTCCCACCATTTTGGTTGTTTTTTGTGCATTACTTTGCAAGTTGGAAATGGTTGTTCTAGTGTGTAAAAGATGAAATGACTTGTGGCATGTTTTTTTGGATTTCCCTTGGTGGTTTGGTTTGGGTGAGATGGCTTGGTAAGGGTGTGTTTGGCTTATGGTAATGGTTGCAATTGTGATTTATTTTATATAAATTGTTTTATATAAATTTACTAACGGTTTTATCCTAGTGGTGTGTGTAGGGAAGTCATTTGGGGAAGACCTACTAAGTTTTATTACACACCCCCTGCTTTAGAACATTGGTGTATTTGCAGATGTTGTGTATCATGACATTGGAAAAGGTAAGGAATCTCCCTCCTTTTGTGGTGCATTATGATGTCTTGGTAGATCTTGGAGCTTGGAGCATGGTGTGGAGCTGTGGTGGTGTCATGGCTTGTAGTGTTTGTTGTTTTGTTTCCACTTGTACTCTGATGTGGTGTAGACATGTCTGATTTTATTGGTTTTGGGTTGTATTGTGGTACAACTTGGTGCCTTTCCGGAATGTATGTTTGGATGTTTTATTGACATGCATCATATAGTGGTGGTTAGTGCATTGTTTGGTTGGTTTTGTCTTAAGGGAAAATTGTTCCCCAAATTTTTCTCGGAGACCTCGACATTTATTTCCAGCCTATAGTGCCTTGGGAACATTGCTTAAGGCCAAGTAACCCTCACCGCCTTCTTAAGATAATGAGGTAGGGGCAGGGTGTTACAATTAGTATTAGTTTGTTTGGTCCTTATCTTTCAAGTGAGAGAAGTTGTTCGGTCTATTTGGCACCTTGGTTTTTGAGTTGACATTTGTTGTGGTATATTCCTTGAGTTGGGATGGTAGGAAGGTGTACGAATGTTGGAACCTGGAATGTATAACATAAAACGATGTATCTAACCCTCTTATACTGAAATAAAATTTACCAGGGAGTTGTGTACATTAGTGTTTTGGAGACACTTATAGACATTGGAAATCTCATTGTCGGGGGTGTAGCCAATGATATGTGCATGGAATATAAGGTAGAAATGGCTTCCCTCTGGGATGCATATTTCATTGGGGTATAATGATTTATGGTGTTATATGAATATGTAAAATTGTAATGTGAATAAATTGGTATTTTGAAAATGGTTTGGTTTTCAAAATGGTGAAACATGGAAAATGTGAACTTTTGGAAAGCCTTGTGTGATAGTGTTGTGTAATGTGATTAGAAATGGGAATTATTCATGTCTACGGAAGTGAGACTCATTGTTGTTTGTTTTCTGTTGATAGAAATGGCACCGAGTAGGAATCATAGAGACCAACTGGAAGAGGCTGCTAAGAAGGTGGTAGCACCTAAGCCTCAGGTGAACCAATAGCTAGTGAAAAGCATAGTTCAGGCTTTCCAAGCTTTGGAAAGTGGAATTAAAATGGATGAACCAAGGAATGTGGATCATGCAGTTCAGTTTCAAAAGCAGAATCCACCCATCTTCAGGGGTGATTCAGATCCGAAGAGGGAAGAAGCATGGTTGAATAGAATGAACAAGATATTTGAGTTTTTGGGAACCCTAGTAGAGTTAAAAGTGAAGTTAGCCACATATATGTCGGCAGATATTGCCCTTCAGTGGTGGGAATTGGTAGTCCAAGCAGGGACGAATGAAGGTGTGATGTGGAAAGGCTTTGAGGAATTGTTTAATAAACAAGTCTTCCCACATACGTTCATAATTCAAAGTACGACTGATTTCTTTAGTCTGAAGCAAGATCATATGTCTGTGATAGAGTATGAAACTAACTTTATGAACTTAGTGAGATTTTCACCCGAGGTGGTGGGTAGCACATTGTTGAAAGATTGTTTCTTTAAAGCTAGTTTGAGGCAGGACATTCATTCCCAGATAGCGGTGTTGTGTATAGATGATTACACAAAAATGGTGAATAGAGCCTCAGTGGATGAGCATGATCTATTGGGCGCTCTGGGCAGAGGAAGCATGGTGGTAACCTTGGGGAATAGTTGGAACTATAACCCTTGGTTCAAGAGGAGGATCGACACTTATTCCTAGGGTGGGAGTATGGAACATAACATGACGACAGGATCGGTGAATCTTCATCCAAATCCCCAGAGCAAACCAGGAAGTTTTTAGTGTGGTTCGACGAGCCACATCAAGCGAGATTGTATGACACAACCTTGAGGATGTCATAATTGTAATCAGATGGGGAATCTAGATCATTATTATCAGAATGCTCCAAGATCGGCTGCGCGTGATACTCCTCAGGGATCGCAGACGTCATATGCTTTGACGGGACGGGGACAGCAACACACCCCTCATTATAAGAGTAAAGTGGGTCATGATTATTATCGGAATACCATGATGCCACAACAGGGAAATAAAGATAAGAGTGTGGAAAGAAAACATATGTTTGGAGCTGAGCAGTTTATGGTGGATGATCAGTCGGGACCATCCACAGTGTGCTGTACTATTCTTTTAAATTCTACCTTGACGCAAGTGTTGTTTGATATAGGTACTTTACACTCTTTTATTGCTGCACATGTGGTTGATTTGATGGGTTTAAGTGTATAAATGATGCCCTCGGTTTTAAAACGTTAAAATTCTCTATGTTAAAGAGAGTGTCGAGCCTTCTTGTGTAGAGCATGTTGTATTTTTGTGGGAGAGGGGGAGCTAATGTGGAATTTCTCAATGCATGAGATGGATGGGTATGATGTAATCCTGGGAATGGATTGGCTGGTGTATTTTAAGACCCACATTGACTGATATGAGCGATCAATGGTGTTTAGGACACATGATGGTGTTGGACATCTCTTTATAGAAGAGAGACATGAAAGGCAAGGTGCAATGTGTTTGTTGGCACCAGTAGTAGGCACGTTATCATATCAGTTGGTGGTGTTGTTAATGGAATCTGTAATGGATATTGAGAAAAGTGTTCTTCCAGCAGTGGTGGATCAGTTCATGGATGTTTTTCCTGAAGAATTCTCGGGGTTACCTCCCATAAGAGAAGTGGAGTTTACGATTGATCTCCTTATGGGGACCAGTCCTATATCACTTCTGTCTTATCGGATGGCCCATACTGAATTGTTGGAATTGAATGTCCAGTTCGAAGATTTAGAAAATAAAGGGTCTATCCGGCCTAGCACGTCCCTGTGGGCAACTCCAATGTTGTTTGTAAAAAAGGCAGATGGATCTTTGTGGCTCTATGTTAATTATCGTAGAATTAAACGAATTACGATAAAGAACAGATATCCACTTCCACAAATTGATGATTTGTTTGACTAGTTGAGGGGAGCCTTGTGGTTCTCCAAGATCGACCTGAGATTGGGATATCATCAATTGCGGGTGAGGAAAGATGAAATTCCTAAAAAATATTTGAAAAGTAGATATAGCCATTATGAATATATAGTTATACCCTTTGGTCTAATGAATTCTCTAGTGGTGGTTATAGAACTGATGAATCGAATATTTCAAGGATATCTGGATTCATTTGTGCTGGTTTTTGTAGATGATAATCTGGGGAACTCAAAGACAAGGGTGGAGCTTGAGCAGAACTTGGAAACAGTTCTAGGGATCTTGAGGGATCATCAGTTGTATTCCAAATTGTCAAATTGTGACTTTTGAATATATAATTTTTTTTATTTTCATGGACAAGTGATTTCATAATGGGGTGTTTCAGTGGATCCGGAAATGATAGAGGCTGTTATCTTAGGGAAACCACCAAATAATGTGTTTGAGATACAGAGTTTCCATGGTCTAGCTAGGTATTATCGGCGTTTTGTTTGTTATTTATCATGTTTTTCTTAGCTGATGACATCTTTGACAAGGAAGAATATTTCATTCCACTAGAATGAACAGTGTCAATAGTGTTTCAAAGAGCTAAAGGGTCACCTTACATCCACACCAATCTTGGTTTTTCCGGATCTATGAAAAGGGTATGTGATTTATTGTGATGTATCAGGATCAGGGTTGGGGTGCGTTCTAATGTAAGGGAATAATGTGGTTTCATATGCCTCAAGGTAGTTGATAGTTCATGATAAGAACTACCCAAATCATGATTTGGAATTGGAAGCAGTGGTGCATGATTTGAAAGTGTGGAACTATTATCTCTTAGGTGAGAAATTCACAGTATATACAGATTACAAGAGCTTGAAGAACATTTTCTCACAAAGGGATTTGAACATGAGGAAAAGGAGATGGATGGAATATCTCTAGATGTTTGATTTTGACTTAATTTACACACCAGGTAAGGGAAATTTGGTGGCAGATGTATTAAGTAGAAAATCATATGCTCAGAATGTGAAACAGACATCAGACCGGTGGCAGTTGATGTCGGTTATTGCTGATATGTGATTGGAATGTGAGGACCAGGGTGATAGAGAGGTATTATTTCTGGTTTTGTTGATTCATGAATTGGTTGTCTTGGTTAAATAGGCACAAATATCTAATTTTGAGTGTGTGACCATGGGGTTGAGACTCAATGGTGGGGATACCATTGAGGATTGGAAAAGGAATGAAGATTCAGTTTTGTGTTTTTGGAATTAGAAGGTTATACCAGTTTCTTGTCAAGAGGATATTCTCAAGGCATATCATCATTCAAGGTGGGATGTTCATCCTAGAATTCAGAAAATGTATAAAGTGTTTAAATAGTAGTTCTGGTGGGAAGGTATAAAAATAAGAGTGGCAAAGTTTGTTTCGAGATGCTTGACTTTTCAGTAGGTAAAGGCAGAACATCAGAGGCCTGTAGGAATGTTGCAGTCTCTAACAATCCCTGTTTGGAAGTGGGAGAAAATAGTGATGAATTTTGGCACAGGTCTACTAAGAATGATCAGAAAGCACGATGCCATTTGTATGATAGTGGAATGTCTAATGAAGTCGGCCCATTTCATTCCAATTCTTGAATCTCACACGGTGGAGGATCTATCCAAAATCTATATACAAGAGGTGGTAAAGAGTCATGGTATTATAGTTTCAATCTTATCCGACAGAGATCCGAGGTTTACATCTCATTTCTGTAAATCCATAGAGCAAGCCCTTGGAACTAATCTGACCACGAGTACGTCGTATCACCCTCATAAGGATGGTCAATCTAAGAAGACAATAAAAACTCTGGAGTATATTTTGTAGGCCTATGTTATGGATTTTGGTGGCTCTTGGGAGGACCACTTGTTGTTGGTTGAGTTCTTGTACAGTAATAGTTATTAGGCTTTCATACATATGGCTCTGTTTGAAGCTTTGTATGGGCGCCCTTGTTGTTCTCCAATATGTTGGGTGAAAACAGGTGAGTCCTTGATGGTTGGACCAAGCCTTGTATAGAAGACTACGGAGAAGATCAAGTTGACGAGGAAGAGAATGGAGACGACTCAGAGTCTTCACAAATTGTATGTGGATCATCATCGATGACCGTTGTCGTTCAAGGTGAGTGATCAAGTTTTCTTGAGGATCTCTCCTAGGTTGGGACATTATCGGTTTGGGAAGTAGGGAAAGTTATCTCCAAGTTATATTGGACCTTTTGATATTCTTGAGAGAGTTGGTGAGGTGTCTTGTCGTTTGGCTTTTCCAACTAGGTTCAGTGCGGTGCACAATGTGTTTCATGTGTCGCAGTTGAAAGAGTATTAGCCGAATCATAACCAAGTGATTCGATGGGATCATGTTGAACTAGAACCGGATGATTCATTGGTGCATGTTCCAGTGTGGGTTGTGGATAGGTAAGAGAATGTATTTTGTGGTAAAAGCATCAGTTTAGTTCATGTTCGTGGTAGCATAGTCAGATTCAAGAGGAGACTTGGGAGAGGGAGAAAGATATGGTCAAGCAGTGGCCTGAGCTCTTTCAGAAAAGGGTGGGTTCACTACATTTTGAGGACGTAAAGTCCAATGGTGGGGAGAATTTAGTAGCCCTAGTTTGAGGTATGTGGCCTTTGTTTATGTTTTTTTATGTTTTTAAAGTGAATGGGATGAGTTGGGAAGAGGTTGGGAGATAATGGAATGGTTTTGAATGAGTTTGGAGGCTTTTATTAGAGAAAACAATTTGAGAACAGTTAGTAGAAACCGTAAAGATTATCCAGGAAACCATGCAGGGGGAGACAGTAGGATTTGTACATCCTGCACATGGTTTTCCATACCATGTGAGGCAACCGTGCAGACCCTTGCTCTCGAGGCAGTAGCGTGCACACGATTAGCTCACGGTTTACCAAATTGTGTGGGCTAACCATACGACCACTTAATATAGTGTTTTAAAACCCAATTTCAATTGGGATTTCTCTATTCCTCTCCAAATCCTCTCCCACTCGAGCGTCACTCGGGATTTTGGGTCCTCAGGGGTTGAAGGTAATCTTCCACTGATTCTTGAAGTGATTTAAAGTGGTTTCTTGGTGTTTTGAAGGTGGTTTCTCCTTGGTAAGTCTCTCCTCTTGGTTACGTTGTGTTATCCTTTAGATATACATCTCCCTATATCTCAGTTTTCTAGATCTACACCCGTTGTGTATAGAAATAGGGTTGTGGTTGCCTTGGATGTTGATTTTACAGCTTGTGAATGCTAGGGAAAGGGATCTAAAGAGGTTTCAGTGGTGCGTTTGCCGGTTTTTGAGGTTCGGTTGCTTATGGGTAGATTTCTTAGAAACCCTAAATGTTGATTGATTCTCTATCGACTTCACATGGTTATAGATAGTGGTTTTTGGTTACAATTAATTTGGTTTTCTAGAAATTAATTGAGTTGTTATTTTTAAAGTTGGTTAGAAATCCATTTGGGGATTTTTTTTCAAAAAAGGGGGTTTTATGATGAAATGCTATTCTTGTGGATTTTAAAATGTTGATTTTAAAATGGAATCTTATGGTTAATTTCTGAAATGATTGATGGAAATGGTTTTCAATAAAGGGGTTGTTTTATTGAAATGTGGTTTGGTATGGAAAGTGGTTTTCAATAAATGTGTGATTTATTGAAGTGGATTGATATGAAATGAAATGGGTTGATGGCATGATGTTGTGACATTGGTGGGTTTATGCTTGGTTTGGCTTGATTGAAATGTTGTGTGGAAGTGGGCGAGAAGTTTCACTATAAAAGGTGATGGATAGTGGTCAGAAGAACCACCATGTGGGTAGTGGTCGAGAAGTACTGCTAGTTATGAATGGGTGAATGGGTTGGGTGGAAGTCCCACCATTTTGTTTTTTTGGGTGTGAATCGGTGAACGGGTTGGGCGGAAGTCCCACTATTTTTGTTTTTGTTGTTCATTTCTTTGCAAGTTGGAAATTGTTATTCTAGTTTGTAAATTATGAAATGGATTATGGCATGTTTTTTTTGGGTTTTACTTGGTGGTTTGATTTCGGTGATATTGATTGGTAATGGTGTGTTTGGCTTATGTTAATGGTTTCACTTGTGATTTATTTTATATAAATTGTTTTATATAAATGTGCTAATCGTTTTATCCTAGTGGCGTGTGTAGGGAAGTTATTTGGGAGAAACCTACTCAGTCTTAGTTCTAACCACCTACTTTGGCACGTTGATGACTATGCAGATGTTGTGTATGGTGACATGGGAAATACTAAGGCGTCTCCCTCCTTTAGTGGTGCATTGTGATGTCTTGGTGGATCTTGGAGCTTGGATCTTGGTGTGGAGCTGTGGTGGTGTCATGGCTCATAATGTTTTTTGTTTGGTTTGCACTTGTACTCTGATGTTGTGTAGACATGTCTAGTTGTATTTGTTTTGGGTTATATTGTGGTACAACTTGGTTGTCTTTTGGGAATGCATGTTTGGCTATTTTATTGACATGAATCATATAGTGGTGGTTAGTGGATTGTTTGGTAGGTTTTGTATTAAGGTAAAATAATTCGCCAAATTTTTCTCGGAGCCCTCTGTATTTATTGCCAGCCTTTGGCACCTTGGGAACCTCTTTTATGGTCAAGTAACCATCACCACCTCCTCAATCCAATGAGGTAGGGGTGGGGTGTTACAATAATGATCACTGAAAAATGGAAATGTCACTCATGTGTATGTAAGACCTACAGTCTCAATGAATGTAATGAATTCCATTATTAAAAGCCATTATTTGAGGATTACTTAAAAAATATATTTTATTTATAACAATAATTAGTTTTAATTATTATTATCATATATTTGATGTAAAAATGACACCTTTAACCTTGTTCAACACACAAAATCCATTTCGAAACAATGAATTGAACATCTGCAAAACACCCGACGTGGGATTAACTGATTATGTATTGAAATATATAATTTAAAAAAATAAATTATTAAATAAAATTTATTTTTAATGAAAATTTTTATTATAAAATAAAATAGTCTATGTATGATTATTATATATTATTTAATTTAAATACATTGAAATAATGTACAACATGTAAGGGACTTTGTCTAAACATTCATTCATTGAGGTATATTTTGATGTTATGAACTTGCATTTTTTTAGAGTTGTATATATGACCTCTTTAATATTTCATATCTTTATTTTTTATATAATTATGTTGTGTGATATTTTTTTTGTTAAATTTATTATTTTTTGGGTCTTATGATTCATATTTTTCCAAAGGGGTAAGAATATTTTCCATTAAAAATCACATTTTAAATTTTATCCTAAAAACATATTTTATTTCTATGTTAATGGTTTTAAAAGTATTTCAAGAATATAATTATATTTACATAAGAGTTTTATAAAACAAAATTACTTATTTTATTCAATGTTTTAAATAATAAATCTGTGTGTGGAATGTTAGAGTTTTCTTATAAGTGAAAAAATTAATTTTTTATTTTAAGCTAAATAAGGACAATGAATTTTCCAATCATAATAACCATTATTTGATGCTTGGAATCATATAAAACATTAATATTTTATTCAATTAAAAATAATTTTCTTCATATTTTGGATGTGAATATGGGTTTTTAAATGAAAAGTTTATTTTAGTTTGGAAATGTTTTTTAATGGTAAAGGATATTTTGATATCTAAAAAAGATTTATATACAAGTTTATAATAATTTTTCAAATAATATATGATGAAAATGTGTATGCCTAAATTATTTTATTCATGATAGGGTAGTTTATAATTATATAAAAATGTGTGATTCTGATATTTTTTATATGATGTGTGTTGTCAAATAGAAATAAGTGAGCTTGGTACAATTTATATGATGGGTGTGTATAGATAGTGTTGGGTGAGCTTGATATAGATTATGTGATCGGTGTACCCAAATAAAACTCAAATGCATTTGGTGATTAAATTTTTTTAATATAGTAAATAAGGAGGGAGTTACTAGTGGGTATCTCAAATGTATTTAACTAATATCTAGTTAATTATTCAATTTTTTATGTTATGTGGATAGTGTTATAAAGAAAATTAAGGGTTTTATTTATTATTTATATTTTATTACAATTTTATATATGATCGGGACTGATATCACATGGATAATGATTATTTATTCATATTACTCTTTCCTTTTATTAGTATTTTTCAAATTTTTCCTGATTGGGGATCAAAATATTGATGGGAATGAACATTATTATGTTATTCTCATTAATTTTTTTTGGTGATCATACCCATTTTCTCTTCCTATACACACTGAAAATACACAATTATTAATCTATATGTTTATGCATAATGGTAATTTTATCTCACCTTAATTATATTTCATCTTCCATCATTTATCAAGAATTATGTTAAAATAATTATGTATTGAAGGGTTTCATATGAATGATGATGATGTAATAGTGTGAAATAAGAAAAAATGGATATAATGGGAAAGATACTCTATTAAATTCAGGGGTATTGTTTATTTCAGAGTTTTTACTGATTATCTAAAACTATAAACCAAAAATTTATTTGGGGATGTAAGTGATCAAATATTTCATTTTTATGTTTTAGGTTTTGGATATTAAAATAATTTTTACCTTCATCAATATGAAATCTAGAAATTTAACATTTATGATTTTAGAATCAAAACTAGGAGTGCGGTTTTAAGTCTGTTATTTTCAAAAATTCTATCTAGAGCTTAATCATCATATCAGATTAGTACCCACACTAATCATACCAGAACAAGTTCATGGATATATTTTATATTTTTATGTATATAAATCATGTTTGGGCTATGTTATCATACCGAGAGTTAATTTTGTGGAAAATAGTTCTAGGAAATTATGATCACATGAGAATAAAAATTATACACATGACCTGTAAATAACATCAGTTTTCCATGAATTAATGAACTGGAATCCCAAATTCTTTAGAGAAAAGTTCATATAATTCAATGATCATAAGATTTTAAAATATATATTATCTTCATTAGATATTAATTTAATTCAAGAATGATGGATATAGTACCTACATATGATTAAATATGCCATAATATTTACACATAATAATGGTATTTGTGTAGCATGTCTTTTTTGTTGGATATCATATATCGAAGTGGATAGGGAAGCTCATAACTACTAGTAGCTGATGAGTGTTATTGATGAAATGTATATAGACTGTAAAAAATAGAAATATAATTATATTTATTTTATAATTAATCTTGATTTTTATATGATAGAATTTGTATCGGAGGCTCATATATTATATTTTTATTACATTTCCATTAGGAAAAACCAAAATGGTGGGGTGAATTCTAATGGATGGGCAAATGATTCAAACTCTTTGTAACATAATTAAATCAAATTATGGTACCAAAATATTTCAAATACAAAATAATTTTTATATATATCACCATCTAAAATGAAACATTGATCATGGTATTCATAAAATTTACATGGATATAAAATCACATTTCAGTTAATTGGGTAAAGAATGAATGACTAGAACATTATTTATAATGATTCTCAATGATCCTCACGAAAAAGATAATCATAATCAAATGGTTTGTATGACGTAATATATGAATATTTTTATATTAAAGTGGTACTATATTACCATATAAAATATTATCAATCTACTAATGAATCTTTAGATGAATGATTCTATTTGGGTGATTGGGGATTTACTAACCATGTATATAGATTTATTTCCCATTTCAGAGTCTAAAATAATAGATCCTTTATAAAAGTTATATTTTCAAGTGGTGGTAAATTTTTAGGGGGTTCTAATTTCAATCATCTATAACAGATATCCTATCATCAATTCTTTATTCAGGATATCATTACATGAGGATATCAGAACTCAATTTCCTAGGAGAATGTCATTTAATCCTCATATGGATGGGTACATAGAATACACAAATTAGACAATATAAGATATCATCCTAGCTTGTTTCAATTAAATTGTAATATAATGGAAATATCCTGTTCATTGTGTTGAATTATCTTACATATACCATGTGGTGATACATATAGCCCAGTTTGATCCATTATGTAATCACCTTGATTTGCTACTATTTTGGGTTGAATCATCATAAACATCACAAATTTGAACTAGTCTTGTCCATGATACTATAAAAAAGATATGGATAATCTAAAAGTTTGTGGAAATGACTTAGATACTATAGAAATCATATGTAGACCATCATAAAAGAATTTTATCATTCAATTCCATTAGAAAATTCAACTTAAATGTGTCATCAATACTTGTACATCGATGTTTGGAAAAGTAAGGGTCATTGGATACACAATATGTTAGACCATTATATATTTTTTAATATATTTCAATTTTTATAAGTTTTCCTCATCACCGTGATTTTGTGTTTTCTATAATTTCACTCACATCTCTCTGTCATAAAATTATTACCTAGATCCTAATCATGTGATCATTTAGGACTTTGGTACTCTTAAGCATGATGATTTTTTTTATCCATATACCATTTCATATCATGGATAAAAAAGTGAAGATCATACAAGGAATATGTATAGCTTTAATATTAATAATATTTATGTATGGTAATATTAGATAATGGACATGTGAATTAGATATGTTTAAGTGGGATTAATGGATGAAACTATTATAGCCTTATTAAGATGATAATCCCAATTATGGGTTTTCTGTAAGACCCATATATAAATTTATTTCACTATTTTTATATATTATATAAAATAGGTATTTCTTTTATTTTTTTAGATGTTTTCATATTTTTATAGAAGGTTTTGGAATCATTTTCGGAGGTTCATGGTTTGAGAACTATTAGTAGAAATACTTTTTAAGTCTCCAAAAACATTTTGATTGGTTTGGGATTGATTGGGTAGGAACATAGTTGCAATGTGATCTTAAAAAATTGTGTGTCTAATAGTGTGACCTATAATATTTATGGAAAAGGATATTTTAGATTTTTATCACATATTTTTTCAAACCATGCGGCCTAACCACATGATACAATTATAATTATATGATAATGTATTTTTTAATATAATAATTTCTTGTGTGGTCCTATTATTCCTTCACTAACCTAGGATATAGATTTCATGGTTTCCATTATGTTATTTTATATTATATATTATCCTAATACATTGATTTCAATGAATTACTATGTGGTTCATCTTGGAAATAGATCGTAAGATCTCAGTTCTTTATGTTTGTTCTTGATCTTGTTGTTTTAGCTTGAATTGAACTACAGAGCAGGGATTCCCTGAATGAATCATTTGGATTGGACATGTTTTACTGAAATTATATTATCATTCATTAGAGGAATGGACGAATTATTCTATATATATGGATTTTTAGGGATTAGTTATGCTAAATCAACTTGAGGTTGGTAATTTTACCCCCTTTTAAATTTTGATGTAATGTAAAGGATCATGGATTTCAGAAATAAATATAATGCAATTTTGAATGAGTTTACCTCATTAAAACAATATTATATTTTTCTGTAAGTGGTCATATTTAGAATCTAGGTTATGGGTGGTTCCTATTTTTTTTTAAAATTAACTAAAATTTTTTTCATAAAAGAATGATTGTATTGAAACATATCCTTCACATAATTGGGTCATGGATTATAATTGGAAATAAAAATGGATGGTGTGTGTGAAATATTTTCTTTATAAAATTCCTTAATGATATAAAATTTGTTCTCATTTCAAAATTGATGAAATCTTAGAGGATTTCAACCAAACAAAGTCATGGTGTAGAATGTATCACCCCTCACGAGCATAGGGATTTCACTCAACATGTATGGGTGTTTTTGGGTGAAGAAAATATATTATTATCCAAAATTGGAATTTATAAAAAACATATTAATATTCAAATGAAAAACTACATCAGATTAAAATATTTTTTGGAAAACCAGTTAAAATAATTTATCCAATGTTTTGGAAACTTCATTGTCTTATTTTGATATTATCCATGTCTATTTTATATTCCCATGAGCTAACATGTCTCTCATCTTAGTTATGTGTGGGATCAGCATCTAGGAGTAAACTACTGGGTTATTATACATTCCCTTTCTTATTACCCTTAAGGACTATGTATTATTTTTTTAATGATATTGGAAATAGGATTGTTTCATAATTCACTAGTGGATCATCGTGATAGTCACTTTCATAGTTGGTATAGATGGAGCATAGAGTTGTTCATGTATTATTCTAGAGTAGTTCCACCATGGTTCCAGTTTATTTTCCTATTTTATATTCTTTTTATTTTTTTCTATATTATTCAACTATTACAATGATTTTGGTACTAAATTTATCTACTAATTTTGGGTTTGGTCACATGTATCATTGTAGGAATATTATTGGTCTCTTTGTTTATATTTTATCTTATGGTGGTTGTGTATGCATTAATAAGGTATAAAATTCCCCCTAATATATTTTTTGAACCACTAGAATTTATTGATAGAATTTAGTGTCTATGGAATCTCACATAAAGTTAGTAGTACCTCTATCCCCACCCATGCTAATGTATTTGTAGGGGATGTTACTATAGTGATTAGAATTTTAGGAAAATGTTTTACCTCTATAAATTGATGAGTTAGAACCTTCAAGTAAAGAGACCTAGGTAACTTAAATAATTTAAAATTTTTGGTAATATAAATATTGATGACCATTACTTGGTATCTTCTTTCGGATAGATTTTAGAATCCTTTAATGTTGGATGTTTTCCATGCTCCTGCATAGGGAATCCATATCATGACACAAAATGTTTGGCATCCTGATTTAGGTTGACTTGATATAAATTATATTTTTCAGATTTTTAGATATCATGAATATATAACGACCAAGTATCACATGGATTTTAAAATTATTGAGGATTAAAGAGTTTATAAAAAGGATTTTATTTTTATTCAATTTGACTAATTTGATGGTAGAGATATGGGGAGACTTCAAATTCCATTAAATATGGAAAACAATATAATTATTTTTATGTAATATCTATTATGTTCAAATAATTAATGGGTTTTTATTAATAATTTATAAATGGTTGGTATGATTCTATTTTCAATGATATAAGAGCTTGATTTTTAGGAGGAGGTTGATTACTTTAAAATTTTTATTTTCTCTTACTAAACTGGTCATCCTAGAGAAAATGAGAAATGAGTGATGTTTATATTTAGATATTTTTATTGTTCATGTAGTCGAGTTTAATTTATAAAAGTTTTCTTATTTCATAAAAATTAATTATGAATCACATTAATGATATAATTCATCCCTGAGTGAGGATGAACAATTCAATGTTTGGGGGTTATGTGGTAAAAAAATTATTTAGTTGTTTTTGTTTGAAGTACAAGTTCATGTGTGCCATATACCATTAAATTATACAATCCTTTAGATATCTAAATAAAAGTAAATAATATTAACTGACCCACTTTTAAATCACTAATATACTAGTCATTCAGTGGGTCACAATAATTAACATGAACGAGTCACGAAGTAGGCTTTCTCATTGAGGTTGAACCATGAAAAAAGTATTTTGTACCATTCATTTTATTCTTATTTTAATTTTAGGGTTGTTATATGATATTAAGAGTGGATTATGACTTTAACATGTCCCATGGGATGAATTTTTAAATGAATATAAATTTAAAAAAAACTATAACAAATTTAGCACCACCTCTCATGGGTATAACAATTGATCCGTGTAGATCATGTATTATAAGAAAAAAACCCAAAAAACCCAAATATCATACAATTTTTAAATATAATCATGAAAGGATAGAGTTATTTTTATAATATATTTGTTCCCTTTTTCTATGGGAAATGTTTTCATGTAATGAATATTCAAATTGTACATTATCTTATATCTCATGGTTTGGAGGTTATTAATGTTGTTACTATTGGATATACACCCAATGTAAGAGATAAATAAATAAAAAAATTATAAAAAGATGAATATAGAGATTGATGGGATAAATATGAGTTCTATATTACCATTTATGTTAGAAAAATGTTACACCAAAGTGATAATTGTTCTAAAAACTAATGAAATGTGTGGCATAATAAAAAAATGTATGAAAGAAACAATTATATAAGTGAATCCAAGTTGAAAAATTTTAGGGATATGGTTTAATGGGTAATAATGGATTTGAATGAAACTATTGATGACTATTTAACTTTGTTTAATAAAATAGTCTTTCATGTTTGAGTATTTTGGGAAATTTTAGAAGAAAATATGGTTGATAAAGTATTAAGGATGAATTTTTTATATATATTTGACTCAAATATTTTATCATTTGAAGACTGGGATGATATATCACTTCATGAGATTGATATTAAATTTTTTAATTATGAAATGAGAGAAGTTCTAATTTTTAAGAATAATGATTAACAAGATATAACATTTTAGAACATTAAAAAATTTATGATAAATTATGTGGATGTTGAGTCTTCTAGTAGTTTATATGATGATTCTGAATGTCAAAAGGTCACAATAATGTTATGAATTTTATATAAATAAAATTTTCAATAGATAAAGAAATGTTTAAAGGAAAACTCCCACTAAATTTTATTTTGGTATAGGGGTATATGATGTTTTGATAAACTTTTTCCTCTAAGAATAAAGAGTGTGGAGTCTAATGATGATGATGATGAAGAAAATCCTTAAAAAAATCAAATGGAATGATTTTCAATCATTATAATAAGTGATATAAGTAAGGAATGAAAATATTGAGGATAAAGAAAAATGATATTGCTGGGTATAGAGGAAAGAGGCAATCTTTCATCAAGCCTTAATTCTAGAAAAGTGTCTGCAATAATGGACTCTATCCTCCGGGTTTGTGTTGAGGAAAATGGTGAAAAGTCAAGATGGGAAGAATAAGAAGAACGATATATTCATTTTGTAGAACATATTTTGAGAACCAAACATGAAGTTTGTCAGCATATAAAAACTTTAATCAAAATATAATTTAAATCTCTTAAAAAGGATGTTATTAAGATAGGGAAAGATGAAAATGTTATTTGTATAATGAAAATATTCACATTGGGTAGATTGACCATCTCAAATTGATTATGGCTAAGAATAATATAATAACGAAATAATTTTAGAATAGTTTTACTGTTTAAGAAGAAATGATTAACCAGGATTAATAATGGTGTCTAATGGTTGGGAAATCTCTTAGAAATATAAATATCGACTAAGATAATTATGTTTAATTGAATGTTGATTCATTATATAGTTCTTAGAAATCTTCTACATTATCTCACGTAAAATCTACATATGAAATATCTAAAAATGTTTAATATGGGTTTTTTAAATGTGATTGTTATAAATCCCAATTTTAAAAAACATGGGTTGATAGAGATCTTTAAAATATATCTCCTAAGACTAAGGTAGTTTATAATGGTCCAAAATAAACAAGGTTAATCTAAACCTACACATAATATGACTAATGTTTCACCTGGAAAACAAGAACCTTTTAAAAATAGAATTGAACATGTTTATCGAAGAAATGAATTCATAGGATATTTTTGGTTTTGTGGAGCCAACATGAAAAAAAGAATATTTTTACATCTAAAACACGTATCAACCATTGGAGCATATAGGGATCATATTGAGGGTCAGATACAAATATTATAGTGATAATAGTGTTTTTAGTAGTTGAATGGAAATGGGACCCATAAGTGATTCAAGTGTAAAAAAGAATTGAATATATTAAGAAGATATATTGAAGACGTAGCTAGTGAGGTCACCATATATAAGAATTTTTTACCAATATTCACAGTTAAAGAAAAATATATTTATAGGTAATGAAATATATAGTTCAAAACCTTGGATGATATTCCACTCATTATTGATGTGGATCTCAAAGAATGTAAGAGGTGCAATAAACAGATCATCGAAATTGGATTATCATAACACATGTACGAAGATATAAAGATCATGGAAATTATATAAAACATGATGGTGGTGTATTGTCTTTTAAAAATAAAATCCCTTTAAATATAAAAAGGTATTTCTATGACTGAATTTGATGCTCAAAAATTACATCAAAAAATGTTTTATTAGTAGTTAAGGTCAAACATAATATGTAATGTTTGAGTAATCTATGTGATAATTTTAATGAGGTAATTTTTAGCAGAAATATGCGTATCGTTAAAAAAAAATTAGATATGGGATTATTATCACTTACAGTGTGTGGAATATAAGAAATACTATTCAAATTAGATTAAAAAATATATACTTGAGTTTATTAGAAGAAAATAAATTGTTGGATAGTTTTTTGGGACATATTTTTCAGTGAATGTTGAGAAATATTTTAAAGGGAGATATAGGGAGGTAATGACCTCACTTAAAAATGGAATGGGAAGATGTGTATAATACATTTTAGAAATAGAATAAATACTCAAGGTAACAATAAAACAAGCTAAATTAGGTTCATTGATCCTCTTTATTAGATACAATTATAATTTATGGAGAAAATAAATAAAATAACATGGAATATGACCATAATTTCATCAAATTTATAGTTGATTATACCATATTAAAAAATGTGATGTTTTTAAAATAAAATTTAGAGGTGATGGATAAGATTAATATCTATAGAAGAGTAGTTTATAATGTGTTGGGAATTTTCATAAAAAATTCAGATATTTAATAAGAAATGGTTCACAATATGTTTATATGAATCTTATCATATTTTTTTTTATAAATCACCAGTAGTGTACTCCATATAAAATATTGGAAAAAACATACTTTTTGATGGTTTATTTGAAATGGGCTCATTTATAGTCACAAATAATTCCCTAAAAAAGTCAATTTTTAGTGACATTCATTTCCTATCGCAAATAGTGGTGAAAAAATATTTCTGATGTGAATGTTTTTCCATCGCAAATACATTTCGTGCATGGTGTGCACCAAACCATAAGAACGATATTTGTGAAAAAAAATTATTCTCATCACAAATTCCTTTTGTCATAGTTATTTACAACGTGAATTAATTTCTATCACATATAAGCTATCACTCTAGAGCTATTTTTTCTGGACCTATCAAAAATAAAAATTTTATCATCATTGTAATTGTTAATGTTGGGTACTAATTGCATTCCGAACCATCACAAATAAAACTATTTGGAAAAGGGTTTCACGTCGCAAATAGTTATATAAAAAATTATCTAACAAATATATATCCCTACTTGAATTATTTTCATTCTCTTCTCCTATGAACTCCCCTTTATTCCTCTACTCTCAAATTTTACTAATTAAACATTAAAATATTACAGATTTTATAGGGAAGTAAATTTATGACTCTGAATAGAAAAAATATTCATTTTTGAGGTAATTATTTAAT
Source organism: Viscum album (assembly GCA_963277665.1). NCBI lineage: Eukaryota > Viridiplantae > Streptophyta > Magnoliopsida > Santalales > Viscaceae > Viscum > Viscum album. The sequence continues at coordinate 457,472,044 of OY728141.1, read as the reverse complement.
GTTATTAAATTTAAATTGATATATTTGATTTTATATTATTGATAATTAATATTAATTAGTTATAATTAGATTTAATAATAATTACATAGTTTAATTTTGTAGTAATTTTTTTATATTATAGTAATTATTTTTAAATAAAATGGTTTACTTTTAATCCTTAATAATTACTTTCATTTAGAAGTACTATGTTTAAGTTAATGGTAATTATATTTAATTTTCATTAACTAAAAATAATTAATAGATATAAGAAAAAATTATTAGAAATTATTGGTACATTTTATAAAACCCCATTAATTAGTAAAAATTACTTGTACTAACCAGGAACTTGTAAAAATTAACAGAAATTAGTCGGAATTAACATAACATAGTTAAAATTTATTGATCAATATAATAAATAATAATTAGTGGTAATTTATGGCATTATCTACCTATCTCGGTAGGGGGTCCTCTATTGAGGCAGAGGCCAAGGCCACTCTCACTGGCCTCTCCCTTCGCCAACAGGACAACATCATTCTCTCTGAGGTGGAGACTGACTCCCTCATTCTGTATAATCCTCTAAAGGGCATAGGTTCCATCTTAGGGTCAATTTCCTATATCATTAGAAGGTGTCTGGGCATGATTCTCAATAACAAAACCAAAGTGCTTCACACATTGCATGAATAAAACAAAGTGGCAGATCACCTTGCCTCCTTGGCTGAGCCCAACTCCAACATTTAATACGTCTCAAATGTGGATCTCTTAAAACCAGAAAGTGTGGCTCTCATTCAGGGGGATTCCCTTGGGTAACATTATTTCAGAGATCCTTAGGCTTGTGGTAGTCTTTTACTTGTCCTTGGGGGTGATTTCCCCCTTTATATCACTGAATATATAAATAAATGATGATGATGATTAGGGGTAAGTAATAATAATAAGCAGTAACTAGTAAAAATTAGCCGTATTTATTAGATATTTATCGTAATTATTAGAATATAAAGTAATTAATAAAAATTAGTGATAAATATTAAAAATTAGAGGTAAATTGTTATAATTAGTAAAAATTAATATTAATTAGTAATTTTTTTAAGAATATTGATAATTAGAGGAAATTAAAAAGAGATGGCAGTAATTAGTAAAATTTAGTGATAATTATTAAAAATTATTAGTACTTTGCACTACATAGTAAGAATTAGCATTAGCTAGACATAAATTTACTAAATTAGAGACAATTATCCATACTATATAAAACTTAGTGGTACTTAGTATAAGTTAGGAGTATATAGAAATGTTTTTCTTGATTCCTAAAAATTAGCGGTAATTACTAAAAATTACCAGAAATATCTAGTACATACTAAAATTGTCATTAATTAGAGGTACATAGTGAATATAATATATAATAATCCATACATAGTAATGATTAGTGATACATAGTAAAAGATAGTGGTAATTACTATAAATTAGAACTAATTAATATAAATTCTTGGTAATTGCTAAAAATTGAAGGTAATTATAGTAAATTAGTATTAATTAATATAAATTATAAGTATTTAGTAAAAAATAGATGTAATTAGAATTATATAGTAAATATTAATGGTATTTAATAGGAATTTATAAAAACTTGTGGTAAGTAGTAAAAATAAATAGATCATATTAAAAATAGTTAGCATATAGTAAAAGTTTGAGGAAATTAGTGGTGCTTAAAAAATACGTGACACATAGTATAAATAAGTAGAACATAGTTAAAATTATCTCTCACTATGAGTAATTAGTAGAGCTTAGTAAAAAGCGTGACACATAGAAAAATTAGCATTGATTATTAAAAATTAGTTGAAATGAGTAATAGATAGTAAAAATTTGTAAAAATTAGTTTTAATTAATAATAGTTCATGATAATTATTCACAATTAGTTGTAATTAGTATAAAATTATTTTAATTAGTGGTAATTAATACAAAATAAGGTTAATAATTAAAATAATAGTGATAATTAGTTGCAAATCGTAACAATTAGTGATAATTACAAATACATAGTAACAATTGGTGATAATTATCACTATTTATAAAAAATATTTGTAATCATTAAAAAATAGTGGTAATTAATAAAAATTAGCGGAAATGATAATTTTTTTTTGTAATTACAAAATTTTAGCCCTATTTTTAAAAAATATTTATAATATGTAATATTTAATGGTCAATAGTACTATATTTTGATAATTATCATTGATTACTAAAAATAAATAGTTTTATATAAAATGATATTTCTAATTAGTATAAATTATCTCTAATTACCAGTAATTATAATTAATTAGTAATAATTATCACTAATTAGTAAAAATTCATGGTAAATAGATAAAACTTGTAATATTTATAAATAAATGATAATTTATAAAATTTAAAGACATTGGTGATAAAATTTTTATTATATAAAATTAATTGTAGAAATTTTTTTATTTTATATTTTTTTGAGAAATATAGGAAAAATAACATGAAAACCACATTTATTATTTAATAGTGGTTTGATAAATAATCATAGGAATCCATAAAGTTTTAGAATAAATAATAATTATACTGAGGGTGTTGAATTTTTTTTATCATATATATCACCCAAACCAAAAACAATTGAGAATGTAATATTAAACTTGCACATAAGAAGTCTGTTCTAAAGAGATTTGACACATTGGAAAATGTTGGGGTAATCTATTTTGTTTTGGTTTTCAGAATTATTATTATTTATATCATCAAAATTGTGAAAAATGTTCCAGAGAAAATATTAATAATTTGATTATAGATCATTAAATGTTTTAAAATTTAATAGATTCTTTTTCTGATCCATATTTTTAAAAAAGTAAAATGCTGAATGATAATTATTTCACTACCATATTAGAACCATCACAATTTTATGAGTTACTGAAGTATGTGGAGGATGATTTATATCCTATTTTTAGGATACTAAAATATAGAGTAGTTTCAAAAGTTATAACTATAGAATCATGTAATATAATATCAAATAGAATTTTTGATCAAATGTTATCTTTTGTTTAAAAAAATATACCCAAAAAATTGTGCTTCCAATAAGTTCTTATGAAATAATGGGGTTGGTTTTTAATTTGGTTCTTGGTTATTTTATTGATCATTCATTTTGAAATGATTTCATCTTATATTATGGTAATAAAGAGTCGTTAGTCAGATTTTCAACATGGTAAGTATAGATTGATTTCCCATTCAATAGATGAGTTATTTCTTTATTACACACAGATTGCATTGTTTGTTTATGGAAAATAATACTAAATCAATTATCTCATTGATGAAAAACAATATTTCAATCAGTAGAAGCTTAAATTATCCTTGTTATAGTGATTCAAGGAAACATTTTGACCAGGTAGATTCATCATTTTATTCAGAATCCCTAAAAGTGATATTGGGTATTTCTACTGATTATTTCAATCAATTTTGTTCTTAAGGTAGTCAATATTATTATTATCATGTATTTATAACTATGTACGACTTCCCACCTTAGTTGTGTTGAGTGAAAAGTCTCTTTTTTTACTTTTCCATTCCATTTTTTTTGAAAATCAAAAACTTGTTCATTATTATATAAATTTTAACTCTATCGTGTCCAACCTATATTTACATTTATATTGAAAAAATATTACATTTTTCAATATATACATTAAGTATTTTTTAATTTAGAAAATAAATTTACATTTTATCATTAAGATAATCGTAATGAGTATGCGTTGGATAAAAATTGTACTCAAGAAAATTATAGTAATGAAAATTTCAATGGTAATAATTATGTGTATGGAGACGATTTATATCACACCAAAATTTTGAAAATAAATTATCAATCAATTTTTTTAGTCTTTTATACTGAAATAAATTTCATAATCAAATTAATAATGATATCAATATATATCATACTCACACCCATAATGATTATCAAAAGTGTCATTCAAATTTATTTTTCATATATTAAAAACCTAATGATAATTTAATGAAATATTTTAAATAAAAACATTTTCATAAATTTAATTATTATATTACCATTGTAGTTCTAGATTTCTAGGTTCTCTTGAAAATATCTGAGAAATTATGACTGTTGGATATGAAGATGAATTTTGGGAAGAATGTCAATAAATACTAGGTTATTAGATCATTTTGACAAAAAACAAACAATGTCTAACACTGTGTGAGAGATTTGGGAATTTTTTCATGCAGTATGTGGAAGATATTAAATTTTAAAAAGTGAACTACTAGTTCTATATCCTTTTAATTTTAGAGTTTTTTTGAGTGATTCTGATTGTTGTGATTACGATTAATGGCATTGTAGGTAAGGAAGACAGAGGATCTGATCACCTTCTTGGTTGATTTCATATGGGGATAGGATGAAAGAGTTGTGAAAATCATTTTCTGATCGAGGGATTGTAAGGGTAACAAGATTTAGTGGAGCATATTTTCATATCGAGGGATTACCCTGGTGTCAGTAAGACATGCTCTCGTGAAAGTATAAATCGAGGGACCATTATCCTAGGTTACTATATTCCATTCTCTTTGGGTAAAAAAATTCAATATTTATATAAATTTTATTAATTTCCACTACAATTGTCATATAAAGTGAGTTATTTTGTATATTCATTTTTCTATTTGTATTATGTTTGTTGTACTTGTATTGATTTTGACACTTTTATATTATTCAGTGAATATGATTTTTGTGATTACGATTACAAAACTTAATATGATTACGATTCTATACAGTCATAGGTAGAAACATTTGATTAGAAACCTGTGAGTATATAATAATATCAGAATCAACTAGATTAAAATATCTTTATCATAAAACCCATGGTCTAGTCAGATTTTTATTTAAATACATAAGTGGTTTTGTGAATTTAATTAGTTTGAAATCATTTTATGGTAAAATAAAAAACTTTTTTGAACATTGAGGTCACACCCAATTTTATTATTCCATCTAGATATGTATTTAGATCTTACAATTGGTATTAGATCATGTTTTCTATACTTATATACATTCTCAATTTTATCTTTTCGTTAAAAATTTGAGTTAGTAAAAAAATTTTACAAAATTTTTATTTATAAATATTTAATACACTAATTTTTATTATGGAAAATATTTTTTTATATGTTTTAAAGATAGTATAACACAATATTGGTTCAATAGGTAAAATAAATTCAAATAGACCCCCAATTGTTGATAGAGATGATTTGATTATTGGAGAGATAGATTGAATACCTTCTTTATAAATACTAGAGTTGACAAAGTTTTTCATGTCAAATAATGATTATATGATTCTTGTAAAAGAAGTGAATGATTTTAAAAATCATAAGATGAAAAATTGTCAATTAAAATACAACTTAAAAAATACATTATTATTTATAATGATAATAAATATATATAGTCTTATTTTTTATTTTGAAGTTGTAAATATTATTTGGTTGATTTTAGAAATTTCTCGTTTGACAACTAAAAATGTTTTTGAAACTAGAAGTGATATTCTTATAGTAGAATATAAAGCTTCCAAATTTACTTATGGTGAACCTATAAAAATGTAACCACAATGGTTTATGTGAATAGTCAATAGTTTATAGTAAATGTAGGATAGAGGAATATAAGATGAAATTATTGTTTAATTTATTATTGATATTATGGCCAATGGGTGGAAATATAAGAAAAAAATGATGATTAGTTATGGAAAATAAATTATCTTACAATTGATTATTTATTTAGAACTCTTTTAGAACATGGGGGTATATCGAAAAGTTATGTATATAATGTTAATAAAAAGAGTGGTGCAGTTTCTTTTACTACTACATCAAATTAAATAAAATCTCAGAGTCATAATAATGTTGTTGGGTCATCTTGAAAGAACAAAGTTATAATTCAATCTAATTCACATGATTTTGTTTATTTGGAAAATGAGTTAGATAATCTATATCGACGGATGAAAAAGATAGCCGGAAAGTGTTACTTTTAGTATCATTATAAGAAATATAACAAAGATAGAAATGAAATGAAGGTTTCCAAAGTAACATGTTATTAATAAAAAATATATAGACATAATTTTACTTATTGTTTTTTGTTGAAAAATAAATAAATAAAAGATATAAATTATGATAAGAATTATAAGAAGTAACAAAATATGAAATGGAATAGAGTCTTGAAATATAATGACTCTTGGTATTATAGGGTAGGAGACTCTTCTGATATTTCTTCATATAAAGGAAATTATAGATTTATGAATATTTTTATCTATTCCAGAATACCTTTTGGAAATCCATGTCTCATGGAAAAGGTATGCACTACTGAATATTTAACTAGAATGTCTTTATGTTTAAATTATATTGATGGGAAATATTCTAAATCCTTAGATGAAGATACTTTCTTAGAAAAAGATAATACTTTTCCTTCAAATATGAAGTATCTTGATTTTCAAAATTATAGGAAAGTAAAAATTTTAATGTCAATAAGAAACCTGAGAAAGCAAATACTAAAATAAATTTATTGAAAAAAGAAGTATCATATCATTCAAAACATCTTAATAAAAAATCTAATGAAATTGATTAAATTTGAAAAGATACATTAAAATAAAAATTTTGAGAAGGATAATGTTTCTAGGGATTTTCAAAAGGTCATTTTTTAGAAAAAATATTTCAGAAATAAAACTAAATTATGAAACCAATATTTAAGAGGACAAAGGTTTAGTTATAAAAATGATATATGAAATTTTTTTCCTTTATGAAAATTGTGTCAAAGTATATTTCTTATAAGGATTTTTTTGATAATATGTATAAACAACTTCATCTTCATTCAAATAGTACCAATATTAGATATACCAATAAAAAACAATTTTTAGTAACAATTTTTTTTTTCCTAAAAGTGGACCCATTTATAATAAATGTTAATGTGAAGTTCACTAGAATATATATTTTTCTTTAAATAATATTCAGTCCTTGATATTTCACAAAGAACATTTTTTGAAACATATATGGATTCCAAAAAAACATTTAGTAACATTTCTTGACCTAGGAATGTTTGGGTTATGAAAGTATAATTGTTTTTTTCATAGGAAAAAAATGAAGTAAAAACTATAATAATACATGGTACATGGATAGTGTTTTCTCTTAGGATGTGGCTAGTATCAAAGTATTATTTTAATGTATTATCAAAATGAAATGTGGAAGAGTTAGACTTAGAGATCATACTCAAATAAAGATTATTTGTACAAATAATATATTTCTTCTTAGAAAATATTTAATTTCAAAATATTTACATTTTTATGGTCTTAATTACAAAATTATATTCGTAATTCAATTATTTGATGAAGGTTACCATGTGAATTTTAATAATGATAAATTTGTAGTACAAAATCCCAAGGATGAATTCTTATTTCTACCCATCAGCATGAGAATATTTACAAAATGAACTAAAAAAACATTAGGAGAAAATATTACCTTCCATTTATGATATAGAATATCAATCATGGGTATGGAATATAATGTTATGACACACTAACCTTAGAAACTTAGGAAAATTGTATAATAAAATACTTTTTAATGATCAACCTTAACTTAATGTTTATTCCTCAAAAGTATAGAACCCATGTAAATATGTAATAAAACATAAGTCATGCATTATATCTATTATATAATTCCCAAATATTTATTATTTATAGTTACTTCACATGTATTTACTCGGTCCCAAAAAAATTGGATGTATTGGAGGAAACCACTATGTATTTGTTTTCTTTTATGACTACACTAGATATACATGTATCTATTTTCTAGTAATTAAATCTAAATACTTTTGTTTTTCTAAAATATTTTTTTTTCAAAGTTAATAATGAGAGTAATATTCCCTTTAATAACTATCTATAGTGATCATGTGGGAGAATTTTTATATTTATATTTTGAAATTTTTTTTATTCAGAAATGAATTACTCATAGATTTTCAACTACTAAAACTACATATGAAAATTGTGTTTTGGAAAGAAGAAATCATATTCCTCAAGAAATAACAAGAACCATGTTGAATGAATAATAAATTACTAAAAATATTTTGTATGAATGTATTAGTACTATATATTGTAATATAAATTTAATTTTAATTAAACAATTTATTTACTAAACACCCTATGAGTAATGGAAATTATGAAAAAAAATTCTTACTTCAGAGTATTTGAATGAAAATTATTCATCTTGAATACAAAATATTATTTAAAAATATTTGAAAAAAATATAATGAAGTTATATTCTTAGGTTATTACATTACTTATAAGGATTATAGAGTTTTTAAAAAAATAAATTGTATAATTGAGGTAGCACTAAATATTAAATTTCATGAAACTGGAATTTTTTAAATGAAACCAAACCAACATCCTTTGATATCTTTTCCAAAATAGATTACATACATTTGATAAGTGAATGTTATAATAAAGAAAAAACTCAATAAATTGTATTTGAATAATTTACTCAGGAATATTTTCTACCTTATGTAGATGAACATGTATAAAAAAACATAAGTATGTTGTTTCTTGGGATCCATCATAATGATTCTAAAATTTTTTGATGTAACTCAACCTTTAAGGACCAGATGTTACTTAAGAAAAGAATAAACTATTATTCTTTCATTAATCTATTCTAATTTTAAAAATCTTTATGAGTATTCATGTGATAAATATTGGATTATGGATATTCTATATGGACTCAATTATTTTTAAATGAACAGTGTCAGGAACATGGTCAAATTCTCTACATTAACTTTAATTTTTAGAGTAAATTGGGGTTTCTAAAAAAAGTGATGAAAATTGAATAATCATTAGAAATAAAGAAATAATTGTTTCTAAATAAATTGTATTTGAATAATTTACTCAGGAATATTTTCTACCTTATGTTGATGAACATGTATAAAAAAACTTGAGTATGTTGTTTCTTGGGATCCATCATAGTGATTCTAAAATTTTGTGACATAACTAAACCTTTAAAGACCTGATGTTAATTAAGAAAAGAAGTAGACTATTATTATTTCATTAATATATTCTAATTTAAAAACACTTATGAGTATTCAAGTGATGAAGATTGGATTAAGGATATGATATATGAACTCAATTAATTTTAAATGAACAGTGTTAAGAACATGGTCAAATTCTCTACATTAACTTTAATTATTAGAGTAAAATGGGGTTTCCAAAAAAAGTGATGAAAATGGAATAATCATTAGAAATAAAGAAATAATTGTTTCTAAATATGATAATTGAAATGTATGAATTTATTTTGAAGAAACCAAGGCTCAGATTTCATTACATGAATATATTCTTATTCCTTTATCCTATGCAACATTTTTTAATTTTAAAAATTTTCAAATGGATATGAAGTGTGATTTCCATAATGGATATGTCCAATAGGTTTTTTAAAAAAACTTTTATTTTTGATTTTTACAAACATCCTAAATACATTTTAAAACATGTAAAATATTTATACAGACTCAAATATCACCCTCGGGAATGGTATGATAGATTAACATGATTTTTTTGAAAATTAATGTTGTTAAGGGAACTGCTAATCCAACATTTTTTTATAAATAAAGTCAATTTTTTTTTATTAGTCAAATTTATGTCAATAAAATTATATATAGAACAAATAAAAAATAATTAATAGATTAATTTTTAGATCTTATGTATTTTGTGTTTGAAATGAGTATGACGGGTGAGTTAACATTTTTTTTGTGGTTTTAAAATTTCTTAGAAACCAGAAGGTACTTATATATCACTATATTACATATTTAAAATAAATTCATAAAAAGTATCGATTCATCATAACAAAAAAGTATTAGTGTTATAATATATACCTCAAATACTATTGATATTGGTGATGTTGGGAAATCAATTAATCCAAAAAATAGACCTATGATATGATGTCCACTAAACTTAATATCTAGTCATCCAGACTTAATGTTTTATATTTTATTATGTGAAATATATAAAGCTAATATAAATGAATCCCATTTAAATTTAGCTAAATTTTATTTTTTTTATTTTAATAGAACCATAGAATTAGTACATTTCATTTTTATTTGGAAAAGTTTTTGGATTAAAAATAATTTTTGACATCACATTCTTAGAGATCACACACAAAAAAGGATTATATCATTTTAAAATTTACCAAATTGGAAGAACAAATTTCTTATATTTTAACAAAACCATTTCCATTCAATTGATATATATATTAAATAAAATACAAGATTTATCAAGGTTATTAAATAATTCAGATCTACTTATTTCTTATAATATCTTATGACATTTCTATACTCATTTACAATGGGGAGTAAATAACTTTGATATTTTAGAAAAAAAATTATGAAATTGTATTCTTTATAATTTTTGTATTAAAACTTTTCATTGCCAAAATGTTTTGTGCTCAAAATTTTCTATACTCAAATTGTTCATACACACATTTTTTATACTCTTATTTTTCATAGAAAAATTTTTGTACTAGATTTATTTCCTTACTTATTTCATTAAAGAAATAACTATTGAAACCAATAGATTTAACTTGAATATTTAATAAGTAAAAGTTATTATACCATAAAATATTTAAATTATTTTCTAATTCTGGTTATTTTTTCTTAAAAAAATGTAGCGTATTCATATTGAATAAGATAAATTTGAATTTTTTTTAAAACTGATTTGTTCCTTTTTTATAAATTCATTTATTTTTGATTTAATCTGGACCACTGAATTGGGAAAATCATAATTCTTTACCCTTATATAGAGTACCCTTGGCCCTATACCATAAATCCTTTCTCATATTTTGTTCCAAATCACTTCTACCATTAAAATTACTCAGTCCAGAAGTACTCTGGCTCATAAAATGTTCTCTATCTCATTTCATAATCTACTACATCTTCTCAAAAAAAATGGTTCTTAATGTTTTCTCTACAATGACCCTCTTTAAATAAAGTATTGTCAATAAAGATATTTATGAAAATTATGATTCTTTAGTGAAAAGAGTTATTATATTTCAAGGGTGAGAATTAGTATCATTAGAACTACTTGGGATTGATCAAGATCATATACATTTTGATGAAGTCAAATATTTTTTATGTTTTGTTAAAGTTGATAAGAATTTATAGATATCTTTTTCTATATTTGGAAATGATATATTAATGTTTATGAACCATACTGACCATTTCCTTGGTATACCCTCATAAGGTGATAATTTATCTCTCTCATAATTATCTGGAGGGAAAAAAGACTTTCAATAAGGATAGAACTCAGAAATAAAATTTGAAAACCTTGAGGATAAAATAAAATTCAATCATACCTATTTTTATAATTTTCTCACTTCCATATATATTCAATGTCTTTTGATTAAAAGAAATGGTTATATGGAAACTCTAATGTTTTTATATTTCATTATTCATGATTATTTTGTCAATATGTAGAAGTTAAACTTGTTGGTTTATATATTTCCACCCATCAACATCCTAAGGTCTAGAGTCATCGAATCTTAGTTGATAATGTTTCCATGGATCTTATGTAAATTTTAAAATGAGAGTTTGAAAATTTTTATTGTTGTAATAAAGATTGTACTGAAGAAAAGGTAAATTTCTTTTTATTAGTGATAATACAAAAAAATGTATTAATTTCATTTTTATTTAAAATAAAAATGGTGTGTGAAGGATGATGAAGGTATACCTTCAAATTTAGTTATTAAAGTTAGTCAAAAAGTAGGAAAAGGTACTATGTTGAATTTTTATTAAGACAAAAATAAATCCATGTCTATTTCTTACTTGAATCCAAAGAAAAAAAGGAAATAATTTGATGAAGATGATATTGAATGGAGAATAAGGAAAGAAGGATATCCTCAATATTATCTTGACCCTATAGAGTCTGTAGCATATTATATTATTACTGATGAAAAATTTAATTAAAAATTAAAGGTAAAAAATATTAAAAAATTAAATTCAGATGTTTTTTATATGAATAAATTGTTAAGAAACATTGAAATGTAATGTGCAAGAATAATACTTAGTGAACTTGTTTATGCATGTATGATTAATCCCTCTATCCAAGACAAGGGAAAATATAAGAAAATAGAAGGTAATGGATTTGTTCCATTGAACTATAGTCCTGGAAAATCATCAAATAAAAGTGATGTTAGTAAGATGAGATATATAGATGAGTACATTGGTGACGAATAATAATGAAATGATGAGGAAGAAAATGTAGATGATGTGGAAGTAGAAGATTAAAATAAGGAATATGAGAATAAAAAGGAACTATTTCAAAGAAAAAAATATCTCTGATAAATTACTAATGATATATTTATAAAAAAAATCTTCCAAGAAACAATATCGAAGTGTTTGGTCTTCCAAACAAGCTACTCAATGATTCGAACTCAATAAATTCATTCACATTTATGATAAAATTGAAGAGACCAACACTGCTGAAAATCATAATATTAATTTATAAGAAACTATTTTTGAAACCAATTATGGAGAGCTTTTAGATTTTGTGGAACATACTGAGCCATATAATACATTATTAATCAAAGGATTTTTGAATATTGTTTAATAATTAAAAATAATGGAAAATAATATTCTATATTTTCCAATTCTTGAGGAAAAAATAGATTTAGTTTCTAATAACAAAATGAAAATATCAAATTTATTTAAAATTATTAAGTACAGATTGGTAAATCTTGATGCCCATTGTAGATATTTTTTTATAAATTTCTCATGAACATAAGAATGAATGAAACAAAATGGAAATGTGATCACATAATTCTGATAAAAAAAAAGAAAAATGAAGACATTATTTAATATATATGGAAACATTTAAATGAATCCTCATTTATATTCTATATGTTGCCCAGTTTCACTTCCAGAAAATAAAGGTTTTTACTGAAGTTCAAAACCTGAAAAGATACCCAGTACGTTAAAATCAATGAGATAAATTGGATGATAAATTACATACTATCAGTGTTTTCCAGGATGATGAATTAAAAATATAAAATTTTTTATTTGATAAATAAATTAAATTTTCTAAATGACAGAATGGATGATCAAGAAAAGAAATGTAATGCTCGGAAATAAAATTTATCAACTTTAAGAAGAGAAAATTTCTACCCAAAAATAGAAAATACAATCCCATGATGAAAATAATCATCTTTTAGAAGAAAATATTCACTCAAATAAATAATTAAATATTACATAGGTTCAACTATATTCATATAAGGATACAAAACATCGAACCCATGAACGATTTTATGAAATGATGATGGAGGGAAGAATGAAATTCAAAAAGATGAAAAAATTATATTGAATATCTTGGACGAGGAATGATTTTTTTGAACTATTATTTTGGGTTTTCATACAATTTCAATGAAAATACTTCTTCATCTATATACAATTAAATTGAACATCTTCCATTTTTTTTGGATGAACATTCCTTTCATTTATTTTAGAAGATCGATTACTCTATTGATTTGAATATATTATTTCTGTAACCTTTTTAGGAATAATAAGACATTCCATTATTCTGATTTAAAATAACTATGGAGGTGAAATTTATATACAAGGGGATAATTGTAATGTTATGTGGTTATTCATAAATAATGGGGGAAAAATATTATAAATAAATAGAATGTGATCATTAGGGATGTTATTATCCTAAGGGGGAGTTACTCATATACTATATTATTTTTATCTGAGTTATAAATTCAAGACAAGATAAGTATAAATTTTTTCCTCTAAAAAAATTTTCTTTAAAAATAATACATGACTTATGATTTTGAAAGATATTGTTTAATTAATTCATGTAGTTTGTGCTTTCAATAAAGGGATAGATTCTTGAGGCATGTCTCTTTTTGAATATTCTATTACTTTTGTTTAGAAAATAACAAACTCATTAATAATTATCTAATTTATCATTCAATCATGCAAAAATTATTTTGACAATATTTTTTATAGCAAACATATTGCATTTTACTATACATACATTATGTATTTTAACATAAACGAAAAAAATTAATATTCTATCATTACAATGTTCTTAATGAGTATATATATGATAAATATCATTATTATGAATAATATAGTAATTAAAATTTACATTTTTACCATACTGAGTTTGTATATGATTTATATCATACCAATCATTTGAAAATAGATTATCAATCAATATGTCTCATATTTATTTTTGACCAGATTATTGTAATATTATTATAAATGTTATCAACATAAATCATACTGACACTCAAAATGCTTATCATCATCTTCATTTCAAATTACTTTTCTTATTTAGAAAAAATTATTTCAATGTATGAAAATATTAAAAAAAAATATGGTATACATTTAGTTACTATATGACCATTGATGTTCCAGGTGTCCAGGTCCTCTAAAAAAGTTTAGAGAAAATATGACCGTTAGAATTAAATATGACTATTTTTTTAATGCCTATAAATACCTTGTCATGTGATCATTTTGATACACATGAACAACGAATGACACTATGTAACGCCCCGACCCTAGTTACCCAGAGTCGGTGCATTATTACATAACATTGTCATGATCACAAGAAAGATCAAATCTCGAAAGACCGATTGGTTTAGTAGCCTTGGAAACACTAGATACATCCATAAGTTTTACATTACATCATAAAAAAAACATCTTGTCTTCATATCCCCTCATACTATCCCTGTAGGTCATTCATAAATTACTTCTTCATAATCATGGGAAAAATAAAACATTGAAAGGGGTGAGCTCATATGCTCAGTAAGGATAACATTATTGCAGAAGCTTTCATAAATAAGCATAAACACTTAAGGAAATTTATAACTAAAACAAAAGCCTTTTAAACTTGAACTTCATCATAAAATGGAAAAGGTAAAATGAAATAATGCCATTTACTTACTCACATGGATATTCTACTAGTCGAATGATCACAGGCAATATCAATAACCACTTTCATAATGATGGAATACATAATGCCATACTATCATAACCACATAGCCAAGGCCTCGTGCCAAGACTACAAATAAGATTTTGCCAAGGCCTTGTGCCAAGACACTAGTTTGTCTCATGAGACCTACCGATGCATCGAGGAGCTATAGAGGGCTCCACCCGTCACTTATTAAGTCCAATTCATTCCTCATATGAACAGGTTTAAACATAACATAAACATTCGTATTAAAACTAGCATACGAAATGTCAATACTTTTACCACAAACCATGAATGGTATAAAAACAGCACATCCACAGTCAAACATAACTCATTCGATACAATATGGAAGATTGTATTGTATCACATTAACCTCAATCAATAATAATGAAGGATGTTGACATAGATGAAAATAATCATCAAAACTATTTGAGAGAAATATCCCCCTTTTCTTGAAAACATTTAAAAGTCACACTATTTGTAAAGAAGCCATTTAAAAGTAGATTTTTGAATCAAAGTGTCCCATACCACTTTGAAACTTTTTAAACGGAGTTTTAATTTCTAAACTTTAATGTCCATATAAATAAATCATTAAAACCATTATTAAAACATGGACATTAATGAGAAAGGTTTAGATGAATAAGTCTTTAAAACATTTAAAAAATGGTATTTTGGTTAGAGATTCTAACCAAAATAGACACTTGAATACAAATAATTGAGGTAATCAAAACATTGTAATATCATGAGAATAAAGGGATTCATGATATACTATGTCAAAGTACATTATATACACCACATAAAAGTGATTTGGTGTATATCATCAAAGAAGTCTCAATGGAATGTAAATTGAGATGAAATCTCTCATAAAGGTTGTATCCTTAGGTTAAGGATAAATCAATGACATAATTATGTGTGAAAAATATAAATACACTAAATATGATTGGATATTCAGTGTAAAACAATCAAAGGACATTCACACATCTTCTTGTAAAAACAACACCAACGAATTGGATGTTTAACTCAACAAATGGAGAATGAGTTAAAATTACTCTTATCAAATTCATATCAATGACTTGAGAATTATCAATGGAGTGATTATGTGTATAAAACGTATATCCATAGGAAGGGGAGTGGAAATTATGACATAATCAAATGAATAGTGATTCCACACATAATCTTGGAGTAATATAATCAATGAAATATGCGTAAAGCCAAATGAGTGGAAATTGAAATTTCAAATTCCCTTATCGATTAGGCAACTTACAAAAAATACACCCATGAAAGAAGTATCATACCCAGATGATGTAAATACCCATAAATTAAAGTATATTACACAATGAATACAATCATGGGCAGTACACATACACCACATGAAATAATTAAGTGGTGAATAATGGAAATCTCACGAAATTAAAAGTGAGATAAGAAACCCCTTACCACGTTAATCAACTGAGTCGTATGGCCAAAAGTTAATAAACACCAAATTATTTACAGAATGACATGAATATAAAGAGAATCATGATAATATATATCAAATGGCAGTACACAATACACCACTTTCAATAATTTAGTGGCGAACAACGGAAATATCACGAAATTGAAAGTGAGATAAGAAAATCCCTTACTTGTACTTTTTCCTTGGTCGATGGTAGGTTTACCTCCTGTATAATGGTGAAATAATTTTTATTGAATAATACAATAATCATTTACTTTAATATGATATCATATATGATCTTTTAACATTGATTTTTTAATAATATCTTAGAATTATCGTTATTCCGGGTGTTAACGGGTTCATTTTACTTTATATTATTTGTTATGTGAGCCATATTCGTTATTAATGGGATGTATATTATTCATATCCAGAATGATATCAAGTCCTTAGATACTATTTTTAAATCATAAAATGATAATTATACTTGAATGGATATGATGGAGAATGAATCTTATCGCGTTTGTGGAGACGGTAGTCCGTACGTACGCACGAGCGACAATATCATTCTTTTGATATTAAAATAATATATAAATGGATGTTATATCATATATACAGAATAATTAACATGTTATATTTATTATTTACATGAGTTGCACATCATTATTATACCCATCCAAATAATAATATATTGAATAACAATTACACCACGACGTGGAGACGGTAAGCCGTACATACGCACGTATGGTAACATGTTATTCAAAGGGTGGATAGAATACTGAATATGGTTGTACCATATTTATAATAACATCACAGTATATGTGAGATACTGGAGTTATTATTTTAGAATGGTAAGAACAAAAAAAGAAGAAGTGGAAGAAGAAAGGATCTTGAAAAGGGGTGGTGAAAACATTACCTCTTCTTCGGGTTCTTCCTTTTGATTTGATCAAAAGGGCTCCATAGGATGGCTTTCTGATCAAACTAAGGCCTCTAGGTTGTCGTGCGGGAAGTTGGGAGAGTATTTGGGAAGGTTTTGGATGAGCCAAGTGGCTTGAGAGGTGTGAGGAAAGAGTAGAAGTGGTCTCCTTTTATAAGGGAGAGGAGGGGCTCTTTAGGAAAGAGTGAAAGTATTACTTTATAATATAATTATATTTGGTTTATAATGGTCCAAAAATAATTGAAGTCTAATATAAGATGACTCATTTTCTAAATAACATCAACCAATAAGAATTGGACAGGTTTTAGATAATATTTTAATCATTATAATCTTATTTTTTTTAAATGATTTATTAATGAGGTAAACATTGCATCATTATTGTGTCATTAATAATTTAAATTATTTGATGTCTAAAAATTATAAATAAAATATCATTATGTAGGAAATCGTTTTATCTTTCTAATGATTATTTATAATCGAAAATCCAACATGTATAACCCTATGTAAAAATTGTTCTTCTAAAAGATGTAAGCTTATGCCATTTTTATTTTTATTTTAACTTTATTAATATAATGTGTCCCTACCACATACAAGTGGCTCCAAGGGGTCCCCAAATCGACCCAAGGATGCCCATGGTCGGGTATGTGTCCACCAATAATGTTAGGACACGTTTTAGGGTAATTTTGTATTATTATAATATTATTTTTTAATCCTTATTTACCGGATTTACCCTTTAACCATGATAAATAAAATATTTACCGCAGTAATTATTCAAAATGTCTAAAAATAAAAATTACCTATTTACACAATTTGGACATCCTGATTCCAAATATGGAATCCATTTTTATAAATTCAAAACACAGAAGTGGCAGAAATTAATTTAAAATTAATTCCCGTTGTCAAAACAAAAAGCGTGTTTTTTAGAGATAATAACTATCAAAAGATTGTCACTAGTTTTTGTCTAGTTTAAATGTGAAATTATGTTCATTGACCCAAATTGTATTATATGGTAAAAATATATTCTAAATATACTTTAAAACCACTCAAATTCATAATTTATCACTATTAATTATTTTGATTAAAAAGTTGTTTTTAATTAAAATTTATTAATTTTCACTATTTATCAAAATATGAAAGTTATCCGAAAAGTACCAAAATTTCACCCTAGGATAATTTCGATATTCCGAATCCAAAAATGGAGTCTATTTTGAGAGATAGAATTTATAAAATTTCGAAAAGTAGGTATTACTATTCATAACGGCTAGTTTGATTGGTTATGGTGTGTTAACATCTCGAAGTTGCGTACAATGCACGCCATTGCATTATTCGAAAGGAAACATACCGAGGAAGCTTGGGGTGTTACATTATCCCCTCCTTAAATAAATTGCGTCCTCGCAATTTTTAAAATTGTGCTTGGGAATATAATGGAAAGTCCCATATCTGAAAAAGAGTCAATAAAACTATCACTTTAAAAGAACGAAAGAGAGGTATAAGGGTCATCCAAGATAACCCATACTCGGATTCCATGTAGGAAAACATGGATATGGATGATAAACTACGTGTCAAGTTTTTATGGCGAGGGATAGAAATCATGATCAAGAGAAAGTTGACAATAAGAAAACCACAAACTTGTGTTGGGACAAACGACCATTAGTCTCCTAGTAGGAAAGTAAACAAACAACATTTTTTTTAAGTTACATTACATAAGGACGAGGAATTCATTTATGATATTGACTAATATCATTAAGAGATATACTTACATTTTAAGTAGAGTTTCATTCTTTAATAAATTTCCACCACTAACTCAATTTGTTTTTAAACGACGAGTATTCAAGAAGACTTGGTCACACTGGAATAGATAGAATAAACTTCTATAGAATCACATGATCCATGCAGGATAAACTATATATTTACATTGTCTTTGAAGATTAATCAAAACCAAAATGGTTAGTGAATGATCTAATGATCCCCCAAAAGGATATTCCTTGAGATAAATATGCACTAATCTTAATTTCTAAAATTAAACCAACAATACCCCAAAGTTAAATAGATACCATTCAATAACCAATTGTCCTTAAAATCCTTTAATATAATCCAAACTAATATTGAAACCCAAAACATAGAAGAATTTGATTATGTAGTCTCCCATGTTACATTGTATCTCCAAATGACATCAAATACTCTTAAAGTCACATACTTAAAAGTAATTAACATCATCACATATTCTCTGTTATAGGTTAATCATTTCCATAAATAACCCAAATCACTATAAATCAACAATAAAAACGTAGATAAAAATCCACCATTACTCTACAAATGAAAACTCATTGTATTCTATTTTCCTTGGGCATATAATGTTCCTAACAAAACGAACATCTTCCAAAATAACATTTATCACTTAATCACCAAATTGTTTTCCTATACCAAGGGTATTCATTTGATAATACATAAGAACCCAAATCAACTTATTATTGATCAATAAAATCATTTAACTAAAAAAAAGTCACACTAACCAGGGACTTCACGTAGTCCAGTGGTATGCGATAAATCCCAATCGCACTTTGGTTGTGGGTTCGATTCCCACAGCTTTGTCCGACGCGACGGGTTGTCACACGGTCTACGTGTCGTCCTTTTTCAAAAACTATATTTTATAATATTACCAAAATAAGATAAATTCCTCAAAATACCATATCATAATTTAACCACAAATCTTATCTCATACCTTGCATTTTCATCCCAAATTATAATAACTTATAATTTCCTCAAACCCAATGATCATGTAAGACCAAATGGTTATTTATAACTATATCTGCAACAGAAAAGATAATTCTTCCTCAAATATAATTTTCACATGATAAATTGCAGGTTTACACATACAAGAGAAAATTATTCCAAAGTAATCCCATCAATAAAGAGCACTAACACTTTTAAACATTTCACCATCCATTTATTTACACATAGGTTCTTCATCATATGTTCCTTGGGTTCCCACATTGCCTCTTCCATCTTATGATTTCTCCATAGATCTTTTACCAGACGAGTCATCCGGTTTCGCAACACTTGATCTTTGGTATGAAGAATTCTGATAGGCTCTCCATAATAAGATAGATCGGGTTCCAGTTATAATTATTCATAGGTGAGTACATGCGTTGGGTCAGACATGTATTTTGTCACTAGAGATATGTGGATCACAACATGAACTCTGGAGAGACTAGGCGGGTTTGCATTTTGATAGAATGCGTTCATGTGTCACAATGCTACCTCAGGATTTTTTCAAAATCATCTACTTCCTTTACCCAAAAACTCCTCATCCATTTTGGATTATATCGATGGAAGCATCGATGCATCATAAAAAAAATAGGTATTTCTTATATATAATTTTGAGACATCGTCTTTAACATGTTTTTTTAGAAAAATTCTCACTGATTCATCTTCAAATATTTCAAAATAAGGCTTTGGTAAATTAGATTTCGTATATCCCAAAAGACATAAATATATAATTTGATACATATAGGCTGCTCGAATTTCTCCCTCTTCTGCAGCATCTAGAAAATCATTTAGTGCATCGTAATTTTGAGATAAAGTGAATAATTTGAAAAGACCCTGATGGTACTTCCCACGCTTAGCGTGGTAAGAATGTTGAGAGTGCAACATTATCCCATAGTCAGTACTTGATCCTTGAAAGAATCGTGCAATGCTAGAGGTATTGGATGTCTCATAAAGTTGTTTGCATGTAACTTGGACATTTGAAAAAGTTTCAACATCGTCTGCGCATGACTTCTGGATAATAATTGCAAGTAGTTCTTCAGGAAGAGAGAGAAGATTTGTTCATGATCTTGCTCCCTCCATGTTTCAACTAACAAAAGAAAATACAATTAGGGTTTTTGAATACTTATCTAATAAGAATGTAAAAAAATAGATATAATAGGATAATCTTGTAATTGAACAAAATATCCTAACTTGGGGTACCCTATGTTTAAATCTAGGTTATCCACTATCTATTTGCTGACATATATTCTTAGGGGCATTTTTTTTTGTATTCCCTTAATAATGGTTTATACTAATATTGTGAATTTACCAAAGCATATCCCCCGGGAGTGTCGTAACCAAGAGTGCAGCAAGGCCCGTTGTCGTGCACCAGTTCCCGTTCGAGTCTAGCTCAAAGCGGTGTTTTCGGGTTTTACCCCTAGGTACATCTGTGCCAGAGCCACCTCTACCTGCTCGTATCCAGACAGGGATGTATTGCTCGGAAAACTCCCAAAATCTTCTATAATACCAAAATTCTAGGAAGTTCTTCTATAATAATCCTCAAAGTTCATCTTAGGTCTATGTGCTGTAATCAGAGTTTATCTAAATCCAGCTTCCAAGGTTTTTACTAAACTTTTTTTGATACCAACTGTAACACCCCGACCCTAGTTACCCAGAGTCAGTGCATTATTACATAACATTGGCATGATCACAAGAAAGATCAAATCTCGAAAGACCGATTGGTTTAGTAGCCTTGGAAACACTAGATACATCCATAAGTTTTACATTACATCATAAAAAAAACATCTTGTCTTCATATCCCCTCATACTATCCCTGCAGGTCATTCATAAATTACTTCTTCATAATCCTGGGAAAAATAAAACATTGAAAGGGGTCAGCTCAGATGCTCAGTAAGGATAACATTATAGCAGAGGCTTTCATAAATAAGCATAAACACTTAAGGAAATTTATAACTAAAACAAAAGCCTTTTAAACTTGAACTTCAGCATAAAATGGAAAAGGTAAAATGAAATAATGCCATTTACTTACTCACATGGATATTCTACTAGTCGAATGATCACATGCAATATCAATAACCACTTTCATAATGATGGAATGCATAATTCCAGACTATCATAACCACATAGCCAAGGCCTCGTGCCAAGACTACAAATAAGATTTTGCCAAGGCCTTGTGCCAAGACACTAGTTTGTCTCATGAGACCTACCGATGTATCGAGGAGCTATAGAGGGATCCACCCGTCACTTATTAAGTCCAATGCATTCCTCATATGAACAGGTTTAAACATAACATAAACATTTGTATTAAAACTAGCATACGAAATGTCAATACTTTTACCACAAACCATGAATGGTATAAAAACAGCACATCCACAGTCAAACATAACTCATTCGATACAATATGGAAGATTGTATTGTATCACATTAACCTCAATAAAGAATAATGAAGGATGTTGACATAGATGAAAATAATCATCAAAACTATTTGAGAGAAATATCCCCCTTTTCTTGAAAACATTTAAAAGTCACACTATTTGTAAAGAAGCCATTTAAAAGTAGATTTTTGAATAAAAGTGTCCCATACCACTTTGAAGCTTTTTAAAAGGAGTTTTAATTTCTAAAATTTAATGTCCATATAAATAAATCCTTAAAACCATTATTAAAACATGGACATTAATGAGAAAGGTTTAGATGAATAAGTCTTTAAAACATTTAAAAATGGTATTTTGGTTAGAGATTCTAACCAAAATAGACACTTGAATACAAATAATTGAGGTAATCAAAACTTTGTAATATCATGAGAATAAAGGGATTCATGATATACTATGTCAAAGTACATTATATACACCACATAAAAGTGATTTGGTGTATATCATCAAAGAAGTCTCAATGGAATGTAAATTGAGATGAACTCTCTCATAAAGGTTGTATCCTTAGGTTAAGGATAAATCAATGACATAATTATGTGTGACAAATATAAATACACTAAATATGATTGGATATTCAGTGTAAAACAATCAAAGGACATTCACACATATTCTTGTAAAAACAACACCAACGAATTGGATGTTTAACTCAACAAATGGAGAATGAGTTAAAATTACTCTTATCAAATTCATATCAATGACTTGAGAATTATCAATGGAGTGATTATGTGTATCAAACGTATATCCACAGGAAGGGGAGTGGAAATTATGACATAATCAAATGAATAGTGATTCCACACATAATGTTGGAGTAATATAATCAATGAAATATGCGTAAAGCCAAATGAGTGGAAATTGAAATTTCAAATTCCCTTATCGATTAGGCAACTTACGAAACATACACCCATGAAAGAAGTATCATACCCAGATTATGTAAATACCCATAAATTAAAGTATATTACACAATGAATACAATCATGGGCAGTACACATACACCACATGAAATAATTAAGTGGTGAATAATGGAAATCTCACGAAATTAAAAGTGAGATAAGAAACCCCTTACCACGTTAATCAACTGAGTCGTATGGCCAAAAGTTAATAACCACCAAATTATTTACAGAATAACATGAATATAAAGAGAATCATGATAATATATATCAAATTGCAGTACAAAATACACCACTTTCAATAATTTAGTGGCGAACAATGGAAATCTCACGGAATTGAAAGTGAGATAAGAAAATCCATTACTTGTACTTTTTCCTTGGTCGATGGTAGGGTTACCTCCTGTATAATGGTGAAATAACTTTTATTGAATAATACAAGAATCATTTACTTTAATATGATATAATATATGATCTTTTAACATTTATTTGTTAATAATATCTTAGAATTATCGTTATTTCGGGTGTTAACGGGTTCATTTTACTTTATATTCTTTGTTATGTGAGCCATATTCGTTATTAATGGGAGGTATATTATTCATATCCAGAATGATATAAAGTCCTTAGATACAATTTTTAAATCATCAAATGATAATTATACTTGAATGGATACGATGGAGAATGAATCTTATCGCGTTTGTGGAGACGGTAGTCCGTACATACGCACGAGCGATAATATCATTCTTTTGATATTAAAATAATATATAAATGGATGTTATATCATATATACAGAATAATTAACATGTTATATTTATTATTTACATGTTTTTCACATCATTATTATTCCCATCCAAAAAATAATATATTGAATAACAATTACACCACGACGTGGAGACGGTAAGCCGTACGTACGCACGTATGGTAACATGTTATTCAAAGGGTGGATAGAATACTGAATATGGTTGTACCATATTTATAATAACCTCACAGTATATGTGAGATACTGGAGTTATTATTTTAGAAAGGTAAGAACAAAAAAATAAGAAGTGGAAGAAGAAAGGAACTTGAAAAGGGGTGGTGAAAACATTACCTCTTCTTCGGGTTCTTCCTTTTGATTTGATCAAAAAGTCTCCTTAGGTTGGCTTTCTGATCAAACTAAGGCCTCTAGGTTGTAGTGAGGGAAGTTGGGAGAGTATTTGGGCAGGGTTTGGACGAGCCAAGTTGCTTGAGAGGTGTGAGGAATGAGTAGAAGTGGTCTCCTTTTATAAGGGAGAGGAGGGGCTCTTTAGGATAGAGTGAAAGTATTACTTTATAATATAATTATATTCAGTTTATAATGGTCCAAAAATCATTGAAGTCTAAGATAAGATGACTGATTTTCTAAATAACATCAACCAATATGAATTGAACAGGTTTTAGATAATATTTTAATCATTATAATCTTATTTTTTTAAATGATTTATTAATGAGGTAAACATTGCATCATTATTGTGTCATTAATAATTTAAATTATTTGATGTCTAAAAATTATAAATAAAATATCATTATATAGGAAATCTTTTTATATTTCTAATTAATATTTATAATCGAAAATCCAACGTGTATAACCCTATGTAAAAATTGTTCTTCTAAAAGATGTAAGGTTATGCCATTTTTATTTTTATTTTAACTTTATTAATATAATGTGTCCCTACCACATACAATTGGCTCCAAGGGGTCCCCAAATCGACCCAAGGATGCCCATGGTCGGGTATGGGTCCACCAATAAGGTTAGGACACGTTTTAGGGTAATTTTTTATTATTATAATATTATTTTTTAACCCTTATTTACCGGATTTACCCTTTAACCATGGTAAATAAAATATTTACCGCAGTAATTATTCAAAATGTCTAAAAATAAAAGTTACCAATTTACACAATTTCGACATCCTGATTCCAAATATGGAATCCATTTTTCTAAATTAAAAACACAGAAGTGGCAGAAATTAATTTAATATTAATTCCCGTTGTCAAAACAAAAAGCGTGTTTTTTAGAGATAATAACTATCAAAAGATTGTCACTTGTTTTTGTCTAGTTTAAATGTGAAATTTTGTTCATTGACCCACATTGTATTATATGGTAAAAATATATTATAAATATACTTTAAAACCACTCAAATTCATAATTTATCACTATTAATTATTTTGATTAAAAAAGTTGTTTTTAATTAAAATTTAGTAATTTTCACTATTCATCAAAATATGAAAGTTATCCGAAAAGTACCAAAATTTCACCCTAGGATAATTTCGATATTCCGAATCCAAAAATGAAGTCTATTTTGAGAGATAGAATTTATAAAATTTCAAAAAGTAGGTATTACTATTCATAACGGCTAGTTTGATTGGTTATGGTGTGTTAAAATCTCGAAGTTGCGTACAATGCACGCCATTGCATTATTCGAAAGGAAACATACCGAGGAAGCTTGGGGTGTTACACACTATGTTAGAGCTTTGGTTATTTTTCTACATTGGGTGAGAGATCCTAATATTACAAAAGTGGACTACTTGTCCATAGTCCTTGTATTCTAGTGTTTTTTTATTTGTTTGATTCCCATTGTTATGATTATGATAGAGGGAATCTAAGGATAAGAAAATAGGGTATTGGGTCACGTTCTTGATCGAGGTATTGTGGAGATAGGAAAGTCTAGTTGGGCTGATATTTTTCTGATCGAGGGCTTGCAAGGATGTCGAGATAGAGTGTATCTGATTTTCATATCATGGATTTACCCTAGTGCGAGTAAGACTGACATTCATGAAATTATAAATCAAGGTACCTTTATTCTAGTTTATTAGATACCCTTATCTTAGCAATAAAAGAATTCCATATTCATTTACATTATTCTCATATATCTTTAATTTGTAATTTAATGTGAATTATTTTATATATTCTTTTTTTATTTGTATTTTTAATCATAATAGCATTGATTATGATACTTTTATATTACTTAGTGAATACAATTTTTGAGATTATGATTGCATCCTTTACAATAATTATGATTCTATATGACATTAGGTAGAATCATTTTGTTGTAAAGTAATGTCTTTAAAATAAAATCATAATCATCCCGGTTATGATATTTTTATAATTAATCCCATAGACCAGTCTAATTTCTATTAAAATACTTAATATGTTTAAATAATTTAATTAGATTAAAATATTTTAAAATAAATTAATATATCATTAATAAGAAAAAAATTAAACATTAAATTCTTGAATGGTTGTATTTTTCAATATCTATATACAGTTCGATTTAACACGATGTTGATGAATGTTACATATATACGTTTAACCATATTAATTCTATGACATAAAAAAATTTCAATGTTTATTTGAAGCCTTTTATTGATTAGTTAAGATTATTATAGAAAAATGGTGTCTATACATATGATTTTGTTTTAAAAAATATTCCTAATGAAAGCAATATTGATGTGAAAAAGTAGTAACTTCCCTGTATATGGAATTTTATTTGATTAGAGTACACATGGTACAAAATCATGTTTAAACTATATGACGAATAACAAATAGTTATGCTACACAGTGGGAGATAACATTTTTTGTTCAACTTTTTTCATGTATTTCATCAAGATGATCATTTTTTCTTAAAGAACTCAAATCTATAAAGATAATGCACAATGGAATGAAGTGAACCTTTAAAAATGATCAAAGGTATTGGTTTTAATTCAATTTTATCTTAATTACCTCTTATTACCTTGGTATGGACTAAAAACACATAATAATTAAATGGATTTAGAAATGTTCACAATTTAATTAAATGTAGTAATTTTTTGGATCTTCTATACCAGTCTAATTTTTTGTCCATTCACATGTTCCTTGCCTTGAAAATTGAGAAGAATTGTTTTTATTAAATATTTTATACTTTTTTGGACTCACATTATAAGACTATAGATTATGTAAGGTCATAATTAGATCTTGCATAAATTTACAAGTGACCAAAACATGATTTCTTTCAAAATTTAATATCATAGAAGTTAATAAATCCAAAATAGGATTATACCATATACAAAGATAATTGTTTATTATTATTTATTTGATTTTAGATTTGAGACTAAAATATGTTTATGTTTTTTATTAGAAAAAATGTGTCAAAAAGAATATTATGAGATTAATAATTCATTATTATTAAGTTATTTTGAAAGGAATTATAATGATGGGATTTTGAGGATTGTTGAATAGCTTGATTTGGGATGTGAAAATAGAAATATATTATTTTTTCCTAGACATGTGTGTTTGAACTAAAAACTATGATGGGAATAGTTGAATTCAAGAAGATATTGTTTGAAGTTTATGTATAATGGATATCTGTTTCATCCATAATTCATCAATGAAATATAACATTTGGTATTATATTTCATGCATGATGAGAAATGTGGTCAGTTGGTATAGTTTTGATGGATTCATCGATATGAGATAAGTGTGAATAAACAAAATAAAAGGGTACGTAATAATTCCATAGCTGAAGGGTAATCTAAAAAAATCTTATTTACCAGTAGAATTTTTTTTAACCAATTATTTACAACCTGAATATCAATAAAAATTGAATGGTTCGTAAAGGAGGAAATATTAATCAAGAACAGAACATTAAATTATTATTTTTTGATTAACTTGATCTTAGATTTAGTAGAGTTCATGAATGGTGGATTTCAGATGTTGAACATCATAGGGCTCATTCAAATTTTCTGCTCAACTACAGGGAAATTGAATGATTTTTACAGTGATTACTACTAACACATATTATTAAATTCCACTTATAAAATTTGAATTAATAATATTTTATTTATATTTTTTATGATCATATAAAGAAACAATTTCCAAAAATTATAGCATATTCACATGAAAAATGCCAGCAACATAATTTAATCTATGGGGTTTAAATACTCGTACATAAAATTGTTTATGTTTTAACAAATGAAATCAATTTATTATTTTTTATATTGTAATTTTTTCAATTTTTTAGGTATTGAAACATGTTGATAAAATTGATAATCTATTATGTGTATTGAGTTACACACCATCCAACATGGTTAAAAAGTTTAATGCATATCAGGTGAATTGTTTTAGATTTCATACAAATGAATATGATTAATGAAAAAATAATTATTAGTGGTGGTTGTTTGAGACTACATACTCTTAGAGAAATACAAGATTATTTTTATGTAATTTTGGAATAAAAATTGAGTTGTGTTACTTATGAAAAAAATATTTGACGATGATTAAATTTCAAGGGTTTTATACTCATAGAGTCTTATGTGTTCATACACTCCATGGAATCGTTTATATTGAATATAAAATACTTCTTTTAGTAAATCAACCATATGTATTAGCTCATGATAAATAAATAAAATTATTATTCCTATTATTTTATTTCATTAAGAGAGTTAATTAATTGGTGGATCACAATAAAAATGAAATATTATAAAATTCAATTTATGAAAACATAATGTGTTTTTACTGTAGTGATAGTAATTGATATCTTTCAAGAGAAAACTCTAAAGTAAATATTGTCAATGAAGATACACTAATATTGATGATGACACCCCATAGTTAATATTCAATGGTAGAGACAATATTGGTGATTTAACAAATGATAATGAAAATATGTGTGATGATGAAGATGAAACTGCTATGAAAATTGATGATACAATGGGGGAATATGAGATATTAAAACCATCATATATGAAGATAAGGATGATTATGAATTATGAATCAATTAATTTTTAGTTTTAGTCAAGATTATTATATATATATAACTCATTTTAAAATATCTTATAACAACATTCATTTCATTTTTTAAATAGATAAAAAGACATAAGTTGATATCTCTCATAGACTAATGGAGGTTGTACAACACAATGATGAAATTGATGATTTATCATATGACCCTTAGTTTACTAGTTGTTCATTATAAACTAAAAGATATCAGGGGATTGAGATATTGATGATTCTTGAACCTATTGAAGGAAAATATTTTAATGATATTTTTCATTATTATAAGGCTGGAGTATATTTGGATGTTCTTTGTTGTTCGTATATATAGGTAGTAAAAAATATATCATATGGATATTAAATTTTTATAATTGAATGGAGAGATTTAATAAGAGGTTCATATTGATAAAAGTAAAGGTTTAGTGTTTCATACAAATAGGTTAGGGTGTGTAAAATATTTATGGAATTATATGGATTAATGAAAGTCCTGAGAGAATTTTATTCATGGAATGAAAACTACTCTAAGGACATGATATTCACTAAGGGTTAATATTAAAGTAACTTTTATATCAATCAAATGGAATTATGTTCACTTATTATTTTTGTATATATATATTTATATATATATATGAAATTACCATTACAGGTGACCCAGAATTGTCCTGCATAAATGTTATAAGAAAATGATGTAATAATTCGAGTTTTCTATGATTGGTGAGTAGAGATTATTTTCAAGGATCAATTTCACTAAAGTAGAAAAATTCAATTTTATAATCCGAATAGAAGTATTATAAATAAACATTGAAGAAAATTAAGTTATAGGATATAAATAATATATCTTCACCCACTCTAGTGATTTTGAAATTGACTATTGATACAAAATCATAGATTTTCAATAATATAAAATTATGAAAACAATATAAAATAATACATTATCTCACAACTACTAGATCATATATTGCCTATATTGTGAATATTTTTGTCAGATATCACTATAAACCAAGTGAGTCACATATCATGGATACCAAATGAGTTATCATATATATATATATATATAATTGTTTGTGTGTTTTGGGATCTATTATAGAATATACAACAATTTGAATATCTATATGATCGATAATATAGACTTGTAATGTGATTATTTTGATATAAGGACCACTTCATGTGGTATTTCGTTTATAAAAGATAGTTGTTGGAATTAGCACTAGAAAAACATAAATTTAGTGACATTAATAATTATAGTGGTCATGTATGTGTCTTCCACAAGATTCTGGATATAAATGATTAGGATGATTGAACAATTAGATAATTTAAGGGTGAATGTTTCAAGATGTATCATAAATGATTAAAATAGTCAATGTGATAATGACCTTCCAATAAATAGTATTCAATATAAAAGGTTTATGAATATTGATCTTAGATTTTATTTCACTAATGATAGGGTTTCCAATAGATAAAATAAGATGAAATTATTTCTTACTCATGATCAGTTGGGTAGTATTTTAAACATGTATATTTATAAAGATATAATTGATACATTTCATAGGAACATGAATGGTAAACATATTCCACATCATTTATAATATTTGGTATCCCCCCTTGATATAATGTGATTATGTATTCAAAGGGTTATGATGAAGAATAATACTCTTTGGGAACTCCTTGGGAATTATATATCAATGAAGGATTTATTCCTTTTTTATCTATATATTACACTGATTTGGTGGTTCTATTTGTTTTTTTGGAAGTGGATATATTAAGTTTATATTCCTTATAATAATTGGGGGGATATATTTTCACTTATCCAAAAAAATTCTTATCACTAAAAGAATATATTCTTTAAAAACACTAATTTAACAAGTGGTATTGTGCCATTATGTTTTTCAACTCAAAAAGGATATGAATTTCTGCCTCTTGGATGAGATTATAAGTTTCAATATGAATTAATAATATGTTTTATGGGTTGAAAAAAATAACATGTGGTAGATTTAATTCCATTGAAGTTTTTCAATATTATTATTTTATTCCCAAAATTGAAAAATAAATTACATAATAAGCTTTTTAATTATATTTAATGCGTTTAGAAGTTGATTCAAATTATTCTAGAGAATTAAATTTTATTAGGTAAGTTAAAAAATATGATGAATCTATACAAGCTTTCCAAGCCCAAAATACTAGGGTTATAATGGTTACCAATTATGGATCATGAATAAATGAGTTTTTTGTCAAATAATAGAGATGGAAATCATTATAAAGAATATTAATGTAGTGAAATGTGTCTATGAAGAATGTTAAAGGAATAAAACCATGAATGTTTTATATTGTAACTTTAAAAGGAATGATTGATGATCATAATAGATTTTAAGAGAGTTTTTAATGTATATGAAATTATATTTATAAAATATTTGATAATCTTATTGTATACTAGATTATATAAGTTATATATAATGGATATTATATGGTATAAAAAAACATTATCAAGGTATAACCAACCTTATAAAAATGTATGGTTTAAATCTTTTCTGTGTATCTATTCTAAAAATGGATGTGACACTATAATCAAATGATTATAAGTAAATCGAAGAAAACACATGAATACTATTGATGCATTATATTTCAAACAATTATTTTGATCATCCTAATTTATTTTAGAATCATAATAGATGTTTTGATTCTATATAAAATAAATTTATTCTCATGAAACAACATATAATTGACTTAGTAAGGATTAAATTGTAATATCAATATTACCATGCTATAGAGGAATCAATTGTGTATGTGAAACAAAAGTATCTTAAAGACTATGCTGAGGTGGACCCATGGTGCCTTTTGGGATAATGTTTTATTTATAGGATATTTGATGATAATGGTGGAAAGAAATTCTAATGGACACCAAAACACAGTGATAAGTATTTCTTGAAAAACATTCACCCGTGAGAAATAGAGAGTCCAAATTTTTAATGTGGAGGTTATCTGGGTGTTCACAAGAGTGATGAAGTTTGTGAATATATATGTTGAGGAGCACATAATGGTATATTAATAATCATCATTTTTAGTGTTACATGACACTAGAAGATGTTCTAAGTATAGCATAGGGAGCTCAATGTTGTTCCCCACATCATTTTTTTGTATGATTCATGTACACATAAAATAATTTAAAGTCACGCGACATTTGGTTATAATGAAGATATGATATCTAAATATCATATGAATTTTAAAATGATAGTGTCTTCTAGAGTTTTTATATAGGAATTTATATAGATTTCATTTAAATATGTTTACATAATGAATATGTAATTATTTAAAATTATTTTAAATTAAGAAATAATATTTACAATATCTTTGAATATATATTCCATAGAAATGATAAAAGGATATGTGTTTTAGAATTTAGAATTGGTTAACAGAAGAAGATTATATTTCCATTTATTTAGGAACTCATTATTAAGGATATTTTAATTCATTTTTTTGCATAAATTCTCCAAGAAATTGTAAGATAATGTTGGATAATTTTATTTGAAAGTAAAGTGTATATTTTGATAATTGAATCATTTAGGAAGTTATTTCCTATTTGAAAGTAGATATTTTATTTGATATAGAGGCATTACAAATCATATTCAATATCATATTCATCCTAGAATAAGGATAAAATACTCAAAGGCTAGTGGTTCTAAAAAAAAGTGGTTTAGTTTTCTTATACTCAATGTTTAATTATTTAACATTAACTTAATTTTTAAAACCCTATAGAACTATCAATAAGATTCATGGATGATGAAATTATCTCTCATATAATCATTGGTGTGTTAATGATAATATGTGTCAAGGAAGTTGGCCAAAACATATAAAGGAGTAGGCTTTCGCACTACTTATAAAGAATATTAGAATTCTCATGTGTGAATAATTTAATTATAATTTATACATTGAGTTAAGAATGTGATATTAAGTGTGGAACATGACTATAATATGTCATAAGGTTTTAATTAATTAAATGGACTCATTTTTAGAAATAAGTCAAATTGATTCATCCTCCCTCACAAGGGTATACTAATTATTTTAGGTACATCATATAAATATATTGGTTTATATTAGAGATATAGTAGTTGTTTTTAAATAATTTTTATGTAATCATCCTATACATAAACTATGGTTGAGGACACCTCATTTTCTTAAGAAATTAGTTTAGGGTAAGGGACTTAATATAAGTGAGAATGCTAGAATGACTCAATTTTGACGTTTTCATACTTTTATGTTTTGGTTGAGGACTAGTTGTGGTGTAAACGTGTTTATTTCATTTTTTATTAAATTTTATGTATATTTTATAAATCATCCCTTAGTGGATATAATTTTTAAGGTATAATTATTTTCACGTGGCGTTGGGATAATTTCATATATATTGTTGTGTATTTTTTTATAATTAACCTTCCATTGTGATTTTATATTGTGATAATAATGTTAATGTTATCATCAATTGTTTTTATAAATATGGTATTGTATCACCATGTGATAATACCTAACCCCCAACAGTAGTTAGAAAATTTTAGTATAAAAATTGGTATTATTAAGCTTATGTGGGGACTAGGATTTGGATGGAGATTGGTCACTCAACTTGAAGGCATTATAAAAAAGAGATAAAATACTTATACCATCCTTTCATTATGTTAATTAATAAAAAAACAATGTGTATATATATAAACCTTAAAACTTTTATTTAAATATCATATAATATAATCAAAGGACGATACATAGAAAATATATAAATAAAATGAATGGCTGTATTTAAGAGTAAGATAATAAAATGTGTGAATTTAAAAGAAAATATTTTTATAGTTTTTATAATGTATGTAGTAACTATATTCAATGAAATTATAGATAAATTATATTTAAATTAAGAATAAAGATAATGTTGTAAATTCATTGGAAATTAATGAAATTCTACCATGTAATAGAAAACATAAAAAATATAAGACTAGGATTCTATGCGAAAGAACCGTAAAAGTAAAAGGATAAAATTATCAATAAATCAACTTTGGATATGGATAAATGTGTTATTACTACATATATTAAAAATTAATTTTATTAATTTAAAATTAAATGAACACATTTCAAATTATATTAATTTTTTAATCTTTTATACATATAGAATAATTATTTAGTAGATATCCATAGTACATATGAGTAAATATAATTTCGTTTTCCAAGTATTCCTAACCATATTAGGTATGTGTCTCATAGTTATCATCTATAGTATATGAAAAATTAATATCACCGATTAAAAATATACTTATTTATTAATTATTCTCATTATTTTTGACTTCCACTATATAAAATAGGTCTTATAGTTCACCAAATAAATGTTTTACAGTTTGTTCATTCTTGATAGTTTTTCAATCAATATGACTTGTTTAAATATTTATTTTCATTATAATATTTTAAATGAAAATAAAAATTATAACTTGAAATAATAATAATTTTTATATTTATCCATTAAATATTAATGATGATAAATGTAATTTTGTAGTAGTTTCACCCAAATATGTGGTCAATAAAATCTAAATGTGGTCATGAAAAAGTGGAATAATTCATAATAAATAATCATTAATATGTTATGATACCCGTATTAAAAATTAATTGTCATATATATATATATATATATACTACAAATATAAGGATGTTAATGTCATGCAATAATATATATGAAGGATAATATTTCAATGTATATTCATTATAAATAAGATGATATCTTACATATACTACATGGCCTTCTTTATATCAAATTTTGAGAATTATTATTTTCACCAAAATCTCACCCAGATATAGAATTATATGGGTAGACGTTTTGGAGGAATATTTTAAAGTGGTGATTTATTTTTATGATTTGTTTGAAATTTTAATAACTACCATATTTAAAAATAATCATTATATAATGGAAAATGAATGTAATTTTTCATAAAAGTTTACCAATAAATAGGAAAAAATAAATTGATAAATTTTTATTTCTTTATAAAAGATTAATTTTTTTTAATTTTATTAATTTAAAAATAATTTTTACTAGATGTTATATTTAACCAGATTTAATATTTACTCACAAAAATAAAAATTCAATTAATTTTTTTAATCTAATATATTTATCATATTATATAATTTTAAAATACTCATTAAAAATATATAATCATTTTCAGTAAAATAAAACAATAAATTAAAACAAAATTAAATGGTTAGAACTCATAATTCCTTAAATTGTTATTTAAAAATCATTTTTACTATGAAATAAATCAATTATTGTTTAATTTTTTACATCATGGTTATTTATTAGTTAATATATAGAGAAAATATTATAAAATTTGTTTAATTTATATATTTGTAACATCTATATAAATAGTTTATGGAACTTATACCAACTATAATATGCTAATCAGTTATATATATACCCCTAGTTATAAATAAAGTGAATTACCATATTCATTACTTTATTTCCTTACTATATAATATAAAATCATTTTCATAAAATCATTTATCTCATTCAGTTATTTATATTAAAAAAACAATAATTTTTATTAAATTTTTCATTCTCCATACTAGGAATCTATAATGTATGGTATTTTTAGAAGACTACAGACTAATTGATTTAAAAATTGTTTCAAAGAAAATTTATTTATTTATTAATAATTATATTTAGGTGTTTTGAAAATAAAATATTCCTTTGAGTATAATTATTCTTATTAATATAAAATAATATGAAATTTTACATTTTTCATTTTGGTTCCAACAATGCATAGATAAAAAATATTTGAATATATTTAATGATGAATAAAACATTATGTCATTTCATTATTCTAAAACATATAGATTTTACCTTATTTTTTTTATTTTATTCTTTATCTGAGAAGACATTGAGGTAGAAAAGTTTTATTATACACCCATGTTTCCATGTTTCCTATTTATACTTATTATTTCAATATACAACATTAAATAAGTGATTCAAATTTTTTATAGAATTTTTTTAATTATCAGAGATCTATATAGGTCATTATCTATAAGAGAGAATATTCCCTAATTTCAAAATCACGTAATGATATACATGTGTATGATTTTTTATGTACTTACATTGAAGATATATGTGGAACACGTACATTTATAGGGAGTTTTTTTTTGGATATTATGGTTATATGATTTGGTTCACACATTATCATGAACCTCAAAAGAGATTATATAATCGATGTTTAAATTTTCCTTCTTGTCAAATAATATAAGACTCTTACAAGTTAACTTTTGATGATAAAATGGCTCTCCAAAATCTGCTAAGGAACTCATCCATGAATATATATACATACATACATATATATATAGTATTGAATCAGTTGAAATATATTATATTATTGAATAACATTATTTTTCAGTATCAATCATTGCACTACTTTAGCCCCCAAAATATTTTCCCTCTAAGTCCATATTAGAATGTCACAGTTTTTATAAGATTCCAATAAAATACTAACACGGTTTAATTTGTATTCATTAGTGTAAAAAATTAATCTAATAGAACTTAATTAATGAAAAATGTTGATCTCGATATCATTTTAAATCCAAAAAAATATCATATCAAATTATTATAATATTAAATGTTTATTTCATATTGACCATCCATTTATGAAAATATAAATAACAATTTTATATTATATATTTAATTTTTATTGAATACATATATATAAGTATAATTTAATCCTTGAATATTGGATAGTTAAAATTAAATGTTTGTATTCACTCAACATTTCCCCTTGCTTCATAAATATGTTTACTATTTAATCATTTAATAAACCATATAAAATTGAAATTAAATATCTCAAGTTTATATGTTTTCCATATATATCAAAAACATAATTAGTTTTAATATAGTTATTGGGTATATATATTTAAAAAATCAGGGTGATGTTATCTAACTTATATGTTAGTATGGGAAGTGGTTTATTCATTCCCAATGTATTCATAAGTTATTTACTATCTTACTAGGGGAAAAATCATAATGTGTAATCTTAAATTTCATTCATTATGATATTATTGAAGAATTTATCTTGAAAATTTCAATACATTTTGTTATTTCCAAGATGAATCGAGAAACATGATCAATGTTAATCATCTATAATGTCCTTTAATTATAGAATAGATGGAATGCATATTCAGGTTTTAAATATTAAAAATATATTTTTTCTATTTTATACTCTATGATATTTCAAATACTATTTTTAGCTATAAATATTTTGTATTTACGTTATTGATAATCAATAAGAAATATTGTTGAGAAATAATTTAGAAATTATATGACTTTACCCCTTGATTAGAAATTTCTATGCCCATGTTTTACATATACATTAATAAATTATCATTTTCAATTCTCATCAGGGATAAGGTAGAAATATCCTTTATATTTTTATAATTAACCTCCTTGATCACCTTTTGAGGATGATAAATTTTTTATATGTCTTAATCTCTTATCACATACAACCCTATTTAATAGTTCATCGTGAATTCTTTTTCGGAAAATATACCTTAAAATTTTATGGTATATATATATGTTTACAATATTTTTTGACCATATAATTAATTCT
Organism: Viscum album; assembly: GCA_963277665.1. NCBI lineage: Eukaryota > Viridiplantae > Streptophyta > Magnoliopsida > Santalales > Viscaceae > Viscum > Viscum album. The sequence goes on along the minus strand of OY728141.1, from coordinate 457,434,296 downwards.
CAAAATTTTTTAATATTAATATTACCACTGTGAAAAAAATCATATTTCATGTTATTTTTCTTTTAGATCCTTATTTTAAATGAGGCATTTAATACCCAAAGATCAACTTTTTTTTGGAAAACACAAAAATAATACTTTTCATAATTTTCATTTTATTTCATAAATACTTACATATTAGATCATAGATAGAGTAAAAGTTCAGTAACCAACCTCTAGAAAATATCATTAAATATTAATATAGATTCATTTATCTATAAAATCATTAATATCTTCAAAATTTATTTTTTTTACTGATTATGATAATCTTGATAAATTTTTCAGATAACTTTATTATTTCATAGATAAATCATGAATACTATTTAATTATGTCATATTAGTTGGTATATGACACTCTATAGTCACATTTTTCTATTATTGATCCATATGAATCTCTATTTTTTTATACTCCATAAGAAGGAAACATCATTAATAAATCAATATAATCCCATATATTGTGTCTATCTAGAAGGTTAGTTATATCCTCCACTAAAACTATTTATGACAATTAGTATTGTTTGATAATTAATAAGATCAGTACTTTAGATGGAGTCCCTAAATGAAATTTCTATTTTCCCCCTGTTTGTATATAAGTATGGGATAAATTGGTTCAAAATGATAAATTACTAACTTATTTGTTGATATTAAGTCATCCCCAGAAGAATCAATACATTCATAGTATAGTATAAATTATTCATATAGGGTAAAATGATTTATTTTTATAAAGATATATCCTAAAAATATTAATTTTATTAAAATAATATGATATAGAAGCAATAATTTGAACCTATTTTGTTTTTTCTAATAAATAATAATATGTTATTTAGGTGGGTATTGAATAGATTCAATGACCATTCATTGTAAAAATAATTCATCAAACCTGTAATAAATAAATTTTTTATCCATTATTTAATTGATTGTGATTGTAATTTGTAATACATCATTTATATCAACTTTAGTAGTGATAATTGGTTAATATATTAATTTAAATTTTTTATTTAGAGGACTTGAATATAAAAAATCATTGAATATAATTGATTTATTTAATTAAATCACAAGATAACCATGTTCCCTGGTGTAAATTCTCTATACCATTAATAATTCATTGGGTGAAACATGCCACTGTTTTACCAAATTATGTTTCAACCTTAGAAATATTTGAAAATATTGATCTTTATTTCATCCTATTATAGATAAAAACAGTTTTATGTTTTTTATAGGTCTTATCCCAAATACCTCTTACCACATTTAATAATATTTTCAATTAGATACTCTTTTCACCATGAACCTTTTCAAATAAACTTAAAAAATGAAATTTCATTCTTATTTTATTATATATATATAGTTGAGTGAATTTATATAGTACATTATATATTTTTGGATTTTATATGATCTTTAAATATTTATTTGATCGATCAAAATAAAAAAAACATTCAAATGATCTCATTCACTTTGTTTTAATCCACTAAAGTATTGATTTATTTTAATCTAAGGGCCGATGTCATTTCCATATAGATACCTTTAATTTCTAGTAAATATTAGCAAGTAATACCCAATACATTCAGACTATTTTTCTTTTAATAGAAGTACTTTTCTCTATATTTTTATGTAGCATGTACAATGGAAATAGTTTTTTGAGATATTTTTTTTTTCAATTATTCCAATTCCATAAATATAATTTAATCATTAAAATTTGTTTTATATATTGATTTCGGTGACATATTATATTATCCTTCAAAATGGATGATATATAAGATATTTTATTCTATAATAGAATACTAGATCCCAAAAATATATCCATTATTGAATTGATTTATTTCCCCTATATTGATGAATTAATATATTTACTTAAGGATAATTATTGTTTTCATATATTGTAATCAATGGTGAGTTTTTCATTATTTGAATAACATTTCCCCTTCAAATGGTTCTTGTTATTATTTATAAACTTAATCTACTAAATTTACATTTTAATAATTTTTTTATTATATCTCCAATCATATTAAACATTCCATTGAGAGACTAATTTTATTTTCCATAACATTTATTTTTCATCATGTTCTTTATATTTTTATCCATTTATTAAAAAAATTCAAATTATTATACTATTAAAATTTTATAAATTTGAATGAAAAATTATGACAAATAATTAATATAACATAGCTTATGATACATTCAATTTTTCATTGGTTATTTTTACAAGAATAGGGTTACACTTATGATGAAGAAAATGGTCTCCTTATATACCTCTACTAAAAATCAACTATTACATTGTATCCACCATATAAATCTAAAAATATATGTTTTTTCTATCCTCATATGTGTTTTATTTTATAACCTTTAAATTATTATCCTTCTTTAACATTATCATCAGTTTAAATCCTACAAAAATCCATTGGTGCATTACTATGACTCCCTATATGATAAAGTCTAAAAATTCTAATAAAAAATATCCATGAATAATTATTGTTCTTGAATTATTAGGCAAGTAGTATTAGGGAATAAAACAAAAAAATTGGTTTTTTGAAGGTAGATGGTTTTGTAAATTTTGGAAGGATATACATATGTAGCATTTAATATAATTAAATACAAGGGAATGGCTTTATTGGATATGTTCAAGTTTTTATTTACCAAAATATACATTCTTGAATGAATGTGTTGATTATTTTAGGTCAATTTTATTATATTACATGTTTCCAATAAATTTTTTTTAATTATTATTATTATTAAAATGATTTTCACATTGAAATTATATTATTTTTAACAAAAGATTAGGAATAAAGGAAATAATGGACATGTATTCTTCTTTCAAGATTTTAATTTATATCCTTAGTTTAGTATAATTTATTTATATATTCAATTATTAATCCCAAATATTCTGTCCATAAATATACATACTTTTTAATTATACTCATATTAAATTCATCCTTATTATATGATTTATATAATTTTTTATGGAAAACATGTGTTTTAAAATTATTTTCTATTATACTGACTACTAAAATCCGAAAAAATAATTATTCCTTACTTAGATTCAAAATATAAAGACCCATAAATCCCATATATATCCTTTTAATAATTTTCTCATCAATATTAATTAAAAATTTATTTTTTACACATACCCAATATCCAAAGGTTTAGTATCACTGTTAATTTTCAATATTTTCACCTATTTATGAAAAACCAATTTAAGGACGATTATAAAATATAATAATTCTCTAAATTATATTAAAGTAAAAAGAAAATTATTTAAACCCACTAAAAAAATCATATAAAAAATTATTTATAAATTATATTCTTTAATAGAATCATATACATATCACTTTATAGTAATCCTTATGGATATATTCTAGCAATAAAAAATTTGTGAACATAACTATAAAAAAATAGAAAACATAGGATATATCAAATGGATATCTATGAAATATCATAGTTTCTATTATAAAGCACTAAATATAAAAGAAACATGAAAATTTAATCCTAAGAATGAATCATGGAATAAGACTATGGAATATAAAAAAAATAGGATATCATAAGTATAGGTCAATGATCTCTGAGAAGACATGACAACATAGTGAACTAGTTTCACTTCATGTGTCCTATGTATAAAATCTCATGATAAAGAAGCATTACCTTGTAAATTAGAGGGATATATAATTTCAGTTGGACCTATCACATCATTATATATACATAAATATGTTTTTAAATTGAAAATAATTTAACAGGGTAGATCATGAATCAATTATAAGTCATAATATGATTAACAAATAAAAATGAATGAGTTACATAATAATTTCATGGGATATATTATATGGGTAAATCAAATAATGTGGAAGGAAAATAACATGTAGATACTAATAATCTACATAAAATTTAATAATTAATGTTTTATGTACTGGATATATATAATTACAATTTTTATATATAAGTAATAAAATTATTATTAAGGATGTGAATAACTTTTTAGAAGAGAAAATAAAGATGCATTTCATTTCCCAACATGAGAAGTGAACAAATAAAAAGAAATATTATAATAATTTAATATAAATAATAATAATTGTTTGATAAATAAATTTGGTATAATAAAATTATTATCGTTTCATAATTTAAAAAAAAAATCATGAAAGTAAAAGATAGTTTAACGAATAGAGAGAAACACATAGAGGAATGATCCTCTTACCAAAATTATAAGTTAAGAAATAACAACTGAAAAGACAATGAATATAAATATAAATGATTAAAAATAAAAGAAAATTATATAATATAAATCCAAAAGATGATTTATATAAATATATAATTATAAATTAAAATAATCATGAAGTATTTGAGAAGAAATAGTATCAACTGAAAATTAAAATAAATTTTTATTTTATGAGTATTTTGAGTAACAATAATCAATGAAATGATACCAAAATGTAATATAAAAAATAAAATAAATATATTATAATAAAAATCTAATAAATTTCTTGAATTTTTTTAAAAATTAATAGAAAAATAAAAACATGATATTATAAACTTGGGAAAGAAATTTAAAAAATTAAAAGAGAAAAGACCCATTAGCTGAATGTCAAACTTATTAAAATTTGATAGAGAACCCTATATAATGTTTTTAATCTATTAATTAAAAAATAGAAAATAAATTATTTTTAACTTATTATTAATAATTAATTTTCATAAAGTAATCATTTATTATTAGTTCCTAATCTCTATGAATCATTTGATTTTATATGTTCAAATTGTTCATTGATCTATTTTTAATATGGCTATCTCATTCATTATTCATTGATCTTGAGACCATATTTTATATATGTAAAAATATTTTGGTGTGATAAATATTCTATTAGTATAGTTTTATATTAAAGAGTCAAATTTCCACTTCAAAAAATAAATAGTGTTTGGTTTTTTCATTTGAAAAAATTTTGTGAATCAACATGATTTATTTTATTAATTATTTCAATTTTAATTTAACTCCTAAATATCCTAAAATATTACTATAACTTGTAATTATTTATATATTCAAAAATAATTAATATTAATTTCTTATTTAATATTATAATGATAATTGTAATGGAGTATTGACCTTATAGGTGGTTAATCCAATCCAAAACATGATATGTACAAGGGAAAGAATTCATATTAATGGAAAATAATTTAATTATTATATACACATTATGTAATAAAATTTATAATTATATTATTTATTTAAAATTATTATTTTTAACATATTGGTTTAATAATTTTAAAATAAATCAATGAGTGTAAGGTTGTGTCAACACCACATGTGCGAGATCGGACCATTGTTATGTGACCTTCTTTATTGAAGACATTATGAGTTATTTTTATGACTTTAATATCCCAAACATGTAAGATTGTATTTATAGAGATAATTACTACACATTTTATAAATATCATGGAATTTTTAATGGTTTTTCATTGGGTGGTGGAGAGATGATTTTATGAGTAAATATCTTTTATATTTAAATAAAATTACTTAATTTTTAGGGAATGATATTTTATTAGAGGAGATGAATAATAATACATAAAGTGTATATTGGATCATAAATATTACCTTTTAAAATGATATATATAAGTTTAATATTAAATATTTTTTAACCATATTTTATATTTTATTATATTTATTATTTTGTTACAAACATTATGGTTGATGTGATAAATGCATTTTCTTACCAAAAATGATATTTACCATATAACAATATTTTTACTTTAATATTATATATATGGAATTTATGTTATTAAAATTAGTCTGTAAATAAGATAAATTTATCTACTAAATAATAACTCATAATTATTACAAATATATTCTTTTAAAAACAATTTTTCTCCACTAGTAAAAAATATATTTTTATATCAAGTCTCATATTCTTGTTATTTATTTATTTTTATATGTTCAATATAATATTTATATTGGTTACTATATATATTTTTATCTTCATCATATATTACTACATTTCAGTTACAAAAACTCCAAAATAATCTTAAACTTTTTGTGTAAACAATGACTATATATATATACTAGAAAATATGTAATGGTAAATTTACCAACATAACATTCTACATGTAGTAATAAATAAAGACCTTAAAATTATTAATATTGTTAATTTATTTCATCCTTAATGATTTTTCATAATGTTATCATTTTTTCCATATAGCATAATTCTAATTGGTTTTATATTTTTGGGATAGTGTGAAAATAAGATTTCTATGTTGTATATGTAATTATTATATGAATTTAAGTTGCCTTATTATTTATTTCATTTATAGTTAATATATACATTTGATTGGAATTATTATTATAATGAAATAATATCATTATGTTTTACATGTTTTTCAATTAAATACATAACTTCTCTCAATAAATAGAATGATATTTTATTTAATGATTACAAACATTGATTCATTATAGTGAGAGTACGCTTTAATAATATTAATTAATGAGTTATGATACTCACTTGTATTTTTTTGATTCTATCTTGGTTATCTTTGATAATTTTATGATGCTGGGAAATTTTATATTTATCTAGGAATAAATATCGATGTTGACATTCATATTGTTATATATGTACCTTGGTCGCAGTATACATCCAAGAAGGGGGTATCAATTAAAATTATTAAATTTCATCTATGTTTTAGATAAAATTAGTTCTTATATTCTATTAGAAAAATAAAACTTTAGTAATAATTTATATCACATATAAATATATAAGAATAAAGTGCATGACAACACTGACTTTACTAAGATCCCAAATAAAATGATACACTAAATAGAACCTATCAATAATTTATTAATATGAAAATTAAAAGGAAGAAACCCAAACACATACTCTTAGGTCCATTGGTAAAGATATATTTATTTTATAAATTTATCTAAGTCATATTTGGATATAAAAAATAATTAAACAATTCATTGAATGAAATGCTTAGTGTCAATGAGGACCATCTCTCATGTATTTATAACCCAAAAAAATCGTTCGCAATAATAATAATTTTCTTTTATAATATCATCATATCCTACAAATAAACTCTACATAAAACATTATTCAAATTATTTTCCTAAAAAAGTTTCATAAAGAAAAATGAAAAAAAATAATGGGGTGAGCTCAAACACTCTGTATAGATAAAACTTATCAGCAAGTCATGATGGGATAGAATGTGGTCACATAAGAAATAATGAGTATGGAAGATACATTTTATTAATATATATCAAAAATTAATATTAGTTTCCCATATGTAATGATTTATGGCCATAAAAACTCAAATGATCAAATATATTTGATGACATATGAGTGTTAGATAATAAACATGACTAAGAACAATGATGTAAAAAATTTATACAATATTATCCCCATACTCAATCATGTGAAAAATGATATAAATGATCATATACATGCACCATCATGTGAATAAACCTATATACAATATTTTCCATGAACCATCATGGGTAAAAATCTATATATGATCATATCCATGAACAACCAGGTGATTAAATCTATATTTGATCATGTACATGGATAATAATATAAACAACTATTTCCACACAAGACATTCCAATATTATGATATATAAAATCATAACCACTAAATTGAAGGGATATATAGGACCCACACCTATAAATGACTCACATATGCGTGTTCCACCAGAAAAATATAATTAATTATATAATAATTAATAAATGGATAAAAAATGTGTTTCAAAACAATTATAGATTGTATAACCAAAATTTACCTAAAAATGTATATAGTTATTCCAAAAATTAAATCCCCTAAAAATTATATTCCACGAGAACATTCAGAAGATGTTTTAGAAAAATGACTTCCATGGAAATATGACATTTAGAGATAAATAGGAAATGGTACTGAAATAAAAAAACCATTTTTTTAGAAAACGGGTTTAAATTTTGTGCAAATGATGTTTTTACATGTCAAAATGAAAATTTTTTTTTTCTGAAAGGTAAATTCTCAAATCAAATAAAGAAATAAATTTCAAAATTAATATTTTTAATTAAATATCAATAATTAATTCTTTAGAAATATTTCATTATTTAAATGATGTGAATTTAATTTTTTAAAATGATCTTATTTTAAAAAATCATCCATAAAAGGGAATTGAAAAATAAAAATGGTGTTAAAATTTTTAAATAAAATGCTTGGGAAGCACATAATTTTGGAAAATAGTCCTCAATAATATATCATTTAAATTAAATAACGATTATCAAATAAATTTTGGAGTGAAAGAAAAATCATTTGATATTTAAAGGATGGAAAAACATTTAAAATATTAATTAATACCTTTTTTCCAAAATCATATCATAAATAGAGTAAAAAAACCATTTAAAAATAGAGTATGGCGAATATAAAAGTTACATGTGATAACAAATAATTGGGTTTCAAAATATAAAGGATAACATTGGGGAGAAATGAAAATATGGACACATAGGGGAAACATTTTCTAAAGAGGTCGATATTTATTCTCAATATTGATATTCTTATTATGTGTAGGAAATTAATATAGAAAGATGATTTAAATGAAAAGTATTATTCAAAAAGTAAACTACTAGATATTATCATGAAAAAATCGTATGGTGTAAAAAACCTATTATAGAATAATTAAGATTAGGAATATAGATTATAACTCAATAATCGTAGTTGAGTTAAAAAAACAATTTCAAAATTAGTATCTTTCGAATCGAAGGACATTTAAAAAAATAAACTTAAATGTATCTTCAAACACCATTAATTTTAGGAATATGTAAAATAATATTCATTAAAAAGTAATCATATAACAAAAAATTTATTATGGTGTGCATTACCAATCACGTTTGTTAGATTTGAAAATGCGACAAACAATCCCTTACTATATTAGCTAACACCAACTAAAGAAATTGAATCTCATATGTTAAAAAATAGGGCTCTAAATATCCTACTAAATAATTTTATTAATATTTACATCTTTCTATAATCATTATTTATCATTATTCTTCACATGCATATTAGTATGTCATTGTTTATTTTTCAACACTAGGTTTAAGTAATCATGATTATTTTGGACTAGTTTCGTAACAAAAAAAAATTACTTTTCATTTATATAAAAAATTTCTTCTTTACTCAAATAAAATAATTTTCTCAAATTTATGCTTAAAAAAAATTAAATTTTATACTTTTATTTTATGGGGTTTTTTGTTACGGTTTTTAAATATGAAATAAAAAATAAAGTCATTTCATTGATTTTTAATGAATGTAAATTGGTATATTTCTTAAATAGTTCAAATTTTATCTCACCATTAATTAAAAAAAATATTTATTTACTTATTTAGATCAGGTATTATGATAAATTAAGTACACATTGTCAAGTGTGATGTTATTTTATAGCATTGCTCATGTAAGTGGTCTGACAGACCCAAACATAAACATACAATAATTAATTGATGATCATGATTAGGAATGTTGTTTATTTTGGAATTAGATTACTATTAAATAATTATTATTATATTATTGGATACATTTAAGGTGGGAAATTATATTTCTTGAGTGATTAATTGAAAAATGAATATTGATGAAAATGAGACACATTACATTGTAGAGGCCATTGTGGGAACACACATGAACGTTGTTTTCATTCTTAATGTACATGGGGAATTTTTTTAATACATATTATATTATAATAATAATATCCAATAAAAAATACATAATAATGTCATTATATATTAATTATTAATTTATATTTACCAATGTTATAAGGAGAAGAAAACTGTTAGGAAAAAATAAGTAATAACATTGAGTACTTGAGTTTTTCCTTAGAAGAGTACATTGAAATGGACATCTTAGGATAAATTCTTGATACCAAAATATAATAGAATTATAACATGAGAATATAGGATATTAAAATGGTAAATTTTATGGGGTTAACTAAGAAAAGCATACACAAATATTTTATTGTTTTAGGTGAATATTAAATAAATCACATTTCAATACACAATCTTGAACCGTAAAGGTTATTCTACTTTAAAGACTAGATACATGATAATATTATTTTATGAAATATATTAAATATATATTAGAAAAATATTCTGAAATATAAATTGTCATATGCATTACCCAAATAAAATCATTCATCACAACCTAATGAAATTAAATGTATGAAATAGTGAGCTCAGATGCTCAGTAACGGTAAACAGAGGAGATATTAATCAATGATCATATATGTGTAGAAGCATAATTTTATTAGAATAAGATAATAACATAAGAAATTAATAGCCTATTATTCAAGGATATTTAATCATTAATCATGGAATATGTTATTTGTTATCAAAATATTGAAGGTATAAGATTTCAGAATCATCTATAAACAACTGTGATCCATGAGAATAAATTATTAGTGTGTGACATAATTTTGTGGAATACAAATAAAAATAAAAATTAATTCCTTAATCAATGATAATTTTAGAGGATATGATAGTTTATTATGGTAACTGCCTATTCCATCACTACATTATTTGTGGTTCTCTCACAAATTTATCATACTAGAAAGATTTTGTTACTGAAATCAGTTCACTCTACATTAATGTACATATTATCTCATTAGATTCCAATTATTAACCCAATACATTTGATGGGTAAAAAAATTTCAGGCCCATTTGAAACATAGGGATATCCATACATATGTTTATAATATGATTATAGAAAATTATTCATATCACGGAATAAAATACCATTGAATAAATGAGTTTCCTAAATTTCTCATCCTCGCATAACCATTATATATATATATATATAATGGAATTTGATGGTGTCATGAAATAATTCATTATCACATCATATCTCAATTGACCAATATAAATTTTATGAACTCACCTTTTACCCTCTCAACCTGGTACATAGTCTGACCGATGTCATAACAAAAGGGTATTCCTGGTCCCCACAAGCTAAGGACTAGAATGAGGGAATAAAAAACACAAGGAATGATTTTACCCAAACTAAAAGAATAAATTTTAATATATTAATATATAACCGAGTAAAATAGTTCAATAGATAAAAATATTCCATAACATAAAGAAGACAGTGGAAATTATACATATCTAAAAAATCCAAACATCCTAATTGACAATTCCGACTACAAAGGAAAAGTAAAACAAAAAATGATTACTTTGGGTTATATAATTGGAAAAATCCCATCCTACCACCTCCATCTACCCATACTCAGTTAACAGAACCTTTCCAACTCACTATAGAATCTTGAATTTCTCTATATCACATTACATGAAATGGTCTACACACCATTGAAGGGGTGAACATGGTGTGATCTATCAATCTCTGTATGTTCCAACCCAGGAATTTCATAAAAAGTATATGTACAATAATATTAATAATGCACAATTTTAATAAAAACTAGGAATTATATACAATAAAATATTTTTTAAATGATAATAATTAAAAAATAATTTAACTTATCCTTGTTTCACATTTACAAAATAATCCATGAAAAATAGATTCTACTAATTTTATAAAAATAAGTTGTCATATTAAATAAATAAAACATTACATATCATATTAAATCTATGTAATTACAAATAAAATATTTAAATACAAAAACAAAAAAAATCATACGTAACATCAAGATAAGGATCACTAGATTTCAGGATAATATAGACATCATACCTAATCATAGATAATCATGTACATTACGCCTCCAGTTATATCAATCAAAACATGAGAGAATATTACCACTCAAAAATGTGAACCAACCGATAGTTCTAACAATTCACTAGAATAACAAGTCAGGGGAAAAAAGGAACACCACATGAGTGAACACATTGACAATGTATGAGGCCTATTAATACACATTCAACCTATATTCCCAATGTTTCCTATGATCACTATTTTCAAAACCATGTCATATAAAAAATTATTAGAAAATAACATTAAAAATAAATTTCACAATGATTTAAGAATACATTTTCATTTAACAAAATAAGGGAAACCCCATATTTTTTAAAATAATGTATTCCACACAAAAAAATCAATCTACCAACATTAAAATTTTATTTAATAAAATAATTGACCAGAACCATATCTATTTAGTTCATCCAACAGAGTCTAAAGACGGAACCACATAATTGAAACATCAGTCGCACATGGCTGTAATGGGATCCACCAACCAACAATAAAAAAAGGGGATAATGTAGACCCAATAATAAATTCTCACATATTGAAATTGGTTCAAAAAAAGTATTGGTGAATGGTACATATCACAATATATATTAATGTACATGCATTCATTTTACTGAATCCAATAAACTATTGGACCTTGGAAGAAGATAGTACTATTAATATTGGAATGATGAAAAACATTTTTAGAAAATATCAATGGGTATAATTGCAGAACGAAAATGTTTTACCATAATTAGCAGATAAGAAAAAAATGAATAATTAATCACCCATAGAAACAAAAAGAAACTAATACAGTAATGAATCATTGAATGAATTTATATGGGAGGATTGGAAGTTGATAAAATATTTTAGGGGGGCTACTTGTAAATATTGATAATCATATAATTTAATGAAATAAAACATAGCCATATAGTACCCTAAAAATATAAAACTATGAGGATTATTTGGCATGTAATCCCTTTAGCACCATGAAATCCAAAAAAACCATAATGACAAAAAGCTACTCCCCTTGGGTTAAAAATAAATTTTCAGCCATTACATTGAATATAAACCCTTTCAGTCCATGTACTGATTCAAAAAATCACCCGAGGTCCCAATAAATGATTTAAATATTTTCTATATCATGTAATTTACATTCACATCATGTAATAATTAGATGGAATTCAATTTCCAAAATGAAATTAGATACTCCTATTTCAGATCAAAAACACAACCCACAACCGATACTCTCAGAACTCGATGAGAACCCTATAAATATTTTAACACATTCATACACAGAATCCATTAATTGAAACAAACTTAAATCCTCAAACATTAGGTCATTTCCCAAGATACTTATCTCTATCATCAAGAATCCCAAAATTTACCCTCAATCTAAGAGTTAAATGTTAATACATAAAACACACACCTGAAAGTGCATAAGATAATGTCACAAACACCTCACTATAACTATTTATGTCATCAGAATTTCATGTGGAAGAATGCATTCTAAAAGAATGTCGAGGCTTCTCCTCCCTAATAAATAACTCATGCACCCACGTCAAAAGGGGATATTATACATCTATCTATAATACTTTGACATCTGGAATCAACATCCCATACAAGGATTTTACCCGAGAGGAAATGATCTTCACAAGAATCTATATAATGTAACCATTTTTATATAACATAATATCTTCCCATCTCATAATCTGAGAAGGTTCAAGGTGGTATTTTTAAAGCTTGCATATGTATATGAAATCATGAATACCCATCACCTGAACTGAATATACCAACCGATAAGATATATTCTCAATCCACATAATCACCTCAAATAGACCAACACATCTATATGATTAAATTCCCTATTTTCTAAGATAATGATGATCAAACTATGGTGAAACAATCAAGAAAACCTAGTCACTAATGGAAAACTCTTCTAGAAAATTTTGGAGATCTATATATTATTTTTTTAACTATGATATGTATTAAAACACCATTTTATATCATGAATCCTTTTAATTTATCAACAACATTAAAATATCCCACCAAAGAGTCTTTAACTACCTATTTCCAAAAAAAATAAATGATTTTCCCAGGAAACCATACAAATCCTATAAGGGATTGATTATTATCGATGACTCAAAACTATTGTTAAAAAAACACAACCAAAACTAGTTGGTTATCCCATAATCAACAAAAATCAATTACATAGGCATAACTCATATCCTCTAAGATCTAAATTGAATGTTTCTTCTAACTTTGTTTCTTTGGAGATGAGTTTTACTCTTCCAAACCTATGTCCTCATCATAGCTTAGATAATCCTCAAAATTAACTCTTCAATCATAGGTTCCCTATCTAAGATAATGGAAGGTAGAACCCCATGAAACCTCACAATATCCTACAGATATTACATAACTAGATCATTAAGATTAGTGGTTTCTCGAATAATATTATGTTATCCATATTTGAAAAATGATCAATCACCACCCATATATCATTCCTACTTCCCAATGTACATGGTAATACAATAAAAACGCCCATGGAAACCTCATCGCATTTCCCAACCAACACTAGAAGAGGCCATATAAAATCATAATGTTTCAAATTTATTACATATATCTATTAGTATTTGTTATAGTTGGAAACATAATCTATAATTCTTGTCTCCATACCCATTTATAATAATCACTATTCATGTAATAATACATCTTATTAGTTACCATATGAACATACCATCACAAACTATGACTGCGAAACCAATAATATCTCCTCACTAATGTACGAATGATAACGAATCCCCAAAATAAAGAATACCACCAAAAGAGAGAGACCAAGAAGAAATTGTGTTCTCTCCATATAGGGTATCTCAAATTACCCTGAACTCATCATCATGATATTGAATCTTTATAATAGACTCAAGGGTAGATGTTTCTAACTAAACACTGGTTATAACCACACATGAAACATCCTCCGAAGTATCAAGGTGATAATGAGTTAATATTCTTCAATGGTTTCACTATTACATCAATTGTAAACCATCATGTGACGGTACATTCTTGCAAAGAGTTTATACAATGACACTCCACAACCTCAGGGTATAGTTAATGTAAAAATAAAATGTATGAAGAAATTTCAACCATGGTATCTTTCTAAGATTCAATTATTTTTGAGAAAAGATATATCCTAAACTATTTTATTTAAAAAATGACTGTGATCCAATCTAAAAAAAGATAATGTTGACAACACTTAGGCATATTCATCACCGTATAATGATCTAAATCATGTTTGGGTTAACTTTTCTCATCCAATCAAATCTAGTGAGATCCGTAATCCACCACATGATCATCTTGTATAAGAAAAAAATCACAATCCAACTCTAGAAACATCACAAAACCCACAAACAACATACTATACTCAAGTAAGATCAGAATTAGAGCTGATGATATAAGTCATTTTGACTCATCAAAAGAATACTATAACATTGAATCCCATATAAATTTCACCCGTTTTGTTATAAGAGAAATCAAATATTATTCCATTGTTGATAAATCCTTGAAAAAATATCTTAAGAAATGGTTAATACTATGGAATATCAGAATCATAATGATGTTCCATGGATTCTCCCATGAAAATATATCCCACACATTCTCTATATCAACTGATAATCTATGATTAGAAATCACATACCCCAAGAATATCACTTATTTAATCTTTAAATTTCATTTCACAAAACATTCGAGAAAAAATAGCCCCTCCTCCATATTTCATTAACTAGGACAAAATAGTTCTTTTTCTCTTGATATGATCTCTAATAATCCACAAAATCAACCGTGAATAATAACACAAAAGTTTCATGGTACTAGTGAAATATGCATTTCACCATTTCAATAAATAATGAAGGATTGTTATTCAAACTTAATGTAATCAATAGATATTAATAATTGACATATGATTTACAAAAAATTATTCTTTGGTATATTATACTCTCGAATTCTAAGTTGATGATAACATGACTAATGGACTATCTTCAAATAAAACATTCCCCCAATTATAATATTTGGTATATAATACTCTCTAATTCTAAGATGATGATAACTTGACCGATGACCTATATTCAAATAACACTTTTCCCCCCATTATAAGATTAAAAAATAACATACAATTAAAAATGAAACTTATTCCTCTTCATCAATCATTTAAACTTATGATAGTTTAAACACACCTAGATTGAACCATTTTACTTCTTAGGAGAAAAACATAGGGTTGCCAAGGTGGAACACTTTGAAAAACGAAACCTTTCACCATCAGGTAATCTAACTAAATCGTTCACACTTTCATGTCTATTTTTGTGAGATGATTATAGTGTATCAAAACTATACGCATACCATGAAATAGTTAAATCATGAACTCTACCACCATCCTTGTAAGAATATCAACGAGTAATTCTAGGAATTTTTTTTGAAAATCCCATTTGAACAAATTGAAGTCGAATAATATAAGAAATTTTCCTGGGATCAAATGAAATATCATGTGGGGGACACTTGATGTCTTGGAATGATGGATCTAAATATCCAGATAGGAAATCCAACTCACCCTGAAATAACCAATATATTTCATTAGATGCAAGAAACAAGACAAAATGAGGATAAAAATCAACCATATAATGAGGAAAATAAACCAATCCTTCTTGATAATAACATCAAAAATATCTAGATTAATAATGAGGAAATACTATATAAATCTATATTAGTAATAGATAGTGAACAAGAAGGTAATCAGAACCTATGATATTTCCTCTTCACAAAAGGATTCACTATATCCATAAAAAGGAAGTGAGCTCCATTGGGTGTTTAATAATATCAATAAAACATCAAGATATAAATAATTTGGATTCACCAGTATCAAATATATAAATCTCTTCTAATGATAAAACACAGATAGTACCTCTCAATGACTTAGGACCCACCTCTACCTCTATTAAAATCTCATCTACTACTCGAATATTATTCACTCAAGAAGCCTGTAGATGGATCCATGATGTCTTGTATGCATCTGACTGCACATTAATATCATTTTGAACTAACGATCCCTAACCATAAGAAGCCATACACATAACTGGGAAAAATAGTGTTAATGTCTCTAACATCCAAAACTGTTCCACATCTTTGTAGAAGGAGTTCAATAAAAATAGATGTTTCCTACCATTTATCACTTATAGGATTTTAGGGGATTATTACTATCTATAAATAAAGGTGACTATGAAAATTTACATAGAGAAAAAAATTATTTTCTCCCATGATGATCACGACACAACTTATTTTTATACAGAACACCACTAAAGAGGCCATTGTACGGATGAGAATGGGAATAATTACAAACTATTCCTTATATTCCCATATAATCCATCATATATTTGTCTAAAATATATGAAAAAGATTAATGATTCAGCATAAACACCTATGATATGATATCATGTCCCAAACCATGAAATTACTACTAAGCTATAATATTTTCATTCTTTACTAATTCTGTTCCAAAAAAGAACCATCTCAAAAAACCGATTACCTTAAACCAAACTCAAATTTTATCTTTTCTTCAAAGTTTTGAACTCTAAATACTTATCTATCAAAAATTTATTTAGATAAAATTATGTGATGAATATGGTTTTTAAAACCCAAATATTCTAAGACCACATTCTATTCACCTTTACCAGTCAATCCCGTCATCGCAAAACAGGACCATCAAGTCTAAATTCAATTCACCTCACTTTAATACTCTCAAGTTAATCATGGATGTAAAATATCTAATAACTTTGTTCAATGAAATTCTACACCTACTATGGTTCATTAGTACCGTTAAAGGATAATTTCTTATCATTAAATAACTATCATGGTCAATCCCATTCTCCAACAAAACTTTTATTACCTAAACAACTGCATTATAGAAATGTGGTACTTCTTGATTGAAAAAAGTATCCCACACAAAATCCATGATAAGATTCTGATCTATAGTTAGATTCCCATGAACAAAATCTATGGCACCCTCCTGAGGTACCCATAGAATATGTCAGGTTGGCATGCCTCTACACCCCAAAATAAAATAAATTTTAAAGAAACATAATTATCATAATTCCAAAAAACCGTATTAAATATATGAGATTAGTTTTAATAACTCAATATTATTAGCTTGTATTGACAATAAAAATTAATCAAGAGGGTGTTAGTTGTGATTCTTTGGAAACTTCAATAGATTTTATACACCACACACAATATGAAGGGATTATTTCCTTATCTATAAAATACCAGGGAGAAGAGGATATTAATAACTAAAATAACATGCAGATGTATAGTGGTTATGGAACATGGATCCTCTAGTATACTCTACCAATGATCGCTCCATGTTCTTGGTGATTTCACCTAGTATGTCCTTTTACAGGGTGATTTGACAACTGAGAACATATATTTGATTCCATTACAATAAGTATTTCACAAGGACTTATTGTTTTTTACTGGGAACCATATATCCATATCTCAATCCAA
Source organism: Viscum album (assembly GCA_963277665.1). Taxonomy (NCBI): domain Eukaryota; kingdom Viridiplantae; phylum Streptophyta; class Magnoliopsida; order Santalales; family Viscaceae; genus Viscum; species Viscum album. The sequence continues at coordinate 457,416,054 of OY728141.1, read as the reverse complement.
GTATTTGACACTCCAACATAAATAAGTCCAAGAAACTGATACTATAATTAATCAATAGAGATTTATTTTATTAAGAACATTGGTTTCACTCATAGATGAACTATAAACTAAAATATGTGGAGACATTCATTTAACATTAAATATATCATCAATTTCATATAGTGTTACATTAAAAAGTTATAGAGTAATAATGAATACACATGAATGAACATGTATGGATTCAATGTGTATCTCTTAAGAATGATTTATTGAACTTACAAAAGAATAAGTTACAATAAGATACACCAGTAGTTATAATAACAAACATGAGTTGATCAACTAGATAAAACATGTATATCTCCAATGTGTTGGTCTGAAGGCATTGGATCATTATAATTTAAAATCACACACCACATTCAATTTAAATTCATATTACCCTATATATTCATATAAGGATCATCATAGTATTTATACTAACGGTTGAATAGATCCAGGTGAAAATATCTCCTAAAATAAAAGATAATAAATCATAAATATTTGAATTTAAATCATTCATACTGAGTCAAAACATCCAATATAAATAATAATTATTTAATCTCTTTAGTATAAGCCTTTGAGTCGGTCATAGAATTTTTTTAATGTTATATTTACTTATCATTATACAGTTACTGAAAATGAGAATAATATCATTACTTTAAAACTCTGTATTTAATTATTCAAATATAGGGCACCATCATGAAATAAAAAACTTCAAAAGTATTGCTGATAATGTATTGTTTTTTAAAAAGTAGGGTTGATTTACCATACATTATTCCTCAAATGAAGGGATTCTCCCAAACGTAGGGTCATTGATGTATACTATTCTAATAATATAGACATATAATTCTAATATTCATTTTCAAAGAATACATTATGATTAAAAAGGTAGGGTATAAATGTTTTCTCACAACTGTGATCAAACAATTTGGGGAATCATTAATAAACATTTTCACATGAATCCATAACTTTTTGTATGTTTACAAAATAAAAATAAAAATGATAATGAATATTATTATCCAATAATTCACTTAAAAGTAAGTTAAATATTAATATAAATGAGGGTGTTTGAGAGCATAAAAATATAAACTAAATTATTGAAATTTTTAATCAATAAAATCTCAAAAATATGTAAATTTTTTATGGTCACTAAACCCATAAAATTAATATTTAAATTTAAAAAAATATAAAAATTAGTTTAATCACATATCACATTCCTTTTCTTTCTCCTAATTTATTCATAATTTTCTCATAATCATATCACATTTTCAGTCATGAACTAAGCAAGATACCATGGTACCCTAATACACAATCTTGCATTGAAATATCTCATATGGTGTTCCCAGTCATCACGAGTTGGAGACTACCACATGAAATCATAAAACATTAGAGTGGAAACAAATTTCCAAAAGCACAACATAATAAAAAGTTACTAGTGATTATGAATACAAGAAATATAGTATATGAAGAATTTTACTAGAGTTAAAATAGGTAAAACCCAACCAAATAACCATAAAACAGGATAACTAATCAAGTCCCAATTGAAACGACTGTCTATGTCCAAGGATCAACAAAAAGAGACACCCCCATTTGGATCCTTACCCTTTCTCAAACATAAAAGAGGATAATATACAAAAAATGAAATCACATGTATGGTGTGATCTAAAAGCCCAATATGGTATTAACAAGGATTACCTAATAAGTTACTAACATTATTCACCAAATAATGATTTCAATTTTAAATTAGACATTCACGGTAGTCCAAAACAATTTTTAAAACAACTCATGCTTTACATTTCAATTGATGTAAATACATTAAAAAACTGAAAAATGATGATATTATATAAAACAATATATATATATATATATTGATATGTAATTAGTAAAATAGTTAAAAAACAACAGAATATATCTCGAAACATTAAAAATAAGAAACATGGTCATATTCCAAGGGGTATAATTGTTTAATGTCATGGGAGCCTTAAACACATATATAATTAAAATAGTGATGTCCACACATGTCCCTTTGACCCTGGTAAAATAGGACCTACCAATATCATATTGAGGATAATATCTTAATATATTTTTATATAAGAGTTTTAAAGATTTAATTTGTTGCTAGGTATCTTCAATCCATGCTTGCTTTTCCGTAATAACTAACTAACTAGATATGCTTTCACATTCTCAAACAACAATCATTAATGGGCTATTTGTTTCAAAACTGTTTGAAATAATATTCAACCCATTTAACCATTAAATATTCTAATTTTATTTAAATACCAATATATTCTTTTTATCAAATCATTCATTTTCCACGATAAAACAACTATGTTTCTTTTAAAAATATTTTAATCCATTTACATAGATAAGAATTTAAAATCAATTTAACAATTCAATTTCAAATACAATTTCATTATTTAAATTCCAAAATTCTATTTTTACAATTTTCCAAAAAAATAAAAATCAAATCCAGATTCAATGGAATTAGGGGGTATCCATTTTCAAGAAAAATCAAATTTAAATCCACATTTCAATATAATTGGGTTTTCCATAAAAAATATTGAATTAAATTAAATTAAAATTAAACAATTTAGTTTAATTCAATAAATGTATTGTTAATTATATTGGCCTTAATAAACGGATCAACCTACATCCACATCACAGGATTAAGAATCACAAACCCATAAAAGGGGAACTCTCATGATAAATGTTAACATTGATGATCCAAGGATCTAAACTATATTTACAGATAAAAATAATAGGGATTTAATTCCCTAATAACATGGATATCTATTAAACCCTATGGAGGAGAGAAGGAGATAACGGGTGATAGAGAACCGAGAGAGGAAATTTATCGAGAAAGGACCAAATGAGGGTCACCTAGTTTCGATCTGCCTCAAAATGGGTTTGGAGGAAACAAAATTGGTCTATGAGATATATTATGGCCTAGAATAACATTCAAGATCCATTTAGGCTTGAGTATCGGTCAAAATAGGCATTTTGGAAGAATTTAATCAATTTCAGATTGGTCAAAAGATACATGCACAGTTTCCTTAGTAGGGCCTAATAGTTAGACAAAACATGAATAATAACCATGATCTACATGCTATAGGGTTCGATGGTTTTACATAGTTGGGAACATTGTTTGTTAAACCGTGTGACAACTATACAAAACCGCCATTGTATAGGTTATTATTATTTCTAAAAACTATGCTCCACTTGTGCGCAACACAAAAAATAGTATTTTTTCAAAATTTTAATCTAAAACACCCATAATTGAATATAATCCAATTAATGATCAAAATGGGGGTTTTATAAGTACTTTAGAAAACTATTAGTATGCTATAACCACCCCATTATAGAAAATTTATATCCCTAGAAATCCAATTCAGAATCTTCCATATCAAAAATATGAGGCCACATCTCCCTCATCAGTGACACCATCTCCCACGTCTCATGAATATTAGAATCAGTATTCTACATAACTCAAAATGAATGTATCATCCTAACATGTTGTAACTTGATTTATGTATAAACTATATTTGAGGTATGCTCAGTCCTTGAGAAATTAGGCTATACATAAACAAAACTCAAGGAGAAAAATGAGATAGATCCGAATGATTCATCCATATATGAGATACATGAAACATGTTATTTATCTATATAATCTATTATAGATGTTCTGAATGATAATCCACAATCCCCAATAAAAAAACCAAAAAAGGCCCTAGAAAATGAAAAGAAATTTTCCCTTCCATCCCTATTTTTTGATGACCCGAATAGGGTGAAATATTAATGAACACCTAGTCACCCACTTAAAATTACAATGATTTATGATGACGATCAACGTATTACTTAAACCATCATTTTTTCATAAACATTGACTAAAAAATCAATTGTATCATTTATATTGAATCTAGAACCGTGTTCATTTAATCTAATGATCATTCTCCAATCTCTAACCATCACAATATTTATTTATAAGGTCGTCTATATGAGGCCTCAAAAGGTTCCAATGTCATCATATGTAAGTAATTCCTATTATAAGAACACACAAACAATCCTAAATGGCCATTAAAAGTCACATGAATAACAATAATGTATGCATATATCATATTTTCCTAAATCTATATAGCACTTTCTATCGATCCATCTAAATACAAATAGTATTCCTCACTCTAATTGACCTGAGATCTCATTACCTCTATAAGGCCTCTCCCAAAATGAGAAGTGAATTGGGGATCCATATAAGATACTTTTTCAATCAAAAAATATTATTCAAATAGAGATTTTATAGCTCCTCAACTTTGGTTGTTTTAAGAATTTGTATAAAGAGAGGTAATTTAGGTACTTATCAATCACAACCAATATTTCATTATTCTATCACTAGGTATGCAGAAACCCAATGACAATTTTTAGTAAGAGTTCTTCCCACTTCCATGTCTGCATCGAAAGTGGATAAAGTAGACTTAAAGGTATATTATTCTCTGTATTTTCCATTTTTCATGTATAAAAATGAGAGACAATATCATAAATTTCCAATTTCATACATGTACCCTAGTATCATCTCCACATGTCATAGAACGAATTCATGGTTCCTGGGATCACAACCCACTGATAATTGTGGTATCCCCCATCATAGATTTCCTAGCTGATAATGGTACAAAACAAGACTATGATAACATAAAATTCCCTCTTTGGAGAATGAAAAGTATGAAATGATCTCCACAATATAAAGAGTGTATCTAATTATATGGATATCATCTCCAAGATTTTGTTTCTAAATGATCAAATAGAGAAGAGATAAGGTCATCTAAACACTATCCAAGGAATCTTCATCCTCTGATTCTTGGACTCCAATATGTAATTTTACTAAAAATCCCTCAAGTTCAACTCTTATGGTGATTCATTCATTTCCCAAAATGGATGTTTCTTACTCAAAGTATCTACTATGTCATTCACTTTCCCCACGATATAGGCAATGCCAATGTCAAAATATTTATAGTGCTCTACCTAATTCTTCTAGAATGTAATTAAATATTTTATAGATAAGATATAAATCATGATCTTGAGGTTAAAAAACATTGTATAGAGTTCTCTAAAAAGATAATTCCACCGTCTCTTATGCATGTTCATCAAATCTTCATGATCATGGTCATAGGTTTTCTATTTATTCTCAGGTGGCCTAAGCTGAAAATATATATATGAAATGACATGATAACCCTATATAGGAACACCATACAAAGTTTAATCATATGCTACATATTAAACCATATAGACTTGCCTCAGCTATGTAAGAGTCAAAACTATATAATTCATCCAAATACATTTGAACTCAAGAAAATAAGTCAAAAAAAAACTCATCGCATGCATTTTTTACTCAGTTCTTTGTTAAAATAGTCAATAGAGAGGCCAAATATGATAATTCCATAACGAACTAGATAAAATTCCTTGATAAACCCATGAATCATAGTATCATGTGATCATTTAACAGTTCTTCCCATGTCATAACAGCCTATAACTTTTTAGGATTAACTAAATTACCATGTTCTGACAGAAACAACACTTATCAGATCAAGAAATAAAAGTTCAAAATATTGGCATAATGTCATTGATTTATCAACAATTCTATAATTAGTCTCAAATAAAGTACATGATCCTTCTTATACATAGTGTAAACAAGGATATCATTGACATATATAAGAAAAAATGAATCATTAGACAAATGGAAGATTTTATTCATTAAATAAACAATGACTATAACATAATGGGTTAAACTAAATGGAATAAAATGTTACTCATAATGGCCATACCAAAATTGAATGGTGGTTTTTAAAATTTCATATTCTTTTTATCTCAAATGATTGTAACTAGATCAACAGTCATTCATAGAGAAACAATTCTCCCACTACATTAAATATTGCTTTTATCAGTGTTAGAAAAGTGCATTAACAATGACAAAAAAGAAATGTTAATCAAGGCGATGATAAAGGGGGGTACCTTTGATCAGTTCTTAGAAAAGTGTTTATTAAATTCCCTTTTATACGTGTTAAAAAACTACGGAAAAAAGACCCCTTTATTAGTGCTAAAAAACAAGCGATGATAAAAGTTAAAAAAATAAAAAATAAAATAAAAACAAGTATATAATTCAGGGGGAGCTTTTAATAGCGCCCCCAATTATCAATGACAGGCAGACTCTCCCATGTGCTTCCCTTTCCCGCACATCGGCCAACATGCCCGCGTGAATCTCATTGCTTCCACCTGAACTCAAACCTATGACCTCCCCCCTTGTGGGCCTGCACCATTACCACTAAGCCATTTCATTTTTTTCTCTGTTTAATGATATATCTATATATATAGTTACATTTATTCATATATTAATACAGATTCATATTAATCTAAATATATTGAGTTATATTATTACATATATATTTATTCATTTATTAATATATATATATATATATATATTTATTCGTATATTATTATATATTTATATTTATTTATATATATAGTTATATTAATTCATATATTAATATAGATTCATGTTAATATAAATTAATTTATTTATATTAATACGTATATATTTTTCATATATTAGTATATATATTTATTCTTATATTAATTTATATATATATATATATAGTTATTTATGATTTTTTCTATACATTTATTTGTATATTAATATATATTTATAAGATTATTTTTAAATACATTTATAAAATATGGTTTTTGTGTGTTTATAAATAAATAAATAAATACATACTTACATATATACAAAACACACACACAGAGAAAGACACACAGACACACAAACATATATATATATATATATATATATATATTAACAAATAAATACATAAATATGTTAATCTGAAAAGACATAGAATGTTAAAATGACCATAACTTCTAATCCATATGTCCGTTTCAACTCTAAAACTATTCAAATAGAAGAAATTGAAAAAAATATTAGATATGATATTTGGTACAGGCCTAGAGGACATTCGGATCAGATGTTATACCTGTTAGAATATTAAAACAACAGAGTATCCTAATTAAAAACTCAATTTTGAAGGAATTATGGTCCTTTTTTGTGCCTCAAAAAATGTAATAAAAGGTTCCTTGTTGTCACTAGATCATAGATATTGTTGCAATATTCTATTTGATATGTTGTAGAGCTCAAACAGAGACTCGGATCAAATGTTATGGCCATTTGGTGTTTGAGTTACATTTTCAATTTATTTTAGATCTTTTAATCATTTTTTTGATTTTTTGTGTTTTTAGATTGTTATTAAATGATTCTTAATTTATGATAATTAATAAATGATTAATTAATAATATTTTTTAAAATATTTTCAATCCATTTTCACTAAATATCTTATATATTAAATGTAATAGTTTATTTATATTTATCTAAAACATATTTAAAAAATATATATTATATTTATATCAATATAAATATACTTATATAACAATATATTATTTTTCATGATTTTTTAAATATAAATTTTATCAGCGCTAGGAAAAAGTGCTGATAAATCACCCCTTTATCAGCACTACTAAAAAAATCTCAGATAAAGGGGTCCCCTTTATCGGTGCTTTTTTAGCACTAATAAAGGGTGGAACTTCCATTGCCTGTTTTTTTATTAGTGTCCCCATTAATTGATCGAACATATCAAACATCTTTGGAAAAATATATTTGTCTTCACTGTGAATCTATTGTGTTTTTGTTAATCCAGACAATGGATAATGGAGAATCGACCCATTAACTTTTATACTAAAAAGAACAGGTTCCACCCAAGGTGAAACACTTAGGAATATATAACCTTTCTCTAATAGACCATCCAATTGAGTCTTCAACACTATCATTTCAAATTGATCCAGATAGTGAGAAGGAATATAAATTATTTTATTACTAAGCATTAAATCAATAGAAAAGTCTTCCTAAATTACCGGCGGTTGAATAGAGAAGTGAGAATTAAAACATCAAGATACGCAGTGGAAAATGGATGGAGAACACCACTTAATTATTCTATCCCCATGTAAAATGAAAATTCATATATTAATTTCTAAATATTATATAATAAAATAAAACTCTAAATGACATCAAGTCCCATTAACATTGAACGACACAGAAAACCCCATCCAAGGTAGTAAAGGAAACCTATCAAAGATAACAATTATTCTCAGTTTTACTATTAATGATCCAATCCATCTCGAATATGGAAAAAAAGATTTTCATATTTAGAACTAGAAAATCCCAATAATGATCAATAAATGATAATGATAAAACACAAGTGGGACTATAAAGACCCTTCTCTCTATTTTTTCTAAGTAGTTTAGTAATATCTATCCAATTAGATGAGATCTTTGTTTGATGATTTATCATATTGAAAATATTGGTTGAAATAAAAAATGAGATGTTCCACAATCGAATAAAGTCTTCAATAATGATGATGTTATACTGATGGTTCCAATTTAAGTTACTTCACCCATATCTTGTTCGTCTTGAGACTCTTCTACTATTATTATAAGTATCATTGAAGTTATTGGTGGATGAAACACATTTTTTGGTAAAGCATCTGATTTCACCAAAGTTTTAGTAGGAGCTGAATATCATATCTCACTATGAATAGAGAAATATATATATATAGAATAAATTTTTCAAGTGACATGGCAGTTTTTAGGAACCACATACCTTTGGAGACTTAGATAAAACCCTCTTTGAGTTCCCTAGATTTCTGCACTGTTATAAAATCAAAAGGCCCTGTCCGGAACAATAAGATCTCCTGATAAACCTGATATTGTGAACCACTACATGATTCATCACTCTTCGTCTTCACATTAATGGAATTCATGGAACCTATATTATAAGAAAAGTTAATCATATTCCCCATGACTTACCATCAAGATCCATTATAACCATAAAATATCAATATAATACATCAACCATAAAATGGAATCTTCTGTAAGAATACTTGAAAACCAATATCAGATCGAAGTACAATCTCGAGCCTTCAGGTATTCAACTTATCATTTGATATAATCTTAGGTGAATACTATAGAAGACTAGAAATTTTTTTTACTTTTTCTCTCATAGTCTTGTAAGGCAATGTGTGTTTGAAAAAATCAATATTATTATCCAAAACCATCAAATCTTGAAAGAACTGGTTGTTGAAAAATTCCATGATTTCATTCCACCATAATACTCTGTGCTTTATTATTGTTATTATTGTTTCCAACCATCTCTTGTAAGGACTTTCTAGTACAAACATGGAATATTTGACATTAATTTCATCACGAAATCTCCATGAATTAAAATAAAAGATCAATAACTCTAAACCATTCCAAGGCTTATTGACGATCATTGGTGACTTTGAACAATTGAGGATTTTGGAGATGGAACTTCTGAGCACAATTATGGAACAAATCCATCTGGGGTCTATAGTTGGGGCTTTAATGAGGATTGGTGTAGGTACATGTCCCAGATCATGGACTATATACACAATTACCTGAAATAGACTACAATCTATGAAATTATATTCTTGTAGTGCTTCATCAATGCCATCCTCCATGATCCTAATATCTTATATTCTCATAGGCATAATTCTACACCACATAAGAGGAAAACATTAATGGAATTGAGTTGAAACTCTTTTAGAACCACAAGGGAAACATCATTCCAACATATAGATATAACACAATTTGATTTCATCTTATCCAAGTCTAAAAGTAGGGACAATATTATAACTAATTCTCAAATCTGTCTTCACCAACAACCCCTATTTACTTAGCATTCATTTTGGTGAGAGTTGGAGAGGTACACTATCAAAACTACCTCATAAGTCTTAAAATATAACATAACTATTTACTAACATCAATTCAAGATATATAAAATGTACTGTTGATACCACTTTGTCACGAACCATTTTGGATACTCGGGTACCCTAATACCCAATCCAACACTGACATATCTCAAATTGTGTTCCAAATCCCCATGGGTTGGTGACTAGCATTTTGAATTATACAATATGACAGTATGAATAAATTTTCCATAAATATAATAGAAGCAAGATATATATTCTAGTATGTATACAAGAAGAACTCAAGAGGGATAATTGAATAAATATTTTACAAACACAATAGAATCAATAGATACAGTTTAGTATGAATACAAGATGAACTCAACAAGGAGAACTATATATAAATTAAAATATATTAAAAAACAAAATATACCACAAAATAGGATAACCACCCCACTCCGAGTAGTCAAAACTCTCCAAACCCAAGGATCAACAATAAGAAAACCCTTGAAGTGTTGATTTACTTTTCCCAAGCCTAGAAGAAGATAAACTAAAAACACCCAAAGTCACAAGTAGGATGTGATCTAATACACCAAAAGTGTGTCACCAAGGATTCCAAAAAACGATACCAACATTTATTAACCAAAGTGTACTTTAATTTCAAATTAGAAAGAAAATGGTAGTTATAAATAATATTTAAAAAATCATGATTTACATTTTAATTGATGGAAATAATTTAAACAAATGGGTATATAATATTTTTATATAAAATTGTTTACATAAATTCATAACACATGAGTAAAATTGTATAAAGACAATGGAATATATATAAATATATTTACAATGAGTAACGTGGTCATATTCTAAGAGGTATGATATTTCCATGTTTTGGGATCCTCACACACTTATATAATGAAAATGAAAATATGTACACACATTTTGTTGACACTGGTCAAAGTGTACTAACCATCATCCTACTAAAGATAACATAATATTATATATTTTTTTAGATTTTTAATGAATAAAATCATTTATAGAGAATTCCCATTATATAGTGTATTCCCTAATAGGTCACTAACTACCTAGGATTTCATTTTCTCAACAAAAAATCAGTAATGTAGAATTCATTTCAAAACTATTAAAAATAAAACTCATTCTATTTCCCATTTCAATATACCAATTTGCATTTAAAATACAATATAAGGGTTTTAAATCTAGTCATTACTTTTTCAAGATAAAATCACTAGGTTTATATCAAATCCATTTTAACTAAATTATCTAAAATATGAATTCCAGTTGAATTTCAAAATTTAATTTCATATTTTAAATTCCATAATTTAAATTAAAAAATTATATTTCCAAAATCTTGCTTGAAATAAAAATCACACCCCAATTCAATGGAATTATGTATTTTTTCCCATTTTCATTCCAAATCCATTTGAAATAACCAATTTAATATAATTTTATTTTAATAATCCAATAGAATGAAATTGCATTTATATCAAAACAAATTAACTTAAATAAATAATTTTAGGGTTAATCAAATTATCAATCGTAAATGGAAGAACCTACCTCAGCATGACAAGAATAGAAATCATAAATCAATTAATGAGAAAGATTAATAAAAAATTAAACAATGAAGATGTTATAATCCAACCTATATTCAATATAGAAAACAACGAGGATTAAATCATCCAACATCATGGAGATCTATTTAAGCCAATGGAGTAGAGGGAGGGAGATAGAAGAAGATAGAGAATATGGAGTATAAACATACTAGGAAATGACAAAATAAAGTTTTCTAGATCTTATATTCCATGGAATGGGTTCTGAGGACCCATAATTGGTTGATGACAACAAAAATGGCCTAATTTGACGTTCTAGGATGAATTAGGCCTGGCTGGGGGATCAAAATAGGGGTTTGAGAAATTTTTAATAATGTTTCAGATTAAATAAAAGTTAATTACATGGTTTATTTGGTAGGGCTGCATGATTAGAATATTTTGTGTACCCTAACCATCTTCCCCGTACTATATGGTTGCAAAGTTTTTCCTCGGTAGTTTCACGATTAGCCAAACCATGATCCATCTATGAAAACCATAACTATTTGGATTTTCACAATTTCTATATTCATGGAACATGGATCATGAAACCCATGTGCCGACCATGAACAACCCAGGATCGTTCAAAATTTTTAAAACATCATGAAAAACACTCATAAATGAAACCCATCCAAATAATGATCAAAATAGGTCTTTATGTGTACCTTAAAATACTTACCAGGTGGTAAAAAAAATTTGACATCAAATTCAAATGTTTTTAAGAAGAATTTATTTATTTTTTATAAGTTTTTTTAGAAGCAGTAATAAAATGTTTAAAATTTGAAATCAATTTTTTTTTACATTATTTTTTAAAAATATTAATTATTATTTTATCAAATATATGTATATTTATATATATTTTAAAACAAACTCAATATAATCCATCCTTCCTTAAAAAGATATATAATAAGTGACATGAATGAATATAAAATATTATTCAATGAATAATAAGGGTTTTCAATGAATGTATTAAACCATTTAATTCATCCCATCATATAAAATTTAATCCCATGATAAATATTTAATATAACTCCAAATATTACATAAAATAAACAATAAATATATTCAAGTAATTAAATAAAATATGTTCAAGGAATTCCAAAATAACTTTTTTATGTCATAAATGACCAAAAAATTTTAATATGTTAATAAAATAATTTACCACATATAGTGAATTTAAATAGTAAAATATTAGAAACATGTGAGTCAAAAATTAATAACAAATATTAATAGTATAAATCAAAAATAAAATTTTAAACCATGTAATTTCACCCATTTTACTAATCACAATATTTAAATATATATATATATATATATATAATTGATACGTAAGAAACATGTGATAAGAGAAAAATATGATGTGACAGTAAAGACTAGATATATTATATGAACCTTCCAAACTTCACAGGTTTTTGTTTAAGTCACAAATCTTTTGAAAACATTTATATTCTTCTTTGAACATCTATAAATCATTGATATAGTGGAGAAGATTAAAAATAGTTAACTAAAAAATAATTTAGTTTATCAACAAATATATTAGTTTTAAATTAAATTTGATTAATTCCATATGACCTAACATTTAACCATTAAATGCTTTAATTTATTATTTTGAAATAATAATTTATTTTATATTCTGATACTCCATGTAATGTGTATAAAATAAGTGTTTTAAAAACTGATTTTTTTCTCTTTACATGTCTTTTTAGATGAAATCATGTAATCATGAAAGTTACATATTTATAATGTAGTGAACATAAAATTGATAAAATTTTAATAAATAAGAGTTCTAATATTTTGAGATAAGGAATCATTCAGTTACTCAAAACCTAGAAAATGAAATTTATTTTTAGAATGTTTTTCAAATAAATCCTCAATAGTGGAGGCTGAAAATTCTATAAAAACATAATATAAAGGATTAACTTTCTTTTTCTTCTAAAACACAATTTTCACAGAACCTTATGTTCTTGATGGCTTCATTTTTATCATAGTGAATTCTATTTTTTTTTAAAAAAAATATATGTCAAAATACAAGTATAAACAATTTAAGAGGTTTGAAGTAGATGATTCTAAGGTTCTATAGAGTTGTCAAATAAATTTTTTTGATAATTGCTTTATAATGCATTAAATTATCGATTTGAAAATAAAAATTAAAATAATATATATGTTTAAATTCTTAAAAATTCTTATTATGAAATAAAAATATTTTGGAATAAATGTTACATAAAAATTTATTATTTATAAGAAAATAATTTTTAATACAATAATAAGATTAATGGATTAGAAAAATAAGTTTATTTTTCATAAAACTATTTTTATAATTAAATGATTTATATATTTTATAAACTAGTTTTTTTAGATTATCACATTGTAAAAAAATTTACTAAAATTTGAATATTTTATCATATTAGTTTTATTCATTTATATCGAATTATATTGACTGTGTTTTAATAGCTTGATCCAAAGAGTGAAGATGGATTTAACAAATAATCATAAAAGTTCCCCAACCCAACATATAAAATAGGTAATTGAATAAAAACATATATTAAAATATGTTAATGAAATAAATTTTAGAAAATAAGTTCCCGTTCAAATGATTTTTGATAAATAACTACTTAAAATTTTAGCACTAATTTGAAAAAATAAAAATTCCTACACAATGTTATGATGACTACATAATTATTTAATGATATTTTTCAATGGTTTATTCTTGAAAAAAATAAAATAAAATTTCCTTTTGGTACCCATATTATTATGACTCAATAAGTGTTAGAAATTTTAGATTATGTATCAAATTAAATGTATTTTTTATAGATATTATTGTATTTATTTTTGATAATTAATTTTAATAAGAATTTTTATAAAAAATATAAAAATGAGGTTTTATGAAGGAATAATCACTTTTATAATGTTCATTAATAACACAATACAAAAAATTAATTGTTGACATTATTTTTCTATTCAAACCATGAATAAATTGATTCCTATATAATTTTTTGCTTCTGCTAATACTACCTATTATAAAATTTTTATTATGAATTTAATTTTTATGAAGAATTTTATTTAAATAATTTTCAGATATATTAACTATAATAGAATATTATTTTAAAATATCAACATCATTCAAAGAATAATTTTTTTCATGTAGATCACAATATATATTTGACAAATTATATTTTAGATCTGTAATTTTTTTACATAAATTATTTATCATATAAAATATTATCATAAGACCTTATAAAATTTTATGATCTTTTTTTTAAAGATTGAAATTTATCTTAAAGAATAAAATAATATTATTTGGTTCATCATGTGTAAATTTTTTAGAAGTATTATATTGAGAGTAATATGCATCTACCTCATATTTTTGAGTAATAATATAAAAATTAGATTTGTATGTTCATCTTGAGAGCTAAATATATATTCATAATTTGAACAAAATAATAACTTCATGTAGCCTACATAATTTTACCATTTTTCATTTATATTTAGTATTAATTTTAGATTTAAAAAATGGATAGTAAAACATTGTGTGACCTTTCTCTTTGTATTTATATCATTTTTTATCTTTATTTTGTTGGTAAATTTTTTAAACCTTCAAACAAGAATCAATTATAATTTATTTGAATCTATATGACTTGAATCATTTGATTGATCCATAATATTTTGGAGAGATACATATACATATATGATATGGTTTTCATGTATCTTAAGCACATACATCATCAAGGATAAAATCTAATAATACATTATTAATTATATAACTAGTGTGGATTTTCCTATAATAGTCCGTAGTCCAATCATCTTAGAACATAATACTCTTAGTATTTTTAATTCTTAATCTGATTTCATAATAGGATATCACAATTTAGAAACATTGTTGATATCTTTTACCAATCTCCCATTCATTTGAGTGATATTTCCTTTTTTATTCTTTCTAAAAGTACAAATCATTAATTTTTTTTGTAATATAAGTTGGTTTATTTATATTATCAGTTCCTTTATAGGGAACAGAAATAGTCTTCTACATTTCATATAATGTAGAACATTGAGAAACTCAATTAAGATCAAATATACCTAAACAACATATTATCCCATTAATTAAATTTGAATATATATCATATTATTTTTATTGATCATCATTAAATTTTTCCATATTATACATAAGAAATTTTATAAGGTTTTAATATACATTATATAAACTCAAATTCTATGATATTTCAATAAAATACAAATGCAATTAATCTAGAATCCACAAATTTTTTCCTTAATGTAAAAAACATGGATCATCACTATAACTTCATTAAGAACATCCATTATTTGAGTTTTCTTCATTATAATCTGAAACTCATTCTTATTAAAGTCAAATGATATAATTGATATTTTTGAAGCATTCATTCATTTGTTTCATTTAATATTATTAAAAAAATCATGGGATTGCAAAAATGATTTTTGAAATCGATCACAACCATTGATATTAAATTTTAGTATTAGGTAAAAATAGAATATTTTTAAGGGATTTAAAAAAAGATATATATATATATATTAATATTTATCATTCTTTGACACCACTTGTTAGGTCAGATTATTTATGATAAATACATAATTTATTGTGAGTTTGAATTATGTTCCATTTAAAACAATAACATATTTAAAAAATCCCTCATGATATGGACTAATTCATTCCTTATCTCTTAATGGAGAGTGAGTAGTGGATATTAATAAAGAAAAGAACATAACGATGTATACTTGTTGAGGTCATAATGTCACCATAGTCCACTCCACCATCACTCTATTAACGAGTTTATTGATATTCACATGTAAGGACTTTTATTGGTGAATTACAAAATATGGTACAGGAAGTTATACCATTGCTGTAATGGTTTTACAATAACATTTATTTCATTTATAGGGAACCGTAAACCCATATCTTAATATGAGAAGCTGACACTCCACTATGACTGAGTCTGAGTAAACAATAATCCAATAAATAAATATTGATTTATTTAATTTATAATATATTTTTTACACAAAATTGTAGTAGCAATAGAAATATTTCTTCTTATAAAATAAAAAACATGAAATAGATATTCAATGTCAAAAATTATTCTTCTAAAAAGAAATATTGAAAACACCTAATATATAAATAAACATGAGTGTTATTAAACTGTAACTATAATAAATGCATTTAGGGACTTATTGATGATGATATAATAATAAGATACATAAATAGTGACAACAACATTAGTGATTTGATCATCTCAATCAAAACATGTATTTCTCCAAATTTTATCATAGAAGACAATGACACATTTTTATTTAAAATTAGAAAAATGTTTTGTTTTTTAATTTGTATATATCTTTATATTAAAAAGATGAAAATATAAGTACTTATAATATTTCTTTAAAAGATCTAGATCAAACTATCGATATAAATACCTTATAATATTTTAATTTAAAACAATCAAAGAGAGTATCAACAACCCGTAGAAATAAGAATGAATTATTTATTTGAGTATGTGCTAGTAAATCACTCAAAAGTAGTTTTAAAGAGATATTTACATCTATTGATTCCATTATAGAAAATGAGGATAAATTTTTTAATTAAACTTATTCATTGAAAAAGAAAATATATAGTTCTTTCACTTAATGATAAAATCCAAATATATGGATTATAATTTATTTTATTTTAAAAAAATTATGCTTGATAAACTATATTTGTTTCAACAAATTTTAGGGTTTCTACCAAACATAGGTTTGTTGATCCATACATTTCCAAAAGTGTAGATGTGTTATTGAAAATATATGGTTCCCAACTATATGATACGCTTCAAAGCATAGGGTATGTCTTTTTTTAGATTACATTCAAACACATCCATCATAATTCAATAAAATGTTTTCCCTTGGATCAGTGAAATATTGTATGTTTCTAGAACATTAAAATACATTTTAAAAGATATAAATATCATAAAATTAAAATAAAATAAACCTTGTTAGTAACATAAATGTAGATTTTTGTGAGAATAAAAATCAAAAATAAATTCTAAGAATTGTTTAATAATAACATGCTGAAAAAACCAGGAGATACACATCCCAACTTCACATTGTAACATGATTCCTTTCAGTTCATGAGATGGACATGCACTAACCATAACATACCTCTCAAGTTACGAAAATCCTATCTCTATCCTACCAAAAATCATAGGACAAGGAATCTAGATAAAAAAACACTCTCTAATACCAAACTATCACAAGACGACACAGTTACCCTCTAAAAATGGTACCTAAATTGATATATGTCATACATGAAGGGTGATCCTAATCCCCAAAGGCTGAAGACAAGAAACCATAAATCAAAAAAATATTAGGGAGAATGATATCACCAATCCTAAAAGAAAAAAAGAAATATTTTTATACCTAAATAAGTGAAATATTGAAATGGATACACATGTTACAAAACATAACAAATATAAAAAATGATATAATTGAAAAATAGTTAGAACATCCAAAAGTATAAGTCTAACTGAAATAGAAAACTAAAATAGTAATCTGACTAATCCATGTGATAGTGTTAGAAAACTCCCACTATGTCACCATTATCTACCAAAAACTTTTGACCAAAACCACGCCTCCTCATAATGAAACCTTTCCATTCACAACATGGAAAGATACAAAAATGTCTATGAACCAATAATTGGGTGTGTAGGGTGTAATATAACAGGCTCAGTAGGATCCTAACTAGGTTTTCCATAAAAATTCACTATACAAAAATTTGAACAATGATATAATTTATTTAGAAAAATGAATGATATATTATTGAACAAATTTTATATCAAAATCTTTTAAAAACATTATGTTTCCCACATTTCCAAATTCCTTAATAATATGGGTGATATAGTTTAAAATCCTTTCATATATAAAATATGTTAAATACAACAAATCATGTGTCACATATGATATCAAATATAGTATTTTTAAAGATGAAATAATACAAGCTAAAAACAACCAATGTACAGGTAACATCTCACCAAATATCACTACAGGTTAGGATAACTATGAAAATCATAACTAATTAGAGAAAATCATGTGGTTCATGCCTCTTGAAATTTTCATCGAACGTATAGAGTTGAAGAACACTCCAGAATGTGAACACCACAAAAGTAATAACAAGTCTATATAACAATGATACTAGGGATTAGAAGAACATCCCATGAGTGAACTCCCTACAGTGGATGTGTCCTATTAATACACCATCCACCTAAGTACCAAAGGATTCCCATTTTATCTATCTTCCAAACTATTTAATCAAAAAATTCCTTGAAAATTATTTTATATAACTATTTCAGAATTATTTAAAAACACATTTTTCTTTAAGAAACATTTTAGAATAAACAGTTTATCAAAAAAACATTCCACACACACAAATAGATTAATAAATCATTCTATTTAATTTTATATAATAATTTTACAAAACAATACCAGTTTGATTAATCCTACATAGGCTAGAGACACAACCACACACCTAAATCTCAGGTCACACATGGCCACAATGGGATCCTCAAACTAGGAATAACATAAAGAGGATCAAAATTCCTTCGAAGCAATCCACAAATATAAAAACTAAAATAAAAAGGTTCCTAAAAGGGGATATATCAAATAATACATCAACTAAAACACACCCATTGCACCCCAAACCTTATAGGATCGACCCCATAGAGAAGATCACCAAATAGATCTAGAATAAATCAAGTAAATTATCATAACATATCAGCTCACCCATGAATTATACACCACATTTATAAAATATTAAATTATATGTGAGATGTAAAAGTATTTATCACTAACAGAAATATATAGTAACATAAATAGTGAATAATCTTATAAATTAATTTTCTTGAAGGATTATAGGTCTCTATAATATGTTGGGAGAGCTCACAGGTTGATAGAGAATTTTTTTCATCCAAATAAAATAAAACATAGTCATTTGGTTAAACAAAAAAAACCTTAGGATTAAACAATGTGTAATCACATTTCATGTTTTGTTATTTAAGAAACCTAAAAACTCCAAAAAAACAAGTCTTATAATGTTTTAAATCATTATTTTTAATGTTACATAACCTGTACAATTTTCACGTTTTGTAAAACCTTTATTTCCTTTTACAATATCATGAAATTTTCTCAACACCCAATACACGACATAAATATTTTATATAGAGTGTAATCCACATTAAACTTGTGAAATTAATACATTGGCTATAATTTCCCCATAGACATCTTAAACTCCCAATTCATTTAAAAAACCTAAACCACCACCATCACTCATCGAATTCATGGAGAAAAATTTAATTAATTTATTACATTTATACACATTCACCCATTAATTAAAACAAAAATAAGTCACTAAAATTTACATCATTTTACACAAAAAATACCTCAATCCATTATAATCTAGAAACATACATAAATAAATAAGAAAATTAATATTGAGAAGATAAATAAATATATGTGGTTAATCATATATTTCGGGGAATGAAATTGGTTTAATTTTATCATTGAATTATTTTAATGATTATATGAAATCCATAATATTAGATTGAATCATAATTTTATATCCCTAATAAAGTATAAAAATTCATAAAAGAAGTTTTTATTGGTTAATAATTCCCCAATATATAAAAATCATACAATTCTTTGGAAATAAAAGGATAAATACGAATTTTGTTTGATAACATTTTTGTTATCAAATCCCTGTATTTAGATAAAAAGATTTTTTTTGAAAATAATCATGAATATATTTAAATTAATTTTCAAATAATATATATATATATATATGTATATTAGGTCCATGCGCCATAAAATACATTCAAACAGACACACACTACACACGCTGGTCGAAAAGGTAGGCTATAGCCCCCCATGGGATAGCCCCCCATCTAGTCATTTTAAATTGATCATGATTCCATAATTTATAAAAAATTAATAATTTTATAAACTTCATATGTAATAATTATATACACCATGATAACTACTCATATAATTTAGTGATGAAAATGAATTGCATAACTTCATGGAGATGATAATCCGTACATACACATAAGTGTTGTTTCTTATTTTTGATCGATGAAAGGAAAGAAATGTAAATAGTGAGTTAAATTTAATAAATCATTATTATATCATAAATATAATATATATTAATTATATCTATACACATTACTGACTTTTTTAATGAAAAATAAAAAAATTCACATTTCTTCATGGAGGTGGTAGTCCACACATATTCACATTAAATGTAATCATTTTTGAACAAATGAGAAGGTAAGAACATCGATATGAAATTATAATTTCATAAGAATAAATATATCCTTATTATCATTTATTAATATTAAATACATTTTAATAACCAACTATGAAATATGTTAATTGAAAATGAAGAATATTTCTATATAGAGGTAGTAGTCTACACAAATGCATGTGTGATACTTTTATATCCCATTTAATGGAAATGAGTTAGAACATGGTTTTCCAGAAATACTAAAAATATATAAATATAATTATTATACATGATTTCTCTTGATATTATGGGTACAAACAATTTATAATATTATGATGAATAAATACACTTTTAAAGAGTCAGGTAAGATGATTGATTCTTTGAGATATACCTCCATTTTATTACACCTTAATCATTCCTAGGATGACCTTAGGTTAAAAAAACAATGTATTATAATATGGAAATCATTCATGGAATGTATTTTAACACCCTTTGATTTTATGAGATAAATTATTTTTAATTTTTTTGATGTAGTGTGTCGTACTCTACACCAAGATAAGATTGTGCAATACAAAACACAAATTAGCTTGCAGAATAGACAACACTATATATGGAATGTGTTACACAAAATTTCAAGTTATTTCAAGAGAATTCATTTCATGAAACAATGAGTATAGGTTTTTTTCAATTTATAGAAGAATTATGTTTAGATTATTTTATCTATAACACAAAAGGAAGCTTTCACTAAACACAACACTTACTTGTCTTTTATTACACGAAAGAGTGACCTTCCTCGATAGCTTTTATTGTACGCAATACTATGTTTCTCTAAACAAAAATATATTATCAAAATTTTATTTATTAATGGGATATAAAGTATACATTATAAATAGTATTAACCACATTTGTAATTTGACATTACATTATCATTCATATTATGTATTTTTATAAACAAGATATAAAAACAAATTCTATTTTTTGGATAAAAGAATTATTTTTCAAAAAACATATTTTTGACTCCTTTTGATGGTGTAAAAATTTTAAATGTAGTTTTTAACACTTTTATAAATTATATTTGACAAAATAAACTTCTTATTTGGAATTGGGTCATAAAATTTTAATTTTTTTGAATTTTTGGTATCTTTTTTGATAAAAAACATATTTTAATGAATAGCAAAAATACAGCATTTTAATTCAAAAATGCATTTTCATCTATGTTATTTATATAGTTATATTATCTTCTTAATTAGTTATAAAGTGTAATTGGATTAATTTCATATAAATAAATCTAATTTTGGTTATTGGAATTAATTTCAAATTTAAATTGGACATAAACACATGCCAATATTTTGTATATTTTTACTTCTTAAAAACCCAATTTATAGTTATGAAAACAAAAATTAATTTTAAATTAATTAATGAAACTTCTATGTTATTAATTTTGAATAATGTCTTCCATATATGGAATCATTGGGTCTAAATTATCTTAGTTTATTACTTTTAATATTTTGGGTTATTTTGAATAGTTACTGCAGTAATTTTTATTTACCAATGTTAAAAATTAAATCAGGGTAATTAGGGTAACATAAAATTTGATAAAGATATTAAAATCATCCTTACATATACCAAAATTCTATTAGATAAATTAAAGTCGACCAATATCACCAAAGGGTCATAATTTATCCATTTAATTGACATTTTTCAATGAAAGTGACATAATTATAATTAAAAAAAAGAAAGTTACAACATGTCACTCTCATATATCTTATAAGTATAATAATTTTAATGTAGTGATAAACATGATAATGATTCGAAAAAAATAGTTTCCAGAAATCTAATGAAATTATATACATCATCTAAATTTATTTTTAATTTTTATAAAATAAATAATTACCATTAATTATGAAAAAATAATGATGTATAAATTATTTTATTAATAAAAGAATGAATTAAATGGTTAAAAAATATAATATGAACAAATTAATGTGCTCCACAAATGTTCTAGGTGACTATGAAATTTTATGAGTTTATTAAAAATTTATGTTCCGATTTATCTTCTATGTTAATTTTATTTAAAATCACATAAATTAATACTACCAAAATCCACACTATTTATATTTTCTAAAAATAACATGTTATGAAATTATTTAAAAATAATAAAAATTTATTTTCAATTTTAAATGTAAAAATTATTGGTTCAAAAATTTCATAAAGTATCCAATTATAGACAATTGACAACACACATGAATATATTTATAACCAGTTAATATTTAGAATATTATTACCACAATTAAAATTATATATGTTAAATAAAGATAAATCAAAATTAGAAGTTTTAAAATAAAATAAAAAAATGTATAAAATGTATTGGTTGAGAAGATTTAGACCCATACTCATCTAATCATTGAAATTATTCTATTTAGAGTCATTTTAATATCAAAATTTATATATATTAATTTAATAGTTTTTGTATTTCAAAACATTCCCCTCCCCTCTCTTATAAAAAGGCACCTCTCCTTCTCTTTTAATCAAACCACTAAAAACTATTTTTCTCAGCTAACCCCTACACATTTACTCTCCCAAATTCTATCACATAATCCTATAGTGTACAAATTTTAAAAAAAAACCATCTAAATGAGATCTTTTGTGAAAATTATAAAGAGATACTCAAAAAATAGGTTATTGTTTTGTCACCTCTTTTAATATTAATTTTTTCTTCTTCATCCTATTCTTATGTTATTTCCATGATAAAGTAAAAATTTCAGTATCTTATACACTCTGAGATGATATTATAAGTATAGTATAAACATACACTTCTTTTTATCCATCCTACAAATAACAATATCACCATACATGTGTACGCACAGCTTAACGTCTCTACACCATGGTGTAATTTTTTATTCAATAAATCATAATTTTTATGCTAGTAATGATGATGATAATGGATGTAAATAATTTACATAACATTAAATTATTTCTATATAATTAATATACCATTCAATTACACACCATTCACTCATTAAGTGAATGATATCATCGCTCGTGTGTACGTACAACCTACAGTCTCCACGATGTGATGAGATTCATTCTCCATGTTAACAATTAAAAAATAAGTATTATGTATTTATAATAAAATATATAGAAATATATAAAATAAAAATTATACTTTATTTATGAATATATATATATATTTCAATTACGTGCTTCCATTCAATTCAACAGGGAATCCAAAACAACATTCATGCGTACGTACAACCTAACGTCTCCAAGAATAGTGTATTCCATTTCATTTATCTATCTATTATATATATTTATATACTTAATATATTTGATATATAAACCATGTTTTACTTTATGTAAGTATGTAAATCATGATATATGTAATAAGATCAAGAATAACAAGTCAAAACATGTATGATGAATAAAACAGTGATTACACAAAACATTTCTCTATCATGGAATTAATTAATGAACGAGTAATATAAATTCATATATGAATCATATATGATATCATAAATATTATTATGGGTTTTTTAAAAGTTAAAAATAATTTTAAACCCACTATATAGAAGTTTTGGACACATATGGGAGAAATCAGACCCTATGTAAGGGATAATTTTATAAACTCATTTTTATCCGAGATTGTTTATAAGCAAATATTTACTTGGGATATATTTATCACAATGTTCATGTTTTCTAAAAATGTTATCATAAAATTTTTACTATTGTTATATGTCTTTTTAATGTCATTTTTACCCATTTTTAACTTTTAATGCATGGTATAGAACGAATCAATTTTTTTACCATATGAGGTACTTTTTAAATTTTTCAGAAAAAGTACGAGGAGAATATTTTCTTTTAACTTATAATACAGGAATAGATTTTTATGATTTAATGTTTACTTCGTTCCATGATAATTCCTATAAATGATTTCGTGTTTATATTAAAATAAACATTCATCTTTTATAATTGAGTGGATTTTGAGAAAAGAAAATGTTTTTAAATCAGAAAGGATATTTTCCACAAGAATTAAGTAAGTGTGTTTTATCAAAATTATTCTCCATCTAAGATAACCTATGTTTTTTTATATACTTATTGTTACATTGATTTTATTGTTATTATAAAGGAATGTTTTTTATAAAATACATTTATTTTATATGGATTATTAAGGAATGATGTTTAAGAAACAAAATTTATTTCTTTAGTTATTTTATGATGAATGATTTATGTTTTCAGGGAACATATAAGAATGATTTCAATATGATATAGGTGAGACCTATATATCCCTTTAATGAATTGGGTAATGTTTTATATATCATGAGATAAGCATGAATGTAATGGAAATTAAATCTAGTTTAGTAATACAGGTATGGAAAGACAAGTAAATCTTGTTCAATAATACATGGCTGGAATGACAAGTAAACCTAGTTCAGTAATGAACATTTTACACTATGATGGTCTTGGAAGTAATTCATTTCCTACTATGTAATTCATATAATGTGGTTATTTGTTTTCCACAATTCCTTGTTTTATCCCAATGCTATGTTTTCATTATTAATGTTATTTTGTGATTTGTGCCTTTTTTACTGCCAATATTTATTTCATAACTCAAGATTTTGATATTTAAGGATTATGTTAATGTTTTGACATTCTTATTCTTATGGTTTGTTTTATGTTCTCCATGTTTACCCTTACTGATCATTTGATCTCACCCTTTCTTATTTTTTCTTTTCCCCAGGATACAAAGAAATTTTTTAGAATATAATAAATGGTAATATCTTTATGTGAGATGTTGAAGATCTTTCAACAATTTAGATTATTATGTTCTATGTTTCCAAATACTGTAAATTAAAACAGTCTTTGAGTGTATATTTTTGTAATTGATTTTGTATTCTGTAAAAGAAATATAATTTCCATGTACATCATTTTGGGTCTTTATAGTCGGTATTAGATCACTGGTTTAGTCAACCAGTGGAAACTAGGATGTTAAAACATTTTTGAGATCCGTTGAGATATTTATAAGGATATGTCTCAGTATTTTCTAATGATAACGAAGGTATAGGTTATAAATCCTAGTAATTTTGTGATGATCATGACTATCCTTGGGTTAAACTAGAGATATCATAGATTGAAATATTATAAATGATTTACCTAACTTATGTTTTTCTAATCTTGGATATATATTTATCAAAAATTTATTTAAGATCTTATTCAATGTCCATAATTATATAGAACATAGTTAACCAATTAATGTTTTAGATGTGGATATTATGGATATTATGATAATGGATTTCCTAATTTCAGATACATGATGAGAATTATGATGATGGTACAATTATTTTTCATACTACTGAGTATAAAGAAATTATAAACAACATGAAAATTGTATTTGATGTTGTTATAGTATTGTTTACATTGAATCTATGAAGCTTGAGTTTGAGAAACCTTAATACATGATTCATATTTTAGGAAACATGATCATGATAGATATTGAGTAATGGTTAAAGAATAAAGCTGGATTATTAAGGTGTATATCTTTCAGAATTCAATGATTATGTTATATGAATCATGAAATATATAAGTGTATTGAGTATGTGTTTTTAATTAATGATAGGAATGGATATGTTTAATATGTGTAAGGAGACAAGAAATGATTTATGGGTAAGGTGATATACTTAGAGAAAACATGATTAAGGAGAAGATAACCCTTAATATATCCCTTTTGTTTAGATAATGATAAATGGCTAGAGGTATGTTGAATTTTAATAAGTAAATTGAAAAAATATAGTGTCTTAAAATATAATTATGGAGTTATTTACAAGAGGGTTATTCTATCTTGGATGAACTATAAAACATTTTCAGTCTTTTTTAATCTATCCTATATGTTTTGTAATAATGAAACATGCATGTTTTTAATAAGGATATCTAATAATATAGGTTGATATCGTAACTCAAGAGAATACATGATTAAGTTATTCACATGTTTGGAATGTGAGAAAAAGGAAATTCCTTATGAGATATTTGAGATAAATTTCAAAATTATTTTGTTCACCTATTTCTAATGATTTAGAATTCATGTTTTTGGAAGGATTTAAAGGTATCTGTTTATGGATAGTGTAAGTTATACTTCAACTAAAGTTTGATAAATTAATGTATTATCTCTCTATAGGTGGACTTATTAATATGTAATAACCTATGATACATATTTTCCTAAGATAGATGGAATGACCTATAATTCTATAGAATGATCGAATAAATCTTCATGAATGAAAATTTCAACTTCATTTAAATAAATAATATATATAGTGTAAATTGTTGAAGGCACAAAAAAATGGTGAGAATGTACCAAAATCAAGTGAGTATTTATTCTTATGAAAAATTCATCAACATTGTGTAAATGGTATTGAAAGAAAAACATTTATCCTAGTACATTCTTATCTTATGAATCATATAGTAACTTAAATCATCATAGATTCATGAATTTTTGATTTTTAACTTTATCCTAAACATGTTCTCTACCACTCTCTATCTGAACATGATGGTAAGACATTTATTACATATCTATGTTTTCATATCCCACCTATGTTCTTCTATGTGGATACCATGTGATGAGTTACTTTGGGTAACTGTTATGATTCTAATATTCCCTTTTAAAAATGATGTTTTTATTCCATTTTACGATGTTGGTTTCTATGAAAGAATATTTCAGGTAGTAAACCTTTAATAACCCCGATGGATTTCGAGGGTGAAATTCATTTAGAGGGGGGTATAATGTAACAGCCTAAGATTTTATGGGATATATTCATTTTAATTTATTTGATGTGTTGTGTTTTATTCTACAACAAGATTATTCTTCACTATATGCAACATTGTATTAGCTTGTAGTATACACAACACTATACATGGCTTGTGTTGCACACAATTTCATGTTTTTTTGATAGAATTCATATCATGCAACAATGAGTATATATTTTGTTTAATTAATAAAAGAAATATTTTTTTATTATGTTATACGCAACACCAAATAAATATTGCACTAAATTCAACACTGACTTGGCTTGCATTACACGCAAGAGACACCTTCCTCAATAGCTTTCATGGTATAAAAATCCGAGTTTCACTAAATACCGATATATTTTATAATATTATTATTTAATGGGATATAAACTAGCAGTTATGAATTTTATTAACCTCATTGTGAATTATATATAACAGTAAAATTCATCTTATGTATTTTCTATAACATGATATTATAAAAAAGTCAACTTTTTCGGTAAAAGAAGTATTTTTCAAAACCCAAATTTTTTCCTCCTTTTGACTGCACACTAATTTTGAAATCTAATTTTTAAAATTTTTATATATTATATTTGAAAAAATGAACATCTATTTTTTAATTGGAACATAAAAATTTACACTGGTTGAATTTATGGTATTTTTATTATAAAATTAGTATTTTAATGAATAGTGAGTAATAACACATTTTAATTCAAAAATTATTTTTCATCTACTGTATTCATATAGTTATATTATCATTTTCAATGGTAATAAATATTAATTTGATTATTTTATTATCAATTAATACAACTTAATTCATTTTAATTAATTTCACATCTAAATTGTACATAAACACATGTCAATCTTTTGATAGTTTTTACTTCTTGAAATCCCGCATTCTGGTTTTGAGAGTGGGAATTAATTTTAAATTAATTAATGAAACTTTTGTTTTTTTAATTTTGAAACATTTATTCTATATTTTTAATTGGTTTGTACAAATTTTGTTGATAAGATACTTTTAATTATTATGGATATTATAAATAGCAACTGCAATAATTTTTTTACCACGATTAAAGGTAAATCATGTAAATTATGTTAACAAACAATATGATAAGGATAATAAAATTATCATAACACCTTACAAAATATTATTGGATGAATTAAAGTTAACTAGTATCATCTAAGGGTTGGAATTGATTCATTTAATTGACTTTTTTCTATGAAAGTGATGCAATTGGAATTAAAAGAAAAAAACTGACAACATGTCACTCATATATATCTTATAAGTATAATAATTTTAATGTAGTGATAAAAAAGATAATTCTTTAAACATAAATAGTTTCCATAAATATAATGAAATTATATGAATCATATGAATTTATTTATAATTCTTAGAGATTAAATAATTACCATTAATGATTAAACAATAATGATGTTTTAATTATTTTATTATCAAACATATAAAATAAATGGTTTTAAAAATAATAAAATAAATATAATATAACGTAATTAATCTAATATACTAATTTTATAGGATAATATAACATTTTATCAGTGTATTAAATATGTTGGTTCTAATTTAACTTTTGTGTGAATTTTATTTAATGTCAAATAAATAAATAGTGTCAAAATTGATAATATTGATATTTTATAAAAATAAAATTTTATTAAATGATTTAAAAATCACAAAAAATGTTTAAAAATTGAAAAGTGAAAATTATAAGGTAAAAAATTTCCTAAATTATCAAATTATAGAAATTTTACAACACATAAGTAAATTTTTATAACCATTTAATATTTATAATATTATTACCACAATAAACGTTAAATAGATTACATAAGTACAAATATAAATTATATGTTTTAAAATAAAATCAAAACATTTATAAATATTATTTTTTTGATAGTAAATGTATTTATCCACCTATTATACTTTAAATAATCCAATTTTGGGTCATTTTAATTTAAATATTAATTTATATTAATTTAATAGTTTTAGTATTTCCAATGGTTCCCCTCTCCTCTCTTATCAAATGGAACATCTCCGTCTCTTTTAATCAAATCTATAAATCATTTTTTCTAGTCCAGTCACTACCCATTTCCATTCTAAACTTCCCTCACTTAATCCTTTATGACACAATTTTCATAGAAAGCCATCCTATAGAGACCTTTTGTAAAAATGAAAAATAGATACTCGAAAAAGAGGTAATAATTTTATAACCTCTTTCAAAATTATTTTCCACTTCTAGTTTATCAGCTTATGTTGTTTACATAATAAATTAATAAATATAGAATATTATACATTCATATATGTTATTATTATTACGGGATAACCTTATACCTCTTTTTATCTATTATATGAATACTAATATTACCATGCGTGTGAACATTTGGATTACTGTCTACACGTCGCGGTGTAATTGGTTATTCAACATTACATAATTTGGATGGGTATTATGATGAGTAAAATGGATTTAAATAATTAATATAACATGATTATTCTTATATATATTTAATATATCATCCAAAGTCACATCAAATAACGATTAAGTTAATGATATTGTTGCTCAGGCATATATATGGCCTACCGCCTCAACGATGCGATAAATTCATTCTCCATGTTAACTATTATATAATTATTATAATGTATATATAACAAATAATCATGAAATATATGAAATAATAATTCTAATATATTTATGTATAAATATATATATGTGTGTCATTTACATGATTCCACTCAATTCTATAATGAAACAAAAAAATGTTCATGCATACACACGACCAACCATCTCCCAAAATAGTGTATTCCATTTAAATTATCTTTATATTATATATATTTATATAAAGAATATATATGATATATAAATCATGATTTACATTATAAAAGTTAGTACGTCATGATATATGTAATAAGATCAATAAAAACATGTCAAAACACATACGATAAATAAAACAATTATCACCTAAAATGTTTCATTAACATGGAATTGACAAATGAACAAACTCACAAGTCTACAACACTACAGGAATAAGGGTATCACTCTTGGTGGAAAATAGACCAATTCTCCTATCCTCCATGAGTCTATTAATAGTAAGTGCAACACTCCTTGTTCAGTTACCTGTATTTTGTGGTGATGTAGGAACATCATCAATAGTGATAGTGTCTTTTTTCACACATGGTGGGAGGGGAAAAAGGTTTTTGATTATCTAGAATCAATGGAAGTGAAATGTATTAGTGTGTTTTACTTTACGGAGTGTTTTTCCTTACCTCTTAAATGAAAGAATCTTATTAGAGTGGATGCCCAAGGCCTGTATTATTTTATACCCCCGTAACTTCTTCCTCCCTTGTGGGCTTCTCTTTGCCCCCTTTTTCTTAAACCTTCTATGTGCCTTACAAGGAAATTATGATGACGATGATGAGGGACCTGGAAATAATATGGATCTCTAGGTTATATATGAAACTACATGGAATGTGGCCTTGAGAAGATTATAGTGATTCTAGGGTGTTTGGTTTGAACAAAATGGAGACTTCATACATATCCAAAAAATTAATAAAAAATAAATACATGAACACTTAATATAAAGTTATAAGTGAATAATATATGATATCCTAAATATTATTATGGTTATGTTTCAAGTTAGTAATATGGTTAAACCCACTATATAGATGTTTCAGACACATATTGAAGAAATCATACGTTAGGTATGGATAATTTTGTAATCTCATTTTTATCCGAGATTGTTTGTACGTAAGTATTTGGTGGGGATATATTTATCATCATGTCCATGTTTTCTAAACTTTTTTCATAAATTTTTTACTATTCTTTTATATATGGTTATTTTCATTTTTATCAATTTTTTTCTTTTACTACATGGTATGGAAATAATCCTTCTTATGCTTACCACACAAGGTACTTTTTTACTTTTCTAGAAAAAGAACAAGGAGAATTGTTTTTTAAATTATATGAGATGAATAGATTTTTACAATTTCATGATACCTTAGTTCTATGAAAATTACTATGCATGATTTCAAGTTTCTTTTCAAATAAATTAATTTCTTTTAGAATCGTTAGGATTTTTGAGAAAAAAATGTTTATTAAAAAGAAATGTTATTTTTCTCATGAATAATGTTCAAGTGTTTTATTAAAATTATTTTCCATATAAGATAACAAAGGGTTATGTTTATATCATTATAATTACATTGATTTTATTTTTTATGATGGAATTATTTTTATGAAATCCTTTTATTTTATATTTACTATGTTGGAGTAATGTTTAAGAAACGCATTTTATTTCATGATTTATGCTATGATGAATTATTTGTGGTTTTGTGGCACATGTTAGATAGATGCCATTAAGATATTGGTGGGATATATATCTCCCTCCAATGAATTGGGTAAAGATTAATATCTCATAATATATACATGACTAGGAAGGAAAGTAAATCTGCTTCAGTAATACAAGGATGAAATGACAAGTAAAATTGGTATAATAATACATGGAAGGATTGAGAGGTAAACCAGGTTTAGTAATGGTCTTTGTCCTTTCTTATAGTCTAGGAAGAAATTCCTTGGTAACTATGGAAATCGTATTATATGGCTATTTTTTCCAAAAATTCTATGTTTTATGCAATTAATATTTTATCATGGTTAATGTTCCTTTATGATATATACCTTATGTACTACCAACATTTATTTCATGACTCATTATTCCGATATTCAAACATTATGTTCATTTTTTTACATTCTTATCTTTATGGTTTGTTTTGTTTTCTCCAATTTTACCCTTACTGGGCATTTGAGCTTACCCTTTTTATATGTTTTCATTTTCCCCTTAGTATAATGAATGGTTTTAGGTTGTAAAACAACAGGTTAATATCTTCATGAGAGATGTTGAAGATCTTTCACCATGTTAGAAGATTATGTAAAATGTTTCCAAAGACACTAAATTAATAAGCTCATTGGTCATATATTTTTGTAAAGAATTAATTATTCTACAAAAGAAATGTAATTTCCATGTACATAAGGTTTGGGTTATTAAATGTATTAGGAAAGGTCCCATTTTAAATCTAAAAAGATTACACTATTGGAATTAATTGAAATATTTAAATATAATTAATGTATTCCATTACTATAATGATTCCAAATGGATATGAATTGTTTTAAAAAATGATCATGTTTAAATATCATCATATAATAAAATGTATATATTTTCTTGTGTCATTTTAAACCTCATATTTTTTATTAAACACTTCCCAAACACTTTTTAACTATCCTAACGCATTTGTTTTCAATTAAGGGAAATAAATTCACATACAACGTAATTAATATTCAAATAAATGGAAAGTGGATGAATTTTATACCATTTGACATTACAAATAACATATTTCAAGTTTTACATATTTTTCAATCATTTAAAAAAATATTCCTTGACATAAAATATTAATAAAGTCATATTTGAGATGCTTAATTTAATTTGGATTCAAATATATTAATTCAATAATGGAAATGTAATATAAAAACATTTCCCATCATTTATAATTTATTATTACCTATTAAATTTTTTTCCAATCAAAATAAATCTGAAAAATACTAATTTCACTACTTTTAAAATAATTTCGTTGATTTTTTACAAATTTCATAAGAAATATATCGCTTTTTCATGAGAATTCAAGGTAAATATACTATTTATAAAAATTAAATAAATATTAAAATAATAAAAATAAATTATTTGGATCAATATTAAACTTTTATATACATTCACAAATTCATTTTATCCTAATAATAAATATTGAATAAATTTAAATCCTAAAAGTGAAATTTTGTGTTTATCCTTTCCATAAAATAATATAAATGTCATAATGAGAAGAATGTGCTATAAAATTGATATATTTATGTATCTATGACAAACCCTATCAAAATAAACTCATATAATTATATAATTAAATTTTTTAGGGATATTTTAGAGCCTTTCCACATAATATTTTACATGTTTAACCTATTTTACCCTTACAGACGTGAAAAATCTTAATAACAGTTAATATTTATATTGACTCAAAATAAAAGGATATTTTTACCAAGTTTAAACTACCTAATTACATATTTATAATTATAGTTTTATAAATTAAATTTTTCTATATTTATGAAATCATTTTTATTATTAATATGTAAAATGTAATGAGAAATAGATTTTTAAAAATGTGTTTTTTGCTCAAAAAGTAACATATACCAAAAATAAATTATAACGATAATTTAAAAAAGTAATTAAATTATATATATTTAAATGATACATATGATACATTAAGATAATATTAAAAAAATAATATTTTGTTTAAATTATTTATTTACTGAAAATAAATTTTACATTTACATAAATCATTATTTAGCATAATTCAATTAAAATTAAATATTTTCATAAGAAACAAAAAAGATCAAGGTAATATAATATTGAAATGGAGGTTTTTATAAAAAAAACCATTCATTAAATTAAATTCATAAAAAAATTAAATAAATTTTAATTTCAATGAAAAAAGTAAATGAAAATAGTTTTCAATAAACACGTTTTTTGAAGCATAAAATTTCTTTACCAAAAATTAATTTCCTATTTATTTTGAATTAATAAATAATTTTAAATTAGTAAAAAATAAATATACTTTAAACAATGTGGTTATATTCATAACCAAAAACCTAACTGGTAGGTTATAATATATCATGATTGATTTGTTGTTCGATTTTGTATGTTTAGTAAACTTCCAGAAAATTACAATTTATTTAAAGAGAAATATACTATAATTTCTTAGTGTGTTACATTCTACCCCATTAAACAAATTTTTCCCTATAAATTTCAATTATTAGCTATTATAATTCTTGTATCATGATATAGTAATAAAATATGATATCAATTCTACAATGGTTACAAATTTCAATGTCACTACAAAGAAATATATAATTTCATATTTCTTATTTTCTAAAACCATTTATGTATAATTATAAGACTCATCGGCTTCCATTAACATTCCCTTAATGGTTAGTATAAATTTCCATGTAATACTTGATAAATTAATCTTCCTATTACTAGATTTGGGAAAATCATTTTTCGTAAAGATAATGAATACAAGATAACATACTTATCCTATTTTATTCCATACCAAAAGATTAATTTCATCAATTAATTGTGCTTTGAGTAGTCTTCCATCCCTATTTCATATCAAATTTCATATGATAAATAACAATGATTATATCACAATTAGATTTTGTAGATTATTTTGTTCCAATTTAATTTAACCTTTTTAATATTTTTAATTCATATTTCATTGACTATTTTTTTATTATATAAAATCACTATGTTTGGATTATGTTAAAATAATCACTAAGTTAATCTTGTGTTATACACAACACTAACATGGCTTGCGTTACATGTAATGAAAAGTCTCTATGAAATATTAATATTTTATTAATTATTTAAATGAGATAAATATAACCTAGAAATTTAACATAGTAACATTAATTATAATGACTAATTTTTAAAAATTTCACATTAATAAAACACATTTAGGATTAAATTTATTCTTTTTTATAAAATATTAATATGTTTAGAAATATAATTTATTAATATAATAACTTCTTTTTATGTAGTTTTTTGAATAACAATTAAATTAATTTCAAACACCTTTTGAATTTTAGTTTTGTAAAAGGGAAATTATTTTTGAATTATTATTTTAAAAATTAACATTATGGTATTTTTTTTATTTTTAAAAGAAGTTTTATTTTTTTATTAAAAGTGAAACATAATGCATTATATTTAAAAAGTGCGTTTTTAAAATAATTATTATATTTTAAATTGATTTTAATATAACAATAGATCAATTATAAATACATTTTTTAAATGTATGAATCATTTATCAATATTAAAATTAGATTTAAAAACATATTGAACTTTTGAACATTCATTTCACTAGCTTCTCACTATGTCTCTGGGATTAGCATTAAACTTAATTTTATCTGTTATGTGAATTTAATTTCAAAAAACACATATACATTGTTGTAATAAGTATGATATTTACAATCTAAAGGGATCAAGTTGATTTTTTTGAATTTAAAATTTAGTATTTTATACCATAGTTCTGGCTGAAATCGATAATTAAAGGGTAAAAATATTATTACAATATTATAAAATTACCATAATGCTTGTCATAATTGTATTATATTATGTAGATTCAACCCAAATAAACCTTAATCCCAATTTATAACCTTTTTATGATAGTTGGTACAGAATATGACATTTATTACATTTTATTTAAGGATTATTTATAATTTTCATAATCATATTTCTAATAACTATACCATTTTAAACATAGTTTAATAAAAAATATTAATTCAACTACAAATATTAATTTGAAAGATAAAATTATTATCTCTATTATAGTAATTTATTTGTAATTTTTATGAAAAAAATAATCTCCCTAAAGGATTATCAAATTATAATGTAGTGTTTGTTTAATTAAAGAAAATATCAATGAAATGATATCGAAAATATTAAAATAAATATACTATGATTTAATTAACACACCCAAGAATTTTTTTTGTTGGATATGAAATGTTAGTAGTAACATTAGGGGGGTTTTTTTGAAAATTATCTTGATGTTTGGATTTTATCTAAAGATAATGTTTTGAAATGTGTCAAAATTGACACTAATGATATTTTATAACAAATAAATTTTATTTAAATATAAAAAATAAAAATAAAATATTTGAAAAATAAAAATAGATTATAATACAATATAGTATTTCATAAAGTCTCCATTTATAGGAAATTATCCCCATATAAGTATTAATTTATAATAATACAATAGTCAAAATTGTGTTGCCATAATAAAAATACAATTGATTAATTGAGGATAAATAAAAATTTTAAGGTTTAAAATAAAACCAAAACATATCAAAAAACAAGTTGTGTTAACATTATTCGACCCTTATAACATTTTTTTGAAATTTCAGTTATTTAATGGAAACTTTCCCGTAAAAATAAAATACATAATCTTAAAATCTAATATAATTAAAAAGTTTCACCATCTTTTATTTAATATCTTTTATGTTTCCACGAAGGGGAAAAATCAATATATGAACAAATATAAATGTCTATTTTTATAATAATTAAATTCTTTCATTATTGAAATATATTTTTAATTTTTTGATGTTATATATTTACCTTAAAATCTTCATCAACGCTGAGACTATATATATTTAATTAAATTTAAAATAGATTAATTTATTTTAATAATATTAATTGAGGTATATTTTGAAATACATAATGTGTATAAAAAATTTAAATGATCTATGAGATTTATTATAGATTATTTAAAGAATCATATTTATATTCCTTCTTTATAATCGTTATTTGAAATCATATTAAATGAATATTATTAGATTTTACAATAAAGATATATTGTGGAATTAATTTAATAATAAATTATTTAAAAAACAAAAACAAGTTAAATAATAAAAAGGGGATAGGATATAGTCAGAAAGATCTTATAAATTCATTTAATGGGTATTTTAAGAATTTATATCTATAATAATCTTATTATATTTTAATATTTTGAGGATTTCCAAAAGTTCCTCACACATCAATTATAAAAGAGAACCACCTCCCTCAGATCATCAAACCAATTTGATCTTTAAGGATTATGAATACCCCCATATTACTCTTATATAATTTCTTAGTAACATTATATAGGTGATGTTCCTCCCAAAATACCAACCCTAGTTCCCCTAAGAGTAGATCTAGAGGGAGGTTGTCGACGAAGTTGTAATCCCCTTACTTACTCTTTCAAAATTTATTTTTCTTTTACTTTATATTCATGTTTAGATTACATTATAAAGTAATAAATATAGTATAAACTATATTATGAGTTGTTATTATGGTCATATAGAAACTATATTCTATATTTTATTCATCCTATAAAAAATGAATTTACAACTCATGCGTATATATGACATACCGCTTCCACTCTGTAGTATAATATTTGTTACATAACTACATTATTTTGATGGATAGAATAATATATATAATGGATATAAAAAATAAATATCATATTATATTCAATATTTTTAATTAATATATCATCTAACTCGTCGTCCTTTTACCATTAAAAGAATTACATTATTGCTCATGTTTATGTAAGTCATACTGTCTTCACAAAGCGATTAGATTCATCATCCACATTAACCGTTTCAAGAATTATTATAAAAATGTTTATAATGATAAATAATTAATAGATGAGATAATAATGACAATTTAATAATATATATGCATATATTTCTCTTACCTTAATATATTTATTTTGATAATAAAATGGAAACAACATTCATGTGTATATATGAAATACCTTCTCCTTGAATGGTGTCTTCAATTTCAAAAATATATCTTATATATATATTTATATAATAAATATATGTTATACATAAACAATTATTTACATTTCAGAATTAAGTAAATCATTATATGAGTAATAGGATCAATAATTATAAGTCAAAACACATACGATAAACACAGTGGTTATTACCTGAAACACTGATTTAACTTCCAATTTTTAATAAATGGGTAATATAATGCAATTAATGAATAATATATGATATCATAAATAATATTATGATTCCATTATAAGATAATAATATGTTTAAAATCACTATATAAGAGTCTCAAACACATATGGATGGAATCATACCTAAGGTAATGTATTTTTATCTCACCTTCACATATGTTACCAACATGCCTCATACATTACATGATTCTTATAAATGGTGTATATGGTGCCTGTGAATGTATTTTATGAGTGTTAACCCTATGATTATGGTATATTTCAAATCCATATAATTTATTTTCCTTCACGAGGAATATGATTCTTCTAATTATAATGTTATAAGGGTTATTTTACATTTCCATTATTATTCGAGATTGTTTATAATAAAGTATCTACTGTGGAATATTTATCTTCCATGCCCATGTTCCTTGAAAAAAGATTTACAAAATATTTTAGCTAAATTACTAAAAAATTTAAAGTATTTTTACCAAATTTAATTTTTTTTGAAATAGTCTTAATGGATTCTTTTTATCATTTTCCAAATGCGTTACTTTTGGGATTTCCCAAAAAAAGACTGAGAATAATGAGTTGGATAAATTATACCGCATAAAGTGGTTTTTATACTTTCTTGATGCTTTATTTTCTTGAAGATTAACTTAACATTTTAAAAGTTTTTTTTAGACGTATTTCTTTCAAAAATTGCATGATATTTAAAGTAAGAGAATTGTTTTGAAAGAAGAAAGGATATTTTCCTCATGTATTATTTTAAATAATTTATTCTAGATTCCTATTAATGTTTTCAAAATTGTTTCAAAAAATGGTTTTAAAAAGTTTTATGTTTTAAGAAGTTATTTATATGTAAAATTCTTGTTCCAAGTAATCGTTCCAAATCCTTCCCCATCTAAAATGAAATACTTTGTTATAATTCAAGAATACAATTCATATTCATTCTCAGAATGGTTTATGTTTTTATGGAATAATGTTTTAGAAACCTAATTATTTTTATGGGTTACGCTTTTGATGAATTGATTATGAAATTTGTATCATTCCAACATGTAATGATACAATTATATATTTATGACACTAATTTCATTTCATCAGTTATGATATGATTGTTTATGATCATGTAGCACTTGTATGTATGATTTAATTAGAAGTTTGGTGGGTTTTATATATCTCAATGATTCATTGGGTAAGGATTTATATCTCATGATATAGACTATGATGGTCATGGGAGTGGTCCTTGACTACTAAGATTTCTATGGAAGTAATACATGACTACCATGATGGTATGTGGCGTGAGATCATACTAGTAAGATGGCCATGGGATTAAATCATAACTACCTACATAGTATGTGGAGTGAACCCATACTAGTAATATGGACATGCGAGTAGACCATGACTACAAAGATGGTATTTTAAGTGAACTCGTACCAGTAATATGGATTTTAGAGTGAACCATGACTACTAAGATGGTATGGGATGTGAACTCATACTAACTAAAAGGGCTTGGGAGTGATTACTATACTACCATGGAGCTCATTATTATATGATTATGTGTCTTCTACAGTTCAATGTTTTATTCCTGTGTTATTATTTCCTAGATCATGTTATTTATATTCTTATTATTTATGTCTTATGAACAGTCAATCATTATTCCATGTTCATGTTTAGGATCATTGATATGAATAGTATGGTATTTAATTTTCATGATCATGTTCTCAGACCCTTATTCTCATGATTATGATTATATATCTCCCTTGACTACACATATTGAGCAATTATGCTCAACATTTTTTTTATTTTTTCTTTTCGTTATGCTATAATGAAAGGTTTTACTTAGGGTTACTAATGGAGAAGATATTTACGAGAAATGCTGAAGTTATTTCACCAAATTAGAAGAATTAACTCCATGATTTCAGAGGAACTAAACTAATAATGTATTTTGGTGTGTTTTTTGAATGTATTAAGTACTTATCAAAAGGCATGTAATTTTAATGTACATCATGATTGGGTTATTATAATGATGATTTTTTTTATAAAATGGATAACTAAAATTAACTTTTATGAGAACATAATATCCAC
This sequence comes from Viscum album, assembly GCA_963277665.1. Classification (NCBI taxonomy): domain Eukaryota; kingdom Viridiplantae; phylum Streptophyta; class Magnoliopsida; order Santalales; family Viscaceae; genus Viscum; species Viscum album. The sequence goes on along the minus strand of OY728141.1, from coordinate 457,375,926 downwards.
TAAAGAATGAATATAATATCATCATACCTCTATATATTTACTAAAACTGAAATGTTTAGCATAAGTTATCAAATATGAATAAATATTCAGACACCAATATATAAAATCACCATAATATGAACAAAAGATAATCATAAATCATTAAATTAAAAACTAAAGCACAAAAACTATAAAATATGATTGACTAAAATTGAAATCATAATCCAAGAATGGTTTTATCAAGAATTATTTAATGATCAAATTTTTTTATGAATATAACATAAATCACTCTCCAAGATGGGTAAAAATTATATATATTCTATAATCACCTAATATAAAAGATATCTATATTGATTTAATAAATATCTTGAATCCCAATAAAGACACAATAAATCATATATTATTAAAATTATTAACTATAACTAATCTATATAACGTATTCAATATATCCTAAAAAGAAATAAAATTTATCATAAATCATGTTTTCATAAAATAAATATTCAATTTTTATTTCACCAATACTATCCCATTTACATTATCAATATCCATGTTCAATTTATCCAAACTAAACATTATTACCTCATCATCAGACATAAGTTAATAGTTAATTATTAATTAATATTGTGTTTTAGAGAAAACTAAGATTAATTATATATCACTTTTCTAGGTTATTGATACCATTTATCATAATCATTAAAATCATTAAATAAAAACTGTTACAAAAAAATCGTGAGATATATGATGATTTTTTGACAAGTATATTATTAATTAAACACATCTAAAACATTTGTATCATATACAATTACATAAACAATTCAATCATTCAACTTTAATTATTTGCATAACATATGTCCTTATATGGACTTCAAGTAATCCCATAGAATAGGGAATTTTTTAATATAATTACTATGTTCCCCAAAAATAATAAATTTAACGTTAAATTTTTCCTTAGTATATATTTTATTTCACTCCATTTAACTATTAATTTTTTATCTTCCATTCATTTGATTATCACCTTCCTTTTAGAAATAAAAACAAATTCTAACTCATTCGACACATTTACATTAGTTCTTCTTCCCACATTCTTTACATAAAGTAATATGAATATTTTTTCCTCTATGGACTTCAATAAATATCACTTCTCACTTATTTCATTAATTTGAAAACTCGTATATGGTTTATTTTTTAATCATATTTCAACATATATTTCTATTAATAACATGAAAACTTTTATTTTAATAACCAATTTCATATCTTTCCACATAAATCAAATCACTACATCATCCATCACACTCATTATTAAGATGATTCCTCTAAGTACTTTACATTTTATAAAACCAAAATGCATAGTGTGATTAAAAATAATCATTGTGAGAAATAATATAATCAAGAAAAATTAGTTATTAGTTTTCTAAATTATTACATAATATTTTAAATCAATAGAATCATTAGTTTAACCTAGGGCTTCCATAGTCATTATATATTCATTACACTAATAATGGGTTTTAAGTAAAATGTGAATTATCAAAAGAATATTAATCATGAAGGTCCCGATAAAATTGTTGTAGTAGTTCCACTCATCGTGCATCAGTGAATATCATGTTCATAATATATCTTCCACATTCATAGTTACTACCCCTAGGTACTTATTTTTCATACCAATAATCACTTTCTATTACATTTATAGATTTTTAATTTATATAAAAATCAAAAAAAAATATACATCATAAAAACATTGGGGTGTTTCCTTATACAAAGAATTATGTCTTGGTTTTTAAAAAATCTCACTAATATGAATATCTAAAATAATGTGTCCTCCTTAAATAACAAATGATTCAACCCATAAACATTATAAAATAATATATTATAATTTTATATTAATATTAAAAAAATCTCATAATATTACAAGACATAAAACTATAATGATTTTGTGTCTTTGAATACTAGATACATAATCATCTTACATAGGAAAATATCATCATCGTCTAACACAATGTTCATCTCATTTTGAAAACATCATAGACATATATGATTTGAATCATCTCTATATAACCAAAGGAAAAGAATCATAATATAGTGTAGGATAATATTCGTATGGGTAATCCTATGAGATTTCAATCAATTATTAGAGTTCAGAATATGTATTTGTGTATAAGAACATGATCATACCTTAATAATGTCCCAACCAATGAGTCAATAATATTTAATCATGAATTTTTGAACAAATAATTTGTAATCAAAATTCATAAGAGATAAATTTTTATAATAAAAAATATTCAATCTTGATCTATGAGAATATATAATGATCAAAGGACATATGTTTGTTGTAGATAGAAAAAATACAAATTAATTTTCATCGTCAAGGCTCACTACCAAGGCTATTGTAATAGATTTTCTTCACTCAGCATTCTATTATATCTTTAGTAATGGTTTATACCAAATACTATCATATTTGAATGGTACCCTTAATGAAATGGGACTAATCCTAATTATATTCCTTATTATCTCTTAAAAATCATTCTTTTCCCAATTTATTTGAGGAATATAAAATGTTATTCTCTCATGTCAAATAATGGGAACCATATATAAGTCATCCATATGATCATAAAACATTAATCATAACATTATATCATATCCTATGGAAATATATAGGATTTATAAACATCTCATCATCACATAATCATAATCCATCTAGAGAAAGAAATGTGATGTCATCATAGGAGAATACATTATTTCATCATAACATAACTAATCCATTAGAATGAATTAGAATTCATGTAATCATACTATGATCATAATCACCATATTTACTATAAAAATTTATAGGTAATCATATGATAATATACCCAATAATAACTAAAAATATATAATGTGTGTTTACATGGATATAAATTACATTTAAAGGGGTATTCAAACATTTCTTTGAAAACTAGACAAATAATATCCATTTCTTTTGATATCATTTTGACTACCATTATTATTGTATTAATAATATTATTTTCATAGAAAATTACCATAGAAACATATATATTAATTTACAAATAAAATAATGGTAAAAAATGTGGTAAAATTTATTTATACCATTTATGTTAAAATAGAAAATTCATTTCACACTTATACATGAAGTAATAAATGAGTAGATCAGAAAAAAATTACATAAAATGATTCCTTTTGAAACATTATAAATAAATTAAAATTTAATAGAAATTTATTTTTTAATGCAATTAAATAATATATAAAAAGATCTAAAAATTCATTATTATGATCATGATCATGCAACAAAACGTTCATTAACGAGTGACAGATTCTGGTAAAACTCTCAAAAAAAATATCAAGAATTTTAACTACAAAAAAGATGTAAAATGTTTTAATAATTGGAAATTATAAGAATAAATATATTATAAAAATATACGTTGGTTTTAAAGTGTGAAAACTATATAATATCCCTTCATATAAATTTATAATAGACTATCCAAAAAATTAATGATATTAAAACATAAACCCACACCATATTAGTGACCTCCAAATAATTACCACATCAATAAAATTATTTTAATTGAAAAAATAAATACAATTAATTATCAAGGATCTATAATATAACATTTTATAGTGGTATTATATAATCCTCAGTAGAATAAATATGTGAATAACATAAAACATGTCTTCTCGAAATAAATATCAGTGGAAGAAACATTTCCACAAGTCGGAGATGCTTTGTAAGATATTTTAAACACATGTATAAAAAATATAGATTTATTATAAACATATTATAGAAATATATTCACACATATCATATAGTAAATTATTTACATATAACATATTATCACAATTTTGTTTATATTTTTTTATTAATATCACTATTTCATGTGGTAATTGTTTGATTTTTCATTCATATTTCTGTTTGGTAGTCCTAATTCATGTACATTGATCACTATTCCATAATATCCATTATTTTAATCTTTTAATAGTTATCATATGTAATTATTATATAATAATTTATTACTATTTACATAATTTGGTTGTGAAAATTGAATTATATAACATTGTAAATATGGTAATTCGTATGTACAAAAAAATGATGTTTTTCCATTATGAAGAATTAAATAAAATGAAGGTAAATAGTAATTCAAATATATATAATCATTATAATATTTTAAATAGATTATATATTTATTAATTATATCAAAATTACTATCCCTAAAAATTGTATTTAAAAAATGAATCACATCACTTTTTGGAGGTGGTAGTTCACACATAAGCATGAATGACATTATCATTTTCCCATAGATGGGATGATAAGAGGATATGTAATATCATATTTTATAATAAGAATAAAAATTTAATATATATCATTTAAAAGTATTATATCTATCATACTAGACAACCCTGAAATTTGATAATGGAAAATTAATCATATTACAACTTGGAAATGGTAGACTACACGTACACTCGAAGGATGTTTCATTTCCTATTTTATTAAAAAATGTAGAAAATGGTTGTTACATAATAATAATAACATATAATTATACTTATAATACCAGATTCAAAATGTTAGTATGTATTTAATTTATTTTTATATGGTTGAATTATAATACAAACTTTGTGAGATTCAACTAATCGATTACCTATATTTGGATAGACCTCCTTTTGATTACACATTAAATATTTTATTACCTACTAAGGTTAAAATAAGAATATTAATAATGAATTTAAATATGATATGAAGTTATTAGGATTATGATTTACCAATCTAGAATCCTCAATCTTTACTAATAATGGGTGAGATGAGGTTCCCTGTTATATGTGAAGAGAAGATATACATGAAATTACTTAAAATATATAAATATAATTAATGTATTTCTAATTTATAAAGATTTAAAATGGAAATGGATTCATCTAAAAATATACAATTTTATAAATATAATCACCCAATAAAATGTTGATAGGTTTTTTTGCCATATTAAATCTTATCTTTTGGTTTAACACCATCCCTAACTCCTTTTGTCGTTATTTGTGGTAATAATTTTTTAGTTTTTAAGGGACATAGATTTAATTATAAGTATAAATGTATATAGAGTAATATTTTTATTAAATTTTAGACTATTTCAAATTCCACATGTCCTATTTCCTAATTTTTTCCTTTATTAAATTATTTAATACAATATTATTTAACATAAAATATCCATAATGCCATATTTTGGATTATTCATATAATTTTACATTGTTGACATCAATAAAATAATGGAATTTTAATATAAAAAAATTGACCATCGTTTATATTGTATTATTATGTTTAAAGTTAATTTAATATCACATTTCATGCAAAAAATATTTATTTCATTTTTTAAAACCATTTACCTTGATTTTTCTACTACTTGCACAAGCACTATGTTTTCACTACTTAAGTATTTATGGTAAATATAGAATAATTATAAATTATAAATCACATATTTTAATTAAAATATATATATTTTTTGTTTAATAGAATTTTTTATACGCATTCTTAACTACTTTTTATTCCTATTTCAATATATAAAAGAAATTACAATCAAGAAAATGACATTATTATTTATCATATATTTAAAATAATTTAAAATTTATAATTGAAATGAAGTGGAATGAAATTTATATATTTTAATATGAATGATGAATTTGGTAAAGAAACTCCTATAATATTAAAAATTGAGGTTTTAGAGAAATTTTATAGCCATACAACATAGTTTTAAACATGTATTATTCTTAGTGAGGTGAGAAATATTTAGTACAATCTGTATTCATAATTACCAAAAATAAAAGCATACTATTTAAAAAAAATTATCTTCCAAATTCAGAATATGGAATTAGAATTTCATAATTAATTTTTTTTTATTTATGATAAATCAGTTTTGTTATAAATGCATAAAACACAACAGAAAATAGTTTTTTGAAAAATATTCTTTTATTCAGTAAAATTAACTTATACCGAAATATAGTATTACTATGATTGAATAATAATTAATTACAGTATTTATAATTGAATAGGTAATATTATACATTTTTATTAATTTAATAGATAATGATACTTTTAAATTAATTTAATTAGTGAATATAAATAATACTTATAAAAATCATTATATTTTATTATTCAATTAAAAATAATTATTTTTATACTGAGTCCATGAAATTATAGCTAATATAATGTTGAAATTATGATTAAAAAAATGTTACCAATTAATTTTAAATTTATAAAAATAGTATAAATTAATTATAATTCTTGTGCCAAAAATTTAATAAAACAATTTTTGTCGAAATTATATCTTTTTAATTCCTAAAATAACATTAAAAATTGATTACTTATTTATTAGGATTTAATAAATAAATTCTAATTAATTTAATTATACATATATATATATATATATCATCATGTGGTTAATACTATTCATTCCCAGACACACTACAAAAAAGAAGCAGCCCCAGAAGAGGATTCAGAGCAGGTGCACTCACCATAGCAGAGCCAAATGGATAGTCAGAATGAGAGGGTATGAATATTCCATCCGTAACAGACTGTGCTTGCATGGGAAGCCTTTCTATACGACCATGCAAAGGTAGAGAGCTACTATCAGGATGCAGATGCTGGGGAGGGGTAGTTCCTTGTAGATAGTCTGGTTGAATTCCCTAAGACTTTCGGGTCACGTAATCTCTTAAGCCTACAAGCCATGTAATATCTGATCTTACGAGCCTTGCAAGGGTTCCCCCTCATCCCTTGAAAGAGGGGTTATCAAAAATCAATACAAATAAAGGCCTTTGTTCCATTTAGGCATTGCTTATGATATAATATATCAGAATTCCCATTAAGATCGGTGTTGTATTCAAAGAAGTTATCAAGCACTTGAATTTTATTTAAAGAAAAAAATATTCCAAAATATATATGTGTTACAATTTCTATATGAAACTGGAATATGGGAGTGGTATTAGAGAGGTAGTTAAGGATCCTTTGTATAAGTGGTGATAATGACTTTTTTATTATTATTTCAACGTAATATAAATAAAGAACAATATTCACATGTTAATAATACTCCAAATTTTTAAACAATAGAATGATTATAATTTTTAGTCAAAACAAAATAAAACAACTAAATGAGAAATATTTTTTCATCATGATAGGAATTTACCTTTTTGGTTAACCCATTTTACACTTTTTGATTTTATCATATTAACTTGTTTTTACATATGTAATTAAATTTTATTCATAAAAATAAAAGGCGTCTAATTATATAATTTTTACATACAAATTCTTACTAGTAAATCCATTTTACATGATAAAATTTATATTTATAAAAAATTTAACTCTTAAAATTATCACATGTAACATGTAAACTGTTGTTTTTAGAAAACTTTATTTTTATACATTTAATTTATGTAAAGGATAACATTATTAATTTATTTAATTTTGATATTAAAAAAATATTTATTAAATGAAAATAAATATTATGGTTATTTTAAATGAATCAAAAACAATTTTTTCCAATATAATATTTAATAATAATAACAGAAAAAAAAAATATTTTTTTGTTTGCAAATTAATACTTCTTATCAAAAAAAAAGTTTTTTTAAATTATTTTTTTTATGTTAAAATGAATATTATTAGTACATAAATATATATTTGATCATGGAAAATATTATATAGGTTGTTAAGTTATAAATACTTCTTGATCGAGTCATAAATTCAATGGATTTGTTAAGAATTACATCTTCTAATGCTCACACAAATTCAATTATGTCGAAAAAATTTGAAAACTTAATAATAAGTTAATTTTGATGTATAAAATTAAAAAATTAATTTTATTTTTAAAAAATTATATCTTAAAATTTTAAAATTTATATATATAATTAAAAAAAGAAAGCCATAAACTACACAAAATGAAAAATGCATGTTTAAAACATTTATCATTCTTATTTCTCTATGATACAAATTTTTACATATACATATATTGATATCATAATATATCTATTGGAATATTATATATATTGTGATTAATCATTTAAATGTGGTTGATTTATTATATTATGACAAAATACAAAACAATTTAAAAAAAATTATTTATGAAGGAAAACATTTATTTTAATTGGAAATAATAATAAATTTTTAACATCGAAATATAGAAATATTTAGTTGAGTGGTATCATTTTATTTATAAGAAGTTTTATTATCCCCAAAAATTTCATAATAATATTCCATTAATATTTTGTGCCTTATTTTAGTTCGGTATTCTGTGTGATTAAAATTTTCAAAATTATTTTCATAAAAAAATATTCTAATATCCCTTGGTTTTACATTATCCCCCCTTAAATAAATTGTGTCCTCCCAATTTTAGTTATAACTAACTAGTAAAAAATTATTGAGGATGTTTAATATTTAGAAAATATTAAAGATGTAATTTTATAAAATAAATCAATTTTATAAATATTTCAATCATATATTATCCAATATAATAAGAATATATTAATGGTTTTAAACATTTAATCCAAATATGATTTTATAGATAATTCATATGTTTTTCTAGAGACCCAACCTCCATAACATGAGTTTCAAGATCTTGATTTGAACTAAACATTACAATGTAAATGATTATAATAATATCCAGTGTTTTAGTGACTCCATTTTTTATGTCTTATATTTTAAATATTTTAAATAATATTTATGGTGTAATTATTGGAGTCTGTGTTGAAATTCGAGCCCCATAGTGCCTTAGTATTGATATATTAATATTAATAAATAAAATATATCATAGGAACATAGTTTTCAAAAAATAAGGTAATATATTCCACATGGATTCTAGAATAGAAAAATCATGATCCATATATTAATTCCAAAAATTGATAAAACACTAATAATTTTATAATATTTATATACGTCATAGGTCTTGTTTTAGTGTAGTTTCCAGTGGAACATTAGATAAAATAATTAATAATTATATTTTTTTATTAATTATATAATAAATATTTTTAAACATGAATATTTGTTTTTAAAATCATACTTTCTAAACTCCTTATGTTAATCCACTCACACCCAAGATATTCAAAGAAACAATAGAGTATCTAGTTTATTGAAAAGTGTTTCCTAGTATAATTGTTTTACTCAATGGTTATTATTCAATGGACCTCATTCCCTACTTAGAGAAAAATTTTATCATCATCAATGATTTGTCCAATTAGAGGTCGGTCTGTTTTATTTTTTATTTAATCATCATTCATTAGTTTTTTCAATGAACATGAATTAATATAAATAGAAATTAATTCATGTGGCATAATTTTTTTATTATACCATTGATTATATAGTTTTTCTATAAGTATGAACTTGATGTTATATTGGGTTTATAAATTTTTATAATCCTCTATATTATTTTTATTCATTCAATGATATAAAACCATATAGTAATTTAAATTTATGCAAAATTTTATGTTTTGTTCCTTTCTCCCTTTATTCTTTGAATGACTCTCATTGCTATTTTGATTGGTCAGTGATTTAACTTTTTCCCCAAAAGAAATTCATTAAATGATTCCATTGTTGGGATCCAAATGTAAATGTTATATTATCAAGAACTTATATTTAAACATTATGATGTTTTTATGATGATAAATAGAGCTCTATGGTTGATCGAGGTATTTTGGTTTTCTGGGATTTGGGACATAGGCGACACATGATGAAATTGGTAATAAACAACCATGAAATGGGACACGATAATTTATCCATTGAAGATGAAATGGACTTTGTCACTTTTATTCAAAAAATTAAACATGAATCCTATATAAATAATCAATTTTATAGATGTTCATATGGTGATTCATAAATTATTTTGAATTTCTAGAAAATTCATATATACACATTACGTAGTTTGGTAAAACACATTCAGTGGGGAGCTACTTCAGGAAATGGGTATGGTAGAATCTGAAAATAAAAATTTACACATCATGTGATCCTTATCAAGTTGACTCTACCTATATATATGGTAATATACTAGATGTATGGTTACCCCACATGATGTATGTGTATCTGATAACACACTATGATCTTCAATGAGTACATAGAAACAGGTAGACGATACATTCTTGAGTACCTGACATGACCTCTATACACTTTGTTTCATCATAATATACAATTTATTGGAAAAAAAAATTCATTTGAGTTTGAAGAACATGGATATCCCTAGAATTATAGAGTGACATGTTTTGTACCCCTTGTGCACACTATTTAATCCATCTAGGATAGGCTTAACCTATTATTTTCCATTGTCTATTTCTAGTTATGAATGGGTATGTTCTCTTTATATATCCATATATTTTTATAGTGAAGTATATTTTTTATAGAGTAATATAACTCATCAAATATTCTAGTTAGTTCTATATAGAATCTGGTATCCCATATTGAGGCTAAGAGTGTGACTCTCTCTCACAATATTCACTAGTTAGGGCCAGATATTCTATATCTTAAATTCAGGTCTTGTGATCCCATTACTAATAGATTATACTAAATATGGTCATGTATCACCATGTAATTTGGATTTTATCCCCTATGTATCTATCCAAATCTTATGTGTTCGTCTTTTAAATTCAATAAGGAATGGAATGGTGTGTAAAACCATTTATAAGAGTTATATCAGTGTTATTAATACCCAAAGAGTGATGTATCACCCATAGTTTTAAGTATGTGAGCATTTAATTATTTATTTTATATAATTAATGTGTTTGGGTGATGTTTTTGATGGTTTATGTCTTTTTTGAAATGTTATTGGGGATTTTTTAGAGGTGTATAATTTATGAATGATTAATATAAATTGTGAGACCCCTATAGAAAATTATTTTATGTAAGACATCTGCAAATTGGTAGGCGCATATTTTTGGAAAAACATACCAAAACCTAGAAGCAACATTGATATTTTTAATAAAAGAATAAATGGTTGGAATGATGTTTTTCTGATATTTTAAGACAACCATTTGATGGTTTTGGGTTATAGTCATTGGCACATGGTTGAAACATGGTTTTCCTAACCATGTGACCCAACTATGAATGTTAACATTATAGATCATAAAAATGTGTATGTCACTGGGATTTACTCCTAGAAATCTGATTTTTAAATTTTTTCCTCACTCACAATTTATATGGTGACTCTCCCCTCAATCTAGGAGTGATCATTTGGTAAATATGTGTTCAATTAAGGTCAAATTACTTGGCATGTCTCCATTATTTGTTGGTTTCTTTATATACATTCTTCTTCCACTTATTTTATTCATATATATTGCCCATTGGGGATTGATATAAGTTATTTAATTCCAATAATGATTATATTTCAATTTTTTGGATTTAGGGAACAAGATCAATGGTGGGTTTTTTAGATTCAACTTGGTTTTTTGAGGAATTCATATTGTTCTTTGTTTTCACCATGGTTCCTAATTGAGGAGGATTCAATCTCATATACACTTATTAAAAAATTATATATTTATTTAAAATTGATTATTTTTCATGAAATTGATTGTGAATTTTTTATATAATGATTTATTGATAACATATTTGGTGATGGTTTATGGGATTTTGAAAAGAGGTTATTTTGGTGAAATTTAATGTTGTAACATGATCTTAAAATGAATATTTTTAAATGTATTTTAAGTTTTAATGAATGTAATATTGTTTTAACTAATTTTTTATATGGAAATGGTTTAGAAAATTATCTATTGTCATAGTTTTTATCATAAATTGGTAAGCATGAGTTTAATGCAATGGATATTGGTAATGAAGCTACAAATTCAATGGGATTGTATTTGGATGTGAAGTTCTATTATCAATGGTAACACTAAGCTTGTGTGGATGACTATGTTTGCGAGGTAGTGTGAAAGTGAATTGGTTATGCTAAATGTTTTGTTGAGAAATGGTTGAATGGATTTTTTGTGAATTTTTAGGTATCTTTTATTGGGACACATTTAAAGAGAATGATTAGCATAATTAGTGGTGTTTTAGGAATTTTGAAAATAAATGTAGAGTTGGAACACAGGGAATGTTGGGAGTTACTCTGTTGATAAGTATGGATACCCTGAGCTTACTGTTTTATTCTTCTTCTTTGGTACAATGATATTGGTCATGGTGTTGTTTGGTACTGTTGTCTTTTGGTAATTCTTTGAATTTTATTTCATTATTATCTTGGATCATATAGTTGATGTATGGTTATGGTATAAATGGTTGTGGATGTTTTATTTTCCAAGGTAAAATCATCCTCTAATTATAATGAAGACCATGATATTTATTTCTAGATATTGGTATGTTGGTGGTGTCTCATAATTCCATGTAATATCTTTTTGAATTCTCATTCCAATGAGAATGGGTGTGATGTTACATGTTGTATCAGTATTCACCGACCCATCATTCTTTTTAAAAAAATGGTATTGATTTTTCATTCATGGAGTTGAAATAATTTGTTTTTTATTTCGTTGGGATGGTATCAAGGAGTATGATTTTTAGGACATGAAACATTTATAATAAAAATAAAAAACTAACCTATTTATATTTAACATCATGTTAAGATAGAGTGTGATATATAAGTGGTTTGAAGTCTCTCATTAGAGTTGTAGTCTCATCATCTTATGTTTAACCAATGGGAAGATCTTGACATGACATAATAGATAATATAACCCATAAGTTTTGAATTTTTCATTTTATGTAATGATTTATGATTCTGTGTAAAATGTTCATTTGTTAATAGTGCTTAACTTGTTTTCAAATGTGAGATTTTCCAAATGTGATAGTGTTATTTTGAAAATAGTGTAACACTGAAATGCATGGTGAAATTTTCAAAAATGTGTTTTAAAATTAATATATATATTTTTGGAAATAATTATAATGATGGTTTGATATGGTAAATTTGAAATAATTATTCCATCTATTTTTAGAGAGTGATACTTATGGAATTTTTTGTGTTTATTGAAAATGCATCTCAGTATGCATCACAAAAAATGATCAGAATATGCTGTTGATAATTTGGTTTCACCTGATCCATTCGTCAACCAAGATTTGGTTCAAATTATTTTCAATTATTATAAGTCTAGGGATAGAGGGAACTGAAGGGATGAATAAAGGGAATTTTCTCATTTCTTTCCGTTTTTGAAAATGAATCCAGCCAACCTTTGGGATGATTTAGAACTATAGAAGGAAGATTGTGGCCGAATAGGATGGATCAAATAATAGATTTTCATTCCACACAAAAATTAATTAATTCCATGTCAATAATGTATATATAGGATGATATTTCATTATGGTGGTGGGAATTAGAATTTTTTGCTAATGAAGACTAATGCATTGCATTAGAGGATTTTTCAGAATTATTCTAAAGATAATTAAATCTGTATATAATCATAATTTTAGGAGTGAATGATTTTTTCAATATGATATAGGGGATCAAATAGGGGATAGTTGATATAAGTTAATATATAAATTTAATCCTCTTTGCACCTGATGTTGCTACTACAAAAAATTCTAGGCTCTAGTTGAAATTGATCTTATATATATACAAAGCATGATTATATGACTTAAAGGTTATATTACAAATATGATAGTGAAATTTACTAAATATGTCATCCTACAACATTAAAGTTCAGTAATTATGGGTCGTGAAGGACCACATCATGGATATATACATGTCTTATTTCAATGAAAGAACATCCGCAACTTGATTTTCATCCATGTAATCATGTGAGACAACTTAGTTGAGAAGAGTTATATTATTGACACATTCAACACATTGTGGTTGGATCTACCAAGGAACATTCCTTGTTTTGGTTTTTAGAGATTTCACCACAATTTCAGAGTAATATTCATTCCATAATAGATTCCATTTTTACTATATAGCTTATCCAACTGCATATATTAGCTCCCATAAATTAGCTTCATAAGAAATCCCAAATCTAGTGTATTAATAACATAATACTTTGATAAATCCACTAATTTTTGAGAGGACACATCCACAATCCTAGGGGAAAAGTGTGACATATGGTGGACCATCAGAATTCACTATGATCCATGGGATGATTGGAGGTATCCAAGGAATGTACCTAACAATTTTTTGGTTCTCTTTACTTCCCTAATAGTCCCAGAAATTGAAATATATTTATGTCAATCTGGATGTTATACATAGTTCTAGTTTGAACCATATCTACTCTATACACCCCACGATGGATGAAGATCATTCAATACTATGGAGTGTGTTTTGTTTCTTCAAATAGTATGTCATTACAGCTCCTCCAGATAGCACCAAAACTAGCTGAAGCAGCCGCCAAAAGAAATTGTGGACCTACACACTGCATTTAGTAGTGAATTTTCTATCCATGAAATCTTTAATCTACATGATTGTGTCAATGTGTAGAAAAAAAGAGTCCATGTAATCCTAGAGTTGATTTGAAAACCTACAAGACAAAAAGTTGTGATGTTCACTCTCTTTTTTACTCATGCATAGTGAACATGTAGAAGCAATTTAAAAACCAACAATTTTGAGTTTATCATGGATTGGAAACTAGTTTGTACAAATCATCTAGAGAATAAAGAAGTTAGATGGTAATATATACTGAAAATTGAATTACATTAATAAGGATGGTGGTTGAGTAGAGCCATTGATTGACAGAAATTTAATTTTTCTATTTCCAAACACTTTTAGGAAATGTGATAAACCGTATAACCCTTAAAACATACAAGATCATAACTTGAAACATCCAAAAAATAAACAATCTCAAAAACAAAAACAAACCAACTGGCACATCACATAACAAGATATCATAATACTCGTAGTCATATCTACATCCCACATAGGATGCCCCTTCTACCATAGCTGATTCACACTCAGAGGCCGATTTATGCCACCTCAAGAAGTAATTTCTTTGCTCAAATTTCCCTATCTGATCCATTAAAGGTTGTACTGAGCAAGGTTGTTTGATCAATCTGTCTTTTTTGAAGGCGATAATCACACATTTGTCCCATTTAAGGTAAAATATGGTACACATCGGTCATTGAAGGTAAGAGTAGTCTTCCCTTGTTCATCTTCTCGGAGTAGCAGAAAGAGTTCCTTCACACTCAGTCAGCCTTCTAGACCCACTTTGCACAATATCACTGTATGACCGGACGACTGGACCATTGAAATTTTCCTTATTTCCCTAAGAATCATTTTTCCCTTTACTTCTCTAGCCATTAACCTCACAATCGAAAGATTCCCCCTCTTAGTAACCAGAGTGATATTATCAATTGATGCAAGATACCCAACCGATGTAGTGTCCTCTCCACCGATCATAGAGACATCCTCATTCCTCAACCTTCTTATATCATGCTGCCCTACACTAGCCCTGTCAAAACCACCAGGCAAAGGACCAGACTCCAAGCCTTTTTCAAATCCATCTTCCAAAAGGCCTTTGAATATGTTGGTCAGGGTGAGGAAGGGTCTCGCTGAGGGGTCTAACCCGAGTATAGTCCTTAACATCAACATTATAGTACTCCATGGTGTTGGAATGTTCCTTGTTGTCTTATTCCAAACAAGGATATCAATATCTATTAAATTACATCTTTGAATATATATATATGTACACATGAGGGGGGTTCTAACTACCGTAGTTTTGAATCTGTGATAAAAAAATAAAAAATTGACAAGTGTCTATCATCATAAGGAAAACACATGCTTTCCTATAGCGGATGCTCAAACCATTTAATAGTCTAATAATTGATATTGGACCCCCTACATACCATCTAGTTATTATCAGACATGATCAATTTGAAGGAATTATTGATGGTAGTCTGAAAAATACAATGACTGAAAAAATTTATAACCATTCAACAGTCTTCCTTTAATCCTATTAGAATGTAATTCACCAGGTGTATCACTGAAAATAATGTTCAATGTGAATTTATGAATGATTCTATAATTAAAAATTATAAGGTCTTTGATCCATATTCCCTCAAAATTCACTAGTTTAATACCTTCTTTTCATGAAAAAGTAATGATGATTGTCTCATGTACTGATCCATTCCATATAATGTTCCTATCCATTCTATGAAGAACATTGATAAGATCCCTAGGCCATTTCAATATTGATATGGTATACACAGACATGGATGTGAATACAAAATTAACTAGATAAACCCTTGTGTCCTAGGACATTTCTTTATTTTTCCAACTTTCCATTTGATTAATGAGTCAAGTGTATATAACATACAAATGCTACCACATCACCTTACCCCAAAATAAGAGAACACCATGATTGTTGAAGTGGATAAGTCCCTTCTTCCCCCCCAAGTTGTGGAGTTATCATATTTTTTCAAAAAATTGAAATACATTCATTAAAGACCACGAATGGTTTTTTCAAACATATTTTGTGACCAAATACTTATTCATAATGTGCAAAGTTCCCCTTCAGAGAGAAGATGGAAATCCTTGAGGCTTGTCCAAGCAATAACATTTCATCATCATAAAACAGATGTGAAGGAACAAAGTCATTCTTCCTAGCCATTATTTTCTTATAAAAGTCCATCTTGAAGAAGTCGTTGATGAGTCTAATAATGTAATAATAAATAGGGGGAAAATAATTTCTTAGAGTGAATCACTTTTCCTCACAACCCTTGATAAATTAAAAAATACACTAGGATCCCCATTGATGAGAATGATAATTCATGATGAGTTGAATATTTTTGAAATTTTGTTATCTTCTGATCACCCCAAAAAGAA
This sequence comes from Viscum album, assembly GCA_963277665.1. Taxonomy (NCBI): domain Eukaryota; kingdom Viridiplantae; phylum Streptophyta; class Magnoliopsida; order Santalales; family Viscaceae; genus Viscum; species Viscum album. The sequence goes on along the minus strand of OY728141.1, from coordinate 457,359,220 downwards.
AGATCTATTGGAGTATGTCGAAGGCCAAGGAAATTTCATTTTTGAGAGAAAAAGTTCGATACATTGATTTCCTCCTCATTATGTATATTCTACTTGAGGCTATAAAGAAACAAATATGAATTATTCTAAAAGGAAAAAACTAAATTGATTTGAGGTGATAAAATAATGAACCATTATCCCCATATTATTTATTATAATTTTTCTAATGATATTGGGAATAGATTTTCCAATATCAACATGCGTGATTTCTTTAATATCCAGTGGATATTCTTTCATGGGTTTCAAAAAAAAAATAATGTCTGAGTTTATTCCATTTGGAATATAAGAATTTTTTAAAATTTCCTTGATTACCTGAGTAATGTCATCCTAAATCCTAATGTTGTTGTTACTGAATCCTTGAAGGATCACATTTCATAATTTATAGTAAAATATTATATTATCTGAAATATTTTCATGATTTTTATAATTGATTATATATTGATTATCAATATATATATATTTGAATAAATGTAAATCTCATGATATATGGGATGTGGGATCGTGTTGATACATATGAGAAATGGTGGGAACTCTAATCATTAGAACACGTATAATTGGGACACATATTTCCATAGAAGTTGGATGGATCATGATTAGATGGCCTGATAAGTGAATCAGCTTCCAAAACCTATAGTAAATCTAGTATGTTTCTAATTTTTATATTTGGATCACATGGAATGAGAGTTTACTACACCATTTAATGAATTCCACAATTTTAACCAGAACGAGAATCTTCCACTCTATTTTCGCAGTGCACTAAGGTTTGTTCCTATAGAATCATATCATCTTTTAGGTATCATGTGCTTTAACAGAATGAGGGTAAAAGAATAATAATTTTCAATAGACATGTACTATCCATGGTGATTATATGAGTACCATGACTCATCAATAATGGAAATCTCAAAATGGAAATAATGAAAAATTGAAGTGAGTAAGAAACTATATGAGGAAGATCAAGTTAGTGTAGAGGGTCAATCTAAACCACTGATAGAGTAAGGTATTATTCTTTTTAATTATACCGTTATGAAATATATATTTTTTGACTTAGGTACATCCCATTTGTTAATTTCTTGTTTTTTAATTGATCATATGGGTTTGAATTTTTAGATGACTCCTTCTCTTTTAAAACATATAAAATAGTATTCTTTAAAAATAACGTCAATCCATTATGTGTAGAGAATTTTTTATAACTGCTGAGAGAGTTGTGTTGATATGGGAATTATTTATGTTTCACATGGATTTCATTGACATATTCCTAGGTATGGATTTGTTTACAATGGTCAATGTTCACAACTCCTGTTATATACAATGGTTTTATTTTACAGCTGATGATGGCATTGAGCATCTCTTTAAAGGAGAATAGAATTTAAAGTAATGTAAAACATGATTATTATAACCATTAACTAGATTGATCATTCACTAGTTGGTGGTGTTGAATTTATTATCATTGGGAGATATAAATAATATCAGTTTTTCAGAGGATGTTGGTCAGTTACAGAATGTGTTTCATTAAATTTTTTAGGGTTTCCACCCACAAGAGATGTAGATATTATTATTGATATCATTATGTGGACCAGTCCTATTTCCCTTTAATATTATTAAATAGAACCAATAGAATAATGAAAATTTAAATTGCTGTTGAGATACCTTGAAAATAATGGTTTTATTTGGCCTAGTATGTATCTGTGGGAACCACAAATCATGTTTTTCTAAAAGGTAGATTGAAATCTTTGGAATTATTTCTATTATCATAATATTATGTAAGTTTTGATAAATAATATATATCAATTTCCACACATCAATGACCAATTCAATCAATTTTGGGTAGCCTGCTAGTTCTCTAAAATTGATTTGTGATGAAAATTTCATCAATTGATGTATGAAAATGAGAATATTCCAAAGACATCGTTCAAGAGTAGATTTGTAAATTTTGAGTAAGTTCTTATGCCTTTCAGTCTTACAAATGCTCTTGGAGTCATTATAAAAATGATGGATTATAAATTAAAAATGCATGTATATTATTTTGTGATATTTCTTTTGATTACATATTGGTGCATTCATGGACAGGGGATGAACATGAGAAGCACATAGTGATAGTGTTGGGAATCTTGAACGATCATCATCTATTTAAAATTATCAATGTGATATTTTTGGATATAAGAATTAATCTTCCATGGCCATGTTATATCAGAAATAGGTTTTTTTTGTTGATCCAAAAAATGATAGAGGCTACAATCACAAAAATCCCAATATAATATCATTGAAATATGCAGTTTTAATGGCCTAATAAGTTATTAATAATGTTTTATTCAAAATATTTCACAACTATCTTCACCTATGATATATTTTACAAGGAAAAAAATATTATATTACAATGAAATGTGGATTGTAGGAAGTATTTAAAGTACTAAATGTTCTCCTCTCATTAAAATCAATCATGATTATTTTTAGAATTGTGATAGGGGTATGTGATATATTATGATTCATTGGGATCTAGGATGGTATGTGTTCTCATGTTGAGAGATAATGTGGTCTCTTATGGTCCACATTTGTTATGGTTTCATTGCATGAACAATTGAGACCATGTTTTTTAGTTGGATGTCGTAATAAAAGAATTTAATAATTAGAATCATTACCACATTGGTGAGAAATGTACAGTGTTTATGTATCATATGATCCTGAAGCATATTTTATCAAAACTGGATTTGAATGAGATACAAATAATATTCATAGGTTATACCCAAATGTTCAAATATAATATACTGTATACACAAGGTAATGGAAATTTTTTCGAATATGACTTAATAAGAAATTCATATGCCTAGTTGGAAAAGGAGGCTTCAGATAAGTGGAAAATGGTGTTAGTGATAGTTCACATGAACAGAAAACATGAAGACTGAGGAGATTTTTCATTTCATTATTCCATTTTCTTTAGTTCCTAATTTGGTGAATATGATTAAAGAGGTATATTCATTCAATTCATAATGTTTTACTATGATATTGAAATTCAATGGTTGGGAGGAAATTGAGTGATGGAAACTAGATGGGATTTCTGTGTTTCGGTTTTGAAATTCGACGGTTGTAAGTTTTTCCTATCATGAGAAACGTATTCATCCATAAAAAATCAAAATGAATTGTTCATCAAGGAATATAAAATAGGTAAATGTAATTGAAATCTCATTTTTGGTGGGTTTATATGAAATGGAATGTGACTGAGTTTGACAATTGTTTCTTCATCTATTAGTATTTCAAGGTAGAGCGGTATCAGCTAATGAGTATGCCGTACACTACACCTATTTTTATTTTTTAATTAGAGTAGATATATATGTATTATGTTTTAGGCCACCCAAGAATGATTTGGAAACAAGAATCCATATCCGTGATTGACGATCAACTCACAATGTAGGATCATTTCATCTATATTTTTGAATCTCATATGGTGGTGTAATTTTGAAAAATATATATTCAAAAAGATATAAAGATATATGGAAATCTAGTTTCAATACTATAATTCATAGATATAAGGTTTAATATAATTGGTACCAAACCATAGAGTATACTCTGAAGACTCAATAGAATATGATTATAGTGTATCATCGATGGATGGATGAACAATCCAAATGGATGATAAACACATTATAATATATTCTTATGGAGTGTGTAATATATATTTTTTCTAGGGAAGTGTGTATAACGTTAGTAGTGTTCTATTAAAAAATTATAATTCATTGATACATATGGATCCTTTTGAATAATTGTATGGGATTTATTGTTGTTATCCATTTTTCATGGTTGAAATAAGTGAGACTTCTCTGGTTTTTCTAAGAATTGTCCACGAAAAAATAGAGAAGATTGAGTTTATTAGGAAGAGATAGAAGACAACTCATAATTGTCAATGATTTTTATATATATATTTATATTCTATCGAACTAATTTCAAGTTAGTGATTAAATGTTTAGGAGAATCCCAAAAAGTATTTGGCATCAACATTTTTTAAAGTAGTTAATGTCATCTCCTTGATATAGATTCCCTTTTGAGATACATGAATTAATTGCTGATAAGGCATAAAGGTCATCTTTCTACCACAACTCATTATAGTGAATAATGTGTTCCATGTATCCTATTTGAAATAGTATTATCTTAAACCAAACCATGTTATTAAATGGGATCACATAGACGTATATCTAGAGAATTAATTGGTACATATTTTCGTATGAATTATAGATAATAAAGGGAATGTATTCTATGGGAAAAGCATCGGTCAATTGTAGGTTTTATTGAAACATTGTGAGATTTAGGAAGAAAATATGCAATGGGATAGTGAAATAAATAAACAGTTTCCCAAATTAATTCTGAAAAACTATTGGTTTCACTATTCTAGATATTTAATTTCTAATTTTTATGATAATTTTCCACTCATGGTTTCAAATTAGTAACCATTTAATCATGTATTTTATGTATGTATAGTTTTTGGGTTATGTTTGTGTGGTTTTAGAGGACATTTGGGATAATTTCAAGGATTTTATAGAGGTTCATGGTTGGATCACAATTAGTAGAAAATTTTAAACTCCTATAAGAAACCATCCCATGTGAACCACATGATACTGGGTTCGCGCACAGTTTTCCCCGACCATGCATCCACCTAGGAGTTACCATTCATTATAGAATAGACAGAAAAACAATCAGCACATAGTTTATCTAACCATGGGAAACAATTATTTGAAGGGTTTTGGGAGGTAGTGGCTGGTGAATGGTTAGATAATGGTTTTCCTAACCACGTCACCCAACCATTCACAGTTAAATGATAGAGGATAAAAAATTATATCTCACTCATATTTACTCCTAAACTATTTTATTTTTTCGTCTTTCATATATAACTCATTATTCTATCCACCCAATGGATGTGAATACACTTATTTTTGATCTTGGAGTGATCCATTAGAAAATCTTGGTGCATTGAAGGATACATTTCATTATAATTCTCCATTCATTGTGGTTTTCCTTATATCTATTCTTCTTCATACTCTTGGATTCATATATATATACACCATTTTTTATCAATGATATTTTATGCCAATTAGGATTATATTTGGCTATGTTGATGTTAGGTAATAAGTTATAAGGTAGGTTTTTTTGATATTTAAAACATTTTTTATGAATATTTCTTGCCTTTTTGTTTTTAGACTACAGTTTTTGAGGTAGGTGGATTTACTCTCAGCTCCACTAATTATAACATAAGGGCTTGATTTAAAATTTACAGTTTTTTCATAAATTTATTACGAAATTTTTATTCACTGTATGATGGATACCCCATTTGGTGAAAATTTATAAACATTTAAATAATTGGGGTTTGGGTAGAATTTGAAGGTGGTAGCATGATTTTAAAATAAAAAATTTAAAATGGTTGTCTCAATTTGATTCATGGAAAAGTGTTTCAATAAAATGATAGTTATATTTAAGTGGATTGTAAATGATTTTTTGGATATGGTTTATATCTTCAATGGTTATGAGTGAGTTTAATTGGATGGATATTGGCCACAATGTACCACCTTCAAAGGGGTGGACCATCGATGTGAATTTCCATCATCAATGGTAACACCATACATATGAGGTTGACTGTGTGTATGGTTGTATAAAAGAAAATTCTTTATACCGAATGATTATTGAGTAATGTAAGAATGACTTCTTTGGTGTGTTATTTGACATCGCTTTCTTGGACACAGGTGAAGGGAATGTTTTTCATTTATTTAGTGTTGTATTGTGATACCTAGGTATGGATTGTGGAGTTGGATATTTTCACATGATAGGAGTTGATGTGTTGATGTATTTGGAGTCTTTGATCTTAGGGGATTAGTCATCCACTTTAGTACTCTAATATTGGTCATTGTGTGGTTTAATAGTTTTTATATTGGTATTACTTTAGGTTGTATTACATTGTTATCCTTAATCATATTATTATTTTTTGGTTAGGGTTTACTTTGTTGTGGTTATTTGATTTTCAATGGGAAAACCATCCCCCAACTATATTGAAGCCATGGGTATATAGTTATAATAATTGGAATCATTTCAATTATGGACATGTAATATCCATCCTCCTTCTCAAGCCGATGAGGAGGGGCCAAATGTTAAAAGAGAGTTCCCTTGTAATAGTGTTACTATAGAGCCTCGATCAAAATACCAATAATAGCAGTGAGGATAGAATATAACCATAACATGGTAATATTTTTACCCCGCTTGATTTTAATATTTATGGATGAAAATATCTTTAATTATTTACGTTGGTTGATTTTGGGTTGTTTTACAGGGTACATTTATACTCACCCAAATGCTAGCCATACCCATATGTCTCAGGTATTGTGTATATAATAGTCAATTTGATTGATATATAGGTATACTAAAGAAGCTGCAGATTTATTGGGTTTTACAAACAATATATGGTTCCCAAATACTCTTTTTGGTAGCATTACACTTGTAATAGACTGTTAGACGCTTTTACAGTACTGATATGCTAATATTTGGACACTTTTTCTTTTATATACTATTAATTCTTACATTTATATGGGATTAGATGTTTCTGATGAATTTATCATATCATTTATTTATCTTTTATATTATACTAGCATATATGTATGTGTTTGTGTAATGGTATTATAGGTCAAGTCCATCCATATATATGATATGGCTACATAGAACAATTCTAAAACACCTAAAATATTGTTGGTTGGTGTGGATTTCACACTTGACAGACTGTTAGCTAGATATGTCCTGGTAGGTTTGGTCAAGATCGAGGGGAATTATTGTATAGTTTTTATTGTGACCAGATTTTTGATATATTATAGAAGTATGTATTGGTTTGGAAACTAACAAAACATTGTTAAAATTTATTGATTTAATATCTTAGTCTATGGAACCCAGTGATAGTGTAGTAGTGGATGTAAAAATACCCAAAGACCCTGATAACCTGCTTGTTCAATAATTACATATAGGTTCCTCTATTAGGGAAAACATTAGAACATGCATCATATATGAACAGGTTTTTGTTTCCATATCTTTATTAGTTCTTCTCCTCAATGTTTATCACACCATCATGGTGTGTCATGACTATTTTCGGATTTCACCATGATGATATGTTGTTTTGATTCCACAGTAGGATAATGATAATTGTTATCATAACGATGAGGGCTCAGTCTATGGACCTATGCAAGATGTATTTTGAAAAGTCTGATTATTTATTATACCTATGAACAATTGATTAATTGATTACAATATAAATACTAATACATGACATAAAAATGTTCTAAATTTTTAATGATTTCTAGTTTAATAAATTACCTATGATTTTGGGTGCACCAAAGCCACATGCAATAGGGGATTGTTTTAAGAAATTAGTGGATGATTTTTAACTTTATAGTACCCCTTCTAACTATATGGTGACTATAGTAGTGATACTTATCAATGGTTTGTAAGATATAAATATGTGATTGATGTTGTTAAAGCATGATGATATTAATCTCACTTAGATAAGAGATTGAGTGACACTTCAGTGAGGATGTTTATATAATGATTTTATGGGTAGTGGATATTTAAGAGATACAAGTGGACCAAAATGACTACATGATAGTCATTGAGTATGAATAATGATTCACCAACCACTAAAATCATTATATGGATATGGGTATTGATAGATATATTCGTGCATAGACCATTGCGTGTCACGGCCCATCCTTGGGACCCGTGCCATGACTACCCCAAGCCCTCCTTCCATAGGCTAGGGGCTGGAAACTATCACCAAAGGCGTAAATTCCTAAGATGGGAAGGAATTGACTTTATGAAAGTAAAAAAACACAACAGAGTACGCAATATGAAGTAAACACTAAGTGAATAATGTATTCAAAAAGTAGTGCTGAAAGTAAAGGGCTGGAAATACAAGCCCATTAGTAAAGTACAGGTACAACAGAAATAAAGTACAACTAAAAAAGGGACAACAACTAAAAAGGGCAGCTCCTGGAACGTTCTCCGAGTATCCTACCTGAAGTGTAGGTAAGGATATCCACCTCAGCACTCCACATCTATCAGTCTGCTATGTGTACCATCTCGTTGTGTGGTCCTCCTCTGGGTATTGTCCAGTCCTGGCTTGCTCTCTGCCTCTGTCAATGCTATCTGACGTCCACATCCAACACAATGAGGTGGGGGCATAGCCCGTGTACGGGTGAGTATAACGATACTCAGTAGGGATCCCGAGACCCACTAAGGTCTCCCAAAATCCACAAATGATAAACCACAAATGAAAGATATCACCACAAAGTATCAACCAACCCTACTAAGGTATATGCCCATAAATATACCAAAGTTACCAAACTCAGTCCGGCTCCAACTCATGAGACCAAGAACAAACCAATTCCAAAAAGGAAGTAAAGTCAATAAACATGATGATAATGGTTGAAAAACATGTATCTTCTCACACAGGTATGCCACAATAGAAGAGAGATATGGATAATCAGATGTAGCCACTGGATCATCTAAGTTGTCAGATCGACATAGGATACAAGACCAGCTAAGCTGTCAGACCCAGACAGGATACAAGACCAGGTATCTCGAGAGTAATAGAGATGATCATATGTAGTCACTGATTCATCTAAGCTGTCGGACCCACACATGATACAAGACCAGCTAAGTTGTCGGACCCACACAGGATACAAGACCAACTACTCTGTCAAACCCACATAGGATACAAGTACAGAGGACAATCTACTAGATGCACACAAGATACAAGAACAGTAGTCAACATTGTCGAACCCACAGAGGATCCATGTAAAGTAGTCGTCGCTTTTAAACCCACGGAAGATTCTAGTATAGTATTCATCATAGTAGCAGCCATATCTAGGGGTCCCACACAAACACGCTCGAATCTAGGAGGGTCCGCTCCTCGAGAAAAGTGGTTCAATACATCAACTATCATGAAGTCCAGAGTTGATGTATCCTGATGTTCCATCACATCAAAAAAACCCAACGCGACTGACGGTGTGTCAATCAAACGCCCAATCTAAAAGTTATTGGCTTTTTCGTTTCGAGGGCCTGGTTGGAATTACGCTCATTCCAAACCCGACCATTTTCCAATGTTTTCCAAAACCACTTAGAGTATAACAAAAGGACCACCTCGTCACGAGGATCCTAGTGCTGAAAACGGCGCATTGTTTGGATGCATGACCTTGATGATATTCGCGTTTAAGCGAAACAGGCCCGGCCCGTCAAGCCCAGTAGGCTGGTGGGTCGGCCCAAACTTTTTCGATGGGTCTGACCTAGCTGGGGGGGGGGGTGGCCTGTCCCAGTGAAGTGCAGACCAGCCTGTCCAAGCCTAGTGGGGTGCGGCCCAGCCCGGTGGCAGGCGGCTCTGCCCGGTGAGGTGCGGCCCAGCCCAGCGGCAGGGGGACCAGCTCGCGCAATGGTGGCCCTGCCCACAGCAGACCATGGCTCGGCCAGTTGGTCGAGCGGTACGGGGGGCGCGGCCCACAAGATTTCTGAAACAGTGGTACTGCCCCTCCTACCTGGCTGGCCGAAGACGTCCGGTCCTCTCCGGTGTGAGCGGCCCCCACATCGGGCCGCTGTCCTCCCGCGCGGCACCTGCGGGTGCCGCGACTTCTTCAACCTGGCCGGCAGGTGGCCGACCAGCCAGTTCACCTGGCGAAGCGGCCCACAGAGTGTAGACCACGATTCCTCCACAACGCGACACCGAGAGGTGCCACGGTTCTTCCTGCCGGCTGACTTTAGCTGGACGGTTCTACTTCGACCAAGGGGCCCGCGGTTGCAGGCCGCGATCTCCCTTCCATGCGGCACCTGGTGTTGTGGTTCTCTTTGGGCCGACGTGCAGTCGCCTCCGTCGGTTGTCGCCACCCCCGATCGCCGCCAACTCCAGTCACCGCCACCTCTTCCAACACCATCTCCATCACGAATAAAAACAAGAAATAATAGAGGGTCATCGGGCCGTGTTCATTCGGCCCGCACCCTCCGTGTAAGGCGGAAACAAATGGACATAGAAGATTACTTTCATTCAACAAAAACAAAGGTATAATTTATTCAATTTAAATTATACAAACCCTCTACCTCATAATTGACATCACACGTGAACGGGCCACAGAAGACGAGTGTGACGGAAAATGGTGGCATCCCGTCAACGTTGGAGGAAGTCATTGTCGTAATGTAGAAATAGAATCCGAAGATGATGTAGATTCTTTGATGTCGGGGTGCGTCCAAAGAGGAAGCGCCGTTGGAAGAAGTTCTTCATGTTCTTCATCGGGAAAAAATAAGTTCCACCAAGAGTTTTTCTCCCAAAGTTTCCCCACAAGTATTTGCGAAGAAAATATAATAAAAGGCCCTCCAATATAAAAACATTTTCATGCAATTCAAAAAAATTCAACATGAATTGTTGAAACACAAATTAATTAATTAATAGAGCTTAATTAATTCAATATATGGGGTTTCCACAATCAATGGAGGGAGGTGTAGTGTTCACATTAAAAGAGGGAAGTTGTGAAATTAATTAAGGGGTGTTAATGGGGTGTTTAAGGGAGTTAAGGGGAGGGGAAAGGGTTTGGGTTTGTGTGGGCCCACCACACTAAATCCTCTCATGGGTGGTTATGTGGGGTGTGGGTCCCACCTCAAACTTCCTTTTAGATATTATAACCACCCACCAAATGAAAATATATAACTCATATTTTTATTTATTTTTTTAATAAAAAAACCCCAAAAATTAACTTCTCCTTTTTATAAAAGGCAACTATGGTAAAGGTCCCCTTAGTCGAATACCAGCGCTGTGAGTTTATTATTACCCTCAAATTTCGATTCCGAGCACCGGTTCAGAAGTTAGAAAAACACCCTCATATGTTCGATGAACGTACCTGAAGAAAACATCGGATATTGATTCCAGGCTCACCGGGCCTTGGAATCAGGTGCCGTCCGAAACTGCAGACTCGTAAAATTCCAAATAATTTATGAAAAAAAATTTCCTTGAAATTTACGGGTCTTTACATTACCCCCACCTCAAGAATTTATGTCCTGATAAAGCTACAACACACACTAGGAAAACAAAAGGGGGTACTGAGCACACATCTAAGCCTCCCGCTCCCATGTGCTCTCTTGGAAGTTCCCCTGCTGCCAGTGAATGCGCACCAGAGGAATTGACCGTCCACATAGGACCTGCTCCTATCGATCCTCAATCTCAACTAGGACCTCCATGAATATCTCCTTGTCATCAACGTCCATCTCCCTGTGGTCGATGATGTGTGACGGGTCATGCACGTATCTCCTAAACTGAGATACATGAAAGATGTCGTGCACCCGGTGCAACTGAGTTGGAAGGGATATGTGGTAAGCCACCTCACATACCCTGTTGAGGACCTGGAATAGTCCGATGAATTGTGGAGACAACTTTCCACCTCAGCCAAATCTCCATTGACCTTGTCGAGTTGAGACCCGTAAGAAGACATGGTCATCATCCTCGAACTCCAGTGGTCTCCGTCTCCTGTAAACAAAGGACTTCTTCCTGCTCTGTGCAGTCTTCATCCTCTTCTAGATGATCTGTACCTTCTCTGCCATAGCCCGAACCATCTCTGGTCCTACAAGTGCTGACTCCCCAGGGTCAGTCCAGCACCGAGGTGATCTGCAAGGTTAGTCGTATAGTGCCTCGTATGGTTCCATCCCAATGGTGGAGTGGTAGATGTTATTGTACACAAACTCTACCAAGGGTAAGTGATCCTCCCAGCTATGACCAAAGTCACAGACACATACATGGAGCATGTCCTCGAGAGTTTGAATGGTCCTCTCAGTTTGACCGCCCATCTGAGGATGAAAGGCAGTACTCAATTGAAGCTGCGTGCCAAAAGATTCCTGTAACCCCTTCCATAACAGGGAAGGGAAACGACCATCTCGATCAGAGACGATAGTCGATGGCACACCGTGATGCCGTAATATCTCCTGAACGTAGTGTCCTCCCATGCTCTCAACTGAGACTTACTCTCTGATCAGTAGTAAGTGAGACGACTTGGTGAGTCGGTTAACAATCACCCAGATAGAGTCATTTCACCTGGATGTACATGAAAGCCCCATCACAAAATCCATGGATATCTCATCCCACTTCCACTCCGGGACCTCTAAGGGCTGAACCAAGCCTGTTAGTACCTAGTGCTCTACCTTCACTTACTGAAAAGTGAGGCATCATGAATCTAACTCTTCTACTTCCTTCTTCATATCCGGGCATCCTGATAAATCTTAACCACTCTTGGATGTACCACTAAAGGGGAAGTGTGGAATTCCCTCAACACGTCCACCTATAGTGAAACTGGTACCATGGTATGTAATCTAAAGAGGAGGACATGTTCCCTACATTCATAAAACCCATCAGGTGTCTATCTTGAGGATATCTAATCACATCATGTCTCACAGTAAATATCCTCTCGCTGAAGAAGTGGTGGAGTGACTATAAGATACTGAAGAAAGGTTGATCCATCACTAGCCACAAAGGATATCTGCAAAGAGGCTAGCTGCTCTGCCACCTCTCCTAGTAGCTAAATGCCTGATCTCCTGAGTGATCGAGTTCACCCTCTTATGCCTGATACCATCCTGCGCTACCACCAAGAGGTTCCAGCCGAAACTCTAGCCTCAAGGTTCAGATCACACTATCAGTGTAAGTGTGATTATCGAGTCTCCTCCCAAAGGTATCTGCAGACGTGATGGTCATGTCAATGGCTTAACCTGAAACTCTAGGTCTGGGACAAGATTTGTGGAAGGATGGAATGATTGGTTCCTATGTCTATTGATATGGTAGCTAGAAGTAGACACAAACTGTACCACAAAACATTCTTAGAGCCATTGGGTCACACTCTTTGACCGCATGTAGCTACTCTATTCCCCTGCCCTCCAACTATATGAGCCTAGCGGGGACTAAAAAGGCGGGTGGTTGTAACATGTCAAAATGTTTACCGCCTCATGTTTCTCTCCTAGCTCTGCTTTCGGATATGCTGCCTTGTAGATTCATCTGTCCTTAACACTTCCACTTCAGGAAACATTTTACATGCTCAAGTATCTTTGACTGACTCCAGTTTCATGCTTTCCAACTATTAACATTCATTGGCAGTATCCGCTCAGCCAATGAACATTCAACCACAAAGGTTCTATTTAGGACCCTAACATAAGTAGGAATACATAGAGGGAAATGTTTTGGCTCAGATATCCTTAAACATACCTTGATTAGAGGTACGAGCACTAATGCACTAATCGAATCATATTCATCGAGTACTAGGAATGATCGGTATACCTTGACGAATAATCATCTACCGACACATCGTCCTGCTGAAGCTTTATAAGATCTAGACAACTCTATGCCACCTCCTCAAGCCAGTCCTTAGCCACCTGTGGGTCAGGCTTGCCTTATAACTTGAGGGATATCTGGTACTAAAACACGTGTAAGGCACTAAGCCTACATGTTTTCTTTACCAGTACTTCTGGTTGCAACTGCTGACCAACAGGAAGTGGTATAGTTGGCACACTACCTGAAGGTACCATCCCGGAAAACGGTCCAAGTACCAGAACATCATCATTATGCGGACCATCCACATGGTCACTCAATGAAGAAGACTAGTATCTAAGATCAACATCTACTCTACTAGTGTATAAACTAGGTGGAAAACTCCAGTAATCACCTCCATCTAGTCCTCTACTGCCTGGGAATCTGTCTTGCCTCACAACTTCAGATGCCTCTGCCTCTGGAACTTGTGCAACGTGCTCAATCGACGTGCACCATCTGCCAGTGCGATTTGGGGCATCTGCTGCCCAACGGGTGGTGGTGCTGCTGGTACACCACCTGAAGGTGCCAATATAGTAAGAGGGCCCTGCACCGAAGCCTCGTCGCTCGGTGGACCTTCATCGTGTACTCTCCCTCAGAAACCCTAGCTGGCTGTCTTCACAGTGGCATCCTGATAAGGAACAGGTGAACCACAGTCAATAAGTTATACATTGGGAGCTGACTCAAAGAGACCACAAAAGAAACTCTTTAAAGGAAACACACACACAATCAGTGTTTTCCTGCACTGAGCCAGAAATCAGAGGTCAGGGTCATGGTGTATGGACACGTCAGCTGCCGCACCACCACTGGACTAAAAACCACACTCAATACCCTTAACACTATTGCTTCACAGAAATAATGATCAGAGTCCAGAGTTCTGCAGTAAAACCGACTCCTCTGACTCCAATTTTTCACGACCCATCATCGAGAGCTGTGTTGGGACTACCCCAAGCCCGCCTTCCAGAGGTCAGGGGCAGGCGACTAGCACCAAAGCCATAAATTCCAAAGCTGGGAAGGCATTGACATTATGAAAGAAAACAAACACAACAGAGTATGAAACAGGAAGTAAACAATAAGTGAATACTGTATAAAAAATGTAGTGCTGAAAGTAAAGGGCCGAAAATACAAGATCATCAGTAAAGTACAGGTACAATGGAAAGCATGTACAATTGAAAAAGGGACAACAACTAAAAAGGGAAGCTCCTGTAATTTCCGCCGAGTATCCTACCTGAAGGGTAGGTACATATGTCCACCTCAGCACTCCACATCTATCGGTCTCCTCCATGTACTGTCTCATCATGTGGTCCTCCGCTGGGTACTGTCCGGTCTGGGCTTTCTCTCTGCCACCGTCAATGTCGTCCGACGACTGCATCCAACACAACGAGGTGCAGGCACAACCCGGGCAGGGTGAGTATAACGATACTCAGTAGGCACCCCAAAACCCCCAAAGGTCTCCTGGAATCCACCAAGGATAAACCACATAAGAAAGATACAACCATAAAGTATCAACCAACCCTACTTAGGTATATGCCCATACATATACCTAAGTTACCAAACTCAGTCCGGCTCCAACTCACGAGCCCAAGCACAAACCAATTCCACAAAGGAAGTAAGTCATTCACAATGATGATATTGGTTGAAAGACATGTATCATCTCACATAGGTATGCCACAATAGAAGAGAGATATAGATAATGAAATGTATCTACTGGATCATCTAAGCTGTCATACCCACACAGGATGGAAGACCAGATAAGCTATAAAACCCACACAGGATACAAGAATAGCTATCTAGAGAGTAAAAGATATGATCAGATGTAGTCAATAATTCATTTATGCTGTCGGACCCACACAGGATACAAGACTAGCTAAGTTGTCGGACCCACACAGGATACAAGACCAGCTACTCTGTCGGACCCACACATGATACAAGTACAGAGGTCAAACTGCCAGACCCACATAGGATACAAGAACAGTATTCAATGCTATCTAACCCATGGAGGATCCCATTACAGTAGTCATCACTGTCGAACCCACATAGGATTCCAGTACAGTAGTCGTCGTAGTCACAGCCAGCTCTAGGGTTCCCACACACAGCACGCTCGAATCCGGGAGGGTCCGCTCCTTGAACAAAGGGGGTCGATACATCAAATATCATGAAGTATAGTGTTGATGTATCCCAAAGTTCCTTCTCATCAAAAGTAACCCAACCCAACAGACGGTGCGTCAATTGGACGCCCGGTCTGAGAGTTGTTGTCTTCTCCCTTCTAGGGGCCCGATTGGAATTACGCTCATTTCAAACCTGGCCATTTTCCAATGACGTCCAAAACTCACATAGAGTATCGCAAAAGGATAGAGTCATCAAGAGGATCCTAGTTCCATAGTTGGACCGTCATTCAGAGGTGCGGTCTTAAAGATATTCGTGTTTAAGCGAAACAGGCCCGGCCCGTAAAGCCCAGTGGGCTGGTGGGTCGGCCCGACCTGTTTTGGTGGGTCCGACTCAGCTGGGGGGTTCGGCCCAGCCCGGTGTAGCCCATACCAGCCTGGTGGGGTGCGGCCCGACTTGGCAGGGTGAGGCCCGGCCTGGCAGGGTGTGGCCTGACCGAACGGTAGGCGGCCCGACCTGCACAAGGGCAGCCCGGCCTGCGGCCCGGCCAGTTGGCCGAGCGGTGCGGGGGGCGCGACCAACCAGTTTTCTAAAACAGTAGCGCCGAGCGGCGTCGCCCCTCCTGCCTGACCGGTCGAAGCTGGTCAGTCTTCTCTGTCCTGCTATCTCGTTCGGCACCTGCTGGTTGTCACGACCCATCCTTGGGGCTCGTGTCGTGACTACCCCAAGCCTGCCTTCCATAGGCCAGGGGCTAGCGACTAGCACCAAAGTCGTAAATTCCTATGCTGGGAAGGCATTTCCTTTATGAACTTAAACAAACACAATAGAGTATGCAAGTAAAGAAAGCACTAAGTAAAATTGTGTACAGAATGTAAGTGCTGAAAGGAAAGGGGGTTGTAAATACAAGCCCAACTAGAAGTACATTACAACTGAAAAACTGGTACAACTACAGAAAAGTGAAACATCAACCACTGAGTCATCCTCTAGAAATTCCACCTGAAGGGTGGGTAGAGATGGCCTCCTCAGCACCTCAGGTCCGTCTGTCCGCTCCGTGTACGTCTCACCAAGTGGTCCACCTTCGGGTACCGTCTAGATCCACAAGACTCTTCCATGATTAGTGATGTTTGTCGTCTTCAACCAACACAACATAGTGCAGGAATAGCCCGTACAGGGGAGTGTATATGATACTTAGTAGAGACCCTTAGACCCCCGGAGGTCTCCCAGAATCCTCGAAGGATAAACCACAAAGGAAAGTTACAACCACGAAGTAACAACGAACCTTACTTTGGTATATGCCCATACATATACATAAGTTATCAATCTCAGTTAGGATCCAACTCTCAAGCCCAAGAATAACCCAATCCAAACAGGAAAGAAAGTAAATCAGATAAATGATGATGATTGAAAGTCAAGACTCAACTCATATAGGTACATCATTGGTATATAGATGGAGATGATTAGATGTAGTCACTGATTCATTATCGCTGCCGAACCCACAGAGGATTCCGGTACAGTTGTCATCACTGTCGAACCGAAGGAGGATTACAGTATAGTTTTCATCACTAACAACCCATGGAGGATTCCAGTACAGTTGTCGTCGCTGCTGAACCCACGGAGGATTCCTGTACGGTTGTCATCACAGCCGAACCCACGGAGGATTCCAGTACAGTTGTCGTCACTGCCGATCCCACAGAGGATTTTAGTACAATTTTCATTGCTACCGAACCCATGGAGGATTCCAGTACAGTTTTCCTTACTTCTGAACCTAGGGAGGATTCTAGTATAGTTTTCCTCACTCCTGAACCCACAGAAGATTCCAGTATAGTTGTCGTTGCAGTCACAGCCACCTCTCGGGTTCCCACACAAAGCACGCTCGATTCCGAGAGGGTCTGCTCCTCGAGTCAAAGAGGGTCAATACATTAAATTTCATGAAGTCCGGTGTTGATGTATTCTGAAGTTCCATCTCATCAAAAGTAACCTGACGCGATAGACAGCGCGTCAATCGGACGCCCGGTCTGAGAGATATTGGATTTTCTGTTCCAGGGGCTCGGTAGGAAATATACACGTTCAAAACCCAGCTGTTTTCCAAATTAGTCCAACATTTACATAGAGTATTGAAAAAGTACTACCTCTTCGTAAGGGTATCAGTGCCGCAGACGGCACATCGATCGGACGCGCGGTCTGAAAGTTATTCGTGTTTAAGTGAAAACGGGCCTGGTCCGTCAAGCTTAGTGGGCTGGTGGGTTGGGTCAACCTAGTTTGGGCATGTCTGACTCGACAAAGGGTCAGACCGGCCTGGGGAATCCCACGGCCCGGCCCGAGGGGCGTGGCCTGACCCGGGCAAGGGTGCGGCCTGGTCCGGCTGGCTCGACCAACCGGCCGAGCGACTGAGTGGTACAGGGGGGGGGGGGCAGCCCCCCGGTCTGCCAAACCGGCAGCACCGCCATTCCATCCGGCCGGCCTTCTTGGCACGAGCAGCCTGCATAGCTGGGCCGTGGTCTCCCTGCGTGGCACCATGGGTGCCACGAACTTCATCCGCCAGGCTGGCCAACGAGCTGATCGGTTCGTCGGCGAAGGGGCCCGCGGAGCACGGGCTGCGGTCCTCCGTTGTGCGGCACCCTTGTGGCACTATGGTCTCTTTGTTCTGGCCAGCCTAGCCTTCCGGTTTTTCATTGGTCGAACGGCCCGTGGTTGCAGGCCACGGATCTTCCACACGTGGCCGGCATGTATCCACCTCCATCGCTCTTCACCGCCTCCTCCAACATGCCTCAATCACAAATAAAAGAGTTTACAGAGGGTCATCGGGCTGTGTGCGTTCGGCACGTGCCCACCGCGTTAGGCAGTAGTAATTGGCAGAATACAAACTAATATTTTCAATGAAAAACGGGGTACAAAATATTCACTTCAAATTGAACAAACCCCTACCTCGGAAATAGGTCGCACGTCGTTGAGCTGCGGAAGACGAACTTCATGGTAGTCGGGCATCGTGGAAAAATGGGGTCGATTTAATTGACGTCGGGGAAAGAAGAAACAAAGAAGTTTCTACTCATCCTTCAAATCGTGGAGCGTTCTTCGTTGAGGGAGAAAGATGTTCTTTGTCAGACGTGTTCTTCATTGGGGGAAGAACACTTATTTTTCAAATTCACCAGAGCTTTCCCAAGGTTTCTCCAACACAACAAATGCCCCCCCAAAATAATAGCTAATTCTATTATTTTTTTACCACACCAAAAAAAATTAAACACATTAATTAAATAATTGGAGAATCCCATTTTATTAATTAAAATGTGTCGGAAAACTTAATTGGGAGGGAGGTGGAGCGGAACCTCTTATTAAATGAGGGGGAGTTGTCGATGAATTAAATAAGGGGGGATTAATAGGGAGTTTAAGGGAGTTAATGAATATTTATGGGGAGTTGAAATTTTAAGGAATCATGTGGGCCACACCTCACAAATATCCTCCCATGGGAGGTTATGTGGGTGTAGGACCCACCACTAACTTCCCTTGGGAAGAACTAACTATCATTCTTAAATAAAATTTTGTGCTAAAATTTTATTTATTTTATTCTAAATCCCCTAAAATTAACTCTTAACCTGCATAAAACGCAACTGCGGTAAAGGTCCCCTTAACCGAATACCAGTGTTGTGAGTTCATTGGTGCCCTACGATTTTAGTTCCGAGCACCGATTCAAAAGATAAGAAAAACCACACGTATGTTTACTGATTGTACCTAAAAAAAACTTTAGAAATTGATTCTGGGTACACCAGGCCTTGAAATCAGGTGCTGTCAGAAACCACAGACTCGTAAAATTCCAAGGATTTTAAGAAAAAAATTTCTTTGAAATTTGTGAGTCTTTACATTACCCTCAACTCAGGGATTTATGTCCCTGTAAAGCTACAACACACACTATGGAAACAAATGGGGGTACTGAGCATGCATCTGAGCCTCCCGCTCCCATGTGTTCTCCTAGAGGTTCCCGTGTTGCCAGCAAATGCACAAAAGAGGAATCGAACGTCCATGTAGGACCCACTCATGTCGATCCTCGATCTCCACCAGGACCTTCATGAATGTCACCCCGTCATCGATGTCCAGCTCCCTGGGGTCGATGATGTGGGTCGGGTCGTGCACATATCTCCTCAGCTGAGATAAATGGAAGAATTCATGCACCCGGTGCAACTGAGGTGGAAAGGCCAGATGGTAAGCCACCTCGCCTACTCTACTGAGGACCTGGAAAGGTCCAATGAAGTGTGGATATAACTTTCCACCCCATCCAAATCGTTGTAGACCCCATCAAGGTGAGACCCGTAAAAAGATGTGGTGTCCATCCTCGAACTACAGTGGTCTCTATCTCCTATCATTATAGGACTTCTTTCTGCTCTGTGCAGTCTTCATCTATTCTTGGATGATCTGCACCTTCTCTGTCATAGCCTGAACCATCTCTGGTCCTACAAATGCTGACTGATCTGGGTCATTCCATCATAGAGGGGATCTGTAAGGTGGGTCGTACAACACCTCGTATGGTTCCATCCCGATGGTGGAGTGGTATCTTTTGTTGTACGAAATCTCCACTAGGTGTAGGTGGTCCTCCCAGCTATGACCAAATTCGAGGAAACATGCACAGAGCATGTCCTCGAGAGTCTGAATGGTCCTCTCAGTCTCACTATCCGTCTGAGGATGGAAGGAGGTGATCAAGCGAAGCTATTCCCCAAAGGCCTCCTACAACACCTTCCAAATCCAGGAAGTGAATCGAGCATCCTGATCGGAAACGATAGTCAATGGAACACCATGAATCCATATGATCTATTGAATGTAGAGGCGTCCCAAGCTCTCTAATGAGCCCTGCTCTCTGATCGGTATAATGTGGGCCAACTTGGTGAGTTGATCTATGATCACCAAGATAGAGTCGTGTCCCCTGGACGTACGTGGAATCCCTATCATGAAAACTATAGATATCCCTGACCACTTCCACTATGGGACTTCTAAAGGTTGATCCAATCTTGGTAGTACCTGATGCTCCACCTTCACTTGCTGACAAGTGAGGCATCGTGAAACGAACTCTGCTACAACCTTATTCATACCCAGCCACCAGTGCTGTCATCTGAGGTCCTGGTACATCTTCACCACTCTTGGATGTACCGCTAGAGAGAAAATGTGAAAATACCTCAGTACTTCCTCCTGTAATGAAACTAGTACCATATTACATCTCCTGAAGTGGATGACGTGCTCCCCTCCATCAGAGAATCCATCAGATGCCTGCCTAGAGGATATCTGAGCACTTCTCGTCTCACAGTCAAAGTCCCCACGCTGTGCCTCTCTGACTTTCTGAAGAAGTGGAGGAGTGACTATGAGAGACAGCAAAAGGGATAATCCATATCTATCCAAAATGAATATCTACAACTCAGCTAGCTGCTCTGTTGCCTCTCCTTGAAGCTGAATTCCTGATCTCTTGCAGAGGGAATCTGCTACAATGATCCCCTTCCCAAGAGTATAGACTATCTCGATGTCATATTCCTGGAGGAACTTGATACAACCTCGTCATCTCAGGTCAAGGTCCTTTTAGAAGATGACACACCTGAGACTTTTGGGATTAGATTAAACCTTAAACCGTTCACTCAATGAACTATGGTTGTGACTAGACATTAGTAAAGAACTTGACTACACCCTTTTTCTATGACGTCCTATAAGATCTTCTAAGATTTGTCATTTGATGAAAAGGGAAATCTGGTCTCATCCACTAGATGAACCACATTCTTTGCCTAATACAATAAATCCAGACATGAATGGTACTATTTCATTCCATGGACGATGTCGTAAGGCCTTGATGCTACTACTAAGAGATCCAACAATTACTCTCGCCTCAAAGGGTTAAGTCACATTGTCGATAGAAGTCTGTGGTCACTAGGTCCCCTCTAGTAGGAATCTCGAATGTGAGGGTCAAGCAAACAGTTTTAACTGGAACCTCTCAGTATCAAGCTTACAGAAAGGGCAGGGAAGCAAATGTCAAAAGGAAAAGAGTCATTTATTACTGTATCTCAAGGTTAAAAGACACAAATAATCCACAGACAATGACAATAATGAATCTAGAAGCATCATGAGAAAAAGTCTCCAAGCCTAGAGCTAGTACCACTCTTGTACACCTACTCTTGGAGCACTATGGTCATAGGCCTCAGCTGCCTAAAGCTAAGCTCTCCCATGTCCATCCATTCCATGTGGTTGGGGTGGACCTCCTGGTGGTGTTGGTGGTGGTAGGGACTCGAAACATCATCCACCACCTACTGCTCGGCCAGCTCCTCTGCCTTATATAAATAGATCTTTTTCGTGTGCCCCACACAACCGAACCTGTATCCTAAGGTTTCCCACCTAATGGTCTAGTCTGCTTGGACCTCTGCATCAAATGTCTACTTCCAGCTACAGAAGACTCTGCTATGTGTCGTCCTGCGGAGGGTCTCGCCGCTGGTGATTTCTCAGCGAGAAAACTCTCCACTATAAGGGTTCTCTCCAGCACCCCCACCTGTGTCGGGATGTTGAGGGAGATCATAGAATCCCTAACCTCATGCTTGAGTCCCTGCTCGAAGGTCCAGGCCCTGAAGAACAGGTCCTGTACCATATCTGTGGAGTAGCGTGAGAGGTCAGTGAACCTCAATGAGTACTGAGCTACTGTCATGCTGCCCTGCTCTGGATGAAGTAACTCCTGAATCCATTCCTCTTGAAGGGTGTCTGGTACAAACTCTACCCTGAACAGGCTCTCGAAGTCTTTTTATTGTAGTGATGCCTCATCATGCACCTGGAGCATCTGGCTCCACCATCTTCCTGCCACTACATGCAGGAGACTCATGGAAAGGGTCACCCTGAGGTCGGCTGGTGTCCCTACCAATATGAAAACAATAATGATATCCTGTAGCCAATCCTCAACTGCCTGGTGGTACGTCTCTCCCCGGAACCTGGGATGTGTCTGTCGTTGAAACATGTGCAATGAACTCAGGTGGTGTGGACTCTCTGCTACTGGAGCTGGTGGTATTGATGGCCCAGCAGGTAGTGGTACCACAGGTGCCTCCGCTGTGATGGGGCCCTGCACCGAGGCCTCGTCGCTCGGTGGGCTACCATCTCATACGTAACTCGGAACCCTAGCTGGCTGCCTTCATGGGGCCATCTTGAAAAGGAACAAGTGCGACATGGTTTAAATAATATACCTGGTGATCTGACACAAAGTAATCATAGAGAGAACTTTTCCAAAGTAAACACACATGCTATCAGTTTTTTCATGAAATAAGTCTGAATTCAGAGATCAGGGTCCAGGTGTATGGACACGTCGACCGCTGCACCAACACTGGACTCCCTGGACTGAACAACACACTCAATACTCTTAACACTATTGC
This sequence comes from Viscum album, assembly GCA_963277665.1. Lineage (NCBI taxonomy): Eukaryota > Viridiplantae > Streptophyta > Magnoliopsida > Santalales > Viscaceae > Viscum > Viscum album. Next base: position 457,336,366 of record OY728141.1, on the reverse strand, counting down.
TTCACAGAAAAGAATGATTATAGTACTAATTTGTACATTCAACCCGACTCCTCCGATACCAATTTGTCACAACCCATCCTCAGGGCCCGTGTCGTTACTACCCCAAGCCCACCTTTCACAGGCTAGGGGCTGGAGACTAGCACTAAAGGCGTAAATCCCTATGCAGGGAAGGAATTGCCTTTATGAAAGTAAAAAAACACAAAAGAGTATGAAAGTAAATAAAGCACTAAGTAAAACTGTATAGACAAAGTAAGTGATGAAAGGAAAGAGGTCTAGAAATACAAGCCCAACTAGAAGTACAGTAAAAATGAAAAACAGGTACAACTGCAGAAAAGTAAAACAGCAACTACTGAGTCTTCCCCTAGAAATTCCACCTGAAGGGTGGGTACAGATGGCCTCCTCAGCACCCCAGGTCCGTCCATCGGCTCCATGAACATCTCACCATGTTGTCCACCTCCTGGTACTGTCCAGCTCTACAAGTCTTCTCCATGATCAGTGATGTCCATCGTCTACAACCAACACAAGGTAGTGCGGTCATAGCCCGTGCGGGGGTGAGTATACGATACTCAGTTGGGACCCCGAGACCCCCGAAGGTCTCCCAAAATCCATGAAGGATAAACCACAAAGGAATGTTAAAACCATGAATGTAACACCCGAGACTTTTATGTTATATAAATCATCAAAGGAATCTTTTTCTATACAACACTTGCTTGGCTTGCTTTACACGCAATCGCGACCTTCCTCGATAGCTTGCGTCGTACGCAATACCGAGTTTCACTAAACAACATTATGCTATTAAAACTAGCCGTTATGAATAGTAATAACCACTTTTTGGAATTTTATAAATTTTATTTTTCAAAATGGACTTCATTTTTGGACTCAGAATATCGAAATTTGCCTAGGGTGAAATTTTGGTATTTTTCTGAAAACTTTCAATTTTTGATGAATAGTGAAACCACTAAGTGGTAGGTTAAAAACTGAATTTTGCATAAAACTTAATTTTACCGCTTCTGTGATTGGAATTTCGAAAATCCGAGAGACACGGTTAATATCAAGGACTAAAATGTGGTTCAATGAGATGAAAATAATTTTTTGGTGAATAGTAACTTTTTACTTTTTTTACCGCGGTTAATAGTAAATAGGGTAACTAAGGGTAAATATGATATTAATATTACCCTAACACATGTCCTAATTCTATTGTACAAGTGTAATTCGACCAAAAACAAACTTAGGAATAAAATATGACCATTTAGGCCCACTTGGATTAGATTAGGACATTTATTATTAATTTATTTAAAGAAGGGTTAAAATAGTAAAAATCAAAGTTTAATAAGTAAATCATTTTTAATATGGGGTTATACATAAGATAAATTCAATTCTAAATATTCATTAGAAAGCTAAAGAGATTTCCTACATGATGATATTTTATTTGTAATTTATAGACATCAAATAATGTAATTTATTTATGACACAAAGATGATGCAGTAATTATCTTATTAATAAAATATTGACATAATTGATGTTATAAACACCAAAATAAATGTAATTTGAGACTTTTTATGAATTCCACTAATTTTATAGGTTACTATGATATATTAGTATTGATTTAATCAACTTGTTTCGAACATATAATTCTGTTATGACTTTCAAAAAAATCATATATCAAATAGTGTCAAAATTGACACAAAATAGTTTTTAAATCAAATATTATATTATTAATTGTTATTTTATTCCTAAAAATCTAAGGATCGGCCAAATGACTTAGAAACGGATAGATATATTAATAATAAACAATTTGGGGTTCGTTTGGCATGTTATAGTAAGTGTATTAACCATATAGTGAAAGAAAACAAAAAGACACGGTAAAAGTTAAATTAATTAACTTAGAGTTAAATCTAATTGATAAGGTTAAAATAATACCCTAAACTTGTCTAAATCCTATTGGTTGATAGGCTTTCGACCCATCCCCACTTTAGCTTCGAAATAAGACCCTTTGGAACCATTATAAACCGATTTTGACTTTAATATAAAATAATATTTTGAGATATTCCTAAGGTGCCCCTCTCCTCCCTTATAAAAGGGCACCTCCTCCCCCTCCTCCTCACACCAAATTGAGCACTCAAGCTCGGCCAACCCCTGCCATTTTCTTCTCTCCACTTCCCTAGAATAATCCTAGAGGTCCTGGTCTTCTCCAAAGACCAATCTTAGTTCCTTAAGTGGAGTATTCAAAGAGGCGTTCCAAAGAAGAGGTAATATCCATTACCGATCTTTTCAATTTCTTTCTTCTTCAACTTCTTCTTCTTTAGTTGTTTCATGATAAAGTAATAACATCAGTATTACTTACATACTGATATGTTATTATAAATATTAAACAACCCTATTTCACCTTCTATCCATCCTACGGAAAAATGAAATCACCACGCGTGCGTACGTACGGAATACCGTCTCCACGCCGTGGTGTAATCTATTTTCCACCATCACCTTACAAGGATGGTTATAATGGTGTAATGAGTAACTAAATATGATTATTATGAAGTAATATTGATACTGAAATAATATATATATACTCCAATACAATTCCACGATCATAGGAATGATATCATCACTCGTGCGTACGTACGGAATACCGTCTCCACGATGTGATGCGACTCGTTCTACATGATCTTCATTTCATAATGATTATATAAATGAATTGAATGAATGAATATGGTATATAATACACTAATACCATTCTGGAAATGAATTATCTATAACCTAAAGATAAGAATAAGAATTTATTCGACAAAACACGCATAAGAACAAAAAGTTATAAAGACCCGAGTAACAAGTAACAATGAAATATTACTAAGCTAATAATATGACCATATATGATATCATATAAATATGTATGATTCTGGAATAAGTCAATAACATTATTTAAACCATTATACAGGAGCTTCGGACACGTACAAAGCTAATCGGACCTAAGGTAAGGGAAATATCACAATCTCATTTTTATCCGAGATTGTTTATTCGTAAGTATTTACTGGGGTGTATTTTATCATCCACATCCATGTTTCATCAATATGTAATATTATTTCCATCCACCTAAAATTGTTTAAATCCATTTTTACCCTTCGGTGAGTTTTTAGTAATATGTATGAAAGGAATCTTTTGTCGTACGAGGTACTTTTTGACTTTTCCGACAAAAGTACGAAGAATGTTTTTTTAACTTATACGGCATGAATGGATTTTTAAAACATTATTTCAAAGAAGCTTCCTTTACAAGTATTCAAGTTTATTTTTAATCAACTTCTTTTAGTTTAAAATTGTATGACATGTTAAGAAAGTAAAAGTGTTTTTGAAGAAGAAAGGATATTTTCCTCAAGAATGAAGTTCAAGTATTTTATCAAAATTATTTTCCATCTAAGATAATAAAAGGGTTCTGTTTCTATCCCTATTATTACATGGATTTGATTATGTTGTGATGGAAACATTTTTATGAATTCCTTTATCTTATATGAATTGATTTATGATGTCATGACGTTTCAAGAATCCCATTTTTGTTTCATGTGTTATGCGATGATGTATGTTTTATGATTATGTGGCACACATAAGAAAGGATTCATTATAAGATGGGTGGGACCTATATCTCCCTCCAATGCATTGGGTAAAGATTTTATATCTCATGAGATAGACATGGCTGGAACGGAAGGTTATTTCGGTTCAGTGATACAGGACTGAAACGAGGAGTGAACTCGGTTCAGAAAGGGACTTTGTCCACTAAGATAGTCTTGGCAATGAGTCATGACTAACAAGAAATGATTTTCCATGATTATGTGTGCATGACAAAAAGTTTCAAGTTTTATGTTATGATTATGGGGATCTCATTTTCACTCCTATGATTTGTTCCATGTTAAGATATTATGATCTCTTTTGCAGGTTATGATTTTCAAAAAGATATGATATGATTTTTATTTCCTTTATTTGCCTTGCTGAGCATTTGAGCTCACCCTTTTATGTTTTCTTTTCCCCAGGTCAGGAAGATGGTTATTAAGTAGAATATGCTAAAAGGGACCCTAGATATGATGAAATAAATGGGAGACACTGTAGAAGATTTATGAACCAGTTGTTTATGTTTCCCAGTTTCTAAAGGCACTATACCTATACGGTCCTTTGTAGTTTTATCATATGTTGTAATAAGTGTGCTTCAATTTTTGAAGTATTAAAAATGTATGTAAAGTATGGGTCGTTATAGTTGGTATCAGAGGCAAAGGAGGTAGGAATGTATCCGATCCTTGGGAACTCTCACATGTGAGCGTTGGACGAAGCATGGCTCTCCGCCCAAGGGCTTCATGAGGAAATGGCTGCCACTGGGGATGGAGGTGTGTCACGCCTAGGGGGTGTAGCCGCCCATGGAGTGCCCTGATAGGTATCAATTATAGTCCACTGGAAGTAATTCCAGACCGTTATAGTTGGTATCAGAGGAAAGGTATAGTCAAACTTTGGAAACTAGGATGTGAAAGCCTTAGTAAGAACCCTAAGGATAAGTCTAAGCATAGTACACAATCTTAGTGTTTTAGAAATGGCCTTGAATAACCTAGGATAAGACCATAAGCATGAAAATTTTATTCTTGAATTATGTGGTTCCCTATTATAATTAGTGTTGCTCACACTATTCTTCTTGGTTTTAGTCAATGGCTGGAACCCGAAGGAACCGTGTTAATGCGGAATGCGATGGGCAATGAAATGATTGTCCCCCTGAGCAACCAAACGATATGGGAGCTGGAATGCAAAATCTTGTAGCCATGCTCACACAACTTTCTCAAGCTATGAATCATGCAGGATTTCCAAACGAGCAAAGGAGGGAGCAACATTCTGTTGAATCCTTCATGAGGCAGCGTCCACCTTCTTTCAGCGGGTCTACTGATCCATTAGTTGCTGAACAATGGATTAGTACTACTGAAAAGATATTTTCAGTTCTTCAATGTTCTGAACATGATAAAGTCATCCTAGCAGTGTATCGTTTGGAAGGAGATGCTGATCAATGGTGGAATCTTGTTAATAATACGAGGCAAAGGGATGAAATTTAGTCTATGGAATGGGACGAGTTCAAGAACTTATTTTTCAATAAGTACTTCCCTCGTATTCTCCGAACAAAGATGGAGAAAGAGTTCCTTGAACTGAAGCAAAGGGATGATGAATCTGTTAGTACCTATGAAGCAAATTTTACAAGACTTGCAAGGTACGCTTCTGGTATTATTATCCAACCTGAGAGTAAGATCGATCGATTCTTTAGTGGCTTAAAACCAAGTCTTCGAAGGGAGTTAGCCATAAGGGACTTCAATAGCTACGAGGAAATCGTTCGATGTGCTCTCAAAGTCGAGATGGAGATTGGAGTAACCCATCAGTCACATGGGTTTGATAAGAAGAGGAAGATGGAATTCAAAGAAAAATCTAAAGAGCACACGGAAAAGAAGATGAACTTTTCCTTATGCTCAAAGTGTGGAAAGAAACATGGAGGGAGTTGTCTTAAAGGGACAAGTAAATGTTTTAAATGTGGAAAGGAAGGTCATCGGGCATTTGAATGCCGTGATAATGGGAAGAAGATGTCTAATGACGCAAACAAAGGAAGGGATACACAGAATGAACCTACAACACTTCAATGTTTCAAGTACAAGGAGATGGGGCATTATGCCAATCAATGCCCAAATCCAAGGGTTGATGATGATGGTCGACGTCAACAAACTCTTAAGGCTAAAGACAAAGGAAAGTCACATGCAATTTCTATCAGCGATGTGGAGTACGATAACGATGTGGTGAAAGGTACACTTACCATCCACTCTAAAGTAGCAAATGTTTTATTTGATTCTGGATCCACCCACTCTTTTATTTCTGAAAAATTTTCTAAGGGTATCACCGTATTACCTCAACAATTAGATGTTGAGTTAGCTGTGACAACACCTAATGGCACATCAATCGCATCAGAAGTTTATAATTCTTCTCCGATCGAAGTTTGTGGGAAAGTGCTTCCTGCAAATCTTGTGATCCTTCCTTTAGTGGAATTTGATGTGATTCTTGGCATGGATTGGCTTTCTCTACATGGAGCTCATATCAATTGCCAAAGAAGGGAAGTCACATTTCATATTCCAGATCAACCTACGATCGTCTATCAATGCAAGGATGAACATAACCTTCCAGTGGAAATTTCTTCCATCTTATGGGTATTGATCCCACTAAATGAAGGTTATTTATCTCAAATGGTTGGTGAGAAACTCACGATTAAGAATATGCCCATTGTACGGGAGTTTGATGATGTCTTTCCGGAGGAATTACCGGGTCTTCCACCAAATCGTGAAGTTGAGTTTTCAATAGAACTCGTACCGGGTGCTTTGCCTATTTCAAAGACACCTTATAGAATGGCCCCAATTGAGTTGCAGGAATTGAAGAAGCAACTCCAAGAGAATCTTGATAAGGGATTCATATGCCCTAGTGCGTCACCTTGGGGAGCACCTGTTCTATTTGTTAAGAAGAAAGATGGATCAATGAGACTCTGCATTGATTATCGAGAACTTAACAAGATCACTATCAAGAACAAATATCCTCTCCCACGCATTGATGACTTATTTGACCAACTACGCGGAGCTCAATACTTTTCCAAGATTGATCTTCGTTCAGGGTATCATCAATTAAGGGTCAAAAGGGAGGATATACCAAAGACGGCTTTCCGTACAAGGTATGGACACTATGAATTTATAGTGATTCCATTTGGTCTTACTAATGCCCCTGCTATCTTCATGGATCTAATGAATAGAGTCTTTAGAGACTATCTTGATCAATTTGTGGTAGTCTTTATAGATGATATTCTTGTCTATTCAAAGAGCAAGGAAGAACATGAAGATCACTTGAGAATTATATTGAAGACCCTGAGAAAGGAGAAGCTTTATGCCAAATTTACCAAGTGTGAATTTTGGCTTCAAAAAGTTGCATTTTTGGGTCACATAATCTCAAAAGAGGGGATATCTGTGGATCCAGCAAAAACAGAAGTTATCGAAAGATGGTCGAGAACAACAACAGTAACTGAGATCCGAAGTTTTCTTGGTTTGGCTGGATATTATCGACGTTTTGTAAAAGATTTTTCACGATTATCTAATCCACTCACCAAGTTGACTCGGAAAGGAGTTAAGTTTGTCTGGACAGAGGAATGTGAAGAGAATTTCAAGGAGTTGAAAAGAAGGTTATTCAGTGCACCTGTGCTCACACTGCCTTGTAGTGGAGAAAGGTTTGTGATCTACAGTGATGCATCCAAGAAGGGATTGGGGTGTGTTCTTATGCAAAATGATATGGTGATAGCTTATGCCTCACGACAGTTGAAAATCCATGAACAAAATTACCCAACACATGATTTGGAGTTGGCTGCGGTAATCTTTGCATTAATGATTTGGAGGCATTACCTTTATGGTGAAAGGTGTGATATTTATACTGATCATAAAAGTTTGAAGTATATTTTCACACAAAAGGAGTTGAATATGCGTCAAAGAAGATGGTTGGAGCTGATTAAGGATTATGACTGCTCAATCCATTACCACCCTGGGAAAGCAAACAAGGTGGCAGATGCATTAAGTCGACAAGACCATGCTAGTTTATCCATGATGAGGATCACAAAAGATCCAATATTTATGGATTTACAAAGGATGGATCTTGGAATTATAATGGAAGGGGAAAAATCTTATCTTTCTCAAATGAATGTTCAACCATCTATACATGTGAAGATTAAAGAGGCACAGAAAGAAGATGTCGAGTTACAAAAGAAGGTGAGAAATGTTCCTGAATTCAACCTTGATTGTGATGGGATAATAAAGTTCAGGAATCGGGTTTGTGTTCCTCCCATCCCCGAATTAAAGAAAGAGCTGCTGGATGAGGCTCATAGTTCTTCATTCTCTATTCATCCTGGAAGCACGAAGATGTATAGGGACCTGAAAGAGTACTTCTGGTGGGATGGCATGAAAAGAGATGTTGCTGAATATGTCTCTCGATGCTTGGTTTGTCAACAAGTTAAAGCTGAGAGACAGAAGTCTAAGGGGATGTTACAACCATTACCCATACCCGAATGGAAATGGGAAAACATCACTATGGACTTTGTCACAGGACTTCCTAAAACATCCAAAGGCAATAATGCTATCTGGGTCATAGTTGATCGTCTTACAAAGTCTGCACACTTCATTGCTATTAGAGAGGATTTCTCTCTAGATCAGCTTGCCAGGATATATGTAAAGGAAGTGGTAAGATTGCATGGAGTACCACTTTCTATTATATCTGATCGAGATCCGAGATTTACCTCGAAGTTCTGGCGAAGTCTTCAGCATACTCTGGATACAGAGTTGAGTTTCAGCACTGCTTATCATCCCCAGACAGACGGTCAGTCTGAGAGAACAATTCAAACCCTAGAAGACATGTTGAGAGCTTGCTCTATGGATTTCAAAGGAGGTTGGGATCAACACCTACCTTTGGTGGAATTTTCTTATAATAATAGCTTTCACTCCAGTATTCAAATGGCTCCTTATGAAGCTCTCTATGGAAAGAAATGCAGGACTCCAACTTGCTGGGATGAAGTTGGGGAAAGAAAGCTATTAGGACCTGATCTCGTTGATGAAATGGCAGAAAATGTCAGATCTATTCAACAACACATAAGAGCAGCTCAGAGTCGACAGAAAAGCTATGCCGAAAACCGAAGAAAATACCTAAAGTTTGAAGTGGGTGATAAAGTGTTCTTACGAATATCTCCCTGGAAGAGGGTTATGAGATTTGGAAAGAAGGGGAAGTTGAGCCCTAGATATATCGGTCCTTTCGAAATATTGGATCGTGTTGGGAAGGTAGCTTACCGATTGGCGCTTCCACCGAATCTCTCTCAAGTTCACGATGTGTTCCATGTATCTCTCCTGAGAAAGTACATACCAGATCCTTCACATGTACTCAGCTCAGAAGTTGTACCGCTGGAGCAAGATCTTTCTTATGAAGAACAGCCGATAGAGATTCTGGATCGTAGCGAAAAAGTCCTACGAAACAAGACCACTCGCTTGGTGAAAGTTTTATGGAGAAACCATCAACTTGAAGAAGCTACATGGGAGCTTGAGGATATGATGAGGGAGAAGTATCCTCATCTGTTTGTTGCAAAGTGACGAATTTCGAGGGCGAAATTCTTTTTAAGGGGGGTAGAATGTAACACCCGAGACTTTTATGTTATATAAATCATCAAAGGAATCTTTTTCTATACAACACTTTCTTGGCTTGCTTTACACGCAATCGCGACCTTCCTCGATAGCTTGCGTCGTACGCAATACCGAGTTTCACTAAACAACATTATGCTATTAAAACTAGCCGTTATGAATAGTAATAACCACTTTTTGGAATTTTATAAATTTTATTTTTCAAAATGGACTTCATTTTTGGACTCAAAATATCGAAATTAGCCTAGGGTGAAATTTTGGTATTTTTCTGAAAACTTTCAATTTTTGATGAATAGTGAAACCACTAAGTGGTAGGTTAAAAACTGAATTTTGCATAAAACTTAATTTTACCGCTTCTGTGATTGGAATTTCGAAAATCCGAGAGACACGGTTAATATCAATGACTAAAATGTGGTTCAATGAGATGAAAATAATTTTTTGGTGAATAGTAACTTTTTACTTTTTTTACCGCGGTTAATAGTAAATAGGGTAACTAAGGGTAAATATGATATTAATATTACCCTAACACATGTCCTAATTCTATTGGACAAGTGTAATTCGACCAAAAACAAACTTAGGAATAAAATATGACCATTTAGGCCCACTTGGATTAGATTAGGACATTTATTATTAATTTATTTAAAGAAGGGTTAAAATAGTTAAAATCAATGTTTAATAAGTAAATCATTTTTAATATGGGGTTATACATAAGATAAATTCAATTGTAAATATTCATTAGAAATCTAAAAAGATTTCCTACATGATGATATTTTATTTGTAATTTATAGACATCAAATAATGTAATTTATTTATGACACAAAGATGATGCAGTAATTATCTTATTAATAAAATATTGACATAATTGATGTTATAAACACCTAAATAAATGTAATTTGAGACTTTTTATGAATTCCACTAATTTTCTAGGTTACTATGATATATTAGTATTGATTTAATCAACTTGGTTCGAACATATAATTCTGTTATGACTTTCAAAAAAATCATATATCAAATAGTGTCAAAATTGACACAAAATAGTTTTTAAATCAAATATTATATTATTAATTGTTATTTTATTCCTAAAAATCTAAGGATCGGCCAAATGACTTAGATAAGGATAGATATATTAATAATAAACAATTTGGGGTTCGTTTGGCATGTTATAGTAAGTGTATTAACCATATAGTGAAAGAAAACAAAAAGACACGGTAAAAGTTAAATTAATTAACATAGAGTTAAATCTAATTGATAAGGTTAAAATAATACCCTAAACTTGTCTAAATCCTATTGGTTGATAGGATTTCGACCCATCCCCACTTTAGCTTCGAAATAAGACCCTTTGGAACCATTATAAACCGATTTTGACTTTAATATAAAATAATATTTTGAGATATTCCTAAGGTGCCCCTCTCCTCCCTTATAAAAGGGCACCTCCTCCCCCTCCTCCTCACACCAAATTGAGCACTCAAGCTCGGCCAAACCCTGCCATTTTCTCCTCTCCACTTCCCTAGAATAATCCTAGAGGTCCTGGTCTTCTCCAAAGACCAATCTTAGTTCCTTAAGTGGAGGATTCAAAGAGGCGTTCCAAAGAAGAGGTAATATCCATTACCGATCTTTTCAATTTCTTTCTTCTTCAACTTATTCTTCTTTCGTTGTTTCATGATAAAGTAATAACATCAGTATTACTTACATACTGATATGTTATTATAAATATGAAACAACCCTATTTCACCTTCTATCCATCCTACGGAAAAATGAAATCACCACGCGTGCGTACGTACGGAATACCGTCTCCACGCCGTGGTGTAATCTATTTTCCACCATCACCTTACAAGGATGGTTATAATGGTGTAATGAGTAACTAAATATGATTATTATGAAGTAATATTGATACTGAAATAATATATATATACTCCAATACAATTCCACGATCATAGGAATGATATCATCACTCGTGCGTACGTACGGAATACCGTCTCCACGATGTGATGCGACTCGTTCTACATGATCTTCATTTCATAATGATTATATAAATGAATTGAATGAATGAATATGGTATATAATACACTAATACCATTCTGGAAATGAATTATCTATAACCTAAAGATAAGAATAAGAATTTATTCGACAAAACATGCATAAGAACAAAAAGTTATAAAGACCCGAGTAACAAGTAACAATGAAATATTACTAAGCTAATAATATGACCATATATGATATCATATAAATATGTATGATTCTGGAATAAGTCAATAAAATTATTTAAACCATTATACAGGAGCTTCGGACACGTACAAAGCTAATCGGACCTAAGGTAAGGGAAATATCACAATCTCATTTTTATCCGGGATTGTTTATTCGTAAGTATTTACTGGGGTGTATTTTATCATCCACATCCATGTTTCATCAATATGTAATATTATTTCCATCCACCTAAAATTGTTTAAATCCATTTTTACCCTTCGGTGAGTTTTTAGTAATATGTATGAAAGGAATCTTTTTTCGTACGAGGTACTTTTTGACTTTTCCGACAAAAGTACGAAAAATGTTTTTTTTAACTTATACGACATGAATGGATTTTTAAAACATTATTTCAAAGAAGCTTCCTTTACAAGTATTCAAGTTTATTTTTAATCAACTTCTTTTAGTTTAAAATTGTATGACATGTTAAGAAAGTAAAAGTGTTTTTGAAGAAGAAAGGATATTTTCCTCAAGAATGAAGTTCAAGTATTTTATCAAAATTATTTTCCATCTAAGATAATAAAAGGGTTCTGTTTCTATCCCTATTATTACATGGATTTGATTATGTTGTGATGGAAACATTTTTATGAATTCCTTTATCTTATATGAATTGATTTATGATGTCATGACGTTTCAAGAATCCCATTTTTGTTTCATGTGTTATGCGATGATGTATGTTTAATGATTATGTGGCACACATAAGAAAGGATTCATTATAAGATGGGTGGGACCTATATCTCCCTCCAATGCATTGGGTAAAGATTTTATATCTCATGAGATAGACATGGCTGGAACGGAAGGTTATTTCGGTTCAGTGATACAGGACTGAAACGAGGAGTGAACTCGGTTCAGAAAGGGACTTTGTCCACTAAGATAGTCTTGGCAATGAGTCATGACTAACAAGAAACGATTTTCCATGATTATGTGTGCATGCCACAAAGTTTCAAGTTTTATGTTATGATTATGGGGATCTCATTTTCACTCCTATGATTTGTTCCATGTTAAGATATTATGATCTCTTTTGCAGGATATGATTTTCAAAAAGATATGATATGATTTTTATTTCCTTTATTTGCCTTGCTGAGCATTTGAGCTCACCCTTTTATGTTTTATTTTCCCCAGGTCAGGAAGATGGATATTAAGTAGAATATGCTAAAAGGGACCCTAGATATGATAAAATAAATGGGAGACACTGTAGAAGATTTATGAACCAGTTGTTTATGTTTCCCAGTTTCTAAAGGCACTATACCTATACGGTCCTTTGTAGTTTTTTCATATGTTGTAATAAGTGTGCTTCAATTTTTGAAGTATTAAAAATTTATGTAAAGTATGGGTCGTTATAATGAAGTAAAAAATGAACCATACTTAGATATATGCCGATACATATACTTAAGTTATCAATCTGAGTTCTGCTCCAACTCTCGAGCCCAAGAACAATCTAGTCCACACAGTAAAGAAAGTCAATCTCATCAATGATAATTATTGAAAGTCAAGACTCAACTCACATAGGTAAATATTTTATATAGAGATAGAGATTATCAGATGTAGTCACTGATTCATCATCGCTACCGAACCCACGGAGGATTCTAGTACAGTTTTCATCACCGCCGAACCCACTGAGGATTCGAGTATAGTTGTCATCGTTGTCGAACCCACGGAGGATTCGAGTGCAGTTTTCGTCGCTACCAAACCCACAAAGGATTCTGGTATAGTTGTTGTCACTACCTAACCCACAGAGGATTCCAGTACACACTACTACAAATACGGATTTTATCAGCGCTAAAAATGGCCTTTAACAGTGCTAGAAAAGATCTATAAATGCTGGCGAAGATAGGGGGTCCCCTTTATTAGTACTCCAGAAAGCGCTGATAAAGACCCCTTTTATCAGCGCTAAAAAAGCGCTGATAAAAGGGGTCTTTTATCAGCGCATAAAAAAAGTGCTGATAAAGGGGTCTTTTATTCACGCTTTCTTTTAAGAACTGATAAAAGACCACTTTTATCAGTGTTTTTTGAAAACCACTGATAAAAGTTAAAAAAATAAAAATTAAAAAAATTGAAAAATCCGGCCAATCCGGGGGGGAATTTATAGCACTTTAGCCCCCCTTTTACAGCGCTTTTCCACACCCCACCAGCACCCCGCACAAACCCCTCCACCCTTTATCAGTGCTAGCCCTAGATTCAATCATGCACGAGCATCCCTGCTTCCACCCGGATTTGATCTTGAGACCTCCCCACTACTCTCCTGAAGCCTTTTCCACTCCCCTATATTTATTTGTTCTCCTATTAGTGATATATATATATATATTTCTTTATTCATATAGTAATATATATTTATATTAATATATATAGTTATATTAATATAAATATATAGTTATATTAATATAAATATATATTTATATTTATATATATATTTATAGTGATATTAATATATATATTTATAGTTATATCAATATATATATGTAGTTATATTTATATATATATTTATATAGTTAGATTAATATATAGGTATATAAATATTCATATATTTGTATTTTAAATAAAATGAATATTATTTATTATTTAGATAAATCTAATATATTATATATCTAAATATATTTTATTATTTATATTTATAATTAAATTTTTACCTGTGAATATATAAAAAAATATGTACATATAGATATATATTTGATTATAAATAGTAGTGCAATATAATAAATGATAAAATTTCAAAGACATAATATCAATATGAATGTAATAACTTGGAATAAATTCAGTCCCCACCAAAAAAATCCAATAATACCCCCTTAAACGAGGCTGAAAAACTAAAAAATGTTAAAAAATCAGGGTACCCCGACTAAAAACTCAGTTTTGGAGGCCTTTTGGGCCTTTTTTGGCCTCAAAAAAACCTGGGTCAACTTTTTTTAATCATAGTGACGTAGAGATCATTGTAGGATTCGATTTGATATGTGGTAGAGCTCAAACGGACACCCGGATCAAAAGTTATGGCATTTTGAAGTTTGAGTTGAATTTTCAACATATTTTCAATCTTGTTTTAATTTTTTTTTTAATTTTTTAGTTATCAAATTGTTATTAAATGAAAATTACTCCATAATAATTAGAAAATTATTAATTAAAAATATTTTTTTAATTTTTTTATAAGCCATTTTCACTAAATATCTAATATATTAAGTGTAACTGTATATTTATACTTATCTAAAATGTATTTAAAATTATATTTAAAAAATATATATATTATTTATATCAATATAACTACATCTATATATTTAAATATTAATATATATTTTTTAATAATTTTTTTGGATATAGACCCTTTATCAGCTCTTTTTTTAAAAGCGCTGACGAAGACCTCCCTTTATCAGTGATACTAAAAAAAGCACTGATAAAGGGGTACCCTTTAACAGCGCTTAAAAAAGCGCAGTTAAAGGGGGTACCTTTAGCAGCGCTAAAAAAAGCGCTGATAAAGGGGTATGTTTATCAGAGATTTTTTTAATGGTGATAAAGGTACCCTTTATCACTGCTTTTTTTAGCGCCAATAAAGGTAAACCCTTTTATCAGTGCTTTTTCGTTAGCGCTGGTAAAGGGTGGCACATGGAATGCCCAGTTTTTTGGTAGTGATAGTTGTCGTCACTGCCGAACCCATGGAGGATTCCAGTACAGTTGTCGTTACAGTTGCAGCCAGCTCTAGGGTTCCTGCACACAACATGCTCAATCCTCGGAGGGTCTACTTCTCGAGTCAAAGGGGGTTGATACATAAACATTCCTGAAGTTTAAAGATGATGTGTTCCGATGTTTCGTATCATCAAAAGGAATCCGGCGCGATAGACGGTGCGTCAATTGGACGCCCAATCTAAGAGATATTGACTTTTCTATTACAGGGACCCGGTTGGAAATATGCTCATCCCAAACCCAGCCATTTTCCAAAGTCATCCAAAATTCACTTAGAGTATTACAAAAGGACCGCCTCGTCATAAGGGTCTCAGTTCCGTAGACAGCACGTCGATCAGATGCGTGGTATTAATGTTATTCATATTTAAGTGAAAACGGGCATAGCCCGTAAAGCCTAGTGGGCTAGCGGGTCGAGTCAACCCGGTTTTGGCGAGTCCGACCCGACATAGGGTCGGACCGTCCCGGTGAATCATACGGCCCAGCTCGAGGGGCACGACCCAACCTGGTGGGGCGTGGGCCAGCCCGGCTAGGCGCGACCCAGCTGGCCGAGAAGTTTGTGTGTGTGGGGGGGGGGATATAGCCCCCCGGTCTTCCGAACCAGCGGTGCCGCCCTTCCATCTGGCCGGTCGATGCTGGATAGCTTCTCGGCATGCACGGCCCGCATGGGTGGGCCGCGACCTCCCTCTGCGACACCATGGGTGTCGAGGCCTTTATTCGACTAGCCGACTGACTAGCTGGCCGGTTCGCCGCCGAAGTGGCCCGCGGAGCATGGGTCATGGTCCTCCGTAGCACATCGCCCTCAAGGCGTCACAGTCTCTTCAGTCCGGCCGACCAAGCTGGTCGGTTCTTCGTCGGCTGAGCGGCCCATGGTTGCGGGTTGCAGTTCTTCCACACGCGGCCAGTGCGCGGCCGCCTCCTTCACTCTATACCGCTTCCTCCAACACACCTCAATCACAAATAAAATAAATTACGGAGGGTCATCGGGCCATGTGCGTTCAACCCGCACCCTCCGCGTTAGGCGGTAGCAATTGGACGAATAAAAACTAAGATTCTCAAGAAGAAAGAGGTACAAAATATTCATTTCAAATTGTACAAACCCCTACCTCAGAAGGACATTGCCTGTCATTGAGCCGCGGAAGATGAATGTCGCGGTAGTCGGGCATCGCAGAAGAACAGTGTCAATTCCATTGACATCGTAGAAATAATAAAGAAAGAAGTTTCTTCTCGTCATTCGAATCGTGGAGCATTCTTCGTCGAGGGAGAAATATGTTCTTCGTTGGAGGTGTTATTATTTGGGAGATGAACACTTCTTTTTCTAATTCACCAGATCCTTCCCAAGGTTTCCCCAACACAACAAAATCCCCCCAAAATAATAGCTAATGCTATTATATTATTCCCACAAAAAAATTAAACACTTTAATTAATTAATTGTAGAATCCCATTTAATTAATTAAAATGTGTTGGAAAACTTAATTTGGAGGGAGGTGGAGAGGCTCCTCTTATTAAATGAGGGGTAGTTTTCAAAGAATTAAATAAGGGGGGATTAATAGGGAGTTTAAGGGAGTTAAAGAGGAGTTCCGGGGAGATGAAAGGTTAGGGAATCATGTGGGCCCCACTTCAAAAATATCCTCCCATGGGAGGTTATGTGGGTGTGGGCCCCACCACTAACATCCCTTGGGAGGAATTAACTAACATCCTTAAATAAAATTGTGTTCTAAAATTTTATTTATTTTATTCTAAATCCCCTAAAATTAACTCTCAACCCGCATAAAATGCAACTGCGGTAAAGTTCCCCTTTAAGTGAATACCGACATTGTGAGTTCATCTATTCCCTCAGATTTTAATTCTAAGAACCGGTTCAGAAGATAGAAAAACCAACTCGTACGTTTACTAAATATACCCGAAAAAAACATCAGAAATTGATTCTGGGCACACTGGGCCTCAGAATCAGGAACAATCAAAAACTGCAGACTCCTAAAGTTTCAAAGAATTTAAGAAATAAAATTTCTTTAAATTTCCGGTCTTTACATGGGTACCGTGGTTTCTTAAACCTAGCCAGAAGGCGGCCGGCTTGTTTGAGCGTCGAAGTGGCCCACGGAGCACGGTCCGCGATTCCTCTGCAACGCAGCTCAGAGAGGCGCCACGGTTCTTCCAGCCCGGCCAGCTTTTACTGGAGGGTTCTTCTTCAGCCGAGGGGCCCGTGGTTGCGGGCCGCAGTCTCCCTTCCACGCAGAACCCGGTGTCATGGTCCTCTTTGGGCCGGCGTGCGGCCGTCGTTTTCGCTGCCACCTTCGGTTATCGTCTCCCCCGATCGCCGCCAACTTCAGTCGCCACCACCTCTTCCAACACTGTCTCCATCGCGAATAAAAACAAGAAACAATGGATGGTCGTTGGGACATGTTCGTTCGGCCCTGGCCCTCCACGTAAGGCAGTAAAAAATAGCCATATAAAATTACTTGCATTCAACAAGAATGAAGGTATACATTATTCAATTTAAATTATAAAACCTCCTACCTCGTAATTGACATCGCCCGTCAACAAGCCATGGAAGACGAGTGTCGGGGAAAATGGTGTCGTCCTGTCAACGTTGGAGGAAGTCATTGTCGTGACATGGAAAGAGAATATGAAGATGACATAGATTCCATGATGTCGGGGTGTGTCCGAGGAGGAAGCTTCATTAGAAGAATTTTTTCTCTTTCTACTTCAGGGAAAAAGAAGTTCCACCAAGATTTTTTCTCCCAAAGATTTCCCATGAATATTATCCAAGTAAATATAATCGAAGGCCCTCTAATATAAAAACATTGGCATGCAATTGAAAACAATTAAACATGAATTTTTGACACACAAATTAATTAATCAAGGAAGCTTAATTAATTAAATAGATGGGGTTGGTACAATAAAAGGAGGGAGGTGGAGTGTTCACATTAAAAGAGGGAAGTTGTCAAATTAATTAAGGGGTTTTAATAGTGGGTTTAAGGGAGTTGAGGGGATGTGAATGGGTTCGGGTTCGTGTGGGACCCACCACACTAAATCCTCGCATGGGTGGTAATGTGGGGTGTGGGTCCCACCTCCAAATTCCTTTTGGAGATTATAACCACCCACCAAATAAAAATATCTAACTCATATTTTTATTTATTTTTTTAATAACCAACCCCAAAAATTAACTTCTCCTCCCGATAAAATGAAACTACGGTAAAGGTCCCCTTAGGTGAATACCGGAACTACAAGTTTATCGGTTCCCTCGTATTTCAATTTCGCGCACCGGTTCAGAAGTTATAAAAACCCGCTCATACGTTCATTGAACATACCCGAACATAACAACAGAAATTGATTCTGGGAACACCAGGCCTCACAATCAGGCGCCATTAGAAACTATGGACTCGCAAAATTACAAAGAATTTAAGAAAAAAAATTCATTGAAATTTCTCAGTCTTTACATTGTGCATGACCTTTACCAGGATATCTTATCTCGAGTGGTTTTCATTGAATCATATACTGTGATGGGGTTTTAAAGCATTCCTTGCTTGTGGAGGGATTCGTAGATGAAAAATCATTGAAAATTGGTTTTGACTATGGAAGAAATTTGGTTGATACCTCAGAAAGTAGTATTAAAATTTTAAACTCAATGATACAAGTGCATGAGGTGGCTTTAGAAGTAGTGTCAGAACTGAGGGTCGGATGCCAAGGGGTCTCAAGGTGGTTTTATTTAATTGAGGAAGATTCGGTGCATCTATTATGATTAGAGAGGCCACATATGATATGATTTATCAATCTATAGTTTAGAATAGATGTATATGGTTGATGGGATTCCAAAGAAAAGTAAAAATCATGTGAAAGGATGATTATAGGATGATAGGCCTGGAAGAGGAGTTATGGGAGCAATGGGAGGTGTAAGATGGTATAATATATTTCTACTACTAACACCCCTATGTGGATTAAGTCAAACACATTGATATAGGTTTTTTGGAATACGGAAATGTACAAGTAGTGAAGACATATAAATTATTGGCTCTGGGTATGATCCAAGGTACAATTTATGTATTCTCACATTAGCATCAATTTCGATAGAAATAATATCAATTCACTAGTCACTTCTACAAAGGGATTTAAAATGATAAAACACATTGATTCTTGTGATACCTAAATAATAGAGGATAAATATTCATATTTAATCTCTTCATAGTTTTGATGAGGCCTTTTTTCATCTTAGTTATCGATTGTATCTCTAAATTGTAAGTGTAGATTTCCTATTTCTGGCAGAGGATGTGGTGAATTCTAGTCGTTGGGATTACATTCAACTTCATTAGAGTTAAATAAAAATAAACAATGTAGTAAAATCTCTTATATATGGGGATATAACTTATTTTAAATAATTTCAATATTTTGACCTTTAGAGAAGTAGACTCCATGGGCCTACAATTTCTTGTATTTGTAGAGGAGGGTGGGGTTGTATTCCATGATGAAATTCTATAGTAATATCCCCATAGGGAGTTCATTTTATATATTCTCATAAACACAAGTACTGCCATAATTTCAAAACTGTCAAATTGGATGGTCCCCACAAGGATGTGATAAATAATGGTGCAGTTGGATGATATGTTCATGAAGGGCTTTGTTAGACCTATTTTATTCTCCTAGGAAGACCCAACATTGTTTTCCAATATTTTAGTTGAGTGAATGTGGTTATTCATGGAAAATAATCACTTTAATTATGTGAATATGAGTAATTAGTATCCCATTATAATAATTGGTGACATATTTGACTCGTTTAAAGGGGTGAAATGTTCCTCAAAGATTGAGTTCAGTTTGAGTTATTACCAGCACTATTTTTCATAGGAGGATATATAATGGATGAAATTTTGGTGCTACTAATATCACTATATGTATGTGGTTATTCCTATTGTTGTGATGAACAACACCAAACTGTTAATTGGTCTCATGAGTGACATATATCACCCCTTCTTACAGCAGTTAATGCTAGTATTCATACATGAAATCCTCCAATACATAAATAAAAAGGTGTATAATATAAGAAATTTGAGTATGGTCATTTATATATCATGTAATCATAGGATTTATTTTAATCTTTTTTTAGTTTTCGATTTGATAGGTCCACATAATAAAACATTCCAAATCAGATTAGGGTGTGCTAGTGGACCTTGAAATTATAGAGATAATTATGGATTGTGAGCCACCTAAGAGATTAAATAATGTGCGTATAATTCTTTACATGAAAGAATATTATCAATGATTCATGCCTAATTTCATTATTATTTACACACCTCTTACATCATTGAACAAAAAGTGGTTTCCTTTTATGCAGACCGAAAGGTTTCAATATGTTTTTAGGGCTGTAGTAGATGTTAATGAGCACCCTAACCTTGAGACTTCTAGATGATGATATTAAGTAATTTTTTTCTATTATGCATATAGATTTAGGATAATATGTGTTTGGAAATTAATGAACGAAATGGTTATTTATGGGGCACGATAGCTGAGACCTCATGAGAATTATTATGTGTGACTCACTTTTAATCCTACAATACTGTGTTATTCTCAATATTATTAAAGAAACAATGTAATGGTATGGTTCTTTATCATATAATTTAATAATATGAGTCCAAAGTATATATAAATATAGAGCGATCTTAACTGGAGGAAAAGGAAATGGTTGTATTTCCTATAGTTCTTTGATTTTGAGACATTCTATATTCTCAAGAATGCGATAGAGTCCAACGATACCCTTTGTAGGAAGTAATTTTATTGGTTATAGAGCAAGGAAGATGGATTGTTTTCTACATTATAGTTTAGGCATGAGGATATGAGAAGATAAGAGAATCTCCTAATGATGGTTTTGACACACCGACTAATATAGACTATTATGGATGAGTTTTTTTGATATATCTGCTGTGATTTATATCATGAATATATATCTATAAGTAATTCTATTAATGTATTTTTGGATGGTTGGGAGCACTTTATTCATTTATGAGTATATTTAAAAGTATCAATCAAACTATGAAATTAGTTGTTTATGGAGTTTCATACATACCCATTAGAAATACATCAAGAAGTGGTGAAGATGTACAATAACCATTGGTATTAGTTTTTATGACAACCCTTATTTTATTACAAACTTAAACATGATTTATTACATAAAACTTTACAAGATACAACAAAGAAGATCGAGTGGTTTAGTGTATTAGAGGATAAGTATCATTACATAAACACTTGAAACATGAAATACATCATCTTTATTGAACACTTCTTTTACATGACAACTATATTCCCTCATACTTAGCATTGCATGGGATAACCTAGGGACATGCATAAGAAAATGGTGTGCTATAAAGCCCAGTAATGGAGTACACATGTAATAACTTGAGGAGTACAATAAATGTTAGGAAATAGGGATATCAATGGAGCATAAGAGAAACATGAACATAAAGGCATGATAAAGCATGATAACCATAACATGGAAACCTGGCAACAACACTTAACATGGAATTAGCATGTGCCAAGGCTCGTTGCACATGGAGCATGAGTAAATCCTCATTGCACATAAAGCACAAGTAAACCCTCATTGCACTTGAATTATCATGAGTAAACACTCATTTCACATGAATTATCATGATACTATACTTTACCCAATTCATTGGAGCGCTATAATGGCGCACCATTCTTAAACATTTCATTTCATTCATAAGTGTGCCACATGGATCATAAAACATGGATTAATAAAACATAATCATTTATTACACGATAAAGGAATGTTGAATTCATACATGAAACATTATAATCAATAAGTAAATGTGAATAAAGGTGAATACCCTTGATGGAGAAATGGGCATGGTATTCACTACACAATGGCCTTGGATAAGAAAATCGGTGTGATTTCGGCAGCGTAACGACGTGACATAAAAATTCATAGAAATGGTGGATGAGAGATAAAGGGGTTACTCATAATATTTACATGTAATGTAAAGTAAGGAGGTCATATGGATAGATTTTCCAACAGTTTTAATGGAATTAATATTCATGATACAAAAGTATTGCTTGAATGTAAATGAGGAGAGAGAAGTTCCTTTCGGAATTTCAGCATAGTAACGGGTGTCCATGGGAGGAATTTAGTGAGAGAGAAAGGGGTATCTCATCATTAAAACATAAATAGGGCAGTATTAGGGAGGTGAAAAACCATATCCCAATATTCATAATTGAAATTAAAATGGAAAAACAACATAAAGAAAATTGGACCAAAATGAGAAAGGAAGAAAAAACCCTTACTTGGAAGTGTGCTTAAAAAGGCTAGAGATAGGATTGTGAGAGGCTTATTGGGAGCTTGGGGAACCTTGGGAGGAGTCTAGAGGGAGTAGGTAAGTGGCTGGACAAACTCAAAAGGCTTTGAGTGAGGAGGATGTGGGAGCTTGGGTGGGTTTATATAGGAAAGGTGAGGGAATTGTTTATTATTTAGGTTTGAGACCCCTTATATTAAATTAATCCAAACCACAACCATACCATGGTTTTTTTCCATGGTTTTTGGAAAAGGAAAGAGGAAAAAAATATTTTATATGTCCAAAGTCGGAACTTCTTAAAATAATGAGGTTTCTTATTTGGAGGTGAGTCACACTGCCATGGAAATTAATTTAAAAAGACAAGGTGTTTAATAAGTCTTGACGGGTCCATTAATGCTTTTAAAAGTAAGTCAAACAAACCCAAAATCACATTATTTTAATGTTAATGAAAATATTGGCTGAACATAAAGATTATAGTATTTTATTACATCACTATTGGGATATTATGATGTCATAAAACACATTATATATTTAAATGGTATTTAATTTTTACCCAAACATTTGACTATCTCAGAAAATTATGAAAAATTCACCGTTGGATAATTTCAACATCCTGATTCCAGAAATAACGTTTATTTTATCTAAATAATTTTCTAAATATGTTATGTTTCACTTTTTAAATAAAAAACAATATTTATAAAAAATTCACGGGTTTTAACAGAAATGGCTTTCAAAGCTTAATAAAATTTATAATTTCATTCAAAAAATTATAAGATAATTTATATTTAATAAAAATTAATTTAATAATAATAGTAATATTTTATAAAAATATTATTTAATTCAAAAATCCCTTAATTTAATAAAATATAATTCTTAATTAAATAATAACTAAAAACACTATTTGTACTTTAAAAACTATTTTAAATGTATCAATAATGACATGAAAGTATATTCATTATTATATAAAAAAATAATGTACATGAACATAATACTATTTATTTGTTACATAACCCCTTTGAACAGCCGCATAAGGCCTAAGGGTAAGGTGTTCGATGATGACATACTTCTGGGGTGGCTCGAATAACATCGCTCAAGTGATAATTTCTATCAACTTCCACTTCTCCCGTAAACGGTCTTGTTCGAGCTTGACATGATGAAGCTAAGCTTGGAAATGGTCAATAGTGAAGCCCAATGATGCCACCTCTTTTCCGAGATCCAACAAATGGGCCTCATATGGGGAAATTCTACTAGATTTGGCCATCACATCCTTTGTCTGAGTAAATTTGGATTTGTTAAAGCCCTATATTTATACTAATCGTGTGATCACTGTTCAATGACTATATTAATAAACGGTCAAAATTCTTAACATAAAACCAAAGAAGTTGACATTTTATATAAACATAAAGAGACATTTAATTAGATCAATAGGGATTTTCATTAATGAAACTTTGGGTCGTTACAATATTCCCTCCTTAAGAAATTTCACCCTCAACATTTTCCTTTTACCACACTAAAACATATGTGGGTAACTTAGCTTCATCATTTCCTCCAATTCCCAAGTTACTTCTTCAAACTTGTGGTTTCTCCACAACACCTTGACGAGGGACATTGTATTATTTCATAGAACTTTTTCTCTATGATCTAAGATCTTCACTGGATTCTTCTCATAAGAAATATCATCTTTCAATTTTACCACCTCAAAAGAGAGTACATGTGAAGGGTCTGGTATGTACTTCCTTAAGAGGGTTATCTGAAAGACATCATGTACTTTGGCCATAGTAGGTGTAACTTCTAGACGATAGGCCACAGCCCCGACACAACCAAGAAACTTGAAGGGAATGATGTACCTTGGACTTAACTTCCCTTTCTTTCCAAACCTAATGACCTTCTTCTAAGCATATATGCATAGAAAAACCATGTCTCCAACTTTAATCTAATGGTCTCATCAACGATTATATTCATAACTCTTCTGTCAACTCTGGGCTGCCTTGATATGTTGCTGAATGGTTTTCACCTTCTCCACCATTTCCTCAACCATTTCTGGTCTAAGTAGCTTTTGTTCACCAACCTCATCCCAACATTTCGGTGTTCTGCAACTTTTCCCATACAGGGATTCATATGGTGCCATTTGGATGCTCGAGTGGAAACTGTTATTATAAGAGAACTCAACCAGAGAAAGATATTGATCTCATCCTCCTTTAAAGTCCATTGAGCACACTCTCAACATATCCTCAAGTGTTTGGATAGTCTGCTCGGATTGGCTAATAGTTTGAGGATGATAGGTCGTACTAAAGTTCAGTTCATTATTCAGAGCATATTGAAGACTCTTCCAAAACATAGAGGTGAATCTTGGATCTCGGTTAGAAAATTTAGATAGTGGTACTCCATGAAACCTTACCACTTCCCTGATAAATATCTATGCCATTTGATCCAATGAGAAGTCCTCCCGAATAGCAATGAAGTGTGCAGTCTTTGAAAGACGATCCACAACAACCCAGATTGCATTGTTGCCTTTAGATGTCCTCAGAAGTCCAGTGACAAAGTCCATGGTGATGTTCTCCCATTTCCATTCTGGTATGGGAAATGGTTTCATCATCCCCTTAGACTTCTTCCTTTCTGCCTTCACTTGCTGTCACACCAAGCACTTTGATGTATATTCAGCGATCTCCTTCTTCATATTAGCCCATCAAAATGTTTCTCGGATATCTCGATACATCTTTGTGCTCCCTGGTGAATAGAGAAATTTAAACTATGTGCATCATAAAAAAGTTACTTCTTCAGCTCCAGACTTGATGGAACACATAGCCTTTTCCCAAACCACACAATTCCTTCTTCATTAACACTAAACTCTGAGTATTTTACTTTTTTGATAGCTTCCACTTTTTCTTGAATTACCACATCATCCTTGTGAGCATCCTCTAACCTATCTAAAAGAGATGGTTGAGAAATGATTTGTGAAAGGATTGATGATGTTCCCTTCTCTATGATTCCCATGTCCATCTTCATCAAGTCTAAGAAGATTGGATCCTTCTCAATTCTCATCATTGAAAGAATCACTGGATCATTTCTACATAGGGCATCTGCCACCTTGTTCACTTTCCCAGGGTGGTAATGGATTGAACAGTCACAATCCTTGATGTGCTCTATCTATCTTCTCTGGAGCATATTAATCTCTTTCTGTGTGAATATATATTTAAGAATCTTGTGGTTAGTATATATCTCACATTTCTCTCCATAGAGATAATGCAGACAGATTTTCAATGAAAAGATCACCTCCATAAACTCTATATCATGCATTGGATAGTTTCGCTCATGGATTTTCAACTACCTTGAGGCATAGGATATAATTTTATCATTCTTCATCATCACACAACATAATACCTTCTTCTATGCATTGCTGAAAACCACAAAAGGTTCCCCACTTGTGGGTAAAGTGAGCACGAGTGCAGTGATAAGCCTCCTTTTCAACTCCTTGAAGCTTTCTTCACATTCATCACTCCAGGAAAACTTTACTCCCTTTCAAGTTAGCTTGGTAAGAGGGTTGGACAATCGTGAGAAATTTCTCACAAATCGTCGATAATATCCAGCTAACCCCAAGAAGCTATGGATATCCGTAACCGATGTTTTCCTCGACCATCACTCAATTTCATCTATTTTGGAGGGATCCACAGATATCCCATTGCTTGTGATGATATGGCCTAAGAATGAGAATTCCTTTAACCAGAACTCACACTTGATGTACTTTTCATAGAGCTTCTCCTTGCACAAAGTCTCCAGTACAGTTCTTAAATGATCCTCATGATCCTCCTTGGTTTTGGAGTATATTAGAATATCATCTATAAAGACTACCACAAATTTGTCGAGTTAATCTCTAAAGACTGTATTCATTAAGTCCATGAAGATTTCTGGAGTATTAGTGAGTCCGAAAGGCATTACTATGAATTCATAGTTCCCTTATATTGTGCAAAAAGCAGTCTTGGGGATATCTTCCTTCTTCACCCTTACTTGATAATATCCCGACCGCAAGTCCACCATGTAGAAGTATTGTGCTCTACGCAGCCGATCATAAAATTCATCAATTCTTGGGAGAGGATACTTGTTCTTTATCATGATTTTGCTAAGTTCACGATAATCAATGCAAAGCTGCACTGACCCATCCTTCTTCTAGATGAAGTGGACTCGTGCTCCCCATGGTGAAGCACTTGAGCATATAAACCCTTTATCCAGATTCTCCTATAGTTGTTTCTTCAGTTCATCAAGATCTACAAATACCATTCTATATGGAGTCTTGTATATTGGTAATTCCCCGGGTATATGTTCAGTTGAGAATTCAACATCTCTTCTATGAGGAAGACCAGCCAGTTCCTTAGGAAACACTTCGGTGAATTACCTCATAATAGGCATTTATTCAAGGATGGTTTCTTCCTTGTACTCAATCATCTAAGCTATATACACATGCTCATAGGGAAATAATATCCATTCTTGAGATTAAGGAGCTAAAGGAGATTCATCTTCCTCTTTACACTTGTAAAGAATCGGGAGTCGATTCTCCATATGGAGTGTGATTTCCCTCTCCGGACAATTTATGTCGTTTCTATATAAGGAAAGCCAATCCATGCCAAGAATTACATCAAATTCCACAAGAGGGAGTATGACGTGGTACGCCAGGAAATTCAATCCACAGATTATAACATGGGAGGACTTATATTCATTGGATGCAATGATTGCCCCATTTTTTGTACTCACCAACATCTTCACTTCCATAATTTGGGGTGGTGCTGGGATTGTTCTACTAAACTTTAGAGATATAAAAGAATGTGTAGAACCTGAATCAAAAAGTACGTTTGCTATATTTGATTGAATAACTAGCATACCTATCACCACTTCATTGTCATGGTTCACTTCGGAAGAAGTGATGGAAAAAGCTCTTCCTTGCTGCCTTGAAGGTTGTTGGTTGCCTCTGAAAACCATTGGATTAGGGCACTGATTTGAAAAATGACCTGGTTCTTTGCATTTGTAGCATTGAACAATGTGTTGAGGTTCGAATGGAGTGTTCCTCTACTCTTTCATGGCCGCGGGTCTTTCTTGCTGACAATTAACAGTTAGGTTCCCTTATCTTCTACACCTGAAGCATTTCCTCATCCCCTTAATGCAATTTCCAGGGTACTTCTTTCAACACTTTTGGAAAGTGGGGTGATGGATCTTCTTAGCACCATTGGATTTATCCATCGGACCACCAGCATTGATGTCCACCCTACGCTTCTTATCCCCTTGATACCCCTATAATTCTCTAATCTCCATTTCGATCTTGAGGGCTCATCGTCAATTTCCTCAAAACTGTCAAAGTCACAGATCGCTAATGCTTTCCGCAGGCTAGGCTTCATCCCACCAAAGAAGTGGTCAACTTTTCATTCAGGGGCAACGACAAAGCCGAAAGCATATCGTTCAAGCCTTGTGATGTTTGCCTCATACTCTCCAACAAATTCTTCATCTTTTTTCTTGAGGGAAATGAAGTCCCATTCCATCTTAAGCCTGAGGTTGCACGAAAAAAATTTATCGAAAAACATCTTTCGGAAATCCTTCCATTCCAACGCCTTGATCTCCACCTCAGGCTTAGTATTTTTTATCAACGTCCGCCATTGATTAGATTAACCCTCCATACGATAAGCCGCCCGAAGAACATTCTCTTGTTTAGAACATTGAAGGATGGAGAAGATCTTTTCAATGGAGTTGATCCATTGTTCAGCGATCATGGGATCGGGTGATCCACTAAAAGTATGTGGCCTTTGTCTCATGAAGCTCTCGATAGAGACTTGTTCTTTTTTAGGGGGGGGGGGGGGGGTTGGACGTTCCTCTTGACCCATGTTTCTATTTAAATCTTGAGTTATCTGAGAGAGAAGCATGACAAATTTTGCAATTCCCGCTCCCATTATATTGGGCATCTCATTAGTATAGCCATCACACTGATCTTCACATCGGTTGTTATCCCGAGTCCTCCAATTATCGGCCATTGGATGGAATAAAAGGAAAGTTAGGGGTAAAACATAATGGTTAATCCAAAGAAAAAAGTTGATGACTTATAAATAAACTTTTATTCCTTAACTCATGAGTTTATAGGCTTCAATCTAGGATTCTCATGATCTACTTTCTAACATATATTCTTAGGGGAATTTTTTTTAATTCCCTTAATAAGGGTTCATACTAAGCTTGTGAATTTTTCAAAACATATCCCCCGGGAGTGTTGTAACCAATAGTGCAACAAGGCCCATTTTCGTGCACTAGTTCCCGTTCGAGTCTAGCTCAAAGCAGTGTTTTCGGGTTTTACCCCTAGGATACATCTGTACCAGAGCCGCCTCTACCAGCTTGTATCTAGACAAAGATGTATTTTCTTGATAAAACAATTACTCATTACTTAACAAAACTTAGGGATGTTTTTATTATTCTTATTCTTGTCTCTATGGTTTTACTAGGGTTTTCTAATCCTAATCCCAAAAATAACTAAACCACCCTCTGATACAAACTATGACAACCCTGCTTTTCTAACAAACTTAAACATGATTTATTACATAAAACATAACTTGATACAACAAAGAAGACTGAGAGTTTTAGTGTCTTTGGGGTTTAGGATCATTACATAAACACTTGAAACATGAAATTCAACATCTTTATTGAAAACATCCTTTACATGAACACTACATTCCCTCGTACTTATCATTGCATGGGATAACCTGAGGACATGCATAAAAAAAGGGTGACCTATAAAGCCCAGTATGGGAGTACACATGGAATAACATGAGGAGTAAAATACATGTTAGGATATAGGAATATCAACAGAGAATAAGTGAAACATGAACATAAAGGCATGATAATGTATGATAATCATAACATGGAAATGTGGAAACAACACTTACATGGAATTTGCATGAACCAAGGCTCATTGCTCCTGGAGCATGAGTAAATCCACATTGCCCATAAAGCATGAGTAAACCCTCGTTACACTTGAATTAGCATGAGTCAACACTCATTGCACATGACGTATCATGATACTATACTTTACCCAATGCATTGGAGAGCTATAAGGGTGCACCCTTCTTAAACATTTCATTTCACGCATAAGTGTGCCACATGGATAATAAAACATGGATTCATAAAACATAATAATTTATTCCACGATAAAGGAATGTGGAATTCATACATGAAACATTATAATCAATATGTAAATGTTCATAAAGTTGAATACCCTTGATGGAGAATGGACATGGTATTCACTACACAATGACATTGGCATAGAAAATCGGTGCGATTTTGGCAACGTAACCGCGTGACATAAGAATTCATAGAAATGGTTGATGAGAGAGAAATGGGTTACTCATAATATTTACATGTAATGGACAGTAAGGAGGTATTATGGATACATTTCACAACAATTTTAATGGAATTTAGATTCAAGATACAAAAGTATTTCTTGAATGTAAATGAGGAGAGAGAAGTTCCTTTCGGAATTTCGGCATAGTAACGGGTGTACTTGGGAGGAATTTAATGAGAGAGAAAGGGGTCTCCCATAATTCAAATATAAATAGGGAAGTATGAGGGAGGTGAGAAACCATACCCCAATATTCATAATTGAAATTAAAAGGGAAAAAAATATAATGAAAATTGGACAAAACTGAGAAAGGAAGAAAAAATCCTTACGTGGAAGTGTGCTTCCAATGGCTAGAGAGAGGCTTATGAGAGGATTATTGGGAGCTTGGGGCACCTTGGGAGGATTCTAGAGATAGTGGGGCAGAGGTTGGACGAACTCCAAAGGATTTTAGTGAAGAGGAAGTGGGATCTTGGGTGGGTTTATATAGGAAAGGTGAGGGAATTCTTTATTATTTAGGTTTGGGACACCTTATATTAAATTAATCCAAACCACAAACCATACCTTGGTTTTTAACCATGGTTTTTCGCAAATGGAAGAGGAAAACAATATTTTATAAGGCCAAAGTACGAACTTCTTAAAATAATTAGGTTGCTTATGTGGAGGTGAGTCACACTCCCATGGAAATTAATTTAAAAAGATAAGGTGTTTAATAAGTCTTGAGGGGTCCATTAATGCTTTGAAAAGTAAGTCAAAAAACGCAAAATCACATTATTTTAATGTTAAAACATATATTGGCCGAAAATAAAGATTATTATATTTTATTGCATCACTATTGGGTCATTATGATGTCATAAAACACATTATATATATAAATGATATTTAATTTTTACCCAAAAATTTGACTATCTTAGAAAATTATAAAAAATTCACCGTTGGATAATTTCGATGTCCTGATTCCATAAATAATATTTATTTTATCTAAATAATATTCTAAATATGTTAATTTTCACTTTTAAAATAAAAACCAACATTTATCAAAAAATCACAGGTTTTGACAGAAATGGCTTTCAAACCTTAATAAAATTTATAATTGCATTCATAAAATTATAAGATAATTTATATTTTAGAAAAATTAAATTAATAATAATAATATTATTTTATTAAAATATTATTTAATTAAAAAATCCCTTAATTTAATAAAATATAATTCTTAATTAAATAATAACTAAAAACACTATTTGTACTTTAAAACTATTTACAATGTATTAATAATGACAAGAAAGTATATTCATTATTGTATAAAAAATAATGTACATGAACATAGTACTATTTATTTGTTATATAACCCCTTAGAACAACCGCATATGACCTAAGGGTATAGTGTGTGATGGTGACAGACTCTTGGGGTGGCTTAGATAACATCGCTTGAGTGGTAATTTCTATTAACTTACACTTCTCCCATAGACAGTCCCGTTAGAGCTTGACATGATGAAGATTATCTTGATCTTGGTCAAGAGAGAAGCCCAAGGATGCCACCTCTTTTCTGAGCTCCAAAATATGGGCCTCGTATGGGGAAATTCTACTGGATGAGGCCATCGCTTCCTTTCTCTGAGTAAATTTGGATTTGTTAAAGCCATATATTTATACTAATAATGTGATCACTGTTCAACGACTATATTAGCAACGTCAAAATTCTTAACATAAAACCAAAGAAGTTGACATTTTATATAAACATAAAGAGACATTTAATTAGATCAATAGGGATTTCCATTAATGAAACTTTGGGTCGTTATAGTTTTTATTTCCAAGGATGAACAAGTGTGTAGCTGAGTTCAGCTCTCAATGCCTCAGATACTAGTAGTTGAAGGTCAAGTATCTATTACCAAAGAGTTTGTAATAATCTTATGGGGTTTTAGAGAGGTTGTGGGTTGTCATATACATGTATTTTTTTGTGGCAATTCCATGATTATTTATATATTAAAATTCTATTTAGGTGATCATATATTGACTCACCAGGTCGGTACACTTCCTTTCCATTACATATTATAATTTAGCGGAATTTTTTCAACCCTAGTACTTGAAAGATATTGTCCAAATATGATTGTCTCATACAATGATTCTCACATCACATCATTATTTTTTGGATTATTACAATGTTATTTTGATTATTATTTTCATATGACCATGATGATCCATCCCTAGATAGCAGACCATTCCGAATTTACAATTCATGTTATAGAGTACATGATTCAAGATTAAATATCAATTATGGATATATCATAGACGATAAACTACCCATGGTGGGGTTTCCAAATAACAATACATTCTATTTCATCATTTGTATGGAACCATTAAATCTCTTGTACAAGAGGCCCTGATGGTCACCACTGAGATGGATAAATCCATGAGAAATAACTAATGTGAGATAAGAGAATTTTGAAATTAACAAGAGTGGATATAATGATCATCCCAGAGTGTAAGATTAATTCCTAAATACTTAATAGGTTCCATATATACTAAAAGAATAGGAAATTCTATTTTAAATTGGGAGACCATGTGTTCATGAATCATTTTCCTCAACAAGGAAAATAATGATTTGGATGAGGTGGAATGATATCTCATAGATTTATTATCCCCGTATAGATATTTCATATGTATAATGAGGTGGAATAAAATGTAGCCTTACCACCATAATTATAATGGGTGTAAACTATTTTCCACATTTCATATATGAGGAGATATGTGAATTATCCATTGAATGTTATTGATTAGGGTGATATGAACTTTAAGGATGGAGTTACACTTTCGGAGTAAACCAACGAGAATTAATGATGCCCATGGGGATATAAATTTTTGTAGATAAAAAAATGGATTTTTTACTCATTAAAGGTGATCATTGATGGGATGTCAAATTTTGCACATAAAATAAAAATTTATTATAAATAATGGGTATTATTCCCCAAAACAATTTATATTAATTAAAAAATTAAAAAACATAGAGGAATTAGCCATTATAATGAAACAATGTATCTCAATAAAATATGGATTAGAACACTTTAAAATAAATTTAGGGTATAATATATCAATTTTTAAATGTAATATATAAATAATAGTGATTATTATAAGATCCCTAATCTTTTTTCAGGTATGAATCATGTTTTTTGGTGTTTTGAGGAAAAGAGGAGAATCTAGAAATTTTAAGAGTACACGCCATGTACTTCTATGTAAACACCGTGTACTCAGTTGCTGCGGGTAGCCATGTGCTGGCCAAGGAACAGCCGTACACATGGTCATGTGGGGTGACTTGGATACTGCCTAAAGAAGATATTGGTAAAGGAATGTACAAGCCATTTAATTTTAAAAGACATGTTGTGTACTTTCTATTTATTTCATTAAACGGACTGGGGTTATGTCTAATCGACAGAACCTCCTCCGTCTTGACCTTTCTCTTCCCGGAGTGTCCGTATGATGAAAATCTTCTTTGGGCCTCTAACTATTCATCTAATCTCTGATTCAAACTCTGTAGATTGCATTGGAATCACCTCGATATGCTCTTACTTCTTCAAGAGACTCGTTTCCTGATTCCACCTCTTTGGTGAGTTTTCTTGATTGAACGTTTTTGGCGTTTTTGTAGATCTACAGCATTCTAGGTCAAATTAAATGCTGGGATTCAACTATACTAACTGTACAACATCAATATTGATGGTTTGTTCTATTATGTAGCAATTCATTGAGATAAATATGCAAAAGTTCCAAATACCCTCATTCAGGGTATTGCGTGTTTAAGTATTTTAACCCTGTTAATGTCTGTTATGACTTTTTGGTTGAATATATGTTGTTTTATTGTGAATAGGGTTAATTTCCATTCTATGGATATGTTTTCCCAGGATTTTGTTGACCATTTCTTCTAGATTTTATAGTTAGGCTATTTTTTTTCCACTCATAGTGTTGTTAGGATAGAGTGGTTTTATCTGTCATGCTGTGATATGTTGTAGACAATTTTTCTAAGCAGTTCTTGAGGATTACGTTGGATATTGTTTATTATTTGTGAATGACTTCTTACATAGGGATGCAAGAACCTGGTGTAGTGAGACCATAGAGGAAATTGACATTGATGGCGTTCCCAATGTGTCTTTTATAATTATCACGTTGCGAGACAATTGGGGGGGGGTGAAATTGAGTACCCCCACATAGTGTCTACATATGTGTTATGAGACCACATGAGTAATTGATGTTGAGTGCTTTCTCAGAGGGTCTATATTTTACCATTAAAAGACTATATAGGAATTTATGATGAGTGCTTCCTCATAAAGTCTTTCATTACACATGACTATAAGGGGGAATTGACGGTGAGTGATTCATCATAAAAGTCATTGTTATATCTCCTCTTTTATTATGAACCAGAGGGGTTAGGCTTTGATAACTACCTAGTGGGGTACTTGTATTTTTTTATTTGATTAGATACTTAAAAATAAATCTTTTTAAATGAAATTTTCGGACTGTTTACTTTTGTGTACTTCCTTTTTTACTGCTAATTTTTTCTTATTGCTTGGGATATATATATATATTCAATAACTATTATGTAGATATTATTGTGTGGTTTCATACTAGGATTTGTCTCACACCCTATTTGGGTCATGGTTTTGGTCCCAAACAGATTATATTGCTGCATGTATAGATAAGGGAAAGTTCTTTTCTACTTCAGGTACATGATTGTTGTAGAGCTGGGGAGAATGGAACCAAACTGAGGATTGTGATGCTGTTGGAGTTTATTTGTTTTCTTTGTACTTTGATTTAGTACTGTATTCCATCATTGTGTATTTTTTGACTTTTTTTCTAGACATATGTATCATTTATCATTTATATATGTGCTCCAGTTATTTGTTTTTTTTAATCATCAATTGTCTACTATTGTATGGTATTATTATTGCTTCCGCTATTGTTATATATTTATTACCGTTGTGTTACTTTGACAATGAGGGCATAGTTTCTCCACAATCACACCCAAGGACCTTTCTGCTAGTCTGTAGCCTCTGGCGTTTGTGGAAATGTTCTTGAGGGCATGTGAACAACTGGGTACGGGGCACCTCAAGGTGGCTTCCGGAATCGGGACGTTACGAAGTGGTATTATAGGATTATTTTCTTCTTGATTTTCTGTTTGGAGCCTATTTCTAGGGATAGGATGGAATTGGTACATGGTAATAAGATGTAACCAAGATTATCTAACCAGTGTATAGGGAAAAGGCAATTTACCTCATATGTTGTGATTTTTCTACTTTTTCAATTTTACAGTTGATTTGATTTCACCATGGGATGATAAACATGTATTGTGCTATTATTATTGATATTATTAAGGTTCTATTTCTGTTGTAACCTAATTAGATGAGGGTATGCCATCTCATGCATAATATAGGAACTTTCTGGAGATCCCATGTCACTCATTATTTCCATGACATCTAGGGTGAATTACTGATTGCATGTCATTGTGATAGATGTTATGTTATATATGCATGTTGTTGTGATATATGCCTTGATAGAATACCAGATATTTTATAGGGTATTTCTAATATGTAATATTTAGTTTGAATGAACTACACACATTGGTTCATGAGGTGTTATGTACCCTCATTGACCGGAATTTACTAGATCATTGCTCTGTTATGTTTATATATTACATGTATAAGATTCCAAGATTTGATTCGTAGGGTGTAGGGGCTCTCACACTCAGAATTTGTCACTTTAATGTTCATTTCAGTGTTTTTCTGGGTTCTAGAGTAGTTTCTGAGACTTACTATCTAGGAAAACCCAGAATACACAACATTTAATGATAAATACAGGTCATGTGTCCTTCTGTTTGAGAAGGAATGATTTTTCTGAAGTTCACATGACGTAATGTATGTACACTCTCTGTAGTCTCTAACCATTTCACTGGATGTGTAGGTAGAGAAATGATGTTGGGAAATCTTTCGTGGGACACACTGTGTACTAGATGTACATGTCGGGTTGTGTATAACATGTGTCCACCCATGTTACTAACGACACAAATGGATAAAACATAGGTTATACACGTCATGCCAAGATTGAACATGTTGTGTATTATAACCCTTGTATCCGGCCATGTAACGAACAACACGGGGTGGTGGAATCCTCCTAACACACATTGTGTCTTGTATAAACAGGTCGTGTAGGGTCATCAATGTAACAGGCCATGTGACTAACAACCCAGATAGTTAAAACCTAAGCGGTACACGTTGTGTCTGGCATAAACATGTAGTGTAGTCTTGTCTTAAGAGAACAGTGTGGGTTAGTCATGTAGAAGAACCTCAGGTTGGGGAAATGAATCAAGTACACAATGTGTCTTGGGATAACAGCCGTGTGTAAGAGGTGTTACACTAATAGTTTTGGACGAAGTACACACCGATGTGAAGTCTCAACAGGACATAGTATGTAAGGGTTATACACGCTGTGTATCCATGTTTTACAAAACATGAATTCTTCCCTTTTCCCATTACTTTCGTTCACTTATATGTTTCAATCCGTGATAAATATTGTTCCTAAAGTGTGTTTCTGACCTTGATGAGTCATGAAATATAGGAATCCTCTAGTTGTATGTCGGATACAATGTTGTGATCAGACACTGGACATGGCTGATCAGGGACTACCAGCTGATACTCCTATAGTGCAAGTCTTTGCACCAACTATCATTCCAAACATTGGTGCTGATGCATAGTTTTGAGGGGGCTTTATGAGGTTCATACAGAACTTCCATGGAGCTCCCCATCATGCCCCATCAATGGAAGAGTTGACACGGGTCTTCCAGTAGCATCATCCTCCAACATTATCAAGGGATTGAGGACCCCAGGCTGTAGATTCATGGCTAGAAGTCATGCTCATGATCTTTGAGCATTTGGACATGCCTCCAAAACGAATGGTCAATCACGCTATGTATATTGTTTGGGATTCCACCAAGAGATGGTGGGATATGATCTCAATGGAAAAATCCAGTAGGCTATGGATTTGGAGGAGTTTCAACATACATTCTATGATTACTTCTCCCTGGAGACAATGAGGGTCGATCGAGCCCGAGAGTTCTTGACTTTGGTGCAAGGTACTCATTCAATTATTGATTATTCTTCACGCTTCATAAAACAACAGTGCTTTACAAACCTTTTAGTGGGAGATGAGTTATTCCTATCAAGTAAGTTGGATAATGGTCTCATATAAGACATTCGAGATAAGGTGAACATTTTTAGTTTGACTATTGTATATTCTACTATCAACCAGGTGTTGGTCAGTGAGAAAAACCTAAGGGATTCTAGACCATTGGGATAAAGAGTTTCGATAACAAGGATAAGTTCTTCTTCAGAAGATAGTAGGAAGGGCTACCGAAAGATAACATGTGGAGATCTAAGTATGTGAGATATACCTTAAGGAAGCTAGGTGTTATGCTACCAGTGTGGGAAGGTCATGCATACCAGGCTACATTTCCCGAGAGACCCATTTTAGTGAAGATCATGAAGCAATATAGGTCATATTCATTGCTTCTATCAGTTCTTCTCACGAGTAGTGTTTGATAAGAGCTATTCTATGACTCCGTGTTCAGGAAAAGCCACACCCATTTCTCATCAATCTCAGAATTTGAGCTCTTTAGGCCTTTTAGGATGAGGTGGAGGTCATGGAAGTGGTGGTCAGATGTATGGTTTTTGACAACCATAGGGTGGATAAACTCAGGGATCTCAATCAGCCTCCCAAGACTGTGATGCAGGTCAGGATTTTGCGGTGGAGCAGGCCTAGTAGGAAAAGGATCCTAAACCTTCCATAGTTTGAGGTACGATCCTAGTTGCCTAAATTTTATCTTTGGTGATTTTTGATATAGGTTCTTCCCATAGAATTATATTTTTTGCTGTTATGGATAGCATTGTACTCTATATCTTTTCTTATACTGATATCTTGACACTGGACACTTCTTTGGGGACTAGAACGACAATTGTACTTTAGTGTGAGGAGTGCCCTCTCAAGGTTGGTGGGTGTCACTTCTTATGACACCTCATTGTATTAGAGATGATGGGATATGTTGTCATTCTGAGAATGGACTGGACAGTTCCCTTCTAGGAAGTCATTCACTATTATCATTGTATGGTGAGTTTGACATCACCAGAGGGAAAATTGTTTCATCATAAGTGCGAATGGGATGTCCAGGCGAGCAGAGTAGGACCTGAGCATCATGGGTTGGGAGGAATCACATCCAAGATTGCTAGTGTTTATATGGATGACCAGGGGTCTTTACAGTAAGACTTTCCTCCAATGGTCGATCATTTCAGAGATGTATTTCTAGAGGACTTATTAGGTTTTCCTTTAAAGCAAGAGGTGGACTTTTCTATTGATCTTGTTCCATGAGTGGCATCAATGTCCATTCCTCTTTATAGGATGGATACACCAGAGTTACAAAAGTGTAATGAGAAGTTAGAGGAGTTGCAGGTGAGGGGTTTCATCTGACCCAGTACATCTCCTTGGGGTTCGCCTTTCCTATTTTCATAGAAGATGGATGATACCCTAATCCTTTATGTGGATTATCGGAAGTTGAACCAGTTGATGGTCAAGAACCAATATCCCTTACTGAGGATTGATGATCTCTTTGATCATCTTTGAGGATCTCTGGTGTTCTAGATGATTGAATTGAGATCTGTTTATCATTAATTGCGCATTAGACCATCAGATATACCTTCTACATCCTATCAGATCAGGTATGGTCAATACGAGTATGTGGTTATGCCTTTCAGTCTCACAAAAGCACCTACATTTTTCATGGAATTGATGAACCGAGTGTTACAACCATACTTGGATTCATTCGTGGTGGTCTTTGTGGACGGTATCTTGGAGTAATCTCACACTTGACCCGACTATTCCACACATCTTGAGATCAATTTGAGTACACTTATAGAGTATCATTTATATGATAAGATCTCAAAACTCCACTTTTGGATATACTATATTCACTTCATGGGTCATGTTATCTCAGAGATAGCTATGTCAGTAGACCCAGAGAATGTGAGAAAAACATTTTCTTGGGAGAATCTGAGGAACTTATTTGAATTAAGAAGTTTTATAGGGCTGTCTGGATAATACAGACATTTCATATAGGACTTTTCATGCTTAACAATGCCACTGAAAGGCCTGACTAAGAGAGGTACAAAGTTCTTGTGGCCAGATTCTGGTGAGTTAGTCTTTTAAGAGATGAAAGGGATGTTAACTTCAGTACCGATACTCATATTTCTAGATCCAGGAAAGAGATATATTGTGTACTATGATGCATCAGGTATTGTGTTGAGTGCTTTTCATATGTAGGGAGATGGAGTTATTGCATAAAGATCTAGGCATTTGTGGCCTTACGAGAGGAACTACCTGACACATGATCTAGAGTTGGCTGTTTTTGTTCATGATTTGCGCTTTTGGAGACATAGTTTGTTGGGAGAAAATTTTGTGGTTTTTACAGATCACAAAAGTCTCAAGTTTATCTTCCCTCAATGTGAACCAAATCTAAGATAGCAAATGTGGGTTGAGTACCTTTAGTCCTTTGACTTTTAGGTTGCCTATACTCCTAGGAAAGGAAACTCTATGGCTTATGCATTAAGCATAGTCAGATGCAGGAAGTTTAGGAGGCCAACATTGAGTTACAGCTTATGGATTTGTTCTCTCTGATGTATTTGGAGGTGTACGATAGACAGCTGCAGATGTTTATATCTTCTATAGTTGTAACCTATATAGTACTTGATTGAGATCAAATGAAAAAACTATCAGATTATGAAGGCCTAGTTCGATAGGTGAGTGTGTCAGGAGAGGACTCTATTCCTGGTTGGACAGTAGGTGAGGATGAGATCTTTTGTTTTCATAGGCGCATGAGGGTGGAAGCAGACATACACAAAGAGATGATTTGGGACATTCATTCCTCAGTTTGGGAGGCTTAACCCTGTGTAACCAAGATGTATTGGAATCTTCACCATCAGTATTGGTGGATAGGTTTGTTGGGAGATGTTGCTGGTTTTGTCCTGAAGTGTTCCACTTGTCAGTAGGTGAAGGCGGATCATCAGCAACCAGTAGAGATTTTGCAGCAGTTACCCATTCCCGAGTGGAAGTGGAATGATGTCATGATGGTATTTTTGAAAGGTTATATGAGGTTTCCTTGAGGGAATGACGCAGTTTGTGTTGTCATTGATAAAATCGCAAAGATTTGTCACTTCTTACTGATTAAGGAGACATTCGGTGTTGATGAGTAGGGAGGGTTGTACATTCGAGATATTTTCCATTTACATGGAGTTCCACAATCCATTATTTCATACATGGATGTGTGTTTTACTTCTCAGGTTTGGAAGGGACTACAAAAGGCTTTGGATACATAGGTACATCAGAGTACAGCTTACCACCCCCAAACAGATGCCCAATCCGAGCATATGATTCAGGTGTTGGAGGACATGATTCAATCAAGAATCCATGATTTTTAGGTTCTTGGAATAATCACATACTTCTTGTGGAGTTTTCCTATAATAATAGTTTTCAAGAAACTATTCAGTTGGAACCTTATGAGGCTTTGTATATCAGGCCATTCCAATCACCCTTATGTTGGATGGAGGTAGAAGAGGCCACATTGTAGGGATCCCATCTTTTCTAGGAGATCATCGAGTAGATAAAGTTGATTCGAAAAAGGATGGATACTACATAGTCATGGAAGAAGTCTTATATTGATCGGTAGAGACGACCTCTGGAGTTCGAGGTCGGGGATCAGGTTTTCCTATGTGTCTCATCGGGGTTGGGACATAAGAGGATTAAGAGACATTGTTAGCTTCTACCGAGGTACACTAGACCATTCAAGGTTTTAGAAAGGGTCTCTTCGTCTGCCTATCGGTTTCAGTTACCTCAGAGGTACCAAGATATGCATGAATTCTTTCACGTTTCTCAGTTATGGAGTTATTTATCCGACCCATCTAATGTCCTTCAAACCAATGAGGTTAAGCTGTAGGTGGACACATCATTCGAGGAGCAACATATCTAGATTGTTGATCGCAGTGTAAAGGTTATCTGTTTTCGGTCTGTTCCTTTGGTACGAGTGCTATGGCAGCACAGGTGGGTAAAGGATAAGACTTGGGAGATGGAGTCTGATGTACATTTAAAGTGGCCAGGGATGTTCATGGATTATTCTTCTATTCCACCATCTTAGGGAAATCTGGGGACAAATTTCTATATGGACGGGGGGAGTTTGTAAGAACCTAGATCTTATTTTATGGTATAAATCTTGTTTGCTAGTGTTTTGAGGAAAAGAGGAGAATTTTGAAATTTTAGTAGTACACATCATGTAATTATAAGTACTTGTTGTGTACACGGATGTTGTGGGTAGCCGTGTGTGGGACGTGTAATAGCCATACACATGGCCATGTGGGGTGACTTGGAGGCTGCCTAACGTAGAGATCAGTAATGGAAAGCATATTCCATGTACATTTAAAAAAAAATTCATCTACTTTTTTAATTTCATTAAATGGATAGGGGTTGCGTCTAATCAATAGAACCTCCTTTGTCTCAACCTATCTCATCCAAGATCATCCGTACATCATGAATCATCTATTAGCCTTTTAATCTTAATCTGATCTCTGATTCAACCACTTTTTATTGCATTGGAATCACCACAGTATGATGTTTCTTCTTCTAGATCCTCATTTCTTGATTCTTCCTCTCTGGTGTGTTTTTCTCAGTTGAAAATTTTTAGAGTTTTCGTATATCTATAGTGTTCTATGTTGAATTAATGGTGGGGATTCAAAAATAACAATCGTATGCTGTCGAGGTAGGTGGTTTGTGCCTTTTTCATACCTAGTCTTTTAGTTATATGTGAAAAAGTTCCCAATACCCTCACTCATGGAATATCGTGTATAAGGATTTTAACCCTTCTAATGCCTTTATTCCTTTTTGGTTGAATAGAAGTTGTTTGATTGTGAATAAGGTTAATTTACATAATATGGATATGTTTTCCCATGATTGTTTATTTTGGACTATTTTTTCTTGATTTTCTAATTATGCTATTTGTTTTCCATTCCTATTGTTGTTATGATGGAGTGGTTTTGTCAAACATGTTGTGATATGATATAGACTGTTTATCGAAGTAGTTATTGAGGTTCACTTTGGCTACTATTTACCATTTGTGTATAATTTCTTACACGGGGCTGTGAGAACCTAGTTTTGTGAGACAATAGGGTAAATTGACATTGAGGGCTTTGCCAATGTGTCTCTTATAATTATCATGTTGCGAGACCACAGGGGGGGGTTGACATTGAGTGCTCCCTCAGAATGTCTATATATACATTAGGAGAACACAAGAGGAAATTACATTAAGTGATTCCTCATAGTTTCTGTTGTTTACCATTACAAGACTATAGGGGGAATTGATGGTGAGTGCTTCCACTGAGAGTCATTGATTACACCTGACTATAGGGGGAATTATCGATGACTGCTTCCACAAAGATTAGTTGCTATATCGCCTTATGTATTTTAAAATAGATGGGTTAGGCAGTGAGAACAACCCAAAGGGTTACTTGTATTGGTTTTTGGTTGATTAAATACTTAAATTAATTATTTGTAAATGAATCTATAAGACTGTTTACTTTTGATTACTTCCTTGTTTACTATTACTTTTTACTTATTGCCTACCATATATATAATCACTGACTATTAGGCATAGATCTTTTGGTGATTTCCTACTTGTATTCATCTCACACCATGTTTGGGTCATTCCTTTGGGCCCAAACATATTATATTTCTGCAAATATAGATAAGGTAAATCACCCTTCTACTTTAGGTACTTGATTGATGTGAATCTGGGGAGTTGGGGACCAATCTGAGGCCTGTGATGCTGTTGGATTTTATTTTTTTCTTTGTACTTAGGTTTAGTATTGTAATCTTGCATTGTAAGTTGTTTGGATGATTTCCTGTACATATGTATCATGCATCAGTTATATATGTTCTATAGTTTTTTATTTCTTCCTGTCATCCGTTGTGTACTATTGTATGGTATTATTATTGCTTCTGCTATTGTTATCTGTTTATTTCGGTTGTGTTACTCTGCCAATGAAGGCATAGATTCCCCACTATCACACCCAAGGCCCTCACTACTATTAAGCACCCTCTGGTGTTTGGTTAAATGCACATGAGGCTATGTGACCAACCGGGTACAGGGCACCTCAGGGTGGCTTTTGGAACTAGGATGTTACAATTATGACCCGAGGAAAAGATTTGAGTCCCAAAAACCCCTCACAACCAATGTATCATTTGAATTTTAACCACACAAGAGGAATAATATTTTAATATAAAATAAAATATAATTAACTATAATGTTATCATGATATAAAAGTACAATAGTTATGTAATTACACTATTTAAAATGATCCATGGAGTTTAAATTGTACATGTGCCATGGGAATCAAATTTGAGAGAAAGAAATCCTTACATTATAAGAAAATTTTTAATTAATACCACTTCACTGAGATATAGAGAATGAAGATGACATTTAAATACAATAAATAATAAAAATACATGATTTCAAATATCCCAATGGTATTATGTACACCCTTTTAGAAAAATTGTGTGCATAAAATTTTATGTGTCTCAAAGAAGTACGTGTTGTGATGAAACCCTTAAATTGTTTCATTAATTTATTAATATACTATAAAATCCAAAAGATAAGTATATATTAAATAATCATCTATTTAAAAACCATATTAATTTATGTTACCTATTATATTCTTCATTTTAAATTTGTGTTATGGATATCTTGGTTACTTAAAACTTATTTCTCTCTATCGGTGTTATTAACACAAACATAATTCAAATGTTTTATATTACTAATTTCATTTATAATATATTAATTATATTTTAATA
The DNA here is from genome assembly GCA_963277665.1 of Viscum album. Lineage (NCBI taxonomy): Eukaryota > Viridiplantae > Streptophyta > Magnoliopsida > Santalales > Viscaceae > Viscum > Viscum album. The sequence goes on along the minus strand of OY728141.1, from coordinate 457,292,678 downwards.
AATTATATATCATTAAATATAGCATAATATATATATATATATTATTCATTAATTAATTTTTTATATCATTCCATGAGGGTTTTTGTTACAATGTGTAAAAATAGAATTAGTGTTTTCAAAGTTCAGTTTAATTAAGGAACAAAAAAATACATCAATAATTAGTTAAATACATAATATATTATTTAAATAACCATAAAAATAATATATATATATATATACTAAAATATTTTATGTTCCCACTATTATCCATAGTCTGATTTAAAAACATTGTTTATATCTATGATTAAGCCAAAAAAAACATGAACTCAATATAACACGTTTTGTGGGTATGATTAAGGATGTGTTTAATTTGAAATTATATCATTACTATAGAATAATAATGATATTGTTTTTATTTTTCATTATGCGGAACCATATTTTATGATTTTGTGAAAATTAATGATAAACTAAAATAAAAATGAAAAAATGATAATTCTGGGAGGTGGTATTCCATGCACATCTACAATTATAAATCTTATGTTTTTGTATGTGGTTGGAAATGAATGACCAAGGGTTTAAAAAATAATTTAATAATATAAATTTATATAAATGAAACTGATGTTATCATGATATTTTCCTTAAATGATACCTGAAAGTGTACGATTGAGAAGAAAAACAGAAGAAGGATATTATACTTACATTGGATACATTATCATTATATAGAGGCTCCATTAAAATATAATGGATTAGGAAAACTATTATTGTCCAGGGGATTGATTTTGTTGGGGAGTTATATGGTGAGTAAAATGGAATAGTTTGAAGGTGTAATTGTATGGATAAGTATAAATTTTAAAGGGTGGAAGTGGAATCCTTTTTTTAAGGAAGAAAATGGAATTTTGGAGAACATCCTTCATTTATCAATATTTCATTGAAACTATTTATGTTTTAAAGAATTAAAAAAATCTATATTTTTTAGAAGGTAATGTTATAAAACATATCGATAACTTTTTTAAAACATTTTTTAATATTTTTTCCCTTAGTATAACAGGTTTTACCAATTAAACCTTTCACCGTGTTAAATATTCTTTAAATATAGTAATTACTTTTGATAGATATAATTATGATTTAACTCAATACCAAATTTGAACATAATTATTTTATGTTTTAAAATAATTTTATCATATAAAATGTTTCAAGGGTTGAATGATTACATTTAAAAGGAACACCATTAATCATTTTAAAACTAGTTTTAGAAAGATGATTTTTTATGGAATTAATTTATATACAAGAAACAATAATCAAAATTATCGATTTTAATGACATATATTTCCTAATAAATATTTAAATAAAGGAATTAGGATTAAAATTAAAGACACAACCTTATATCTACTTTAAAATTACTTTATTCATGGAAATTACTGAAGAAATTTTCTATTAAACGAACATTATTATTTAGTTAAAAAAATTGGACTTGGTATTAATGAGCTGATAGAATATACTAAAGTAAATATTTATATTACATAAATAAATATTTTTATAAATATTTTTTTTAAATCATCTAGGATAGACATACATACAAATAAAATGACATTAATTACAAAATGATCAAAAACTATATTTTCAAATAAAAAAAATCTTTTCATAAAGAGATCAAAAACTTATTCTATGTAAATTTTCATTTTATGAGAAGAAAAAGGAATTTTATTCTGTCATATTTTCATTTTAAAAAATTTAACTACAGTTTTTGAAGAAGGAACAATATAATGAAAATTGTTTTTATTATAAATTTTTTTAATATTAACTCTTATTAATTATTTATCCAATATTGGTTTCATCTATTAATGGATTAAAATATTATTTTTTATTATAGATTTATTCCTAATTTATTTTTAATATATTTTTCTATTTAAAATTGTGTGTAGAGTGTGAAACCAGTTAAATAATGTAGAATATGTTTTAAAAGATCCAATTTTGTTTGGTCAAAAAAGATTCCTTTTTGAAGAATTTTCTGATTTAATTTCATGGTATTATTTTGGGATATGTTTCTTTAGTTTTATGAAGAAAAAATGATTGATTATTTATATCCATTATGGTTATTATGTTATTTATTATGAATGTTATTTGGGAAGAATGTTGTTATATTTTTGGGACATAATCTGAAAGTAACATCCACCCTTTATGATTGGTAAGTGATAAAATGTTTATATTGATATGGTCTGGGGTTGAAAAAATATTTTGGGTACAATGGGACTAATGCTACTTTAGAATATGTTAGATATATTATACGATTTATGTTTATAAAAAAATAATGGATAACGTGTGATGTTATATTTAGGTGGGTTATACTATTTATGGTTAAATGTTTGAGTTACTTTATGGAAGCGTATATAATTTTATGGCTTTATGTCATGGATGTTCATGTAATTTTGGTAATATATGATCCTAGAATGAACATATTTTTTATTTGAAATTATGGTTGAATCATGTTCACTAAAAAAGAGATATAATTTTAAGGCTTTATAAAATCATGGATTGGTAGTGTTATGTTGGTTTTTTGAAAGAATATTTGATTCTGGTCCTCTTGATATTTGTGTTATAAATTTCTCAAGGATGATTTAAGTAGTTTTTTTATTTCTTTCACATAATGTAAGTTGAAATTTATAAATAATAATAATACTTAACTAGTTAAAATGTATGACATATTATTTTTTTTGATTTTAGTTGGGTATTATTTATTACTATTATTTTTAGGAAGGAATGGGTATATATAAATTGAGGTCCATTGGGTTGTAAATGAAATAATTAATATTATGAAATATACATTTATTAATTTGAGGATATATAATTTTTCTTGTGATTTATTTTGCATATAATTTTAAGGTGTGTTTTCTTGATTGAGGGATGGTAACCTCACACTACTTTTGTATCCCTTTTAGATCACATACTTGATTTTTTTTTCAGCATCCATGGTTATCTTACTTAAAATCATATTCTAATATTTATTTCACATGATAAATATTATATAAAATATCAAAAACCTCCTATATACCCAGTAATTTTCATCGATCATGGAATTTCTATAATGAAATAATAAAATTAATATTGTCTTATTTTTATAGACTTTAGAGATATCATCCAAAAATTTCTATAAATAATCATTTTCAATAATATATGAATATTATTATAATTTAAATAAATATATATATATATGGGTGATTTAAATGAATCATATATGTATATAGTTTTAAATAGTTTTATATTTTAAAATACCTCATATATTTTAAAAAACAACCCTTTGAAAATATAAAATATGAATCTACAAGTTTATTCTAACAAAATAATGTTCATCTAGATGTTTTAAAATTAATTATCTGGCCTAAAACATTTTCAGAACTACTTCTTTATATCCACTAGCTCAAAAATTATTGTATAAATTTCATTTTTACAAAATAAGTAGAAGATTTAGAAATTGCTTAAAAATATTTATACTATACAGGGAACATTTTTGTTTGGGAATAAGAACTTATGTAGAAACACAACCATGTAAACAAGATACTTTGATAAATATAATAAAAACATCCTTTAAATTATACATATTAAACAAACTATTATGATCTTAATGTTAATTTAATGTAGATTTTAAATATATAGGAAAAAATAATTTACAGAACTGATGTTTGGATTATTCATTAGATATATTCAATAATTATGAAGAGTTAGTGTAATGAATAAGGATGTTGAAATTCTTAAAAGGATTGGAGATTTAAGAAACCATGATTGGGAATATAATATCACTTCATGAAATTATAATTCGATCATCAAATGATAGAACACTAATTTAATCATAATAGAAAAGAAAAAATTATTATAACGGAAATATAACATTAACAATAATTAGTACTATTACAGTGTGGAAATAATATAAATTATACAAGAAATTAATGATATTGAGGAATGAAACATCTTGATCGACATTGTATATGGATCCACTTGAGATTATTATATAAAGACATGATAATTAAAAATATGGGAACCATTTTTAGATGAAGGGGATATGATTCATGGATATTTAAAAATGGGTGATATGACCATTGGACATATTCACAATATAACTGGAAAATATAAATTTATTGAATCATTATGAGATTTATGGATAAGGGGTATTATATGGAACAATTATCAAAATTAGAAAATTTAATAAAATTTTATATATTAATATGATAATTATTTATAAATTTTCAACATTTTCATGAATAATAACACATTTGGATACTTATTATAAAGATGAAAATGTTTTTAATATTAAATATGTTCATTTTTTTACAATTTTAATATAATTAATGGATTATTTGAAGGATTAATATTTTTTTACTTTTATGGGGATTTGTTTTTTGATTAATTTTAAATTTATAAATTAATTAATTTCTTATTATTCAGTTCCGTGAAAAAATTTATACCATGTTTTATTTTTTATATGAGAAGAGGTATGTCACCTATATAAATCTAATAAGGATGCTTGGAAAAGAGATATGTCTCTCATATTCAGATCTCATATTACAACGTCTAGATTTTTTGGGCATCGCATGAATCACTACCTACATTGAATGAAATGTAAAGCATTATTCATGATTTAATAAGCCTTCATTTTTATTGATTTTTTATAATCCACCTATCAAAGGGTGAGGAGGAACCATACAATGCCCGTAGGTGAAAGTATTACATGGCCTGTAGGCCTTATAAGAATTCATTGCCTGTAGTCTACCAACATTACATACAACCAAGACTAACTACATAGAACTGATCCTGCCTAACATCTTCATTGTGAAATCAGCTCTCGAACTTCGCATGGCTATTTAGCTAGGCTATCCCATATATGCATAGGCTTGTCCTAATGGAAGGTTCCATACCTTCTCATTCTTGCAATCCGTGTAGCTTTTGATGTGCTGAAAACTCCTTGCTCATCCTCTTTATAGAGCTTGTTCCTTGTATGTTGTCTGGTTTGCATCTGCACTAAAGGTGGCTCGAAGGCCTTGAGGTGGCCCAAAGGCCTTACTGGCCCAATGTCTTGGGTGGCCTGAAGGCCTTAAAGGACCCGAGGACCAAATTGGTGGCCTGAATCCCCAAGTGGGGGAAAATTCATGACTGCTACAATTCCAAACAGTGCCAGTTATAGTACCTGCTTCAAAACTGCACAATCATGAATTTCAAAACGTGATACTAAAAACATTAAAAACAATGACCTCTGAAAATTGAATATTATGATTGGAAAATAATGATCACTATTTATTGATAATTATTTACGTAAATGATTATATCAATATTTATGATGTTATATCAATCCTAATTAAACCATTGACATGAAAAAATATTCACATATAATCATCAAATTTTTTAAAAAACTATTTCATAATTGATGGATGGTAATTGATCACTGTTTTGTTGATGTGTAAAAATGAAATTAATTCTTGGATTAATACATACCTGTACAATATTCTAGAAAAAGTGTACAATATTTGATATATGGATATGAATTTAAAATATTGGGGGTCAATTCAAATTAGATAGGATTTGAAAATATGATTAAGGCATTACATGAATTTGTGTGGTTAATATTTCATAATAAACAAGGGGTGTCACACTCTGAAGGATTATATAATGATATTTTGACATGTATGTGGTCATTATATTCCTGGGATGTTATATATCACATATAAAGATGAAATAATTTTTTAAACTAATATTATTATTAATAAATAAGCTATGAGTTTTAGATTTGAAAATAAAAGTAGAGATAGATTCCCATTGTCTTTGTCAAAAGATATTTTAAAATTCCTAAACCAATATCCATAATATATAAGAAATTTATTTTATATGAAACCCTTTTTAATTTATAATTTATTGAATATTTTTTTATTAAAAAATAAGCTAGTCATGTACCTGACATCACATGATATTTTATGATCAATTCATTGTTTAATAATGTTATTAATTAATGATTTTATGTCAAATTTTTAATTATAGATATTCTATTTTTTTATATATGTGGGGATTTTCAGTCATTGTGAAATTTCTGTCTATGTTCTGATATATTTTATTATACAAATTATAATATATTCTGTAGATAGGGGTGATTTAATTCCTACATTTTGTGACTACTTCTAACTCTTTCTCTGGGGTGTGCCCTAACATTCTACAAATGGCTGAGGACATTAGTTGGACCTATTACCCGAAATGTGGACCTTACAATGGTGTAAAACTTTTATAAAATTCAACAATGATCTCTACTCATTTATTGAAACTGGATGATGGGATGTTTGTTTTTAACTATTTATATCCCACAATAGAATTCATCACCAACTCAATGTAACTTTTTTAGAATACAAGATGTATGTAAAAATCATCCCTTTTTCCTTATCTTTATGGAAAATGGTTAATTAGGTTCCCTATTTATGGAAATTCCAATGGGTATTGAGAGGGTATAATCCTTTATTCAAGGGAGTAGTTAGGTTGGGCATCACTAGTATGATTGCACATTAGAACATTGGTCACTTGTATTCTTCAAAAAAATAGTGAATCTTAAAGAGGAATATTATATACCAAACCTGATTCATCCCATTTTAGTCATACATTATTTTATTCCAAAGGAATACCATTTGTGGTTTCCTCAAGAAACCCATGTCTATCATGAGGTTGAACATTGGGGTTACAAGGTTAACATCATTATGAAATAGAGTGAGACTGATCAGAATGCCTCGTTGAGAATGATTAGAGAGGTGACTCCCATGGAGGTAATATTTAAATGGTTTTCTAATGTAATGGTTATAACATTTTATAAAAACATGCCCAGATAGGTGTGTAAGATAAAATATATCTTTCATGTAACGATTAAAAAATTAATGAATAAAATTCCCTTTCATTTATTTACTTTAATGTATGATGGAAATAGAAAAAACATGCAATATTTTTTGTTGGTTTTAAATGATCATTAAGTATAATTACAATTGATAATATATCCATTGAATAGTGATCACATGATTGATATAAATTTATGGTTTTTAAGAGGAATCCTTTCCCCACAGACAATAGAGAGGACAACCTCATCTAGTAGGCCTAGGCCATAAAAAGCTTATTTTTCAGACCTCAAAAAGGAGGTAGCATCACTGTGCTTCGATCTTGAAAAAGACCAAATAGAGATTCAACATGTTATGCTTAAGTGGAATTTCCTATGAGAGAATATCAATTAAATTGATATTACCACCCGGAGGATGTTATTAGAGCTTCCCCAAGAGTCTGTCACCATCGCACACCATACCCATAGGCCTTATGTGGGTTTTATAAGGGGTTATGTAAAAAATCATTATTTACTCATTATGTAATTCCTTTTTATAAATTAAAGTCTTATTCTATTAATTACTTTATGAGAATAGTAATTCACAAAAATATAATGAATTAAAAAAATTGATTTCATTGGGTTAAATGACACTTTTTAGAAATATATAAATTATTATATTAAACTGAGGTTTTATTAAAAGTGATATTTAAAGATTTATATAACAACACCCTTTTTAATTATAAGTGATGGATATATTTATTCCTTATTTCTTTTAGTCAATAAATGAATAAGTATTTGGTTTGATAAAAATTAAATTTTTATATGATGAAATTTAAATTGTATTTTTAGTTAAAGAATTTATTTTTATAAAATAATTAATTATTGGAATAAATAATATTTTAATAAAATATTATTTTTATAATTTTTTTATAAAATATAAATGAACATATAATTTATATGAAGTCAATTGTAACTATTGTTATGGTTTGGAAACTATTTTTGTTAAAACCCGTCAATTTTAACAAATTATGGTTTTTATTTTAAAAGTTAAACTTCACATATTTATAATTTTTTTTTATAAAATAAATATTTTTTTGGAGTCAAGATGTTGAAATTATCCAACTATTAATTTTTCATAATTTTATGAGACCATCGATTTTTTGGGAAAACATAAAATACTGTGTAAATATATAATTGGATTTATGACATCATAATGTCTCAATAGTGATGTATTAAAATAATATTAAATACACATTCGACCAATATATGTTTTAACATTAAAATAATGTGATTTTATATTTTTTTATTAATATTAAAATGCATTTGTGGACCCTGAAAATCTAATAAAATATTTTAACATTTTAATATGATTTTCTTTGAGAGTGTGACTCACCTCCACATAAGCAAGACTCATATTTTAATGAGTTCTACCATTGGAATTATAAAATAATTTCTTGCGCTCTGCATTGTCAAAATCCATGGAAAAACCATGGGACAATTTTTGGTTTTGAATATTTAATTATATATACTCCAAAACCTATGTTTGTTAAATATTAAAGTATTCTCCTCTCATTTCCTACATACACCAAACCATTCTCTCAATTAAGTTCACTAAAAATCCATGGATCATGGCCCTACTATACCCTAGGATCTCTAAAAACCTCCAATGGTTCCCCAAGATCCCAAGAAGGCCCTCCTCAATCTCTTTAAGTAACACACTAAAGTAAGGGATTCTTTCCTTTCTCATTTTTTCCATGTTTCTTTGCGTTGTTATACCCTTTTATTTTCAATTAACAATGTTATGGTATATTTTATAACCTCACCCTTACACCGGTCATTATGTTTTAATGATGATAGAAATCTTTATCTATCATTATTCCCTCCCATGTACACCTATTACCAAGCATAAAATTCATATGAGTTATTCAATTTATCCTATTTATTAAGTTTATTTATTATGTTATGCATTCTATTTATAAATTCTATTTGATGTAATATGTATCTATATAACCCCCTTACTATCCATTTTGTGTAAATATTATGATATACCACTTTATCTCTCATCACACATTTTTATTAATTTTATGTCATGTCGTTAAGCTACCGAAATTGCACCAAAATATTCCATGCCAGAATCAGTGTGTAGTGAATACCATGCTCATTTCTCTATCAAAGGTATTCACCATTATTCCCATATACTTATTTATTGTAGAATATAACTATATATTTAACATTACTTTATCGTGGAATAAATGATGATGTTGAAAGATTACATGTTATATGATCCATGGAGAATACTTATGCACAAAATGAAATGTTTATAAATGTGTGCCATGATAGTGTTCCAATGCATTGGGTAATGTTTAGTATCCTGATACTACATGTGAAATGGTGGTTTAATTATACTAATTTATATACAATGAGGGTTTAATCATGCTAATTCATGTGAAATGAGGGTTTACTCATGCCAATTCTTGTGAAATGAGGGTTTACTCATGTTGATTCATGTGCAATGAGCCTTGGCTCAAACTAATATTATGTTGTATGTTGATTCCAAATTTCCATGATATGATAATCATTCTATATCATGCCATTATTTTGATCTTTATCTTGTGGTATATTGATAATCTTGTTTCCTAACATGTATTGTATTCTTCATGTTGTGCCTTGTATACTCCCTTACTGGTCTTTATAGCTCACCATTTTTTATGTATGTCCCTAGGTTATCCCAAGCAATGCTATGTACAAAAGAATTTTTTTTTCATGTAAAAGAATTTTTCACCAGAGATATTGAGTTTTATGTTTTAATTTGTTATCTATTGATCCAAATTTCTCAAAACACTAGACCTCTTCATCCTCATATTTGTCTTAAGTGAATTGTTTTGTGATAAATCATGTTTAAGTGTCTTATAAAGAGCAGGGTTGTTATAGTTTGTATCAAATGATTGTTTTATTTATTTGTGGGATTAGGGTTATAAAACACTAGTGGATGACTTTTGGATAATACTTGTTAAAAGAAAACAATCCCTAAAATTTTGAGAGTATAATGTATTTATTTTATCATGAAAATAAATACATGTCTGGATACCAATAAGTAGAGGTGGCTCTAGAACAGATGTATATAGTGGTAAAACATAAAAACAACGCTTTGATCTAGAATTGAACAAGAACTAGTGCATGAAAATAGTCTTTTTTGTACTCTTGGTTCGACACTATTGGGGGATATTCATTGTAAATTTAATAAGATCAGTATGAACTAATATTAAGGGAATAAAAAAATTCCCTTAAGAATATATGTTGGGAAGTAGATCATGGATAACAAAGATTGAATCCTATAAATTTATAGGTTAATTAAATATATTTAATTTAGAAGTTATCCCATTTTTTAATTGGATCCCCCTTTATGTGTTAAACCTAACATTACTTTTATTCAAGATAATGGTCAGTAATAAAAGGACTCAAGCAAACAAATGTTGGAATGATCAATGTGAGGACTGTTCTAATGAGATGCCGAATTAGATGGGAGCGGGAATCCCAAACTTTGTCATGATACACTTTTAGTTAACTTATGTATTGGTATAAAAACATTGGTCAAGAGGAAATTATTACCCCCTAATAAAGAACATGTTGCAATCAATAGATTCATGAGACAAGGGCCTCCTACTATCAATGGATCATTTGATCCCTCAATCAATAAAAAATGGAACAACTCTATTGAGAATATATTGTATATCCTTCAATGTTCCAAACAAGTGAAGGCTCTTCTAGTTTCTAATTCGATGGAGGATGAAGTTGATAAATGGTGGACATTGATAAAAAATAAAAATCCAAAGGAAGAGTTTGAGTCATTTGAAATGAAAAATTTTGATAAACAGTTTTTTGATAAATAATTTCTTATGCACCCTTTGACATAAGATGGAAAGAGACTTCCTTTCCCTAAAGAAAAAAGATGACGAAACCATTAGAGTGTAAGAGGAAAACATAAAATGGCCTCCAAAATACGCCTCTGGATTTTTTATTACCCTGGAATGTAAGCATGACCGCTTATTTGGTGATCTAAAACCTAGCGTACGGAAATACCAAGTGATCTGTGACTCAAAAGCTATGAAGAAATTTTATAATGTGCCCTCAAAGTCAAAATGGAGATCGTGTAATCTATATGTTATCATGGGGATAATAAGCAGAATTTGGAATTTAATTCTTGTGGTCTTATGGATAAATCCAACAGTTCTATGAAATTCTAACACCCCACTTGAAAAAGGGATGGAAAGAAGCATCTCAAAAATTGCCTGCTGGGGATGAGGAAATGATTTAGGTGTAGAAGAGAAGGGAACCTGACCATTAATTGAAAACAAGAGAAACCTACTACTATGACATAGGATATGAATTCTTTATTCGACCCTAAATTCATTTTTCACTACTACAGCTTCAATGAACCAGGGCACATTCCAAACCATCGCCCTTTTCCATGGGTTTTCAGAGGCAACCAATAACCTCCAAGGAAGCAAGAGAGAACTTTTTTCATCACTACTGCTGAAACAAATACCTAAAAGAAAGTGGTGATAGGTACAAAAGTTATTAATTAAATAATAGAAAATGTATTTTTTAATTTTGGTTCTATTCATTCTTTTATATCCCAAATTTTTAGTAAAAAAATCCCAACACTACTAGAAATCATGGACGTAGAGATGTCGGTGAGAGAAGAAAATGATGAAATAAATGCATCCCATGAATATAACTGCTCCCCTATCACAATTAATGGATTTAACTTCCCAAATATCCTCATCATACCACCTCTAGTGGAATTTAAATCAATTCATGAGATGGATTCTATTTCACTATATAGATCCAACCTAAATTTTTGTGAGAGAGAAATCACTCTCCATGTGGAGAATCGACCCTCGATTCAGTACAAGTGCAAGGAAAAGGATGAATCTTCTTTAGCCCTGTCATCTCTAGTGTGGATATTAATTCTCTATGAGCATACATATATGGCTCATATTATTGATTCTATAGAGGAACCATTTTTAAGACATTCCTATTGCTAGGGAATTCGATGACGTGATTCTTAAGGAATTCCCTGGTCTTCCACCTGGAAGAGATGTTGAATTCTAGATTGATCTTATACCTAGGGAATTACCAATATCCAGGACTCCACAATGATTGGATGTTTTGGATCATGAGGAGATAGAGAAATAACTACAGGATAATTTGGATTAATAGTTTATACTCCCAAGTGCATCACCATATGGTGCACCAGTCCTCTTTGTCAAGAAGAAGGATTAGTCAATGCAACTTTGCATTGAATATCTTGAGGTCAACAAAATCACGATAATTAACATGTATCCTATACCACAAATTGTTGACTTGTTCGATCAGCTATTTAGAGCACAATAATTCTCCAAGGTGAATTTATCGTTGAGAGATACCATGTACGGGTGTAGAAGAAGGATATCCCCATGACTGATTTTTCGTAAAAGGTACATGAACTAAGAATTCATAGTAATTCCTTTCAATCCCACTAATTCTCCAGAAATCATCAGGGACATGATGAATAAAGTCAATAAATATTTTCCCAACAAATTTTTGGGAGTCATTATATATGATATTATAATATACTCAAAAATCAATCATAAGAATGAGGAGAATCTAAACACAGTACTAGAAACCTTGAAAAAGGATAAGCTCTATGAAAAGAACAGAAAGTTTGAGTTTTTGTTAAAGAAAGTCTCATTCTTGGGGAATATCATCACAAACAATTGGATATCTATAGATCCCTCCATGAAAAATGAATTTGAATGATAGTCAAGGCCAATATCATTGACAGATATCTGTAGCATCCTTTGGTAAGCAGGATATTTTCTCCAATATTTGAGAAATTTATCATGATTTTCAAACCCTCATACCAAGAAAACTCATAAGGGAGTCAATTTTTCTTTGAATGATGATTTCTAAGAGAGCTTCAAGGAGTTGAAAAGGAGGCTTATCACTGCACCTATGCTCACACTACCCATAAGTGGAGACCATTTCGTAGTATTCAGTGATGCTTTGAAGAAGGGAATGGGATATGTGTTGATGAAAAACGACAAAGTCATTGCCTATTCCTAAAGGAAATTGAATTATCATGAGAAAAACTATCCAACACATGATCTGGAGTTGGATATAGTAATTATCACATTAAAAATTTTGTGACATAACCTCTTTGGAGAGACATGTGAAATATATACAGATCACAAAATCCTCAGGTATAAATTCAAATATAAATATTTGAATATGTACCAACAAATATGGTTAGAGAAGAACAAAGAATATGAGTGATCAATCCATTACCCCAATGGGAAAGTGAATAATATGGTATATACTCTATGTAGAAATGACCCAGAGATTCTATCATTCATGGGAATTGAAAAGAATACAATTTTCATAGATTGTACAAAGATGGATATGAGGATCATAAAGAAGGGAACATCATCAAGCCTTTCAAAAATGATTTCTCAACAATCTATTTTGGAATGGATAATGTATGCTCCAAAGGATGATGTGGGAATTCATACAAATGTGGAAACTATCAAAAAATTGAAATACATATATTTAAATGTAATTGAAGAAGGAATTGTATGAATTGGGTCAAGACTATGTGTTCCATCAAATATAGAGTTAAAGAATGATCATTTGGATGAGGTACATATTTTGAATTTATCTATTCACCTAGCAAACAGAATGATGTATCAAGATATCATATAGAATTATTAGTGGGATAACATGATGAACGATATCACTGAGTTTTCATCAATGTTCCTAGAATGTCATCAAGTGAATTCTGAAAGGCAGAAGTCAAATGGGATGATGCAAGCCTTACCCATACCAACATGTAAATGTGAGAACATCACCATGTACATTGTCCACGGACATCCAAAGACATCCAATAAAATCAATGCTATCTGGGTTGTTATGGATCATCTTACAAAGACTGATCACTTCATTGTAATTCAGGAGGATTTATAATTTGATCAACTGGCATGAATATACATTAGAGAAAACGTAATTCTGCATGGAGTACCACTATCAATTTTATTTGATCAGGATCAAATATTAACCTCTATGTTCTGGAAGAGTTTCCAACATGACCTGAATACAGATATGACCTTTAGTATGGTGTATCATCCTCAAAATGATGCCCAATATGAGCAGACTATCCAATCACTTAAGGTCATGTTGAGAGAATTATCAATGGTCTTGAAAGGAGAATGACATAAACATATTCCTTTGGTTTATTTATCTTACAAAAGTAGTTTCCACTCAAGTATCCAAATGGATCATTAATAATCCCTTTATGGAGAGAGGTGTAGAACATCGACATGTTGGGATGAATTTGGGGATCGAAAACTCCTAGGTCTAGAAATGGTTGATGAAATGGGGTAGAAGGTTAATGCCATCTAGCATCACATTAAAGCTTCTCAAAGTTGACAAAAGATCTATGCTGGTAACCATCTAAAGGACCTATAGTTTGATGTTGGAGACCTGGTATTCCTTCACATATCACCATTGAAGACAGTTAGGAGATTTAAGAAGAATTTAAAGCTTATTCCAAGGTTCATAATCCCTTTTGAGATACTTGATCATATTGGAGTAGTGGCATATCAACAAGAACTCCCACTGAACATATCACAAGTACATTTTGTATTCCATGTATAACTATTGAAGAAATACATACCAGGCCCATCACATGTACTCAATACAGAGGTTGTAAAATGGTAGAATGACATCTCCTATGAAGATAATCTGGTGAATATCACAGATCATCAGAAAAAAGTTCTACAAATTAAGACTATGCCCCTTGTTAAAGTATTGTGTAGAGACAATATGTTTCATGAAGTTGTGTGGGAAATTGAGGAAGTGATGAGGTAGAGTTACCCTCATATGTTTCAATGTTGGAAAATGAAATCTTCAGGGAGGAATTTCTTAATTGGGGAATGTTGTAATGGCCTGAACATTCATGAACAGAATTCCCTTTCTTTTATTTAATTTAATGTCTAATGTATATTGAAATCAAATTCACTGTTTTTTTATTATTATTGGGTTTAAATGACTGTTATATATCATTACCATTGATAATATAGTTGTTTAACATTGATCCCACGATTGATATGAATTTATGGTATTTAAAAACAATTATTTCATTATAGACAATGGGGTGGATGACCTCATCCAGTAGATTCAGGTTGTACGATGCTCATTTTTCAGAGCTCAGAAATGAGGTAACATCACATGGACTCACTCTTGACAAATTCCATGCTGATCTTCAAAACGTTAAGTTTGAAAAGAATCACATATGAGAGAAGTTCACATTAATAGAGATTAACCCTCAGGGAGATGATATTTGAGCTGCCCCAAGAGTCTGTAACCATCACAAACATTTCCCTTAGGTATTTTGTGGGTGTTATTAGGGGTTACATAATAAGGTGTTTGTTATATATTGTGTAATCCATTTTTATAAATACAATTATTTTCTATGAATTCCTTTATGAGAATAGTTTTTCTTAAAAATATAATGAATTATATAAATTTATATTTGGGGTAAAATGTTACTTTTAGAAATATATAAATTATAATATTAAAAAATGGTTTTATTAATATTTTTATTGTAAAAGCGTAATTATAACACTACTTTTAATTATAATTTATGAATATATTTATTCCTTGTTTTTTACTCTATAAATGATTAAGTACTCAGTTTGATAAAAATTTTATATTCATACGATAAAATTGAAATTTTATTTTTAATTAAATAATTTATTTTGATAAATTAATGATTTTTTGGATTAAATAATATTTAAATAAAATATTATTACTATATTATTTGTATTAAATATAAATTATCATATAAATTTTATGAAGTCAGATTTAACATTTATTAAGGTTTAGAAACTATTTTTTTCATAAGCCATCAATTTTTAATAAATGGCCGTTTTTATATTAAAAGTTTAAATTCACATATTTGTAAATTTATTTAGATAATATGAATATTATTTTTCAAATCAAGACATCGATATTTTCCAATGATTATTTTCTCACAATTTTCTGACACAATCAAATTTTCAGGTAAAAATTAAATATCGTATAAATATATATTGTGTTTCAGGACATCATAATGACCCCACAGTGATGTAATAAAATACTATAAACGGTTTATTCATTCAATATATGTTTTACCTTTATAATAATGTGATTTAATATTTTTGGAATGATTTTTAATGCCTTTTAGACCCTCTAGTACTTATAAAATATTTTATCATTTTAAAATAATTTCCTTGAGAGTGTGACTCAACTCCACATAAGAAAGAATAATATTTTAATAATTTCGTCCTTTACAATTTTAAAATAATTTCTTCCACTCCCCTTGTTCAAAAACCATGTGTAGAAACCATGGTAAGGTTGGTGGTTTTGAATACATAATTATATAGATTCCAAAACCTATGTTTGTGAAATATTAAAGAATTTTCCTCTAATTTCCTATATAAAACTACCCAATATCCCACTTAGCTTCCCTAAAAATCTTTTTATCACACCCCTACTCTACCTTCCTCTCTCTAAAAACATACCAAGGAACCCCAAACTCTCAATAATCCCCTAATAAAGCCATTTAAGTCACACATTCATGTAAGGGATTCCTTTTTTTCATTTTTTTCCATGTTTATTTATGTTGTTTACCCTTTTATTTTCAAATTAAAAATATTGGGGGGTTTGATTTTTTACCTCCAATGTACTTTCCTCAATATTTTTGAGTAATAAGAGACATATTTTTCTCTCATTAATACTTCCTATGTACTCCTGTTACCATGCTGAAATTCCATACGAGTTATTCCATCTCTCCTCTATCATCATGTGTCTTTATTATGTTACGCCTTCAATTTGCAAATTCCATATGTTGGGGAATGTATGTATATGAACCCCTTACTATCCATTTAGTGTACATATGTTTATTTTCTCCATTCTCTCTTGTAAACCATTTTTATGAAAAACAATTATGTCGTTAGGCTACCAATATTATACCGCAATTTTCCATGTTAAAAAAATCATTTAGTGAAAAACATGCACATTTAACTATGAAGGGTATTCAGCTTTTTGAACATATACTTATTGATTGTAGGATTTCATATATTTATTCCACATTCCATTATCGTGGAATAAATGATGATGTTGAATGATTCCATGTTACATGGTCCATGTAGCACACTTATGCATAAAATGAAATGTTTATAAAGGTTTTTCCCTGATATAGCTTCAATGCATTGGGTAATGTTTAGTATCATGATACACTATTTTCAAAGAGGGTTTAAACACTATAATTCATATTAAATTAGGGTTTAATCATACTAATTCATCTTAAATAAGGGTTTAATCCTAATAATTCATGTGGAATGAGGTTTTACCCATGCTAATCTATGAGCAATGAGCCTTGGATCATGTTAATATCATGTTTTATGTTGTTTCCACATTTCCATGTTATGATAATCATGTTATATATTTCCTTTATGGTCATGTTTCTCCTGCGCTCCATTGATATTCCTATTGCCTTAGATGTATTTTATTCTTCATTTTATTCCCTGTTTACTCCATTACTGGGCTTTATAGCTCACCCTTTTTATGTATGTCCTCAGGATATCCCATTCAATGCCAAGTATGAAGGAATTTTTTGGTCATGTAAAAGAATTTTTCGATAGAGATGTTGTATTTTATGTTTTATGTTGTTATATAATGTTTCTAATTTACCAAGACACTAGACCACTCGATCCTCATAGTTTTCTTAAGTGAATTTTTATGTAATAAATCATGTTTATTTGTGTAATAAATATTAGGTTTATTATATTTCAAACCATGAAGTGTGATCATGATACTATTGGAGGTAGATTAGGGAGGTTCAACCCTAGGTGGGGGACACCATGGTTTTCTGTTTGGCCAGTATTAAATCTCATGGAGGCATCCTATATACCCTTTTTAGGAGACATGGATCAAAACATGTGTAGTTTGATGGATGGGGTGGTGCTTATGCATGAGTGATGCATATGTACTCCTCAGTGCAGAAATGATATTGATGGGGCTTATGTGTTGGAATGTCCCGGATTGGTGGTGAGATTTCATTAGGATGTGGAGTTAAGTATAAAGTTAGGACGGATAATTGGTGATGTTGATATAATTATTGGAGTGGATGTAGTTCTGAAAAATTGGGTTTAGAAGATAAAAGGAATTCCTATTTATCCAAAGCGATTCTGAATCAAATCCAATATAGATCAAGATGGGGTGTTACAGGTTACACCTAAATATGAGGCCCATAAAAGTAGATCATATGTTTGGGTCATAGCCCAGAAGGAATTCCCATGATGATTATATGTATGGGTTCCATGTTTACTTCAATCCTCTAATCCCATGTGAGTCATTATCAACGTGAGAAACAAGAGGAAATAGTTGAAATGGAAATTGTGTTTTGAAGGATAAACTGACAAGAGGTAATGTGTGGAATACACAAAGAATAATCCAATGTATTATGGTATTCTATATGAGCATAATCTCATTCCATTTGAGGAATATCGGATTCCATGTATGTTAGACACAGAGAATCCTACCAAAGATGTTTGTGTATTACGCATAGAAACTACCCGAGGCACACATGTAGATAATTGACAAAAGAAGAGGGATTAATGATTGAGATAATGGGAGTTAGGAAGGATCCTGATGGCTATCCACTCATTTATCTTATTCTATGAAAGTCATTCCATGTGAGGAGGATCTCATTATGTGTCACTCAAACTTTAGTATATACTGAATTTTCCTCACAGGTTGAAATCTTTGTTTAACATAATGTGATGAGGAGATTTGTGATAGGCAGTTTTACGGCACATATCTAGGACATGGGAGACTCACTACTCACTACACATACCTAGATAACTATCTCTAATAAAACCTTTGGAGAGGGATGAATTTAGAAATTCCAGGGTTTAATATTTTGTAAGATTGGATACTCTTGATGTCCATGTTTGCATCCCTATGCTGAAAAGCATGGGGATTTGATATGAAATGCTTAAAATAAAGAGTTAGTGAAACACATAATCTTTGAGAAAATGTGAAATCTTGAGAGGGACAAAGAATTTACTACACACAATCCTAGATACCTACATACATATGAAGTGTGCATGGGATGGGAGTTGTGCGTGTTAGTTGCTCAGACACGTTGCTTTAAAAAAATAATCAATCCACAGAGAATCAAACTAGAGGTGTGCTCTTGATTACAGAGGTGCCTGAAAAAGGATGTTTTTATAGAAATATTGGGTTTCACATAAGTCTAGTGGTTCATGAATTATGGGTATTTTTTATTCTCCAACCATAGGATGAAAGATGTTGGGATAGGGTTAATAAACTCTGGGCTCACTAAAGGGAGGACCTATTGGGATCCTTTCAGGAAACATCTTATACCCTGAGGCTTCTATTATATCATGATGCCACTTATGAACTGTCTTACACATAGAAGAGTTTCACATTGTCTTCCTAAATATTACCCTAAAGAATTTAGTTTACATAAATATATAGATGATGCTTTTAGATATGGAACATATGATACCAATCACGGAAGAGGCCTTCCATGAATCCATGCCTTAAAATGCTATAAGAAAGTGTGAAAAGGACCATTCTACATTGTATTGGGCGTGTAAAGTGAATTTGGAATGATTTAAATTCTTTCACACTGAAGAAAAAACATCTACAATCCTTGATTTTTCATATTTTTTGACTGGGGTGGAAGATTATTTATTAATGTCTCATTGGGATTTTAAGTCATTGTGTGTAGATTTCAATCTTTTAGTCCCACCTCGAATCATGTGTACATATTCCTTGGTATTTATTGGATGTTCTGATGTGTCATATTATGCCTTATGTTTACCCAAATATGCCCTATTGCATCATTATTTCAAATTCATACCAAAAACAAAATCCCACCCTTAGAATTTGAGTTGAAAGGGGACCAAATCGTAAGGTTCTGATAGAAATGCTGAAGAGAAGGGTTGATTCAATGAGCTGTATGAGAAAAATGGTTTGGCATGTGTATGGATCCTTGTTAGTGAAATAAGACCCAAATATATTCTTATAAGTATTCATTGGGTCCCTACCAAAATCACCCAGACATTCCACATGATAGGAGAAACACTATTGTGCACGTGAGTTATAATAGTTTTCAAAAAAAAATGAGCTTCATGCCCTCTATTTTATAACTCCATATTCTTTCAAGATTCAAACATTTAGAATATTCAAACATTTTCCATGACCATTGGCCAATAATGCAAAATTTTTTTTGTTCCAATCCCTTCATCTTTCGCACATCATACTTTTGATTTAAAGGATCCAACAATCTTCCTTATTAATTGAATTCCACTAAGATAAAAGATTCCATTACTTCATTAAAAGAGAATATGAAAAGGAGCCCTCCCATAAATCCCACCAGGAGGGTTGTATTAGACAACCAGATGCTTCTAGGAATCGTTATGTAGTTATAAAAGGATTGTCTTCTAGGTGATATCCTCCCATTACGGATCATTGGGATACCAGAATAATTTTCCATCCCATGATTTAAAGTTGATTAAATGCATTCATAGCTCATTCCTGAAGAGAGCCTCTAGTGACACAACATCAGTGTTCATTTCAATGCCTCAAGGGATCATCCAGACATGGCCATATATGTATGGAATTAAAATTCAAATAATTATCACAAAAAATTTTCCATACGTAGAGGATTTAACAGCCCACTACACATGTAACTTCAAAAGAAACATGAGGAATGAAAACATGTGTTGGGAGAAAAATTCATACATGAGGTTCTAGGAAAACATCACATGTAAATGGGAATTATTGTACTGGGTATACTATACATGGAATGAGTTTTTACAAGATCTGCATAAGATCAGGGTTATGAGGTATTATGGAAAACATAGTTCTATATCTATCACCAATATAAGTTGGGGTCACAGCTCCTCATTCGATGGAGTCCAGACAAGAACACATTCCACCACCGCTGTAGGTAATGCAACATCAACCTGTTTGGAATTCATTGTATTGGTAGAATTCATGTGAAAGGATTCCAATAAAATGGCCTTCTTCTTCTGTATAATACTTGGATGGATAGGGAACGAACCCCTATTCTACCATGAAATTTCTAGGAGTTTTAAAAGGGAAATATGAAGATAAAATTTATACAAAAACAAATCATGTCTCAAGAATGGTTTCACTTATTCTTCAAGAAGGACAATAAAGTATAAATTTCAGTCCATGGGAAGTAATGTATGACCACATCAAAAAGTGGAATGGTTGGATCATATTGGGTTATCCTATAGGCAAATTATGTCAGATATGGGGCCGCATCATAGTCTTAGACTAAGACCCACTAGTTCATTATGCCACCTTTTTCCCACAAACTAGAGTGGGTTGCGTTTTCTAGTGACAAACACAATGTTAGAGATACTTGTGCGGACATTGGTGATACTTTCTATTCTGAAATCTCATAAAAGGGTTACCTTGGGTGTTCCATTGATGGAATGGCTCTATATCACCCTAGGAAGCATCCCAAGGGGACACAAAAGCTGCGGGAATTTTGGGTCCTCCCATTTACTACAAGGTTAAATTGCCATACATCATGATGGGTATGAATTCGAAAACTCCATGAACCCTCCAAGAAATAGTCTTTGGCCATACCAACTAAATATTGATGGAGTTTAACCACTAACACTTCACGAAGATGGGATTATACTATTTATTGGACACCACATGAATTTAAACATACAACCATTCCACACTCTAGGAGGAATAATGGTGGATAAGCTGTGTGGGTCATTGGTGTAGATAGAGTTCTTACAGAGATTTAGGGGTGGTTTTTTTGTGGTTAGTTTGTTCAGAAAGGTTCCCTACAAGACTATGGGTTGTCATGTTTCTCTATGAAATTCTAATTTTATTAAAAGGTGGCGTAGAAAGTGTACATTAAGGATCAAGAAGAGTGGAACCCCTGTATCATCGGCCAACTATGGTGTTTGTGGATGACTATTTGTTTTGAAAAAACTATCATCCTTCCACCTACAAACAATGATCCCGACCTATAAAAAGATTTTTTCAAAAACTAGGTTGTGGCATATCCAATGGAAATCATGCAAATATGACTTACTAAAATTAAACCAGTGAGCATGGACCTAGTCCAATAGGAATGTTTAGCTGCACCCACACCTCTTAAATGATAATTGTCGCAAAAGAAACATCATGGTACAAATAAGGAGGACCCTATGAATAAGCTAAGGTATCCCTTACAACCGACACTTGATGTTTCATTCCTATTACTCCAGTATTCACAAAGACCATTGGGACCATCAATGTCACCCAATGACCTATGGAGGAAGCTAAAGTTGTATAGGATCAAATTTCTAGATGTCAGGTGTATTCAACTTTTTGAAAATTTGAATTTCAATTGGAGTTATTTATAATGGACCACCATGGAAATCTACATGGTGTATAGGGGAAATCATGAGGTAGATCCCAACTTGATAAAGGTAATGATTTTCCAAGCGTCACATTGAGAGGATACTCCACCAAGGTATGAAAGTGGGGAATAAGAAGATGAAGAAGTAGAAGAAGGGGAGGATACTCACCAGGGGTGTCTCTGAGAGAGCGGTGATGTCATGGGATCTGAATAATTATTCTCTAAATATCTCTTAGTATGCTCAACTTACTCAATTCATTCCTTGGTCTCTCCCTTTCACCACATAGATTTAAAAATCAACACACATCCTTGATAGTAGTAACTCTGTGTTGAGAATGGGGCCCACACTATAGGGGGATGAAGATGTACTAGTGAGGAAAAAGGATAAGTCTACAGGGAATTCCCCTAGGGATATAGTAGTTGTTGAGATGGTCATGGTTAATGATTCAAGTAGTGGTCTAGATGAGGAGGCCGAGGAGATAATATTAGAACCCCAAGCCATTCCCATAATATATGGGGGGCCAAAATCTATTATCACTATGGAGGAACCCACCAATATAGGGGAACAATGATCAAGATGTATTATAATTGGAATTAATCCTCTCCATGTTAAGACTATACCATGTATAATCCACTTACGAATAGGTTTTCACGATGCTTTTCAGTCAACATGCATTTCAGTTCCAGGTAACTGTTACCTAAAAACCAATGCAGAAACAATACCAATCATTGAAATACTAGGTGATGTAGTCTCCCATGTAGTGTAAGTTCATGTGGGGAATAAATATCCAACCCCATAAGTTATTATCTCCTATATGTATAGAATTTGACAATCTCATACTATCACTACATGATATAATTGATAGAGGTTCATGTTCCAAGAAGTTCTCAGAAGAATGTGAGACTAGGTAGTGGAAAGGGATGGGGAGTCCATGTGATCCATTTTGATGCATTTCACTATCTATGAGGATCTGTTAAACCAAAATGATGTAGATTTTGTGGTTATGAGAGAATGGGAAGCTACAGTTCTCAGTGAAGACACTTATGTGTGCCCAACTCAGGGTTGGAGTGGGGAGATGTTGGTGAGGATGAGTAATCAAGTGAATATGGATTTCCCCATGATATAAAGTATAGTCCCTTGGAGAGGATACCAGAGGAATACCCTAATGATTAACTACATGTTGTTTTCATAAAGTATGATCTTTTCAATATTGAAGAGTTGGATGGATCATACCCACAAGTATCTGAGGGTAATCACATCATTCCTTGTAGTGAATGATGTTTCATTCAACACTCCATTTACATGAATATGAAGTTACAAATAGTGAAATGGATGGGGTATTTTACCCATTATATACTCAATAAATATGTTAGAGGGGAAAATTCTAAATTTATCAATGTACAATTCTATGATTATGTAACCAAAACTATGCAGGGGCGGGGTGCCTGCGTCTAAAAGCATCGTAGTTTCTAGTTAATTACAAAATTATAAAAAAATATTAGATAATTAATCCTAGAGATATAGAAGCTAGATGAGAATGTGAACGATCATTATGCCTTCCTCAAAACTCAAGTAAGATTAATCAATAAATGGAGGGATCTATTTGAAGAGGTGTTTACCCAAATAAAGTTGGGCATTGGAAAAAATTATAATCTCCTCGTTGATTGGGTCTGAGAATAGACATGAACAGATCATCTTCTTATTGTAGCCAATGATGAGGAAGAAGATAATGAGAGAAGAATGAAAATACTTGAAGCTACATTCCAGGGGTTGATAGAACTGACACATTCAATCACAAGAGAAGAGTATTGGGGACATATTTCCATAACTCATGAGGGTCCCTAGTGTATGGATGATCCATTCCATGCCTCAAAATAATATTCTTGTTTTAAAAAATTTTATATTCATGAAAAAAAAACAATTCTTTTTATTATTTAATTATCAAACCTCAATCATATTTTTGATATAACTAATCACAAATCCATAAGCTTATGTGGGTTTGTCTTGAATGAGAAAAATGGGATGACCACATGATTGTTCACATTATATGATAATGTCTAATAACAATTGACGATTCATAGTCTACTATTATTGAAAAATCATCAAGAGTCATTAGGATGAGATAGGCTATATCTAGAGAACATGGATCTTAAAATAGGTTACTTGCTTCCCTGATGTGATCTAGTGTAGAAATAAGATAACACCAAATCTACCCAAAAATGTATAATGAGAAGTGTGAATGAAAATAAACAATATATAGAACCCAATGAGAGTGACATGGAACACTAAAAATTATTACTATATTTGAAACAATTTACTAGTATAGTTAACCAGAAATAGGGATAAATAAAAAAGGGTAAACCACTGACCATGTTCAAAATACTGATCCAAAGTTGAAATGTAGTTAAAAGTATTTGGGAACGTTGATCAATGATGATAGGTCTTCTAATACAACATGAGACAAAACCGTTATGGGTTCTATTCAGGTGTGGAAGATGATGATGATTTAAATAAGGAGAACGTGAATCATGGAAATTGAGTGATATAATTTTTTAATGGGTTCTTACACTCATGTAAATATTCCACTATATCATGGAACACATTATTATTAGAGTGTTTCTTTGAAAAATTCTTAAACCTAAATTCTAGGAGAGTGTAATCTTTAATGTCAAGTGACATCTAAATATGAGAACATTATGATAAATTACTATCATCAAAGGAGAGGAACTCATAGGGAATAATATGGGATAACTTTTATATTTACATCATTAAATTAAGGATGATAAATATGTAGTTTACTACCAAATAGTGAGGAATAATCTTGGTATAGTTTAATGTCATGTGGTCCGTACATTTCCCAAAGTTTATCATCATGTGACCAGGATGTTTCACTCAATTTAAAGTCTTAATACATAGACCATAGACAATAGTTTAATTTAATTTTTCTTAGACTATGGAAATTTATATTTCTAATACATTTTACTGGAATGAACGGAATAAAATTAACGTGAATGAGAAAAAGAGGCTAATATGACATAAAGAAGTTAGGAAATAGATGGATGACAATGAGAATAAGGACCATGGGTTCTATTCTGCACCACTATCCCTAGTGAGGCTCTTAGATTAAGGTGATGGGATTTAGATATCAGGTAGGAGGCTCCCCAAGATAGACCTTTTTAATGTAGAGGGGTGATAAACCCAATGTGAATGAGGACATAAGGTGCCCAGGGCCACACCACACTTTCCCAATGGGGGTATAAGTTAAGGTTTATAGCGTTTGGACCATGAGGGTCTCATGTGCAGATTGACCTCATTGGTACGGACCCTTCTCTAATTATTAACCCACCTGAGTGATTCTCAGTGTGAAAAAAAAGTGTTAGAACATGTGTACATTAATCCATGTGGGATCATGCATTAGAGATAATTCCATTGGAGGAATTACATAATGATACAATGTAGAGTAACTATGTTAGTTCAAGAAATTAAGGTTCTAGATAAAGAAGTGACTCTTGAGTAAGCATCGACTACTGAACATGTTTAAGATAGAGGAACCATGACCACAAAGTTCATGAATTGGGTGTAAAAATGCATTATCAATCATTGAACTAGTTCATAACACATGATTAATTATTTTATGTGAGAGACCAATTTTGTTGTTGGCTCAACACAAGAGGTGATCAACAATGGAATGATACCATCACCATCAAGGGGTCATTTTGGATTTGAATGATGATGTAAATCAAAATCAAGAATGATTATAAGTGTGGAATTAAGAGAATTGGAATATATAATTTAAAATTGGAAATAGAAACTAGTTTAAACTCATTTTTCTTGGACTACATGGGTGGAAAATATTTTAAGGTCATAATACATGGAATATGAACAAAATGGGTGTTCAAATATGTTCATGTGGTGAGAAACATAACTAATCGACATGAATGATTCAAGGAGACCCTGTACATTGTGAAACATCACTTAATCCAGTTTCTCAGAGTTTATTATAATATGATCTAGACCATAATTGAGGAAAATGGGATAAAGGCTTGATGGAACATATTTTTGTGTCGGAAAAAAAATTTTGGGATATTTTTTTGTACCTTATGAGTATGAGATTCAAGACACTAATTTTTTTGGAAAAATTATTTAATGAAATCCACATGGGTGGGGGAAATCCTCTCAGATGAGGGAATTGAGGCATCCCATGATTTTCATGGGCCTTCCAAAACTTTTTCGGGGTATGGATTTCACCAAGAATTGTGTGTTGATGATGTTTGTTATTAATTTATGGTTATAGATTTTATACCAAAGAGGATTTTATCTCATGTGAAAATGGGTATTCCTATGTTATGTAAATCTTGATATGAACGAGTCCAATGACACTAAAAAACACAGGAAACATCATAGATGAGAATTTAACAATGTTTAAAGTAATTACCTATGGACTATAAGCCCCCAAATTTATGTCGTAGAGTTCATAAATAGTATAGCTGGCTCCCCAAAATAGGTACATGTGGTGTGGAAGAGTAATAATATCTCATGTGAATGAATACATAGGAGTCTCAATGACATTACACATTTTCCCAAGGTGGTTTTTTTAGATTAACCAAGCATAAATTAGTATGGAATGTATGGAAGGTATACCCAATGTGAATGTGGAAAGGGGGCTTCTGTTCTCAATATGGATGATGAGGGTGAAATACAAAAGAGAAGGTGAATTTGTAGCTGGGCCCAAAGACAAATTTCCTAGGTGTCACTACATATACCATTATGAGGGGAATCAAGGAACATGTTGTTCTTTAAAGAGTCATCCCTACATAGGTTTGATCCATACATTGGGATGTAGTTTTTTTAGTGCTGGACTAAAAAGAAAAATCTACACAACACTGTGTATCTTATGTATATAGAAATAATGTCATGCATAGTTCTTAAAATATGGCATGGTAAATGATCGATTTTGGAAGTGACATCATCTCTTGTAACAAAATCAGGTTTTTGTGTCATTTTTCATCATGCATCCACAAAGATAATTTTTGAATGGTTTACATTCAATTTACCAGGTGGAGATTTATATGATGATTATTTTCATATGTTTAGGATGATGATGTCACATTTTAATGTCTTGTGATAAGAATGGTCTATCCAGTTTAACATCATGCGGTATTGACACTAGTTCTTATGCAATTTATCATCATGGTTATAGGATGTTGGGGAAGAGGCCCATCAAGATGAATGTTTATGATGTGATTTCTATAGCCCGATGTGAATGAAGACTATAGAGGCACATGATTCACCATAAAATCCTAAATAAGATTTGTATATTTTCTATAGTCATTATTCCTATAACTGATGTTCTTATTTAACATTATAGATCTTGAACCATGTGACCAGTTTAACATTATATGATCGTGACATTGATTCACTACAGTTAATTGTTGTGAAAATAAGACTATTGGTATTTGACATGGTTTATGGTCACAATGCAATGAACTACTATAGAAAGTATAGGTCAGTGTTTCTGGGGTCATGAACTCTGAGTTTATGGACATAGAGTTCAGAACAAAGGACAAGGCTTCTCATGAATATATATATAGTGACGTGTCATTAATATATTGAAATGGATGAGGCCACAAGAAACCCATCACCGAACAACACATTCTTTAGGATAACTAGAACATAGTTTAATGTTGTTATTCTTGGACTAGGGATATATATAATATATTCATACAACTATGACAATACGGGAATTGTATCTAAAAAAGGGGACATTTTTAGAACAATAGTAAAAAAACAATGTGAATGAGGGCCAATAGTGTCCCATTCATCATAAAAAATATCCAATAAAAACCCACACCATGTTTATATACATGATTTTTAGACTCTGGTTCCCAATTTAACATCATGTTCATGAGACATTGATACTGTTTAAGAAAAGTATAGTTTTAATAACAAGGAATTGGTTGGAGTAGTGATGTGCTCCCCATCCAGGGTGACCAAAGCATACTCATTGTTAGGATAGTCATTGTGAATGATGTGTAGTCATTCCTACTAGGGTTCCATATTTGGTGGGTTCCTACATGGTGTCATTGCTATTTGAAGAGACAATAATAAATCACATTAGAGGATAGAGAAGAGGTGAGCATTCAGGTTGAACACTCTAGCTATCTTGTTTTGGTGCCTCTCAGGATTGTTCAAGGAATATATCATGTTTTCTTCAAGGGAATACATTTCAAATAGACAAACCTCGTCTATCTAGTTTGATGTCTTCTAATCATATATTGTTGTTCGGAGCGATGGTAAATAAATCTCGATGGGTATGACTGCCTCTATTACAAACACCATGGAATATGGTGTCCCCTATGTTGAATTCAGAGCTGTCATCTGGTAAGCCCTGAGGGTGTTAGGGATATTATCTGGACAACTCATCTTTTGAATGACCTACCATCTTCTAAAAAATGTTTCAAAGAGGTTTTTTATCTCATCGATATCACCATTCACCTACTCATAAATGTGACAAGTTTGGTTGGAATTGATGTTATACTTGGCCTAAAACATCTTCAGCTCAATAACCCATAAGTTAGTGTGGTTTTTAGTTAGAATTGTGTGAGGGTATCTAAAATGATAAATTATGTTGGGTCTCATGAATTCAACCACTGAGAAGTTCTTGACTTCCATGATATCAATTTAATATTCTCACATGGAGAAGAAATACGTTGTAGTTAAAATAAAACCATACTCACAAAATTATTCAGGTAGATACAGTTTAGTGATATTGATTACCCAAACTGATATTGGATAAGAATAATTGGTATTATGGAGGGGATTCAATATTAGATTCACAAAGTTAGTATTTATCTATCATGAGTGACACCCCTTGGAAAACCCAATACATTCATGCACAATGATGGGCCAGAAGTAACCCATCCTTTGAATATGATGGGAGAGTTTCAACTATTCTTGATGAGCCCCATGGAACCCATCATGAACATCCGAGATAACCTAGGGGATCTCACCTCCATGGATGAAAATGAAGATGATTCTATCAAACCCACATTTGTATAGAGTCGATTCATTTTTGGGCCCACTATGGAGGGTGAAATGAGTTGTGTGTTGACTGATGTGCTCATTTTCAGATATGGGTTTAATAGACTACTGTGATAGAGATACTAATTGAAAATAGTTTTCCAGTTGGAGGATTATTACACTGTTTGTGGATCCCTAGCTTCTGATATGGAAGAAACAATAGTCAGGCCATTTACATGATCATCACCATCATCATATAGAAGTATGGGAGTGAAAACCCTTTGATGTACCAGGCGAATGAATAGATCATCATTGTCATGATCTTACATATATGACTATGAAAAATAGGGTGTCACATTCACTATTTTGTTACTTATGAGCATGATACAACTCTAATTATGATGGGAAATGGTTAATAAACTAACGAGTGTGCTCTACCAGGGGTACATGATCTATATTCCAATTGACAAAGTCACCATTGAGATTTTTGATGACTGACTCATATTCTCCATTCACTTTTTGGTGGGGAAGTAAATCTAAACTTCCTTATTGATACCTGTAATGAGATAGAGATACTCCACCTCATTGTTGGGATAGACATCTGACAACAGAAATTAATTTGGAAGGACATCCTATATCCCAGTGATGAAGACAATTCCTAGACCTAATCGATTGAGCGTGGGATGGTTGAGACTTATACAAGTTGGAATCTAGAAGGAACCATCAAATATTCTTTTCTAGTATAGTCAAACATGTTTCACAAAGATGATAGATAATTCTAGGAAATAGAGATCTAGGGACTTCTCTATTGTGTCTAGAAAGGAAGATAGGATGTATTCCAATTTCTATCCCTCGATGGATTTCTATGGAATAAACAAAATGTCAAACTACTTAAGAATAACTGCCCACCACACTAGTCTCCCTGTAAACACATGGTTTCTTGGGATACACTTTATAAATACCACAAAGGACACTGACATTATATCAGGATGTTGCGTGTAGTATCACAAATATTTCATTATAAAAACCAGTGAGAATCAGTAATTCTCTATAGGAGAATATATAGACTCAATGATGAGTATCATATGACTAAGATACTAAAAAATATTCTCTATTTTGTTATTGTTTTTTCATGATCATGTTGTTGAGGTATCATTCATGGATGGTAACATAGACGACCAATGGATTCCCTGACACAAGCAACATCCAAACCAAGGTTGTAGTAGGAAATACTAGATATCTTCAATTGAGGCCCAGAACTCTTTATTACACTATTAGAAAAGTCCTTTCTTCATGATCCTATAAATGTCCGTACACTTTTCAGCCATACTCATGAAGAATCAGCATGTGTAGGATTTATAGACTTTAATAACTTGATGTTCTAAATAGATTATCAGGTGTGGAATTTGTTTAATGGGATTCTTCTTATAAGGGTTGATTTCGATGCCTATTTACCTGATGTTAATGTTGTGAAATTTCATAGAGGTAACCCATAAGGCACACTTCAAAGTGTTCATCTTGAGGGGCCAAGAATAGAGGATGTAGAATACCATATCAAGATATTTGATGTGGTCTAAACACTGATAGGATATGAAAACAAAATTGTCCACATATAATTCCACTACCATCTTAATAATTTTTTTAATGATGTTGTGCATGGATTAATGACAATATTCTTAAGAATTATTCAATCCAAAGGGAATTAATTAAATGTAGAAGGTACCTTGTGGTGCCATGAAGGTGGAAGACTCCTCAATTTTAGGGGACATGAGTATCTCATTGAATCTCAAGAATCTATCCACAAAATTGAGATCCTAGAACCCATCCATGCCATTAATAAATAGATCGGTCATGGGATGGGGAAAATAATCATTCAGGACATGGCGATTGAGGTACCAGAAGACGAAAAAAACTCTAATATTTCCATTCTTCTTCCTAATGGGAACAATGTTTTCTTTTAACTTAGGGTACTTAACTTCCTTGATGATGTTATCTATGACAAAGTTATCAACTTCGGCCTCGACCATGGAACCATGAGAAGGGTGAATTTACATGGGAGGCTATTAAGATAGTGATGAATTAGAATTATTCGAAGATGGTGAATAGAAACATGGGGATCTAGTCCAAGATTTTCATCATGGATCTAGGAAAACACATCATGATTATACATTAGGTAATAAACAATATAATACTATTCCACTATAGGCCTTGCTGTATAGATCATCATTGGTCTTAGATCATTTCCAGTGCTGATATTCACTTGAACCAGCTCATTGGCCATGGTGAAGATGCACTCATCGAATGAGGGAGCTGTGTTTTCAAAATACACTTCATTATTTGAAGAAATGTGATCAGTTCAAATAGATGGTTAATACATTCATTATTATTTTCTAGGTACACTAGTTCCTACTTGGGTGGTTATGAAATACTTACTAGGGGATTCCTGATCTATAAAAACAATGGTTAAGGAAGCTACTGACACAATTCCATCAATCCTTTGACCATGTGGTCTATGATTGTTATCAATGAAGTTGCGGTGGGTTAGATTATAGATACTCAACACAACTCTAAAAAATAGAAGATAGTGCTACATAATGGTGGCTATTGGGAGAACATCTCAATACTTCACAATAGTAGGGGTTTTTAGAATCACCTAATCTTTTTCTTTATAAGAGTATGAGGCAATCACCCAACGTTCCATTTACTTAGAGACATGTCTGACCTTCCTCTCAGAAATGGAAAATCACTATCCCATGTTTGGAACTGTGGCCTCTAATAGGTTAAACATGATGATTAATTTTTAATCCATGTCTATCCATAGGTCAATAATAGTGGTTTTTTGATAAAACGCATTGGCCTGAACATTAATTTCCTTGATTTGGTAATTGAATGCAGCCATGTAGTGGGCTTGACACGAGTGTAAGGGAGATGAAACACCTTAGACAATTCTGACACAACACCAATGGGAATCCTTGATTAATTTTTGATTCAAGGAGGTAATTTCAGCATGAATATGGAGTTAGGACCTACCCATTAGTTCATTGTTGGTGATATCCTTTGAGATAAATTTGAATTTAGCGTTTGCAACAAAGCTAGAGAACCGAGTCTTCAAAAAATTATTCCACACAACCATTTATTGATTATATCATAATCATGAATATTTAGGTAAGAGTGATCCCGATCTACGTTTTCTAGTACCAACTTACAGAGCATCCATATATAGATGAGAATGATTCAAATTACTATATCAACTAAACAGTGATGGAATTCCATGATGTTGTATTAGACTGTGATATATAGAGGGTTAATGTTCCCCTACACGAGTGAACTATCATATTCACTAGATAATGAGATGATTTAATTGAATTATTCTTATTTTACTTCCTTAGTATATATGGGTTTTGTAGCTAGATTAACTATTTTTAACAAGTAAAGGCTTTTTAGGGATTTTTTGATGTCCATAGGCATCACATCTGATAGGAGGATGGAATCATGGATTAATATCATTATAGAGATGTTGGTGAAGTACATGTGCATATCGTTCGTTCATTATAGATGAAAATTTCAACCCGAAATGAGATTTATATTTAAATTGATGCATTGTGAGTACTTTTACATGAACTAATAGATTATGAATAATGCTGGAAATGTCTTGATGCTCATTATAAAACTGGACCAGAGTCACTACTATCTAATTTCTAACTAATTGGTACCTAATAATAGCTAGTGGTGGCAGATAATGATGTGGTCTTGGATATTCTTTCTGGTTGAGGAGCATGATAAGTGGTGGCTACAAATTTGACATAATAGGCTAAGTGGATTTTGCATGTTGAACTCAGACAAATAAACATGCTTTATGGTCTTAGTGTCATGCATGAATTAGCATGAAGCACCAAAATTAGCATTCAGTAATTTCTAATATCATCATCTTCGTCAACTATGGTTGTCATCCCAACAAATAATAGACCATACAGGTAGCTAGGTATAATAGAAAAACAAAGGTCCTTCTATTTCCTATACAAAAAATCATTGTATATAGACCTATTCTGGATATGGAGTTCCTAACATGGGTCCAAACCTTGATATAATGATGGATAGATTCTATATAATTTCACATATCCCATTAAATTTAAAATTTTTAGTATTCAAAAAATTAGGGATGCTTACATATCATCCAACCATACTGATTATGGATTTTCATTAGGTGATATTACCACCAATTGTGTCTTGAGGGCATCAAGGTAAGCGGTGAGAGGATATATCAATCCTTATTTTTGGGGATTCATGTCTTAAAGAGGATTCCTGACCAAAAATAATTTGGAATTATCATCAACATGATAGTGAGGCACCACATCTCATAGAGATTTTTGTTTTTCAACCTATGTAGTAGCATGATGTGGGTTTTGAGGGGGGTTATGAAGCTTCATGGGTAGATTCAGCAATTCATACTATAGGTGCTTATAATAAATAAGAATGATTAAATAAATATTCGATATTTATAAGAAATTATTCATAAGTTAATAAAAAACAACATCCATGAAATCATAAAATATTAATAATACATGAAAGTTATGGTATATATATAAACATATAAAATTATTTCCATAATAGTAAAGTCATCTCTGCGAATTCCATCTTAGTAGTGAAACTTCACTCCTTATTCCATCAAGATAGTAATGGTTTAATCAAATGACCATATTATTAGTCAATGATCACTCCCAAGACCATCATAATAGACAATGTCCTTTTTGAACCGAGTTTATTCCACCACCCTCTTTCCATGTCAATCTTATGAGATATAAATCATTACACAATTAATTGGAGGAAGATATAGGTCTCATCCATATCATAATAATATAAAACAAACATTTTCTAAATGACCATAAATCATGTATCATATCGTAACCCATAGAATTAAATGGATTTCATCAAAAAAATTCAAGCATAACATAACCCATAGAAAATAAATGGGTTATAAAATAAATCATTCCAAAATCAATGTAAATCATTCATAGAAATAATAATAATAGTCAAATTTAAAAAACCTATATTAAAACATATGTAACATAAAATAATGTCATCCTAGATCGAAATTAATTTCAAGAGATCACATGAAAATAATTCTTGAGGAAAGTATCATTTCTTCATTGAAATTATTTTCTTTTCATAGAATTCCACACAATCATAAAGGGAAAAAATTTATTTGAAAATAATATTATATTATTGTATGTAAAGATGCAAATCATTAAGGAATCATTAAATATTAAACTTCTTTTCCTTCTATATACAATAAATAACATTATTCTCATACTTTTTCAGAAAAGGCCAGAAAGTACCTTGTTAAAGAAATTGAAAAAAGTTTATATTCAATCCATTTTAAAAAAGTAATACATGGGTAAAAGTGAGTATAAAAATTGAATAAGGATAGTAAAAATATTTTGTATGAAATTTTTTTATAATCATGGACATGGAATGGAAATATTTCCCAGCAGATACTTATGTATATAAAATCCAAGTAATAATTAGATTTTGGAATTAACCCTTACCATAGGATATGATACATTATTATATATCCATAACTCATGTGTAATGTATTAAATAATATTATTAACTTATTTAGAAACCATATTCATATTTATTATATCATATATAATGACCTTATAACCTGATTTTTAATATTATTTCATTAAAACTATTCTTTATAGTGTTAACTACTTTATTTTCTTTTTCATATTTTTCATATAAGTCCAAATTCATGTGAATATTATATATTTACATTATTAATAGAACACTATTTATCGAATACATTTCATATATTCTAATTCTATACATTTATATAATCATTATTAATTTTTGAATAGGGAAAATGAATCATGTTATGATATGGATATGGTAAGCCATATGTACCGAAAAGAGACAATATCATTCATTTAATTTTAAAAATATAAGGAATTGGATTTTAAATATTATTTCAGAATAAATATCATGTTATAATTATCATATATAAATATTATTTCCATCATCTTACCCATCCATATATATTGGTGATGATAAATATATTACACCACATTGTAGAGACAGAAATATGTATGTACAGACCTATGGTACTTTTGTTTTCTGTAAGATGAGTAAAAGTTTGAATATGGTTGTTATATAATAATAAATAAATATCAATATATAGGTGGTTTTATTATAATTACATTATAATGAAATCATAAAATGAAGATGAATTATAAGAAGAATCAATTTTGAATGAGTTAGTAAGGATAATACCTCTTATTCGATGACCCCCCCTCTAGATCTTCTCTCAGGGTCCCTAGAGTCGGTCATTAGAGAATACAAGAACCTATAGACTATTTATAGGGATGTTGAAAATGGAAATTATATGCGCATATTTTTTATTTAATGTTCAATTTTATGTGTAAAAATGAAAGAGGAGGTTCCCTTTTCTAATTGAGGTGGGGGAAATTTTTGGAGTTTCTACATATATTAAATTATAATCAGTTAAATTTCAATAAAGATAAATAAAAAAGGTAATGCATTAGAAGAAAATATGAAAAAAATTTGTAATATCATTTACCAATAAATTTTAGATAAGTTTTTATTCAATTTTAAACCTTATCTTTTTTTTATTATCCCTTAGGTAACCAATTTTAATTTTAACTATGCTGAAAATATTTTTAATGTTATGAGAATGTAATTTTTACAGATAAAGTGTCATTTTTACCATAAATTCTTAATTTATTATATTTTAAACAATATAAAATTACATTGTAATTATTTAATATATTTATTTTATTTAAATAACATAAAAAATATTATATCAATAAAATATCATTACTCTCAATGTTGACACTATTCATTATTTTTTAAAAAAATATCATAACATTAAGTAATAAAAGAAAATATATTAACCCATCTATAATATTCGAAATGCATCTATAAAATTCATGGAATATATATTAATTAGATTAAAATTTATTTACTTTAAAATTTTAAATATCTTTTATGTACCGTTTTTATTTATTAAACAATTTTTGCGACATCATAAAAGATGCCTTTAAAGTATTCATTCATTTCAAAAAAAATTAAAATAAATTACCAATATCAATTAAAAAAATCAATTTAAAATTTATATTTATAGTAGAATATATCTTCTATGAAACCCATTATTAAAAAGCATATATTTATTGAAAATATTAGTATGACATCTTTATTATTTCCATAATTAAAATATAATAATGTATTACTCCCATACAAGTGGCTCCAATGTTTATAATTTTGGCCCAAGGAATATTTTGGTAGAAATCCACTCATAAAAAGAATTTATTAAACTTTTTAGGGTAATTTTATAATTTTTATAATATTGTTGTTTACCCTTAATTACTCAAGTTATCTTTTACTTATGTTAATTAAAAATTACTAAATATAATATTCATAAAGGGGAAAAATAAAAGAAACCAATATACATAATTTGGAACCTCTAATTACACATATAAAATACATTTTTTAAAAATTAAATACACATAAGTAGAATAAATTAATTTAAAATTGAGCTCATTGACGGGGTGATAAAATTGGTTGTTAAAGATAAAAAATGGAAAAATGGAAATGTTTTTATATCTTATTTCAATGTAAAATATCCTCCAATGAACCAAATTACATTCAATGATAAATATTTAATCTAATTATACTTTACAACCAATCAATAATTATATATTACACTCTAATTTTTTTTATGAAGAGATTAGTTTTCAGTTAAAATATAATATTTTCTTATTATTAATCAAAACCTGTAACTTATTAAAAAAATACAAAAAACTCATTCAATGTAAATTTCTATATCCTTCTATGAACAGAGAAGTTTATTTTGTCAAATATAATATATGAAAGTGTAATTTTATTTATTTAAAATGGGGTCTCCCTTAAAAGTTGATGGAATTACCATTTTAAACAAATACAGCATTTTATCCATAAAATTTTGTTCGTTCTTCACTTTTACCTATAAAATCTATGTGATGAATATAATTTTTTTTGATTGACTACATAACATATATGTTTATTTAATTTCATTATCTAATTGTGTACAAATTAATTTTTTATTTTGAAATTTATTTTTTAGTATGAAACAATATTTTTTTATATTAAATTGGTATATATTTTTGTTACTAATTAATTCATAACCAATGTATTCACATTATCAAAATTTAGTTAATATTATTAATACCCACTAGTTTAAAATCTGTGTGGTTGTCATTTTAAATTAATCAAAAAATGACGATTCATAGAAACATATTATTGGGTGTAAATCAAGACACGATAGTGTTTCATGTAGCACATGTTTAACTGGGTAAACCATATAACATCGGGGGTCAAAGAAATTTAATTTATTGGAAAAAATGTTCATATAAACATGGGGTTTTAAATTATTCACCTCTAAAAATGGATTTTTACCTCAAAATTCTTCATTTTGATATAGAAAAATTAGTATACTTCGGCCTCAACATATCCATAGGTTCCAACATTACTTCCTATAACTGTTGATTTTTTCACAAAACATTGACCGTGTGAGTGGTCGTGTTTCAAATAACATTATCTGTACGATCATTATTTCCAACTAGATACTTCTTGTAAGAATTATCATTATCCAATAGTGTGACCACTGAAGTGCATGTGAAGGTATAATTATGTACTTTTTCAGGATATATATAAATGGAACACATTATATGCATGAGATTGATTTGGATGATGTTCCAAGTGATAAGAAACCATCATGATGTCATCAATAATCTCAAAGGGACATATATTCAAAGGGTTTAATTTCCCTTTCTTCTAAAACCTCATTACATTATTTTTTGAGAAATTTCTAGAAACAAATTCTATCTAACATCAAATTCTTGATCATGACATAACTTATTGGAATAATACTTCATACAAAATTGTGTTTCCTTGATATATTTTTTAATGGTTCTAAGCTTCTCATCCATCTAGTCAGCTATCACAGATCCCAGTGGCTTCCTTTAACCAAATTTATATAGTCTTGTTGGTGATCTATATTTATTAAACTAGAGGGCTTCATAAGGAGGAATATGAATTCATGAGTGAAAGTTATCATTGTAATAAAACTATTCGATTAGAATGTGTGGATCCCAACCACCTTTAAGATATATATTAAATGATCAGAACATATCAACTATTGTTTGAATTGTTCTCTTTGACTGACCATCCCTCTAAGGATGATAATATGTTCTAAAACTCAATTCTTTATCGAGTGCATTCTAAAAAATTTCTCATAATTTTGTGGTAAACCTTAGGCCCAGATCAGATACAATATAATGAGGTACTCCATGAAACCTTACAACATCCTTAATGTACACCCTTAAAATTTTAAAAATAGATAAGAATTAACTGATAACAATTAAGTGTGATAAATTAGTAGTGTGATAAAATACAACCCTTATTGAATTAAACCCTTAAGAGGGATTTGGGAGTCTAACCATATAATTCTTAATGACGTTCTCTCATTTCCATTCTGGTTTGGGTAATGGATGAAAAATCCCCTTAGATTTTTTACATTCAGCCTTATCTTGCATTCATACCATGTTCCATGATACAAACTCTAAAATATCAACATTCCTTCAATCCCTCCATAAGAATCCCATTAAATTTAAATACATCATTATACATTAGTAATGAATATAGAATTATAAAATATGAGCTTCATTTAAAAGATATTTCTTAGAATATTATGAAAAAATCACTGTTGATAAAATTTTGACATCCTGATTCCAAAACAATTATTCATTTTATTTAAATAATTTTCTGAATATATTATTTTTAACTTTTAAAATTAGAACCATCATTTATGGAAAATTGAATTGTTTTGAAAAAATAGTTTTTAAACCATAATAAAAATTACACATTACTTCATAAAAATGTTATTCTCATTTTATTAATAAAATTAATTAGATAATAATATTTTCTCAAAATTTTAATTATTTTCAAAATTCACTAATTTCCAAAAATAAATTCATTAAATAAAATATACACTATTTGGTCTATCTTATAAAAATATAACTCCTAAATAATGAATTTCATAGTTATTTATATATAATGAATTTAAATAATAATCATTTATAAGAATTTTTTTAAAATAATATTAACAAAAAACATAATGCATATATATCTCAAAAGTACCTTTTTTACTCAAAAAATCAATTTATAAAATTCATCATTTTTTTAGGAAATATTATTCTTGTAAAAGAATTTTTGGAATAAGACTTTTATTTATAAAAATGGACTACACAATAAATAACTAATACCTTGATTCATAAACCCTTATAACCCCTGCATAAGACATAAGGGTAAGATGTGCGATGGTGATAGACTTTTGGGGTGGTTTGGATAACATCTCCTGGGTGGTGATCTCTCTGGACTTGATCTTCTCCCATAGATGATTCCATTCAAGATTAACACGTTGATGCTCGACTTGGGCTTGGTCAATAGAAAATATTAGTGATACTACTTCATTTAGGAGCTCTGAGAAATGATCTTTTTACGACCGATGTCCATTAGATGAGGCCATTATCTTTTTTTTTCAATTCCGAAAAGATTTTTTAACACCTTATATTTATAGAAGTTGTTCAATCACTTCTAAATGAATATATTATCAATGGTAACAATACTTAACTGGAATTTATAATTAATTGGTTTTTAAAATTTCTTAAAAAAGTACATGTGTATTCTATATCCACGAGACATTTAATTAAAATAAAGTGTATTTTGTTCATAAATGATCTGTTCATTACAATAATCCTCTATTAAGAAATTTCACTATCTAAATTTTCTTTTCCCACACTAAATAGATGATCGTAACTCTGCCTTATCACATCCTTCAGTTCCTATGTTTCCTCTTAAAACTTGTTTTTTATCCATAACACTTTGACGAGTGGCATTATCTAATTTTGTAGAACTTTTCCCCTACAATATAAGATGTCCACTTCCTTCTCTTCATTGGATAGTTCATTCTCCAATGGTACAACCTCTAGATTGGTTTCATGAGATGGGTTAGGAATATACTTTCTCAAGAGTGATACATCGAATACATCATGTACTTGAGATAGGTTTGGTTGGAGTGCTAGTTGATAGGACACTACTCCTATGTGATCAAGGATCTGAAATGTGATTATGTAAGATGGAAAAAGAATTCCCTTCATCAAAAATATCACAACTATAATCAATGGATATTTATGGAGGAATACCAAGACTCTGTCATCAAACTTGAGGTCTCATTGATGATTGTAATCATAGCTCATTGATCGACACTAAGAAGCTTTGATGTGCTGCTGGATAGTCCTAACCTTATTCAACATTAAATTGACCATTTCGGGACCTAGAAGTTTGTGTTCCCCATCACCATCTCATTATTCTAGTTTTATTAACCTCTTCCCATAAATGGATTCACAAGGATCCATTTGGATGCTTGAGTAGAAACTATTATTTTAAGAGACCTCCACCAAAGAATATGTTGGTCCCTTCCACCATTGATGTCCATTGAGAAATCTCTAACCATGTCCTCAAGTTTCAAGATAGTCTGTTTAGATTGGCCATCAATTTGGGGGTGATAGGTCATGTTGATGTTCAACTCTGTGTTTCGAGCGTATTATAGACTCTTCAAGAACTTATTGGTGAATCAAGGATCTCGATCAGATACAATCGATAGTGGTAACCTTACAACTTCTCTTATGTATATCCGTTCTTGTTGATCAAAGGATAAATACTATAAAATTTCAATGAAGTGTGAATTATTTGTAAGATGACCAACAACAACCCAAATAACATTATTTCCATTAGATTTCATCTAATTATTGGTGAAACATTTCATGGTAATTTTCTCCCATTTCAATATTAGTAAGCGTAATGGTTTCAATATCCCCTTAGAATTTTTCCTCTCATCCTTCACTTGCTATCATACATGGAACTTTTATGTATATTCAGTTATCTCCATATTCATGTTATCTGACCAATAATTCTCTTGGAGACCCTCATATATCATTCAGTTTCATGGGTGATTGGAGAAATTTAAACTATGTGAATCATCCAAAAGTTCATTCTATAACGTCAGTTTTTATGGAACACATAGTCCTGACCCAAATCATACAATTCCTTATTCATTAACATTTAAATACAAGGATTTCCATTTTCTCATCGTTTCCACTTTCTTATAAATTCTAACATCATATATTTTAGCATCGTTTAGCCTTTCCAGAAGAGATGGTAGAGAATTATTTTGTGAAAGGATTGATGATGTTCCCTTATTTATGATTCCCATGTCCATATTAATTAAATATATGAATATTTGATAATTTTAAATTCTCTTCAATAATATAATCACTGGGTCCTTTCTAATTAGAGATTCTTCCAACTAGTTTTCTTTCTCTATTTGGTAATCGATTGAGTAGTTGTGATCCTTGATGAGCTCCAACCATCATCAGTGGTGTATATTTCTCTCTTTCTCTGTGAATATATATTTGAGACTATTGTTATTCGTAAATAATTCACACTTTTTCTCAATGTGATAATTTGTACTTATTTTCAATGAAAATATCACAGATGACAACTCCAGATCAAGAGTGGGATAATTATGCTCATGAATTATCAACATCCTTGAGTTATAGTTATAGAGGTTGTCATTTTGTATCATCAAACGGCCCAATACCTTCAAAAAATCACTGAATATTACGAAAATATCTCCACATGTGAGAAGAGTGAGCACATTAGAAGTGATAAGCCTTTTATTCAACTCCAAAGGGCCTTCTTCAAATTCATCATTCAAATAAAACATGACTCCCTTCTAATTTATCTATGTAAGAGTATTTGACAGTCATGAGAAATGTCTCACAAATCAGTGATAATATTTAGTTAACCCTTGGAAGTTACGGATATCTTCCACTGATGTTGGCCTCAAACATCGCTCAATTTCATCTATTTTGGAAGGATTCATAGATATCACAATTCCTATGATGATATTCTTTAATAATAAGACTCTCTTTAACTAGAACTGATAGTTGATGTACTATTCTAGAGCTTCTATTTTCGAAAGGTCTCTAGTACAGTGATTATATACACTTCATGCTCCTCCTTAGTTTTGTATTATATTAGAATATTTCCTATAAAGACTACAAAAAATTATTCAAAGTAATATGTAAAAAAATTATTCATCATGTCCATGAATATTGTTAGAGAGTTAGTGAGGTCGAAAAGCATTACTAGGAATTCATAGTTCTTGTACCTTGTATGAAATTTTGTCTTGGGAATACCCTCCTTCATTACCCTTACTTGGTAACAACATCACCGTAGATCTACCTTGGAGAAGTATTGTGCTCCAGACAGCTTATCAAACAAGTCATCAATAGATGGAAAATGATACTTATTCTTTATCATGATTTTTTGAGCTCATGATAATTAATGCAATTACATATTGAACCATCCTTGATCTTGGATAAGTGGACTGTTTCACCCCATGGTTATGTACATAGGCATATAAACTATTTATGAAAATTCTCCAATAGTTTAACATTTACCACCTCAAGATCTACAAAAACCACTCTAAATAGAGTCTTGGATATTAGAAATGGCCCAGGTATAACATCAATCAAGAATTCAACATATCTTTTAGGAGGAAGACAAGGAAATTCCTCGAGAATCATATTACCAAATTCCCTCATAATAGGCATGTATTTATGTATGAATCCTTCTATAGACTCAATAATCTGATAAGTATATGTTTTCTTATAGGGAAGTAATATCTTTTCTTAAGATGATGGTGATAAAAAAGATTCCTCCACCTCATTGAACGTGTATTGGATTGGGGGTCAATTCACTTTATGGAGAGTGATTTCCCTCTTGAGATAATTTATGTTAGATCTATATAGGTAAATCCAATCCAATCCATTAATTTCATCAAATTTCAGTAAGGAA
Organism: Viscum album; assembly: GCA_963277665.1. Classification (NCBI taxonomy): domain Eukaryota; kingdom Viridiplantae; phylum Streptophyta; class Magnoliopsida; order Santalales; family Viscaceae; genus Viscum; species Viscum album. The sequence goes on along the minus strand of OY728141.1, from coordinate 457,249,358 downwards.
AGTATGATGAGGTTCCCTAAGATGTTAAATCCACAAATTATGATAGGGGGTGAGATATATTCTTGGGATGTAATAATGTCACAATTTGTCCTTCTCACTGACATCTCGAATTCCATTATTTGTAGTGATATTTGGTTTTTTTTACTAATCTTTTTGGGATATAAAAGAATTCATAGAACCAGAATAAAGAATTATTTTCTATATTCATGAATAAATAACAAATTTACTAGTCTTCGCATCACTTCCAGGATTGAATTCGGTGGTAGTGATGGAAAAACTCACCCTTGCTACCACGGAGATTGTTGGTTGCCTCCAAAATCCATTGTCTTAGGGAACAGGTTCGCAATGTGCCATGATTTTTTTGTTGTTGTAGCAATGATCAATGATTTGAGGTTAAAATAGATCATTCCACTCTTCTTCCATAGTATCGGGTTTTTGTTTTCAACAATTGTTGACTTGGTTCCCTTCTTTCCCAAACCTATATCATTTACTTATACCCTTCAGAAAATTTCTACGGTGCTTCTTTCTACACCTTTGGGAAGTGGGATGCTGAAATTTTTTACCACCATTATATTTTTCCATTGGACCACTAGAATTAATGTCCAAATTCCACTTTTTATCCCCATGATACCCCTATGACTCTCCAATATCTATCCCAACATTGAGGGAACATTGGAAAATCTCCTCATGTTTTTCCAAGTCATAGATCCCTATGGGTTTTAGTGTGTAAGGTTTTAGACCTACAATTAAGTGGTCAACCATGAATTTGGGGGTAACGACAAAACTAAAGGCATCTCATAAACATTTGGTGATATTTTCCTTATATTCCCCAATAGATTCATCATTATTTTTCTTGAGTATAAGGTAATATCTTTTTATATTAATATAGAGGGTAGGGGAAAATATTTAATAAAATTTGTTTTCCAGAAATCCTTCCATCCTATCACCTCAATCACTTTCTCAAGATTAATATTTTTGATCAATGACCACCATTGAGTAGCTTCACCCTCTATATGATAAGTAGACAGAAGAACATTATATTGTTTATAACATTGATGGATGGAGAATATCTTCTCAATGGAGTTGATCCATTATTTGGAGATTGAGCGATCAGATGATCCATTGAAAGTAGGAGGCCTTTGTCTCAAGATGCTCTTGATTAGGGCTTGTTCATTTTTAGGGGGGTTTTGAAATTCCTCTTGACACATGTTTCTATTAAAAACATGAGTCATCTAAGTGAGTATTGTGTTTATTTTTGTGATTCCCACTCTTATCAGATTGGGTATCTCATTATAATAGTCATCACATTGTTCTTCACATCGGTTGTAATCTTAAGTCCTCCTATTTCAAGACATTGGCAAGAATAAAAGGAAAATTAGGGGTATTTTTTATACTATTAAAAAAATAATGGAAAATCTATTGAAAAAAGGTATAACATATAAATTAAATTTATTTTCTTATCTTTTGAATTTTTAGGCATCAATATACGTTATCCAGGATATATTTTTTAACTTATATTCTTATGGGATTGTTTTCTCCCTTAATAATGGTTCAAACTATGTTTATGAGTTTAAAAAATTGTATTCCCCTACAGTGTCGAACCAAGACTGCAGCAAGTCCTAGTGTCACGCACCAATTCTTATTCGAGTCTAGATCAAAACATTGTGTTCATATTTTACCCTTAGATAAATCTTGGTCCGAGACACCTCTGGTTGTTCGTATCTAAATAGGGATGTATTTTATTTTTAATCCACATAATCATTACTCAAAAAAATTTAGGGATTATTTTCTTATACATATTCTTATCCCTAATGATTTCACTAGGATTTTCTAATCTTAGTCCAAATAATAAATAAACCTATCCTTTGATACCAACTATGATAACTGTAGTCTTTATTACACATATAAACATACATTATTACAAAAAAATGCACTGAATACAACCCAGATGATAAATAGTTCTAGTATATATGAGTCTTAAGAACATTTCATGATAACCTATTACCTAAAATACAACTTCTTTATTGAAAAAATCTTTTATATGAAAACAACATTCCTTCGTACTTAGCATTGAATGGGATAAACTGAGGACATGCATAAGAAAAGGATGAGATATAAATTTCAATAAGGTATTAGACAAGGTATAACATAGAGAATAAAATAAAAGTTTGTAACTTGGAATATCAATGGATCACAAGAGAAATATGAACATAAAGGTATGATATAATATGATTATCATAACATGGAAATGTGGCAAAAACATAAGACACTATATCATAAACATTAAGGAATTAGGTAAACCCATATCCACCATGAAATAATGTCCTAAAAGGAATCAGGGAAAATCATTTCCCAACAAGACTTATCATGATACTAAACATTACCCAATGCATTGGAACACTACCAGGGTTTACCCTTTATGACAATTTTAATCTCATGCTTAAGTGTGCCACATAGATCATATAACATGGATTCATTCAACATCATAATTTATTCTAAGATAATGGTATGTAGAATACATAAATTAATGTCTATAATAAATATCTATATATTCATAATGGTGAATACCCTTGATATAGAAATGGGTATGGTATTCACTACACGATGATTTTTCATGAAAAAATAGTGACGCAATTTCAACACCATATCGACATCACATGGGGGGTTCATAAATGGTTTGATGTGAGAGAAAGGGGTGTCTCATAATTTATACATGAAATGTGTAGTCACTGAAGCATGGATCATATGATACCCACATATAAAATTTAATCTGATATGCATAATATAAATGAAATACTTGAATGGAAATCAGGAGAGAGAAATACCTTAGGGAATTTTTGCATGGTAATATGTTTACATGGGAGGGATTCATGAGAGGGGAAGGGGTATCCCTCCATTCAAACATAATAAAAGAAGTATGGGGGTGGTTCTAAAAAATACCCAATCATTTGTAATTGAAAAGCAAATTTGAATAAAAATATAAGAAAACTTGGGAAAAATGAGAAACTAAGGAAAGTGAGGATCCCTTATATCGATGTGTGATCCCAAAGGATTGGGAGAGGATTTATGGGATATTGGGATGCCTTAGGAGGAATATAGTGGGTTGAGAGAAGTTTGAGTATGGGATTAAAGGAGTTTAAGGGAATAAGAATGGGTTATTGGTTGGTTTTATATAGGAATAGAGGCAGACTTGTTTATTTTTTAGTTTTTTGGACAATACACAAAAAAATATTCAAAACCAAAAACCAACCAATAGATTTTACACATGGTTTCTAACCAAGGAGAGTGTAAAAAAATATTTTATAAGGAAATGGGCTGAAGAAAGTACAATATTACCCTTTCTTATGGGGAGGTGAGTCACACTCTCAAGGAAATGAATTTAAAACCATAAAATATATTATTCATTTTGGAAAATTCACTAAGGAATTATGAAATAAGATAAATAAATATAAAATCAAATTAATTTAAATATAAAAAATAGATTTGGCCCACGATCCATTTTATGGTATTTACTACCTCACTATTTTGTCATTATGATGGTATAAAACACACTGTATATTTATATATTATTTATGTTTTACCACAAAATTCGACTATCCAACAAAATTATTAAAAATTAACCATTGGATAATTTCATAATCCAGATTCAAATAATAATATTCATTTTATTTAAATAATTTTCTATATATATTTGATTTTTAGCATTTCAAATGAGAACTGACAATTATTGAAAATTGATGGGTTTTGAAAAAAACCCGATTTTAACATTAATAAAATTACACTTTACATCATTAAAATTATACACACAATTATTATTAATAAATGTAATTTAATAAAAATATTTTATTAAAATATTAATTATTTGAAATATTCCTTAATTCCTTAAAATAAATTCTTTAAATATAAAAAAATAATGTTTTTGTATTATTGTATAAAATATAACTCTTATCAAACTGTTTTAATAACCCTTTATATATAAGAAATTATTATAGTAATAATTTATAGGAATTTTTTTATAATATTATTAATAAAAACATTAATATATATATTTCTGAAATGTAGCATTTTTACCTAAAAAATCAATTTTTCAATTTTTCAATTTTTTAGAAATATTATTCTAAAAAAGAAATTGGTGGAATAATACTTTTATTTTTAAAAAGGATTACACAATATGTAACTAATACATTGTTACATAACCCCTTATAACCCTCACATAACACTTAAGCGTAATGTGTGCGATGGTGACAGACTCTTGGGGTGGGTCGGACAACAACGCCAAGGTGGTAATCTCTTTTACAATGATCATCTTTTATAGGTGATTTTGTCCCAGATTACTGTTTTGAATATTATCTTGGGCTTGTTCGAAAGAAAAAAACAATGATGTTACCTCTTTTCTAAGATCTAACAAATGAGCTTCTTATGGACTGAGTCTTCTAGATGAGGCCATTATCTCATTTTTATCTAACAAAAATATTTTTTAAAACCATATATTTATATTAGTACTGTGATCACTATTCAATGTTTATATTAACAATGGTAATGATACTTATAATTCTTTTAAAATCAATTGGATATAAAAAAAATAAAAAAATAATTTGTTTTCTATATCCATGAGTAATTTAATTAAATGAAAGCAAAATTTGTTAATAAATGATCGATTCATTACAAAAGTATCCATATTTTTCAATAATCGCTAAAAATTATTTTATAATAACTATAATAAAAGTATATGCTCCTCCCATGAGCCAGCAAAATCAATTACATAGGCCCTAAAAATTTCTTCTATATTCTTGGTCAACCATTCAAATGTTTTATCACATTAAGAAGGGTTTACATACTCATATTAATGGTGTATGACATGTTCATCAATAAAACATTACAAATTTCAAAATTTTATAAACTCGAACAAACTAATGTATAGTGGAATGCAGGGATGAATCTAAGTGAAGACTAAAAATGTGTTTGTGAAACCAAATTTCCATAACAAATCAAACTATAAAATGTGGGTGAAAAATATATTTTTTTCATAACATTTTCTTTGGATATTAACGATTCTGAAAATGATGATGAAATATTTGTGTTTATTGGAATGGTGAAAAAGAAATTATAAATGAGTAGTGAGAATAGAAGCTGAAAAATTCAATTAGGAAAAATCATTAAGAAATTAAACTCCACTAGCATAAAGATGACATCTTCTTCAAAAAATATTAATTACAAATAAGAATAAAAAATATTAATGAATTATTCTACCTCACTAATATATTAATCACATAGATTAGTGATTCTAGAAGTTCACCAAAATAAGAAAAACCATACTAAAAAATGAATAAATTTACTAAAATAATTATCCCTGGTATAATCCAATAGTTCTAAAATTACAATTTGTAGAGAATCGTCTATGATTTTTCTCACGAAATTATCATGATGTTATGAAATCAATTAATAGAGGTTCAAAATTTTTTTTGACCAAGGTATTCAACTGATCTCACTAATAAATTAATAATCATGAAGATGAAAATTTGTGAAGAAATAGGAAGAAATGAATTGGAAGAATTAATATTCCCCAAGAACTGATTCTGTTACCCACAAGTCAGATAAAATCCATGATGAAAAAATTATTTATATATAAAGGAGATAAAATAGATAGAGAAAACTTATCCATCGATCAAAATCCACACCATTTATCCTTCTCTCTGGTCTTCTGGTTCTGTTTGATGATACTAACCCCAAGTAATGATGTGTGTATAGTGAATGAATCAGATCAAACAGATGTCCATAACTCCCAGATCAATTCTTATTTTATATTCAATGCTTTATTATTTTTCTATAGATCACCTATAACATTTATCAACATCAGTCAGTCTTCCATGAGTCACTGAAAATCTGTCACTGGTCAACAAAAAATATTCATATTCTCATGTGATTTTCATAAGCCTTATAATAGAATGAGAAAAAATTGATTAGTATTAACCTGTATGAGAATAGATCTTGAATCCACATTTCCAAAACATATAATTAATTAATTAGTTAATTTAATTAATTATATTAAAATTTTATAAATATTTATATATAAATACAATTAATTTTTATTAAAATTATTAGATTAATGTACATATTAAATTATTATGTCAAATAAATATTATTTATCTATAATTAAATTTATGAGATTTAATATTAATTTATTTGTTTTTATTATAAAGTTAATAAACATTATATTTAAAAAGTTTTATATTTTTAATTTTTTAAAATAATTTATTTAATTAATAATATTTTTAAATTAGATATAATTGTTATAATATAAATATTTATTATAAATGTTCATACTATAATTATTTTCAAAATATTAATGAAAACTATAATAATAATAAATTTTAATATAAATATTTTTGATTATAATTATTCAGATGATTTAATTATTATTAAAAAAATTATTTAAATTAATCTTTTAATTATTTATTATTAGTATTTTTTTATTATTTTTTTATTATTTTATTTTTATGAATTCTATGTTTAAAAATTTTAACCCTTTTTAATGGGAAGAGGATTTTCCAAGACATGGGGGAGGGTTTCCTATTTAAAAAAATGAACTCAGCATCCTCCAGTGTATTTCTATAGTTTCCCAGGTGGAATATCTTCGGTCAGTGGTGACTTCAATATCTAGTGGAATTAGTGTCTCCTTTAACTTCTGAACATCTAGGTTTGGGTGGTACTCATATACAATGGTGAAATATCCATTTTAGTTCTCTAATTCTCCTATATTGTGACAATGTGAGGATATAGTTGGGGGTTTTCATGCTGGGTTTTGGATTCATTAAAAGTAAGGGGTTAAGCTTCATATTGGAATTCATTAGTGGTCGAAGAGTCAGTGTAAAAGTGGAGGTGTTCCACCACTTCTATTTAGAGAATTCTAGAAGGTGGTACGTCATATAGGATTCATTCGGTGGTAAGAAACTTCTATTTCTCATGTTAAGAGGTGGTAGAACTCCAGATCTATTGATTCATATAGAATTTAGAGCCACCTTAATCAACAACAGTGAGAAATTGATGATTGCGTTGTGTATATTGTCTTTGTGCCAATGAGGTATGTAGTTCTGATATTGGTATAGGAGAGATTTTGTAGTTGATTATTGGTTGTGAGTCTATAAAGAAGCGAAAGTGGTGTTGTATGGATGGAAGAGTCACAAATGCGTTCAGAGATGCATCAGTGAAGAAATTTTCTGGTGGTGAGAAGTGGAATGTGGTGGAACGAAGTTAAGTTGTTGAGGGAGGTAGAGGATCATGAGTCCGTTGTGTTCTTCTGTAGTATGCTGGAAAGAAAAGCATCACTGTTGGAAGCTGTGGCAGGGAGTAATTATTCACAATGGTGAGTTTTTTTATTTTTTTGCATATGAAAAGTAGTTGGAGTAGAGATATGAACATGGTAGTGATTCCAACTATCCAAAAATGAAAATAAATATGTTTAACATTATTAAAACATTAAATTGAAATAGAAATAGTAAATAAATAAAGAAATTCAATTAATTATTTTTGTTAATTAAACTAAAAGATGAAATAATATTGAAATAAAAAATAACTAAATAGTTAATTAAATTCAAATTAATGATCAAAAGAACAAAATATTAACCTATAACTGACTGAAATTTAAAATCATAGGATATAAAAAAATTGATACTTCAAAAATGACATTGAAATAAATCATTAAATATATAAGAGGTAATATAATATTGAAATAAAATCAAATAATAAATTGATAATTAACATTTAATTATAATATGATTAAATAATAAAATATTAAACAATTAACTAATTTTTTAATTAATTAAATGAAAATAAATTGAATAATTGAATAATTACACAATAGAACCAAAATATACAATTATAATGTCATATAATATTATATTTTCAGAAGTATAAATAAAATTAAAATAAACACTAAAATCTATATAAAATATAAATAATTTTAAAAGATAACTAAAAGTAAAATAAAAAAATGTTTTAAAAATTAATTAAACTATAAAATTATTATTTTTAATATAATAAAACAAAAAACGGAATCATTAACTAAATAAATGGTTAGAGACATAATTTATTAGTGTCGACAGTCATGTTATTTTAGGGCACATCAAATTCCCCAACACAAAATCATTGACTTTTTTTAATCAATTCATTGATTTTTTTCATTTGAAACAATGATATGTGTTTTTAAATATAAATCTCAAAATAATATTTTGTAATTAAATATAAAAACATCAAAACAAAACTGTGAAATACTATTATCAAATGAAAATTCCATAAAAGGCCAAGCCTAGATTTGAAAACCTACTAAGAGATAATGGGAGTATAGACTCATTAACTGTCTATATTTTCATGGATCTTATATGAAACACATATTTCCACAATTAAATTTTATGTCCATTTTATAATTGTAGGGCTGATAAAATGTAAAATTGAAGTGGAAATAAAATATAAACAAATATAATCTTCTAATTTGAAATTCTTCTATGTTCTGAAATTAAAATCATTAAATTAAAACTATTTTTTTGAATCAATTTATTGATACAACTTGAATGATTTTCATGAATGTAAATTTTCTGCATTTTCATGTAGCATTATATGTTCTCCTCACCATAATGAACTCGTTTTTTGACAATTAAAACACTTTATTTTTTTTTAAAATTTTACCCAAATGTGTAACATTTACAATGCATTGTGCAGATTAACATATAAGAAATTTACAAAGGCCTTACAAACACCCACACACACACACTATGCATAGTGTCTCATATGTTCACTTTTTTTCCCATTTTCCCTTTTTACTCTAGTTTATTATTACTTATAAGACCTCTGTTTAATTTGGATGAAAAAATATTATTATTTTTTAAATTAATATAAAATGATTCCCCTTGGTTAAATTTCAATTTTTCATCATCTTAAATTTCTGATCATAATTTCACATATAACTATCCTATATCACTCTAATTATTATATCCTAAAAAATATTAATAATTTTAGAATGAAACATCACTAAAAATGATTCATTCTAAAAAATGTAAGATAAAAAGAAATCATGAACTTCAACTATGAAATTATCCACATGGATTGACAAAATTCAATTATACAAAAAATTCAAAATAACATTACACTAGAATGAAAATTTTAAAAAAATTGACTACTTTTTTAAGAAAACACTTTTAATGAAATATTTATAGGATTTTGATAAGCATAAATTAATTGAAATATTTTCTAAAAGTAGGAAAAACCTCTTCTCAACAAATAAAAGTGAAGATTATACCCAAATATCAATTTATTGGTGGAAAAAAATTAAATTTAAATCTCAAACCAAATTTTCAATTTAGCTGGTAAATTTCACATCTTATTATCAGAGTGATGTTAAAATAGTTCGAGTTTTGAACATTAAATATTTTACAATAGATCCATAAAAACCCCCTATATTCAAATTAAATGTTATGGATTATAAATTCTCAATTATGTTCAGACAATATCATGTGAAAATTGATTTCATAGTGAAGTGGGTGAAAAAAATATAACAGAACTGTTTTCAAATGGATTTTAGACAATATATAAAAGTTATATTCTAAATACAGAGTATAAAAAATAACATTAAATTAAATATAATTTTTAGAAATGTGAGTAATAACCCCAAATATTTAATTTTACAAAAGTGAATGAATTTAAAATTAATTAATCTGAAATAATTCAGTAACAAATTAACATATACTAAATTATCAAATAGAATAAAAAATCATATTAAAGAAGGAGAAGGTAAATGATGAATAAATTAATATAATTAACTTACTTATTCAAATTTTATCAAGTGATTCAATGGTATACAGATCCATGTGATTTTAAAGGAACATTTGAACTATGCTCCTATATTAACACCAAAAACATCCCACTCTAAATACATGATGAATAAGACCAAGAAAATTACACTACTTATAACTGAGATATTGACATAGAAAGAAGAAGCTTATTTTTATTAAAAAAATAAAACCAATTCATGGTGAAAAAATAGGTTGAATCCCCTGAAGCACTTAATTTTACATATTTATTAAATAGTTTTATGATTCATAATAAAATATCTAAACACATAAAATTAATATTGAATGATTTTTTATAGGAAGTAATGAAATAAAGGTTTTCCTCCAATGTAGTAGTAGTTTTAATATCCCTATTCAAATTATCCTAGAAACTAATTAAAGTAACTAGGTTGGTTAAGAATTCTATTTAGGAACATAGAAACATTATTTTAGAAAGTTTTTTAATAATTAATTAAAATTTATGTTCATATAAACATATGAAATAATTAAATAAATAATAATCAACTACTAAAATACCATGAAAAAACAATTAATATTTAAGCATCTTCTAAAAGGATTTATCAATTAGTGTACAAATATCATAACCAAAATCAATTTCATAGAAAATTTGGTTAATATATTTTCAGGTGACAATGAATTGTCCCCATCTATTTCTACCATGTATCATTTAATCTCTTCAATATAAAAAAGATCAACAAAATAATTGTTCTAACTAGTTTTATATATTTCTAGATTAGGTTAAAAAATGACTAAATTTAGCATTATATTATGGTGTATAGGTGAAAAAGGTGATTTTAGTGGTGTTGAATTATCCCCAAATAATTATCTATCATATTCACCCCTACAAAATCAAATTCAAGGGTTTTTGAGGTTGAGTATTGACTAATGGTTTCAAGAAGGGAGGTATTAGTGTGCTTGAAAAATATAGAAACATTGGAAGTCATGTGATTACCATTTCTAAACTACTCTCAATATCTAGATGGTACTCTGAAACCAAATCAATTGAGGAAGGTTGTGAAAAATTGGGAAGTTAAATTCATTGGGCATTCAAGAAATCAGGTTTGACCAGATTATAAATCTCTTACAAATGATCAACATAATTAAATAATTGGCATCATTAGCTACTTATATAAAAACAATTTCTAGTAATATCATCTAATGTGTGTTCAATCTGTTATTTATGTTTTCATTATAAAACATAATTATCAATAAAGTTGTTTTTTGAGTGTTTTAATACAATTTATGGGGGATAAATGTTTAGTTCAGTTTCAGTAAATTCAGATTCCAGATTGTTTAAATTTAAATAACTTTCCCCAATTACGAAAACACTATTTCCATTTTAGTCATACAATCAATTAAAATTTATTTAGTTAAAGGAAAAAAGATAAAGAAATAATCATTTAATTTTTATTCAAAAGAAAATTCCTCAATTTTATCACAAAACCAAATTTAACAAATAATTGGGTTTACACTATCAAATTCATAAAGATCACATTTATTAATAGTTTCAAAATTATCCTAGTTAGAAGTTTCTAGATTGTTTTTTTTAAAAAAATCTATAATTTGAAATTTTGGTTAATTATTAAATATTTTAAAAAAAGTGGTTGAATAGTTCACTCAATTTATGTTCTCATTTTCATAATTCCTCTCAACCTGAGTAATCACCCTATCAAATCTCTAAAAAATAAAACTTTTTCAAGGCTATGAACTATTTAATTAATAAAGAGTTGTTCTTTAATTTTTTTAAGTTATTTCAAAAAATTCTCTAAATCAACTCCATTTATGTTCTTAACAAGATAATAAAAATTAATTTTTTTATTTAAATTGTTAGATATTTTTTATTTTTCACAATTATTGTATCAGATTCTAAAAAATATAGTGGATTTTTCTTCCACAATATCAACCAAAATTTCCACTTTAATCACTCAATCAATTTCATCTAAATCAATTTCTCCTTCCATAAATTAATAAATAATTCTGTTTAATCATTTTTTATTATTACCAATTTACATTTTTGAAAATTTTCATTCCTATAATGTGTGTTTTATAAAATTTTTCATATTTTGATAAAATATTCCACATCATTTCTTCCACTCATATGAAATATGTGGGTTGAGGTTCAAAATAATCATTTTTTCTTCATACTGATAATGCAATTTTTGGATTTTATAGACACACTACCAAGAAGTGTGCCCATAAATTCCAAAAAAGACACATTAGAATTCATTTTCATGACACCGACCCCTTAAATATTCATTTTGTTTATGAAATACACAAAACACTAATAATACAGATTCAACTAAAAGAAAAAAACATAGAAAAAAACATACCCCCGAGAAAATTTAATTTATATCAATCAGATAAAACATGCATACTAAAGTTAAACCATCATAATTTAGAAATAAAAATAAAGAAAAATGTTCTTAGTATTTTCTTGAACAATAATTTTTAATTTTTTAATAGAATTTAATTTAAAAATTAATTCCCATAATATTTTCAAAAATTTCTTGCATTTAAAATTCCTCAAAAAAGAATCCAAATACTTGACACCTTCATCATTGAAATGTTACAATGATTAAAAATTTATAAACTTCTAATATCTATTGTAATTGTAGGGAAAACCCAAGGGAAGTATAAAAATGTGTTTGAGAAACTAAAATTTAACAAAAAATCCACTATAAATTGTGGGTGAAAACTGTTTTTTCATATAAATTTCTCTAGTATTGAATGAAATTTAAAATTATGATGAATGTTTTTTTAATGAAATATGAAAAAGAAATATTAAATGGGCAGTGAGAATAGGAGTTGAAATATAAATTCATTATAGTTTCTTAGGAAAATAAACTCTACTAGATAAAAATTGACATATTCTTCAAAAAACATTAATTGAATAGAAAACCCCAAAAATAAGTCAATTATTATCCCTCATTAAGACATTAATCATAATGAATAATGATTAAAAATTTATTTAAAAACTAGTATAATGAACCTACATAAGAATTTATATTAATGTTGATAGAATAAATTTCAGTAATATGATCGAATAATTCTAAAATAAGGCTTCGTATAGAAGTATCCATGATATTTCCCACCGAAATATCAATAATTATTTAAATTATGTGATGTATGTTAAAAAATGATTATGTTATAGATTTGATCATGCTCATCCATTCCATATTTTGGAGATGTAATTTTGTGAAGAAATGGTAAGAAATGACCAGGAGAATTAAAATTCCTACACACATATGCAATTACAAATAAGTAATTAAAAATTAAATATGAAAATAATATGAATTATAGAAAATTGAATTAAAATTTAGGGAAAAAAGTTCTCCCTTTATCAAAATCCGCACTTTTGTTCCTTATCTCTCATCTTTTAGATCTATTTTCTACTTCTACTCCCAAGTAAAGATATACGTATTTTGAGTTAATCAGATCGAATAGATATCCCTATCTTCATGAAAAAAGTTATCTTCTACTATTAATCATCAATTTTCTCACCTTTGGTCACCAACATGAACTAAAAATATCATTTAGTCTTCTCTGAGTCACTGAACAGCTGGCACTGGTCTCCCAAAACTTCACACTTGCTTATGAGATTTGCACAACCTTTTTAACAGAATAAGAAGTAGTTGGAAGGAAAGAGCCTATATGAGAATCAAGTTTGGTTTGACATAACAAAATTAACAAAATAATAAAATTATTTAACATAATTAAAAATATTAAATTAATATAAATATTTATTCATCTATTTGATTAATAATAATAATTATTATTAGATTAATGTAAATATAAAATTAGTATGTAAATTAATTTATATTTTTAATTCACTAACTCTTATTATAGATAATATTAAATTATTAAATAATTTTTTTTATTAATGATTGTTTTTATAAATTGAATAATTGTTATTATTTAAAACAATTTTTCTTATTTTAAAAAAATTATTAAATTTAATATAATTATTATAATATATGTTTTTTAATAATTTTCATTACTATAAATATTTATATAATTTTATAGAAAACTACAATAATAACTAATTTTAAAATAATGTGTATTAATTTATAATTATTTAAATAATTTAATTAGTACTATATTATTTTAATTAATTTATTATTTAAATTATTTATTAATAATATTTCTTCTTAATAATTTTTTTTATTTTTATATAAACAATTTTTGAAAAAAAACAATTTTATCCCACTACTGTGGGAAGAGGGTCTTCTACACAAGGTGGTGGGTGGGGGGATTTCCAAGTCACCGATTAGACTCTACTTCCTCCAATAGATATCTATATTTAATAATGGTGGCATCTCTTGTGTCGGGGATGATTTCAATATCTAGTTCAAACAATACCTACTTTGACATTAGCTCTTCTAGTTTGGGTGGTACTCTTCAACAATAGGGATATATCTTTGTGAGGGATCAGACTAAGTGAGGTTTCATTGGGGGTTTTTTCATGCTACTTTTCAGATTTGTCGATGACAAGGGATTGATCTTTATATTGGTGTTCTTTGCTGGCCATCATGTTAGTGGAGAAGTCGAGGTGTTTGAGCACTACTCCTTAGCGAATCCTAGATGGTTGTACCTCATTGGTGATTCATTTAGTGGCCTTTGCTTCTCTTGTTTAGGTTTAATAGTGGATGAACTCCAGATCTAGTGAATAATAGATACTACCTAGTCAACCTTGTATGTAGTGGTGAGAAATTTTTGATGGTGTTCTATTAATTTTCTATGATTTAGTATGATCTATAGTAGTGATATGTATATTTGTGAGTTGTTAAAGGTGAGGAAGTGGTAGTGAGTCTTGAAAGAAGAACTAACAGTGAGGCATTAAGCATTATTCAACATTAGGTTGTGAGAGACAACGATGAGAAAATTTATTGGTGATGAGTAGAGGAAAGTGGTGTAATAGTTAGAAATTACTGATAGTGGTGGAGTATCATGATGCTGTTGATTTATCTAATAGTCTCGAAGTAAGAAATGTCTCACCATTGGAAACAGTGGTGTTGAGTTATGAATTTATTAAAATGAAAATATTGTAGGTGGTGAGATATGAACCTGGTGGCGACTCCTGTAGTGAGAAAAATTATGAAACATTATTAAAAATATTTAAACATTAAATTAAAAACACAATATTAAATAACAAAAACAAATTCAGTTAATTATTACTATTTTACATCAATTAAAAGTTGAAATAATATTTAAATAAAAATTAAGAAATTTTGTAATTAAATTGAAATTAATGATTATAAGTACTAAAAATTAATTTAAAGTTGATTGAAACAAAAAAGAACGTAAAATAAATAAATTTATTCTTTGAAAAAAAATTGAAATAAAAAATTCAACATAAAAGATTTAAACAATGAATTTTAATCCAATTATAAAATTAAAATGATAATAAAAGTTAAATTATAATAAGTAAAGATATTTAAAAGAATATCAATTATTTTTACATTTGAGTGAATTAAATGAAAATAAATTGATAAATTGACTAATTGATTAATTGTTAAATATAAATAAAATATAAAATTATAATGTCAAAAATGATTAAAATTTTATAATTTTAATAAAAAATAATATCAATTAAAATAACTACAAAAAAAATTAAAACCAAAATAAAAGTTTAGTGATAAAAAAGGATTAAATATTTATTTAAACTATAGATTTATTAATGTGAAATCATTTAAAAATCATAATTAATTAATTAAGTGATTAATAAAATATATAAAACATATAGAAAATCAATTGATTTTATGGCCACATCAGAGTCCTAGAGGATTTTTTGCAAGATTTTAAATGAGAATATACAAAATTGGGGTCTCATTCTAATACAATCTATACTAGAACTCAATGATCCTTTACAATTTCCCAAATAATTATTTTGGAAAGTCTTCCAGTTAGTTTATTTCAGGAATAGAGATTACGTGAGATGAATATGTGCGAAATTCCCTAATAACCCATATATCATCATGTTTACTGACCTTCCTTGGATGACCAATTAAAAATCCATGGATATCTGCACTAGTTTACACATGGTAATTAGTATTGACTACAACATACTTTCTAGTTGCTGATGTAATGCCTTGAACTACTAACAGTTGAGGCATATCATGTCATGCTCTTCCATATCTATAGTTTGGTTGACCAACCAAAAATTTGGTTTCAATGATTTATAAATCTTATCAATATCAAGCTGAATAGCCCATCTCTAATGGTGGTTAGATCTAATATGTTTTTCAAGATAATTCAACGTATGACTATGATATATAAAAACCACAACATTGAACATAAATCTCTCATTAATCTCTCAGTGGCCTCCTCGCAATTTATTTTTGACCTCATAGAAACACATTCAGTATTATATATCTGAGGCATTCTAACTTGATCAAAAAAATCTAGAATAACATAAACTGGTATGAAAACATCCACCTCAACTTGGTTAGATAAATATAAATTCACATCTATAATAACTAAAAATAGTTTCCCCTACTATGGAACCTATTTAGCCATCTGGTCATGTGAAATATTGCACAATGAATTTACAATAAATTTAAATTTTCTCCTTGTATACATCACATTGATTTGAAACATCTTCATATAATATATCCATAGGTTCTTCCTTAAATTCAAATCAATATGTTATAATAAGTGTTTAAAAATATTATGATACATAAACACTATGAATTTCTACCCAAATATATAATGAATTAATTTCATCAAATCATAGACAAAAATAACCATTATTAAATTGTTTATATAGTAGTTCTTGTCATGACACTATAACTATCATTATCTATAAGAAATAGTGTGATCTTATGTCACTAGAAGACATCCCAAGTCATATCCTAAATCACCAAAATAGACTATGTATCCGCTTCAATTATCTAGATATATAAGGAATGGTGATGATATAATTATAAACTTATCTTATTGAAAGGATTTTTGGAATCCATCATTCTTTTGTAAAACAATTAATTTCCACATTAAAATTCTTAGTGGTGATTCTATGTTTAAAATATCACGAAACAAATCGGTGGTATCCCACTAAGACATGGAAACTACATATCTCAAATAAATTATTTAGTGGTTTATAAGAGATTACAACTTTTATCACTTTAGGATCCATAGAAACACCATTTTCAAAATGACATGGGCATGGAAATATACATCTTGTATCTAGAAAAAAAAATTTGTTAATGTGGTATACAAACAATTCTCATACAAGATACCCAACACTACAACTATGTGTTGTTCATGATCCTAATTTTTTCATAAAAAGAACAATATCATGTACAAACTCTACAAAACAATAATAAAGATACCTCTAAAATATTTGACTGAAAAATTCCATAAATATGGATACTGCATTCATAAGACAAAATGCATAACCACATACTCATTTTGGTCATATCTTCTTATGAAATATGACTTCAGAATATTCTCCTCTCAAACTGAAAATTAATGAAAACCCAAATGTATATCAATTTTAGGGAAGTATTAGTCTCCACTAAATTCATAAAAAAGATCGTAACATCAAGGAAGATGATACCTATTCCTTATCATAACATGATCATGATTATTAAAATCCACATATTGTATTAAGAGTTCCATTCTCTAGCTTCACTATCATAATCAGTGATTCCCATTAAGATGTTCTTAGATGAATTAACACTTTTCATTCTAGATTCTCCAACTAAACATTCAATTCCATCAATTCTGTTGGTTCCATCATATAAAAAATAGATATTTGACAGGTTCTTCACATGAGATAAATCTTGAACTCAACATCTATTTTTGGTAGAAACAAAAAATAATATCCCATGAAGATGATAGTAAATTGGCCAAATATATTTTGAAAACATCTATTCCAAAACTCATCCACATAGACTAACTTAAGCAGAAGTAATTTTTAAGAAATAGTACTAACCATTAGTACCAATATTATGAATTTATTTTCCACTATTTCCCACTCGCATATTATTTTATTCTCGAAACCATTAAAAGATTTTAAACTAACCTTTTGAGAATAATAAACAAGGTGGGTCTTGAATTGTGTCAAAAAATCAATATTGAGATTCTTGTTAAAGACATACATATTATGTTAATATATCATAAATCATATCATCACCATTGATTGTAGTAAATTTTTCGACAAACACATTCAATGATAGATTCTCAATCTTTAAATAGAATAATTATACTATTCTTGAAATCTGAATGTCTTCAAGATGGAATTACTTGTTAATAAATTCTTAAAAATCATCTATTGTCATGCATTGATCAATAATATAATGAAATTATAATTTGAACAATTGAATTTTGAAATAATATAGGATATACATTACAAATGATATTTTCTTAGGTATCCCATGTAAAACGTTGAATTGAATCCTGTTATTAAACTAGACTTCTACTTTTTATAGAATAGAATCCCCATGAAAGATGGGTGGATTTTTCATTTACAACTGAACTAAATGGATAAATTTCCATTTTTCATCATTATTTTACACTTTTCCACAACTTGAAAATCCTAGACAATGGTTTAAACATATTTTTCGATCCCTTATAGCTAAGATGAAACAAAATTCTATTATCCCTAAATATCAACTTTTTAATTATTAATTCCAATTTACAACATTAATACCATTATAACACATCTTTCTAGAATTGAATCATCATTAATATTTTATCCATTTTCTAAAATATTAAAAACTTTATTTTCAAAACAACTATTTTTTCTATTTCCAATAATCAAAACCTATTTTCCATTTCATAAACAAATAAATTAAGAATAAAATATGTAGTCGTATTGGGTATTATTTCTAACAATTCATGTCATATGACTGTAATCAGCTAATTTCTTGATGATGAGGTTACCTCTCACCAAGAAGTGTCTCCAAAATATTATGTATCCAAACATGTGAGTAGCATGAAGTTCATCATAAATTGGTTATCTAAGTCTTTTTATGATATAAATTTCAATATCTAAAATAATGCCTCTTTACTACCATCCCAAGAGACATACTGATACAATTTCCAACTCTATGGAAGAAGAAAACTGAATAAATTTTCAAAATAAGGCATTTGGACTGGAAAAGATAGATACCATTATCTTTGTCCAGGACTGGACAATATGATGAAATTTATCCCAAAACTAATGATGGATCGACTCAAAATGATACCATTTGTAACATACAACCCATCCTTATTTTATTTAGAAATGATGGATGTGTTACTTGTCCCTATGTGATTCCCCCAGGACAATGAAGGCTCTGAGAAAATTCTAAAGGCCTCAAGAAAATTTGTTAGATGATTTTTATTTTGAAATATAATGCATCAAAACTATTTAATAAATAACCAAGAAAAACACTATATGATGAATGGGTGAAAAATTCAATTCAAACCATAACCTAACCAATAAACCATATCATAGTAATCATAAAAACAAAATGATTTACTAGAAATAATGAAAAATTCAAAAAAAATCCCAAGTGACATCAACCATTGAATCCCATACCGATTCAAGATCCAACTCCACATGTCCTTAATAAGGCATATATATGTATAACTAATTAACTAAGAAACATTTAATTTACATATCTCTTGATAAATGACATCTATAAATGCACAACAATGACCAACTAGGGGGTGTGCATAAATTTTGTACGATTTGACTTATTACATCGCAACACATACCAATAAGAAAAATATATAATTAATATTATATAAACCATTTTAATGAAATTTAAAAATAATTTTTTTCTAATGGTAAACTAGTTCCATGGTAAAGAAACAAAAAGTTCCAAAAACATACCATGATAATTTGGGATATTCAGTCCCATGTCCACCCCCACAACCACACACACACACTCATCCATTTTATTACCAATGATAGTGGAACTTTGTTTCTATGTTCCATTCTGTTGTTTTGGATGTACTTCATGAACATAATCTATCCCACATTACACATTCCAACACAGTTATGCCAACATAATAACAACCCATTCCAACTAAAAACATATATTTCTTTAAATAATTTCCATAAAAAGATTATATGAGTAAAAACTTAATTATAATTTTAAAACCATCATTTTAAAATTATAAACATGGGATTTTTAAAAAATATATTAAAATATCCATAATTTCTAAGCCACCACCAAAATAAAACATCCATCAAGAACCACATAAGTATTTCCCAACCATATCACGGAAATAATTTAACTAAAAACCATCCGTACATTTTATTAATAAATAAGATATAATTTAACACGTGGAATATTCTTAAACCTTCATTTTTTCATTCTATGATTTTTCATAGTTATTCTGATGATCAGGTGTTTTTGGAAAATTTTAAAATGAATAGAAAGTTTGATTGATAGTTTATTAATATTAATTTTGGAGTTTTGAAAATTATTTTTTTATTTTTTAATGTTATTTATATTAAATTAGATTTATTTAATCGTAATAAAGTAAATCTTAATGAATTTACATACGTTTATCAAAATTTTAATTAGATTTGTTTCAATAAATATGAAACAAAATATTATTCAAATGTTTAGATGTGTACGTTTAATTTTTTAATTTTTAAATCATATATTTTAAAATGATTCTATTACAAATGTGATATAAATATACATTAAATTTAAATATAAATACATATATGTGTTTCACAATTATATATTACATATATATGTGTGTGTGTGTGTGTGTGTGTGCGTGTGTATGTTTGTACATTTTAATTTGTTATATGTATACAGTTATGTATATTGTTACACGCACAAAAAAACACATACACAAACACACACACACACACACATATATATGGGTATATATATTTTAAATATATATCACAATATATATATATATATATAACAATTTTATTAAAAAGGTAAAACATTATATAAAAGAATATAACATTTCTATATAAATATATGGCACATTATACATATATAAGTATGTGTTGTGATTAAGTAAAAGAAATACTAATACAAAATTAAAAATAATAAATTCAAGAGTCAAAAAAATGATCCATTTATTAAGATTTTAATTTTGTAATTAGAAGAAAATATAGAAATACTATAAAATATATGGAATTATGGATAAAATAAAAATAACAAATAGGGTAATTAAGTTGATAGTTGGGCCTGGAAGGAAGGTGGAATGAGTTTTCTATAGAAGGGGAATTGACTAGAGAGAAAAAAATAGAATGAAAAAAAGAAAAAATAGTTAATAATAAATGAAAGGAAGTAAGGTGTAAGAGGGCATGGAAATACAAAATCAAGATGAATAGTGTGATTTAATGATGAGAATAATAATGATTGAGTGTGTTTTAATTTTGTGGAAAATTATATGATAGACAATCTAAATAAGATTGATAAACAAAATAAAAATTAAAAAATAAGGAGGATCCACCCAAGAAATGAAGAAAAAATACTATAATATATATATATATATATAATAATGGGGAAAAATATGTTTGAAAAAATATTAATTTGGGATAAATTGAACAACAAAAAATAAAAATTAATTGTGCAATATGTTCTTTAATTAAACTATGGAGTTAAATGAGGGAATGAAATGTGTGAATTAAATGAAAAATCCTTTTCTTAATTAATATTTGGGAAAATAAATACCCTATATCAATAAAAGATTCTTGGTCATATCTCCCTAGATACTAATCAAGATTATATGTTATCAGTTCCATTGGAATCTCAATGATTAGTTGAATATAAAAAATAATTTTTTTCCTCGGCGTTGAGTTATAATTTAAATATTTCATTATAACCTATATTTACATTTAAATTACTGAATAAGAGAATCAAAAAATTATGGATTTGTGTCGGGCCTTCAAAATACTGATTTTTATCATTATTGTGTCAAAAAATTGAGGTAGTGTATCTTTCATTGATTTCATTATTGCCTCATATAGGATTGGTATTACATTTTTTTATCATTGGGAAGTATTAATTTTTTAATAATAAAAAAATAACCAGTTTAATTAAAATTGATTGAGAATAGGTATTTTAACATATATATTATATTATTTCTTAATGATGTTGATATTTGTTGCTATATAATATATTATAACATTCAAGGAGAATTATAATCATTATTATCACATGTATTTTTAATTTATATAATTCAATGATTATCTTGGTGAGAGAATGTGATAATCACATGATGTTATTTATTATTATATAATATAAAAAGGAATATCTCCATTTATACTTGTGTCATTATATTCTTTATTGGATTATATTTTTTTGATACTTTATTGAAGATCCTGGCTGGTAGAATCCTTTGTTTGTGTTAAATTTATTTTTGAGTGGAACAATTATTATTGTGTTTTTTTGTCATCACATTACATATAATTGGATAATCACTTATATTTCATCAACAAAAGGGTCTCCCTTATATTTATGGATTCTACTATAATTCTGTCTAATAATGAAGTTAATTTTGATTGAAATACCATTTTAATATATATATATATATATATATATATTATGTTATGTGAGTCTATGAAATGTGGCAGATAATAATTGAATGTTTTATTGTGATATATTCATATGTACTAATGAGAATAACATATAATGCTAAATTAAAATTTCATGTGTTAGAGTGGGCAATGAATGATTGAATTTCAAAAAGGGAAGCATAGTTAATGTGTTTGTTTATAAATGTAAAATGAATTGTTTTTTTGTCTAAAACTGGTTAGTAAATAGTATTTCAAGAAATTGACTTGATTTGAAAAAGTAAATGATGGAATGTGAAATTTATATTGTATCTTTTTGTGTGATGATATGAAATTGGATTGGGTAGAAACATCATCATTGTTATGAGATTAGGTGGTCATGTATTGAATTTTTATGTGCTTTGATGAGGTCCCATATGTTATTGGTTGTGTTATTGACTTTATACATATAAAATTTATATTATTTTGACTTTTTCTATACATGGAACTACCACTTTGAGGTCTTACTAAGGATAAAAAAATGATTTTGGGATCTTTGTTCCAATATCCTGGTAGGAGGATGGATAGTTTCTTACACGCTCTTCCCTACTCAATATTTTAGTAATTGTAGACATGCGTAGGCTATGATAGATCTATGTCAAAACATCTACTTTCGAGATGTTATGTGATGTTATGTAATGGATCTCATGTCTTCTGGTGACGTGTAATGAGATAGCGTATGGTGTGTTTCATTCATGGTATGAGGAGGGAATGACGTTTATTTCCATTATGTTCATGATACACTAGTATACTAGTAATGATATTTTATAGCCCTGGAGTCATTGGGTGAGATGCTATGGGATGTGATTCCCATGTGTTTGTGGGTGGTATGTGATGTGGTGTGATGTGTCTTGATTTCGATGAGGTGGGAGCAGCAAGACATTCATCGTTTGATTGTGAGAGTAGAAAATCATTTGGAATGTAGTTAAAGATACCCTTTCTTGATATACATTGTAAAAACCTGAGTTTTTATAAAATTTTATTCTAATATATTAATATTCTCTGATATCTTGCCTTATATGCTACACCAATTTAAGCTTGCAATACATGTAACACTGGCTTATCATTATTTTCACACAACACTATATTTCTAAGAAATATCATTTTATTATTCTCAATATAAGATTATAACAAATAAATTAAATTAGTGAGTATGATTATTATTAACTAATTTATGAAAAAGTGAATTCACTAGTTATGAATAAATTATAAATTAGAATATATTTCTATTTAATATAAATGAGTAAAATTTTCTTGTGCTCCCCAATCCATTTATTATTAATAAATTAAGATTTTTACAATTATATATTGATAGTAATGAAATATATATTTTATATATTCAATCAAAAAAATTGTATTCATCAAATATATCATATATGAATAAGAACCAACCAAATTTTATGCATAAAAACATATTTGTTTTCATAAATGTAATTTTACCTCTATCTAATAGAGAAACCATTTTAAATAACAAAATTATGCTTTTACATATTCTATTGGAAAAAATAAACTTTTTCTCAGAAATTAGGATATATAAATTTACTTTTTGTGGATTTTTTTTTATTTTTTTGATAAGATTTATGTTTCGATGAATTGAATAAAATACTAAATTTCAATAGAAAACTTTATCTTTCAAAGAACTAATTTATAGTGTTAAATTATATGTTTTATTTGTTTTCTAGAATAATTAGATAAATTTTTATTATTTAATTTATTATAGTTCATGGGATTAAATTTTACATTTATTTTAGATATAAAAAATTTTCAATTTTATGAATGTTTTATCATTAATTACTCTTATTCTCAACTAGTCAATGTAATAAAATATTAATTAATTACAGAGCCTTCTATGTTTTTTATATTCAAAAATTAATTCCACAATTGGAATCATATGGTGAAAATTATTTAAATAGTTTTTTTTTATTTTTTGAAATTACGAATAACAACTTATTAATTTATTATTTACTTGTTAAAAATTTAAATCATTTAATTAAGGGTAAAAAATATTATAAAAAATAATTAAAAATTACCCTATCACTTGTGCTAATTTCAATGGATGATTTTCTTTTAACCAAAATAAGCCTTGGGAAAATTATAACCTTTTTAAGCCACATGGATCATAATAAAACATTTACTATTTTTTAGTTAATGAAAATTTAAATACCACATACTCATAATTTAAATAACTATAATATTTTTTTATATGGTTATACAAAAGACAAATTAGTCTATAAATATTCATTTTAAAAAATGAAATATTTTTCTTTTTAATCGTATTTTATAAATTTTGATGAAAAAAATAAATAACTTCATGGGCTTTACAATGATGGAATTTAAATTTTCTAATTAATGGAAATTCAAAATAAATGATATTGTAAATATTAAAATAAATAATATTTGATATAATTAATATCATAAAATATATTTTGGGATTACATTAACATGTTAGGTATAATTTAATATATATGGGTTAAAGATATCATATTGTTAATATATTTTAAAAATTTCCATTAATGAATGGTGTCAAAAATTGATAGTAATGAAATTTTATGAATGTAATATGTTATTTAATTATTTTAAAATAATATAAATATTAAATAAGGACAAGGGGATGATATGTGATAAAAAACATCATATGTTGACCATTTATGGTCTAATTGAAACTTTATATGTTAAAATTACATTCTATTAACATTGAAATAATTGTTAGTGCTGTTAAACATAAAATAGGTTAACTAATTATTAATAAAAAAGACATTTTTTAAAATTGTGTCAAAACTAATGTCAAATTTATTGGTTGATGAGATTAAAACATTATCTCATCATAAGTTAAAATCCATATAATTTTGGAGGTATTTTTATTGTAATTAAATTTATTATAAAGTAATATTTCTGGAAATTCCAAAAGTTCACCTAACTTCAACTATGAAAGGGAACCTCTTTTGTCACTACTAAACATCACATTGAACCTCCATTTTTTACCATATGCTACCATTTTCTTTATCAACTTTCCTAGTAACATTCTAGAGGTTTTGTTAATCCAAAAATAAAAACTCTATTATCCCTATGTGGTGATCTAGTGGGAGATTGCAAAAAAAATAATAGGATCGAAAATGTATGAAAGAATATATAAATAATGTAAGGGTTAATTACACAGTTTCATTATTATAAGGATTTTATATACATAATTATATGTAGGTAAATATTTTTATTTCATGCCCATGTTTCAAAAAAATGTATTCCAATTTATTTTTATTATTCTTACACAATTTTTTAAATTAATTTTTACCCATGTATTACTTTTTTGTAAACAGTTTGAAATGAATATATTTTTATATTCTTCATGAGGTAATTTTGTGAATTTTTCTATAAAAATTAATATTTTCTAATTATTTTGAATGAACATTTTTTTTAAGATTTTAGGATACCTTAAATCCATGAAGATTATATTATAGGCTTATAAGGTTATTTTTAAAGAAAATCATACTTCAAAAATTCTCTAGAATTTTATGAAAAGAAAATGATTTCAAATAAGAAATTATATTTTCGATAGTAATTATTTTTAATTAATGTATAAAAATTATTTTCCATCTATGATAACATTAAATGATGTAACATATGTTTTACTAAGGATATAATTTAATAATATTATTAATATTTATTCTATTAATGGTTTATGTTTTTGATGTATTGATATTAATGAAACTGATTTCTTTTCATTAGGATATGTTATGATTAAATATTTTTTATGAAACAAATTTCATTCTATGGTTTCAAATATGATAAATTTTTTATTTTTTGGTGTCACATATATGTATGATTTAATTTTGGCATGTTTGTGTCCTATATCTCATTCTAATTCATTGGGTAGTAATTTTTACCTCATGATATACACATGGATGGAATAGGGAATGGACTAAATTTAGTTAATAAAATTTTCTGCTAAGATATTCATTGGAGTTAACATCAACTACTACATTTTTTGTCGGAGTAAACCATGAGAACAAATATAGAATGGGGTTTCAACCCATACCAATATAATTTCCTTGGATGAGATTAATTTACGACTATGGAAATCATTTTATATTATTATATGTCTAATATAGATTTTGTGCCTTATTCCTATGTTATTATTTCATAGAGTATGTTATTTATTTCCTTATGATTCATGTCTCTTGAACTACCAATATTTATGAAATGATTCATTTTTATGATCAATAACATGTATTGTATGATATTCTATGCTATTTATCGTGTTCTCAAACCCTTTTTCACATGACTATTATAACATGATTACCATGTTTTCCCTTATTGAGCATTCAATACCACTCATTTTCTGTTTCTTTTCCCCCAGGTTAGGAAGATATGTATTAGGTTTTATTTTTATAAGATGTTTTATATTAGAGAATAACCTAGTGAAATATAATATAGATCCCTTATATTATACTTTTTATGTTTCCATTTTCCAAAGGCACAATACAAGTATGGTCTTTGGGTATCTATTTGTTAATTATATCATGTATTCCAAAAAAATTGATATATTAATAAAATGGTTCATTATTGTTAGTATTAGAGAAAAATTATAGTTATCCTTTGAAATCTATTATGTGAAAACCTTAGTGATACCCCTTAGTACATGTCTAAGGATAATTTCAAGGATAAAAAATTGTAATGGAATTTTTGTACACTATTAAGTGACTGGTTTTCAGTAAATACATCCCTCTCTAGATAATACAAGTCAATCTGGCTATAAGAAAAATGTTCCTAGAGGTAACAACTCCAAATAGGTGGAACAGTCTTATATAGATAATAATCTAATGAATGAAAAAAATTAATTTTTCTACACTTAGTTTGACAATCCTAGGGGATATGCATTGGTAATTTAAAACTTCTCACGAATCACCATAAAGGATTTAAATATAACTTGTATATTAATAACCTAAAATGAAGCTATAGTGTCGTAGATTAAAGAATGTGGAAAAATTTATGCATCTTATATGTTTATTTATATTATTATGTGGCTCATCTTTATGAAAATAGTTTTATACTCTATGGTTTATTGATTTATTCAACAGTTAGAAGCCGAAAAACCTTATTAATGGATATTAGTATGGATAATTAAATTATTATCTTGTTGATCAACCAAATTCTATTGGATATGGAATAAAAAATCAAATTTCATTGTTCACCTAGGTTTTTCAAGATATGAATCATTCTAGCCATCCAAATGAGAAAAAAGGGATTGAAATTATGTTGAGTCCTTAATGGGGAAATATCCACAATCTTTTACTGGGTCTTAGGATCAATTTTTTTCTAAAAAAATTATCAGTACCACTGAAAATATATTTATTGTGCTCTACTTCTTAGAACATGGGAATATAATTGTGTTTGTATATTAGTTATAAGGTTAATTGGACTAGTATGGGACTCTAATCAAAAATAAGATTAAGGAAGATGAAATTTAATCCACCGATTTGGATGGGTTCAACAACATACTATTAAACATGTACTTTCACTGGATTCTACATAAAAAATTGAGAAGCAGTTTCATGATTTAATGAAAAAGGATGATGAATCCATTAGTACCTAGGATGAAAATTTCACAATAATTGTGAGGTACACTTGTGGAATTATCATCCATCTTGAAAGTATAGTTGACAGATTCTTCATTGGGTTATATCCAAGTCATAGAATGTAATAATCCATAATAACGTTCTATATCTAATAAGAGATTTTTTTGTGGAAAAAAGGTTGAATTCAAGTTTTTAGTTACATATAAAGCCCATGGTTTTGACAAGAAGTGGAAAATGGATTTGAAAGGAAAATATAAAATCCCTGGAAAAAAGAAGATGATATTTCCTTTATGATTTTGGTATGGAAAGAACCATGTTTGAAATTGTCTTATTGGGTGTAAAAAATGTTATAATTGTATAAATTAAGGTCATCAGGCATTTTATTTCTAATGTGATGGTAAGAAGTTATCTAACTATGCAAATGGATAAAAATATTTAAAGAATACACCTCCCTCGATTAAGTGATACAAAGGTAAGATGAATGGTAATTTTGACACCTAGTTCCCAAACCCTACGACAGGTGATGATGACTGATATTATAAACCACTAAATACGAGGGATATATTGAAATCTCATGTGATCACTATATTTGTTGAGGGGCCTGATAATGATGTGGTGAAAGGTACACTTACCATAAACTCCATAACATCTAATGTCTTTTTTTAATTCCATATCTACCCACATTTTTATATATTAATAATTTACTACTTGTGTTATGATCCCACCAAAATGAATAGATGAAAAATTAGTAGTGAAAACCCAATATTTTATGATTACTGCATCTAAATTCTCTAATTCCACTCAATATAACATGTATGGGAATGTGTTTCCTACAAATAATTTTATTCTTCCTCTTTTTGATTTTTATTTCATCTTAGGTATGGATTCTATTACTGTATATAAATCTGACACCAATTGTCATTGAAGGGATGTTAAATTTTCTATATCTAATGAAAAAATGATAGGATTTCAATGTGATGATAAGTTTAAAATTCATATGAATATTACATCATGTATTTAGTTATTAATTAACATTCTGAAGGGATTTTTATCTCAACTGGTTGTGTTGAAAATTGAAATCAATGATATTCCTCTTGTTTATGAATTTTTGGATGTATTTCAAAAAGAGATTCATATTCTTCCACCAAAACATGATTTTGAGTTATTAATATAACTCAAAGCTGGTTCTATAGAAATTTCAAATTCTCCCAAAAGAATATACCAAATTGATTTGTAGAAATTGTAAAAGAAAATCAAATAATAAATTAATTTGATATTAACTCATCCATGTGTGTCACCTTGGGTTACACCAGTTCTTTTTATGAAGAAGGAAGATGGATAAAAGAAACTCTGTATCGATTATTGACAGTTGAACAAGATAAAATTCATAAAATAGTATTATATTCCCCCTATTTATTATATATTTTATCAATTGAATAGATATCAATACTAATCCAATATCTACCTTAATTTATGTATACCGCCATTTGAGGGTCAAAAATACGGATATATCGAAGTCCACACTCAGAATAAGGTATGGTCACTATGAATATATAATAATACCTTTTGTTATTACTAATTACGCTTCTATATTATTGAATTTAATTTATAGATTATTTAGATATTACCTAAACCATTTTGCGGTAGTCATTATAGATGATATTATTACCTACTAAAAGATAATTTTATAGTAAGAATACCACCTGAGAATATTGATAAAGGACCTATTAAAGGTAAAAATATATGAAAAATATAATAACTATGAATTTTGGATGCAAAATGTTTCATTTCAGGATCAAATAATGTCACGAGATGGTATAGATGTATATCTATCAATGATAAATCCTATTGAATGTTGGCCTAGACCAACCATAATGACTGAGATATGTCGTTTTATTATTTTAGAAGTATATTATTGATGGTTTATGGATAATTTCACAGGACTATCTAATCATCTAACCAAGATAACTTAGAAGGGTTCTATGTTCCTATGGATAGACAAACGTGCCAAAAATTTCAATGAACTAAATAGAACATTGGTCAGCGCACCATTTATAACATTACACAATATTAGGGAAAATTTTCAGTCTATATTGATTCTTCAAATAATGGCATGAAATGTTTCATTATGTGGAACAACATGGTTACCTCTTATGCCTCTTTAAATTTTCCAATTTTGCAGAAAAATTACCCAAATCATGATTTATAGATTGGCACAATACTTTTTTCATTAAATATATGGAGGCATTACCTTTATTGGTAAAAGTGTGATATATGTATATAGACTATAAATGTTTTCAATATATTTTCACAAATAATGAATTGAACATACTCCCAAGGTGATGGTTAAATATGATAATGTATTACATCTTTTCATAACATTATCACCATAAGGAAGAAGATAATGTAGCTGATACATTGAGTTGAAAGAATCCTTTTAGCTTATCCATGATAAAGATGAAATAATATCCAATATTATTGGACATTCAGTGGATGGATCAATAAATATTGAAGGAAGGGGAAAAATATTATCTTTCTCAATGTAATATCCAACCATACATCAAAGTGAAGATCAAATAGGTATAGAAAAAAGATGTAGAGCTGTAAAATAATGTTATAAGTGATCCTGAGATTATTGTTAATCATGATTGGATGATAATTTTCATGTAATATTTACTAAATTTAAAGAAGAATAAATTATATGAATATTTTATTTATTTATTAACTATTCATAAATTATGAATGAATATTTATAAAGATTAGAAAGATTACTTCATGTGGGATGTGATGGACAAAGATACCAAAGAGTTTTCATCTCAGTGCATGTTATGCCAGGAATTTAAGGATGGAAGACAATAATATAAGGGGATACAAAATTTATTACCCATAACATAATGAAAATGGAATAACATTATAATTTTTTTTTCTATTTGGACTCCCCAAAACCAATAAAGGGGCTAACAAAATATGGTTCGTATTCAATCTCCTTACTATTTCATAAAATGTCATTTCTTTCAGAGAACACTTTTCTATAGTTCAAATTGTCTGGATAAAAATTAATTATGTTGTAAGGGTGAATGGGGTACCCCATTCTATTGTATTTGATCCTGATCCACAGTCTACCTCAAAATTATAGTAATGTCTTTAGGAAGAACTTGATAAAGAATTTTGTTTCCCCATTACTTATCCTCCTCAAAAGAATTTTCATTATAAATGAAAATATAAAACCCTAGAGGATATATTGAGATCTTATTCTCTATATTTCAAAGTTGGTTGGGATCAACACCATCATATAGTTGAGTTTTCTTACCATAATATCTTTCACTCAATAATTCATATGGAACCTTATGAAGTCCTCTATAGGATGAAATGTAGAGCTCTAACATACTCGGATGAGGATGGAGAATGAAAGCTATTGTGACCTAATAACACTGAAGAGAGAGATATGATGGTTAGAAAAATTCCACAGCATATCACGATAGTACAGAGTCAGAAGAAAATTTATACTGATAACTGATGGCATAATATATAATTTTATGTAGGTGAGAAGCTGTTTCTATGAATTTCTCAGTAGAAGATGGTTTGGATGTCTTAGAAGAAAGGGAAACTAACCCCAAGTTATATCGGTTTCATTGATGTTACAGATGGTATCAAGATAGTAGCCTATATATTGGAACATTCTCAAAATATCACTATAGTAAATGATGCGTTCTGTGTATCACTCTTAAGGAATTATATATCTGACCATTCAAATGTATGGAACTCAGATATCATACTGCTATAGTCAAATCCTTCATAAGAGGAGAAACCAATTAAAAATATGGTTTGTATATTGAATGTCCTATAAAACACGACCACTCACATGGTCAATGCCTAATTGGAAAACCACCAGTTAGATGAATCTATGTGGGAACATGAGGATATGATATGGAATAAGTATCCTCATTTTTTTGTATTAGAATGATGAATTTTGAAGGGGATTTTTATCTTAAGGGCGTATATGGTAAGAACTTGAGTTCTTATGAATTTTTTTTCATGTAATTTAAATTTCATTGACTTGTTGGGTTAAACGCAACACCAAATTAATCTTTCATTACATGAAATCCCTTGATATCATGCTTTACATTCGACACTATTTTTATATGAAATATCATTTTATATTTATTTAAATATGTTAATAACCATGTTTCTAAATTATTGGGTAAGAATAGTACTAACTAACATATGAAAATTTCAATTCCTTGGTTACCAATTAATTAGAAACTGAAATATAAAACAATTCAATATAAATAAAACA
The DNA here is from genome assembly GCA_963277665.1 of Viscum album. Classification (NCBI taxonomy): domain Eukaryota; kingdom Viridiplantae; phylum Streptophyta; class Magnoliopsida; order Santalales; family Viscaceae; genus Viscum; species Viscum album. Next base: position 457,217,126 of record OY728141.1, on the reverse strand, counting down.
TTTTTATTTTTAAAAACTAAAAGGGAGTTTTTGTTAACAAATTAAATTTATTATAATTATTTAATAAAATTAATCAAATATATGGGTTATATATTAAATAAAATATATTTTTATATGTAACAAATATATTTTCTATCTGTAATATAAGAAACTCCCTAGTTTTTTTTACACAATAACCAATGAGTTTTTAAAACGATGATTTTATCCACTTTTAATGGGAATCCCAGATTAAATCTACTTTTTGAAACTTTTATATATTTTAATTGATAAAAATATATTCTTCTTTGAAATCAGTTTACAATAACTGTCATTGATTTTATTTTTGTTATTTTTTTGATATGTATCATGTTTTGATGAATAAGAAAAAAATATACATTTTAACTGAAGAAAATATGTTTATCAATATAATTTATATTGCTAAATTATATTTTTATTAGTTTTAAATTATAATTATATTAAATTTTTATTATTTAATCAATTTAATGTTATTGAAATAAATTTTAAATAGAATTTAGATACAAAATGTTTCAATATTTTGGATGTGTTAACATTAATTATTTATATTCTCACCCCTTCAATGATATTAATTTTAAATTAATTACTAAAACAATAGTGTTTTAAATTTGTAAAAATTGTTTTCATGTTTTTAATTAGAGTTTCTGAATTATATAAATAGGTTTCTTTTATTTTTTGTGAGTTATGAAGAGTAAATTTAGTAATTTGTTATTAACACTGTATAATGATAAATTTGGTAATTACGGGTAACAATTATATTATAAACAATAGAAAAATTTCCTAATATTGTTATAACTTCATTGGAAGATTTCATATTGACGAAATTCATCCCTGGTAAAAAATAATAACATTTTTTAAAAACTTGTATGACATTCAGACACATAATATATTTTATTTAATGAAATGTTAATGATGTCATACTCATATATTAAATAACAATGTACTTTTTAATATATGTTTTACCATATGTAAATTGTTCTAAAATTATTCATTTTAAAGACGAAATATATTTCATTATTAAATATAATTTTAAATTTTTAAAAATAAATACATACCTTAAAGGCATCTACAATGATGTTGCACAAATGGATAAAATACTGTAAATACCAAATAACGAATATTAAAAATATGAAAATAAAAATAATTTTATATATTTAATATCATATAAAAACATTATAAATGGATTTAACATGTTTTGGATGTGTTTAAATATTTTTTTATGATATCATATTTTTAATATGTTTTCAAAATGAAAAATAATGAATAGCTTAAAAATAAACATTAATGATATTTTATAAATGTAAAACATTATTAAATTGTTTAAAATTAATTAAAAAATAAAAAAATGACAAGGGGATTATATATGGTCAAAAGTATCTTAAATAGAAATTTTATGATCTAATTTAAACATTGTATGTATCAATTACTTTCTCTTAAAAATTAAAATATTATTAGAATAGATAAAATTAAAACATTTTAAAAACATGTTAATAAAAAAAGATAAGGTTTAAAATTGCATAAAAAGATACATTAAATTTTTTAGTTGAGGGAATTTAAATGTTATCTAATCATAGTTATGAATACATGTCATTTTTTGTATTGGTATTTATATTTAATTTATTATAATGTAATATTTCATGAAATTCCAATAGTTCCACTCGCCTCAATTATAAAAGGGAACCTTATCTTTAACTTCTACACATCACATTGAGCATTAATTTTCAATCATAACCTACAAAATTCCCTTCTAAACATGCATATTAAAATTTTATAGGTTTTAGTTTTCTAAAAATAACATCTCTAGTTCCCTATGAGGAGATATATAGGGATATCATTGATGGTAAGGGTTAATTCCACATTCTCATTTTTATCAGTATTGTATATATGTAATTATATCAAGGGAAATATTTATCATCCTTTTAAATGATTTATAAAAATTGATTCTAATTTCCTTAAACTGTTAATCTATAAAATTTTAATTTCATTTTTACCCTTTTGTGACTTTTAATTGAACTGTTTGAAGGGAATATTTTCATTTTCCTAATGAGGTTATTTTTTAATTTTTTTAAAAAGTACCAGAATAATTTTTTATTTGATTTTATGGAATGAATAGATTATTACAAATTCATGATACCTATATTCCTTGAAAATTATCTTATAAGAATACATGTTTATTTTTAATGAATATGTTTTGTTTTAAAATTGTGCAAAATTTTATTAAATGAAATTGATTTCAAAGAAAAAAGAATATTTTCTTGAAAAACTGTTTTTCATTGATATATCAAAATTATTTTCAATATAAGATAACATTATTTTATATTAATTGTGTTATATTGGTGATATTATTCAAAGTTAAAATTATTATTCTTTCTATAAATGGATTATTTTTATTATTGAATGATATTTATGGAACCCATTTGTATTCTCTGGGTACCTTTATGACTGAACAATGTTTATAAACCCCATTTCGTTTCATTGGCTTTGATATGATACATAATTTATATACTTGTGTCACATATATGAATGATATAATCATGGTATTTGTGGGACCTATATCTCCTTACAATGTATTGGGTAATGATTTATATCTTATGATATTGACATTGATGGAATGGGGAATGAACTCGATTCAGTAAATGACATTGTTCACTATGATGGTCTTGGGAGTGAACATGGACTACTAATATATTCTTGGGTGTACACCAGTACTTGCATATTATATGTGTAGGGAAGCCATACTACAAATATTTCCTTTGAAGTAATTCCCTAACTACTATGGAAATCATTTTATATATTTATATGTCTCACACAAATTTCATGTATTATTTCTATATGATGATTTCATGGATTATATTATGTGATTAATTGTGATTAATTTCTTATGAAATGACTATATTTAGTCAATGATTACGTTTTATGATCACTGATATATAGGGTATGATCTTATATTTTCCATGATCATGTTATTATTCCTTTATTCACATAATTATGTTTACATGGATCCCCTATTTACCCTTACTGAGAATACAAGAACAATCCTTTTTATGTTTCTTTCCCCTAAATAATGAATAAATGGATTATGTTTGATGCGTCTAATAGGGGTTCTATTAGAGAAGAAAATAATTGGGTATAATCTATATCACTTTTATACCAGTGTTTATATTTCCTTGTTTCCAATGGCACTAGACTAGTATTATGATTAGGTGTCTATTAGTGATATTTATCAAGTATTTTGAAAATGTTATGTAATTTTAATGTAGAAAAAAGGGGTTTTTATATTCTTCTTATTACGTTAGAACATGTTTATTTTTAATTTTTTGAGAGTCTTGGTGAGGATAGAGACTTTTAGACCATATATTTAGGTTATTTTGGTTATTCTAAATCTCCATAGATGCCTTAGCATTATCCTTTCACGTTTTAATAATAGAATTTGGTTTTCCTACTGAGTATACATATATACTCGCCTAAAATTTTTAATACATTTTTAGGTTTTCTAGGAGCACTTCATCTACAATTACAGACATTAATACATTAAAAAACTGGAGTTCTTATTTTGTCACATCCATAGATTTTATTTTTTGACATTATTTTTTCATACATTTGTCTTTATATGTTTTATTTACACATGAATATTGAGATAAATTTTGGGTTTCGTTTCTATATATATCATGGAGTTTTTATTGTTAATTTATTCTATCTTTTGAATCTAACTTATTATAAAGGGTAATGCCTCTCATTGATGAGGTTTCCACATCCACGATGTTAGTCACCAAATAAGAGCCTTTTATAGGTAGGACTCAGGTGGTCATTATCTCTCTTCCTACATTTCATTATCTATAGAGGTTTTGGGTTATGATATAGTGGTTTCAAGGGAGATGAGGGATACGATTAAGTTTGGAGTAAAAAATGGTGTGTTTTTCTTGAGATGGTTTTGAAACTATTTCAGTTGACTTTGGTGTGTGACATATATTGGGTGAGACCAGCTAGGAAATGGTATCCCCCCTGTTATCCAATACATGGAATTTGATACCACTAAACTACCACATGAAGTGTAACAAGTTGATGGGTGGAAACATATGAGAGGTAGATGTATCATGGATGATTACACTAGCAAATTAAAGAGGTTTTTTTGAGAAGTCCAATAATTTAATCAAATAAATCATATAATTTTTTTGTGTACTCCTTTTACATTCCCCATGAGATAGATATGGAGAAAGTATTATTTCATGACACATTAATTGTGTAATCAATAAATAAAGTGTAATGACATGGTTAACTAGTCTATTTATTTGGTTTGAAACAATTTTTATGATTTATTATGTACTTTCCTTGCCTAATATAGAACAATAATTAATGAATTTAATTTTTCTTAATTTTAATAAATTTATAACATTACCTCATGTTCTCATAATTCTTGAAATAGGTATAAAATCATGACTAATTTATTTTGTTTTGAACAATATTTTAATTTTAAAAATCCTTATGAATATTTCAAACTCTTGTAGATTTCACACTGATATAGTAAACTAAAATATTTTTCAACCATGATAATAAGTATAATTGTTCCCATGTGAGATAATATTCAACAAATTACTTTTTATTCATAATTTATCAAATAAATGTGTCATAAACATTTTGTAAAACATTTTTATGGACATTTAAATTCTATATTTTTTGAAAACATGGACATATTAATTTATGATAATTCCATTAAAATTGAAAAGCAATGAAATAATAAATCTATCATTATTTGATTGACATAACATAATTTAAGAAGTATTAATATATTCATATGTCATAAGCACGTGTCATGTTGGAAATTTTGGTGAAAATGTTTCTAGGTTTTGAATAAAATGATAAATATGACTTATAGTAACCTATTTGGACATAAATCCATTTAAATGACTAAAATCGTTCTTTCTATGGTGGATAATGATTTTTAATTTCTTGAATAATCTATCCACACATTTTCATACTTGAATAGTTTGTTATGAAGAGTAATCCTAAAGATGAACACATTTATGTTATAACTACGAAAATTATAGTATTTTCAAAATGATCATGAAACATGATTAATATGTTGTATTTAAATATTGATGTTGGAACATGTTACCATTAATATGATATATAAATTTTTTTTCTTGAGTAATGAAATAATAAAGGAATATTTATGTGAAGCATGATAAATCATGAAACAACCTAATACTACATGTTTATTTTTAATTTTGTGACACATACAAATTTTTAATTTTGAGAATTCAAAAATCAATTTGAGTGCATATTGGGGTATTTTAATTTTACATGAGAACCATGATTTAGAAATTTACAAATAATATTTCAAAGGTGACATGTTGTTTATGGTTTCACACTTATCACTGCAATAATGTATTGATATATATTTCTTAAAATAATGCTTGTTATAAAAAATTATTTTTGTGATGATTATCATCGGTTATGAGTTCATTTATATGAATTATTGATTATTAATACAAATAAATTAAATGGTAATAAACTATATATGGTTAATGAAATAGTTCCGCATGAAAAAATTGAATTTGATTGAGAATAACAATGATCAATAATGATTTGATGTAATATAAACCCCTGATGAATTGAGTAATCAAGAATGTGTTTGTTCTATGTTAGGTTGTTCTTTTTTTATTTCAATATGTGATGTTTGATTCAAAACATCAACAATATGAGGTGTTATGACATGATCCCGAATAGATATGTGTAATAATTTGAAACAATTAAAACCATACAGGCAAGTAAGTACCCCAATGCGGATAATATCTTGACATAGGAGTGGTAATTACTTAATTCTTGTACTTATGTCATGATTGTTGATGATAGTGGGGATCAAAGGTTGGGGAAGTGTGGAGGATAATATGGATGAGGTTTTTGTGGGAAAATTATTGTTTTTTTAAATGATAAAGTGGTGTGGTGATATGGTTTTAAGTAATTTTTGGTGGATGTTTTCATTTGCTGCTGAGTCTGGGTAAGTGGATATTTGGTGCAGTAGTGTTAATGTGTGGTGGCTGAGACCTATGATTTTCATGGTGAGATTGCATTTTTGTGTTGTGAATATTTTTTATTGATTTAATCTCTCAAATCCCTTAGAATGTGTAATCATAAAATGTTGTTAATAAAAGGAATGGTTTATTCTGAAACCATAAAATTAAAGAATATGGTATTCCCTCCCACACTAATTTTTTTTAAATTGTCATAATTTTTTTCAATAATTTTGTTGGTATATATATATATATATATTACATTGATTTCACATGTTATGTGATAAAACATATGAATATAAGGAAAAACAATTTCATCAAGATTCCTTATATAATGACTCGTTATAAAATCATGTGAGAATGTTAATGCTGCAAGAAATATAAAATATCATTGTTTGGTGGATGTGTTCATTTTATTTGCATGCTTTCAAGAGCTCTGTCTATGTTAATATGAGTTCTTGTGTTGTTTGGGAAATGTTTTGATTTTTTTTCATTTTTACACTACTATTAAAGAAGTTATTTTTCAAAACATGGTAAATTTCATAGCAGGAAAAAATGGATTATTCCATTAATATGGTTTGTATTGTTTACATTTCATGAAATAAGTAAAATTTGGAATTCCTGAAAAAAAAATTTAAATTAGAATTATGGGTTTAAAAAACATTTAATTTTTCTTTTTTAAATAAAATAAACATAATTGTGAAATAAGAAATTCATTAAAATGATCTGAAATTTTTTGGTGGAATGAAAATAGCCTAAAATGATAAGTGATTTGATGAAGTATTTTTTGTATATAAAAATTGATTTAAATTAAGGGTGAAATTTTAAGGCATGTACATTTTTAGAATAGTGATTGATTAATTCATTTGAAAAATTAGGTTATAACACATTGATACGTATTTATTGATGTGTTTGTTATAAACTTAATAAGAAATTATTCTTTTTTAGAGGTATCTTTAATGGTATATTGTTTTTAATATATTTTATATAATTACAATTAATTTCCCTAGTGGTTGTGGTGCTCCAAATATATCAATAATGTTTTTTGAATCTCATGTGTTGGTTGTTGAGACCACCATTATATTTTCTTTTTTAGTTTTTTTAATTCATAAGGATAATTTTTTATAGGTATCTATTTTAAAGGTCCATAATATTCTTGAACATTCCTCTTTCATTCTATTGTGTTTTTTATCAATTCCTATCTTTATACATTTTGAAATTTTTTAAAAGGATATAAATATGGGTTTTATAATTTTTTAATATAAATATTTATGAATTCAATTTTATTGTCGAAGTTTTAAAAATTATTTAATTGTGGAATATTTATTTACTTTTATAAAATTCAATATTATTGTATTTATATATGGTGTTCATAAAAATAAATTAGTTGCATAGTATTAAACATTATTCATCGTATTGTACACTTGTGTAAATTTGTATATATATGTGTGTCATGATGTAATAATAAATTTCAAAATGTTTTTGTCAAGAATTATATATATAGACACACACACACACACACTACATCGTTAGATAAATAAATATGGGGATTGAGATGTTACATATTACACATATATGTATTTTTTTGAACATATAATAGTTTATATACTTTTATACACACGAAAATATATATATATATATATATATATATATCAGTTTGTGTGTGTGGGTGTGTATGTGGTATATAAATATCACTACATATATATTGGTTAATGTAGTTCATATATATATATATCATGATTGGGTTATAAAATGTGGGAAACCCCTATATTAAACAAATAATAAGATAAAGTACATATATATAACAAACAAGATATATATGAGAATATGGGTCGTGATTAAAAAAAGACATAATGATACAAGATTTCAAAAAAAGAAATTAAAGAGTTAAAAAACATTGCATTTATAAAATGTTTTAATGTTGTCATTAGAAAAAAATGAGAATGAGTATAATACATATGGGATAAAGTATGAATGTATGAAATTAAAAGGGAAATTAAATAAATATATGGGAATGAAATAAAGGATTAATTTCTTATTTGCTGATGGGGATTTTATTAGAGATAGAAGAATAATAATGTTAATATAAAAAGTTATAATAGTAAAAGAAACGATACAAGGGGGATTTGGGAATGTAATGAAAAATGGATGATCGATAGAATGTGTGTTTTAATTATGAATATAATAAGGTACATCTCACATGTTTTTAATTGAGTTATAATATTATCTAATAGATTATATATTTTTGATCCCTCTCTAAATATCATGGATTTTGGAAGCCTTTTTGTACTAATTGGATATCTATTTTCGAGCCTTGATTATTTTTTGGTGTGTAATCACTTTAAATTTAATTGGTTAATCACTTATATTTGGTTAATAAGATGGTATAACTAGTATTTATGGATTATATGATAAAACTGTGAAATAAAGTAGTGGAATTTGATGAAATCCACATTTTACTATGTCTGAAAATGACATGTTTGTGTGATGTTTGGTTGTGATATGATGCAGATGAGGACAGAATGGTTTTTTCTGCGATAGATTCCAAGGTAAAAAAAATTAAATTATAATGTTAACATATAATTATATTTTTTGTAGTGGGTAATGAGTTCTTGAAATGATATAATAATGTGAGGTTAATTTGGTTGTCAATAAATGAAAAATTAACGGTTTTTTAGAATAGTTAGTATATGGGAATTCATGAAATTCTCTTGATTTGATAATGTAAACGGTGAAATGTAAAATAGAGAATATGTATTTTCATGAGATGTTATAAATTTTGAATGTGTAGATAATGTGGCTTTTCTTTGAGATTAGGTTATGATATTGTTAATTGGTGAGTTATTTGTTTTGGACCTATTGGATGGGGTTTTTGTGCTTAACTCTATACATATACACTATATATTCATTTGATTTTTTATACAGGTCCATCCCACATCCAACACCTTATTCTGAAAACCAAAACTTTTGGGGAAATATTCCCAACATCACAGTGGGTGGATGGATGGTTAACTACCCACTCTTCCCCACACCATATTCTAGGCATTGATGACATGAATTGGTAGTGATGGCCAGAAGTCAGAAGTGTTATAATTGATATGTGATGTGATGTCCCAGTTGTCTTCCTAGAAGATATGATGAAAACGCCTATCGTTGGGGTATTTTAGGGTAATATTAGATCCTAAAGTTGATGTAATAAATGTTAATGATACCCAACTACACTTGTTTTGATATGTGATGGAACAAGTTTCATCAGATGAGAAGTGATGTGATCTGATGACCTAGGATTATATGGGTAGGATGTGATGTAATGTGATTTAGAAGTGGTGGGTGTGCTAGGAATTCTGTCATTGGGGGGGTTTTATAGTCTAAAATCAATGGGAAACCAATTCATTATAACCATTATTGATATTTTTTTATTATATTATTACACCTGAATAAGTTATTTTGTGAGAGATCCTTGGTGAGGTTGGGGATTTGTTAGTTGACCAATTTAAGTGTTGTTGTTTCTTCTATTTCCACATGGATTCTTCAGTATTCTCTTTTCACATGTCCATTGTTTTTTTATAATATGTATACCAATATTCTTACCCAGCATATAAAAAACCATTTCAATATTTTCAAGGAGGTATTCATGGACCACGCCATGCATTACAAGATCAGACCTTTGTATTTATTGTTGTGTCCCTAACTTTTTCATATATTTTGTTAATTTGTTTTAGAGACATTTATCAATATATGTTTATTTAAAAAATCATTTTGTTATAGTTTTTTGGATCTATATATATATAATGGATTTTATTCAGTTTTATTTATTATATCTCTTGATCAGCTATTATTATCATGGGTAATGCTTCCCATTTATTATATTTTCATAACAATGATGCTAGTTTCCAACCTATGGTCTAATAGAGGTAGGACATGGGGGGTGATTATCTCTATTCCTCTATTATTGTAGCTTTGGATGATGTGTGTTGGGAATAGAACATAGAGAAACCACATACCTCACAATGGTCAGAAAAAACAGATAATGAAAAAACAAAACCTCAATATGCTATCACGACCTATGTTCCCTTCATCTAATATGACATGAATTAATCATATAACCAATAAAAACACATAGATATATCCATAATTGGCTATATTTATGGTTTAAAGGGAGAATGTAATATTGGATATATGATTAATGAGGAATAATTGGTGCTTATTGATGAATCTGAGCTATGAACATATTCTAATTCACATAAAGACCATTACAAAATTGAAGGGGGTTGTATATTAAGAATAAGTATCCAAAAGAATTCATTATATGAGGATTTTTTTGGAAAATAGGTGTTAAAGGAAAAAAAAAATTGGATTTGATACATATTTTAAGGACGTCCAAATTTACATCACGTAGTCAGACCACATGATTTGTTAAATCATGCTCTAACTATGTGGTATTACTATATTAAGACCTAACCTCACACTGTTGGATACAAAAAAGTTAAAAAACAAAAAAAACATTGAATTTCCCACTATTGAAACACGTATGGTTTCCCTAGGGAACTCTCACTCTTTAGATAAACCACGCACCATCTTTGTTCCAATCCATTTCCCAATTTATTCCCTTTCATAGTTACATGGAGATAACACATATTTTCCCATAACCGTTCCCAAAAAAACCTACTATAATGCCTCCAAAACATGATATAACACCTCTTAATATCACTAAACCCTACGCCAACATTACCTAGAAAATAAATAGAGGAACAAATGGTCATGTAACTGGAACTGGGGGTGCTACCTAGAAGGCGGTCTCAGATAATCATAGCCCTTTCTATAGTTATACACTAGATAAGGGATATATATAATTAAGGGAAGGAATATAAAATTACTATACATTATATCATAGAATATGTGACATATAAATGCACAATATACATAAGAAAACTAAATTTTTTTAAAAAATAGATATAGAGAATAATTTTTGAGATGTTTAAGGAAAATAAATAATTACTTCAATGATTATACTATGTGTTTATGAGTAAATTTTGTATTTAGTTCATCGTTAATTCAGTTTTTTCATTATCTCATTGAAAAAGGATTATCATAGAGGAAAATAATGAAAACTCACTGATCATATATATTATACTACATTATATGTTTTTTGGATGTTATATCTTTTAAAACCAATGTCAATGTAGCCATCAATGGATAATCATCCTATAAATAACAAGTATTCATGAACTATGTCATATTCCAACAGTTTTTATATATCTTATTAAATGAAAAAATTACTCATTTGGGTTATGTACTTTAGGCATGGTCGGTACATCACCCAATGTTAATGAACAATTCCCTTATCTGGTAAAATCATCCTTAGGTAAATCCATGCTTGAGATTCACCACGTATTGGTTTTTAGATTACCAAACTATTCATGTGGTTGATTGGACAGGTTTGTTAAATGTGAGTGTCTCCATATGGTCGATCAAATAGTTAGAGAAATTCATAATTTCTTCTATCAATAGTTGAATTAATTATCTGGTCAATCATATTTGATCTACCTAGAGATAATTTATATATTTAGTTGAATATATCTATTTGATCCAATGAAACACACAGTTGATCCATATGTTGACTATTTTCTATGATAAAACTTCATACTAACATAAAATTAAAAACCATTAAAATTATATAAATATTTATTTGGGATCATTAAAATAAGGTATGAGTAAGATAATCCAATAAAATTCACATTTTAATCATCACAAATTATGATTGGTTGTATTTAATATAACAATATAATTTAAAAAATGAAAAGAAAAAGATCATATTCAGCTCAGGATATGATTTTAATTGTTAATCTCTAAAAAAATAATAAGTATTTACTGCAATTTAATTTTTTTTCACCCCATTGAAATTATAAACATGATATAAAATTTAAAATTATTATAATTAATCAACAATATATTAATGAAAGAAATTTATAGCATGACAAAAAATAACATTCATTGATAATGAGATTGATAAAAATAAAAAATTACATCATGTTACCTGCCTATATGATTAATCTAAATATGAATGATTATTTCTCATTAAGTTAGGATCGATAATGTACTTTCACATTCCAAGGGTATAAGTAGTGTTCATGGGAATATAATTTATTGGTCCACTAAATTTAATTCCCTTAGAATTTTTTTTGATATATTACACATCCTAACATGATAAAATCACAAATGTGGTACTAAATTAGAAGGGGAGGCGTGATTTGTTTTGGTAATGGTCGAGGTAATGAGTGGTATGGGAAAAAATAATGTAATAACCAATTAATTGGGAGTACTATGAATGTGAGTTTCAATGATATGAGTGATATTAATTAATTATTTAGATCCTTGATCCATTATATTTCAAAACATATACATCTATTTTATAAATAAATCCAATGGAGGATCTAACACCTTGAGTTTGTCAACCTGATATTCGAACTACTAGTTTACTGGTGGAATCTTTAGTTCACCATCCAAGGATCTATTTAGTTTCATGTAATGTCCCTAACCACTCGATTCCATTACTTTGTGAAAATCCAATGTTTGAATTGTTCAGAGAGGTCATGGTAACACAGTTCAAGAGTTTTCTATTTTTCCAATTTTCCAGTGGTAGGTATGGTATCAGTAGGTTGTTCGTAAGAAGGTTGGGCATCATTAGGTCATGTGTTAGTAGGTTAGTCATAAATAGCTAGGATATTGGTAGGTTAGGCATCAGTAGTTCAGATTATGGTATGTATGGTGTCAATATTTCTGGTGTTGATGAGAGTAGGTAGATGGGGATGGTGAGTAGCATCGGTGAGTCATGTCGGTGTGTCGCGTTAGTGAGTCGGGTCGGTGGTTCATGCTACTAAGTGACATCAGTTATTGGTGTTTATGAGTTATGTTGGTGTCTTATGTTGGTGACCCACATTGGAAATTTAGCTATCAGTGACTCGCGTTGGTGACTTAGCCATCAGTGATTCATTTCCAATTTTCCCCAGTTTCTCCCATTTATATATTATTTGAAGTAGTTTTATTTTGAAACTTTATTTGAATGTTTCTATGTAATTATCAAAGTTTATTAATTTTATCATTAATACATTAATTATCAAAAGAATTATAAATGGGAATTTTATGTGGTCTTGACCACGATCTGACATTAATGGCCTTTGAAGTTGTTTCCTTCCATTGATATAAGATCTAGCTCTTCTAAGATGAGTTCTTGTCTTTCCAGAATATTTCCATATTCTCTTTTTTGGACAACATCCATTCATCCTCATAGAGTCATTTTTTACTTTGGACATCAGATTAAGATTCCCTTATAGTTTCCTAGTGCTTTCACAACCCACATGTTTTTGGTGCAAGGGGGAGTTTTTGATCGTCTGTTTTTCCAAGTTGGGATCCCTTCATGTCTATTTATTTATGTATCCTACGGGGTGGGAAATATAATATCACATTGTGATTACAGTGGAATACCAATTTTAATTAATAATGTTTTGAAGACGATTAACCTATTATAAAGATAATTTGACTAGTTATGATAAGGGGTTATGTTATGTCAGTAATATATGAGGGGTGTGGAGTTAATGATGATGTTTGTGTTGTTTTATCTATTATCTTGGATCCATATTTTTAGTCTTATGGGCTGTAATCCATCTAAAAATCATAGTTTTTGGGGTTCTTTTCTTGTGCATGAGTGATTATCTACACTTATTTTTGAAACTCTATTGAATTTCATATAATATAAAAATCTAGATAATCATGTATACTTGGTTAAATAAATTTATTCCATTGGATTGAACTATTTTTTTAACACCTTCGAATTTGAAAATTGAAATTAAAGAACAACTATTAGTTAAATCTCAATACAAAATGCCTATATCGATGTGGTTGTGTGCTCTGTATGGTTCTGTTCATTTTGGTTTCTTGTGTGGGTAGTGTGGTTTTATGGTTAGAAGAACATCATTGGGTAAAAGGGTGGACAAGGGGATGATTATATGGGTATGTTGTGCCATGTTTGTGTATCACAACTAATGTTTTATTGGGGTGGGTTTGTGATATGTGTACGGGGTGGTGCATGTGGTGTAATTTAATCACAGATGGTGAGTTTTATTGATTATTGGATGGATTAACTTTTTGAGCAGTGTGCCTACATTAGGGTTTTGATATGGTTTTTAGGCATGCTATTTTTTCAGTAGGACTATAGCCTTGTTTAGTATCATTGTTTGGCTTGATTATGTTCTTTTATTCCAATAGGGAATTCAAGGATGGTTTAGGAAGGATAATTTTGAATAAGGATTGCGTAACTTTGTGTGTTCATTTCTCATGGAGTTTCTAGAGACTTTTATATTAGGAATGGGTATTTGAGCGCACTATTTTACCCTAGTCCTTCTTAATCATCTTGGATTTGGCAGTGGTTGGTAGGGTTTATATTTACATATAATGAGTTTTTTGTTTGATATTTTCCCCTTATGGGATGGAATCATTAATTTTGGATTGTAAAATAATGAATGATAATTTGTTAAATGAATTAGCTGGGCTTTTGAATTATGTTTGTGATTGGATGTGTGGTTATGCATTATAGGCGGAAGAAATGGTGGTTTTGTGTGTGATTGTTGTTTGTTTTGAAAGCCCATATGTTATGCTAAGTGTTTGGTATATATATATATATATATACTTTTAGTTCCTTGTGATCATAATGCACACCCCGCCCTATTTTACCACTATGTGCCGAACACCTCTATTTTATTTGGGATAACGTTTTTTCCAACATCATGGTGGGAAGATGGATGGATGGTTTTTGGTTCTTATCTGGTTCATTTTCTATGCATTGGTAGAAGAAGACTTTTCGGGTAAGTTGTTGTCTGGTTGTGTGGACCATGTGTCTATGGGTGAGGTATTCTCTCCCAGGTGTCTTTAGGATGATATATTTTGTTCTTTACCAGTTTTATTTTGGTTTATGTTATAGTTTGTGGCCAAGGTGTTTGTGGAAAGATGTGATTTGGTTTTTGTCTAGGTGTTTTTAGGTGGGATGTGGTACATGGCCCATGTTTCTGTCGGAAGGTTGTGGATGTGGGGCATGTGTAAGAGTGTGGTAGAATCATGATGTTCTTCATTAGGGATTAGAAGTTAAATAGGGGTTAATTGTTGTAGTGTACCACAATATTGATTTATTTACTATATTACATGACTTTCATTATTTGGTGAGCATGCCTTTAGTTGGGTTAGGTTGGATAGTATACCATTTTATGTGATTTTGAGTTTTTTTTGTTTTCTCATTGGGGAACTAGTATTCTTTCCCCAATTATTCATGATAGTCATTTGATTTTCTTAGTGAGTATACTTGTATGCTAAGCCTATGTAAATAAAACTATCTTCATGTTTCCAAGGAGATTGTGCTGATCTTGTTGGACCCTAATTGATTAGACATCAAGAGAATAATCATTTCAATGCATAGATTATATTTATTTTTGGGCATACCTTGTTATTTATTGTATTATGTAGATGTTTTGTTTAAAACATGTGTGGGGTTTGGATTTTGGTTTCCTTTTTATATAAAATATTTGGAGTTTTTTGTGATTAACCCTCTTATTTCATTATATTATCATAAAAGAGTAATTCCTCCCATTTTTGTGAGAATGTTTTCCTACCCTTGGTTCTAATTACCACCCTGATGCCTACTATAGTAGGGATTCATGGGTCATTGTGTCTTTTTCATGTAAATGAAGGTGGATAAAGCACTTGGTCATACCATCCCTCATCATGAAGAATTAGTGTCATGATAGAATAGTATCTGAGCTAGTAGTTGAGAGATAAGATGGAGTTTGGAGTTAGGCATAGTGAGGATTACATGGGATGGTAGGAAAAATGGTTAGGTGATATTGGTTCATGGAATAGGCTAGGGAACTCCAACTAGGACATGGTATTTTGTGGCCCTCATGATCCCAATGGAAGAAATATAAGCATAAAAATTGACCATTTGAAGCTACATTGGCTTCAGGGATGGGACACTAAGAAATGTTACATGGATTATGATGACTTGTGTTATTTATTGAACTGGTCATTTTTTTGATTTTCAAACAAATAATGGCTTAAAATGAATTAAAAAAAATTCCATACCACTCGAGTATATTAGTTCTTTATTTACATTTTCTACTATGACACATGATCATTTTCGGTGTTCATTGCGGGTAGTGGAGGCCCAGTATGCTGAATTGATTGACTGGTATAGGGTTGATCTCATAGATTGGGGTGGTCAGTGGTAGAAGAAACTTCATGATTTTTGGTGGAAGAATCCCGGTATGTATGAATGTAGTGTTCCTGATATAGAGATGATGATCTAGATCGGGGAACTTGAGATCATCTTCATCCTAATCCGGTCTCTAATGGAGTACTGGGATCCATTGGTGGTTATTCATATGTGGGGATTTGCGCATTCGTGGTGTACATTTTACTAGGGGGTTGTAAATAAGGTTGATGTTTTTTCAATCTATTTTGGAAAGATTTATAGGTACAATTCTATTCTTTGAAAATGATGTTCTAGAAGAAAAAATATCTAATGTCCCTCTAGTAGGAGTGTATGTTAGAATGGGAGTTGGGAATCAAGTTCAAGTATCTCCTTCAGTTCGCTCAATATCTATTTTGGTATATGGATTCCCTAGCGAGACACTTAGAGGAGGCACTTCATGCTTCTCTCTGGTACACGGTTTCTATATTCACCTTACCAAAATACATAGAGGTTTGGAATAAAGATAAGGTAGTTGAGAGGATGCACTAGTGAGGATGTATACCACAAAAGGGGGGCCAACAATGTTATTCAAAGGAAAAAAAACCACTAACATGCATCAGGAACCAGTGCCTTTGAGGTTTCTGCCAGAAGGGGGTCGATCTTAGCAATTTCTGGTCAGACATACTAGTCCTTGGGATTTTCCAATGGACTTGGGATGGAGATTTTGTTCACATGGAGGCTATGAGAATCATTATAGTTATTTACCAGTCCTAGCACAATATGGTGGAGGTGGAAGGATAATAACCCTCCTCAATAGAAGTTCTCGGTCATGTCTTCTCTACAGCATGAATAGTAGGCTCCGACACCCCCAAGGGGAGACTGAGCAGGTGGAGGCTGACCTCAGGGAATTCCTTAGGGACCTGAAACTGGACACGGTTAGGGAGGTGGTCATAAGCATAAGTGATGTGGAACTAGGCGTGGTCATTTTCCTTCTGCAGAGGCAGTAGTTCCAACAGGGACATAGATCGTTCAAGGTACGATAAGTTTGTTTAGTACTCTTGATTGTGATTTATTTGATTTGGTAGCCTCAAACTCCATCGTTGCACCAAATTTATCCCATGTTTTCGGACTAGACATATAGAGACTTTACGTCCCCCTAGTATTGAGTACACCAATCATAGGTTAGAGCATCTTGTTTTATTTTTTACTGGGGATTCACTCTAATGTTGAGGAAACATCAATCCTTTGTTGATCTTGTATTTCTACATATGAAGCTATACAATGTCATTCTAGAAATCTACTTATAGTTTTCCATGCATGATGTCATCGACTAATTCCATAGGATATTAATGTTTTTAAATGTGGATGGTTGGCTTGTGGCTTTCATTGGAGAGTACAGTTTTCGGTGAGAAGATGGTGTGTGAAGCCCCTTCCTTCCTTTTTGGACAAGATTTAAGTGGATTGGGTGGATTCTAAGATGGTGGAAGTCCCCAATGTTTTTAGGGACATCTTGGATGCTTTCCCTAATGAGGTTGTGACTCTACCGCCACTACGTGATGTTGATTTTTTGATAGAATTATAGCCCAGTGCTCATTCGATATTTATGGCTACTTAATAGATGTAACCTTATGAGTTGTGGGAGATGCGGATATAGATTTTCAATCTGTTGAATAATGGATTTATTGGACCCTGTGTGTCACTATGGGGTGCTCTGGTGTTGTTTTTTAAGAAGGAATACGGTGTTCTGAGGCATTGTATAACCTAATAGATGAAAAACAAGGTGCTATTCAATAACAATAACCCTCTAACGATTATAGTTAATCTTTTTGACTATCTGAGGAGAGAAAGTTGGTTATCAAAGATCAATATGTGTTCTACATACCACCAGTTAAGGGAAAAAATGGTGACATCTTAAAACCTACTATGAGGTTTAAGAGGGGTCACTTAGTGTTTTTATTCATGTCATTCAGTGTTATAAATACACTATATGTGCTCATGGGGATCAGGAACTCCGTCTTCCATGATTTCCTGGACTATTTCATCATTGTGATCATTGATGACATATCGATCTACTCAATGTTAGAAGAGAGGAATACCTAGAATATAAGAACTATCTATGGGGTTTTTAAACACCACAAGTTCTAAGGGATTTTTCCCAAGTGAATGTTTTGGACATTAAAGGCGCATTTACTTGGACATGTGGTGTTTTAGTATTGGATAGAAGTGGACCTGTCGATGGTTGAGGAACTTGCTTCTTTGGTTGAACCTATGAATATGGTGGAAGATAACATCATTCTTGGTTTGGTGGTATATAACTAGAGATTTATTACAAATTTATCTTTAATTTCATCTTCGTTGATGTATTTGACAAGGAAATACCAGGTATTTTTTTGGAATGGGAATTATTAGTAATCATTCAGATATCTAAAGGTAAATTTTTTATGTGCTCCAGTGGTTTGGTTTCTAGTTTAAAGGATGATGTTAGACTTGTTTTATGATGTTTAAATATGGGCTTAAGATGCATGCTGATATAAAAATGAGGAGTGATCTATTTTGGGTCTTGAGAGTTATCTCCCCATGAATGAAACTATTCCACCTATGATCTGAAGATTGCATCAGTCATATTTTTTATAATGTTTTTATGGAATTACTTCATTATGGATCACTTTGTGGTCATCACGGATCTCTATAGATTTAAGTATGTATTTTACTCGTGATATATGAACATACAATGATGAAGGTGGATGTAGTTTCATTAAGATTACAATTTCAA
Source organism: Viscum album (assembly GCA_963277665.1). Classification (NCBI taxonomy): domain Eukaryota; kingdom Viridiplantae; phylum Streptophyta; class Magnoliopsida; order Santalales; family Viscaceae; genus Viscum; species Viscum album. Next base: position 457,198,090 of record OY728141.1, on the reverse strand, counting down.
GATCTCTTAAAACTCAGGGAATGTGAACATCATGGTCGGTCCCTTAAAGAGGAAGTCAAAAATGGAGGTAGTTCCATAATATGCATATTCTTGGAAGGTGATGGATTAGTTGGGATCCTTTCACCTAGATTCAAAGATTGATGGTGGAAGAAGATGTCTATTTCAGATGACAGTGTACTCATATCTAAGGAAGGAAGTGGAGGAGTATTAGTTGATAGAATTGAAGGAAGGGGTGATGTCTGATTTCGTTGAGCTAGGTGATTCTCTAGAGTGGTATATTGTTGATGGTTTGAATCATATGACATTTCATGGGAAGCTATTTGACCCAGTGGCATTGCGTGAGGGAGTTCTTGGAGAGTTTCGGAATTCACCATTGATGGAACACACAAGAGTTTACAAAATTTACCAGGGCCTAAGGTTGTAGTTTTGGTGGCCCAAGATGAATTGGGGAGTGGCGAGGTTTGTGGAATGGTGCCTAGTGTTTCAGTAGCTGATGGTTGAGATCCATATTTCCCAAGGTTTTTTTTGAATCCCCTAGATGTTACTGAGTAAAAGTTGGATGACATATTGATGGATTTTGTCCCAATGCTACACTAGGATAAGAGTGTTTTTTATGTAATGTGGTTTTTGATGGACCGAGTATATAAATCAGCTAACATCTTAGAAATTACGGTGTAAATCATAGTAGATCCCTTAGAAAAAAGATAGGTGTATGATGTAGTGAATCCACATGGGGTTCCAAGATCCATCATCTCAAATAGGGACACCCATTTTACCTTGCGAGTTTGGAGGGGTATAAAACATGCCTTTGGAACATAGTTACTCATCATCAATGCTTTTCATCCTCAAAAAGATGGAAAAATAGAGCAGACTATCAACCATAAAAAGATATGTTATTGTAGTGAGTTCAATACTTTGGAAGATTGTGGGTATGAAAATTTCCCCTAATGTAGTTCTCTTACAATAATATCTTTTACTCCATCATTGGCATGCCACAATTTGAATCCTTGTAAGGAAGACCATTTCGTTCACCTTCATACTGGATAGTGGTTGGGGAAAGAGTTATTCATTGAAAGCATGTGGTCCAGAAAATTACATGGAAGGTTTGGAAAGATTGGGAAAGGATTAAGGTAGCATAGGACTAAAATAAGTCATATGATGATCATAGGATGAGGCCCTTGGAGTTCAAAGATAGAGACCACGTTTAGTGGAAGGTTTCCCCTTTACATGGTTGTTGACGCTCCTTTCGTCACAGAATCTAAGGATCGGAAAAGAGGAATATCTGAGTCCAATGTGATTCATCCTTTGAAGAAACATCAAAAATCAAAAAAGGGATGAACCAGGAGAACAATGCACATAGGTCGCGCAAGTTCCCTAATGGTCGCGCAAGTACACTTGCGCGCCGCCTAGTGGTCGTGCAAGTACTTGCGCGACGCCTTATGGTCGTGCAAGTGACTTGCGCGACCTAAGTGATAACCGCCCGGTAACCGCCCGGTAACCGCCCAGGGTCTTCTTTTGCCTATAAATAGACCCTGTGGGCCCCCCATTTGAGAGGATCTTTTTCCAGAAACTCGGATTGAAGCTCCCGACGTCCAAGTCTCTCCTCAAAGATTCCGGAACACTTATAAGGTAATTTCTTACCTAGAACGGAAGATCTAAAGAGAAGAAGGAAGGCCTAAGTGTTGAAACTTATCAAAAACTTGCGCGCCGACTTATTTCCTTCAATATAACTTGCGCGTCCCTTTTCTGGATGAACCTCGAGAACATTCTAAAGGGTTTAAAAAAGAGTCGCTCAAGTATTTCATTACTGGTTGAAAATCGCGCAAGTACACTATGTGTCGCGCAGGTATACCTGCGCGACCAATACTTGCGCGCCCACGGAAGACTTGAGCGCCTTGCAAGACTTGCGCGCCCCAATCTTTTTGGGTTCCCATCTTTCCCATTTTACCCCTCTTAAGCCATTTCACCTTTCCTTTTCAAGATTCAATCTTCAAGAAACTCTTCAAATCCATTTATGGCATGATTTCTTGATTTGACTTTCTTATCTGAAAAGAATTCTGTGGAATCTCTCTCAAAGTCTAGTGATTTAAATATCTTTATGTCACTAAAATACGGAGAGTTCATTCATTCAACCTCATCCTTTAAGATGAGAGAATCTTAACCTGGGTCTCCTTTTCAGGAATAATCCCCAGTTATAAAACCTTTAATATGGGCATCTTCCTCAGGAGTAAGCCCCAATCAAGTCCTCTAATCTTGGGCATCTTTCTTAAAGAATAAGCCTCAACCTCAAATATGGGCATCCTCCTCAGGAGTAAGCCCCAAACCTTAATCCCTAACCTGTGTCTCCTTTTCAGGAATAAGACTCAGTCATAACCTTGGGTCTCCTTTTCAGGAATAAGCCCCAAAGTCCCCTTAAACTTCTCTTAACCAGTCGTAATTTACCTTTGATTTGGGTTTCCTTTTTTAGGAATAAAACCCAATCATAAGTCCCCTCCTAACTTGGGCATCCTCCTTAGGAGTAAGCCCCAAGATTAGAGTATTCAAATCTCCATGAAGCACATATAACTTTATGGACCCTGTTCATGGATTTTTTTCCCTAAAAGTAAATCCTAAACCTTCATCTATCTGGGCAATCATCCATACATAAGCCCCAAACAAATTCTTATGATTGCATCTTTCATGGCACAATTGTCTAAATTTTTACCAATACCTCTTGTTTCTCACACCGAGCATGACTCACGTGAGCTTAGAGTGTAAAAGTAATTATGACATTCATCTTTGATCCATCAATCATAAACATCATACTCCATAATTCGAACTACGTGGGTTCTGATTCCTTTTTTCCAAAAGAAAGGATACGTAGGTAGCCCATTTATGGGTTCGACCCCAACTTTGAAATAATCTCTGTCCTTCTGAATGACGATAAACTTCAAGTGCCCCACTGAGTGGCTTTAAAACCATCCTGGTCATCATAATGACCAAGAGACTTTTATATAAATGTTTTGAGGGATACCATTGACCAAAGAATCTCTAAAACAGATATAGATGATTCTCTATTGATGAAGAACCTCGAATACATATAAAAGATTCTCTAAATTTCTTGCATATTTAATCATTGATTGTTAAAACTAAAGGAAAGCACATTTTTTACTTGGTAATGTAATAAGGATTCACGAACATAACTTAAATCTATAAAGAGAGTCCCGGAGTAGACAATAATTCCCCTCAAAAAGGTGTGATGAGTCCGACCTCCCATACTCTCAACCAATGCAAATTCCTAAGCCTCATTAGTCCACAGGCTAATGAGCACCTGCCTTTGGAAAGTAGGTCCAAACGGATGTGGAATCATTGGATGTTTCCGGTTCTACGAACAAACCCGTTAGAAACCGATCGGAACGTTTGAATCTCCCGTCCAGGAGGTCATCCCCGGATTCCGCGCGAAACAAAAATGGTGAACCCGACGTGAATCCTTAACCAAGTGAAAGTGATGTTCTTCTTATTTGTTAGGCTCCTTGGGCCAACAAGGCAATCATTGACATATGCTCATCCAAAAGATGCAGTGGCTGGATTCATCTTGATTATGTCTGTTACATGGAACAGGCACTCTTTTCTCAAGATCTTCTGCAAAAATGGCTTTCCTTAAATTCACCCCTGTGAATACTGCTGCTGTAAACACCTCTACTGTGAGGTCTGATGCTGTGAAAACCAATGCTGCTACTCCTACTGGAACGTCATCCGCTCTGAGGATGACATCACCAACTCAGCGTCTTCAACGCTGTGTTTCTAATGCACTGGTTAAGGAGTACCGTCACAACGGTACTATCCCAACTCTGGAGGCCGCTCGTCAAGCCCTCCAAGTTAACAACTCTACCTGGTCGCCCGGACAACGGCAGCCAGCAATCAAGAAGCAGGCGGTGCTGACTACCGTCTCCAACCGTTTCGGGTCGTTATCCCCGGAACGCAATTTCCATTCACTCCCTTACTATGAGAAAGTGAATGAGCAGGTCCCGTAGGACCTTAATTCAAAAAGACAGGAGTCTTTCTCAAGGGCTCCCATCAACAATCGCCGCCAGACTCGTGCGGTAGTGCGCCCTCAACATGATGAGGGTACCGACTCCAGGCATTCAGCTCAGGTTCCTCGAACCCGAGCAGGCAAGATGAACCGCCAGAGACGGAATCCGGTTAATAATAAGAAGGTTGTCATCCCTGCCATCTCCGGAGAAGTCCACCAACCTAACTTGGTGGCAAACAACGAGCAGGCATACACACCTGTCCGTTTTAATTCCGCTGTCCAGCAGACTCGTCTGGCAGCATCAAGCCGATCCCTCCAGGCAATTCCGGCGGAGTACCATAGGCAGGAACATACACCTGCTTATACATCACCAGTTAGTCAGCAGGCTCGTCTGACTACATATGGTGGATCTCGTCAACCGCGTTTGGCGAAGTGTAATCAGTAGGCACATACACCTGCTAATACTAATCAGGCCTACCAACAGTCTCGCTTGGTAGCGTCCGGAGAAGTCAGTCGGAAAGTCCCGACGACAAACAGGAGGTAGACTCAACTCTCTGTCTCCACACTTGAGTACTTTCAGGATTCACTGACAGGAAAAGGAGGACAGGAGCAGGCACATACACCTACTCCAAGCCCAGAATGGACGTATATCCCCGTTCCGGCGGCTGAAGTCACCAAACATATTTTGTCAATGGTGAAAGAGCAGAAGCAAATTCCTGCTCATATTCTGGATGCTTGCCAGGATATCATAATAACTTCAGCATCATCTCAGGGACAGACACATAAATCTATCCCTAGCAATGGAGTGACACATCAACGATTCACTCCGGAACAGACACACACATCTGTTCCAGTCCAAGAGGGTTATGGGGCATAATCCCCCATATCATACGGACAACCAAGTCAGGCACATACACCTGATTTGAGTGGAGATTGTCAGCCTAACCTGACCATCTTTCCTGATCAGGCACATACACCTGCTCAGAGCAATCACTTTCGTCATCAAGTGGTTTATAAAGCGAGTAAGAAGGCATCTAAGAAAAAGATCCGCCCAGCACAGTCAGGAGATCAAAGGCCAATCTGCAACAAGGCCTTGCTCGATGCTGGAGTTCTTGAAGCCCTCAGACATTTATCTGTCGTAATTCAAGATTCTACTCCCTCAGTTCCCAATAACTGGAACATTAATTCTGAAGGTCTTCAACAGACACTTCCTCATGAAGACTTGCTTCATGAAAATTCGGTCAATCTTGAAGTTTCTTCTTCAGATGAGAGCCATAGGAACCCTCTGTGTGGTCAGAAGGCCAAGGAGCAAGAGATTTCATCTTTTGCTGTAACCCATCATGACGGTCCTCCTCATGGTGATGAACTTCGCTGCGAAAGTCCTCTCCGCAGTAGTGATTCACGTTGTCTCAAAAATTCTTCAGAAGGCAATGTAGTGACGAGAAAGCCCTCCTATCTCGAGGCACTTGCAAACGTAAAACGAGTCATGTCTGATGCTTTACTATCGGCAGGTGAAACTCTTTCTCCATCAGAAGATAGCCTGGGGTTCAGGTTATTCTCCGAACCATCCCTGGGTCATTCATCTTCCATCATGAATAGTGATTTCTCTACCAATCTTGTTGAATCCGATGAAGCAACAAGGAAACACCAACTCTGGTCCAAACAGGTAGAAGAATCTTCATTTAATGATAAAGAGGAAATGCTAAACATGAGGAAAAAACTGGCAAAAGGTGAAGTACCAGTCATGTTTTGGCCTTTGGCTGATTCCCAGTACGACATTCCAAAGATGTTGACGGATGATGGAATCCATGATATTCGTCTCAACATATGGAAAACTCTTTGTCAATTAAAGAAGAAGGTATTATCTTACGATGAATATGAAAATCATCTTAAGATAATAGATGGGTTACAATGCCAGATTGATTTGGCATCTCTATCAGTCTCTCGGTATCCGATGGCTGAAAAGCAACAGAGAACCCTTCAACGTTCATGCCTTGGCGCACTAAGAAGATTGCGTCAGTTAATTGTCAATGCTCCATCTGATGTTCATATCAGAGGATGGGGTGTTCATGGAGCACTACATTTCACAGTGCTTTCTGGTCAACAAATCTCGCCGAAAATGGTCTCATGCAATGTTATTGCCCATGGTCGGCCACAGTCAATGGGCTTTGTTCATAATCAAAAGCTTGCTCAAGAACAAGCTTCAACTAGTTCCTCTCAAAATCAAGTATATAGAGAACAAGTTGTTGAATTGCTCCTACATCAAGCAGGCGAGAATATTGCACAAGCCTCTCGTCTGGAGCAAACACGTCATCAAATGACAGAACTTTCGGAAATCATCCAACGGTCTGTTGAACCAGGTGATAAAAGCGGATACAGGTTAATGCATCCAGCTAATTTCCGAACTAAGATTCGCAAAATCAAGAGAGATTTTAAGAAGATCTCAGACATAGCATGTCAAGAGACACCCCAGCTGGCCAGACTGGGGACTTCTCTAACCCAACCCTCAGAGTCAACGAATGGGATTCGAGGAGTTGAGCGGAAGCAGCAGGAACATCCCCAGTCCACCGGACTGGGGACTTTTTCAAATCTTCAATCCTTCCCTCAGAGAAAGTCAGTATTCTCTCGATTAGGGAATAAGACTCAAGAGGAACGAAGAGCCAAGCTGTCAGGAGATTCTCTCCAAGTGAAGGTTCTCCAAGAAATTCCTGAGGGATCAATTCAACGGAATTCCATGTCTCATCATGGACATTGAAGGAGACAATATCACAGAAATGCTGATAGAAAGGATTCCATGCAATATGCATCCATTAATGTCATCAATGCCGTTGCTTCTGATTCACCAGATGAGGCTCAATCAGAGGGATCAGACGAAGAGGTTCCTGCTCAAGAAGTCGCGCACACAGACCTAAATGAAGAAGGTGTGCGCACACGTAATCAAAGGCTTACCCAAAATATGGGTATTTCTTCAAGTAACCCACTTCCCCCTCTCCGAAAAGGATCCAATAAGGGGAAAGGAAAGAATCAGGTTACTCCTCACCCTTTCTCTGAAGGAGGTCAATCGCTCTCATTAGAGAAAAGGTTTGCACAACAGGAGGAAGAAATGAAAGAATTAAGAAGGTTGAATGCAGAACTACTTCAGAATAGTATTCTTCTTAAGAATGCTGAAGTCCGACAGCCGAAGGAATTTGTTGTAACTACTGAGATGGATCAAGAATATCCTCCTTTATCAGTACACCCACAGAGGTCTAATCCTACGGGTCAAACGCAACAACGGTTGGCAGCACTACCATCAGTTGTAGCACCAACCACCACGTCTGTCCAAGCTCCATTCATTGCACCTTCCCAAAACCAAGTTCAACCTGACGTTTCTCAAAAGTTAATAACTACTATTGAGTCATTAACAGCTCGGTTAGAAACTATGGAAGGGAAACGAGCGCAAGTTCAACCTGAAAATAAAGTTTACCCTGAATGGGTAGATTCAATTTCTCCGCCATCCAGTTTTTGAAACCCTATTTTCCCTACTTTCAATGGATCAGGCGACCGTGAACAACATTTGACGCATTACGTGTCTTATTGTGATCCTATGATGGGAACTCCAGAGCAGCAAGAAGCAGTGAAACTCAGATTCTTCGTGCGAACCTTGCAAGGACCAGCTTTTGTCTGGTATACAAGCTTGAAATCCCGGTCAGTCATCGGATGGGAGGATCTTCGTCAAAAATTCCTTCTTCAGTTTAGCTCAACTTTGCCATAAACGACAGTTTTCGATCTTACAAACTGCAAGCAAAGGGAGAATGAAAGAGTCTCTGATTTCATTGCTCGTTGGAAGGGATTAACGTATTCCTTGAGTTTATCACTCCCTCAGGAGGAATTGTTGCCAATCTGTGTGGAAAATTTGCGTGACGAATTACGCACGCCATTGATCCCTGTGAAATACACAGGAGGGTTTCGAGACCTTACTTCAATCGCTCAACAGATTGAAGATTCCCTTATACAGGCTAAGGTTAAATCTCGTGTAATTCCATCAGCTCCAGGAAGAAGAATGGGTAAAGCAGAAACTGCTACAGTTATGCTTAAACAGGCACCTGTACCTATTTCTACTTCAAAACCTTCATCTTCTCGAAGGGCTCCACCTCCTGAACGCCAACAACAAAGGCTGTTTCGTCCAAATGATCAAAAAGAGCAATGACAAAAACAATTTGACGATATGAAGAGTAAGACATACTCTTTCCGAAGTGAGCAAGTTCCTGGTTACTTCATTTCTGCTCTGGAAAATAATTTGGTTCAATTACCAGTGCCGAAGAGGCCAAACAAGGAAGGAGATGAAGATCGTCCCAATTATTGTCCCTTTCATCAAATGTTGGGGCATCCCATCCAGGAGTGTTTTGTCTTTAAAGACCTCCTGAAAAAGATGGTCGACTTGGGACAAGTCAAATTGAAGGGTTCTTCAGCTCATGTAGCATGTATTACCGCTACAGATCCAGAGGAAGGAGGCGAGTGGCAGGAAGTCAAAAGCAAAACTGCGAAAAATATGATGATTGGAGGGTCAGAAACACAATCAATCGGACCCATTCCATTTTGCGAACACAATTGAAGAAGCCAATTGTGTCTCCTACAAAATCTGCAGTAAAGCCTCCATCAAAAGACAAATCCTCAAAAGGGCAGCTCAATTCAAAGAGGAAAGAGGAATCAGGAGAAGATGAGTATGTATCAAATCCTAAATTGTCTTTGACTCTGGAAGATTTCATGCCATCTACTTCAAAGCCACGGGCACCGTACCACCAAACGGCACAACCTAAACAGGCTAACCAGGCAGAGTCTTTATCAGACGAAGAGTTAATCTTTGGTTCTGTTAATATGATTCAATTAACAGATTCATATTCCCGTCTTGATGAGCCTGAATTCCCTGTATCAAATAAGGGAACCCGAGGAAGTTCTAGAGGTTTAGGATATAGGGGAAGACGTGGATCTTTCCGAAGCCACTACTCTAATTCTACCCCTGCTAGCACTGTATATGCAGCAGAAACTCGTGGTAGAGCCCTTTAGCGAGCTCAAAAAGAACAAGCAAGTTCTTCTGCCAATGGCCAACTCAGTTTCGGCACAGTTACTTTGGAAGACTAATTAAAAGTTCCATCTTCTTTATCTCAGCAAGTAAATGGATCTAATCAGTCTAATTTTCCCAAACCAAGGATGTTGCCAACTTCAATACAAGATGCATCAGCTTCCAAAGCATCTGCTTCCAAAGTACCTGCTAAACCGCATATTCCTATTGGGAAACGCATACCTCTAGATCAAAAGTATGATATAATGAAACACTTGGCCCAAGTACCAGCCAAGTTATCAATTTTGGATTCTTTGAATCTGTCAAGAGATCTTCGGGAAGCACTCATCAAAGCTTTGTCAAGTCCTCAGGAGTTTGAAACTGAAATTGCTGCAGCTGAAATCTATCACATAGAGAATAATCCTGCGGAATGTCGTGAAGTGATATCTTTTACTGATAAAGATGAATATGATGTTGTGCATGGGCACATAAAACCTTTGTACTTATCTGGAAAAGTCAATGGTATAGATGTTCGAAGATCTTTCATTGACAATGGTTCAGGAGTCAACCTCATGCCCATTCGCACAATTCGTCGATTGTGCCTCACGGAATCTGATTTATCTCCTTCTACCATGATGTTGCAAGGATATGATAAAAATGAACAAGAACCACTAGGAGAAGTTACGCTCAGAACTTAGTTTGGAGATCTTGTTTCCAATTCGGATTTCATGATTGTTGATCAAGACTCAGCTTTCAATATCTTGCTTGGAAGACCCTGGCTACATCAGCATGCAGCTATTCTGTCATCATACCATCAATGTCTCAAATACTGTTTTGATGGTCAAGTTGGAACATTGTATGGTGATAAGGCCCCGTTCAAGACATGTGAGTCTCAATACATTGAGGCGGAATTTTATCACATGAAGGGAAGAGAAAAATCTACAATGAAGGAAATTACCAAAGTTAATGCTCCGTATGGTTTGGAAAAAATTCCAATAAATCCATTTTCACATGTGAGTACAGATTATGTGTTACCTATCAGTAAAATTGACAAAATAGGCCCAAATAAAAATACTCTTATAGATAGATCCATAATGTCAATTACGGCAATCGAGCCAGACCACATGGGAGAAATTGGTAACTTACCAAGTAGTGATGAAAGCATAAGTGGTGACGTTTTCATTTCGTCTGCTGAAATCCAACAAGTCTATACTTCGCTAATCAGGCCAGAAGAAGTTATAGCAACACCAGAGGTGAATATTGATGTCGATTCTCAATCCATCATCTCCTCTTTATTTCCCAAAGAAGACCCTTTATCGTCAATAGGGTCGGAAATGGAAGCTTCTTCTTCAAAATGTGAAAATTTTGAAATCTCTTATGATCATGAGAATTTCGTTTTTTCATCTACTTTGCAAGTAGAAACGGAAGAAATAACACATGATGAAGAGGAAGAGGAAGATCTTAGAGATGCTCCTCCAGCATTTGAAGAGGGTATCTCTACCACTGTGGATGAACTCAGAGAAGTAAATCTGGGTACAGAGAAAGATCCACTCCCCACTTTAATTAGTGCGGCCATGACCCTTGAAGAGAAAGAGATGTATATTTCTTTTTTAAAGCAAAATAAAGATATTTTTTCTTGGAATTATACAGAGATGCCTAGCCTTGATCCTGATGTTTCCACCCATCATTTGGGTTTGCCAAAAGAACATCGAGGATTCAAGCAAGCCGCGAGAAGAACACACCCAACCTATGCTGCCAAAATCGAGGCTGAAGTGGATAAGCTTATCAAAGCTAACTTCGTCAGAGAAGTTCAATATCTCAAGTGGTTGGCTAATATTTTCCCCGTAAAGAAGAAGAACGGACAAATTAGGGTTTTCATCGATTTCAGAGATCTTAATCGGTATTGTCCTAAAGATGATTTCCCAGTTCCGATTACAGAACTCTTAATTGATGCGACGGCTGGCTATGAAGTACTTTCTTTCATGGATGGATATTCTGGATATAATCATATCTGAATGGCCCCAGAAGATGAGGAATATACAGCGTTCAGAGCTCCTCAAGGTGTGTTTTGTTACCGGGTGATGCCCTTTGGTTTAAAGAATGCAGGTGCAACATATCAACGCGCCATGCATCGTATCTTCAAACCTCTTTTAGGGAAATTTGTTGAATTTTATGTTGATGATTTGGTGGTTAAATCCAAACAACGTTTTGATCACTTGGCTGATTTGGAAGTCGTATTCCACAAGCTTCGACAACATAATTTGAAGATGAACCCCTTAAAGTGTGCTTTTGGGGTAACCTCAGGAAAATTCCTCGGCTTTGTTATACGCCATCGTGGTATTGAAGTCGATCCTGAGAAGACCAAATCAATCCTTGGTATGTCACCTCCTCAAAATTTGAAATAATTAAGAGGACTTCAAGGACACTTAGCCTACATTCGGCGTTTCATCGCCAATTTGGCAGGCAAAAGTTTACCTTTTACCAAATTATTGAAGAAAGGAGTCACTTACCAGTGGACTGAAGAATGTCAAAAAGCATTTGATGTTCTCAAGAAATACCTCTTGAGTCCACCAGTAATCATGCCACCTGTTGAGGGTAGGCCTCTTATCCTCTATGTGACAGCTTTAGAGCGATCATTGGGTGCCTTTCTCGCTCAAAAGAATGATGCTGGGAATGAAAATAGTCTCTAATATCTCAGTAGAACTATGCTTGAAGCAGAAACCCGGTATTTGAGTATTGAAAAGTGCTTCCTAGCATTAATCTTTGCAGTTCAGAAATTGAGACACTACCTGCAACATCACGAGGTCCAATTGGTATCTTGCAATAATCCGCTCAAATTCATCCTTAGTCGTCCAATTCTTACAGGACGCCTGGAAAGATGGGCGGTTATTCTACAGCAGTTCGACATCAAGTATGTGTCTCAAAAGGCAATTAAGGGCCAAGCTCTGGCTGATTTCCTGGCTGAACATCCTTCAGTGGAAGACACATATTCAGATATCGAACTCCTTGATGAGGAAGTTTTCTCTATTCAAGAGAGTCCTCAAACATGAGAAATGTATTTTGATGGTGCTTCTAGAAGTCCAACAGGGAAGAAAATGGAAAATCCTAAATTCAACAAAGTTGGTTTAGGAATTGTGCTCATTTCTCCAGATAAGGCAGTGTTACCTTATTCATTTTTGTTGTGGGAAGGTGGTACCAATAATGAAGCTGAATACCAAGCTCTCATTACAGGCTTGGAGTTAGCGCTTCAAGCACAAGTGAATCACTTAAAGGTGAATGGTGATTCAGACCTGGTAATCAAACAAGTCAATGGGGATTATGCCATCAGAAAAGAAGAATTAATCCCTTTGTATGATTACGTCAGAGAGTTAATGTCAGAATTCCCTTCAGAACCGACATTTTCTTATGTCCCAAGATCACAAAATGCTCAAGATGATGCACTTGCTAATATAGCCACAGCTTTAGCAGATCCAAATCGGGACGAGACAACCATATGTATTGCCCACCGTCGTGCAATTTCACCTTATGTTCAAGTCAGAACAGAGGAAATTAATGAAATTAGTCCCATTCCTGAACCGTATGGTCATACTACAGGATGGATGTCACCTATCAAGGAATACCTTCAAAATGGAACACTTCCACCTGATAGAGCCGAGAAAGAACAAATTCGGCGACGTGTGGTCAATTTTACTCTTTATGATGGTCCAAACCACCTCGAGAAAATTCTCTACAAACATGGTTTTGATGGAGTTCTCTTCAGATGTATTGATGGTGAAGAGACAATGGCTGTCATAAAAGAAGTGCATGTAAGAGTCTGTGGTGCCCACCAGTCTGGACATAGACTGTCTGATCAAATTCGAAGGCTTGGATACTTCTGGCCTTCAATGATACAAGATTGTGTTAATTTCACAAAGAAGTGTCATTCATGCCAAGTATATGCCAACTTCATTCATCAACTTCCAGATTTGCTTCATACAGCTAAATACTCATGGCCATTTTCCACATGGGGAATGGATGTGGTGGGACCTTACCCTTCAGCTACGGCCAAGCAGTTTAAGTACATTCTTACTGCTACTGATTTCTTTTCCAAATGGGCAGAGGCAGTACCTCTCAAAGAAGTCAGTTCTAAATGCATTGTTAGCTTCATCAAGTCTAACATCATTACTAGATTTGGTGTCCCTCATACCATATTGACGGACAACGGCACCAACTTCTGTTCTTCTGAGTTAAAGAAATTGTATCAAGAATACAACATTAAGTCCAACCATTCATCTCGATATCATGCAGCGGCTAATGGCCAGATAGAGGCCTTCAACAAGACTCTTTCAAATATACTGCAAAAGATGGTGGATAAAGATAAGAGGTCATGGCCTGATAAACTCTTTCATGCTTTATGGGCTTATCGGACTACCACTCGCAATGCCACGCGGTCTACTCCATATTCATTGGTATATGGAACAGAAGCAGTCTTGCCAATTGAAGTTCAATTGCCCTCACTCAGAATAGCAATTTGTGATCAGTTGTCAACAGATGAGCGATCCCAAAAGCGGTTGAATGAATTGGAACAGTTAGATGAGAAAAGATTGTGCACTTTGCACCACTTGGAAATCTATCAGAATCAGATTGCACGAGCTTTTAACAAAAAAGTTCGTCTTCGTTCATTCATTCAGGGAGAATTGGTATTGGTTCTCAGAGCACCAATGATACCAGGAAAGAAGCCTCCCAAGCTTGAACCAAAATGGGAAGGACCTTATTCAATACATAAAGTCTACTCCAATGGAGCGTATTCTCTGATCTCAATGGATGGAGAACACATCACGACTCCAACTAATGCCAGATTTCTGATGAAGTATTTTGTATAAACACAAAATATTGTTCCCAGAACCAAGACTCTTACAATTGGTTCATACAGCAATGGTCCAGTATGACCTTAAACTGCAACTTCGTCCAACATGACGTTAAACTGTATAACCTTCAATGTCCGAGATGACATTAAACTATATTTTGTCCGAGATGACATTAAACTATATTTTGTTCGAGATGACATTAAACTATATTTTGTCCGAGATGACATTAAACTATATTGTGTCCTAGCAACATGACATTAAACTGTGTGGCACTTTCATCGTCCAGCATGACGTTAAACTGTAAGAAGTCCCCAGAACTGATATCCTCATATTGGTTCACCTTAGTCCTAGCTACATGACTTTAAACTGTACAGCACCAGTTCGTCCTTGCTATATGACGTTAAACTATACAGCAATGGTCCAGTATGACCTTAAACTGCAACTTCGTCCCACACGACATTAAACTGTGAAAAATTTCCCTAAACCGTCCAGCATGACCTTAAATTGCATCATCCCTGGTCCATGTATATGACCATAAACTATTTGCAAATCCCTTATGTCCAGCAAGACGTTAAACTGTGACGTCCTAAAATTACATGACGCTAAACTGTATAAAAGTCCCTCACGTCCGGAAAGACGTTAAACTGTATAATCTCAAAAGTCCAGTATGACATTAAACTGCACCATTCTCGGTCCATGCATATGACCTTAAACTATTCGCACCTTCGTCCGACATGATGTTAAAGTGGTACACTCTTTTGTCCTTACTGCATGACATTAAACTGCACAGTCCCCCTTTCATCCAATATGACGTTAAACTATTTTATCCCCATCGTCCTAACTACATGACGCTAAACTGTACAGAAAATCCTTGATATGTCCTACATGACATTAAACTGTATTTTGTCCCTGCTACATGACACTAAACTGTGCAGCACCAATAGTCCTAACTGCAAGACTTTAAACTGCATAGTCCCCTTTTTATGTCCTACATGACATTAAACTGTAGATCGTTAAGGTTGTTATTACCTCTTGTTTCTCACACCGAGTATGACTCACGTGAGCTTAGAGCGAACATCAACCATAACACTCCCTTTGGGCCACTAACCACTTGTAAGTCCCAACAATATTTTTTATTAGATCATTGTCCACAAGAACAACTTGATCATTGATTCATTCTTTAATTGAACTACACAGACTTTGATCCTTGCCCTCCAGGCTGGGTATGTAGGCAACCTCCCAGGGTTCAAGCCCAAAAACAATCTCTTCACATCGGTTCACCACAACCTCATATGATGTTGATTTGTGAAACCGCCCCTGGAATCAATATCTTTACATTGATTCACTTTCTTCCTTGTTATATGACATTAAATTATACAACACTTTTTGTCTGGTACGACAATAAACTACAAATATTCTTTGATTTCCTCATTTGAGAAGGAACCATTATTGACATTGATTTTTTCAATCATGGTTTTCATTTTCAAAAGACTACGTGCATACATGGTAATGCCTGAACTTTTTATCTCAGGTTAAACCATCATTGCACTAAAGTCCCCTTTCACCCTTCACATGTACGAACCAAATTTGTACAAAGGGTAGTTCTAGAACTACGTGGACTTGATTCCCATCCTTATGGGATACGTAGGAACATTCGAGTGTCCCTCGAATCCAGTCCCAAGTCTTTTGGGCCTGACCCCAAATTTCACTTTTAGTCCCTTGACTGAAAAATACTCATGAAAACAGACACTGTGTATTCATTATTATGGTCCGAATTCTATGACCCTAAACTAAGATCACTCATACTTTCGTCCTGCACGACGTTAAACTGCATTTCAAGAACTACGTATGGCTTGATTCTCATTCTTACGAGATACGTAGTGAAGTCCAAAATTTCAATTCAGGACCCAGCCACAACATGATTATGGTTTTCATAGACCTATGTATATCTATATACATTGGACAATACCCATCTTTATGTGTTATAATCCTAAACTTAAATATTTTCAGATCTTCATAACCCTTTTTCATGACTTCTAGTCACAAAAATGTCAAACTTCTGAGAATTCTTTTTGCCTGACTATGCAGCACGTGCCCATAGGTGGCCTTGCATAAACAGTCCACATAACAGACTTGTCAGCCAAAAGATGCTATTCATTTGACCATGCAGCCAATGCCCATAGGTGGACCTGCATATTTCAACCCCCTAACGGGTTTTGTTAAATAATAGTAACTTCATTCTTGGGAAGAATGCCTCTTTTGTCCTTATTTGTCTTAAACGACAATATGTAGGGATCCGCAAAAAATAGCCATCCTTAACATATTTGTCCCATATCCTTTTTCATGATCTGAAAGTATTCAAGTCTATGGTTTATTCTTCTTCCCTACGTTTGGGTCAGACCTTCGTAGGAGTTATATTCATCCAGTTCTTTGATATTCTTGTTTGGAAATATCTTCTCCATATTCAAGTACCTCTTTCCATACAACAAACTCTATACTTTAGAAAATTTGAATCTCCATAAACTTTCACTGGCTTTTAGCACTATGAAAGTAAATTTCTGGGAGTTCTTTTGCCTGACTATGCAGCACGTGCCCATAGGTGGCCTTGCATAAACAGTCCACATAACAGACTTGTCAGCCAAAAGATGCTATTTATTTGACCATGCAGCCAATGCCCATAGGTGGCCCTGCATATTTCAACCCCCTAACGAGTTTTGTTAAATAATAGTAACTTCATTCTTGGAAACTACTTCTTCTAATGACTTTTAGCTCTTTTTCATATCATTCCTCAGATTCAAATATTCTTAAGCCATAGTTTACATATTTTCCCTCATACTTGAGTATGGTAGTATGTTTTAAGATGAACTTTCAAGGAATTGTGTCAATTCTAATCCATTTCGGTCAATGATATTTCAACCTTAAACATTAGCCCCTTTATGTCCGGTATGCATAACTTTAAACTGCCTACAAAAGACAAAGGAACTCTGAATAAAATTCAAGTTCCAGCACACTTGCGTGCTGCCTTCTGTGCCCTGAAGACTTGTGCGCCCCCTTTTCCTTTGGATGGATTCAATTTCCTCAAAGTCAAATCCTCATTTCTCTCCAGATCCAACTCTGAGGGGGGACTTTTGTTGACGCTCCTTTCGTCACAGAATCTAAGGATCGGAAAAGGGGAATATCTGAGTCCAATGTGATTCATCCTTTGAAGAAACATCAAAAATCAACAAAGGGATGAACCAGGAGAACAATGCCCATAGGTCGCGCAAGTTCCCTCATGGTCGCGCAAGTACACTTGCGCGCCGCCTAGTGGTCGTGCAAGTACTTGCGCGACACCTTATGGTCGTGCAAGTGACTTGCGCGACCTAAGTGATAACCGCCCGGTAACCGCCCGGTAACCGCCCAGGGTCTTCTTTTGCCTATAAATAGACCCTCTGGCCCCCCCATTTGAGAGGATCTTTTTCTAGAAACTCGGATTGAAGCTCCCGACGCCCAAGTCTCTTCTAAAAGCTTCCGGAACACTTCTAAGGTAATTTCTTACCTAGAACAGAAGATCTAAAGAGAAGAAGGAAGGCCTAAGTGTTGAAACTTATCAAACACTTGCGCGCCGACTTATTTCCTTCAATATAACTTGCGCTTCCCTTTTCTGGAAGAACCTCGAGAACATTCTAAAGGGTTTAAAAAAGAGTCGCTCAAGTATTTCATTACTGGTTGAAAATCGCGCAAGTACACTATGTGTCGCGCAGGTATACCTGCGCGACCAATACTTGCGCGCCCACTGAAGACTTGCGCGCCTTGCAAGACTTGCACGCCCCTATCTTTTTGGGTGCCCATATTGCCCATTTTACCCCTCTTAATCCATTTCACCTTTCCTTTTCAAGATTCAATCTTCAAGACACTCTTCAAAGCCATTTATGGCATGATTTCTTGATTTGACTTTCTTATCTGAAAGGAATTCTGTGGAATCTCTCTCAAAGTCTAGTGATTTAAATATCTTTATGTCACTAAAATACGGAGAGTTCATTAATTCAACCTCATCCTTTATGATGAGAGAATCTTAACCTGGGTCTCCTTTTCAGGAATAATCCCCAGTTATAAAACCTTTAATATGGGCATCTTCCTCAGGAGTAAGCCCCAATCAAGTCCTCTAATCTTGGGCATCTTTCTTAAAGAATAAGCCCCAACCTCAAATATGGGAATCCTCCTCAGGAGTAAGCCCCAAACCTTAATCCCTAACCTGGGTCTCCTTTTCAGGAATAAGACTCAGTCATAACCTTGGGTCTCCTTTTCAGGAATAAGCCCCAAAGTCCCCTTAAACTTCTCTTAACCAGTCATAATTTACCTTTGATTTGGGGTTCCTTTTTTAGGAATAAAACCCAATCATAAGTCCCCTCCTAACTTGGGCATCCTCCTTAGGAGTAAGCCCCAAGATTAGAGTATTCAAATCTCCATGAAGCACATATAACTTTATGGACCCTGTTCATGTATTTTTTTCCCTAAAAGTAAATCCTAAACCTTCATCTATCTAGGAAGTCATCCATACATAAGCCCCAAACAAATTATTATGATTGCATCTTTCATGGCACAATTGCCTAAATTTTTACCAATGCCTCTTGTTTCTCACACCGAGCATGACTCACGTGAGCTTAGAGTGTAAAAGTAATTATGACATTCATCTTTGATCCATCAATCATAAACATCATACTCCATAATTCGAACTACGTGGGTTCTGATTCCTTTTTTCCAAAAGAAAGGATACGTAGGTAGCCCATTTATGGGTTCGACCCCAACTTTGAAATAATCTCTGTCCTTCTGAATGACGATAAACTTCAAGTGCCCCACTGAGTGGCTTTAAAACTAGCCTGGTCATCATAATGACCAAGAGACTTTTATATAAATGTTTTGAGGGATACCATTGACCAAAGAATCTCTAAAACAGATATAGATGATTCTCTATTGATGAATAACCTCGAATAAATAAAAAAGATTCTCTAAATTTCTTGAATATTTAATCATTGATTGTTAAAACTAAAGGAAAGCACATTTTTTACTTGGTAATGTAATAAGGATTCACGAACATAACTTAAATCTATAAAGAGAGTCCCGGAGTAGACAATAATTCCCCTCAAAAAGGTGTGATGAGTCCGACCTCCCATCCTCTCGACCAATGCAAATTCCTAAGCCTCATTAGTCCACAGGCTAATGAGCGCCTGCCTTTGGAAAGTAGGTCCCAACGGATGTGGAATCATTGGATGTTTTCGGTTCTACGAAAAAACCCGTTAGAAACCGATCGGAATGTTTGAATCTCCCGTCCTGGAGGTCATCCCCGGATTCCGCGCGAAACAATGGTAAGCATAGTTTGGGCAGAGGGAGAATGATTTATATGAGGTACGTTGGACTCTTTGAGTTGTTGGAATGCGGTTGTGAGGTGGCATACCAGTTGGAATTTACACCATAGTTGGAGATGATCCATGATGGATTAGGTGACTCTCAAATTCATTAGTATCTTAATTATGAATCCCATGTCATTGATTGGGGAGTGTTGGATATCGAGGACGACAAGATGTTTGAGGAGCAGAAAGTAGTGGTATAGGATCATCGAGAGAAGGTGCTGCGTGGATGGACCAATTACATAGTTAATGTGTTGTGGAGTCCTGGTGTCCTAGAGGATAGTACATGGGAGTGAGATGAATAGTTTTATTCCTAGTATCCAGAGCTTTTTTTAGTTTTTATGTTGTTTTTTATGATGTAGTTCAAGAACATCATTTATAAGATGAGTTGTTTCCATTTTTTGTAAAGTGTGAAAATGATCGGACCATGAGGATGGGTGGACCCAATTCATAGTAATGATACATTAAATGAGATGATATCAAACCTAATAGGGTGAGTCAGTGCCACCTAGAGTAGATAATATCTTAACTTTGAGAATGGAATTCCCTAAATCATGTGTACGAACTGTTGGTTCTTATGTGGTGTATCTTGATGATGTTTGGGGTAGTAGATTCTGGATGAGGTGTTTTTGGATGTTGATGTTTTACTATAGAATTCAAAAAAATGGGGTGGTATGTTATTTATCTTTTGGGATTCTAAACCATAGTAGTTTTTCTAGTGTGGAAAGACGCTTGAGAGGTATCTTATGGGGTTTTTGTTTAGATCCCTCTTTCTTCTGGGATTGGTTTTGAATTATCAAGGGAGAGAATAGTCTGATAGGTTTTTAATGTAGTTTATTGGACCGATATAACCTATTACTTTGTGAAAATATAGTGTTTTAAGTGTTCAATAAGTTCACAGTAACAGATTTGATGATTTTTCTTGTTTTATAGTTTTCCAAAGGTATGTCAGGCATCGATAGGTCGGGCGTATGTAGGTAGGGTGTTAGTAGGTCAAGAATCTACATGATAGGAATATATTTCTTGTACGATGGTATGTAATTCATCGTTGTTTTGAGCATCGATAGGTAGGGAGTGGGTTGGTTAGGAATCGATATGTCCGACATTAGTAGGGGCATCATTGTGTGGCATTGGTGAGTGGTGCTGGTGAGTCACATCAGTGCGTGGCGTCAGTGAGTGGTGTCAGTTCGGTGTGCCGATGAATAGAATTGATGGGTGGTGTCATTGAGTCACATTTAAGGATCACCTCAATGAATTATTTCATTGAGTCAACCATCATTGACTCACATCAGTGACTCATCCATCGACAAGTCATTTCTAGTTTTCTCAATTTTTTCTAGTATCTTCACATTATTTTTTATTATATATAATTTGAGATTAAAACCTTCTTTTAGAATTTATATGGAAGTTTAAATGGATATAAATATTATCATTAATATATTAATGCTCATGAGACTTTTAAATGGTCAAGATGGGTGGTCCTGACCATGATCCAGCATTAACGACCTTTGATACAATATCCTTTTATTGATATAGGATCATGATCTTCTAAGATAAGATCTTCACGTTCCCATATGTTTACGTTCTCTATTGGTGTTCTGATATCCTTTATTCCCCATGGAGTCATGTGTTGTGTTGTTTCCTATGGATTTAGTTTCCCATGGAGCCTCATTCTATATGCCCATCTTCCTATTTTTGGGGCAATGAGGAGTTAATGATATTTTTTCTTCCAATTAGGGATCTCATTGTCTATATTTATTTTTTCATCATTTGGGGTGGGTAAGATAATGTCACATTGTGAATAAAGTCGAATCTTAATTTTTAATTAAGGGTGAAACTATGATAATTGAACTTTTTATAAAGATTAACTGACATGTTATGATAATGGTTTTTGTTACTTTAGTAATAAATGAGGGTTGAGGGGATGATGACGATGCATGTGTTTTTTATCTGTTATATTTTATCTATATTGTTATTTGTATGGGATGTGATCTTTCTAAAAATCATGGTTGTTGGTGGTATTTACTTTCTCATGGGTGATGCACTATATGTGTTGTTGATCATCTATTGAATGAATGATAATATAATTATATGGAAAATCATGTATTATGGGTTAATTCAATGGACTCTACAGGATTGAATTGTTCTATGATCACCCCTGAATTAATAAAGTGAAATTAAAGAATGAATATTTGTTAAATCTGAATACACATCACCTATTTTTGGGTGGTTTCATGTTTTGTGTGGTTTTTTTCATCCCGGTGTCTTGTGTAGGTTGTGTGGTGTTTTGGTCAGAAGCACGTTTTTGGGAATAGGGGAGGACATGGGGTTGGTTCCGTGGGTGTGGCATGGCATGTTTGTGTCGTTGCGCTATAATTTCAGTTTTATGGGTGTGTGCTATGGGTATGGGGTTGTCCATGCGGGGTAATGAAATATTATATGGAGAGTTTTATTTATTGTTTAGTGGATGAAATTGTTGAATATTGGGTCTTTATATAGGTTATGTTATGTTTGTTGGGCATGGTCTGTTTGTGCAGTGGGATTGCAACATGATTGATTTTTATGGCTTTTCTAGATGTGGTTATTTTCATGAATTGGGAATAATGATGATGTTTTAGGAGGGATAATTTTTTTAGAAGTTTGGTGTTACCTTGTGTGGGATTTTCTCCAAGAGCTTAGAGAGACTGATATATTAGGGATGGGTGTTGGGGTGGATACTTTTACCATGATCACTCTTTCTATGTTTATCTTTGGAAGGGGTGGGTGTGGTTTCTTTTTTATAATGAGTGATGTATTTGGTAGTTTACCTTGTTGGGAAAGAATTAATCAATTTTTCTTGTAAAATAAATAATGATAATTGGTTAAATGAATCAGCTGGTGATATGAATTATGTCTGTTTCAGGCTCTGTGGTTATGCATTAGAGTTGGCAGCAAGGGATGTTATGTGTGTGGTAGTAGCTTTTCATGATAACCCATAGGATGAGTAGATTTTTTGATTCCTCTATATATATATATATGTAGTTCCTTGTGATTAGTTTTTACACCCCACTATAGTTGATCCTTAACATCAATTTTTCCAATTCCTCTACTAATGAAATTCACCCTTCAATAGGTCCATCCTTTTCCTTATAAACAAAAATATCAAAATTTGTAGTACAATCATTATCAGTGTTAGAAAAGGTATCTCTACTTTTTTAGATTGAGACTATTTTTGGTCCTCAAAATCTACATCACCCGAATCTTATTTCTTATAAGGTTATGTTTCAAAAACTAATGAAGTCAATGGGATAATTTTTTTTCTTTTTTCTTTCCATTAATGCAGGTGGAGACACATATACTATCCTAAAGGCCCATGACGTAGTCTGAACAAAACCATGGGCATGGGAGTCCAATCACATTTATGTTTAATCCTAATTAATTCATTTTAATTAACAACATCCTATTTCAAAACCATTATATATTTATCCCATGAAAAAACAAAATTTTCTTAATACAAATTTATAGAAACATCCCATTACAAAATATTTTATTACTTAGGATATTATGAAAAATTTTGTTTGTTTTCAAAATAATGTTATTTATATCATTCTGAATCAAATAATTCATGAATACATTTAATTTTTCCAAAAAAATTCACTATCATCTACACACAAATTCTTCCACAGTTTTAAATTAACTGTATTTAACTTTCAAATGGTTTGTTTTAGTGAAATCCCATTTTATGATAGATACTTGTCCTACACATTTGGAATATGTTGTTTGGACTCAAATATGGATGTGATAATAATTGCATACAGAATATAGTAGGACATAGAAGAATGTTTATAAAGTTATTTCACATGCCTCATTAAAAACCACTGAATAATAATACAAAAAATCTTTATGAAATAATTAAAGAGAAGATCATGGATACTACAAGATGATAAAGTCCCACTTCCTAAGATAAGTAATGTTCTATATAAACTTTATTAGTATCCATCACTCAACATAAATCACATATAAATTGAACTTATAGGGTTACCATACACAATGATATGCACTAATGATTTCACATTATCAAAGGCCACATAACCTACTAGGTAATAGATCTAGAAATTTTCAAAAATAACCATTGAGAGGGATATTAAACAACTTAACCATCTACTTTAATGAAAACATGATCTCTTTTCCATTATATAAGACATGTTTGTAGTCATTATATTCTTCTACTTAAAATAGAATAATCAAATAGATATCTTTCACTAACCATGGGTAGAATGTACAACTATTTTCACTAAATGATTCAATGATGCACTAATTCTACACATCATTCCAACCTGACTAGTTTCTCAATTTCAGTCACTTGAAATTGACTGCTCTCTAAAATTACTTATTACTTCATGCCATGTGTATATTTGGGATTACCAGATACACACGATCCATCTTTCTAGTACTTTGAATGTGAATACTAATTATTAGGAAAAAAACACATGTTCCTAATTATGCAATCCATATCTAACAAAATTTCTAACATAAGAAAGGATGAAAAATTGGTATTGGTTTTATGATGGTACACAAGTTTTATAGGTTTCAATAATTAGAGACAAACTAATTCTAAATCAAAATAATGAGAGGGTTTAAGCCAATCAGGATATGGAATAGTATGATACAAGAAACAAATATTTTTGTATAAATTAAAATATTAATACAATATAGATAGAGGTACTAGTTACACTGAACATATAAATTTTATTTCTGTAGATAAATGGATCTATCATAGTTTCACTTATAACATGAATAAACCGAAATACAACATGAATATTCAAGATAGAATGATCTATCTCAAGCCCATCAAAACTACCACGTGATCCTTATAGTCACTCATTAAATTTAAGATAAAATTACATTCATATAAATCTAAAAAATGAAATTTAAGAAGAATAAAAATTAGTTATACCCAATTCATGTCTTATATTATTTAATCCGTCAATAATAAAGTGATTTTAAAAAAATGGGTCAGAATTTTCTCAATGCCAATGAAAACAAGAATAATATCATATTTTGGAAAAAAATATCTCACAGAGTCATATAATATATATTTGGGATTATTTATATAATGAGATTAATCCTTTTATGATATGTTAATATAAATTTTTTATAATAATTTATATTCTCATGTTGAAATTAATATCCATTTCTAGTTGTGTGTATTTTATCGATTTATTTTTTCAAAAAAAATAACCTCTATGTAAAGACCCGGAATTCCCGAGGAATTTTTTTTAAATACATGGGAATTTTACGAGTCCACAGTTTCTGACGACACTTGATTCTAAGGCTCGGTGTTCTTAGAATCAATTTATGATGTTTTTATCAGGTATGTTCAGTAAACGTACGAGTGGGTTTGTATAACTTTTGAACAGGTGCTCATAATTGAAATATGAGGGCACCATTGAGCTCACAAAATCGATGATTTCTTATTGAGACATTCACCACAGTTGTGTTTTATCAAGAGTGGAAGGTAGTTTCGGGGGTATTTAATTAAATTGAATAAAGTTAATGTTTAAACATTATTTTATTTTGGTGGCTGAAACCTCTAAGAGGGGTTTAGTGGTGGGGGCCACCACACTATAACCTCCCATGAGAGGTTATGGTGGTGTGGCCCACCCACATATAACCTCCCTTGGGAGGATTATTATGTGGGGCCCAGATGAGCTTTAAAGCTCTTTTAAACCCTCAATTAATTTGATGAAACTCTTCAACTTCACCCTTCATTTAATGAGACAACCCCTATAATTTAATTAAGTAATGTAACTTAATTAATTTGGAATCATTTTTAATTATTGAATTAATTATGCCAACATTATAATATGTGATGTATTATTATGATGGGGGGGGGGGTGGAAAAATCCTTGTTGGGAGAATTAAGTTGAGGAAGAGACTTTGGGAGAATTGAGAGGACTCAATTCTCTCAAAGGAGAACGCGAAGAACCCCCGTCACCACCGCAGAACGATGAGCCTCATCTTCTCCCTCTACAACCGGAGCAAGTAGAGAAACACCACCACCCACAAAGAATGCCGACATTGTCATCTCGACTCGTCTTCCCAAAATCCTTTCTCCTCGAATTCTTCATCTTTCCTTCCGATGTGGATGAAACGATGTCTCCATCCCACGACTTTATCAATGATCAACGACAAGCAAGGTAGGGGGATTTGAGTTTTTTTTTAAAATCATTAATATTTTGGTATTCATTATGCCGAATGTTATCAAAATAACATGGTGGGTTCCGATGGCATCAACACGGCCGACCCTCCCACTTTGATTGATCTTGTTTGTTGACAACGGAGGAATGGACCGCGGAGAACAACAGCCGACGGTGACCAGCCGGTCATGAAAGAAACTGGTGGCGCAATGGCTGCCAGGTCGCCAAGAGGGCGCAACACCGCCTTGCTACATGGAGGAGAACCGAAGCCATGTCAGGCAGTGGCAGAAGCCTGCGGCACTATCGTGTGGCACAGAGGGTAGAAAAGACCACGACCAAGGTGGGCCGCGACAGAGGCGCGTGGCGCTGTTGTGCAGCGCTGGTGTTGAAAGACAGCGGCCAAGGTGGAAAAGAAGCGACGCAGCACCGTCGCTCCATATAGGCGAAGACCCGCGTCCTATGGCCACGGTGGACAAAGGAGGACGGCCGGCCGTGCCAACCGCTGGTGTGCGCTACACAGGCATGACCCTTTGGGTCCCGCTGTTACCTGAGGCCGGCACCTTGCGCTGGCCCTTTTGGACAAAGGGGGGGGGACACCGCCTCCCACGCGTGGCCAACCAGGCCACGCGGTCCACCACCGGCCAGGCCACGTGGGCCGCCGGGCCACCCTTCATGTCTGGCCGCTTTCAGGCCGGCCCGCCCCTACAGGCCAGGCCATACCTTTGGGCTGGGTTGGCCCTTTGGGATGGGTTTCCCCTTCTTGCTAGGTCAGATTCACAGACCAGGTCGGGTCGGTCTGACTGGGTCGGACCGAACCCAAACCCGTCAGACCCGTTTACACCTTTTCTCCCTTATCTTGGGCTACGGGCCTCCATTTGATGAACCGTCAATGACGCTGATTTTATTAGAACGAAGCCATTCCATTGATAATACCCCCATGAGAGATCGAGGTACAATTGAGATACGATCAGGTTGGTTTGTACACAAAACCAACCAGGTCCCCCGGACTATAAGACTAATAACTCACAGACCGGGCATCCAATTGACGTGTCATCTATTGCATTGAGACACCTATGATATGGCATTCCCTTTAGATTCTTCCACATGAGACTTCGTGAAACTTAGAGTATCGACCAGTAGATCGTGGCGTGGATCCTTTTGGAGATGAGAAAACAGAGTTCAGAGACCTAGTAGCTGACAGACCTGACGACTACTTTACCAATTTGACTTGGAGTGATTCTACTAGCCTAGCGGGGAGCACCTAGTATTTTGTAGAAGACCCACAGACGATGGAGTGCCTTGTAGTTGGAAGAATACCCACAGTACTCGACAGTAGGATTACCGCTATAGGCTATTAGGGGGAGAGCTCGGTATTTGGCGGCAGACCCATAGCGGACAAAGCGCCTGGTAGTTGGAAGCAGACATGCGGTACTTGACAGGAGAAGTACCTCAGTAGTCCAAGGATAGTGAGAAGTGCCTCGGTCTCTCGACATGCCCATTGTACTCGATAGAGGAGGAGTTATCCAATAGCAATGGTTTCAATAATGAAAAATCATGGTTTGAGGTGAGTCTATGACCTTTGTGTTTACCTCAGAATTGAGATGAGTTACCTGATAACATAGGTATATGTATGGGAATATACCTAAGTAATGGTTATCCATTGAAATCATACTTTTTGGTTTATACATGTTGGATTTTGTGAGTCATGGAGGGTCCCAGGATCCCTACTGAGTGTCGTTATACTCACCCTGGCACGGGCTATGCCCACACCTTGTTTTTTTGGATACAGACGACGGACAACGCTGAACGAGGTGGAGTGTATGAGGATTGGACGGTACCTAGAGGGGGACTTTACGATGAGTCGATACCCAGAGGAGACTGACGGATGTGGTGCACTAAAAAGGCTATATGTACCTACCCGCCAGGTAGGATCCGTGGTGAATGATCCAGGAGCTTCTAGACACCTTCCAGCTGTTTGTATTTATAGTTGTACCTATTTTTCCTTTCCTTGAACTGTACTTTTGGGCTTGTATTTCTGGCCCCTTTACTTTCAGAAAACTTGTCACACAGTTTTTACTTGTGTTTGCTTCCGCTTATACTCTGGTTGTGTGTGTTTACGATTTATAAAGGTAATGCCTTCCCAGTTTTAGGGAATTATGCCTTTGGTTTTAGTCGCTAGACCCTATCCTATGGAAGGAAGGCTTAGTTAGTCACGATACGGTCCATAAGGGATGAGTTGTGACAAATTGATATCAGAGGAGTCGGTTCTACCGCAGAACATAGGACTCTTATATTTCTTTTCTATGAAGAAATAGTGTTAAAGGTACTGAGTGTGGTTTTCAGTTCAGGGATTCCAGTGCTGCTGCGGCGGCTAACATATCCATACATTAGGACCCTAACTACTGATTTATGATTTAGTAAACGAAAAGAATAATTGGGTGTGTGTTTTAAATTTTTTTCTTAATGTCATCTTAAACTAGGTCAGCTCACTAGGTATAATCGTTTGACCATGTCGCATCTGTTTCATTCAGGATGTCTCCTCACGAATGAAAAATTAGAGCCCCGAGAGTTGTACATACTGATAGCCCACCGAGCGATGAGGCTTCAGTATAGGGCCCTTTACCAGTGGAGGCACAAGCGGTACTACTTCCCGTTGGGCCACTGATGCCACCAGCCCCAGTAGTAGAGAGTGCACACCGCTTGAGCGTGCTGCACGAGTTCCAGCACTAGAGGCCACCTAGGTTCACGGTAGGGGCATACCCATAGGTGGAAAAGGATTGGATAGAGGCTGTGGTGAGAGTCTTCAAGCTAGTAGGGACACTATCAGACTTCGTGGTGATCATTGCTGGCAGCCTCCTTTAAGAAGATGGAGGCAGATGGTGGATCCTGATGCTCTAGGTACATGATGAGGCGTCACTTATATGGGAAAACATTGAGGGCGTATTCTGGGTGGATTTTGTTCCAGTGACCCTACGAGCAGTGCAGATATAGGAGCTACTGAATCAATAGGAGAGTAGCATGACAGTGGCGCAGTACATAGAGAGGTTCACTGACCTCTCGCACTACTCCACTGATATGGTATGGGACCCATTCTTCAGGGCCTAGTCCTTTGGAAAGGGACTTAGGAGAGAGATCAGAGCTTCAGTTATCTCCCACAACATTCTGACACAGACGGGGGTGTTATAGCGGGCCCTCTTAGTGGAGAGTTTCCTTGATGAGTAGTCTCTAGCAGTGAGACCCACCACTAGCCAACATGCAGCAGAGTCTTCTACAATTGGCAGTAGATAGATGATTCAAGAAGTCCAAGAGGACCAAAACTATAGTTGGTCGACCACACGACTTAGGATCGGTAGTGTGGGGCACCTAGAGTGGAGACAGAACCAGTCATGCCAGGAGCGGACAATGTTACTCCTACAGGGGGCTTGGTTACATGGCTCGTGACTGTCCGACCCACCACTCTTATGGTCATCAGACAGTTGAGGGACCTCCCAGGCAAAGGCCGAGGTTCGATCCAGGTGGTATGCAAGGTGCTGGAGGACATGGTAGTGGAGCTGGTCATGTAGTTGGCGGTGGTTGATGTTACGAGGTGCAACTACCAGCACCACCAGGAGGTATACCCCAACCATAAGGAGCGGGTGGACAGTGGAGAGCTATGCTTCAGGAAGTTGAGGCCTATGACCATGGCTCTCCAGATATAATACGAGGTACGATCTGTGTCTACTCCACCATAGCTGCAGTTCTTATAAACACAGGTTCCAATCACTCTTTCATTGCCACTACCCTCACTCGGAGCTCAGAGATTCTGACGATGTCGTTGGCTCAATCCTTATGGCTAGATACTCCTAAGAGAGAAGTCTTGAAAATTACACACTAGTGCCAGTAGTGTGAGCTTAATATAAAAGGCGAGAGTATCGGCTGGGATCTCCTCATAGCGGCGTCATGGCCTTATGAGGATATCTTGGGTATGTACTGGTTATCTACAACCCATGCTCAGATCGACTGTATTAGGAAAAAAGTGTGGTGTGTTTTCACAGATGGGACTAGGTTCACCTTCACCAGGGATAAGGGGACATTTTCATCATATGAGATACTTATTCGGAGGAGGGTGTAGCCGATTAGTCACCAGTTGGCTTGCCTCACCCTCAGAGCAGTTGATTTGGAGAGTCTAACTTATCTTGTAGTGGTGGACCAGTACACAGATGTTTTCCCTGACGATGTTCCCAGACTACCTCCTCATGGAGAGGTGGATTTCTACATTGAAATGTACCCTGAGATGACATCGATATCTACTCCTACATATCTGATGGCTCCCGTGGAGATTCAGGAGCTGCAGGTACAACTAGAGTACTTGTAGGTATAGGTATTCATCCGGCCTAGTGTTTCTCCCTAGGAAACCCCGATTTTGTTTGCCAATAAGGCGAAAGGTAGATTAAGGATCTGTGTTTACTACTGTCGCCTGAACTGGGTGACCATAAACAACAAGTAACCACATTTGAGGATTGAAAACCTCTTTGATCAACTCAAGAGAGCACAATGGTTCTCGAAGATGGACCTCAGATCTGGTTATTAGCAACTCATAGTTCGAGATGAGGATGTTCAGAAGACGACCATTAGGTGTCGGTATGACCACTAAGAGTTCATGGTAATGCCCTTTGGCGTAACCAACAATCCAGCAGTTTTCATGTGTCTCATGAATAGGATCTTCCAGCCATACCTCGATTACTTTGTCTTGGTCTTCCTCGATGACATTATGATCTACTCGACTACTAAGGAGGTGCATGCTTACCATTTTCAGGTATTATTGGACACACTCCAAGAGAACCACCTTTATGGTAAGGTCTCAAATTAATAGTTTTGGATTCTAGAGGTTCACTTTTTGGGACACGTCATCTCGTAGGATGGAGTTGCAGTGGATCAAGAAAAGATCAAGGATGTACTTTAGTGGGAGCTACCCAGGAGTGTGACAGAGGTATGAAGATTCCTAGGTGTGGTCAGATACTATCAGAGATTCGTTCTATACTACTCCATAGTTGCAACACCACTTTTATCCTTAACGAAGAAAGGGAAACCCTTCGTGTGGTCGGAGAGATGCCAGCAGAGATTTTAGGAGCTCGGGCAGAGGCTGACTAATGCCCCCATCTTGAGGCTTCCAGAGGAAGGGATAGGCTATATAGTCTACTATGATGCATCACATACTGGAATCAGGTGTGTCCTGATGTAGGAGAGAGCAGTGATCACGTATGGTTTTCGGCAGCTAAGAAAACACGAGCATAACTACGCTACCCATGACCTAGAGTTAGCAGCAGTGGTCTTCACCTTGAAAATGTGGTGGCACTATCTGATGGGAGAGTGTTTTACCGTGTACTCAGATCACAAGAGTCTTAGGTATATATTCTCTCAAGAAGTACATAAAAATGGGACAACGACGATGGATTGTGTTCATCTAGGACTATGACTTTGAGATAGTCTTTCATCCTGGGAAGGGGAACGTTGTTACGAATGCACTCAACAGGAGGTCTGGTATACAGCTGCTAGAAGAGGTGACAGAGCAGCTTGCCACTTTACAGATATCCTTTGTAAATAATTATGGAGATGACTATCTATAGTTTCTTACAGTCACTCCCCCACTTATTCAGCGAGTTAGTAAGGCGCAACATGGGGATGCTGACTACGAGATGCGACGTGCTCAGATATCCACATGGAAAACACCTGATAGATATTTTTAAGGTTGGGAGCACATCATCCTCTTCAGAGGACATACCATGGTACCAGTTTCAATTCAAGAGTAAGTGTTGAAGGAGTTTCACACTTCCCCTCTAATGGTACATCCAGGAGTGGAGAAGATGTACCAGGACCATCAACAACAACACTGATGGCTATGTATGAGGAAGGCAGTAGTAGAGTTTTTTCCCAGATGCCTCACATGTCGGCATGTGAAGGTAGAGCACCAGGTATCTGCAGGCTTGGTTTAGACCTTAGAGGTCCCAGAGTGGACGTGGGATGGGATATCCATGGACCTCGTGACGAGTCTCTCACGTACATGCAGGAGTCATGACTCAATTTGGGTGATCGTCGACTGACTCACCATATCGGCCCACATCCTACAGATCAGGGAGCTGGGATTAGTAGAGATCATGGGACGCCTCTATGTGCAGGTGATAGTGCATTTTCATGGAGTACCATCTTTTATTGTCTCCAATCATGAAGCACAATTTACTTCCCAGCTATGGAAGGGGTTGCAGGACGCTTTCAGGGCATAACTTCGCTTGAGCACCGCCTTCCATCTTCAGACTGATGGTCATACCAAGAAGACCATCCAGACCCTTGAAGACATGCTTCGTGCATGCATCGTCGACTTCGGTCACAGTTTGGAGGATCACTTAACTTTGGTGGATTTTTCCTATAACAACAACTATCACTCCACCGTTGGTATGGAACCTTTAGAGGCCTTGTATGGACGTCCTTGCAGATCATCACTATTTTGGACAGACCCAAGGGAGTCAGCACTAGTGGGACCAGAGAAGGTATGAGATACCACAGAGAAGGTGCAGATCATCCAGGAGCAGATGAAGACTGCACAGAGCAGGCTGAAGTCAAATGCTGACAGGGGACAGAGACTTGTGGAGTTCGAGGATGGAGACAACGTTTTCCTATGGGTCTCACCTCGACGAGGTCTACAGAGATTTGGCCAAGGAGGAAAGTTATCTCCATACTTAATAAGACCTTTCCAGGTCCTCAACAGAGTAGGAAAGGTGGCTTAACACTTGTCTATTCCACCTCAGTTGCACTGGGTGCACAATGTCATCCACGTATCTTAGATGAGAAGATACATGAACGACCCATCCCACATCATCGACCATGGGGAGTTGTACATCGATGACCGGGCGACTTTCACAGAGGTTACAGTGGAGATTGAGGATTGACAAGAGTGGGTCCTACATGGATGGTCAAAACCTCTCGTGCATGTTCGCTGCCAGCACATGAACCACCAGGAGGGATCATGGGAGCGGGAGGCCCAGATGTGTGCTCAATATCCCCATTTGTTCCCTTAGTTTGAGTTTTAGCCTATGAGGACGTAAAGCCCTGGGGTGGGCAGAATGTAAACACACGGAATTCCCGTTGATTTTTTTTAAATACATGGGAATTTTAAAAGTCTTCAATTTATGACGGCACTTGATTCCAAGGCCTAGTGTGCTCGGAATCAATTTCTGATGTTTTGTTCGGGTACGTTCAGTAAATGTAAGAGTGGGTTTTTATAACAATTGAACCTTTGCTCGGAATTTAAATCTGATGGCATAGTTGAGCTCGCAATGTCAGTTATTTCTTAATGAGACCTTCATCTAAGTTGCATTTTATCGAGAGTGGAAGGTATTGTTTTGGGGTTTTTAATTAAATTGAATAAAGTTAACGTTTTAACTTTATTTTATTTTGGTGGTTCAAACATCCAAGGGAATGTTAGTGGTGGGGGTCACAACACCATAACCTCTCATGAGAGATTATGGTTGTGGGGCCCACCCATATATAACCTCCCTTGAGAGGATGTTATGGTGGTGGGGCCCACCCTCACATAACCTTTCTTGAGAGGATTATTAGGTTGGGAACACACGAGCTTTAAACCTCCTCTAAACCCCCAATTAATTTGGTGAAACTCTTCA
The DNA here is from genome assembly GCA_963277665.1 of Viscum album. Classification (NCBI taxonomy): domain Eukaryota; kingdom Viridiplantae; phylum Streptophyta; class Magnoliopsida; order Santalales; family Viscaceae; genus Viscum; species Viscum album. Next base: position 457,164,969 of record OY728141.1, on the reverse strand, counting down.
CCTTCACCCATCATTTAATGATCCAACTCCTCCTATTTAATCAAGTAATGTAACTTAATTAATTTGGAATTATTTTCAATTATTGAATTCATTATGCCAACATTATAATATGTGATGTATTATTTTGGTGGTGGTGGGGGGGGGGGGGTTGGCATAATCCGTGTTGGGAGAATTAAAGAGAGGAAGAGCCTTTGGGAGAATTGAGAGGACTTTATTATCTCAATGAATAACGCATAGAATGCCTATCACCATCAAAGGATGACTAGACTCATCTTCTCCCTCTTCTTCCAAAAAAAGTAGAGGAAACACCACCACCCATGAAGAATGCCGACAACGTCATCTCGACTCATCTTCCCTGAATCCTTTCTCCTCGACTTCATCTTATTCTCTTCCAACGTGGAAGAAACAATTCCGCCATCTCGTGACTTCATCAATGAACAACGAAAAGCGAGGTATAAGGATTTGAGTTGTTTTTTTCCCATTATATGTCAGTAATTTTTTGGTATTCGATATGCCCAATGTTATCAACATAACATGGGGGGTTCGGACCGCTCCAACACGGTCGACCCTCCCCCTTTGGAATATCTTGTTTGTTGCTAATGGAGGAATGGACCGTGGTGAGCAACGGTTGCCGGTGAGGGGCCATCCGTGAAAGAAACCAGTGACAGAAAGGCCGCCAGGTCACCAAGAGGGAGGGGCACCGCCTCTCTATGCAGAGGAGAACCATGACCACATTGTGTCGTGGCGGAAGTGCGCGGCGTCATCGTGCTATGCGGAGGGTAGCAAGAGGCCACGGCGGAGGGGCACGGTGCTGTCACGCCGTGCTGATGGTGCAGGACCACGGCCAGGCCAGGACGAGGCAGGAGAGCAGGGGCGCGACACCCTTAAATTGTGATAGAGAAGACCCATGGCCTATGGCCGCTATGGACAGGGGAGGGCGGACGACTGTGTTGGCTGTTGGTGCACTCTACACAAGCAGGACCCTTCAGGTCCCATGATTATGAGGGGTCGGTGCCTCATGCTGGCTATTTAAAATAAAGGGAGATACGACACCCCCCTCCCATGCGTGGCCAGCCAAGCCATGCAGGCTGCCGGGTTGAGCTGCCCCTTCGGGCCAAGCCACCCTTCAGGTCGGGCCGCTTTCGGGCCGGGCCGCCCCCATGGGTCAGACCGTACCTTCGGGCCGACCCATGCATTCAGGCTGGGCTGCCCCTTCGTGCTATGTCAGATTCACAAACCAGGTCGAGTCGGTCCAACTGGGTTGGACTAGACCCGAACCCATCAGACCCATTTATACATTTTCACCCATATCTTGGGCTACGGGCATCCGTTGGACGAACCGTCAGTGGAGCCAATTTTCTTAGAATGAATTAGTCCCTTTGGAAATACCTCCACAGGAGTTCGTGTCATAGTTGAGATATGGTCAGGTTGGTTTGTACACGAAACCAACCGGGCCCCCGGGACTAAAAGGCTAACAACTCACAGACCGGGTATCCGATTGACGCGTCATCTATTGCATTAAGACCCCTATTATGTGGTGGTCCTTTGAGATACGTCCACGCGAGACTTCATGACACGTAGAGTATCGAAATGTATCTCATGGAGTGGATCCTCTTGGAGATGAGCATATAAAGTGTGGAGACATAGTAGCTAACAGACTAGACGACTGCTTGACCAATTCGAATCGGAGTGATTTGACTAGCCGAGTGGGGAGCGCCCGGTATTTGGCGGCAGACCCATGGGGCACGAAGCACCTGGTAGATGGAAGCAGAACTATCATACACAATAGTAGGAGTACCTCTATAAGCTATTAGGGGGAGCACCCGATATTTAGCAGCAGACCCACAGCAGATAGAGCACCTGGTCGTTGGCAGCAGACCCACGATACGCGACAGGAGGAGTACCAGAAAAGTACAAGGATATTGAGAAGCACATTGATGTCACGACATGCCCAATGTACTAGATAGAGGAGGAGTTCTCAAGTAGTAGTGGTTTCGATAATGAAAAATCCTGGTTTGAGTAGAGTCAATGACCTTTGTGTTTTCCTTATGATTGAGATGGGTTACTTCATAACTTAGGTATATGTATGGTAATATACCAATGTAATGGTTCTCTATTGAAATAATACATTGTGTTTTATCCTTATTGGATTTTGTTAGACCTTAAGGGTCTCAGGGTCCCTAATAAGTATCATTATACTCACCCCTGCACGGGAAATTCCCACACCTCATTGTGTTGGATGCATACGATGGACAACGTTGACCGAGGCGGAGTGTACGAGGACTGGACTGTACCCAGAGGTGGAATTCATGACAAGTAGGTACCCGAAGGAGACGTACGGATGTGGAGCACTAAGGAGGCTATCTGTACCTACCCTTCAGGTAGGATCTGTGGTGTATGATCCAGGAGCTGCTAGACACCTTCCTATTGTTTGTCTTTTTAGTTGTACCTGTTTTTCTGTTCCTTGTAATCTACTGTTGAGCATTTATTTCCATCCCCTTTACTTTCACCATACTTGTAACATAGTTTTTAATTGTGTTTTCTTCCTCTTGTACTCTGGGTGTGTGTGTTTATGATTTATAAAGGTAATACCTTCCCAGTTTTAGGGAATTACGCCTTTGGTGCTAGTCACCAGCCCCTGGCCTTTAGAAGGTGGGCTTGGGGTAGTCACGATACATTCCCTGAGGGATGGGTCGTGACACTCTATATATATAATAAGCTTAATTTTTTGAAAATGGAATAGAGTTTTTCTTTTTACTGCACTAAGAAACTAGGAATTTCCACAAAAAGATAAATATATTTTGTTTTTCCTTTAATATTAATAATAATCACAAAAACAAACATAATATAACTCACTAAATCAAATACATATCATCTAGAGTAGGAAATTATAATTTTAAATTTATTATTGTGCTATTTAAAATTATATTATTAAAATAAAATTGTGGTTCCCTAGTGTTTTCTTAAATAATTTGAGACATACACACAATAAATATAATAATATATCAACTTTAAATTAAATATAGTAATCCCCCAATAATATAGCTATAAGAATTTTGTTTAACTGGTTTTCTAGTGTCATTAAATCTAATTAATTATTATTACTCATTGGATTATTTCTTTATATAGCATTATCTAATCCAAAAAATTCTAAAAAATTTATTTTTTATTTTCCAAGATTTAATATAATAATATATTTATTTTAAAAAATCAATAACCAATGAATGAATTTAAACCCACCAATTAACATCATTTATAAATAATTATGTATATTTTTATAAAATTTAGTACAAAGGATGTATTAAGATGGGAAAAAATTATATCATCAATCCTGGAGTGATATTTCATGATTCTAATGGGAGATGACATAGATGTTTCTTTGGAAACTATGGTTTGACATCGTCTTTATAGGAGGAAATGAAGGGAGTGATTCACGATGTTGACTTCATCAGGAAAAAGGGCTGGAACAATATCTAGATCGAAAGTGAATCATCCACGGTTGTTCAAGCTATAAGGAATGGGGATATAAATTTAGCCTGGACACTCACTACTATTTGGATGAGATGTCTGGCCTCTCTCATGGAAATTAACTTCATTTCTACACACACCTATCGAGAGGCAAACAATGTTGCTTATAGTCTGGTTAATTTGGGTATCATCCAGGATCTCACTTGGTAGGAGGATCTGCCTTTAGACCTTCTTTCTCTTTATGAAAGGGATTGGAAAAAGTCCCTTACTTCAACATCATATAACACCCCCATAATCCTTTTTTAATAATAAGTTGTGTCTTGGTCATTGACTAAGACGCCACCTGTTTTATAAATAAACATATAGTTCATTTTTTCAGTTTTATGTATCTCTATTGAAAAAATAATTTACATTAAAAAAATGAAATAAATTTACCTTTAGTTTTACACCAGTACAAAATTCATAGGTATTTTTTTTATGATATGTCATACTTTAACCTAATTAGTTACATAGTAATATATGTTCACAGGTTGATCCCAAAAATATATAGGCATTTCATATTGATAAAGGATAATTCTACAAATCTCATGGAGAGTTCTCCATCTACAATTAATAACCACATTTTGTTGAGGTCTATGAGGTGTAGACAAATTTTTTCTATAGACATATTTTAAAAGACATTAACAAAGTATTTATTCTCAAATTCAGGACCATGATAACATTATATGGTGTTTAAAGTATTTCCACTTATTTTTTATACCTATTTCCTTATATTGAACAATATGATGGATCATCACTTTTATAATCTGGGAAAATACCCATGTGAATCTTGAATAGTTATTAAAAATCCGATAAGCATAATGATTTCATCTTATAATAGTAACTATATAAGGTCCAATAAAATCCATGAAGCCCAATATTAGTTGAGATAATAACCTCATTATCTAGTTTGAAATACCTGTTTTGTTTATTTAACTTTTGATAGAGATTGAAAACCTAGTCATTTTGGAATCCATGTTTTGGTAGATTCTTTATAAATCATTTTATATTAATATTATTAAGTGATATTATATTTTAGTGACCTAGTATCCTAAGCAAGAGCCTATATTCTATTTGATATATAAATAAAGTAGAATTTTGTGTATAAAATAATGTGTTTAAGATTAAAGAAATGTTATTCTGTTTCTATAAATAAGAAAAACAAATACTTCTTAGACACATAAATCTTACAATATTTTTTTACAAATTTTACAATGTAACTATCATCACAAAATTGAGATATACTAACTATGATATCTTTTAAATAATCTGAAAATAAAACTATATAAATAAAAATAGCTTCAAAGTTAATTATTTTTTCAACACCAATTAATTTCCCTTTCTAGTTATCATTGAAACAAACATATCAACCATTTTCTTTTAGAATATTATTGAAATGCAATTATTCTCAAGCCATATGTACAAATATTATACTTTATGGTACCATAAACATTTATTGGATATCTTAAAGAAAATTGACCATAAATATTAATATAGAAATAATTTAGGTAAAAATATTTTTTATGTTTTGAGTAGTTAAAAAATAATAATTTTTTAAATCCAAATTTGATTCATCGGTTTAATTACAAAAAAATAGAATATTTTGATAAAATGGTTTTTTTATGTTTAGAAATACTTATTTTTTTCATAACAAGAATTTTCATTAAAATTATATATTATGTTCTAGTTTTTATAGTTAAAAAATTTAATCCTTGTATATCATCCTTTGTTGTCTATATTATTATTCAATTACAATATTAAATTTTGAAGGTTTATGAAATCCCAATGTCATATTAAATTTATAATTGATATTGGTAAGTTTTTAATAATCGTTTTTTTCTTTTCCATTTTTCTATTTGATATTATTTTTTTGTGTTTTAATATGTTTTCATTATTATATTTTTCTATTGTTTGACTATGAATAACATTCGAAGATAATGAATGATTTTCTTATATTAATTTATTTATCCTTAGTATAATTAACAATATCCTTAATCATATAAATATAATCAAATAAAAACTCATTATGTAGTTAAGAATCATCAAAAACATCATTTCAAGAAAATATTCATGTATGAATTTTTACCTTAGATTTAGTGACGATAAAACCCAAATAAGATTATTTACAGGCATCATCTTTCTATGAATCATCACATCTAGACTAGAAATCACATATGGTTAAAATAATTTTATCTCTTGTTCTATTAGTCAATTATGTTATATAATTATGTATATTATATTATCATAAAATTAAATGATGTGTTCTTTCCTATTATATACATTATATGTACAATCACTAGAGGTGTCTTCAATATTTCAAATTTTCCCCAAGATTTCATCCTTTCCATGTATTCTTTTCTATTTTGATATATTGAATAATTTATTCCATTTTTATATTTTTTTAATCTCATGTATATATGTTCCACCTCTTTTTCACATTGAGATTCTAATTCACAACCTCTTGAATCATTATTGAGCTTTTTTTATTTATAATTGGATGGCTAAAATTATATGAATTTCATTTTTTTTTGTTCAAAAAAATTATTGTCTTATTTTAGTTCCACTTTATACATAACCATATTTATTGTAATTTCATTGAATTGCATATTAACGATGTTATATAAATATATGATAGACATTTATTTGATTTTACATAAATCGAGTTTAAATCTCAGTAGTCATTGTACTTATTTCTAATCTGATATAGGTTTCTTATGTGAATTCATTGTATTGAGTATTTCATTGAATTTTTAATATATTTCATAAATATACTCATCATGTTTCTTATTAATGGAACGTTATTTTATAGTATATATATCAAATAGAATTTATTTAATAATATAAGTCCATTCATGAGAAAAAACTTATGTATCCATGATTTCATAAGGAGTAACACAAGTAGGTATTCAATTAAACTCATACTCACATAATGAAAATAATAAATAATTAACAGCTTGGAAATTTTATTCATAAAAAGAATTTTTTCATCATTCATGTATTTTTTATGTTTTTTATATTTTTCATATTTTTCATCAATAATACTATATATATGAAATCCCATTCATTCCATAGTGATTTTAATTTTTAATTGACATTTATCATATTTAGATACAGTACATATTGGATGCTGAATTCAATCATTACAATTAGGTCTAGAAACCATAACAAAAATGTAATAACTAACTAAAAATCAAAATATGTTCAAATAACGACTTGAGAAGGTCAAATGTAAATAAGTATAGTTAAAAAGGGTATCCTGAAATAAAAACTATTTATATGATACCATTTTTTTAATTTCAATTCTCTAGAGGGTGGTTGAATTGAGATATATTATTAATTTTATGATATAAATTATAAAATTAAATCCCATAAATTTAAAATACATCTATGTTTTCAAATATAGTAGGTATATATAATATGATACCTTAAAATAATTTCTAAATGTCATGATTAATACTAGGTTAAAACAATTCAAATCACCTTACTTTTTATGAAATATTACTTACACCAATATATATATATTATAAATGTGAAATATTAAAGTATGATAGTGACACAACATTTTTAAATGAAATCAGTAAAAAAATGTAATAAAATAATTTTAGACTGAAGTTAAACCATGAATTGAAAGAAAACAAGAGAAAATAAAAAAAATTTAAAATAAGGTGTTTAGTTCAATGATATATCAAAATCCCACCCACAAGTTATAAGGACACTTCCAAGTATGATTATTGTACTTAATAAAGATATATTAGAGATGAGATCATTTTTTATAAAGGAAACTTGTCACAATGCACTCCAAGATAATCCAAGCCACATCCACCATTACACATGGGAGAAAATGGAAGAAAAAAATAAAGTAATATTTGACTAATCCTTTTTATTATGTAGGATAATTATTATTTAGATGTATAGTAATCACATTAATAGTTAATAATGAAAAATAAAAAAAATTAAGGGATGAATTTGTGAGAATATTGATGTAAATCAATCTCATGTTAAATTCAGTTCATCAAAAATGTTATCTTCCATGATTAGTTGTTCTAGAAGATAAATAGTGAATTTGTTGTAATTTATTCCAACTTATAGTTTCCCAAATATCATATTGTCAATATAGTTTCATAGTATAGGAGGGTGAAAACTCATAGATAAAAAATGTACCATTTTTTTGGATGTGTGAGGATTCCTCTAATATTTTTAATTTCAGTCGATTTTTCCCTTAAAGGATAGTCATCCTAAAACTAATAAGTTATCCACCACTCTAAAAGTTATCAAATATTCAGATAAATATCATTAAATTAAATCAAATGGTTCTCATAGTTTTCTACATTAGGTATGGTTGGTCTACATTTGATGGTCAATGAGAAATGTAGTTTTGTGGGTGATTCATAATCTGGCAGCATCACCAAAAATAGTTTTGTAGTTGACCAAACTGATTGTGTTGTCATTTTAATAGGCATAGTCATTTTGAGGGTTTTCATGTAGTCAATCAAATAATTTGAGAAATTCTGAAAATTCCTTATGGTCATCTTAATTGCTCATGTGGTTTTTCTTATACAATTGATGTATACTTTCATTATGCTATTGGTTGATTAAATCCGATCAATCTAGTTAAACGCACAATTGATCCTTATATAGAATATTCACTATTAAAAAATAGGTTTAAAAACAAAGAAGAATTTTTAAAAATTGTATGAAACAAATTTTAGGATCATTAAATCTAAGAATTTTTAGATTGAGCCTGTATAAAATATTGTTGTTTTTATAAATTTATGAGTTATTAAACATATACCATTAAATTACAAATACTTCGATATTATTAATGTTTTTTTTATTTTAGTGGAATTTAATTGTTACTTTAAATTAAAAGGCATACTTACATGTTGTTTCACTACATTAAATTTATTCATGATTTATATTTATTATGATAATTATGGATTAAATCTATACATAAATTCATATTTTAGGTTTTTCACATTATTTTATTACTTGGTGGGTTCAGGGAATATGTTTCCGTTTTTTGTTATTATATCCTCAATTCTAGAGTTCATCACATAGTATATTATATATGGTTTTTGGGTGATACATATACTACTTAATGTTAAACAAGGGTTTGTTCCCAAAAATCAAAAGATATATTAACATATAATCAATTTTTATTAATCCACTTAAGAATATAATACTATAGTTACCAATACTATAAGGATAGTAGTGTAACAAGACATTATAAAGTTTTATCTTAAAAAATAAAATCTATATCAAAATATACTATAATAATAATTCCAATAATATATCTAGTAGAAGTTCAGTGGAATATTATCAGAACAATTATTTTTCATTAAACCATATAATATAATGTAATATAAAATTAACATTTTTAATTTAATAGTAATAATAATGAACTATGCCACTATAAAAAGATATCAAAAAATTTAATTTTATTAAAATAAATATATTTAAATATAATTCTACTAAATAATTATCCAAATTTCCTTTGATTATTGATGAAATGGATACTATTTTAAAATTAAAATATTAAATTTTATTTTTTATATTTAAAAAATAATTAAACTAAATGTTAATATTAAAAACATGTCAAATTTATTTAGTGAAATATATCAATAAATTTGATAATTAAAAAATGTTTAAATCCTTAAAATTTAATTTTAGTCATAAAGTATGACATTAATATCGAATTGTGGGGGTGAAATATCACCATAATTTGTAAATATTATTATGGTTTAATATTAGTTTTTAAAAACTAAACAATTTTTTATAGACATTGACATTTACTTCATCTATATCACAATCAACTATTACTAATTTAATTATTGTATGTTGTAGTTCATTAGAATATTTTTAGGAAACCATTTTCTTATCATCATTTATACAACTACCTCCTAGATATAACATATGAATAATTCATGTCATTATTTTACACATATTTAAGATGAAATCTTTGGGATAGTATATTAAATACATTTTATAAAAAAATAAAATATAATGTCTTAGATAATTCATAAAAAATTTGGCCAAGAACTGGTAATCCTCATTAACATGGGAAGCTAAAAAATAGGGGTTTAGTGTAAATAACTATAGTTTTATATAAAAAAATATATTTATACTTTTATATTGAAAAATATAAACCTATTAGGTTGAATTTACATTATTTCTAATACAAAAAAATAAACACGATAATTAGTTCTTGAATGTTGATAACAATACAAGGTATTTATATAGTTTTCCCCTAATATTAGAGACTATTATCTTTCTATGTTAAAGTCAATTCTATGATATATATATGTACTATTACTCCTCCTTAAATCTCCCTACTGACTTATTTCTTATATTCTAAATTGTTTTTTATTTTTTCCCATTATGTTAATATATTTTTTATATCCTCCCTCTGTAACAAGATCTTCCATACACTCAGTAGTAGCATTAAATTAAATAATAAATATTATTCCTCACACAATAACCTCTACTATAAGAATATTTAGTAACCACATTATGTATTCCAATCCTTTTCACCATCATAATGATAAATAAATAGAAATACAAATAACCACCATGTTACATTATTCATTTATAAAAATAAATCATTTTGTTATGTAAAAAGCATGAAATTCCATCATTATCAATTAACCTTATTGATAATGTTTTCTATCGCACTTATTACACTTTTTTGACACCAAATATATTCAATAATAGTTAAATAATTGGTTTAACAAATTCTCTATAAAATATTCATTAAATAATTCCAATTTTTTAAAAGCTACACATGATAATTTGGATAATGTTTCCATATAATAATTTTTGAAACAATATGAAAGGTGGAAATGAAATATTTATATTTCAAAAATTTCAAGTATTATATCATATAAAAACATCTGGTTTGATCATTATAAATGAATTTAAAACTTCATTATTGAATTTATTGAAATCTTACTAAAATATCCTTTGTCGCCCTCATTTATATCACTAAAATTCGTGAAATATTTTTTCCAAAAATATTATAAATGATATTTTCATTCCATCAACCACTCTTTTAAAAATAATTGTAGTTCAATGTTATATATCAAAATTAAATCATAAAATTCATATCATATCATGAAAAAACTATTTGAATCATGGATTACAGTATCATTATATTTATATCATAATGTATTATAGTTCATTATCGAATTTATTTATATGTAGCATGAAAAAAAAATTATACATATCCTCTGGAACATCATGTTTATTATTAAATATTGCCACACTTACTCTTAGTTATTCTTTATGAAATCAATGTTACTCTAAAAAAATTCTCATATTTAATTTTATATATTCTTTGAATTGTTTGATTTATTCTTATGTTTCATCATATTACACTAATATATGATTTGATATTTTATTTCATATTATTAGAGTTACTTTTAAATAGACATTGAAGAATCTATCACATTTATACATACCAAGAAGAGTTATTCTTAGAAATATATTTCTAACACATTGTTTATTTTCTATATATAATTATAATCCCTATGTAAATAGTTTTACAAAATTTTAATCTCATGATATTAATTTTATAATTAAAATTATATGTTACAGTTATATATCAGAATAGAAATATGTATCCTTCTATAAACATATTTTCACACCATAAGTAATAAAAAAAACGGAAATAGATCTTGGGAAATATAAAACATTACATGTAACTCTTTATAGGAGTTACGAAATCACATGTTATTCATAAAATCTCACTTGATTAAATCATTGTGGCTCCTAGTGACTGAACTATATCATGTATTAATACTTCTCAAATTCATTCAATTTAGAGAACATAATCAATAAAAGGTTTTTTATACATAAATTAATATAAATTTTTTATGTTCACTATCAATGATTATAAATCTAGATAAATAAGTTTTCTTTTATTCTTGATAATATAAGGAGGAATTGTCACTAGAATTATCAACCATATTTTTTGTCCTCAAATTAAAAAATACATTAATTTTAATTTTCAAAGTGTGTCAATATTCAGTATGATTTTCATTCCTTTTTGGATTTTATATTCTCCAAATCCTTTTACAATTTTATTACATGATTCTTAGATATTAATTTCCAATAATTAAAAAAGGATAAAAATCTCATAGTTTCACTGGAAGACTATTTTCTTAATACATAAAACATGTAATCCCAATTCTAGGTTTCAAAGTTAGTTCCATAAATAAATTCTATATTCATAATCAGAATGGGATAATCTGGTAAATATATAATGAAACGTGTGAATTAAAAATCCTATTATGGGAATAAACATAATAATGATGTATAACATCTAAGTCAATGGTATAACATGATATCATAAAGGGGAAGGAATATGTATAATCAAATTGAATCATAATGTAAATAAAATAGAATCATAAAATAATGGAATCATTGGACATTTGGAAGAATCATAAAACATGAAAAATTAATTAGTCAATGAAAACTACCAAAATGAAATCACATGGTGGAAAAATTCCCATAATCGATTAGGTTCACTACCATATCACATACAAGATGTCTTAGGATCCTAAAACATTACCCATTATATTGGAGGGATATATAATTTCGATCCCACCAATAAATTTCATTTAATGTACATGTATATGACTTCCACATAAGGATATCATTCATAAGGAAATTACATAATATTTACCAAATGAAAGAAAATGGGTAGAATAATCTTTTTACATTACATTTTCAAGGGATATTTCATAATTAATTCATTATATTAATGATCATAAGGAATGTATTACCACGTAAAATTAAGGAAAAAGAAACTAGGTATATATATTAGAGGAATATATATATAATTTTGATATAGTCTATAGAATTAATGACTTATTTTTTTTATTACAATAATTTTAATAAGATTAAAAACAATCTCAAGGAAAAACCTTTTTACAGTGAGTAACATTGAAGGATGTAATCTTAGATGAAATCATTTTATGAAATTTGATGTTGATCATATATTGAAAAAAATATACAATCTGTTTTAGAAAAAAAATAATAATAATAACCTATAAAGCATTATTGATTTTTTTTGTACAAACATTGAAACAAAAAAAATTAATCATTAAATCACATAGTGGTCCTGATGGTGGAATAGTTTTTTATGAGGAATAAATTAAGAAAACAAAGGTTTCCTTCACATTGTTGTAAGAAAATTCATAAATTATCATATTCACAATTTGTAGTTAATATTATAATTAAATTTTTTTAATAAAATAATAGAAAAAATTATATAAAAATTAATAGTATTATAAATTTGATTATATTTATTAGAAAACAAAGAGTTGGAGGAGAAATACTTTCTAAGATGAGTTAAAATAATTTTGATTTTAAAAAAATGTTATTATCAATAATTTTATTTACCAATGGGAGGAAAATGGAACTGTTACATGAAAAGTAATGAATAACTATATGAGGATAAAAAAAATGTTGTTTATTATACAATGATAAAATAATTTCCTTCAATGGAAATTCAAGAAGAAGTGATCATGATTAAAATAAGATTAAAACATAAACACATAACACAATTATATATTTAGAATCATAATTTACCATTAATTCATTCAATGTGTTGTAAAAAAATGTAAATTTTTTTGAAGGGTTAATTATATAATATTTAAAGAGGAAGTATATACACAATTATAAATTAATTATGTTTATAACAGAACATGTTTATGAAAGAAGGCTGTATGAGAAAAAACACTTACAATGTTCATATCATTTAGGGGAGAGTTAATAAATGGGGTGATTATGTGTAAATAATTCAGATCCTAAAAAATTAAAATATAAGTAAAAAATAAATCCTTCAAAATTCATTCTACACACAATCACGTAATAATATAATCAATGAACTAGTTTTATAACCCAGTGAATTGAAATTATGTTATGAAAACCCATGCCTCCAAATTCATTTTAAAGGATATCTCTATAACATAATTTATAGTGGTTAGAAACATTATTATTAATTATATAAGGACCTTGTTAACATTTATAATTTCATATATGCTTCTTTAATAACATATTATTACACATTTTGTAACAATCATTCATTATCACTATTCTCTCAGGGTGTTAATTACCTTATTTTCTCATGCATGTTTTGTTGTGATTGTTTGGGATCAGGAATAAAGGATATATTTACATAATATAAATAAATATATTAATGTAATTCATATAATTTTATTTCTTTATATAAATCTTTATACGCGTCATTTAATTTTCTACCTGGAGAATGAATCACACCGCTTTGTGGAGATAATATGCCATATGTACGAATGAGTGATGATATCATTTTCATAATGAAAAAAGAGAAGAATTAGAATTTATATTAATTTCATAGAATAAATACGAAGTAAAATATATATCACATGAATTCAATTAATTTATTCCTTTATACCCTCTGTTGAATAGTTAGTGAAAAATGAATCACATCGCTTCATGGGGCAGTAGTCCTCGGTAAACATGATCACTGTTGTCATTTATTCAATATATTTTAAGGAATAAAATTATGTAATTTAATTTTATTTATTGATTAATTAATATTTTATTGATATCATATATATAAACATAAAATTATTAAATATTTCTTTCTATGTAATGGGTATGTAAAAAATGAATCACATCACTTAGTGAGGCGATATCCCACTGTACACTTGAGTATTGCTATCATATTCACTACAGAATGGAAAGTAAGATTTTTTATTTGATATTATAATTATATAATTTTAATTAAATAAAAAATATAATATACAAACATTAAGTACATCATTATATCCCTTCATGAGAAGTGTCAACGGAAGACAAATTTAGTCGGTTCGCAAGTCAGTAGTCTACGGTTCAGAAAATAAATAGTTCGGATTCCCCTTTGAGGGAGGAAGAGAATGTTTTAGGAAATGAAATTAACATAATAACAACACATTATACTAAATATATAGTGATAATAATTTCATTATTTTTTAATAATGTTTTAGTATATGAAGGAAAAAGAAAAAAATGATCTATTAATGATGTTACATCTTCTTTGGACAACTTTATTGGTTTCCACCAAAAGAATTCCTAGGTTAGATTTTGGACCCAGAAAAAGATAATAGGATTAGGGAATGAAATTAGAGATTAAATATGGATAGATATTGGAATATAAATTAGGTTTTGTAAGTGTGTGATGGATAGGATAGGGGGTTTCCTTTTATTAGTGGGGGTGAGGGCGTAATTGAAAGTTTTGAAAAGGAATACTTACACCCAAGTTTTTATCTTTAGAAAAGGATAAAAAATGGACAATTATAAAACCTTAGAGAATAAGATGATTAAATTATTCAATAAAATTAGAATAATACATGTTTTGGATCATTTTTAACACTTATATTTTTAGTTTAACATGCAGTAAACCCATTTTTACTATACCTCTAGTAATTTCTTACTCCTTTTGTTATTCATTATGGGAAAAATAAGTAGAAATTATATTATACTACCAAAAATTATTTTTCCAAATATTTAATCCAGTTTTCTTAATTAAAATAACATATGAAGGAGTATATAATTTTAATTTAAACCCATATAATTGTTAGAAATTGGTATTTAAAAAATTCATTTTTAAAAAGACGATGTCATATTAACTATCTGATATGTAATCATAATTTGATTAATTAATATTAATATTTATATATATAATTAAATAATATTCTTTAGATAACTCACCATTGAGGATTTTTAAATTATTTAATATGGATAATCATTATACACTTTACTATTTTTAGAAAAAAGATGTTTTAAGTGTAAATATACACATATAAAAAAATTTAGTATAACAATGATTTATATTTTATGTAATTTATTTAATATTAATAAATAATAATTATGTAAATTTTAAATTAAAAAAATATAATACTATGTCTAAATTTATTAATAATTAGGTAAAATTTTATAAAAATCTATATTCTCACTATTCAGTGAAAAACTTATATAAAATGAAAAATGAATACATTTCACTGTGATATAATATCAATATTTTATAATTTTAAAAAAATTAACATTTAATCAACTAAAATTTAAAAATTTGGTAATGTAATTTTTAATATATATCTTCAAAGAACAAATATACTTCCATTTATAAAAATAGATCTTTTTTTTTCAAAAAACATTTCTTCTTCATAAAAAGTTGTTTCAATTTACTTCTAATTAGTAGATTACCATTTAATATACCATAAAAATTCTATAATTTGGAAATTTCAATTCATACATTCTATCTTAACAAAATGTTATAAATTTCATGTATAAATAATATTATTTTAATAGATTAATTTGATTCCTTTACACTCAGTGTTTCTGGTATGAGAAGATATCAAAGAGATTAGATTTATTTAAAAATAATAATACTGTAACTTCCCATGTTGTTACAATATCTTATAATATTAATTTTCTGTGTCATATATGCTATCTAATATGATGTTCAAATGTTAAAATATTAATTTATTACATTAAACCACCACAAATGAAATTTTAGCCTCCCAAATTAATAATTATCTCCATAATCAATAGTTTGAAATGTGCGAATAAATATTTTAGAAGAATTCATTTAAAATGTCAATAAAAATACACATAAATAGAGGTAATGAAAAACTAATATGTAATATAGAATAACACACATGTAGGGTTCCATGGTGGAGAACATTTGTGGGAAGAGAAAACGTGGACATGGTGAAAAGTGCAATAAATTAAGGAGTGTGATATAGACCATTGACAACAAGAATGTGAATGATCAAAATATTATTAACAACCACGAAAACAGAAATCTAAAATGAATTAAAAGACCCTTTATTCATCAGAAATAATTGTAGTAGGATACTTGTTTTCTATATTCTTTTCCTATAATTGAAGGGATTGTTTTTATTAAATAAGGATAAAGAACACCAGAAAATATACATACTTATATTTTTATCTAATAATAAAAATTTAATCTATTCATTTTTCATTGATTAATTTATTATTTAAATCATACTATTAGTGAAATTAGTATCCAATATAATTTTATAAATTACTAATTTACTAAAATTGGCTTTTAACATATCATAATGTCTCAAAAAGAGTAACATTTATTCCTCTTATATTTATTAAAACCAAATCATAGAACATTTTAATATAATAAAAAAACATGAATATAAATATTTTAAACACCGAATACCAAAAAACATCAATTGGTTTACATAGATTAGTCCTTAAATAAATAAGACTATATCCTAAAAACATAAATTAACACCAACATGAACAATGTTTTTAACCACAATAGTTTTTTGATAACCTTAAAAATAACTATCTATAAAAACAATAAAATTATTCAAAATTAATATTAAGTGGTAAAAATAAATATTAAATGTATCTAAAACCTATAAAATGTTTCCTAAAATATCAATAATCACATCAAAATACTATAAATTAAAAAATATTTTAATATATAATATTTTTAAAAAATAAACATTATATTTATCCATAATAATTGTTAATTAGAAAAAATTTTCATACTAACCAGTACAATATATAGGCAAGTGGTGGGAACTACACCCCTACCAATCTATGGTTGTGGGTTCAAACCCCATGACCTTTCTGTATGCGATGGGTTTTCACATGACTTATGGGTCATCCATTTTATTACAACTATCGAAAAACATTAATGATAGTAATTTAAATAATTATTCATTATCCAATAACATTATCAAGATTACGATAAAAATTATAAAAAACATTTTCATGAAATCACCTTTTTTAAGACTATGGTTTTGTACAAAGCTCAATATATTCCACAAAATAAAAAAGTATTTGTTATTATGCTTGTATACAAGATTATCTTTTTTCTTAGTTATTTTTTTTCTTTAGAGTACTAACTTTCCTATAAATCACTTTTCAAGTCTATTAAAAATATTCATGAAAATTATTAACTGAAATATTCTATTGATAAATGCTTTTATATATTTATTTCATGATTCATATAATTATGTAATTCCAATACTTAAGCATTTTATTTTTTCCACAACATTCTTAAACTGTTAACCTAGAATAATTATCTTATTCCATAATACATTTTTTCATCTATATGTCATTTTTAGTCACGTAATCATCGATATTAAATACTTTTCTCAATCACCCTAATTATCATCTCATTGATATTTCTAAATAGAATATATAATTTCAAAATTTCCATTATTTCCACATTTAAAAAACACAACCATTGATGATGAATTTTGGAATCCATTATTCTGGTTTATTTTTTTCTCACTAAACATTTTATGATTCCATATGAATTTCATACTTTGTGACCCGAATATCCTTAAAAAAAAATATATTCTAATTACATTGAGATATTCCCCTATGTCACTCTACCCACATTCTCAAAATATAAAAAGTTTAACCTTCTTTCCTTAATTGACAACACAACAAGAAATCATATAAAATTCATTACTTCTCTTGTTTGGTGAGTTCAAGATATGGTTAAGGAGATAGTTTATAATCATATATCAGGATAAATTATTAGGAACAATCCCAATATTCTTTACTCCAATAATTATCCCATTTTAATTATCATCATCACATATTCTATCACATTAATCTAAAGCCAAAAATTTAATTTATAATATCTATAAAAAATTAAAACATCATTTCAATATAATAAACCATGGGTTTATCATTTATCATACATGGTTATCTTATATTCAAATCAAGCATGATGGTTTGTAAAGAGTTTTTAAATTTCCATATCATATCCAAAAATAATGTAAAACTTGGTGCGTAGTATGCCCTTTTGTATTATACTAGGTATAACTCAAGTATATCTAGGAATTGTATTTTTTGAGTTATTACCCCAATGTACATTTGTTTTTAAACCCTGTCCACATATATTATATAGAAATTTGTGTACTTTTATGGAAATAACTTTCAATATACTTCATAAAATTTCCATTATATATTTCTATAAATAGACTTATCATTATACTAATCTTTATAATTATTTCCATGTTTCTCACTAATGGTTTCTCATCATAGTTCTATTGGTTACTAATCTGTTCATTTGATACTAACTATAGTGAACTTTCCTTTTTCATGTATTATTACATGATTATAAAACCTAGATATCTAATAATTACAATATAATTTTCAAAAAATCATAAGTGTCTTTGGATAACTATTTCATTAACATATAAAACAGAAAATCATAATTTAATTTTTCAAAATGAGCTTCCAAAATCCATTTCAGCTCTTAAATATACATGGGAAACCATGAAATACATAAAGAGAAAGGTTATTTAAATTTCAGAGAAATGTAATAATCATGATAACAAAGAATAATATGTGTGTTATTGGTTTAAAGTAATTTCATAATGGGATATCAATAATAAAGAATGAAAATAAGAATATAACCTGGAAGGAAAATGGGTTTCATGAACATATGTTATATAATGATCAATGTAAATTTAATAATTACTAAATTTGAGAAGTTATCAAAAAACATATATTTCCCCACTGAGGGAATGGGTAATAAACAAGGTAAATATATAATATAAATATATAAATAATTTAGGATCTATCCATAACATTGAAGGGTGTTGACAATGATGAAAACAATTTTTCTAATATTAAATAAATTCTTAAGGAAAAAAATTGTTCAAAATTAATTAAGAGCAATGGATGTCATCTTAGATGGAAAATAATTTTTAAAGACAACATTGAAACTTTAAGCATAAAAATATCATTTAGATATTAAAAATACTTATTTAAAATATTAAAAAATATAAAAAAATATTTTTTTGAATATAACATTGAAACATAAAACTGGGTCATTAAAACATTTGGAGTTCAAGATGGCTGAAGAGTTCAATTCATTTGGAATATGTTAAATAAAACAAAGCCCCTTTAACAATCTAGAAAGAATGGTAAAAGAACCTTATTACCTTAAACAATGAAGCTTCCAATCAATAAACTTTTTATAAATTCAAATAATGGTAAAATAGACTTTAAACAATCATTGTAAAAAAATTGAAAATATTTTTTTTGAAACAATGATTTTGAAGAAGAATTATTTTTCACCTAAGTGATATCTGAATCCATATTAAAAATAATTTAATTAAGTTTAACTAACAATTAGAGGAAAAGGTTATTATTACCTTCAAAATTTCCTGAATAATGAGTGCAGAATAAAATTAAATGGTTTTAATAGACAATGTTAAAATAATGTTCTTCTATGTAAATTTAAGCATAATAAAATCCGAGTAAAAGGAGATTCATACATAAACCTTTACTGCTTTGGTGATTTTTGAATCATGACTTACCATGATTGAAGAAGAGAAGATATATCTTACAATCTCATTATATTGAAAGGATTTATTATACATTATATAAAATGGGATTATATACAGTATACAAAAGTAAAAAAGGTGCATAAAAGAACATGAGGCTTAAAGAAGGAAGTTTGAGACAAAACCCTTTCAATATTCATATAATTTTAGTGATATATAATAACTTTTTTTATTATGGGTAAAAATTTGAAATCAATAAATATATCATTGGAAATAAACCACAATGTAGTTTAAAGTAATTATTTTCATAATATTTTCATAATATAATTAAAAAATGTAAACATATAACCCAATGAATGAAAATTGAGTTATGAACCCCCCTTCCTCATGCTTCCCTTTAGTTGACCCCACATTAAATGGATGGTATTTTTAAAAATTAAACAATATATATTATTTTAAAAAATATTAATATTTCATGAATATGATATATCAACATCAAATTATTCCTTATTTCCTTCTAGGTAAAGTGAAACCTAGAAACAATTTACATCGGTTCATGAGGCAGGAATCCACTATACACATGATAAACTGTTTACATTACCATTAAATTGTGGTTGAGATGGTTTGAAGTCATTAAATTAACATTAAAACATATTATTATATGGGATATAATTATTTTATTATATTATTAGGTTTTAATAATATGTTAATAATGTTTAAGATGAAATTAAATAAAACTATTTATTAAAAAAATACCCCCTTTTGGATATATTTATTATGGTTTTCACAAAAAAACCATCCTATGTTGGACTTATAATAAACCCAAGGATCATTGGATGAGGGTAGTGGGGTTCAGAAGTTATTTTGAGATTTTTTTAGAAACCAAAATGGGTTTTATAATTGTGTAAAGGAAAGTATAATGGGTGGCCTTTTAAAAGTAGAGGTGATGGAAAAATTAGAATTTTTGAAAAAATGAATCCAACCAATTTATTTATCATGACAAAAGGATCCATAATGGGCCATTTTTTGGCCTCATAAAATCAAAGGATTCAATATGATCATAATCGAATACTTGTAAATTCTTTGGGTCATATTGAACCATTTTCATTTTATTTTAACATCATGGTAAGCCATCTTTTACCTTATTCATAGTAAATAATATTTTCTATTATTACTATTCAGTATGGTAGGAAATTATGATCATGTTATTAGGTAATGTAAATTACTTTGACTCAAAATTTTGAATACATTTTTTAAAATTCAACTTATACTATTTTTTATATTTATTTTTAAAATAAATAAATAGATGTCTCAAAACGGATTTTTCAAGAAATACATTTTTATATAAAAGATGATCTCATATTAACTCTATGCAATGTAATAATAATTAGATAAATTTTAATTATAATTTAATGATATATTATATATAAATTTCTATAAATAATTTTTTATTAGTGGTGTTTCAATTATTTATAATGGATAAATATCAAACACTTAAAAAATTTCATTAAATTTTGTTTAAAGCCGAATGATAATCATACACTAAAATATAGTATAAATAATATTTATTTATATTTTATGGTATTTAATATAACTAAATGACACTAATTTTAATATAATATAATAGTAAAATAATATTGGGAATAAATGTTTTAAAAATACATTACTATTTTACTAAATTGTGTGTTATTAGTATTAATTAGAAATGTAAAATTTTCAGAAAAAAAAACAAAATTTCAGAAGAAGTTAATATAAATATTATCAATTCAAAATTTATTTTCTTTTTGTAAAATTTATTTTTGAAAATTTGTAAAAATTAATCTTAAATTATGTTCCTAGAGAATGACTAAAGCACATATCAGGAAAAAAATCGAAAATAATTATTTTTCAATGAAATTGGTCATAATTTATTTTAAAGAGTAAAAAAAATTCAGTTATAGAATAATTTTCATAATTTAGTTAGGTGTTTTTACACTTTCCAACATAACTTCATGTTTATAAGGTTTGTTTTCATAATATATTATTTTAATAGAGTATCACATTTTGATTAAACTACATGATTCATGATTTGAAAGCTATTAAAGAGATTGAATTTATTTAAAAATAAATATATTGTAAAGTTTCAGAGTGTTAAATTCTCTTATAATAATTGATTTCTATTTCATATTGTCTATGAAATACAATGTTTTTATTTTAAAAAATAATGGTTTTAAAAATCTCAGAAGTTTCTTCAAACTCATCAACCAAATCAAGGTGTAATTTAAATTATACACAAAATTCTACATATTTTAGTATAATCAACTGATAATTTTTTCCAATAATAAAACATATTTATAATTGTATTTTATGTTAATTTTTTAAAAAATATCATTTTTTAAATATCATTTTTTAACCAAATCATCCATATGCAAATTAAATTCTCTAGACTATATCTCATTATATAGGATCCTTATTTTTACAAATAATTAAGAATCACCAATCCTGATATTGGGTGAACATAAACCAGTAGTAAAAATATTGTTATTTAAAATAATAATATATATTGAATACAAATGATATAATAAATTTCTAAATAATTATTTATATATTATTTACCCAATTAATTGAATTATTCATGCATCCCATGTAAAATAAAATACTCATTTATTCTCATAATATATTGAAACTACTAATTATTAATAAAAATACAATATTCTTTATCACTATTAATTGGGCTATTTAATTTCCCAATCCTTATTTGTTTTCAATTAAAAAAAAGAATTACATTTAAATATGGTATGAATTCTTCTTCACCAATTTATTGATAATAAATACATTGTATGAAGCCAATACTGAGTTACCAATTAAAAACATATAATCCCAGTTGAGAAATTATTTCTGTATAAATAAAGGTGTCTAATAAATTTCCCTTTAATATCCTCTACAACCACATATTTCACAATTTTTTACTCACTTCTCATGATAGTAAACCATCATATTCCCCCAAACATTCAAATTTATTTTTTTAAAACATTTGGGAAAATGTTAAAAATGTAAAATAAAAATAATTTTTTGTTATTCATATAATTGCGTGATTCACATAAAATAAGGATATCTTCTAACTTTATCAGATAAAATCCTCCTTAAATTTAAACTGAATTAACTCTTTATCAAATTTGATCTCTTTTTAAATGAACTATAATAATCATTTTCCCATGTATTCCACAAGAATACACTCCAAATGAGCTATATCACTCCATGAAGGATATCTCTTACAATTGAATTAAATTTCATATATGAATCATACAACCCTAAAATAAATCACCTGGAATTCCGTATATAAGAAAATAAAAAAAATTACAATAAGGTGGTTTATCATTTTCTCAGTAGTAATCCATTACTGCTAAAAATAATAACCTCCTTGTGAAATATTGTATTATATATTTTATCAGTTTCTCCTTGTGAGGAACATAATTTTTATCTCACATTCGATATAACATGAATTCAATTATTATTTTATATTCAATTAAAAATATCCTCATTTTCTTGCAATATTATCATACACTCTCCAGGAATAGTTCCAGTTTTATTTAAACTTAGAAATAGTTTCTAAATAATTCATGTGTCACCCTCTTCATTCATCTTCTCATGAAATTTTAATTCTTATTCATTCTCATAATTTTCGTCAATAATAAAATTTATCTTCTTCGTTATTAGATAAATAAATATCATTGTTACTCTAGATTTTTTCTTTTATTAATGGCACTCATGGATTACATGAAAAGTTTAATAATATGAAATTTTATCCCAATTTTGAAATATATTCTACTCTTTTATATAGAACCATTTTTTATTATTTTGGATGATTGTTATCAAACAATAATGTTTTTATATCCCACATGGTGAGCTATTCTTCTCCCCTTCCGAATATTATTCCCATAATTTATATGCATCTTTATTCCAGAACATATCACTCAAAATCTATAGGAATTAACAACATGTTTATTTATAAAGATAAAAAAATTTGAACATTCTATATAAATTTCCCAAGTATCAAATTTTTTTATATATGGTTAAATTCATATCATCCGTCACTTTTTTTTGTTTTCTAACAATGGTATGCTCCCTTTTGTCATGGGAATTCATTTTATTTTCATTATTGATATTTTATACAAATAAAAATAAAAATATTTCCAAATTTAAAATAATATTAAATATGGATAAAAAATATTAATTTTATTCTTTAAAAAGAAATATTATTATCATTAAGCTCTTTCTGTAGCCAAATTTCAATCACCTTGATCTGTTTTAGGGAAACATTTTTTACTAATTCTCACATCAACATTTTTTGTAGATGAGGGTTTACTAATATTTTATAGGAATAATTTAATAAATATTATTCATTATATTATTATAAATAAAAATAATCTTATTAAATAAAAGAACTAATGTAACTGGCTCATTAACCTCAAAATGAGACCACCACAAAACAAATGATCATATCCCCCCCACTAAATCAAATAGCACAAAATAAATCCAACCACTTCAGAAACCGAAGCTTCCAATTTAATTCATGTAATGAATCATATATAAAAGAAGATTATTTATACAAGTAAAAGGGGAGGATAATGACATAAACTTCACCATGATGGATTTCTCATAAAAAATAAAATAATACCACACCATTGATCTAAAAATATATAGGTTATTCCTAATGGGACAGAACCATTATAAAACATAAAACCTTCATACTAAAAACATAAACAATAAAATCACTTTATCATGAGATGAATTGATCATGAAATAATTGTGAAATCCCAAGCCACTCAACGTCTATAAAAAATGACAATGAATTTTTACAATACCCTATATTCATCCTCAATTCATTCATTGACTAAAAAATATTCTTTTTATAATAATTTTTACTATTTTCCAAGAAAAACAGAGATGACTGAACATCATTGTAGCATACTTACACCCCAAAAAACAAGATAATATTTGAACTATAAATCCTACCCAAATAATAAAATCCCAAAAAATTAAATGTAGATAGGGGATAATTTTTATTAAAAACATATTTTAATTTCCAAATTATTCTTTCATATCCAATACTTAATCTTATCCAAGAACTTTTCCAATTTTTTCTACTAAGGATATAACATATGTACTGAAAAATTCGAGATACTTATACATATTTAAAAAAAATTATAACATATTAGAAAATTATTTATCCATATTAAATCATGTAAGAACAAAAATAATTCAAGAAACCATCAAAATTAAATCGATCTCTTTAGTGCTATTTGAAATTTTCATATGGAATAATAAAAAACAAATTAGTACTTCAATGAATCTGTCGCCACCTCAACCCTTTATCTGCTCAATAATTCTTAGATACCATGAATTTATATTTCTACAAATAATTAACTCATATCATAACTCAAAATAAATAGATCATTAAAATTTATTCCTATAAGTGTTTAAATCCAATCAATATAATGCCATTTATTCAGGATAATATAAAGATGGATTCTCACAAGACAACTTCATAATATTTTTAATCCTTGAATTAAAACTAACAATCAATTTAGTATTCATAAAAAATATAATATTCTATAAAATATAAAACCACTATAAATATCAAAATATTTATCAAACTCAACATCCTACTCATATTGAAAGTATATTTTTGCACCTAATACATCAAGATTCATAATTAGAAATTAATTATTATTTTTAATATTAAAACACAATTAGACTGATCATTTGTCATGACTCGTCCCCTGGGCCTATATCGTGACTACCCAAAGGCTGCCTTCCATAGGCCAGGGGATGGAGACTGGCACCAAAGGTGAAATTCCATAAAATTGGGACAACATTGCTTTTATAAATCATAAACACACACAACCAGAGTAAAAGAATAAAAAAATGCTATGTAAATTCTGTATAACAGGTGTACTGAAAGTAATGGGGGAAAGAATACATTCCCAATAGTAATGTACAAGGAAAGGAAAAAGAGGTACAACTAAAAATACAAACTAGTGAAAGACATCTTGAAGCTCCTAGATCATCCACCACAGATCCTACCTGAAGGGTAGGTACAGATATCCTCCTCAGTGCTCCACAACTGTCGGGCTCCTCTAGGAACCGACTCATCATGAGCTCTACCTTCGGGTACCGTCCAGTCCTTGTACACTCTGCCTTGGTAAGCACTGTCTGTCATCTGCATCCAACACAACGAGGTCTGGGCATAGCCCGTGCAGGGGTGAGTATAACAATACTCACTAAGGACCCCATGACCCTCAAGGTCTCACAAAATCCAACAAGGATAAACCAAAAAGTCTGATTTCAATGGATAACCATTACTTAGGTATATGCCCATACATATACCTAATTCACCGAGTAACCCATCTCAATCATGAGGAAAACACAATGGTCAATGACTCATATCAAACCGGGATTTTCATTAATGAAACCACGACTGCTGGAGAACTACTCCTCTATCGAGTACAGTGGTCCTGTCGTGACTTCGAGGAGCTACTCACTAACCTTATACTGTTAAGGTACTCCTCCTGTCAAGTATTGTTGGACAACTACGTCACACAAAGATGCTTCCCACCCGAGGTCTGCCACCTCACACAGTAGTGCTCCCCCTAATATCCTAAAAGATCCTCCTCCTATCGAGTACCATGGTTCTGCCACCTCACACAGTAGTGGTCCTCCACCATGGGTATGCCGCCTCACACAGTAGCGCTCCCCACTGGGTTAGTTGAGTCACTTCAAATAGAATTGGTCATGTAGTCATTAGGTCTCAGCCAGCTACTAGGTCTTCGTACTCTACTCGCTTATCTCTGGGAGGGTTCGCTCCACCAGCTTCAATCCGATACTCCAAGTGTCAGGAAGTCCCACAAAGAAGTATCCCAATGGTCTGCCTTGTCATAAGGGTCTCAAATCAATAGATGGCATGTCAATCAGATGCCCGATCTGTTAGTTATTAGCATTTGAGTCCCGGGGGCCTAGTTTGATTCGTGTACGAACCAACTTGACAGTGACTCAACTATACCCCAAACTCCAGTGGGGTATACTAAAAGGAATGGTTGTGATCTAATAATTTTACCACCAATGATGGTTCATCAAACGGACGACCGATACCAATGATATGGCCCAATAAAGTAAAGGGAGAAGTGTGGGCCTGGGTCCTGTCTGGCCCAGTTGGACCAACTCGACCCAACCCAGTCTATGTCAACCTAGTCTGGGTCGACCCAGACTGACATGCTGGGTCTGACCCGGCCCATTGGGTGTCTTAGTATACTCAGTTTGGCCCAGTCCGCTAGGCCTAGCTCAGTGGACTGCGTGGAAAATTTGGGCCGAAAGTTTCCATGTGGGTGACTCGGCCCGAAGGCCAGTTGTAGGTTCGGCCGGCGCCGTGAGGGGCGCGGCTCGGGAAGATTCGCCCGAGAAGACAACAACAGGCCATGCGGGGTACGGTAAGGCTGTAAGTGCGCCGGGAAGGGCGAGGTACGGCATGGGGGCACGCGGGTAGGGCACCAGGGCATGCGGCCAGGATTCCAGGACACGTTGGGCAGGGCGGCTTGGGTGTAGGGGAAACCGGAAGGGTGCCAGGGGGCACTGGGCAGGCAGCCTGGGAGCCGGGGGGGTGTTGGGAAGGAGGTCGGGGCGCCGGTTAGGGAACAGTGCGTGCTGGCAGCACGTGGGGTGGGCGGGTAGGGTGCCGGTGGACCTGGAAGGCCGCAATTTTGGCTAGGGCACGCCCCGAGCATCGCGCGGGTAGGCTGGTCGGGCACTGCTCGACCGACGGTGCGGTTTACGGAGGCTGTGAGTAGTGCGACCTTTATTCTCCATCTTCATTGTCGTTGCCTCATTGCAAGGTCGTCATTACTTCGTCGTCGACTCAAGGTTCTGAAACCATAATGGTTGCGGAGGGGTCGGGCCATGTTCATTCGGACCAAACCCTCCATGTTAGAACGATAGAAAGTGGCTCATGAAGTTGATTCAACGTGAGAGGATAAACCGTTAAACAACTTAAAACCCACCCCTACCTTTTTAATTGTCGGGAATTAATTTGATGTGGGGAAGATGATGTTTTCGTTTTTCATCGTACACTTCCACTTCTGAGCTCATGCATCGGTCCATTGACGATGAAGAGGAAGGAAGAAGGGTCGTCGAAGAGATCCCACGTGGGAAAGGGGTTTTGAGGAAATAGCGTCGTCATCGGCGACTTCACATTCTTCATTGGAGGATTCTATTCTCCCAAGCTCTCCACTAAAGAGAGAATAAACATGCCAGAATAATAGATTTTAATCTGTTATGCCTGTTGGCGTGAATAAATTAAGTGGGTCCCACTTAATTAAATTCACGATGATGGCACAAATATTCTAAATTAAAAAAGATAGGAGAGTCTCCACCAAATTAATTTCACGAGAGGTTGGCATATTAAATTTGGGTTGTTTCGAGGGGGTTAGTGTCCCGGGTTGTCCCCACCTATTTAAACATGAAAAGGGTCAAGGGGGGTTTCCTTTAATTATATATAGTATTTATCATCCTCCATTAAGAGGGTATTTAGAGACCAAGAGGCTCTACCTCATTAATGAAGGAGAGTTGAGAGGTTTCTTTCCATCCCATTAAATGGGGGGGGGGTTAAGCCCCATGGAGACCCCACGTCATAACCTCTCATAGAAGGTTATGCTGATCGGGTTGTCCCCACCCCAATTATCCTCCCATGGGAGGTTAGGGTGTGGTGGTCTCACCACCAACTCCCATGTAGAGATTTTAACCAACTTTACCACATGGTGTGGGTTCAACAAAAATAAAATAAGTTGTCACATATTTTATTTTATTAATCCCCGTGAAACCCAAAAACCAACTCTCATACCCGATCAACTGCTATTGAGGTCAATGTCTTCTTAAGTGAAAACTGGTGCTGCAAGGTCAACGATGCCCTCAAGAATTCAATTCTGAGCACTCATTAAAAAGTTATAAAAATCCACTCGTACGTTTACTGAATATACTCGAACAAAACTTTAGAAATTGATTCAGGCCACACCGGGCCTCGGAATCAAGCGTCGTCAGAAAATGTGGACTCGTAAAATTCATATTTATTTAAAACAAAATTCCATAGGAATTTCGGGTCTTTACATTCTCACCACGTTAGGTATTTACATTCCCGTAAGCTACAAATCTCACTAAGGGAACAAAAGGGGGTACTGAGCACACATATGAGCCTCCCGCTCCCATGTGCTCTCCTGGAGGTTCTCGTGCTACCAGAAAACACGCTCTAGAGGAATCAATCGTCCACGCAAGACCAACTCATGTTGATCCTCAATATCTACTGGATACTCTTTTGATGTCGTCCCGTCATCGATGTCTATCTCTCTAAGGTTAATAATGTGGGAATGGTCGTGCACGTACCTCTTCATCTGAGATACGTGGAAGAAATTATGCACCCAGTGCAACTGAGGTGGAAGAGCTAGGAGGTAAGACACCCTGACTATTCAACTGAGAACCTCTAAAGGTCAGATGAACCTTGGAGATAACTTGCCACCTCGACCAAATATCCATAGGCCTCATCGAGGTGAGACCTGTAAGAAGACGTGATCGCCATCTTCAAACTCCAGAGGTCTCTGTCTCCTTTCAACATACGAATTTTTTCTGCTCTGTGTAGGCTTCATCCAATCCTAGATTATCTGAACCTTCTCTGTGGTAGCTCTAACCATCTCTAGTCCCACTAGTGCTGACTCCCCTGTGTCTGTCCAGCACAGTGGCAATCTTCAAGGTTGTCCATACAGGGCTTCAAAAGGTTCCATCCTTATGGTGGAGTCATATCTATTGTTGTAGGCAAACTCCACCAAAGGAATGTGGTTCTCCAAGATGCGACCGAAGTTGAGGACACAAGCACGAAGCATTTCCATGATGGTTTGGATGGTCCTCTAGGTTTTCCCATCTGTCTAAGGATGGAAGGCAGTGCTCAAGCGAAGCTGTGTCCTGAAAGCTTCATGCAACCCCTTACATAGCCAGGAAGTAAAGCGTGCATCATGGTTGGATACAATAGAAGAATTTAATCCATGTAAACACACTATCTCCTGTACATATAGGTGTCCCAAGATCTCAATTGAGCCCTGATCTATGATCGTGAGGAAGTGCGATGAGTTGGTGAGTCGATTGATATTCACCAATATTGAGTCGTGACCCGTAGATGTACGTGGAAAACCAGTCACGAAGTCCATTGATATCCCATCCCACTTCCACTCCAGGACCTCTAAGGGATGAACCAAGCCTGCTGATACCTGGTGCTCTACCTTCATTTACTGACAAGTGAGGCATTGAGAGACAAACTCTTCTACAACCTTCTTCATACCTGGACACCAGTTCTATCATCGAAGGTCCTGGTACATCTTCTCCACTCCTGGATCTACCGCTAGAGGGGAAGTGGGGAACTCCCTCAACATCTCCTCCGGAAGTGTAACTAGTACGATGGTACATCCTCTGAAGAGAATGACGTGCTTTCCACCTTGAAAAAATCCATCAGGTGTCCGCCCTGTTGATATCTGAGCATGTCGCATCTCGTAGTCAGCGTCCGCAAGCTGCGCCTCCCTGACTCACTAAAGAAGTGGGGGAGTGACTGTAAGAGACTATAGATAGGCTGCT
Source organism: Viscum album (assembly GCA_963277665.1). Taxonomy (NCBI): domain Eukaryota; kingdom Viridiplantae; phylum Streptophyta; class Magnoliopsida; order Santalales; family Viscaceae; genus Viscum; species Viscum album. Next base: position 457,134,499 of record OY728141.1, on the reverse strand, counting down.
ATATCCTTATCCACAAAGGATATCTACAACATGGCCAGCTGCTCTGTCGCCGTTCCTAGCAGTTGAATGCCTGATCTTTTATTGAGTGCATCTGCTACTACGTTCCCCTTCACAGGAGTATAGACTCTCTTGAAGTCATAGTCCTGGAGGAACTCAAGACATCGCTACTGTCTCTGGTTTAGGTCCTTCTGATAGAAGATATACTTGAGACTCTTTTGATCAGAGTACATAGAAAAACGTTCTCCCATAAAGTAGTGCTGCAACATCTTCATGGAAAAGAGCACTGCTGCTAACACCAGGTCATGGGTAGCATAGTTCTGCTCATGCTGTCTCAGCTATCGAGAAACATAAAAGATCACAGCTTGCTCCTGCATCCGGACAAACCCGTTTCCAGTCTCTGATTCATCGCAATAGACTACGCACCTGACGGCTTCCTCTAGAAGCCTCAATATGGGGCACTTGTTAGCATCTACCTCAGCTAATGAAAGCTCTGCTGACACCTCTTCAACCACACGAAGGGTTGACCCTTCTTCTTCAAGGATGATATTGGCACTAGAACTCTGGAGATGTCTAGAACGAATCTTCGGTAGTACCCATCCAATCCTAGGAAACTCCGTATCTCTGTCAAAATCCTGGGTGGCTCCCAAGCAAGTACTTCCTCAAACGTTGCTGGATCCAATAAAACTCCAGCCTTCGAGATGACGTTTCCCAAGAAGTGAACATCTCGAATCGAAAACTGGCACTTTGAGAGCTTACTATAAAGCTGGTTCTCTCAGAGTGTGTCTAGTACCACCTGCAAATGGTAGGCATGCTCCTCCTTAGTATTCGAGTAGATCAGTATGTTTTCAATGAAGACTATGACAAAGAGATCGAGGTATGGGTGGAAGATCCTATTCAAGAGACTCATGAATACTATTGGAGCATTGGTTACGCCGAAGGGAATAACCAAGAACTCATAGTGGCTATACCAACACCTGAAGGCTATCTTCTACGCATCCTCTTCTCGAACTCTGAGTTGGTGATAATCTGAAATGAGGTCTATCTTTGAGAAGCATCATGCCCCTGGAGCTGATCAAAGAGGTCTTCAATCCTAGAAAGTGGGTACTTGTTCTTCATAGTCACCTGATTCAGGCGACATTAGTCGACATAGAGCTGCAAGCTCCCATCTGTCTTCTTGGTGAATAGAATTAGGGCTACCCAGTGAGAAACACTGGGCTGGATGAATCCTTTTCCCTAAAAGTTCTCCAACTATAACGGAAGTTAAAAAAGCTCAGTTGGAGCTATCCAATATGCTGGAGTAGATATCGGTGTTGTCCTGGGGCACATGTCAATGTATAAGTCCACTTCTCTGCAAGGAGGTAGTCCAGGAACATCGTCAGGGAAAACATCCGAGTACTGGTCCACCACTGTAGGATATATTAGACTCCATACATCAACTTCTCTGAGGTAGGGAAGGCCAACTTGTGAGTGATCGACTTCACCCTCCTCTGAGTAAGTCCGTCATGCGCTGTAAAGGTTCTCGTCTCCCCAGTGAAGGTAAATATGGTCCCATCCGTGCGGACACACCACATTTTTCACCTAATACAGTTGATATGAGCATGGACTGTAGATAACCAGTCCATACCCAAGATGATGTCGTAGGGTCTTAACACTGCTATTAGGAGATCCCAACTAAAGCTCTCGCCACCTAGAGTAAGCTTGCACTACTAGTACTAGTGCATGATCGTCGATTCAGCTTCAATATGAGTCTCTAGACGTAATAATTGAAATAATGCCTCCTTCGGAATCTCTGAGCTCCGAATGAGGGAAGTGGAAATGAAAGAGTGACAAGAACCTGTGTCTATAAGAACTGTAGCTAAGGTTGAGTAGACACAGATCTTCCCTCAAATAATCTTCAGAGCACCGTGATCGTAGGCCTCATCTACCTGAAGCTGTGCTCTGCCCTGTCCACCCACTCCCTATGGTCGGGGTGGACCTCCTGGTGGTGGTGGTGGAAACAACTCTTAACGTTTTCCACTGCTAGCTTCACAACCAACTCCTCTGTCATGTCTGCCTCCGCCCTACGGACCGACTCGATGGAACCCTTGCCTCTGCAAGGGAGGTCCCTCAACTGACTACTGATCATCCGTGTGGGGAGTCGGACAGTCAAGAGCATTGTGACCTTGTATGCCGCCTGAGTAACACTGCCTTATAGGTCTGACTCTGTCTTCACTCTGGGTATCCCACACTACCGATCCTAAGTCATGCGGTTGACCACCTATAGGTCTGGTCCTCTTGGACCTCTGCATCATCTGTCTAATGCCAGCAGTAGAAGACTCCACTACAAGTCGGCTAGTGGTGGGTCTTGCTGCTGGAGACTGCTCAACAAATATCTCTCCTCTACAAGGGATACCCTAGTCTCTGTCGGGATGTTGTGAGATATAACTGAAGCTCTGATCTCTTTCATGTTTCCCTACTGAAAGGTCTAAGACCTAAATAACAGGTCCCATACCATATAAGTGGAGTAGCATGAGAGGTCAGTGAACCTCACTGAGTACTGCAGCACGGTCATTCTACACTGCTATAGATGTAGTATCTCGTGTATACGCACCGCTTGAAGGGTGGCTGATACAAACTCCGCCTGGAATATGCTCTCGAAGTCTGCCCATAGATGTGACCCCTCATCATGCATTCGAAGCATAAACCTCCACCATCTTCCTGCTTCTACCAGAAGGAGGCTGGCATCAAGTATCACCATAAAGTCTTCTAGTGTCCCTACTAGCCTGAAGAATCTCACCACAGCCTCCGGCCAATCCTGAACCGCTTGTGGGTCCATCTCTCCTTGGAACATGGGTGGCCTCTGGTGCTGGAACTCATGAAATGCGCTCAAGAGGCGTGCATTGACTACTGCTGGGGTTGGTGGCATCGATGGTCCAATGGGAAGTAGTACCACTGGTGCCACTGTTGGTGCCTCAATTGGAATAGGGCCCTGTACTGAGCCCTCATTGCTCGGCGGGCTATCAGTAAGTACAGCTCTAGGGTCTCTAGCTAGTCGCCCACAAGGAGGCATCCTGAATGAAACAGATGTGACAAGATCAAAAATACTATACTTGGTTAGCTGACTTGGTTAGAGCTAACTAAAATAAAACTTTTGAAAACACACACGCAATAAGTGTTCTCGTGCACTGAGTCGGAAATCAGAAGTCAGGGTCCTGGTGTATGGATACGTCGGCCACCCGCACCAACATTGGACTCCCTGAACCGAAAACCACACTTAATACCCTTAACGTTATTGCTTCACAGAAAAGAAAATATCTGAAGTCCTATGTTCTGTGGTAGAACCGACGTCCTATGATATCAATTTTTCATGACCCATCCCTTGGGGCCCAAATCGCGACTACCCCAAGCCTGACTTCTACATGCTAGGGGATGAAGACTTGCAGCAAAGCTGAAATTCCCTAAAATTGGGAAGGTATTGCCTTTATAAATTGTAAAAACACAGAACCAGAGTACAAGAGGAAGAAAACACTAAGTAAAAGATGTATAACAAGTGTACTAAAAGTAATGGGGATGGAATACAAGCCCAAGAGTAATGTACAAGGAATGTCCAAATAGGTACAACTAAAAAGAAAAACATGCGATAGGTGTCTAGTAGCTCCTGGATCATCCACCATGAATCCTATGTAAAGGGTAAGTACATATAGGCTCCCCAGTGCTCCACATCCATCCAACTCCTCCAGGTACTGACTCGTCACGAGGTCCACCTCCGGGTACCATCTAGTCCTCGTACACTCTGCCTCAGCTAGCGTTGTCCATCATCTACATCCGACATGACGAGGTGCGTGCATATCCCGTGCAGAGGTGAGTATAACGATACCCAGTAGGGACCCCGAGACCCTCAAGGTCTCACAAAATCCAACAACGATAATCCACAATGTATGATTTCAACAGATAACCATTACTTAGGTATATTCCCACACATATACCAATGTTATCGAGTAATGCATCTCAATCATGAGGAAAACACAAAGGTCATTGACACAGATCAAACCTGGATTTTCATTAACGAAACCACAGCTACTGGATAACTCCTCCTCTGTCGAGTACAATGGTCCTGTCGTGGCTCTGAAGTGCAACTCACTAACCTTATACTGCAAAGGTACTCCTCCTATCGAGTACCGTGGGAAAACTACGTCATAAAGAGATGCTTCACACCTCGGGTCTGCCGTGAGTTTTTCGCGACCCGTCCCTTGGGGCCCGAATCATGACTACCCCAAGCCCACCATCCATAGGCTAGGGGCTGGCGAGTAGCACCAAAGATGAAACTCCCTAAAACAGGGAAGGCATTACCTTTATAAATCATAAACACACATAACCAGAGTACAAGCAGAAGAAAATGCTATGTAAAAGCTATATAACAAGTGTACTGAAAGAAAAGGGGGCCAGAATACAAGCCCAACAGTAAAGTACAAGGAATGGACAAAAAGGGACAAATAAAAAGAAAAATAGGTGAAAGGTGTCCAGCAGGTCCTAGATAATCCACAATAGATCCCACCTGATGGGTAGGTACAGAGTGCCTCCTCAGTGCTCCACGTCCATCCGGCTCCTCCAGGTAGCGAATCGTCGTGAGGTCCACCTATGGGTACCATCCAGTCCTCGACACTCTGCATTAGTAAGCACGGTCTGTCATCTGCATCCAACAAAAAGAGGTCCGGGCATAGCCCGTGTAGGGGTGAGTATAATTATACTCAGTAAGGACTTATGGACCCTCAAGGTCTCAAAAAATCCAAAAAGAATAAACCACAAAGTATGATTTAAAAGGATTTTCAATACATAGATATATGACCATACATATACCTAAGGTATCAAGTAACCCAACTCAGTCATGAGGAAAACACAAAGGTCATTGACTCAGATCAAACCTGAATTTTCATTAACAAAACAACGACTGCTGGAGAACTCCTCCTCTGTCGAGTACAGTGGTCCTATCGCGACTCCGAGGCATAACTCACTAACCATAGAATGCTGAGGTACAGCTCATGGCCAGTACCATCAGACATTTACGTCACACAGATATGCTTCCCACCTGGGGTCTTCCATGAATTTGTCACAACCCATCCCCCGGGGCCCAAATCATGATTACTCCAAGCCCGCCTTCCATAGGCCAAGGGCGGGCGACTAGCACCAAAGGTGAAATTCCCTAAAACTGGGAAGGCATTGCCTTTATAAATCGCAAACACTCACAACCAGAGTGCAAGAGGAAGAAAACACTAAGTAAAAGACCTATAATAATTGTACCGAAATTTAAAGGCTCCAGAATAAAAGCCTAACAAAAAAGTACAAGGAAAGGACAAACAAGTACAACTAAAAAGACAAACAAGTGAAAGGTGTCTTTCAGATCCTGGATCATCCACCATGGATCATACCTGAAGGGTAGGTACAGATAGCCTCCTCAATGATCCACGTCCATCCGAATCCTCTGGGTAATGACTCATTGTGAGGTCAACCTTTGGGTATCGTCCAGTCCTCGTACACTCTGCCTTGATCAGTGTTGTCTGTCATCTACATCCAACACAATGCGGTGCAGGCATAGCCCGTGCAGGGGCGAGTATAACGATACTCAGTAGGGACCCCAAGACACACAAGGTCTCACAAAATCCAACAAGGATAAACCACAAAGTACAATTTCAATGGATAACCATTACTTAGGTATATTCCCATACATATACCTAAGTTATCGAGTAACCCATCTCAATCATGAGGAAAACAAAAAGGTCATTGACTCAGATCAAACCAGGATTTTCATTAATGAAATGAAGGCTGCTGGAGAACTCTTCCGCTGTCGAGTACATTGGTCCTGTCGCAACTATGAGGTGCTACTCACTAACCATAGACTACTGAGGTAATCTACACGTTGAATAAAATGGGACAGCTACGTCACACAGAGAAGGTTCCCACCTGGGGTCTACCGCCTCACACAATAGCGCTCCTCCTAATAGCTTACAAAGGTACTCCTTCTGTTGAGTACCGCAGGTCTGTCGCATCACATAGTAGTGCTCCTCTACCATGGGTGTGCCACCTCACACTGTAGCGCTCCCTACTGGGCTTGTCGAGTCACTCTGAATTGAATCAGTCAACCTGTCATCAGGTCTCATCCATCTACTAGGTCTTCGTACTCTGCTTTCTCGTCACCAGGAGGGTCCGCTCCGCAAGATTTAAGCTGATACTACAAGTGTGATGAAGTCCCATGAATAAGTATCACAAAGGTCTGCCTCATCATAAGGGTCTCAATTCAGCAGACAGCGCGTCAATCAGATGCCCGGTTTGTTATTTATTAGCATTTTAGTCCTAGGGGCCTTGTTGGATTTGTGTACAAACCAACTTGACTGTGACTCAACTATACCCCTAACACTAGTGGGGTATACTCAAAGGGACGACTATGCTCTAAGAATTTCAGCGCTGCCGACGGTTCGGAAATGGACATCCGGTGCCAAAGATATGAGCCAAGAAAGTAAAGGGAGCAGTATGGGCCCATGTCCGGTCCGGCCCAGTCGGGCCAACTCGGCCCAACCCAGTCTGGGTCAACCTGGTCTGGTTCAACATGGACTGACATACTAGGTCTGACTCGACCTATTGGGTGGGTCAGTCTTCTCTGTTCGGCCCAGCCCGCTGGGCCCAGCCCAGTGGACTACGTGGACAATTCGTGCCGAAAGTCGCCACGTGAGGGACTCAGCCCGAAGGCCAGAGGCAGGTTCGGCTGGCGCCGCGAGGGGCACAAATCATGCATCTCGGCCTGAGAGGCCAACATCAGGCTGCGCGGGGCATGGGTAGGCCGCATGTGCACCAGGAAGGGCATGGTAGGGCGCGGGGGCACCAGACTGAGAATCGGGGTGCGCGTGCAGGGTGCCGGGGCGCGCGGGCCTAGGTGCCAGGAAGTCGGCCTGTGTGCGGGGGGGGGGGGGGCATGGCAATGAGGCTATGGTGATGAAGATGGTGAATAAAGGTCGCACTTCCCGCGACCTCCGTGAACAGTGTCGCCGGCCGAGTGGTGCTCGACCAGCCTACTCGCGCACTGCCTGGCATGCCCCGCGCCCTTCCCAGCACCCCTTGGTGCCCAGGCTGCCCACCCAGCACCCCCTTGGTGCCCTGACCGCCACACTAGTGCCCCCCTTGGCTCCCTGGCAGCGTGCCCGACGCTCGGGCCGCTCTGCCCGGCGCATCTCACTGCCCTCCTGCCGGGGGGCACCAGGCAGGCGGTCAAGGCACCAGGGGGCGCCGGGTGGGCGGCCAAGGTGCCGGGGGGCACCAGGAAGGGCATGCCGGGAATTGCGCAGGTAGGCTGGTCGGGCGCTGCTCAACCGGTGGCGCTGTTCGTGGAGGCTGTAGGAAGTGCGACCTTTATTCACCATCTTCTTCACCATCTCCTCATTTCCATTACGTCATTAATTCTTCTTCGACTCATGGTTTTGAAACCATAATGGTTGCGGAGGGGTCGTGCCGTGTTCATTAAGGTTGAACCCTCTACATTAGAATGATAGCAAGCGGCTCATGAAGTTCATTCAAAGTGAGAGGATAAAGTGTTAAAAAACTTAAGACACACATCTACCTTTTTAATTATCGGGCGTCCGTTCGTCATGGGGGAAGAAGATGTTGTCGTTATATGCCATACACTTCCAATTCTGAGCTCGTGCATCAGTTTGTTGATGACGAAGAAGAAGGAATAAGGGTTGTCGATGAGATCCCGCGTCAGAAGAGGGTTCTGAGGAAGAAGCCAAGGAAGAAGCATCATCGCCGGCGTCTTTGCATTCCTCGTTGGAGGATTCTATTCTCCAAATCTCTCCACTAAAGAGAGAATAAACATGCCAAAATAATAGATTTTAATCTATTATTCCCATTGGCGTGAATTAATTAACTGGGTCCTACTTAATTAAATTCATGACGTTGGCACAAATATTCTAAATTCAAAATGAGAAGAGAGGGTCCACCAAATTAATTTCATGAGAGGTTGGCATATTCAATTTGGGGAGTTTTGAGGGGGTTAGAGGCTCGGTTGGTCCCCACCTATTTAAACATGAAGAGGGTCAAGGGGTGTTTCCTTCAATTAAATGGAGGTTTTATCCTCCACCATTAAGTGGGGAGTTAGAGACCAAGAGGCTCTCCCTCAATAATGAACGAGAGTTGAGAGATTTCCACCCTTCCCATTAAATGGGGGGGGGGGGGGGGGTTAAGCTCCATGTCGACCCCACGTCATAACCTCTCGCGGGAGGTGATGCTGCTCGGGTTGTCCCCACCCCAATGATCATCCCATGGGAGGTTAGGTTGTGGCGGTCCCACCACCAACTCCCATGTGGAGATTTTAACCAACTTTACCACATGGATTGGGTTCAACAAAAATAAAATAAGTTGTCACTTATTTTATTTTATTAATCCACGTGAAACCCAAAAACCAACTCTCATACCTGATCAACTGTTGTCGATGTGAAAGTCCACTTAAGTGAAAACCAACGTTGTGAGTTCAACGGTGACCTCAGATTTCAATTCCGAGCACCCATTCAAAAGATATAAAAACTCGCTCGTATGTTTACTGAACGTACCCTAAAAAAACATTAGAAATTGATTTTGGGGACACCGGACCTCGGAATCAAGCGTCGTCAAAAACTGCATACTTGTAAAATTCCCATGTATTTAAAAAACAATTCCACGGGAATTCCAGGTCTTTACATTCTCCCCACCTCAAGGCTTTACAACCCTGTAAGCTACAACTCACACTATGGTAAAAAAGGGGGTACTGAGCTTGCATCTGAGCTTCCCGCTCTCATGTGCTCTCCTAGAGGTTCCTGTGCTGCCAGGGAACACGTAATAGAGGAATCGATCATCCATGCAAGACCCGATCCTATCGATCCTCAATTTCTACTGAAACCTCTGTGAAAGTCACCCCGTCATCGATGTCTAGCTCCCCGTGGTCGATGATATTGGAAGGGTCGAGCACTTATCATCTCACTTGGGATATGTGGAATACGTCGTGTACCTAGTGCAATAGAGGTGGAAGCGCTTGGTGGTAAGCCACCTCGCCTACTCTGATTAGAACCTGGAAAGGTCCGATGAACCTTGTAGATAACTTTCTGCCTCGGCCAAATCGTCGTAGGCCTCATCAAGGTGAGACTCGTAAGAAGAAATGATCGCCATCCTCAAACACCAGAGGTCTTCATCTCCTGTCAACATATGAATTTTTCCTTATCTATACAGTCTTCATCCACTCCTGGATGATCTGCACCTTCTCCGTGGTAGCTCAAACCATCTCTTGTCCCACTAGTGATGGCTCCCCTAGGTCTATCTAGCATAGTGGCGATCTACAAGGTCTTCCATACAAGGTCTCAAAAGGTTCCATCCCTATGGTGGAGTGATAACTGTTGTTATAGGAAAACTACACCAAAGGAAAGTGGTCCTCCCAGCTGCGACCAAAGTTGAGGACACAAGCACGAAGCATGTCCTCGAGGGTCTGGATGGTCTTATCGGTCTGCCCATCTATCTGAGGATGGAAGGTAGTGCTCAAGAGAAGCTGTGTCTTGAATGATTCCTACAAACCCTTCCATAACTGGGAAGTAAAGCGTGCATCATGGGAGGAGACAATAGAAGAAGGTACTCCATGAAAACGCACTATCCCCTACACATAGAGGCATCCCAAGCTCTCAACTGAGCCCTACTTTCTAATCAGTATGAATGTGGCAGACTTGGTGAGTTGGTCGACGATCAACCATATCGAGTCATGACCCCTTGATGTATGTGGAAGACCGATCACAAAGTCCATGGATATCTCATCCCACTTCCACTCCTGGACCTCTAAGTTCTGAACCAAGCCTGCTCGTACCTAGTGGTCCACCTTCACATACTGACAAGTGAGGCATTGAGAAAAAAAATCTACTACAGACTTCTTCAAACCTGTCCACCAGTGTTATCATCGAAGCTCCTGGTAGATCTTCACCACTCCTGGATGTACCGCTAGAGAGGAAGTGTGTAACTCCCTCAACAACTCTTCCTAAAGTGAAACTAGTACCATGGTACGTCCTCTGAAAAGGTTGACATGATCCCCACCTTCAGAAAATCCATCTGGTGCCTGCCCTATGGATATATGAGCATGTCTCATCTCACAGTCAGTGTCCCCAATCTGCACCTCCCTGACATGCTGAAGAAGTGGGGGAGTGACTGTAGGAGACTGTAGATAGGATGCTCCATCCCTACCCACAAAGGATATCTACAATGCGGCCAGCTGCTCTGTCACCTCTCCTAACATCTGAAAGTATAATCTGCTGCTGAGTGCATCTGCTACTATGTTCTCTTTCCCATGAGTATAGACTATCTCGAAGTCATAGTCCTGGAGGAACTCAAGCCACCACCACTGTCTCAGGTTTAGGTCCTTTTGAGAGAAGATATACCGGAGACTTTTGTGATTAGAGTACACAGTAAAACATTCTCCTATAAGATATTGCTGCCACATCTTCAAGGAAAAGACCAGTGCTGCTAACTCTAGGTCATGGGTAGCATAGTTCTGCTCCTGTTGTATCATCTACTGAGAACCATACATGATCAAAACTCACTCCTGCATCAGGACACACCTAAGTCCGGTCCCTAAAGCTTCACAGTAGACTATGTACCCTACGACTTCCTCTGGAAGCCTCAAGATGGTGGAGTACTAGTCACCCTCTGACTCAGCTCCTCAAAGATCTATTGGCACATCTTTGACCACACAAAGAGTTTACTCTTCTTTGTAAAGGATGATAGTGGCGCTGAAACTCTGGAAAAGTTTGGAACGAATTCCCGGTAGTACCCATCCAATCCTAGGAAACTCCGTACCTCCGTCACACTCCTGGGTGGCTCCCAAGTAAGTACTACCTCAACCTTCATTGGATACACTACAACATCAGCCTCCGAGATGGCATGTCCCATGAAGTATACATATCGAATCCAAAACGTTCATTTCGAGAGCATACCATAAATTTGGTGCTCTCGGAGTGTGTCCAGTACCACCTACAAATGGTAGGCATGCTCCTCCTCAATAGTCGAGTAGATCAGTATGTCGTAGATGAAGACTATGAAAAAGAAATCAAGGTATGGCTAGAACATCCTGCTCATGAGACTCCTGAATACTGCTGAAGCATTGGTTATACCGAAGGGAATAACAAAGAACTCGTAGTGCCTGTACCAACACCAAAAGGCCGTCTTCTGCGGATTCTATTCTCGAACTTTGATCTGGTGATAGCCTGATCTGAGGTCTATCTTTGAGAACAGTCGTGCTCCCTTGAGCTGATTAAAGATGTCACCAATCCTCGGGAGTGGGTACTTGTTCTTCACAGTCACTTGATTCAGGTGAAGGTAGTCAACACAGAGCCTCAAGCTCCCATTCGCCTTCTTGGTGAATAGAATTGGGGCTGCCCAGGGAGAAACACTAGGCTGGATGAATCATTTTCCCTGCAAGTCCTCCAATTGTACCTGCATATTGTGAAGCTCAGCAGAAGCCATTCGATATGCTGGAGTAGATATCAGTGTTGTCCCTGGGTACGGGTAAATATAGAAGTCCACCTCTCTTCGAGGAGTTAGTCCTGGAACATCCTCAGGGAAAACATCCAAGTACTGGTCCACCACTATAGGATAAGTCAGACTCTCCACATCAAATGCTCCCAGGGTAAGGCAAGCCAAATGGTGAGTGATCCGCTGCACCCTCCTCAGAGTAAGTCCATCATGCGCTGAAAAGGTTCCCTTCTCACCGGTAAAGGTAAACCTAGTCCCATCCATATAGACACACAACAATTTTTTCCTAATACAGTCGATCTGATCATGGACTGTACATAACCAGTACATACCCAAAGGGACGACTATAAAAAAAGGGATGACTATTCCTGAACTCCTGTGGGGAATACTAAAAGAAATGACTATGCTCCAAGAATACCAGAACAGCTGACGGTTAGTCAAACAGACGTCTACTGCTAAAGATATGGCCTAAGAATGTAAATGGTCATTAATGGGCCCGGGTCTGGTCTGACCCGGTCAGACCGACTCGGCCCAACCATTCCTGGGCCGACCTGGTCTGGGTCGACCTTGTCTGACTTGCAGGGTCTGACTTGACCCCTTGACTATATCTCAACTTTACCCGGAACTCCCATGGGGTATACTCAAAGGGATGATTATGGTCCCAGAATACTGGCGCCACTAGTGGTTCATCAAATGGACGTCTACTGGAAAAGATATGGCCCAAGGAGGTAAATAGTCATTAATGGGCCTAGGTCCAGTCCGACATGGTGGGACCAAATTGGGCCAACCTTGCCTGAGCTGACCTGGTCTGGGTCGAACTGGTCTGACTCATGAGGTATGACCCGACCCATTAGGTGGGTTAGCCCGCTTTGTTTTGACCCGGTCTGCTGGGCCTGGCCCAGCGGACCGCGAGGGCAGTTCGACCAGATAGTTGCCACGTAGGTGGCTTGGTAACTCTGCTCGGGAGACCAGGATGGTTCAACTAGTGACACCGTGGGGGCACCACATGCCAGTTCAGCAGGCCGATGGCCGAGAGGGGAGGTGGCTTGCCGTACGGGGTGTGGGCGGGCCGACTGGACTCCGGGAAGGCCGCGAGTGCACCCAGTAGGGTATGGGTGCACCGAGCATCGCGTGTGGGTGCCGGTTAGGGTGCCAGATGCTGGGTAGCGTGTGGGGGTGTGCCGGGCAGGGTGTAGGGGCTCGCCGGGCAACCCGACAGGGTGCCGTCAGCTGCACGGGGGTGCGCCGAGCAGTGCGGGTAGGTCACCACGGGGCGCCGACAGCATAGGTAGGGCGCCGTGGGGGCACCGGGCAGGCCGGGCAGTGTGCCAGGGGGCGCGGACAGTGCGGGCAGGGCGCCACGGGGGTGCCGGAGTGCACCGGGTAGGCCGGGCAGCACGGGCACAACGTCATGGTGGTGCCAGAGTGCGCCGGGCAGGCCGCACAGTGTGCCAAGGGGAGAAGACAACACAGGAAGGGTGGCGTAGTTCACGGATGTTGCGGGTAGCGCTGCCTTTGCCTGTCGCGTTCTTCGTCTTCGCCTCATTTCCAAGTCTTCATTACATTGTCGTTGACTCATGGTTCTGAAATCACAAGGGTTGCGGAGGTGTCAGACTATGTTCATTTGGACCAAACCTTTTTCATTAGAACGATATCAAGAATCTCATGAAGCTGATTCAACGTTAGAGGACAAAGCGTTAAACAACTTAAATCACACCCCTACCTTTTTAATTGTCGGGAGTTTGTTCATCGCGGGGGAAGACGATGTTGTCGTCATTCGGTGTACGCTTCCACTTCCAAGCTCATGTGTCGGTCTGTTGACGATGAAGAGGAAAGAGGAAGGGTCGTCAAAGATATCCCACGTCGGAAGGGGATTCCGAGGAAGAATCTAGGGAAGAATTGTCATCGCCGGCGTCTTCAGGTTCTTCGTTGGAGGATTCTATTCTCCCAAACTCTCCACTAAAGAGAGAATAAATGCGCCAAAATAATAGGTTTTAATCTGTTATGCCCGTTGTCATGAATTAATTATGTGGGTCCCACTTAACTAAATTCACGATGTTGGAACAAATATTCGAAATTCAAAAGGAGAGGAGAGGCTCCACCAAATTAATTGCACGAGTGGTTGCCATATTAAATTTGGGGAGTTTCGATGGGGTCAGAGGCCCGAGTGGTCCACACCTATTTAAACATGTAGAGGGTCAAGGGGGTTTTCCTTCAATTAATTGGAGGTTTTATCCTCCTCCATTAATAGGGTAGTTAGAGACAAAGAGGCTCTCCCTCATTAATGAGGGATAGCTGTGAGTTTTCCTTAATTCCCATTAAATTGGTGGGGGGGGGGGGGGGGGGTTAAGACCTGTGTGGACTCCATGTTAAAACCTCTCACAAGAGGTTATGCTTCTCAGGTGGTCCGCAACCAAATTATCCTCCCATGGGAGGTTAGGGTGTGGTGGTCCCACCACCAAATCCCATGTGGAGATTTTAACCAACTTTATGACATGGCGTGGGTTCTACAAAAATAAAATAAGTTTTCACTTTTTTTATTTTATTAATCCACGTGAAACCCAAAAACCAACTCCCATACCCGATCAACCGCCGTCTAGGTTAAAGTCTTATTAAGAGAAAACTCCGCAGCGAGTTCAAAGGTTCCCTTAGATTTCAATTCTAAGCACCCGTTCAAATGTTATAAAAACCCACTCATATGTTTACTGAACATACCTGAACAAAACTTCCGAAATTGATTCCGATCACACCGGGACTTGGAATCAAGCGCCGTCAAAAACTGCAGACTCATAAAATTCCCATGTATTTAAAAAAAATTCCATGGGTATTCCGGGTCTTTACATCATTTATTTTTTATACAGAAATTCAATCAACAATAATAATTGTATTTATAAATAACTTATTTATATATACACTGAATAGTCCAATTTGTATCTAAATATTTTGGTACAACATTTATGATAATATAATAACTCATCAAGACAATTATTTGATAATATGTAGTTAAATTTATTCAGTAGTCCCAATATCATTTTTTTCAATAGATCATTTATATAGATACTAAATTTTCTTGTTCTATCACAGTCATTAGGTAATTAATCTACAAAGAATTCAGAATATTTTTTATTCTATCTAATTAAATCAATTTTTTCAACTATCATAACCATATATTGACATTTTTATATGTTTAAAACAAATATAAATTACCTTCCATATTAAATTGGCGTCTTTAGTAATATTACACAACTGAAATGGAAATACCATAAAAAATAAGAAACATATCCTTAAACCAAATGTTATAAAAATGATATAAGTATGATTATTCAAATTAATGGAAAGATTTATTAAAATAATCCTAGATAATGTAATATAAATTTTGTCCAAAATAATAATTTTTCTATAGTTTTCAAAAACAATTGTAGTAGAACCTTTATTTCCTTGATTATAGAAACTATGGAAATATAAATCTTTGGGGTCACATATTATCTTGTCTTTTTGAAAATAGTTGTAATAGGTGGGATCTATTTCCATAATATGGAAGAACCGTCGAAATAGTATACCTCGATGACCTATATTTCCATGGTTTCAATAACAATAGAAATAAGGGAACTCTTCCAACCATATTTATATTGTTATATTTAACTGTAAAGATATGTAAAGCTGTTTATATAGTTATAAAATATTTTTTTAATGGTTTTTTATAATTTTATATGGGTTATTAAATTTTTAGAAAATAATTCATTTTTAATATTTAATATTTAATATTTAATTATAAATAGATAACAAAATTATAAGAAAATTAGATCATAGTTCAATTGTGTTGACACAGTTATATATCATTATTATCAGGGGTTAAAATCTAGAAGTATTTTTTTTAAAAAATATACTAATTTCAAGTTGATGAAACCATAAAAATAAATCTTACAATCTATTGAAATATGAGGCTTTTTTCATAGTTTTTTTAAAATTGTTGAAATATTCCAATTTCCATGGAATATATAACCACAATATACAAAAGAATTTCAAAATTAATCTTGATTTTTTAGTGAATATTTTCATGGTTTTTAATGATGGTAATTTTATATTTCCTATTGGGGATAATTTTATTTTATATTTTAATTAAAAGAAATATATTTGGATTGTGATGATAAATGTAATGAAACTTCAATGAATGGTTTAAAAATAAAATTAAAGTAGATAATCTGTAATCTTAATTTCATCATTTGTTTTCCAATATCATTTTTTCTCAATAATCTAACCAAACTACTTAAAAATATTGATATGCCTTTCCTTGAAAGTAGGATAATAATTTATTTCAATATCAATGTTCTATTAATCACAAATATCAAAGAAACATTAGAATAATAATTATCACAGTTCCCTCACAATACAAAAAATCATATATCATTTCAAGATTTACATCCTTATATTCTACTTATAGTGTATCCCAATTGAACAATAAATGTTGTAAATCATCATATTGAAACATTCAATTCATAAACATAGTTGAATAATATATCAATTTTTCATCTAAATTTCTTTGTTTAGAATTTCATTTCACATTATTTGTCTTATTCAATACAAAATTTAATCTATATGAAACATGTGATTTATGTTTTCTAATGATGGGAATTAATTTATTAAAAAATTTATAGTATAATCATTTAATTTAACCACCATGAAATTTTAAACAACCAAAATTGATCTTTTTTACACATATTGAAAATTACCTTAAAATAATTAATATATTGATAATTATTGGAGCTGAAAAAACACTTAAGTAATTTTATTATTCATCCACAGTTAAAGAAGTGTCAAAAAAATATATTTAGGTTATTCATAGACTATATATATTGTATATGGAACCTTTTTTAAATATTTTAATACATTTTAATTAATAAAACAATGGTAAAAAATGAGTTTTCTAAATTTAATTTCTAAATTATATAACATTGTAATTTCATCCCCATGATCCATATTTATTTTTTACCTAAGAAATGTAATCAAAAACAAAATTTATATTATAAAACATTTTTATCTCCCATTATAGTTCTCACTACTAAAAGGCATTATTTTATTTGATAAATGATAGAATATTTAAATCTAACTCTATAGATTTAACTTATGTGGTCATTTTTTAGAACCTCGCCATATTTTGTGATTCTGGTCTATGAAAATGATGATTATTCACTTTCATTAAAATACTACATTATTTTTCTCATAAAAATTGATGCGCATACAATGAAAACCAATCAGGGTCTCCATGAGAATATTTTTTATCATAAAATTATCATTTCTACTATTCTATGAATTTATTCTCTAAATAATTAAAGGTAAAATAATAAAGTTGATTAAAATTATTTACACTTCTTCAAATATTTTTATTGAACAATGAATGATTTATATCCATATATATAACAAGAAAAAAATTAAAATTTACATCCCATTTATAGGTTATTCTAATTGATGTTTTCCCATTTCATGATGTTTCATCACCCTCTAATATATTATCATAATATACATTATGATGACATTTTAATTATTTTTTTAATAATCATATAATGTACATAGTAAATTAACTTATCCAGAAGAAAAAATTAAAAAACAAAAAATGAAATTTTCTATTTAAATATCACATAACAGCATGATGATAAATAAAATAAAATTTATTATGAATAATGAACAATATTTTGAATATAAAATTAATCTTAATGTTCCAATAAAAAATTTATTATTATTTTTCTTAATATAATTCAAAACATAATTATGATAGAGTATTTCACAAGAAAAATATGAATCTATAAATTGAGAATTCCTAATCTAATAAATATCATAATTGTAATTTTTTAGGAAATATTCTATTACAATAATTATAATGTATTAGAGAAAATTCTAGTGAAAAATATATTAGAAACTTATAATGAAATTTCATATGGAAAAATTTAGTGAAAATTATTACAAGGAAAATATATTAAATTATTACTTTATATAATCATTTTAGAAAATTAGTGAGATAATTTTTATTATAAAATATGGTAGAAATTTTTAGTCTAAAATCCATTGAAATAAATACATAGAAGGCTATAAAATAATATTATATAGAATCATTTTAGTGTAAAATAACCTTAATAGCTTTCATGGAATACAAATAAAATATTATGTGAGATAATGTAACAAAAAATAATATCATATAATTTATATAAAAATCATTCGAAAAATATATTTAAAACCCCTCTTCAATCACCAAATATAATATATGATGAAAAACACTAATAAAAAAATATAATCCATTTATTTTTATATGATAAGAAGAGTAATTAACATGAAACAAATCCAGTGATAAATTTCACTAATAAACAAATGAAATTAAATTTCACAAGTTCACAATTATTTATATAAAAATATATGGAAAAACTTATTTAAGTGTTTTATGGAAAACAAATATAAAAAATTGCAATGATAACTTTCTGTAATAACTCAGCCTTAAACATTATATAATCTAGTAAATTTAATTAGATTTTACATTTTGAAAATACCAAATATATTTTAGGTTTACTTTTACATATAATTAGGTCATATCCTCATATATAGTAACACATATATTACAAATTACAGACCACTACTCAATATTATTTTTTTTCAAAATATTTAACTCTTAATAATAAAAAAATAATTTATTTTAATAACAAAACATAAAGACATTAATCATGAATCATTATTTCACTTTTACCATTCATATACCATGCGAAAATACATTTTAAAACATGGTACAAGCATATAAATACTATTAATATAATTAAATGGATAAAATAATCCATTTTTCTATTAATGAAAATATTTTCACAAAGTTAAAAGTTTTACACATAAATCATATTATCTATATCATAACTAATAAAATCAAAATATTCCTATAAAAACATATCAAGAATACATAAATTATAAATATATATTTTTGAATCATTTTTATATCACTATTACATATAATTTATCCCCCTAAGTTACACAGGGAGAAACTATCGTGGTTTTACATTGAAAAACAATCACAATATATTCCCATAATCTCTTAGGAAAGATGTAACTGGTTAACTCAATCCATTTACTTGATTAATTTGAGATCTACAATGAGATAAACCTCTATAATTATAACATGGATCCATCTATCATATTAAAAATTATCAAAAACCATATCAGGATCATAACACATAACTATTTCAGAAAAGAAACATTCTTGAAGAAAATAAATTTTCTATATTGAAATAACTTTTCATTTTGTACAAGTCAACCAATCATAAATGAAAATAAATTAGAAGAGAATAAATATTAAACATTTAAATTAATATTTAATTAATTCTTTCTTCATGAATTTGGTAAATTCCATTCACTCAATATATGATAAAATATTTCATTTTAAATTTTTTAAAAATAGACAACAAGTGAATTTTTTAATTTACAATCCATTAAAAATATAATAAAATTGAAATATGAATTATAAAAATGAATGGAATATTTTTATTAAATATAAATAATAATTATAAAACATAATATGATAAAAAACATTTATATTTTTTGCATGATATAATCAATGATGTAGATAGTTAGCTTAATGAATGTAAATTAGGTAAATAATTCCCTTACCATATATCGTAAAGGGTTTTACAGTTATAACTAATTTCCTAGATAATGATATTAGGTTAAAAAATTACTAAATATTAAACCTACTGAAAATTTATTTTACATGTTATAATTTTATTAAGATCATTTTTGGCTATCCGGATGAGTAATAGAGTTCAATTTCATCAATCCAAGAGTGGTCATTTCATGGTTTTATAGTTGGTTCTGATAAGTATAATTGTGGGAGTTCATGACAACTAGATGAAAAAAATAAGTTTAAATAAAGTGTATTAATATAATTCAATAATTTTAAATGATCCAATAATTTTTTTCTGATATGAGGTTGATTGATCAAATAAAACATTATTGAAAATTGATGTTTTTATTTTTTTAGTTTTTCTGACAACAAAAAAATGTGTTCATTTTAGTAAATATTATGACTATAAATTAATTATGTATAATTAAAAAAGATATAAGATACATATTGATGTTTTATTTAAACATAATAATTTTCTTCCATCAGTGATGGAGTTAATAAAAAACTAAAACATGTGTTCCATAATGGAAGTGAGCCAACACATCACAGATTATGATTTCATTTGTTTGAATAAGAGGAGATTAGAAGATTTTTTATGATGTTTTATAAAACAATATAGTAAAATTATAGTATATTTAGGTAAAAAATGTTATCATTTAAATTTTTATAATCTATGTGAGGATAGTATGAAATAATGAATGAATTCAAAAGTGAATGAAGAGGATTTAACCTCATGAATATCATCTCCTTGAGAACCTTCTTAAGGCACATGATTTTGATTTTTTTGGGTTAGAAAAATAAGTCTTGGTCATGGTGAGATGTATTGGTAAATTATTATTTCATGTTTTATGATGTATAAAGGGCATTGGAGGTGCCTTGAGAAGAGGTGGTGATGGGTGGGATTTATAGGGAGAGGAGAGGGGTGTTTTTTGATTTTTTTCTTCCTTTGTTTATTATTTCTAGTCAGGGAAATCAATAGTGTTAATTCTTATGACTACATAAAGTAAATAGTTGAAGTTAGTATTAAATAATGGTTTCCTACATCATTCATGATTTAAAAACTCATGTATTTGGCTTATATTGTAAAATACCATAAATTAATTTATTTTACACATCACCAAAAAAACAACTATTTTAGAAAAATCCAAAAAATTAAATATAACCATTTTTTGTCATTTAGAAATAAAACAATGGAATCCAATTTTTTCAAATAATTTTATAAATATGATACATTATTTTTTTTAAATATCCAGTTATTAAAAAAAAACTAATTTTAATATTATAAATAATTTCATGAAACCTTGAAAAAAATAATTATAGTCTCATTAAATTGTATTATAATCATAAAAAAATTTAAAAATATTGTATAAAGATAAATTATGAAAATAAAATTTCATTTAAATTATTATATTAATTAACAAATTTTAAATAAATATATACATTCTATAAAAATACCAAACCGTAAGTTTTTATTTTTAAAACTTTTATTTAATTATACTGTGATATAAATAATCATATTTTTATTTATAAGATTGATAAATAATATTTATACATATATAGGTGAGGTTTCTATTCTATTTGACAATTTACCCTTATTAATGTTCACATTACTACTTCAATGGTCATGTTACTATTCCATTAGTATAGTCCCTTTAATTTCCAAAAATACCACATACTTCATCAAACATTTATAATGAATTTAACTATTGAATTCCTGAATGAAAACATATTATTCTATATGTACCTGGGTTTTTACATTCTCCTCCCATTTGTAAATTTCCTCCATTCATTTTAATTCACTTATTAAACAAGTGACGATAGCTTTTCCATTATAGAAAGTTTTTTAGATTCTTATATTGCTTCTTCGACCATGTGGTTTCTACACGAAACCTTAGCATGGTGAATTTCCATATTCTATAATATATGATCTCTAAAAGCATGAATTTTAATAGGTATTCCCACATATGAACGGATTTAATTTAATTAAACAATCCTAGGTCTCATAACATGAGATCAACCTAATGTATTCTTTCATATCATTAGAACAAGAAACACATTATGTAATTGGGGTAGAATTTGAGGACAATCATCAGCTTATATAACTGATCCAACTTTCTCTATGATTTCATAGGGTCAAATGAACATTGTACTTAGCCTCCCCTTCTTAAAAAGACACATCACAATTTCCCATGGAGAATATTGGAGAAATATATGATCACCTACCTCAAAAGAATGATTTTTCCAATTGTTGTATACATATCATTTCATCATTCTCTGAGATTTCAAAATTTTTATTTAAATAATATGACATTTATCTACCATTCCATCTACGAATTATGTCCCCATAAATATTCATTCAAATAATTCATCCCAAAATATTTGTGTTCGACATCACATTCAATATAATGATTCAAAGGGAACAATATGTATGATGTAATGAAATTTGATATTATATGAAAACTCAATCAATGAATGTTGATGATCCCAAATTACCTTATATTGCATTGTAAAATCACTAATCATCTCATCCAATGCCTTAATTTTTATATTTTATATTCCATTAGATTGAATAGGAAAATATGTTTTGAAATTTAGTCCAGTTCCCATTGAATTTTAAAATACATTCCTAAATTTATAAGTGAACATTGGATCATAATTAGATAAAATTGAGAGTGGAAATGAATGAAACCAAACTAAATTTTTATGATACAACTGAGAATGTTGATCTAGACAAATAGTGTCTTGAATAAGAAAAAAATGGATAGAATTAGTCAATCGATAAAAATAACCCAAATCACATTGTTTCACTGTGAATTATTTTGTTAGTGTCACTACGAAATGCATAGATATATTTTTCCATTACCACTTTGGAACTATGAAAGGATGAAACATCCAATTTAGTTATTTTCATTATTCTTTTACCTATTTATATGTCAATAATATAAAGGTAATTCTATCAATATCTGTTTTCATTATATCCCACCATTATTACTATTGATGTTTTCTGTACATTTTTGTGATCCCAAGATGAACTGAAAACTATGAACTATGTGATTCAATTAATAACACATTCATTAATAGTAAATCCTAAGGATGAAAAAATCGATTCCAAAATTCTAAAACACAATCTTCATTAACATTAAATTCTGGTAACGTACCCATTTAATCCAATTCAACCACTTTCATTAATTAACATTATTCCCTCATTATTTTATAAATTTTTTCTGATTGAGATTATTTTACTGACACGTAAAATAAAATAGATTAATTTTCGACGCATGTAATATAATGATTGAATTAATAAAATATTTAACCATGGGGTCATGTTCCAAAAGAAACATTGTTAACAAAAAATTATTTTTTCATCTCAATAAATAATCCATGATTTTTTCTTTTTCCAAGATTGTAATGAATCATAAAACTATATTACTTAATTAGATCTAGCCATCTTATTTTCCTTATGTTCAATTACATTTGAGTAAATATATAATTCAAAAATTTATTATCAGTATATATTTCAAATTTGTCTCCATATAAATGATGTATCCTATAATTCCTCGACCCCAGATACCCAGAGTCGGTGCATTATTACATAATATTGGTATGATCACAAGAAAGATCAAATCTCAAAAGACCAATTAGTTTAGTATCCTTGGAAACACTAGATATATTAATAACATTTACATTACATCATAAAATGAAATCTAAAACAATATAGTCTCCATTTTCCACACTCTTATCCCCTCATACTATCCCTACAGGTCATTCATAAATTACTTCTTCAAATCCTGGGAAAAATAATGCATAGAAAAGGGGTGAGCTCAAATGCCCAGTAAGGATAACAATATAGCGGAAACTTTTATAAATAAAAAAATCATTTAAGTAAATGTATTACTAAAACAAAATCCTTTTAAACTTGAACATAAATATAGTATGGAAAAAATAAAATGAAATAATTCCATTTACTTTTTCACATTGATATTATACTAATCAAATATTCACAAGCAATATCAATAACCACTTTCATAATGATGGAATGCATAATTCCAGACTATCATAACCACATAGCCAAGGCCTCATTCCAAGACTACAAATAAGATTTTGTCAGGGCCTTTTGCCAAGACACTAGTTTGTCTCATGAGACCTACCGATGTATTGAGGAGCTATAGTGGGCTCCACCCGTCACTTACTAAGTCCAATTCATTCCTCATATGAAAAGGTCTAAACATAACATAAACATTCGTATTAAAACTAGCATACGAAATGTCAATACATTACCCATAAACCATGAATGGTATAAAAATAACACATCCACATTCAAACATATCACAGAACCTTCAACACATTATAGAAGATTTGTAGCATGATAAACCAACTTCAAAACAAGTTTAAAATCCATTAAAGGATGTTGACGTTGATGAAAATGATTTGTAAAACCCTTTGAGAAAAATACCCCTTTTTCATGAAATCATTTAAAAGCCACAAAATTTGGAAAATAAGTCATTTAAATATATTTTTGAATCAAAGTGTCCCATACAACATTGAAACTTTTCAAATGAATTAACATTTTAAAAATATTTATGTCCATATAAATAAATCCTTAAAAACCATTTTGAAGACATGGACATAAATGAGAGAGATTTAGAAGAATAAATATTAAAAATATTTGAAATGAAATTTTAGTAAAAATTCTCTTAAAATAATCCATTTGAAAACTCTTTTATAAAACATAGATATGGATAATAAATATGTCCCAGTAGATACTTATGTAAAAACAACCTCGGATAATAAAGAGATTGTGAAATTAACCCTTACCAATTTGGTAACTTACTAAACATACACCCCAAGAAAGAGGTATCATACAATAAATATGTAAATACACATAAATTAAAGTTTATTACACAAATAATACAATTATGGGCAGTACATACACCACACAAAAGGTAATAGTGGTAATATGGCATGAATCTCATGGGAATAAGGAGTGAGATGAAAACCCCTTACCTAGTACTTTTACTTGGATGGGGGTAGGTTAACCTCATATATAATGGTGACATAATTTTTATTAAATTATTAAATAATCATATTAATATGATATCATATATGATCTTTTAACATTGCTTTGTTAATAATATCTTAGAATTATCATCATTTCGGGTGTTAACATACTTGTTTTCTTTTTTATGTTTTGTTACATAAGCTGTTTTTGTTATGGATAGGTTGTATCTTATTCATATCCAGAATGATATAAAGTTCTTAAATGCTATTATTAATCATCAAATGATAATTATACTTGAATGGATATGATGGATAATGAATCTCATCGCGTTCGTGGAGACGGTAGCCCGTACGTACGCACGAGCGACAATATCATTCTTTTGATATTAAAATAATATATAATTGATCATATATAATATATAAAGAATAATTATCATGTTATATTTATTATTTACATGAATTACAAATCATTATTATACCCATTCAAATAATAATATATTGAATAACAATTACACCACGACGTGGAGACGGTAAGCCGTACGTACGCACGTATGGTGACATGTCATTCAAAGGAAGGATAGAATACTGAATATGGTTGTACCATATTTATAATAATATTAAAATATATTGGAGATACTGGATTCATTATTTTAGAATGGGAATAACAATGAATGAAGATGTTGAAGAAGAAATGAATTTGAAAAAGGGTGGTGAAAACATTACCTCTTCTTCGGGTTCTTCCTTTTGATTTGATCAAAAGGGATCTTGGGTTGGCTTTCTGATCAAACTAAGGACTCTAGGTTGTATTGAGGGAAGTTGGGAGAGTATTTGGGCAGAGTTTGGCCGAACCAAAAGGCTTTGAAGGTGTGAAGTAATGAGAAGGAGGAGTGCCCTTTTATAAGAGGGGTGAGGGGCACCTTTGGAAAAGCTAGAAATATTAATTTATAATAAATTCAAATTCGGTTTCTAATGGCTCTAAAGTTGATTATTTAAAGTTTAAGGTGAGGATGGGTCGAAAACCACTCAACAAATATAATTTAGACAGGTTGGGGTAACTATATTAACCTTATCATTAAGTATTAACTCTAAGTTAATTAGTTTCACTTTTATAATGTATCTTTGTATTTTTATATTATATGGTTAATAAACTAACTATATACATACAAGAGACCCCCAAGTGATCCATTAATGATACACCTATCATGATATCAGTCCCTTGTTCGAACCATATATTTTTTTGTATTTTAATATCAATTAATAATATAATATTTTTTTAATAAAATCTTTTATGTCAATTTTGACACTATTCAATAATTGATTTTTGTGAAACTCATAACAGTATGATTACTTCACAAAAAGTCAATTAAATCAATAATAATATGTCATATTAACCTATAAAATTAGTTTAATTCAATAAAAGTCTCCAATTATATCTATTTGGGTATTTATAATATCAGTTATTTTAATTTTTCACTATTAAGGTAATTACAACATCATAATTATGTCATAAATAAATTAAATTATTTAATGTCAAAAAATTATAAATAAAATATCATTATGTAGGAAATCTTTTTATATTTCTAATTAATAATTATAGTCGAAAATCCAACATATATAACCCTATGTAAAAATTGTTTTTCTAAAAGCTATATGCTTATATAATTTTTGTACTTATTTTAACTTAATTAAAATAAAGTGTCCCTATCACCTACTAGTGGCTCCATGGGGTCCCAAAATCGACCAAAATTTGAAAATGGTCGGAAATGAATCCACCAATAAGGTTAAGACACGTTTTAGGGTAATTTAGTATTATTATAATATTATTTTTTAACCCTTATTTACCGGATTTACCCTTAACCATGGTAAAAAAAATATTTACCGAAGTAATTATTCAAAATCTCTAAAAATAAAAGTTAACTATTTACACAATATAAACATCCTGATTCCAAATATGGAATCCATTTTTCCAAATTCAAAACACAAAAGTGGCAGAAATTAATTTAAAATTAATTCCCGCTGTTAAAACAAAAAGCGTGTTTTTAAGAGATAATAACTATCAAAAGATTGACACTTGTTTATGTCCGGTTTAATTGTAAAATTATGTACAATGACCAAAAATGTATTAAATGGTAAAACTACATTCCAAATATACTTTAAAACCACTAAAATTCATAATTTATCAATATAAATAATTTCAATTACAAAAGTTGTTTTTAATTAAAATTTAGTAATTTTCACTATTCATCAAAATATAAATGTTATCCGAAAAGATCTAAAATTTCACCCTAGGCTAAATTAGATATTCTGAATCCAAAAATGATGTCCATTTTGGGAGAAAAATTTTATATAATTTCAAAATTTAGGTATTACTATTCATAACGGCTAGTTTGATTGGTTGTAGTGTGTGTTAGAACTCGAAGTTGTGTAGAACACACACTACTATTTTATTCAAAGAGAAGCGTATCGTGGAAGATTGGGGTGTTTCATTGTAAATTTTTGATGTCCCCATTCTAAAAAGTAAATTTATTTAGTCAAATTGAACATATAAAAGTTTAAAATATTGGATTAAAAAAAGGGTTTCACTATTAAAAGTTGGTAAAAGTGAATTTTTTGAAAAATACTTCTTTTATCTTAAAAAAGAATTTGTTCTTACATTATGTCTAAGAAACTCATAATATGGATTCTAAAATTATAAGGGTTATATAATGTTTAAAATTTAGTTAATACTATTCATAACCTCTTTGGAACGGCTTGTTTAGTAAGTCATGGTGTGCTTGAGCTCTGTGTTGCGTGTAGTGCAATTTATTGAATTATTTTGAAGAAATAACACACTATGAAATCTTGGGGTGTTACATTATCCCATCCTTAAATAAATTTCATCATCGAAATTTTAAATTGATCTTTTAAAATAAAAGGTTAAAAATAGAAAATATCTTTGTGGGAAAACCCACATAGGAAAATTGGATTACTAAAATTTAGTCTTAATATGAGGAAAAGAGAATTGAAAGGGACACCACCAAATTATGATCTCAATTAGGAGAAAATTGGTGGCAATTAGAGACATATAATTGGAGGAAAAATGTAAATGTTTATAGATAGTGATTGAGCTCATCAATCACAAAAAAGTGTAAAATTGAGGTCCTTAAATTCATCAATCTATGATGATTTGAAATACCATCGGTTCAATAAAAAATAGTGTATTAGGAGAAATCATTTTTGGTTTTAGGATTCCTAAAATAAATTATAATAAATAATTTCTTAATAGAATAAGAGAGGAAGAAAAATATATTCTTGACACGTAGAGTTCCATCCTTTAACTAATTTCTACCACAAACTCATCTTTCACTCTAAAAGTTAATAGAACATAAAAAAAATATTCTATTTATCCTATTAATATAAGGTTAAAAAAACGAATTTATAATTCATCTACCAGATATTTAAAAAAACTACATTATTTAATCCCGGACATTACGTGGGCCTGTGGTAGGTGATAGACCCTTGTCTCCTTTCAGTTGTGGGTTTAAATCTCACGACCTTGCCGGACGTGACGTGTTTCCACCCAACCTCCGGGTTGTCCTTTTATGGAAATCCAAAAATAATCCAAACTAGAACTATCCAAAATGATTTATTCCGAATATGAAGATTCTTTTTGTTGTGTAATAACATGTGACCACCTTCATCATGTATTCTTTTAAAACACTGCAACATCCTGAATTACCATAAAACCTTATTGATTACATTCATGATCCCTTATTCCTTAAATAATAATGGATATACTTCTTCAATCCAAAAATGTTGTAAACCCCCACAATGATGGAATATTCAAATCATTAATCAGTTTCAAGGTAGTCAAGAATATCCAATATAATTTATCCAGAACAACCATGTATTATTCTAAGATCACTACCTCAGTATTAGAACTATATTATGGTTTTTAATTATCTCAACCATATATTTCCCAAAAATTTATCCTACTATTGAGTCACTTTTCTTTGTTCCACACAATCTCAAGTCCTTAATGAAATAGTACTGTAGTACAATCCTTATATACTCCATAATTATTATTACAAGTAGATTGTTGATAAAACACTCAAATGACATAATCAATATAACAACTCTAATCATTCCTCTTCATATGTGGTAGTATCATAACTTGATTATTATCCAATATCATCATTTGCAGCCTAGTCTGATGACTGGGACATAGGTTCGCGTAGTGTCCAAACTCCTTGCAAATGAAGCATTGTACATTTGAAACCATTTTCTTACCCTTCCAGTCAAGTACATTGTGCCCTTTTCCTCCACACTTATAACAAACTCCCATTCCTTTCAGGAAAGTTCCAGGGTGTTTTTTCCCATAGTTATCACATAAGGGAAAATTCTTCTTTTCCCTCTTCCCTTTATCCATCATTCTTTCTTCCAACCCTTTCTTAACTTTCTTCCCTTCAAAGCCATAGGACTCAGTAAACTCTTTACTTATCTTATCAACACGTGATATTATTTTCTTCATATGATGATAATACATGGGAGACTATTTCTCTTATAAATTCTGGCTTAAGACTATGAATGATATGATCCTTCTTTCTCATTGGATCATGTGCATTTCTGGAGTTCCCATTACTTCTACTGGGTGCCATTTCTAAACAATGGCATACACTAGATTAGTTTATGAATAACACTACCTAATCCCAAACTTGTAAAATACATAACATAAATTAAATAGTTTATGGATATAATCCATATTCATAAAAATGTCTCCTTTGAGGATGTATATACTCATAAACCCTTCATAATGGTTTGTAAAGAAAATGAGAATTATCCTAAGCATATCCACCTAGAGTGTCGTAACCAAGAGTGTAGCAAGGCCCGTTATTGTTCACTGGTTCCCGTTCGAGTCCAACTCAAAGTGGTGTTTTCAGGTTTTATCCCTAGGTACATCTGTGCCAGAGCCGCCTCTACCTGCTCATATACAGATAGGGATGTATTTCTCAGAAAACTCACAAAAACTCTACAATACCAAAATTCAATGAAGTTCTTCTATACTAATCCTCAAAGTCCATCTTAAATCTATGTGCTCTAATCAGATTTTATCTAAATCTATCTTCCCATGATTGTACTAAACTTCCTCTGATACCAACTATAATGCCTTGACCCCAGTTACCCAGAGTCGGTGCATTATTACATAATATTGGAATGATCAAAAGAAAGAACAAATCTCTAAAGATCGATTATTTTAGTAGCCTTGGAAACAATAGATATATTAATAATTTTTACATTACATCATAAAATGAAAACTACAACAATATAGTCTCCATAATCCACACTCTTATCCCCTCATACTATCCCTGTAGGTCATTCATAAAATACTTCTTCACATCCTGGGAAAAAATAAAACATAGAAAATGGGTGAGCTCAAATACCCAGTAAGGATAACAATATAGCAGAAACTTTCATAAATAAAATAAAACATTTAAGGAAATTTATAACTAAAACAAAATCCTTTTAAACTTGAACTTCAACATAGTATGGAAAAAATGAAATGAAATAATTGCTTTTACTAATTAACATGGATATTCTACTAATCGAATAATCACATGCAATATCAATAACCACTTTCATAACGACGGAATGAATAATGCCAGATTATCATAACCACATAGCCAAGGCCTTGTTCCAAGACTACAAATAAGATTATGTCATGGCCTTATGCCAAGACACTAGTTTGTCTCATGAGACCTAATGATGCATCGAGGAGCTATAGAGGGCTCCACCCATCACTTACTAAGTCCAATTCATTCCTCATATGAAAAGGTCTAAACGTAACATAAACATTTGTATTAAAACTAGCATATGAAATGTCAATACTTTACCCATAAACCATGAATGGTATAAAAATAACACATCCACATTCAAACATATCACAAAACCTTCAACACATTATGGAAGATTTTTATCATGATAAATCAACTTCAAAACAAGTTTAAAATCCATTAATGTATGTTGACGTTGATGAAAATGATTTGTAAAACCCTTTGAGAGAAATACCCCTTTTTCATGAAAGCATTTAAAAGTCACAAAATTTGGAAAAGAAGTTATTTAAATACATTTTTGAATCAAAGTGTCCCATACCACTTTGAAACTTTTTAATGGAGTTAACATTTTAAAAATATTCATGTCCATATAAATAAATCCTTAAAAACCATGTTGAAGACATGGAAATAAATGAGAACGATTTATTAGAATAAATATTAAAAACATTTGAAATGATGATTTAGTAAAAAGTCTATTAAAATAATCCATTTGAAAACTCTTTCATAAAACATGTACATGGGTAATAAATATGTCCCAGTAGATACTTATGTAAAAACAATCTCGGATAATAAAGAGATTGTGAAATTAACCCTTACCAATTTGGTAACTTACGAAATATACACCCCATGAAAGTGGTATCATACAATGAATATGTAAATACACATAAATTAAAGTGTATTACACAAAGAATACAATTATGGGCAGTATATACACCACATAAAATGTAATAGTGGTAATATGGCATGAATCTCAGGGGAATATGGAGTGAGATGAAAACCCCTTAGCTTGTACTTTTCCTTGGTTTGGGGTAGGTTAACCTCCTGTATAATGGTGAAATACTTGTTATTAAATTATTCAAGAATAATATTAATATGATATCATATATGATCTTTTAACATTGCTTTGTTAATAATATCTTAGAATTATCGTCGTTTCGGGTGTTAACTTACTCGTTTTCTTTTATATATTTTGTTACATAAGACGTGTTTATTATGTATAGGTTGTATCTTATTCATATCCAGAATGATATAAATTTCATAAATACTATTAATAATCATCAAATGATAATTATACTTGAATGGATACGATGGAGAATGAATCTCATCGTGTTCGTGGAGACGATAGTCCGTACATACGCACGAGCGACAATATCATTTAATTGATATTAAAATAACATATAATTGGATGGTATATCATATATAAAGAATCATTATAATGTTATATTTATTATTTACATGAATTAAAAATCATTATTATACCCATCCAAATAATAATATATTGAATAACAATTACACCACGACGTGGAGACTGTAAGCCGTACGTACACACGTATGGTGACATTTCATTCAAAGGATGGATAGAATACTGAATTTCGTTGTACCATATTTATAATAATATTAAAATATATAGGTGATACTGGATTCATTATTTTAGAATGGGAATAACAAAGAAAGAAGAAGTTGAAGAAGAAATGAATTTGAAAAAGGGTGGTGAAAACATTACCTCTTCTTCAGGTTATTCCTTTTGATTTGATCAAAAGGGCTCATTAGGATGGCTTTATGATCAAACTAAGGCCACTAGGTTGTGTTGAGTGAAGTTGGGAGAGTATTTGGGCAGAGTTTGACCGAACCAAAAGGCTTTGAAGGTGTGAAGTATTGAGAAGGAGGAGTTCCCTTTTATAAGAGGGGTGAGGGGTACCTTTGAAAAATCTAGAAATATTAATTTATAATAAATTCATATCCAGTTTCTAATGGCTCTAAAGTTGATTATTTAAAGTTTAAGGTGAGGATGGGTCGAAAACGACTCAACCAATAGAATTTAGATAGTTTTGTGTTAATATATTAACCTTGTCTTTAAGTATTAACTCTATGTTAATTAGTTTCAATTTTATAATGTCTCTTTGTATTTTTATATTATATGGTTAATTAAATTAGTATATAAATACAAGATACCACCAAGTGGTTATTTAATGATACACCTATCATGATATAAGTCCCTTGTAAGATCCTTATATTTTTATGAATTTAATATCAATTAATAATATAATATTTGATTTAAAAACTCTTTTATGTCAATTTTGACACTATTCAATAATTGTTTTTTTTGAAACTCACATAAGAATTATTACTTTGAAAAAATTAAATTAAATCAATTATAATATGTCATATTAACCTAGAAAATTATTTTAATTCAATAAAAGTCTCCAATTATATTTATTTGGGTATTTATAATATCAATTATTTTAATTTTTCACTATTATGGTAATTACTGTATCATCATTGTGTCACAAATATATTAAATTATGTAATGTTTAAAAATTATAAATAAAATATGATTATATAGTAAATCTTTTTATATTTCTAATTAATATTTATAGTCTAAAATTCAATATATATAACCATATTTAAAAATATTTTTTCTAAAAGATATATGCTTATATCATTTTTGTACTTATTTTAACTTAATTAAAATAAAGTGTCCCTATCACCTACAAGTGGCTCCATGGGGTCCCAAAATCGACCCGAATATGACCATGGTCGTAACTTTATCCACAAATAATGTTAATACATGTTTTAGGGTAATTTAGTATTATTATAATATTATTTTTTAACCCTTATTTACCGGATTTACCCATAACAATGGTAAATAAAATATTTAACGAAGTAATTATTCAAAATGTCTAAAAATAAAAGTTACCTATTAACAAAATATGAACAATCTTGATTCCAAATATGGAATCCATTTTTACAAATTCAAAACACAGAAGTGTCAGAAATTAATTTAAAATTAATTCCCGTTGTTAAAACAAAAAACGTGTTTTTAAGAGATAACAACTATCAAAAGATTGACATTTGTTTATGTCCGGTTTAATTGTAAAATTATGTACAATGACAAAAATTGTATTAAATGGTAAAAATATATTCTAAATATACTTTAAAACCACTCAAATTCATAATTTATCATTATAAATTATTTCTATTAAAAAAGTTGTTTTTAATTAAAATTTAGTAATTTTCACTATTCATCAAAATATAAATGTTATCCGAAAGGTTCCAAAGTTTCACCCTAGGATAAATTCGATATTATGAATCAAAAAATTATGTCCATTTTGGGAGATAATGTTTATAAAATTTCAAAAATTAGGTATTACTATTCATAACGGCTAGTATGATTGGTTGTAGTGTGTGTTAGAACTTGAAGTTGCGTAGAACACACACTACAGTTTTATTCAAAGAGAAGCATACCGTGGAAGCTTGGGGTGTTTCGTTGTAAATTTTTAATGTCCCCATTCTAACAAGTAAATTTATTTAGTCAAATTTAATATATAAAAGTATAAAATATTGGATTTAAAAAACAGGGTTTAACTATTAAAAGTTGGTAAAAGTGAATTTTTTGAAAATTACTTCTTTTATCTGAAAAAAGAATTTGGTCTTACATTATGTCTAAGAAACACATAATATGGATTCTAAAATTCTAAGGATTATATAAAGTTTAAAATTTAGTTAATACTATTCATAACCTCTTTTGAATGGCTTGTTTGGTAAGTCATGGTGTGCTTGATCTCGGTGTTGTGTGTAGTGAAAGTTATTGAATTATTTTGAAGAAATAACACAGTATAAAATCTTGGGGTTCTACATATCCAAATTTGAAAATAAAAAACCATAGATGATAATTATAAATCATGTAGGGTATAATTTTTTGGGTAAGATTTCTTTTGTTGGGATGTGTAAATAGTTGCCTACTAATTTTTCATGAGAATTAAACCATGTCTCTATAAAGATGAATCATTATAGATGAAAAACTCTCTATTTTTTGAAGGCAGATCCAAAACATGACCATTTACAAAGATCCTTTTTAGTTCCTTACAAAAACACCACCTTTTTATTTTCAAAAGAATTTAACTCATTTTCAAGTTATCATTGTTTGTTTCCTAAGTAAAAATGAATTTCTTTTAAAACCATTTGTAATCTCATGTTAATCCAAGAAAATGATGAATGTATGTAACATATATAGTTCGTGTACATTCATCAAAAAAATTTAAGGGATCAACAATTATTTCATCATTATATAAAATGTTTCCATGAATATAAATATCTTGTACCCAGAAATTATAGATTCTAAATTTACAATATAACATATTTTTATCAATGGTATTAAAAAAAATACTTATTGGTTTTTAATGATCCTCGTATCATTTTGAATAATCAAAAATATCATCAATAAAAAAATCCTGATCCAAATATTCATGGAATATCATATTCATATTATCCATAAATATATATGGGAAATTTTTAAAAAAAATGGGAATGCCTACAAACTCATAACTCAAATATCTATCATGGAACATTTTTTTAATTTTATCAACCTTTACTAGTAGCTAGTGGTACCTAGACCTATGATAAATATTCCAAAATTTATATACTCCTTAGAGTTTATCAAGAAAATAATAAATATAAGGAAATAAATATTTATTATTAATGGTAATTTTATCCATTACTCTATAATACATGTGAAGCCTCATGGAACAAAATAAATTTTTAACAAAACATATAGGGCACCCCCTGGTGAAATACATGATAGAATAAGGCATCTATCAGGAAAACACTATAACTTTTTTAAAATTATATAAGTTCTAATTCACCAATTTTATTGTGGGTTTTCAAATATGGTTAGAATCAGTGATAAAATAAATAGTAAACTCAAACTCTGGAAAAGGTATAATACAAGTAAACACATCATAAAAAACAAACAGATACTCATTTACCACAAGAAAATCATTACTAAAAACAGTTAACTTCTTTTTAGTATTATATCCAATAAAATATTCACTTCAATATTTTTATTGTTTCTCTAATTCATGATAGTCTTTAAATGTGATGGGTTAATTATTATATATAGACTAAAAATATTTCTAAAATACAACTTCTTTATGTATAAAATCAATCTAAACAAGGTAAAAAATGAAAATACTGACACAAAATAAATTAAAATTATACTAGTGGGAATATTACAATGTTTTTAGGAAACTTATTTACAAAGACACCACCATGAAGATTAATATAATTTCTGTTTTCCTTAATTTTCCATACCAGGGTTCTTACCATAATTTTTGGTATAATGTTGCGATGTGGAACTACCAGTTTACCAAAAAATATCTTAGAATTTAAAGAATATATAGTCTGCATATCAGGAAAAACAATTGTACAACAGGAATAAAAAACAATTTACCTAATACAACTTAGTATTAATGCCCAATATCTACTAAAGTCATAGAAAATAAATTCACCACACATTTAGGAATATAAGCATTATACATTCCATCATTGGGGTTTCTCTTTAGACAATCATTTTCATACTAACACATCTCATTACATTTGATAAATTTAATTTCAATACATCATAATTATTTATAAAAATTCTTGTTCTTTTTAAAGGAAATTTTTTTCCATATACCCAAAAAAAGCACATCAAAAATAATTACTGGACTTCGAATGGAATTCCATATAGTGTTTTTTCCACAATTATCATAAACTAAAAGCACAATTTTCATACCATCATAAAAATATAATGCACCTTTTCTTTTTCCACCCTCCCATCCTCATTTTATAGTGGTTTAGAAAAAATAATTGGTCATAAAAAAACTTCAATTCTACCTGCTCTACAAATCGATCATGTTTTTTTTGACTTTTGATTTTACAAGAACCCAATTCCCTTCAATATTTTGAATTCAATCAAGAGAAAAAATGATGGATTTTACTACAATTATGTGATATAAAATTTGGATCATACCCTTTTAATAAAGTAAATTTTTATATGTATATAGCTACTAAATCTTACTCATGTCATATTAAAATGAAAATTTAATCAATACCTAGTTGAATAACCTTTGGAAATAATTTCTCAAAAAAATTATTTTTGAATCCAACCTATTCTTATGAATCAATATCCCAATTATCTATGATATCCGTAACCATCAAACAAAACTATATGATTTCACCATAAAAATAGATAATATAAAAACCATATTTTATATCGTTTGAACACAGCGTGAAAAAATAGTGTCATTATTCCACCCTTTAGCTACCGTTGTGTCAGATGATCCACAAAATATAGGAGGGTGTTACCTTAAAAACTATCAAACACCACTTTATTACACTATAGTTGGTCTACATGATCTCATTTAAGGATTTCACCTCCATTTATAACCTATATAAACTTAACCATTACTATCACAAACTGATTGGTTCTATTTTGCACTATTTTATGTTTTAGATTCATAGAGATATCATCCTCTCAGTACTTTCCTAGATAAGATATGCTATTTATTCAATGGAAAACCATTATGAATATTAATATCATGGATAAAAAAAAACGTTTTAATAACTATAATCCATATCATTTAAAATAGAAAAAAAATTAAAAATAATTTATTGTTATTCTATTAACATTATTATCACTGGTGAATATATTTGAACATTTATTGGATTTTAATTATAGGCTCATCCATAAAGATTAAATATAATATTTAAATATAATAGAAATCACTCTCATATATTCCCAATGATATTTTATGTTCAAATTATTTGGAAATTATTACATAAATTCTTACATAGAAACTGACATGTCAAAAACTAAATATTTTGACTTTATATCCATTTTTATAATAATATGACAGTTTTGAAAATAAAAAAGTATTTTTTTTTGTAACTAAAATTCACAACATTAAAAGTAAATTTTATATTTTCATTTCCCATTCATGAACCCCATGAAATAAATTTAAAAAATGAGATTAGGAAAAAATTATCAGTAAGGGGCATAAAAAAATAAAAAAAACATTAGTCCATGAAAGAAAATATTTTTGGAAAGTTATCAATTTTTCCCATAAAACATAAGGCCTTTTGCTTACAATTTGAAATCATAAGTTTCCTATAGAATAATAAAATCATAAAAACGTAACTTGTGTCTTTATTTTTTATGTCCCTGCTTTGTGTATATCTTTTCATACATTCTATTGAATATAAAAACCAATTTTCATAGGATATATGCTGTAATGTAGATAAAATGCTTTATTTCAATGTTCATTATAATTTTCAGGTGTTTTATACCCATAGTACCAAATCCGGAATGATCATAACAAAGATTGAAATATACACAGTGTGTATATATAAACACATACCATATACCATTGTCCCAATATGGATCAAAAGGTCTAGGTAAACACCCATGTTTCCATTCAAGATTCACATTCTGTTTAAAATCTATTTTCACATTGATGTCATATTATACGAAGAAATGCATCAATGGATAAAACTAATTAAGTTGTGGTAGATGAACCCATGATCATTAGTGGAAATAGTTGGCACTATTTTGGGTTTAAACAACCAAATCATGTTCCAGGAATTTAATTACCAGACTAAGGAATTAACCTTTAAACATGTAATTGATTGTTTTGGACCAATAAAAATCTGTTTAAATGAATCCCTTTAATAATTAAATGTCATTTATAGTTTCAATGATAAGTAATGATGACTTAAATAAATCCTATTTGAATTGAAACCTGGATGCATGTGTTTTTAGATTTTTTTTCTCTTCTTTTGTTTTGACTCATATTCATCAAATTGTTTAAATTTAGTACGTAGTTCCCTTTACTTTTTTCATGTGTGGGTTATCGACCAAGATTCATCTGGCTTGTACTAACCATTATTTCCCAATTTCCCTCATTGGATAGAACCTGACTACCACTATCTACGTAGTAAATGGTTTAGAGGTGAACATAAGGATAATCCAATCTTTAATTTGATTGGCCCCATGTGATGGGGGTGTTGTCAAATCTTGGCGATGTTTTTGAGGAACATAAAAATCCCCTGGGTACGACTGAGTTAAGTTATGTTTCCCCAAAATTTTTGTTTATATTTTATTTTTTCTTCTTTCTTTTTATTGGGAATCTCAACACTGTATCCCATGGAAAACTATCTGAATAGGGAGTTGTACAATCCACCTTGTCAAAACTCTTCCCCCGGGGCTCGTGCTGTGACTACTCCAGGCCCGTCATCCATAGGCCAGGGGCTAGTGAAACGCACCAAAAGGTGTATTCCATAAAAAAGAAATGCGTTGCCTTTATAAAATGTTAAATCACAAAAACTAAGCATAAATCCAAATAAAAGCACAAAGTAAACTATATAGTAAATAGGGTGTCTATATAAAGTAAAGGGGATAGAATAGAAGCCCAACTAGAAATTACAAGAAAAACTAGAAATTACAATAAAAACTGAGTACAACTCATATGAACACCTACCAAGGATCCTACTTGAAGGGTAGGTATAGCTCTCAAATGATCGTCTATGCGGATCAGCTCATCAAAGGTCTTCCTCTGAGCAGTCTCCCATCCAAGTACCCTCGTCCTCATTCAGCGTTGTCTGTCGTTTGCACCATACACAACAAGGTGCGGGCGTTTCCCGTGCAGGGGTAAGTATAATAATACACAATAGGGACCCCATGACCCCCAAAGGTCTCTCAAATCCACAAAGTATAAACCCCAAACCATAGAAACATTAGTCAACCCTACATAGGTATATTCCCATACATATACCAATGTTATCAGAAGATACTCACCTCACACAAGAGGGAAGAATACCACACACAAAAAATACCATGAAGATAAAGTACCACACAGGTACACCATGAAGATATAAGACTCAGCTCAAACCCTGTATACCACTCTGAGAAACTAGATTATGATGTTGACTCACATAGGATCACTATGAATGCTGATAGGTAGCCACATGATTATCCAGGGATAATAACAAATAACATCCCTAGTCACAACATTGAACACCTTGGCTGCTGGAGAACTCCTCCTCTATAGAGTACAGTGGGTCTGCCGCATTACAAAAAGGCACTTCCCACTAAACTTGGACTACTGATTTACTCCTTCTGTCTAGTATTGTGGGTCTACCACGTCACATAGAGGCACTCCCCACAGTGGGTCTGCCACATCACAGAGAGGCCCTCTCCATCATAGCCTACTGAGGTACTCCTCCTGTAAAGTACCATTGGTCTTCCACATCACATAGAGGAGCTCCCCACCATGGGTCTACCGCATCACACAGAGGTGCTCTACACTAGTCTTGTCGAGTCACTCCGAGTTTA
This sequence comes from Viscum album, assembly GCA_963277665.1. Taxonomy (NCBI): domain Eukaryota; kingdom Viridiplantae; phylum Streptophyta; class Magnoliopsida; order Santalales; family Viscaceae; genus Viscum; species Viscum album. The sequence continues at coordinate 457,095,387 of OY728141.1, read as the reverse complement.
AATGGTCAGCAATCATCAAGTCTCAGCTAGTCGTAGGGTTCCGTACGTAGTGCGCTTGGGAGAACCGCTCCCCAAGCCATTGGTCATCCCTCAACCACCCCGATGTCCCATGAATAAGTATCCCAAAGTTCTGTCACGTCATAATGGAACTAACATAATATATGACACATCAATCAGATGCTCAGTCTGTAAGTTAATAGCGTTTCCACTCTGAGGGCCCGATCAGATTCGGGGTTCGATCTAACCAGGCCATACTTCAACATTATCCAAAACTCAACTAGAGTATTCCAAAAGGACCATCTCAATTCAGGGATTATGATTCCATATATGGTTCGTCAAATGGATGCCTGATTCTCATGTTATGAGCAAAAGAAAAACTGGGTCCGGATGGGCCTGGGTCTAGTATGACCTCGTCAGATTGACCCAGGTCCAACCTAGATAGCCTGGGACTCGGCAGGCCCAGCCTACTAGGCCATAGTCTGGACCGGCCCATGGAGGGGGTTTCCTGGTTGTGCGGTCAACCCAAGTTGGCACCGAAGGATGAGCATCCCCCTTCTATTTGGAATGGCAATAGGTAATGCCTTTAGGCGCTGCCAAGTCACTGCGGGACCCGAGCAGGTCCTGTCGAACTGTAACGGTCGGCTGGTGTTCCACTCAGTCCTCCTCCTAGCGGAAAGGTCGTGTATTGCTGCTCCATCATGGCTGGGATGACCGGTCGCTCTTCGGCCTCCACTGCGGCCGAGCGGTCGTGGCCTCCTACTCAAACAATGGTGCAGACGCACATAACCACTTTGCTAGCCAGCCATCCTGATACCATTTTCCACCTTTCCACACCGTGGCCAAAAGGCCACAAAGTCCTCATCATCCAGCATCATGGACGAGCGCCACCCATTCTTCCTTGTGAACGCCCAGGTGTTATCCACCTATTTCTTCCACGATCCTTCATGACTTCGTTCCATTCCTGAAAATATGTAGTTTTCATATTCACAAGCCTTGTGTTGAGGGCTTCGGGTCAATATGTCGCGCTTAGAAAAACACGGTTTATCCAACATCATTAAAAATTTGATGTTGTTGAATACACGAAGAACTATTTATGATCAAAAGAAAATGGGTAATGGTTTATGTGAGGGATTATGGCCATGTTAGTTTGGCCATTATCGTTGTGAAACCAGAATATGAAGAATCAAAAAAAAAGATTTAATCATAATCAAATTAAACCCCTACCTTGACATTCTGCCATAGGAGTTGATGCGAGGAAGAAGAAGAAGTCGATGAAGTGTGACATTGGAATTCGTCGCTCAAACAAGATGTTTCTGATACTGGCTCAAGCGTCATCTTCATTCTTCTATTCCAGAGGATTCTCTTCATTGAAGAGGGTGTTCTTCATTGAATAATGTTCACCCAAAACCCCTCCCCTACCAATCCTTTCCACTACAAGAGATAAGGTACCAAATTAATAGGATTAAGTTTATTAATTAATCAATCAATTTGTTGGAATGTTAATTGGAGAGTTCCAAGGGTTAAATTTGATTCATTAATTTAGAATTAATGAATAATATTAATTAAAGTTAAATGTGGTTACACATTTTGTGTAACTGGGAATTTAATTCCCAGTATTAATTATCTGACCACCCTCATTTTATCCCCATAGTCATGTTTCAAATGGGAGGTTTAAATTTAAGAAATAAAATAAAGCATGTTTATTTTGTTTTCTCCCACAAAATGTATGAAAACTAACATTCACCCTTGACCTACTGTGGTCAAGGTGAAGGTCATCTTAAGTAAATATTGACGCTTCAAGTTCAACGGTTTCCTCATAATTTCATTCCAAGCACCTGTTCTAATTTTACATAACGTGGTTCATGCATTTACTGAATGTACCCGAAAAATAGTTCAAAAATTCATTATGGGCACACCAGGCCATAGAATCATGAAAAATCAATTATCACGGAATCATAATAATTCTATAAAATTGAAAATAATTACATTAAAAAATTTGGGTATTTACATTCTACCCACCTCAGGGCTTTACATCCCCAGAAGCCACACACAAACTAGGGAAACAAGTGGGGGTACTGAGCATGAATCTGAGCCTCCCGCTCCCATGTTCTCTCCTAGAGTTTCTCATGTTTCCAATGAATGTGCACTAGAGGTATCGACTGCACAAAGAGGACCGAATCTGGTCGATCCTCAATCTCCACTGAAACCTCCGAAAACATCACCCCATCACCGATTTCCAGCTCGCCCTAGTCAATGATCCGTGAAGGATCATGTACGTTTATCCTCAGCTAGGATATATGGAAAACATTATGCACCTGGTGCAATTGAGGTGGAAGAGATAAGTAGTAATCCACCTTTACCACTCTGCTGAGGACCTGAAAGGGTATGATGAACCTTAGAGATAACTTTCCACCCCAGAAAAACCTCCGCAAACATCGTTGAGGTGAGACCCATGGAAAAGCATGGTCACTATCCTCGAACTCAAGAGGTCACTATCTCTTATTAGAATAGGACATCTGCCTGCTCTGTGCAGTCTTCATCCACTCCTGGATGATCTGAACTATCTCCATGGTAGCCCATACCATCTCTCTTCCCACGAGTGCTGACTCCCCGAGGTCAGTCTAGCATAGTTTTGATCTACGAGGTCGCCCGTACAACTCCTCGAATGGTTCCATACTGATAGTGGAGTGATACCTATTGTTCCATGAAAACTCCACCCAAGGCAAGTGATCATCCCAGCTACATAAAAAATCAAGGATACAAACATGTAGAATGTTCTCGAGGGTCTAAATGGACAACTTTGTTTGACCATCCGTATGAGGATGGACGGCAGTGCTCATCCGAAGTTGTGTCCCGAATGCCTCCTTCAACCCCTTCCATAGCAAGGTAGTAAAACATGCATCACGATCAGAGATAATTATAGATGGAACTCCATGAAGTCATACAATATCTTGTACGTAGAGGCATCAAAATCTCTCTATTGATACTTGCACTCTGATAGGTGGGAAGTGAACCAACTTGGTGAGTCGGTTAACGATCACCCAGACAGAATCATGACTTATAGATGTGAATGAAATTCCTATCATGATGTGTTTGGAAATTACATTCGAATTCCACTTCTGCACCTCTATTGGATGATCTAAGCTTTCTAAAACCCGATGCTCTTCTTTCCCTTGCTGGCATGTGAGGGACTGAGAGAAAAACTCTGCTATAGATTTCTTCATTCCCAGCCACAAGTGCTAATGTTGAAGGTCCTGGTACATCGTTCCCACTCATGGATGTACCTCTAGAGGGTATGTATGGGACTCCCTCAACACTTCCTCCTGTAGCACCATCGGTACCATAGTACGCCCTCTGAAGACGATGACGTGCTCCACACCTTCAAAAAATTCATCAAGTGCTCATCCTGTGGATATCTGAGCACGTCGAGCCTTGCAGTCAGCGTCCCCAAGATGTGCCTACCTAACTTGAAGAAGGTGTGGGTGAGTGACTTTCAGAGACTGATGATAAGCTACTCCATCTCAACCCACATATGATATCTATAAAGTGTCTATCTACTCCGTCTCCCCACTCAGAAACTATATACCAAATCTTCGGTGGAGTGAAACTGCTACTATGTTCCCCTTCTATGGAGCATAGACTATCTCGAAGTCATTGTCCTGGAGGAACTCAAAACAATGTTGTTGTCTCAGGTTTAGGTCTTTTGGGAGAGGATATACCTGCGACTATTGTGATTAGAGTAGACAATAAAATGTTCACCCATCATTTATGGTCACCACATCTTCAATGAGAAGACTACTACTACTAACTCTAAGTCATGGGGAGTGTAGTTCTGCTCATGTTGTCTCATTTATCAAGAACCATACACAATCAATGCTATCTCCTACATTAGGACACATAAAATCATAGTCCTTGATGCGTCGTAGTAGATTGCATACCGAACTCCCTCCTCTGGTAGCCTCATGATGGGGGCACTCGTCAGTCTATGCCTTAGCTCCTGGAAACTCCGCTGGTATCTCTCCGACCACACGAAGGGTTTCCACTTCTTCGTCAACGATGATAAGTTTTTGTAAACTCTAGAAAATTTAGGCACATACCTCCGGTAGTAACTGGACAAACCCAGAAAACTCTGCTCCTCCATCACACTCTTGGGTATCTCCCAAGAAAGCACAACCTCAATCTTCGCTGGATCCACCGCAACTCTAGCCTCTGAGATAACGTGTCTTAAAAAGTGGACCACTCGTATCCATAACTAAGAATTTTAGAGCATACCATAAAGCTGGTGCTCTCAGAGTGTGTCCAGAACTATCTACAGATGAAAGGCATGCTCCTCATCCAAAGCTTTGTATATTTGGATTTCATCGTTAAAGACTACAACACTGGGATCGAGGTATGGTTGGAAGATCCTGTTCATGAGTCCCATGAACATTGATGGGTAAGTGTTCACAACTAATGGAATAACCAAGAACTCATAGTGACCATATCGACATATAAAGGCCATATTCTGCACATCCTTGTCTCATTCCCTAAGATGGTGATAGCATGATCTGAGGTCTATCATCGAAAACCATTGTGCTCCCTTTAGCTGATCAAAGACATTTTTTAATCCACGGTAGTGGGTAATTGTTCTTCATGGTCACCTAGTTCAGGTGCTGATAGTCTAGAGAGTGTCTCAAACTCCAATCCTCCTTCCTGGTGAACAAAATCAGGGTAGCCCAAGGGATACACTGGGCCAAAGGAACCCCTTTCTCTGCAAGTCCTCTAGTTATACCTGCAGCTCATGAATCTCTGCGGGAGCCTTCCGATATGCTGGTGTAGATATTAGTGATGTCACGGGGTAGAAGTTCATGTAAAATTCCACCTATCTGTGAGGAGGTAGACCTAAGAAAACATTTGGAAAAACATCAGCATATTGGTCCCCCACTACAGGATATCTCGGACTCTCAACATCCACCGCTACGAGGGTAAGGCTAGACAAATGATGTGTGATCGGCTATACCCTCCTCTAGGTAAGTCCATCCTACACTGCAAAGGTTCCCTTCTCATCAGTGAAGGAAAACCTGGTCTCTTCCTTGCTGACACACAACACATTGTGCATAATACAGTCAATCTGATCATGGAATGTGGATAACCAATCCATACCTTAGATGACGTTGTAAGGCCTCAACACTACAACTAGAAGATCCCAACTGAACCTCTTGCTGCATAGAGTAATATCACACTATTGACACTAGTGAATAATCATCGAATCTACTCCCATAGAAGTCTTTAGACGTAATGATGGAGCCAATGGCTCCACCAGAATCTCCGAGTTCCAAATGAGGGTCATGGATATAAAAGAGTGACTGGAACCTGTGTCTATAAGTACTGTAGCTCGGGTGGAGTAGACATAGATCGTACCTAATATCATATTCGGAGCACCATGGTCGTAGGTCTTAGCTGCCTAGAGCTGAGCTTGTCCCTGTCCACCTGCTCCCTATGGTCTGGGTGGACCTCTTGGTGGTGGTGGTGGTAGAACCCCAAATTTTTGCCCACTTACTGTTGCATGAACTGCTTCCATGCCATGTCTGCATCCTACCTATGGATCTCCTCGATTAAATCTTCAGCTCTTCTCATGCGGTCCTTCGACCGTCTGTTGGTCGTCTGTACGGTGAGTTAGGCAGTCGCGAGCCATGTGACCTTGCCCGCCACACGAGTAACACTGCATGATCCTCGCATGTCCTACTTTTCCTTGAGAGTCCCAGACCACCGATCATGTATCCTATGGTCGTCTGTTTGTTGGTATGATCCTCTTAGACTTTGTGTTATCAGTCTACTTCCAACTACCGATGACTTTGCTACGTGTCGTCTGGTGCTGGGTCTCGCTATCGGTGACTGCTCTTCTGGGAAACTCTCTATTATGACCGCTCGTTCTAACACCCCCGCCTGTATAGGGATGATCAAATAAACCATCTAAGCTATAATATCCTATCTAATCCCCTTCTCAAAGGTCTAGTACCTAAAGAAACGGCCCTACACCATATCAGTGGAGTAGCAAGAGAAGTCAGTGAAACTCACAGAATACTAAGTTGTTGTCATGCTACCCTGCTACCAGTGGAGAATCTCATATATACACATTGATAGTAGGGTTTCTAGGATGAACTCAACCCTGAAAAGGCTCTCGATGTCTACCCAGATGAGAGTCACCTCATTGTGAACCTGGAGCACCATGCTCCACCATCTGCCTGTTGCTTCTTGGAGAAGACTGACAACAAGGATCATCATGAGATCAGCTGGTGTCCCTACCAGTTGTAAAAATCTAACTACGACCACCATCCAGTCTTCATCTGCATGTGGATCTGTCTCACCCCGGATCCTTAGTGGGCTCGAGCATTAGAACTCATGAAACGCGCTGAAGCAGAGTGCACCCTCTAGTGCTGGGTATGGTGGAATCGGATTCCCAAAGGGTAGTGGTGTTGTTGGTACAACACATGATGGTACAACTACTATAAGGGGCCCTACATAGAATCCTCATCACTTAGTGGGTTGTCATCACATACACTAACTGGAACCCTGGATGGCTGTCTGTGTGGAGGCATCCTGAAATGAAACAGGTGTACCAAAGTCATTATATTTATACCAGGTGAGCTGGCTCAAAGAGATCACAAAGAAAACTATTCAAAAAAACACACGTAATAAGTGTTTTCATTAACTGAGTCAGAAATCAGAAGTCAGGGTCCTGGTGTATGGATATGTCAGATGCCGCACCAACACTGGACTCCCCGATCTAAAAGCCACACTCATAACACTTAACACTATTTCTTCATAGAAAAGATCAGTGTTCTAGTTCTTCTGTAGATCTGAACAATTTGATTATAATTTTTCATGACCCGCCCCTCATGTCTTCTATCGTTACTACCCCATTCCCACCTTCTATAGGCCAGGGGCTAGCGACAACCACCGAAAGTCATATTCCCTAAAATGGGAAGGCATTTCCTTTATAAACTGTAAACTCACACAAACCAATCACACATCTAGATACCAGCCCAAAATAAACTATATAGTAAACATGGTGTGTACAGAAAGTAAATGGGACAAAATAAAAGCCCCACTGGAAAGTACAAGAAAAAATGGAATGTACAAGTAAATTTGAGTACAATTCCTTTGAACACCCACCAAGGATCATACCTGAAGGGTAGGTACAGATCTCGAATGATCATTTCTGCGGATCACCTTGACAAAGTTCCACCTACGAGTAGTCTCCAGTCCAGGCACCCTCGTCCTCAGTCAGTGTTATCGATCGTCTACACCAGACACAACAATGTGCGGGCAAAGCCCATACAGGGGTGATTATAAAAATACTCAGTAGGGACCCCGAGACCCCTAAAGGTCTATGAAATCCACAAAGGATGAACCAAAAAACATAGAAATAATATTCAACCCTACTTAGGTATATTCCCATACATATACCTTTGTTATTAGAATATACCCACCTCACACAGGAGGGAAGAATTCCACATAGGTAATACATAGAAGATAACGTACCGCACAGGTACACCGTGAATATATAAAACTTCGCTCAAACCAGGAATAAAACTATGAGAAATAGGATTATGATGTTGAAACACACATGATTGCTATGAAATCTGATAGCTAGCCACAGAATTATCCCGAGATAATAACAAATAACATCCTTTGTCACAACGTCGAACACCTCGGATGCTAGAGAACTCCTCCTCTATGGAGTACAGTGGGCCTGCCACTTCACACAACGTTTCATTACACTACCTTTTGACTAATGAGGTGCTCCTCCTATAGAGTATTGTGGGTCTTCCGCGTCACATAGAGGCGCTCCCCACCGTGGGTCTATCTCATCACACATAGGTTCTCCCTATCGTGTCCTGCTGAGGTACTTCTAATATCGTGCACCATGGATCTTCCATGTCACACAGAGATGATCCCCATTGTGGGTCTGCCGCATCACACAGAGGCACTACCCACTAGTCCTGTCGAGTCACTCCGAGTTGAAATAGTCAGCAGTCATCAAGTCTCATCCAGTCACAAGTTTTTGTACGTAGCGTATGTGGGAGAACCAATCCCCAAGCCATCAGTAATACCTAAACCACCCCCAAGTCCCAAGAATATGTATCCCAAAGGTCCTTCACATAGTAAGGGACCCAATTCAATATACGACATGTTAATCAGATGCCCGGTCTGTTAGTTATTAACATTTCTGCTCCGAGGGCCCAGTTGGATTCGGGGTTCGATCAAACCTGGATATACTCCAAATTTATCCAAAATGCAAGTGGACTATACCAAAAGGACCACCTAGATCCATGGACTCCGTTGATGCATATGATTCAGCAAACGAACGCCTGGTTCTCTTGTTATGACCATAATGGCGAAACTGGGTCGGGATGCTCCCAGGTCTGGTCTAACACCATCGAACCGACCTAGTGCGACCCAGCCTGGGCTGACCCGACCCGGGTCCAGACCGACCGACGAAGGGGGAGTCCTGAGCTGGCACCAAAGGGAGAGAATCCCCCTTTTATTTAGAATGGAAACCGACAATGCCTTTAGGCACTACCAAGTCACAGTGGGACTCGAGTTAGTACCGTTGAATGGAAACGACTAGTCGGTCCTCCTCCTAGCAGCGCGGTCGCACACCGCTACTCCACCACGGCTGGCATGGCTGGCCACTCTTTGGCCTCAGCAGCGGCCAAGCATCTGAATCTCCCTGTTCCATCGGTGAAGCCGACATACACCACAATTCCTTCATCATGACCGGCCGTGTATCTGCCACCTCCTTCTTCCACAAGCCATCGCGACATCATTTCAAGATAGAAAAATATGTCATTCGCATATTCAAGATCCTCATGTCAAGGGACCCATGTCCATATGTCACGCTTAGAGAAACATGGTTTTTCAAACATCATTAAATATTTGGTGTTGATGAATGCACGAAAAACAGGCGAAGAACAAATGAAAAAGGGGAAAGTTTTATGTTTGGGATGATGGCCATGGACGTTTGACCATTGTCATTGTGAAACCAGAATATGAAGAATCATTAAAAAAAGATTTAATCATAATAAAATTAAAACACCTACATTGGCGTTCTTTTGTAGGAGTTGTTGCAAGGAAGAAGACAATGTCGATGAAGAGTGATGTTGGTGTTTGTCGCTCCCGCAAGATGTTTCTGATCTGGTTTCAAGCGTCGTCCTCATTCTTTGATTCTAGAGGGTTCTCTTCATTGGAGAGGGTGTTATTCATTTATGAATATTCTCCCAAAACTCCTCCCATTAAAATCTATTCCCCCGTGATAGATGATGTTCTAAATTAGTAAGATTATGTTTTTTAATTAATCAAATAATTTTTCATCATATTAGTTGTGGAATTCCGATGGTTAAAGTTGATTCATTAATTTCAAATTAATGAATCCTATTAATTAAATAGGAATGTGGTTACCAATTTTTTGCAACCCGGTATTTAATCCACAACATTAAATGCCTGACCACCCTCATGTGGTCCCCACCTACATGTTTCAAATAAAAGGATTCAATTTTAAAAATAAAATGAAGCATGTTCATTTTAATTTCTCCCATGAAAAGTTAAAAAACTATGTTTCACCTTGGACCTATTTTGTAACACCTGAGACTTTTATGTTATATAAATCATCAAAGGAATATTTTTTTACACAACACTTGCTTGGCTTGCTTTACACGCAATCACGACCTTCCTCGATAGCTTGCGTCGTACGCAATACCGAGTTTCACTAAACAACAATATGCTATTAAAACTAGCCGTTATGAATAGTAATAACCACTTTTTGAAATTTTATAAATTTTATTTTTCAAAATGGACTTCATTTTTGGACTCAGAATATCGAAATTAGCCTAGGGTGAAATTTTGGTATTTTTCTGAAAACATTCAATTTTTGATGAATAGTGAAACCACTAAGTGGTAGGTTAAAAACTGAATTTTGCATAAAACTTAATTTTACCACTTCTGTGAATGGAATTTCAAAAATCCGACATACACGGTTGATATCAGTAAGTAAAATGTGGTTCAATGAGATAAAAATAATTTTTTGGTGAATAGTAACTTTTTACTATTTTTACCGCAGTTATTAGTAAATAGGGTAACTAAGAGTAAATATGATATTAATATTACCCTAACACATGTCCTAATTCTATTGGACAAGTGTAATTCGACCAAAAACAAACATAGGAATAAAATATGACCATTTAGGCCCACTTGGATTAGATTAGGACATTTATTATTAATTTATTTAAAGAAGGGTTAAAATAGTTAAAATCAAAGTTTAATAAGTAAATAATTTTTAATATGGGGTTATACATAAAATAAATAATATTGTAAATATTCATTAGAAATCTAAAAGGATTTCCTACATTATGGTATTTTACTTGTAATTTTTAGACATCAGATAATTTAATTTATTTATGACACAATGATGATGCAGTAATTATCTTATTAATGAAATATTGACATAATTGATAATATAAATACCAAAATAAATGTAATTTAAGACTTTTTATGAATTCCACTAATTTTATAGGTTACTATGATATATTAGTGTTGATTTAATCAACTTGGTTCGAACATATAATTCTGTTATGACTTTCACAAAAATCATATATCAAATAGTGTCAAAATTGACACAAAATAGTTTTTAAATAAAATATTATATTATTAATTGTTATTTTATTCCTAAAAATCTAAGGTTCGTCCACATGACTTATATAAGGATATATATATTAATAATAAACAATTTGGGGTTCTTTTGGCATGTTATAGTAAGTGTATTAACCATATAGTGAAAGAAAACAAAAGACATGGTAAAAGTTAAATTATTTAACTTAGAGTTAAATGTAATTGATAAGGTTAAAATAATACCCTAAACTTGTCTAAATCCTATTGGTTGATAGGATTTCGACCCATCCCCACTTTAGCTTCGAAATAAGACCCTTTGGAACCATTATAAACCGATTTTGAATTTAATATAAAATAATATTTTGAGATATTCCTAAGGTGCCCCTCTCCTCCCTTATAAAAGGGCACCTCCTCCCCCTCCTCCTCACACCAATTTGAGCACTCAAGCTCGGCCAACCCCTGCCATTTTCTCCTCTCCACTTCCCTAGAATAATCCTAGAGGTCCTGGTCTTCTTCAAATACCAATCTTAGTTCCCTAAGTGGAGGATTCAAAGAGGCGTTCCAAAGAAGAGGTAATATCCATTACCGATCTTTTCAATTTCTTTCTTCTTCAAATTCTTCTTCTTTAGTTGTTTCATGATAAAGTAATAACATCAGTATTACTTACATACTGATATGTTATTATAAATATGAAACAACCCTATTTCACCATCTATCCATCCTACGGAAAAATGAAATCACCGCGCATGCGTACGTACAGAATACAGTCTCCACGCCGTGGTGTAATCTATTTTTCCACCATCACTTTACAAGGATGGGTATAATGGTGTAATGAGTAATTATTTATGATTATTATAAATTAATATTGATACTGAAATAATATATATATACTCCAATACAGTTCCACGATCATAGGAACGATATCATCACTCGTGCATACGTACGGAATACCGTCTCCACGATGTGATGCGACTCGTTCTACATGATCATCATTACATAGTAATTATATAAATGAATTTAATGAATAAATATGATATATGTTACACTAATACCATGTTGGATATAAGGTATCTATAACCTTAAAAGAAGAATAAGAATGTATTCGGCAAAACATGCATAAGAACAAAAGGCAATAAAGACCCGAGTAACAAGTAACAATGAAATATTACTAACAAGAAGCTAAGAATATGACCATATATGATATCATATCAATATTTATGATTCTGGAATAATTAAATAACATTATTTAAACCATTATACAGGAGCTTCGGACACGTACAAAGAAAATCGGACCTAAGGTAAGGGAAATATCACAATCTCATTTTTATCCGGGATTGTTTATTCGTAAGTATTTACTGGGGTGTATTTTATCATCCACATCCATGTTTCATAAACATGTAATATTATTTCCATCCACCTACAATTGTTTAAATCCATTTTTACCCTTCGGTGAGTTTTTAGTAATATTTATGAAAGGAATCTTTTGTCGTTTTTCGTACGAGGTACTTTTTGACTTTTCCGACAAAAGTACGAAGAATGTTTTTTTTAACTTATACGGCATGAATGGATTTTTAAAACATTATTTCCAAGAATCTTCCTTTAATAGTTTTCAAGTTTATTTTTAATCAACTTCTTTATGTTTAAAATTGTATGACATGTTAAGAAAGGAAAAGTGTTTTTGAAGTAGAAAGGATATTTTCCTCAAGAATGGAGTTCAAGTATTTTATCAAAATTATTTTCCATATAAGATAATAAAAAGGTTATGTTTTTATCCCTATTATTACATGGATTTGATTATGTTGTGATGGAAATATTTTTTATGAATTCCTTTATCTTATATGAGTTGTTTTATGATGTCATGTTGTTTAAGAATCCCATTTTTATTACATGGGTTACGCTCTGATGTATGGTTTATGATTATGTGGCACACATAAGAAAGGATTCATTATAAGATGGGTGGGACCTATATCTCCCTCCAATGCATTGGGTAAAGATTTATATCTCATGAGATAGACATGGCTGGAACGGAAGGTTATTTCGGTTCAGCGATACAGGACTGAAACGAGGAGTGAACTCGGTTCAGAAAGGGACTTTGTCCACTAAGATAGTCTTGGCAATGAGTCATGACTAACAAGAAATGGTTTCCATGATTATGTGTGCATGCCACAAAGTTTCAATTTTTATGTTATGATTATGGGGATCTCATTTTCACTTCTATGATTTATTCCATGTTAAGATATTATGATCTCTTTTCCAGGTTTTGATTTTCAAAAAGATATGATATGATTTTTATTTCCTTTATTTTCCCTTGCTGAGCATTTGAGCTCACCATTTAATGTTTTATTTTCCCCAGGTCAGGAAGATGGATATTAAGTAGAATATGCTAAAAGGGACCCTAGATATGATGAAATAAATGGGAGACACTGTAGAAGATTTATGAACCAGTTGTTTATGTTTCCCAGTTTCTAAAGACACTATACCTATACGGTCCTTTGTGGTTTTGTCATATGTTGTAATAAGTTTCCTTCAATTTTGAAGTATTAAAAATGTATGTAAATTATGGGTCGTTATAGTTGGTATCAGAGGAAAGGTATAGTCAACCTTTGGAAACTAGGATGTGAAAGCCTTAGTAAGAACCCTAAGGATAAGTCTAAGCATAGAACACAATCTTAGTGTTTTAGAAATGGCCTTGAATAACCTAGGATAAGACCTTAAGCATGAAAATTTTATTCTTGAATTATGTGGTTTTCCTATTATAATTAGTGTTTCTCACACTATTCTTTTTGGTTTTTGTCAATGGCTGGAACCCGTAAGAACCGTGTTAATGCGGAATGCGATGGGCAATGCAATGATTGTCCCCCTGAGCAACCAAACGATATGGGAGCTGGAATGCAAAATCTTGTAGTCATGCTCACACAACTTTCTCAAGCTATGAATCATGCAGGACTTCCAAACGAGCAATTGAAGGAGCAACATTCTGTTGAATCCTTCATGAGGCAGCGCCCACCTTCTTTCAGTGGGTCTACTGATCCATTAGTTTCTGAACAATGGATTAGTACTACTGAAAAGATATTTTCAGTTCTTCAATGTTCTGAACATGATAAAGTCATCCTAGCAGTGTATTGTTTGGAAGGAGATGCTGATCAATGGTGGAATCTTATTAAGAATACGAGGCAAAGGGATGAAATTGAGTCTATGGAATGGGACGAGTTCAAGAACTTATTTTTCAATAAGTACTTCCCTCGTATTCTCCGAACAAAGTTGGAGAAAGAGTTTCTTGAACTGAAGCAAAGGGATGATGAATCTGTTGGTACCTATGAAGGAAATTTTACAAGACTTGCAAGGTACACTTCTGGTATTATTATCCAACCTGAGAGTAAGATCGATCGATTCTTTAGTGGCTTAAAACCAAGTCTTCGAAGGGCGTTAGCCATAAGGGACTTCAATAGCTATGAGGAAATCGTTTGATGTGCTCTCAAAGTCGAGATGGAGATTGGAATAACCCATCAGTCACATGGGTTTGATAAGAAGAGGAAGATGGAATTCAAAGAAAAATCTAAAGAGCACACGGAAAAGAAGATGAGCTTTTCCTTATGCTCAAAGTGTGGAAAGAAACAAGGAGGGAGTTGTCTTAAAGGGCCAAGTAAATGTTTTAAATGTGTAAAGGAAGGTCATCGGGCATTTGAATGCCGTGATAATGGGAAGAAGATGTCTAATGACGCGAACAAAGGAAGGGATACACAGAATGAACCTACTACACTTCAATGATTCAAGTGCAAGGAGATGGGGAATTATGCCAATCCATGCCCAAATCCAAGGGTTGATGATGATGGTCGACGTCAACAAAATCTTAAGGCTAAAGACAAAGGAAAGTCACATGCAATTTCTATCAGCGATGTGGAGTACGATAATGAAGTGGTGAAAGGTACACTTACCATCCACTCTAAAGTAGCAAATGTTTTATTTGATTCTGGATCCACCCACTCTTTTATTTCTAATGAATTTTCTAAGGGTATCACCGTATTACCTCAACAATTATATGTTGAGTTAGCTGTGACAACACCTAATGGCACAACAGTCGCATCAAAAGTCTATAATTCTTCTCCGATCGAAGTTTGTGGGAAACTGCTTCCTGAAAATCTTGTGATCCTTCCTTTAGTGGAATTTGATGTGATTCTTGGCATGGATTGGCTTTCTCTACATGGACCTCATATCAATTTCCAAAGAAGGGAAGTCACATTTCATATTCCAGATCAATCTACGATCGTATATCAATTCAAGGATGAACATAATCTTCCAGTGGAAATTTCTTCCATCTTATGGGTATTGATTCCACTAAATGAAGGTTATTTATCTCAAATGGTTGGTAAGAAACTCACGATTAAGAATATGCCCATTGTACGGGAGTTTGATGATGTCTTTCCGGATGAATTACCGGGTCTTCCACCAAATCGTGAAGTTCAGTTTTCAATAGAACTCGTACCAGGTGCTTTGCCTATTTAAAAGACACCTTATAGAATGGCCCCAATTGAGTTGCAGGAATTGAAGAAGCAACTCCAAGAGAATCTTGATAAGGGATTCATACGCCCTAGTGCGTCACCTTGGGGAGCACCTGTTCTATTTTTTAAGAAGAAAGATGGATCAATGAGACTCTGCATTGATTATCGAGAACTTAACAAGATCACTATCAAGAAAAAATATCCTCTCCCACGCATTGATGACTTATTTGACCAACTACGCGGAGCTCAATACTTTTCCAAGATTGATCTTCATTCAGGGTATCATCAATTAAGGGTCAAAAGAGAGGATATACCAAAGACAGCTTTCCGTACAAGGTATGGACACAATGAATTTATAGTGATGCCATTTGGTCTTACTAGTTCCCCTGCTATCTTCATGGATCTAATGAATAAAGTATTTAGAGACTATCTTGATCAATTTGTGGTAGTCTTTATAGACGATATTCTTGTCTATTCAAAGAGCAAGGAAGAGCATGAAGATCACTTGAGAATTATATTGAAGACCCTGAGAAAGGAGAAGCTTTATGAAAAATTTACCAAGTGTGAATTTTGGCTTCAAAAAGTTGCATTTTGGGTCACATAATCTAAAAAGAGGGGATATCTGTGGATCCAGCAAAAACAGAGGTTATCGAAAGATGGTCGAGACCAACAACAGTAACTGAGATCCGATGTTTTCTTGGTTTGGCTAGATATTATCGACGTTTTGTAAAAGATTTTTCATGATTATCTAATCCACTCACCAAGTTGACTCGGAAAGGAGTTAAGTTTGTCTGGACAGAGGAATGTGAAGAGAATTTCAAGGAGATGAAAATAAGGTTATCCAGTGCACCTGTGCTCACACTGCCTTGTAGTGGAGAAAGGTTTGTGATCTATAGTGATGCATCCAAGAAGGGATTGGGGTGTTTTCTTATGCAAAATGATATGGTGATAGCTTATGCCTCACGACAGTTGAAAATCCATGAGCAAAATTACCCAACACATGATTTGGAGTTGGCTGCGGTAATCATTGCATTAAAGATTTGGAGGAATTACCTTTATGGTGAAATGTGTGATATTTATACTGATCATAAAAGTTTAAAGTATATTTTCACACAAAAGGAGCTGAATATGCACCAACGAAGATGGTTGGAGCTGATTAAGGATTATGACTGCTCAATCCATTACCACCCTGGGAAAGCAAACAAGGTGGAAGATGCATTAAGTCGACAAGACCATGCTAGTTTATCCATTATGAGGATCACAAAAGATCCAATATTTATGGATTTACAAAGGATGGATCTTGGAATTATAATGAAAGGGGAAAAATATTATCTTTCTCAAATGAATGTTCAACCATTTATACATGTGAAGATTAAAGAGGCACAGAAAGAAGATGTCGAGTTACAAAAGAAGGTGAGAAATGTTCCTGAATTCAACCTTGATTGTGGTGGGATAATAAAGGTCAGGAATCGGGTTTGTGTTCCTTCCATCCCCGAATTAAAGAAGGAGCTGCTGGATGAGGCTCATAGTTCTTCATTCTCTATTCATCCTGGAAGCACGAAGATGTATAGGGACCTGAAAGAGTACTTCTGGTGGGATGGCATGAAAAGAGATGTTGCTGAATATGTCTCTCAATGCTTGGTTTGTCAACAAGTTAAAGCTGAGAGACAAAAGTCTAAGGGGATGTTACAACCATTACCCATACCCGAATGGAAATGGGAAAACATCACTATGGACTTTGTCACAGGACTTCCTAAATCATCCCAAGGAAATAATGCTATTTGGGTCATAGTTGATAGTCTTACAAAGTCTGCACACTTCATTGCTATTAGAGAGTATTTCTATCTAGATCAGCTTGCCAGGATATATGTAAAGGAAGTGGTAAGATTACATGGAGTACCACTTACTATTATATCTGATCGGGATCCGAGATTTACCTCGAAGTTCTGGCGAAGTCTTCAGCATACTCTGGATACAGAGTTGAGTTTCAGCACTGCTTATCATCCCCAGACAGACGGTCAGTGTGAGAGAACAATTCAAACCCTAGAAGATATGTTGAGATCTTGCTCTATGGATTTCAAAGGAGGTTGGGATCAACACCTACCTTTGGTGGAATTTTCTTATAATAATAGCTTTCACTCCAGTATTCAGATGGCTCCTTATGAAGCTCTCTATGGAATGAAATGTAGGACTCCAACTTGCTGGGATGAAGTTGGGGAAAGAAAGCTGTTAGGACCTGATCTCGTTGATGAAATGGAAGAAAAGGTTAGATCTATTCAACAACACATAAGAGCATCTCAGAGTCGACAGAAAAGTTATGACGACAACCGAAGAAAAGACCTAGAGTTTGAAGTGGGCGATAAAGTGTTCTTACGAATATCTCCCTGGAAGAGGGTTATGAGATTTGGAAAGAAGGGGAAGTTGAGCCCTAGATATATCGGTCCTTTCGAAATACTGGATCGTGTTGGGAAGGTAGCTTACCGATTGGCGCTTCCACCGAATCTATCTCAAGTTCACGATGTGTTCCATGTATCTCTCCTGAGAAAGTACATACCAGATCCTTCACATGTACTCAGCTCAGAAGTTGTACCGCTGGAGCAAGATCATTCTTATGAAGAACAGACGATAGAGATTCTGGATCGTAGCGAAAAAGTCCTAAGAAACAAGACCACTCGATTGGTGAAAGTTTTATGGAGGAACCACCAACTTGAAGAAGCTACATGGGAGCTTGAGGATATGATGAGGGAGAAGTATCCTCATCTGTTTGTTACAAAGTGACGAATTTCGAGGGCGAAATTCTTTTTAAGGGGGGTAGAATGTGACACCTGAGACTTTTATGTTATATAAATCATCAAAGGAATATTTTTCTACACAACACTTGCTTGCCTTGCTTTACACGCAATCGCGACCTTCCTCGATAGCTTGCGTCGTACGCAATACCGAGTTTCACTAAACAACAATATGCTATTAAAACTAGCCGTTATGAATAGTAATAACCACTTTTTGAAATTTTATAAATTTTATTTTTCAAAATGGACTTCATTTTTGGACTCAGAATATCGAAATTAGCCTAGGGTGAAATTTTGGTATTTTTCTGAAAACTTTCAATTTTTGATGAATAGTGAAACTACTAAGTGGTAGGTTAAAAAATGAATTTTGCATAAAACTTAATTTTACCGCTTCTGTGAATGGAATTTCAAAAATCCAACAGACACGGTTGATATCAGTAAGTAAAATGTGGTTCAATGAGATAAAAATAATTTTTTGGTGAATAGTAACTTTTTACTATTTTTACCGCAGTTAATAGTAAATAGGGT
Source organism: Viscum album (assembly GCA_963277665.1). Taxonomy (NCBI): domain Eukaryota; kingdom Viridiplantae; phylum Streptophyta; class Magnoliopsida; order Santalales; family Viscaceae; genus Viscum; species Viscum album. Next base: position 457,076,921 of record OY728141.1, on the reverse strand, counting down.
AACTAAGGGTAAATATGATATTAATATTACCCTAACACATGTCCTAATTATATTGGACAAGTATAATTCGACCAAAAACAAACTTAGGAATAAAATATGACCATTTAGGCCCACTTGGATTAGATTAGGACATTTATTATTAATTTATTTAAAGAAGGGTTAAAATAGTTAAAATCAAAGTTTAATAAGTAAATCATTTTCAATATGGGGTTATACATAAGATACATTAGATTGTAAATATTCATTAGAAATCTAAAACGATTTCCTACATGATGGTATTTTATTTGTAATATTTAGACATCATATAATTTAATTTATTTATGACACAAAGATGATGCAGTAATTATCTTATTAATGAAATATTGACATAATTGATAATATAAATACCAAAATAAATGTAATTTAAGACTTTTTATGAATTTCACTAATTTTCTCTGTTAATATGATATATTAGTGTTGATTTAATCAACTTGGTTCGAACATATAATTCTATTATGACTTTCACAAAAATCATATATCAAATAGTGTCAAAATTGACACAAAATAGTTTTTAAATCAAATATTATATTATTAATTGTTATTTTATTCCTAAAAATCTAAGGTTCGGCCAAATGACTTAGAAAAGGTTATATATATTAATAATAAACAATTTGGGGTTCTTTTGGCATGTTATAGTAAGTGTATTAACCATATAGTGAAAGAAAACAAAAGACATGGTAAACGTTAAATTATTTAACTTAGAGTTAAATCTAATTGATAAGGTTAAAATAATACCCTAAACTTGTCTAAATCCTATTGATTGATAGGATTTCGACCCATCCCCACTTTATCTTCGAAATAAGACCCTTTGGAACCATTATAAACCGATTTTGACTTTAATATAAAATAATATTTTGAGATATTCCTAAGGTGCCCCTCTCCTCCCTTATAAAAGGGCACCTCCTCCCCCTCCTCGTCACACCAATTTGAGCACTCAAGATCGGCCAACCCCTGACATTTTCTCCTCTCCACTTCCCTAGAATAATCCTAGAGGTCCTGGTCTTCTTCAAAGACCAATCTTAGTTCCCTAAGTGGAAGATTCAAAGAGGCGTTCCAAAGAAGAGGTAATATCCATTACCGATCTTTTCAATTTCTGTCTTCTTCAACTTCTTCTTCTTTAGTTGTTTCATGATAAAGTAATAACATCAGTATTACTTACATACTGATATGTTATTATAAATATGAAACAACCCTATTTCACCATCTATCCATCCTACTGAAAAATGAAATCACCGCGCGTGCGTACGTACGGAATACCGTCTCCACGCCGTGGTGTAATCTATTTTTCCACCATCACTTTACAAGGATGGGTATAATGGTGTAATGAGTAAATATTTATGATTATTATAAAGTAATATTGATACTGAAATAATATATATATACTCCAATACAGTTCCATGATCATAGGAACGATATCATCACTCGTGCGTACGTACGGAATACCGTCTCCATGATGTGATGCGACTCGTTCTACATGATCATCATTACATAGTAATTATATAAATGAATTGAATGAATAAATATGATATATGTTACACTAATACCATTCTGGATATAAGGTATCTATAACCTTAAAAGAAGAATAAGAATGTATTCGGAAAAACACGCATAAGAACAAAAGGCAATAAAGACCCGAGTAACAAGTAACAATGAAATATTACTAACAAGAAGCTAAGAATATGACCATATATGATATCATATCAATATGTATGATTCTAGAATAAGTCAATAACATTATTTAAACCATTATACAGGAGCTTCGGACACGTACAAAGCAAATCGGACCAAAGGTAAGGGAAATATCACAATCTCATTTTTATCCGAGATTGTTTATTCGTAAGTATTTACTGTGGTGTATTTTATCATCCACATCCATGTTTCATCAATATATAATATTATTTCCATCCACCTACAATTGTTTAAATCCATTTTTACCCTTCGGTGAGTTTTTAGTAATATGTATGAAAGGAATCTTTTGTCGTTTTTCGTACGAGGTACTTTTTGACTTTTCCGACAAAAGTACGAAGATTGTTTTTTTAACTTATACGGCATGAATGGATTTTTAAAAAATTATTTCCAAGAAGCTTCCTTTAAAAGTTTTCAAGTTTATTTTTAATCAACTTCTTTATGTTTAAAATTGTATGACATGTTAAGAAAGGAAAAGTGTTTTTGAAGTAGAAAGGATATTTTCCTCAAGAATGGAGTTCAAGTATTTTATCAAAATTATTTTCCATCTAAGATAATAAAAGGGTTCTGTTTTTATCCCTATTATTACATGGATTTGATTATGTTGTGATGGAAATATTTTTTATGAATTCCTTTATCTTATATGAATTGTTTTATGATGTCATGTTCTTTAAGAATCCCATTTTTATTACATGGGTTACGCTCTGATGTATGGTTTTTGATTATGTGGCACACATAAGAAAGGATTCATTATAAGATTGGTGGGACCTATATCTCCCTCCAATGAATTGGGTAAAGATTTATATCTCATGAGATAGACATGGCTGGAATGGAAGGTTATTTCGGTTCAGCGATACAGGACTGAAACGAGGAGTGAACTCGGTTCAGAAAGGGACTTTGTCCACTAAGATAGTCTTGGCAATGAGTCATGACCAACAAGAAATGATTTTCCATGATTATGTGTGCATGACACAAAGTTTCAAGTTTTATGTTATGATTATGGGAATCTCATTTTCACTTCTATGATTTATTCCATGTTAAGATATTATGATCTCTTTTGCAGGTTTTGATTTTCAAAAAGATATGATATGATTTTTATTTCCTTTATTTGCCCTTGCTGAGCATTTGAGCTCACCCTTTTATGTTTTCTTTTCCTCAGGTCAGGAAGATGGATATTAAGTAGAATATTCTAAAAGGGACCCTAGATATGATGAAATAAATGGGAGACACTGTAGAAGATTTATGAGCCAGTTGTTTATGTTTCCCAGTTTCTAAAGACACTATACCTATACGGTCCTTTGTGGTTTTGTCATATGTTGTAATAAGTTTGCTTCAATTTTGAAGTATTAAAAATGTATGTAAAGTATGGGTCGTTATATATTTCTGTATAGGTGAAGGTTTCCCTAAGATAATATCAATGCTGTGAGTTCAACAGTGTCCTTAGATTTTAATTCCGAGCACCGGTTAAAAAGATAAAAAACACCTCTCACGCGATTATTGAACGTACCAAAAAAAGTTCAGAAATTCATTTCGGGAACACCTAACCTCAGAATCATGCACCATCAATTTTTAAGTATTCGTAATAATTCCATATAATTAAAAACAATTACATGAAAAAATATTGGTCTTTACACACCTAAAGTGTATTTTATCCTCGTGGTCCAGAACTTTTATACCCCTACCTAGATGAATATTATTCACATATGGATGATGGGTTCCAACATGTTGAACAACCATGTATATCCTTCATCCCATCATTTTTTCCTTCTTCTCTAGAACCATCTTTAGGTAATACCAAAAGTTTATTACCAGTGATAGAGGCCTTTACCAACACTAACATGTTATGGTAGAGTAGCTCTCTAAGATAATTTCCAACATAGATACACCAGTTGAGTTTGATGTTGGGTGTTCTAATTTCATTTTAACTGAGGTAACATGTTATGGTTTGGGCCCCCATTTGATAAACTAACAATATAAGAAATCAATCATCAACACTCAAAATTTGTATATTGTGACACACCCAATCTTATTAATTCTTACTTTAATTACCCATTTATTTTAGAACCCTCTATTTTTTATATACTTGTATTAGAGAATACCTGTAGTTATTTTCAGGATTTTAGTATTACATATCTAGAACATCAGGGGGTGGAGGACATACCTAATTACACTAAGAATGAAGTCCACTATTGGAATCTACTAGCCATGGAGCAGGAATACTGCATGCCGCCACCCAAACCAACTGAAGGTCAAGAAGCATTGATCAATGATGTGGGTGTCAAACACATGTGGTGGTTCTCACTATGAAATTCACATCCGTCTATAGATTACAGGTACGTACCCCTATCTCTGTTCATTCCAACATCCTAAAACAAATGCGGATACTGGGAGGAAACCCAGTATTTCTTTCTCTTTCTTTGTTTTTTATTTTTAACAAACACATGGCATGTACTCGTACTCCACACGTCATGTAGTACTCCATATTTTGTCTACATTTTATATAAGAAAAAAATATCATCCCCCATGATGTAACTCATACCAAAGAGTGTGTAAAATTCTGTTTAATGTATCTATTAATAGATCTTCTAATATAAGTAACTACTAATTAATATAATAAATAGGTATGATATAAAGACTCAGGCCCAAGATACCAGACTCACCCCTTGTAAAGGATGTGTACATTTTTTTGAAAGAAACTTGAAAAAATACAAAACATTTATTACAATAGAGGACCTTTTATGGAAATGGTTCTTGAAAATTTGATACATGACTTACATTTCATCAAAATACACGAATTGAAAACAATGATTCTTTAGTGTATTTATTTGACCACAGAGTTTCAACACTCCATGTTTGATAAAACTGAAAAAGTAATTATAATATGTAGGGTGGGACTAAAATAATTAGTAAGGTGTTTTCAAAAAAATTGATAAAATAATTTAAACATTTCTTGAAAATTTTATAAACATATATAAATATTGATTTTCACAAATACCTTTAGAAAACCACTATTTTACCAAAATAGTGATAACTAAAATTCAATTGAGGATCCTCTTAAAAACAATAAATTCATGTGGTTTGTTGATGATACATAGAAGAACATGTCTAAAATCCATACAGAAGTCCAGATGTCATAGCTCATGCTTATAAGTTCACTCCCCGTAACATCACTTAAATCACTAGTTCCAATTTTCAAAAATATTTTCTCACAAACCTTTTATCTCATCTTTGTCCCAAAACATTTCCAAAATACTTACATAGTATTAATTCCATCAGAGGGTTGTCATAAAAATTCTCCCAAAACTATCTAATATTATTTTGAGAGAATATCATGAATGAAAAAATATTTATTTATCATAAACCATAGTTTCTAGAAACATATATTAAATGTATCCATGATCACACATTACTGATAATGTTGTGAATGATCTTGGTGATGGCCACACCTATTCATTTATATAAAAACAGGTGATGTAGATACATTTATGCACGTTAAATGATAACTCTTTCCACAGTATCACATAAAATGATAAGATTTATCCCATGAAAATAGGGAAAAAAGTGTCTTTAAAAATTTAAATTCATAAAACCTTGGTTTGGAAGTTGTCAATCACCATTTATAATTTTTAAATAAATGAGAAGGATTAAATAAATATATGTTTTTTAAACATAAATGTATATATATATATTACTATATAAATATTGATATATGTACATGTGTATGTGGTTTTCATTCATAAAAATCTTTTAAATTTTTTAAAATAATAACCCTCTTATGTGAATTACACCAAAATGGGGATGATAAGTATATGTATATGTGTTTATTTTCATGCATCAATACACAAAATCGATGTATACACTTATATGTTTACATAAAAAACTTTTAAAACCATGTTATTTGCAAATAAACATAGGTTCCTAAAAATAATGTTTATGTCAAAAGAACCCTAATCATGTTTCTATGTATACTAAAAATAATTAACTATATATGTGTGTATATACCTATGTATATAAAAACATGTAATTCTTTTCTAAAAAAAATTACTTAGTTGAATATTGAAATCATAACCTTGTTATTATATGATTTCAGGGAAAATTCATTTAAAACAAAAACACATATCATATATGTAATTCAAATTTGAAAAATATGACTTTAGAAAAATATATATACATATATATACATAACTTTGTATGTATATGTTTACAAAATCAGACTAAAATAATAAAATTCCTTTACTTGATTCAGATTAAGAGAGGGTTGTGGGTTTCTAGAACTGAGAGAGAGAGAGACGACTCTGTAGAGAGAAAATCGAGTAGCAATTTGGTGGGAAGAGTGGGATTTGTCTTGGTACATCTAAGTAGAGAGGAAGGGTTTTACAAATTTAATAAAAAAATCTAGGTATGGTAAGATTATGAGAGAAGTTAACTAAATTAATAAAATTTTAAAAAATAGAACTAAACAATGAAACAAAAATCTACTCGTCGATAGTTTTTTTCACCACTGTTTTATTAGTTGACATGCCACAATCATGCTAATATATATTATTATCTTGTCTTCTTTTAAAATCACTTTATTCTATCGTTTAAAATATTTTTTTATTTCAATATTAGACATGTGTCTCCCTCTAGTCCTTTAACAATTTTGGACAAACCATTATTATAACAATATATTATTTACTTTTGATCCAATCATTACTATTTTTTTAAAAGCCTTTAACATCTTTTTATAAAACAAATATGTTGCATTTTTTGAAAAATATTTTTAATGAACGTTTTGAATAATATATATATATTTATATGATATACATTTAGAAATATATGTATATAGAAAATGATAAATATATTTATTTATAAACATATATGTTAAATTACATATAATTTATATAAAATTGTAAAACAAAAACAGAAAATAAATTCATATATATATATTAACATAAAAATAAAATTTTCATGAAAATACTTTTTCCCCTAATTATAATAATAATTATTTTTACATTTATTTAATCATTTATAATTAAATAAAATGATATTGAAAAAATAAAAAAGTACTAATTAAATATCTTTTTTCATCATTTTTGTTTTGAACATATTCACATCACCATTTTATCTCTTCAAAAAACAGTTTTATTTTTTATTATTATTTCCACTCTTTCATATATTTATATAATATATTTTGTCAATGTCATCATTATTATAATAATTATATATTATTATCATTTTTAAATCATTTTATTCTCTCTTGTTATTTCCCAAGCCATATACATTATTTAATATATCAATTTTTAAATTGTTTTTGTTTTACCTTTTATGTTGTAATCATTTCAATTTTTCCCTTTCTCTTTTCCTGTCTAAATAATTAATCCTTTAGATTATCACATATCGTATAAGTTTCATTCCATGATTGTATTAATTTTATATTATTATAAAATCACTGCTTAATATATTTTTTATAGAAATGATTTAACGTTTTAATAAACACATCAATTTTTTATAAACACATCAAATAACATTTTTTTAAAACGTGTCAAGATTTTATTCAGGAGTAAATTCATTTTCAATATATTTAAATATATATATTTAAAAGAAACTTGTATTTCTTTATATATATGTATAAATTCATTTTTTATATTAAATATATTTGAAATTTCAAAAATATCATAAAACAAAATTATTAATATAATTTAATATATTTATAAAATATATTATCTTAATGATAATTGTAATGTTATTAGAAAATTTTTACACATAATTATAATTATGTTGTCATTATTTTTATTAAAATATTCAAAAATAAAGAAAAACTATTATCATAAATATTTGGTAGGAATATATATATACATTATTTCATTTTAATTTTTTTCCAAACCATTTTAGTTATTTAAATATTTTATTTTTAAAAATACAATCAACTATATATAATTAAATTATTATAATATTTTAAATATAGTAATACCACATTCAAGACATTGAATATTAAAAAATACTAAAGATTAAATTTATGTTATTTAAAAATACAATTACTTTTAGGAAATATGATTTCATAGAAATTAGTAGTTTATAAAAATATTTTAGTATTATAATAATTTATATTAAAACATTTATTCATTATTTTTAAAATATAAAAAATTATTCAATAAATAATGAATTAATAATTAAATTTATTTTGTTGTTGCATTATCTCGCACAAATTGAATTTCATCTATGTAATTAATTTGTACACATTGGGAAAAGAATGCTGCACAATATACTAGTATTATTATTATTTTTATTTATTATAATTTTCAAAAATTTACTAGACCATTCCCCTGATACAAATAATAATAAATACATGAGCCTAAGTTACCGAACTCATCCCTTATAATTGTTGCGTACATTTTTTTATGAAAAATACATGAACAAATACACAAAATTTATTAAAAAAGAGGACCTTACCTGACTAGGTTGTAGAAAAATAGATACATGAAATACATTGTGAAAAATACACAAATTGAAAACAATGATTCTTCAGCATATTTCTCCCACAATAGAGTTTCAACACCGTATGTTTGATAAACCTGTAAAATTAATTATAATATGTAGGGTGATAATAAAATTCCTAGTAAGAGGTTTTAAAAATAACTAATAAATTATTTTTAATCATTTCTTTAAAATTTTATAAACATACATAAAAATGTATTTTCAAATATATCTTTTGAAATTCAGTATATTACCAAAATAGTGGTAAATGAAATTCGGTTGAGTATTCTTCTTCAAAAAATAATAATTCCATGTGGTTCATTAATGATACTCGGTAGGCCATGTCTAAAATTCATATAAAAGTCCATATGTCTTATCTTAGACTAATAGTCTCACTCCTTGTAATGTCACTCAATTCACTAGTGCAAATTTTCAAAAACATTTTCCCATGAACCTACATTTCACATCTTTGTCCCAAAACATTTCCAAAATAATTACATTGTATTAATTCATTCAAAGGAGTGTCATCAACATACTCAAAAGTATCTAAAATCATTTAAGAGAATACCATGCTTGAAACCCCCCTTTATTAATCAAGAACCATAGCTTCTTGCAACATGTATTAAGGTCATCAAGGATCGCATATTGCTGATAAAGTTGTGAACGATCTATGTGATGGAAAAACCTATTCATGTACATCACGACAGGTGATGGTGATGCATTTACACATGTGAAATGATAATTCATTCCATAATTTCAAATAAGATGATAATATTTATCTAATGAAAACTGGGAAAACAATGTGTCCATAAAAATTTAAATTCATTAAACCATTTTTTTGAAGTTGTTGATAAATATTTATAATTTACAAATAAAGGAGAAGGATAAACTAAGCCAATATTTTTTATACATAAATTCATTTACATATATGTATATATATATTACAATATATACATACTTATATATATACAACTATATGTGGATCATATTCATAAAAAACTTTTAAAATTTGTAAAATAAGAACCCTATTATGTGAATTACACCAAAAAGTGGTTTGATAAGTATATGTATATGTGTTAATTTGTATGTTGGAATACAAAAATAACCATGTATACACTTATATGTTTATATAAAAAACTTTGAAAACCATTTTATTCCCAAATAAACATAGGTTCCTAGAAATGTGGTTCATGTCGAATGAACTCTATCACACAAATATATATATAAATATATACTAAAAAAAGGCTATATCTATGTGTATATACTTACATATACAAACACATGTAATGTTTTTGCTAAAAAAGTTCTTTACTTGACAATCTAAATCATACATGTGTAACTAGATGATTTTAGGGAAAATTAATTTAAAATAAAATGATTTGTTATATATGTAATTAAGATTTAAAAGATATGGGTTTATATATATATATATATCTTATATATATATATGTTTACCAAATCAAGAAAAAAAAATAAAATTACTGTACTTGTTTAAGATTTGGAGAGGGTTGTGGGTTTCTAGAACAGTGAGAGAAAGGGGTCTTGATAGAGAGAAATTTTGGTAGCAATTGGGTATGTAGAGTGGGGTTTGGCTTGGGGCTTCTGTCCAGAAAAACAAGGGTTCTTCATATTTATAAAAAAAATCCAGGTATGATAATGTTATGAGATAAGCTATGTCAATTAAAAAAACATAACTACAAATTAACCAACAAAATCCATAGGTCATTTGTTTTTTCTCAATTGTTTTATAATTTGACTCACTACTTTCATGATTATATATAGTATTATAATCAATTTATTTAAATCTCATTATTCCATACTTTTAAAGTCTCATTTTTTATTTATTCCATCATTAAACACATTTATCTCTCCACTCGTTTCTCTTTTTTTCAATACATTATTATAAAAATATAATATTTATTTTTCATTCAATCATTTCATTATTTTAAAGACATTAATATAATTTTTTTATAAAACAAATAGGTGATTTTTTTGACAAATAGCATTAAAAAACGTTTTGAATAATATATATATATATATACGATATATATTTAGAAGCACATATATATATAAAATGATAATTATAAGTATCTATCAGTATATACTTTAAATTATATATAATTTATATAAAAATGTAAATCATAAACATATTAAAAATTCATATATATATATATAAACTAAAAAATTAATGTTTTCTTGAAAATTTAATTTCCCTTAATTATTATTATTATAATTATGACATTTATTTAAATATTTTTAATTAAATAAAATTATATAGATAAATTTGAAAATTAATAATTAAATTTACTTTTTCACCAATTTTGTTATTAACATATTCAAATCACCATTGTTTCTATTCAAAAATGCTCTTATTATTTTTTTATTATTTTTAATATTTCATTTATTTGTGCACAATATTTTTTCAATGTCAACATCATTATCATGATTATATATTTTTATCATTTTTAAATCATTTTGTTCTCTCTTATTATTTTATACACTGTAGACAATATTTTATATATTATTTTTTTAAACCATTTTATGTTTTACATTTTTTATGTGGTAATCATTTCAATTTTACCATTTCTCTTTTTTATCTAAATCATTACTCCTTTAGTCTAACCTGTCTCTTTTTTTGTTGCATTCCATTATGGTCTTAATTTTATATTACTATAAACACACCTTTTAATAAGTATTTGGTGAATTGATATAACTTTTTAGTAAACACATCATATTTTTTATATACAAATAAAATATCACATTTTTTTAAAACATTTAAATTTTTTATTCATGAATAAATTCATTTTTTTAATACTTATATATATATATAGTGCAAATCATGTATTTTTTTAATATAGAGGTATAAATAATTTTTTTATATTATATGTATTTGTAATTTCAAAAATATCATAAAACAATATCATTAATTTAATTTTATATTTTTATATAATATATTATCTTAATGATAATAAAAACTTTATTTGAAAAAAATTCACTTAATTATCATTTCTATTATTAATAATAATATTATTAAAATATTTAATAAATATAAAATTAGTATCATTATTATTAGATATTTATACATTTATACATTTTATTATTCTAATTTTTCAATGTTTTTTATTTATTTAAATATTTTATTTTTAAAAATATAATCGAATAAATATATTTATATTTAAATAATATTATGAATAAATTAATACCAAATTCAAGAAATTAAATATTAAAAAATGCTACTGAATTTATTTTATGTTATTTAAAAATAAATTTATTTAAATAAAATATTATTTCTTGAAAAGTAGTATTTTATAGAAATATTTTAGTTTTATATTTTTTTTATTAAAACTATTCTTCTTTTAAGGCATGTGTCGAGGGCAATGTCATTGGGATATATCTAAACTCTCTCTAGTTTGAATCACTCCACACCTACTGTTAGTACAGTGATCACTGTTTTTTAACCCATGTTTTACCTTAACAGTGTGTGAGGTGTGTTCACAATAAATGTTTTTAAAATAAAAGAAAACCTATAATGGTGATGGACCTGCTGTCCTAGGTTATAAACCAAATCCAAATGACCTGGGTTCAAATCCTGACAATCGACCTAGTTCCATCATTTTTCATATTAATTTACCCAAATGGCGTTTATTTAGATATATGTTGTGTGCACCACATTTTCATTCAGAATTTAAATTGTTTTCAAAACATGAAATTTTATGCTGGTGAAGTGGGAGATTGGTAGAGTCTTGGCCCTGGATTCCGAAGATATAGGTTTGTACTCGACAAATCTCTATATTTCATTTCTATCATTCAAATTATATCCACACACCGTGAATTTTCTATTTACTATGTAGAGATGAATGTATAACTTAATTATTACACGTAAATAAAAATACGTAGCACTACATCCTTCTCTCTAGTGGTTGAGGTCATGCATTTAGAACGACCGGTCGCTAGTTTGAATTGCACCTCAAGCACCATACTGAAGATTTTAATTCAGTTTTTAAAATTTTTGATTTCACGACATATCATCCTAGACACATTACATGTATAGATTTATTTTAGTTGATATATATTTTATTTGTTTATCAAATTTTGTTGTATTTGTATTGCAAAAAACGGTAGAGCACATTTCATTTACATTATGGTAAATGATGTGTAATTTATTGAATATGTTGTGTATTATGTCTTCAAAACAGGTTTCCCTAACCAAGCATAAACCTTTTTTCCCTCCTCCCTATTTTCTTTTCTCGTATGCCATCACACCCCAAATCCATCAATCCTTCATTGCATCTTGTTTTAGCCCCAAAATTTAGCCCCATTATGATCCTCAGTCTAGGTACGTAGAGCTACACCCTTTATTTTAGTTCGTCACATTAGTTTTTGATTTTTTTTGGATCAGGCAACCGTTCGGGTATCCTATGTAGTATACAGTTTGAAAGAACAAAGCACATCGTTTACTCTAGAGTTCACAACCAAAAATCCTGATTTTTTGAATTCCAATAAAATATGTAGTGTACGTTCAATACATGATGTGTATAGTGATATTAACCATCATTTAGAAGAAACCCTAGTTCTGAGACCTCACGGATTGGGACCCATGTATCTATACCCAACATGTATGTTCAACACCCACTGTGTATCGGTTCATCTAGAATAGTCTGTGAAATGAGTGTACACACAATGGACACCATGTTCTAATACACACCATTCCTGGGCTACACATGGTGTGTACTATGATATTTTATTTATCCCACTGACCAAGTCCATGCCTGGGCATTCACACTGACTAGCCACTCATTTAAATGTGCACAACGTGTACTCTATATGACACATTGGGTATTGGGTCTCCCAACTACATTCCCTCTCAGAATGTCTATCCAAAGTACATGGGTTCCCCCCTAGATCACGCTACATGCCATGTACACTAGATAGACACACTGGGTATTTTTCTTTTTCTAATTTTTCACAATTTTCTTCTTCTTCTTGATTTTTTTTCTTCTTTATCTTTCATTATATAATCTATGGTCGGTGAAAATCATGTGATTGGGATGCATCCCAATTCCACTACTGAGGACGAGAGATCCCCTCACCTTTAGAATAAGCATAAATATTCCACGAGGTGAGCTTAACATCTCCAATTTTTCCAACCACCAGAATTAGTGATGATTCCATCTCCTCTACCGATTCCTCTATCAGTGACATCTGTTGGCTGGGTCAAATTTGTGCCACCCACTCCTGCCATCTCTGATCCCGGTAAGGCTGCTACCACCCCATCCACAGTGGCTGAGAGCATTGGTTCCACAACCACTACTTCTAGCTCTATACCTATGCAGCTGAGCACAACTTCAAAAAACCTACCTTATTCAGATTTGGCTTTGGATGCTCCATCTTCAGCAACCACTACTAGGCCAAGCAATACCAGTAGCTGCAGCCCCATTTCAGCCTTCTCTAGCTACTTCCCAACCTCAGATACATCCCTACCTATTATATATTGTGGACCTCCATGTTGTAGATCTATTTCAATGCTTTTCATGGTAGATAATATAGTTGAGTGTCCACTACCTCGACATTAGTATTCTAGAGCGTCTCAGCATCTAGGAAGAGATTGGTGAGCTCCATGTGCATACACATATCCTAGAGTCACTCTAGGTCAGCCCTTCAACCTATCTAGATTTATTTTTAGAGTTTATCTATGCCATTGATTTTGATGGGCCCTCCTACCGCCAGACGCCCATTGGTATAGTCGCCTCAGTTCGAGTTCAGATGGGTAAATGCCATTTTTTCATGACCATTTCCGAGTTTTGTTGTCGGTGCAACTTCCACCACAATTATACCACCCCACCTCATGTCCCCACCTTTACCCTCCCTGAGCGCTCTAAACTCATCACTATGTTACGGGATCTTGATGGGATGGACCAAAGGTACACCCCCACATCCCAGAAGAGCATGCTCATCATTTCCCCTCCTCTTTTTTTTCCTTCACAGGAGATTTAGCACCATCTTTTTTTCCCCACAATGAGGTTATGAATGGATTGTCTGTGTGAGACATAGATATTATTAATTGTTTTGTCCAACATGAATACCCTAATCATTTCTGTCTTTTGTCCATCTATTCCTTTTTCATGATTCATGGTCATCAGGCCAACTTGAAAAATGACTTTTATGCCACCCATGTGGCATACCACCTAGGTGTTTTTGAGACCTCTCTTTCTAATAACCCCTTAGTCAGTACTCAACATATCAACTTCATCATTTTTATCTGTATGTGGATGTCCGAGCATTAGGGTGAAGGCTATGTGATAGTGTAGGATTCCCCAACTCACTTGGGGTGAGAGACAACCCGACTACTCTTGATGGTGTTGCAAAACTGGTCCCACCCCATCCACCAATGGATGCTCCCTCACCACCCACCCCACTTCTTCATACCTTTCATACTATTCCACCATTACCTCTTCTAATGTTCCTTCCACATCCCCACCTCAACCCACAACCTCAACTGATCCCCCCATCACCCACCACCTAGTTGTGATGGACGCCCTATGGACAACCTTTATCATCAGATCACAACCATCCTAAAGTCCCAAATGCGGCTTCAATACCAATTGGGCCTTCTTGTTCCACATCACGACCTTTAGTTATACCCAGCAACTACTCCTCCCTATACTACACCGCCTTCCGCCACCCCGGCCCCAATGATGGCTCTGGACACCAACTTCGTTATCCTATCCACTATTAAACTAGATTCTCCACCTCCTGATGCCCAACAAGATGTGTCGATAGCGCATCCCATGTAGATTTTCGATCCTTTTTCTCTTCCTACTATTCCCCCTACTATCATGAAATATGTTCCCATTGCACCTTTAACTCAGAGCATAGAGAAAGTGCCTCTAGTTTCTAATGTGGTTGATCCTCCTCTAGAGGATCCTTTTATTATTGATGATGCCTGTTATGAAGCAACCAGGTGACAAGTTTTTTTCAAATTATATATATATATATATATCACTTTTGTGTTATTAATATTCTATAATGATGTATGTATATACATATTTCTATTTATTTTTACTCACCAATCACAGGTTTCTTGGAGCGTTTCTTGACACATTTCTTTCAACTACTTTCTATCTTTGTCGACTCACGGGGATGGGAGTATTACGTTAGAGTTTATTTTTCTTTTTTATTTTGGAATTAATTATTTCACTACATAACCTCATCATAACCACCCATGTGTCCCCACATCCTCTCCTCTACCTTAGTGCTGCACATGGGGGACCATGTTCCATATTAAGTGTAGGGGCGAGTCTCTAACTACACTAGTATTTTCCCTTGAATTCATCTAGAAGTAATCATTTGTACTCATGTCATGACTTCATTTACCTTCTATTTTTCCTCATTATCGAGAGGTATTATAATACTTTTGACATATTCTTTCTTATTCCTTATTTCACTATAATTTCCTAGGATATGCATTACTACAAAAACATGCTAATATTTCTCTTCAAAACATGATTATTTTTAAATAACCAAAAAATTATTGATGCATTTTATTTTGTTTCTACCCCATTGACATTGAGATGTACCCTACTTTTAATCTTTTTAAAACACATAGAAACCATGAAAATCCTTTATTGGAAGTCACATTACAATCCTATTTAAACTACATAACCTAATTCTCGCATAATTTTGCATGAGTTTTCATTTCAGATTTATGGATGGATGTTTGGTTATTCCTGATACATTTCTGTAAGACACTATCTAATTATGTGTGGGGGATAATTTTACATGTTCATTTTGACAGATGGGTTCCAAAACACTATTCATTAAATTCTTGGTGGTCACTGTAAAAAATGAAAAATTATTTCAAATTTAAAAAGAGGTACCAAATTCATTTATTGCACATTATTGACTATTTATGAACCCATGATGGTAATGGAATATAATAGTGATGATATCCTCCGAGAGATCTTGATTGGGGGTGAATTCTTAGAAATATTTGTCTTGAATATCATTCATTATTTTATAAGAATTCAGCCTTGTTTTTTAATCCGCTGAGATAATTTTTCACATCAATAACTACAATTACTTAGCCTCAGAAACATTTGAACCTTTATGAAATCCATCATGATTTTTTTTATTTGACTGAAGAAGTGGATAATGGAAAAATATGAAAGCCCATGGATAGATTGAATATAATTAAGAATGATCATAATTCTGATAAAATAATCTTGACTGATGAGTGTGGTACTTTTTAATGAGGTAAATCATCTAGTTGAATGTTAATTTATGCAATGTTAAAAATGAGGATCAATTTTTATATCACTCTTACATATAATGTACTTCTATTATCTACAAATTCAGTAACTGTCATAGTTATGCTTTGAATAACCATCATAGTATATTCATATAATCTCTAAGGAGAAATATTACTGGTTAACAGTATTTTATTACCTGATGCATTAGATGAAAAAAAACAAGAAAACTCTCCCTCAGCTAATAATGGGACCACCATTCATAATAAAAATTCCCACGAACCATAACATGATAATGACACTTAAATATTACACAAATGAATCATTCCATAGGGGAATATCTTTTCGACATTAAAATAACATTTCATTTTTTACAATTCTCGCACTTAGAAATGATAAAATATATTCAAATATGTCTATAATTTTGTAAATGAATAATTAAATACATAAATATTCATGAAGAAGAAATATAATAAAAACATCATATTTTGGAAAAACATTTTTCAATTTTTTTTTAAAACCATATATATTATAGGATTATTTTGAAAAGATTTCCTATTACAAAAATAGAATTGAAGTGACAATTAATAAAGTGAATGGATTATATTTATTAAATATAATGAGACATGAAAAAATAATAACAATTAATATAAAAAATAATCATAGAAATAAATAATAAAATAAATTATAATTTTAACCCAAAGAATCTAAATTTGTTTAGGAATTCCCTTACCCTATGTCAGAAATCATTATTCACTTGTACATATTATAGTAGATAAATAATTAGATTAATTAATTAATAAATATAGAAAAAATTATTCATTTATTGTATTTATTATAATTTTATTATGTCATATTATCTCCATTTGGGTGATTTATAGTTTTTAGTTTCATCATTGCGAGAGTTTTAATTCATATTCTTATTGTCGGTTACCTTGAGTATAATTACGGAACTTATTGTAAAATGGAATAAAAAATACATATGTGGAATGTAATAGTATTAATATAATTTAAAAAATTTAAATGATCCCATGCATTATTTTAATTTTTTATATGATGATGATTCACTACATGAAAACATTAATGACATGTTTTTTGTTTATTATTTTTGGGTTTTATGACCATCACAAACAAGTTTTGTTTTATTTAATATTATATATCTGCATTAGTTCTAAGAAAATAAAGAACATTAATATAAATAATAAAATAATACATAACCATTATAACGGTATTATAACCATCCTTAAATAAAGTAATAGAAATAAAAAAACAGATCGTCTATGAAGGTGGCGAATCATCACATCATGGACGACAATTTCATTTTTAGAATAAGACTAGTCTAGATGAGTTTTAATGATGGATATTAAATTAAAATACTAAAATTTGATTATATTAATGATAGATGAGTTATTAGTTCACATTGGATTGGGTATAAGAGGATATGGTAGAAGGAACAAAAATATAAAATAGATAAAAAAAATGCACATTACCTCTTGAATATCATCTCTTTGAGAACATCATTAAGGCACATGTTTTTTTTATTGGGTGATAAAAATGGTCTTGGTAATGGGTAATGTTTATTAGAAGTTAATTGGGATTATTTTTGAAAATATGCAAGGCTAAGGAGGTGTGAGGATAAGGGGTGTGAGGGGTCGAACTTATAGGGATAAAATATGGGGTTTTTGATTTTTTAATACATCTATTTGTTATTTTGGCCGAATAATATAAATAGTATTGATTAATTTGAAGATGTATAATAAATAGTGAATTTTAGTACAAAATAATGTTTTATTTAATTATTTATCACTCAAAAATCCATGTATATGGTTTATAGGGTTAAATAACATAAATTACCATATTTCCCAGGTAACAAAAAGTTCAATTATTTTAGAAAAAACCATAAAACTCACCACAAAATTTTTTGTTGTGTATAATTATGAAATAGAATCAATTTTTTTAAAATAATAATCTAAATAGTATGAATTTATTTTCAAATTAATATCATCATTTATTTAAAAATTATCAATTTTAATATTACAACTGAGTTTATGAAACTTTTAAAAAATAAGTACTTCATAATAAAATTAGATTATAATTATAATGATTAAAAATATTAATTTATGGATCTATTTTAAAAAACTATTTTCTTTTCATTTAATTATATTAATTATTAAATTGTATATAAAAATAGTTAATTTATAAGAAAAACCCAACACAAAATTTGTCATTCTTAAAGTATTTTCTACTTATCCCATGATATAAAAATATCACAATTTCATTTATATGATACATAAATGTTATTTTTACTCTCATAAGTAAATTTACTATTCTATTGACAATATTACTATTCTAAATGAACACAATACAATTCCAACACCAATGTTACTATTACATTAGTAGGGATTCATTATGTTCTATATACACCACTTATACCATTATATTTTTATAAAGAATTTATCAATTTAATTCTAGAATTAAATATAATTATTTTATAAGTTTAATGGTTTATACACTTTTAGTGGAACATATGACTAGAAAATTAAAATTTATTATCATTAAGGGTTATAAAAGTTATTTTTAAATCAATATTGTACTATAAATTACATAGGAAACATTAAATATAATTTTAGGAAATTGACCATTGAAATTTTTATTATAAAATTCAACGATTTTTTTGGAATATTTTCGTGTCATGTTCTTGTATAATTTATGATTAAAAAATTTATCGTGGTTTTTATAGTTGAATACAGTAGAATTTTATTTGTTAAATGACATGAAATAATATTAATGTCATGGGGGAATGTATGGTGGATATAGAACAATGACCAAAACAATAAAAATAACTAAAAAATTAAATGGACTGTGAAAACATTTAAAAAAACTAATAATGAACCTGTAAATCAATTCACACAATTATGCACTTAGTTCAAGGTATGATTGGAAGGAATTATTTTATTATCATTATTAATTTAATTAAAAATTAAAAACTCAAGAATATAAAATTAAAATGGAAAATATAAATATATTACTAAATAAATGGGGAGATAAAATATGAAAAGCCTCTCTAATTGATTATTTAATCTAACACATATGACATGGAAATGACTATTTATAGTCTTGGAGTGATACAATGATAAATAGTATAATATCCTATATTTATAAAGTTAAAACATACCTTTATGACTTCCTAAAAAATTTATATACAATGAAGTATTTTTGATAATTTATAATATAGTTTTATCAAATTAATTTTAAATTTAAAAATGTGTGGAACATTATATGTGAACATTTTTATGTAATTTTTTGTCATATCTAATATAAATTTAAATTTCCCCAATCATGACCTGAGAAAATAATATTGTTTATTAAATTCCAAAATAATTATAATAATATTGCAGAAAATCAATGCACCATATTAGGTATTTAATAAAAATGATAATATGGTCATTTTTTCCTCAATTCCCTCAACTTATGTTTGGTCCTTTAATTTTTTGGTGGTATTCTATTGTATATTATAGAATATTTAGTCCTCTAAAATATTTAACAATTGAAACCGTATATCTTAAAAAATGGTAATTAGGATCCTACCTTTTACTCAACTCTAATCATTCTCACCTTATTTACAAGATTAATCATTGAGTCTTAATACTCTACACTAAAATAAGTAATAATATTATAAAAATTGAAAATAGTACTAATAACAATCACACTAAACAAAACCCTTCAATTATTTGTATTAATTATCATAATTTTTCTAAAAGGTCCATCATTTCATGGAATGTGTTTTGAAATTAATTTTTTGGTAATGATTTATTTCCTTAGTTATTCCATATTATGTCATCAGTATCAAGTGAATATTTTTGTTCAGAAATTTAATTTAATTTTTTTATTATATTAAATTATTTTTCTTTTCCTATAATTTATTAATGTCTGGTTTAATATTTTTTAATTTTCACTGAGTTAAAATGTTGGAGGTCTTTAATTTTTCTTTTTCAAGAATTATTTTAATTTCAATTATATGAAACATTCATTTATACAGGGTCAAATTCAAATGATTCAGTTTAATAGTTTGGATAATAAATTACAACTCACATTCAATGTTTGATGAGTTATTTTTCATCTTTTCAAAGTAAATATACTCTTCATAAGTGACATTTATATACATCTCATATTTTGGTATTATCCATGTTTATTGTCAATATAGTTCTTATACAAATTATTTAAACATAGATTAGTCAATTTGTTTATACACATGACGTAATTGAAAATTAAATTAGGGCAAATAAAAATGATTGTATTTTAAATTTTCCAAAAGTACATTAATTATATATACTATCCATGATACCATAATATGTTCATAAATGTAATTGAATTTGTAATTTATTTATAGATATTTATTGGGATTAGTTTATATGTAATTATTATCAAAACATATATTTATGTTTTATAATTGATAGGTAGTTTATTAATTATTTTCATGGATATTATTTCATATTACTTATTTACTTGTTTATGAATATAATATGTTTTTTGGTTATTAAATTTAGTTTTTTATGATTTACATAAGGCTATATTATTGTTTGATATTATAAAAAATCAAAAGATTAATTTTCAGGTCATTTTTCTACTAATAATATTGTTATTCATTTAAAATTTATCATAATTTTCTTGAAAGGTGTTGACCTGTTATATGGGGATACAAAAATGTAAATAATTATATTACTATGAAAATTAGTTTTATGATACATTGTTTATGTTTACATATTGACAAAGAAATTATAATTTATATTATCAATCATACTTAAATATTTTAATTTTTTGGTTCCCTAAAGATTAAAAATATTTTCTATATTGTTTACTATAGTTAATGGAATAAAAATTTATGTTTTTCATGTATTCATGATATTCAATATTTAATATAATATGTTTAAAATCAATTTATAACATTGTTTTATTGAATTTTATTATCATATTTTTTGGAAAATTTTATTATTATTATTATTGTATATTTTTTTTTATGATTAGAAATTCATATAGTAAACATATTTATAAAAATATAAAATTATCATGTTTTTTAATTTTAAAAATGTTGTATAATTTTTTTGAAAAATATATTTAATAATTTAATAAGAAGCTTCCCTTTAACATAAATTATATTAAATCTAAATTAAATATTTAAATATTTTTATCTAATTATTACATTAACAATGTGGGTGGTTATTTCATTTGTGTCCTCTTTTTCTATTTTACAAAAATTAAACACAAATGGTTGAAAAATAGAATAACCAGTTGAAGGAAGTGGATTGGGTTAAAAATCCACAAAATACAAACTTATTAGTTTATCAATTATATTTAGTCATTAATATTCGTTTATGGACTAATGAAAATTACATTTTTGGATTTTATGGTTTTATATTATCATAAACTATGTCTATGTGACATTGACCGTGATTATTTTCTTATGAATATTTTTATTTTGACTTCCGATACATTTCAATTGAATTTGGTCTAAACTATTTGAGTTGACCTCAAAATGTGTCATTATATCATATTGGTGTGGAATACATTATTATGAAATTAGGATCCAAACACATTTTAGGAATTTAGAGAATATAAAAATAATTATTCCATATTTTTATCAATTTTTTTTTGAAATTTTATAAATGATTCATTTTTCATGATGGTTGAATTGTTTATTTATTTATACCCCATGATTACATGACTTTTACTTCACTATTGTGATGCTTTTATGTTTAATAAATTTATTTTTTATAAAATTTCCAAAATTAATACAATGAATTTTATTAAATGCATAAAAACAATTAATAGAGAAAAATGAGTTTTTTGATAGAAAAGAGACGACCATGAACCCCTATCGAGGGGGATTTTTTTTCCAGATAATTGATTATGAGGGATTTATTTCTTGTATAACTAATAATTTTTGTTCAGTACCCTCAACCTTAATGGAAACTCCCAATGGTTTCCTCATCAATAAATATGTTCAATCCAGATTTCCAAAGGAAAGTGGTCAATTAGGGGTTCAAATCCAATGATGCTTAGAGAATCATATTGGTCAAGAGGATGGGAGTTCGGGCTCATCATAACCATTTTAGTGAAATTATATCATATTATAAGAATCTATTATGTATAAAATATATGCTCTTAAATTCCTTCACAGACCTCGATTTGAGACTGGTCACCCCTATGTCAAAGAATTGATTATGATCACGTATCAATGCGAACAATTATTTTCATATCACGAGTTTTTTATCATTCAATTATTTATTTATGATTTTTTGGTTCGTGTCCATGTTTGATAACTCTAGTGTTTACATTCATCTATTGATGGAGTTAGATTGTTGGGGGTGGTATTATACCTCTACAATGAGTCCTACGTATCATGTGAACAAAAGAATCAAAACCCACATATTTTATTTGGCATAGTTCAAGGTCATGTGTGTGCAATAATCCGTGTATTTTAACTTCATTCATTATGGACAGGTATATTTGGCTCATACTTTAATGAGGAATCAACATATCCTGGTTGAGTAAGAATTATAGTCAAAATACATCAACTGGTTGAGTCTTACGCAATTAATTTTCTATTATATGTGGGTCATATATATTATGTCATTGATTGGGAAATACTCACTGAAATTTCCCTTTGAGGGGTATGATTATCCATATCATAGAGAATAAGGTACCTAGACTGGACCATATGAAGGTATCTTGTGTATCCTGTATTATAACCACAATTAGATTGATCATATTTAGTTAATTCTGAACCCACAGATGGTTTTAGGCACTTGAGGGAATGATTGGGAATAATATATAAAATTATACACATGTATGAGTCCTATTATAATATTCTAATGGATGATGTAGAATTATTAACCCTTGAAAATTATTGGATAATTGTGGTTCAGATACATGAGTGACATACATCAAGGTGGTTTACCATTGGGGTTGTGCCATAGCAAGGCATCATACGCCTCAAATTTATTGTAAGAATTAGATTCATAAATGTTCTGTTTGATTCTTATTCTTCTAATGGATGAGGATGAATTATCACACACATAGAAATTATTTCACCCCATACGGTTTTTGGAATATTAGGGGATTACAATAGAATATATTCTTATTGGAGCTTGGGTCTTAGAGAGGTGGGAGGAACCCTACTATCATATTTCATTATGAATGTGTTTCCTCATAGTTTATTCATCCCTTAACCTACAGATGGTCTATATTAGATGATCACACTAATAGAAATTATTTTTATCCTAGAGGATTTAGGAATTCTATGGGATTATTCCATCATGAATTCCATATTTTTTAAGGATTACACACTAAGACTTCCATTTCAGATGTATATTCTCTATATTCTGAAAGATAATGATAGATGACGACCGTGAATTGTCTTAAAGATATGCTTGGCATGACATGGAGGTCATGCCTAATAGAATGATACAAATAGGACCACATGAGTTTGTAACCCAATCAAATTAAGGAAATTTCCAATACAATATAGAGGAATACAACTAAAGGTTATTGTTCTGGACCAAAAAACATGAGATTATGTGGGTCTTCCATATTAGGATAGCATATCCTCAGATGTCCTATTGACATGTATTGGTTGTACTCTATACATGTCTTGATTTTCTCTATGACAATTTTGGGGAATTTGTCTGACCTGGTAGAAAAGTCAAAGTGTATCTTCCCAATCAATTGTATTCCCTTGAATTTGTTCTCATGAGTGATGTGAATAGGTACAATATTCTTTGAATAATAAAACTATAAATGTCTACAGTCTTTTTCATGGAAATTATGATAATTCTTTGTTATGCCTCGTGATCTTCTTGACATGTCATCAGATTATCTCATGTCAATGATGAAATGGCAAAGGGAAATCACATGATCATTCCTACATGTCAATAATATATCATGATATTGACTTAATTATTCAATATCCATTCTTGAAATAATGAAAAAAGGTCAAGGAGTTATTACTTAATCAGCTTATTATATCAATGTGTTATATCCTAACAATCCTAACATGTTAATATGATATCTCATGATCTAGCCCACTTGTTTGGGGCTTCTATTGTGTTCAATGAGATATATAAAATGATACTTATGAATATCTCAATACCAATGAAGAGTGTTGGGATTATGTGACCTTATACTATTCACATGACAGGGTTTCGTATATATGATTAGGATCATATGCATCAAAAATGGAGAATTTATAAATATTATTTTAAATTATCTAGGGGTAATATTATTAAGGATTCATGAAAAATGATGCATCCTTGATTTGTTTTTGTTGAAGGATTACACCATCAGACATTACCAGAGAAAGTTGGTTATGAACATGGCCTTTCATGCATGTCGAAATGAACTCGCATGATGACCCATTATATACATGAACTCAGAATGGCCTTGTGAGGGAGTTGGGAAACATGCACAGAGGCCTCCCAATAACAACTAAATCATTGAAGTGGGATTATGGAACTTGTGATGTATGGATGAGGGTTTTTCTAAGGGTTTCACACACATGAATAATTGGAGGGGTTCACAGTTGTTGCCACCATATGAAGGTTCACAGTTAACGTGACTCGTAGCACCTTGAAATGGGCCATCTGATAGATTTTTCAACCATGTGTGGTTCTATTTATTTAGGGTGTATAGATAGTGACCTAGTAATATCATAAATTGTTATTATGTTATTTTAGTGGAACATTCATCACATTGAAAAAATAAATTCACATAGATAGTAATAGTTTAGGGTGTTTGGAAACTTGAAACACATTATTTTAGTATGATAAATGATCTTCAACATATTCCTTAAAGATCTTCCCCTTTATTACTCCTACTTATATACTTTCTACATATCCTAGGAAAAGTAACATACGAAATGCTTGAGATAAAATGAATAGTAAGGGGAAATAAATGTAACACGTAATCATGGCATTAATATAAGTGTGTGATTACTTGAGAATAACATTTGATGATCATAACCTACATAAAAATAATAGAATCATGGGACATGGCATAACAGTTTGAAGTTAATATGATGTTATTCATAAGGGAAAAATTAGATAATCAATTAAAACATAACTTATGGATAATACATGGATTTTGTGGTGTACACATAATCCTAGAAAATACTATGCCTTTAATCCCTACCAAGAACTTATTAACATGTTAGTATTTTTATTATATCCTATGTAACTTCTTCAGTCATTGAATTACATCCTATGAATCATCTTGTTTTGGGCTTTGGATGCACTCTAGTGTACCCACTTGTTTTGGTCTTGGAATTCCCTCCATATACACTATTATTTTGGTCGTGAGATTCCCCCTGTGAAACCACTTTTTTAGGTTTACGAAATCCTCTTATTTTGGGATTAGTATGCCCCACCATGTACCCTCTTGAGCTCATAAAACATTTATCATTACTAAATCCAATAGAGGGAAATATATCCCCCAAAAGTCACATAATGAAATCATAAATTCATGTTGAATAAGTTAACAAAAAAATCATCATATCATGACCCATGAAATGAAATGGGAATCATTAACATTTTATCACATCAAATCCTATAAAGAATTTATAGGATTTATAATCATTTCATCAATGCGTAATCCAGGGAACTATTTGGTTTTTAGAAGCATATAACTCATTGAATAGAAACTAGTATGATGAAAATCATTACATAAAAACATAAACCATTCCAGAAATATTATGAATTGTATTCATAAACTATATCAAAGTACATCATCTTATATGTATATTTATTTTGAAAGATAACATGGAACTTTTATTATGGAAAATAGTATTTATTAGAAAATATTTTTTCAAAAAACCATTTCAAAGAAACATTTCATATAAAGATGGATTTAAAATTTCATTTAAACAATTTCTTCCCAAAGATATATTTTCGGCATAAAAAACTCTTTTTATAAAAGAATCCATTTTGAACATATTTTTCTTTGAAAACATTATAAAAAGAGAAATAGAAGGCTCGAATTAAATTTTAATATCCATTTATATAAAATTATATTGAAAATATATTAAGAAAACAACAAATCATTCAAATAATTTTTTTAAATAGTCCTTTTGAAAACTTATTAAGAGTGATTTAAAATTCATTTAAAGATCTCTTTTTTAAAAATAACATTTTTAAACACCATTTTCATTGAAAAAATATTTAAATTCAACAGATTTACATAATATTAGTAAAAATTATTCTATAAAAATAAACTTGTAATATTATAAAGGATTCCTTTGGGAAATTATGACCATGATGGCGGGTAAGTCAGTATATGCCGAATATTATTTTTTCCACCATAAGAAGTACCGAAAAATTCATGGAGCGAAAAATCTGAAAAAGATTCTTTTTAAAACTATTTTTTAAAAAAGTAAAACAAGGGTAAATATTTATGTTAAAAAAAATAGGATGATAAGGAAATATTTATTTGAAACATTTTTAGAAAGCATTATTTTGAAATAACAAATATTTTCGGTGAAAAAAAGAAAGAAATAAATATCAACATAAAAACCATTTCATAATTATCATATTTAAAAAAGAGTTTAAAATGGTACTAAAAAATTATAATAACATATATAACTAAAGGATAAAATATTTAATAGTTTTATTGACATATTTATATTAATATTTCATCAATTTAATCATAATCATAAACTATCTTGATAAATGATGACAATATTGTATTAAAACATCAACATTGTGGTAAATTTGAATCATAATTACAAAGAATGAATAAAATTACACAAATTTCAAAATATCATGAAAATAATTAGATTCATCATATAACTAGTGCAATGTTATTATAAAAACACATTTGAAAATATAGTTTCATAACATGGAATGTGTCTCAAAGAACAAAAACTGAGACAAATTTTTATAACTAATTTGCGAATATTTTTATCATAAACTCCATGAAATAAATATCATAAAATGGATACGTAAATACACATAAATTTATGTATAATAATAACAGAATAAAACTAGGCAATATATACCCATCAAAAAATTGAAATTATTGGTGAATAAGGCATGTATCTCATAGAAATAAAAACTGAGTTGACATTCCCTTACCTTATATCCTGAATTTATTTATAAATGTTATGCCCTCCTATATAATAAATATAAGATTATTATACATATATGATAGGATCATATTATTATATCTAATACCATAATGTTTTTGGTTATATATTTGTATTTACAGTTTATCAACAACTAAATTTTAATGTTATATTTCTATTAAAATATGCTCAGTCCATTGTTCTTGAATGCCACAATTTTTTTCGGGGAACTTACAAAAACAAAAATTTCTACACATCAAACCGCAAGAAAAATTACAAAAAATCTAATTACACATCTCAAAATTGAAAATTCAAAATGAAAACAGTATTCACCACCTCAGGTGACAACATTTGACCGTCATCACACCAGATCACTGACAATTAGACTATTGGAGTCCAATTTCGTTTTCATAAAATCACAATCATTGTTGTCAAAAAAATACACATAATGAAAACCATAGGTCATTAGAAATCTCTAATAAATTAACATAATCATGGTATAATGCATCACAATAGCTGTATAAGGAAAAAACAGATAACCACATCTATCAATCCCATGAATAGAAAACACTAAAAATATCCCTCATGAAGATCAATCCCTTGAGGAACTGAGTGATAGAGATGAAGACCCCATAGAAAATCACCTTTATTAAATCTATTGATTTCTCTAAATCATATCTAAAAATCTGTCATATCCACCAAAAAAATATAACTAAGAGAATATTGGTTAAACTGATGTGCTAGAGGATAATATGTAATAGACAAAGGCCTCAAAATCAAGACACAACCACCACAATGACAACCAGACCCTTCTTTTGGGTCCACCACTAGGAGATGAAAACTAAGTGAGCAATGAAATGACATTGAGAAACAAAATGGGAAACAAAATGACCTATCCAAAACAAGGAATAAACTAGGAAAAATCTTCATCGTTGATAATTCCACCATCATGTAGAACCAATCACTACATTTTCGGTAATATCTACTTTATTTTTTGTATATTTATGGACATATTATTCATGAACCTCATAATTATACCATGATTTACATATATAAAAAAAATTATATCAAAGTTTAAATATTATATATATTTAATATATATTAATTTATAATAGTCCATTTAATATGGAATTATTAAATGGAATACACTTTTCCTTGAAATGATAGGTCGTACATATGCATAAAAATTATTTTAATTTTATTAACATATATAAAGAGAGAAAATAAATGATATATATAAATATATATATTATAATTCATTTAGAATTATTAATTCATATATATCATATAGTTTCACTGAAAATATCATTAATACATTCCATGTAAGGCGTGAACGAATCACATCATTTTGAGGATGCAGTAATCAAAACATCCCCAAAAAAATCATAATTATTAAAAATTTAATGTTAAAGGTATGTTTTATGTAATATGAATGGTGTAATAATTATGTCATAAATATCATATATAAAATATAAAAATATACATTACATCATAACTCTCAACTATGAGAGGTGGTAAATTAATAAAAATTGTTTTCTGAGGTCTTAGTTCCCCGTACAGGATAACAGCACGATTGTAACCATTTTGATGGAAGTGTGTATAAGTGAATGTAAAACCCACATAACAAAATTATTCAGTATATTGAGGATAATTTTGTTTTCATATAATCATAGAATGTGAATAATTATGGGGGAGGAGAATGAAAATAATAAAAATGGGATTGAGGATGGATGTTGCCATTTTATTTTGGGTAACTCCTTTTTCATTGCGCAAAAGGGATTATTTGGTTGGATTTAAACCCAATGGTATAATTCATGGAGTAGGATATGTATGTTGCTAGATTAGTTGAGAATATTATTTGAGGTAAAAATTGATTGAGATATTTGAATAAATTCTAGGTTTGAGTTCCATTTTTATAGTGTAGGAGGTGTGACATTCTTGTAACTATTTGAAAAGGGAATAAATATGACGTTATTCCTATAAAATGGGGCACTAATAATAGAAAATATTCTACCAAAGCTATTATATTGAATAAATATGGTTTTAAAATGGATTTTCATAAGGTTTCTAGGTCATTTTGTACCCTAAGTGTAAGTTATATTCATTTGTGATGCTAATTTTCCTCTTAATGAGTGTAATTATGTTTAGTTACAAAGACTAATATCTTTTTCAGAATCTATTTTGATCAAATTTTATATTTTATATTATTATTATTTAAAATAATTAGTCCATTTATCCAAATTATAATAATATAATTGGTTTAAATTAAGTTAAAATTAATCCCATAGATAGGATGACAATGCAGGGTTTTAATGTAAAAATGCATTAAAGGTTTTGTATGTTTTTATAACTAATTCAAAATTGAAATTAATTCAAATGAATTATATTAAGTTACCTAATTTATAATGGATACTATTATAAATTAAAATATTTTATAAATATAATTTATACTTATAAATAAAGTAGACAAAAGAGAAGAGTTGAAATATAATTAATCTTTTTTCATTATTCATCGAAATATGAATATTTACAGAAAAATAAAAAAATTCCTTTACCTAGATTATTTGTTTCAATGTAA
This sequence comes from Viscum album, assembly GCA_963277665.1. Lineage (NCBI taxonomy): Eukaryota > Viridiplantae > Streptophyta > Magnoliopsida > Santalales > Viscaceae > Viscum > Viscum album. The sequence goes on along the minus strand of OY728141.1, from coordinate 457,046,803 downwards.
ATAATTATTTTATTAAAACAAAATCTATAAATTTTATTATACTGATATTTAAAATATGGTATCCATTAAAAGGAGGTAAAAATACTTTTATAAAAATATGTGTTTGTGTCTAATATTGGGTTTGTTCCTATATTTTCCATATAAAATATATTATATAAATGTAATATAATTATTTGATTAAATTTATAAAATATATATTGAATAAATAACATTCAAAAATATTAATTGAAATTATTTATTTGAATAATGTTTTTAGGAGCATACAAGTAATTTTTATACAAACATTTCCATTACATTTATTTGGATATTATAATTATTTATAATTAATTTGAAACCTATGAATTCTACAATGCATTTTCAAAAGTTACATAATCATATTGGTAAATTAAAAATTAAAAACCTTGTTATATCTTATTATAATAAATAATAATTTTTTTTATAATATATTGTTGTTTAGTAAAACATTTTCTTCGTGCAACATAATCTAACCTCAGTATTCCATATATAGTAAGATAAAAATTATGCTGAATTTAGTATATGAATAAATTTGTATTTCATATAATTAAATCCAAACATAGTTATTTAATGAATTTTTTTTCATGAACTAAAAAATATTACAAATTTTAAATTAATTCCAAATATATATGTCATAAAATTTCATGGTGTTACATTCTACTCACCATAAAATTAATTTCTCCCTTGAAATATGTATTGGTGCCAAATTTTTAATACATGAAAGATCCTTTCACTAAAACCCACATCTTAAAAATTAGTAAAAAAATTATTTATAAAGCAAAAGCTGGTAACATGATAGTTACCCCATGTAACTCATAACTAGGTTTCCAAAGGGGAGAACATTGGTGGAAAGTGGAAATATAGACATGGAGGAAATGATTCAATATTAAGAGGGAGTGAATAAGTTCATCAACAAAAAAATTGTATTATAAATGGAATGTTGAGGTCCTTAGTGTCAGAAATCTTTGATATTTTAAAAGGCCACCGACTCAACAAAAATTAAGGCATCATGAAAACTTTTTTTTGATCATTTTTGTATTGATGAGTAATTATTTTATTTAAAAAGAATATAAAGAAATATAATAATTTTATATATTATTGTAAACACAATTTCAACCATCTTTGTTCATAGATTAATTTATAATTCATCAATTACATCGTTAAATTGATATCCATGAATTAACTTTGATGCCTAATGCACAGAAGGACACGTTTAACGGATCGTAAGGCCCGTAAAAGAGATAAAATTCTAACATTATGCCTCTAATTTTTCTCAAAAGTCCATTTTGTTAATACATTAATCCCTAAAAAATGCAACAATACTAGTTCATCGTAAATATTTATTCATCAAATTGTTTAAATAAAAATAATAATTAACCATTATCCAAGGCATCGCGTTGGAAAGTGGTAGGTTTTAAACCCTTATAATCCTTTAATCATGGGTTAAAGACTTGTGGCCATGCTATAGTTGATGAGTTTTCCCATGACATAGAGGTTTTCCATTTATAAAACAAAATATGATATAATCTAAAAAAATAAATATGTTTGATATCCTTTAAATAAGGTTAATCATTAAATAACCTTATAACTATGGATTCCATTTCACCCTCAATACATTAATAATTCATCTGAAGTTTAACATTAACATTACATAAATGGATATTGTAAAAAACCAAGAATTTATAAGATATATTCGTTTTAATTTCTTTCATATCTTCTGTTGTATGCTACACTAAGATTATCTTGCGCTATACGCAACACCGTATTAGCTTGCAGTATACGCAACACTAATCTTTGATTGTGTTACACACAATTTCATGTTTGTTTGATAGTAGTTATTCTACGAAGCATTGAGTATATATATATATATATATATATATATTCAATTTATTTTGTTATACACAACAACAAAGGAGTCGTACACTACACGCAACCCTAACTTGGCTTGCATTACACGCAATCGTGACCTTCCTCGATAGCGTGTGTTGTACGCAATACTGGGTTTTACTAAACAATGGTATATTATTATAATATTATTATGAACTAGCCGTTATGAATAGTATTTACCAAATTTTTTATTTTATAACATTATTATTCATCTTACACATTTTCTAGAACATGGTATAAGAACAAAATAATTTTTTTGGGTAAAATAAGTATTTTTCAAAAAAAAAAACAGTTTTGCCACCTTTTGATGGCGCACCCACAATAAATGTAGTTTTTGACATGTTTATAAGTTCAATTTTACAAAATAAAATTCATTTTTGAATCAGGATATAAAAATTTTCATTGGATAAAGTTTTGATATTTTTCCAATAACATTCATATTTTAATGAATAGTAAAAACACACTATATTTTAATTAAAAACAACTTTTTTCATCGTAATAATTTATATGGTTAAATTATAATATTTAATGGTTTTGAAGTATTAATAGAATATATTTTACCATTTAATATAATGTATGTCGTTAGCATTTATTTTACCTTGAATTCGTAGGTTAAATAAATCAATATTTTGCAATGTTTTAAAAAAAAACTCATTTTATTTCGACAATGGGATTAATTTTAATTTAAGTTCTGCAACATTTTTGTATTGAATTTTTAAAAATGGATTCCATATTTGGAATCAGTGGGTTCAAATTATGTTAATAAGCTATTTTTATTTTTGGGCATTATGGAAAGTAACTAGGGTAAATTTTATTTACCATAGTTAAAGGTAAATTGGGTAATTAAGGGTAAATATAAGATTATAAAATTACCCTAACGCCTATCAAAATCCTATTGGATGACTAAAAGTCGACCCATATCACCTAAGGGTCGAATTAGATTCATTTAATGGACTTTTTTCCATGAAAATAATTCAATTATTATTAAAACCAAAGAAAGTGACAACATGTCACTTTCTTAAATCTTATAAGCATAGTAATTTTAATTTAGTGATAACCTTAATGAAACTTCAGATATAAATAGTCTACAGACATATAATAAAATTATCAATATCATATAAATTTATTTAGAATTTTTAGGGATTAAACGATTATCATTAAAGGTGAAATAATAGTGATGTTGACATTATTTTATTAAGAGAAATATCAAATAAATTGTTTTAAAAATATTAAAATAAATATTATATGAACTATTTAATGTGCTTCACTAATTTTATAGATAAATATTAAATGTTATTAATCTATTATATTTTTTATTTCGAACATATATTCGTTATATGTTTTATTTAAATTCAAATAAATGAATAGTCTCAAAATTGAAACTATTTTTATTTTATAAAAATAATATATTATAATTTAGTTTAGAAACCACAAAAATATTTAACAATTATAAATTTAAATTAATACGGTCGAAAATTTTATAAATTATCCAATTATGGAAAATTCATAAAAAATAAGTAATTATTTATAATAATTTAAAATTTATAATGTTATTACCACAAATAAAATTATATTGATTAAATAAAGATAAATCAAGTTGATAATGTATAAAATAAATTCATAACAGCTCTAAATTTTATTGTCTGATGAGATTACAACCCTATATCATCTAATATTCTGATTTGAGTCATTTTGGATGTTTTAAGTGGGGTTTGGATTTTATATAAATTAATATTTTCTTATATTTCCCAAGGTGACCCTCTCCTCCCTTATAAAAGGGCACCTCCTCCCTCTCTTCCACACACCACATTGAGCCTTCAAGCTCGGCCAAACCCTGCCAAATTATCTTCTCCACTTCCCTAGAAACATCCTAGAGGTCCTGTTCTTTTCAAATAAAAATATTAGTGCCCTAAGAGAATGTTTAATGGAGGCACTTCGAGAAAGAGGTAATTCCTTCTACCGTTTTTCCAGTTCCATTCTTCTTCTACTCACTCTTATTTAGTTGTTTCATTATGAAGTAATAACATAAGTATCACTCATATACTGATATGTTATTATAAATATGAAGCAACCCTATTTCACCTTCTATCCATCCTAAGGAAAATGAAATCACAGGGCGTGCGTACGTACGGAATACCGTCTCCACGCCGTGGTGTAATCTGTTTTTCCACCACCACCTTACTTGGATGGGTATAATGGTGTAAAGTATAAATACATATGATTATTATAACTTCATACTGATTCTAAGATATTATATCATTCACTCCAATTCGATTCAATAAATATTGGAATAATATCATTTCTCGTGCGAACGTACGGATTACCGTCTCCACGACACGATGAGATTCATTTTCCATGTTAACTATTCAAGAATGATTATAAAGTATATTTAATAAGTAATCATGAAATTTATGACATAATAATGCTACTGGATTTATGTATTTATAAATATATATTTCATATTCTCAATTCCATTCAATTCAATAGGGAAACGAAAACAGTGTTCATGCATACGTACAACATACCGTCTCCATGAACGGTGTATTTCTTTCCATTTATAGATCTATTATATATATGTATATTCTGAATATATATTATAAATTAATCATGTTTTATATTCTGGAATTAAGTAATCATGATCTATGTAATCGTATGAATAATTACAAGTCAAAACACGGATGACAAATGAAATGATTTTACACAAAACGCTCTTTAACATGGAATTTACAAAAGAACGGGTAATATAATGTCATAAGTGAACCATATATGATATCATAACAATTAATATGATTCTGTAATAAGTCAATTACATTATTTAAATCATTATACAAGAGTTTTGGATTCATATGAAGCATATCGGACCTAAGGTAAAGGATAACGTTGCAATCTCAATTGTTTTCTATCCGAGATTGCTTATACGTAAGTATTTACTGGGGGTTATTGTTATCATCCATGTCCATGTTTTCTAAAAGTGTTTTTATGTATGCTTAATGTCATTTTTACCTATTTTTACTTCTACTACATGGTATGTAAGGAATATTTCTTCTGTTTACGCTACGAGGTACTTTTTGACTTTTTTGATAAAAGTACGAGGAGAATGTTTTTTACCTTATACGGAATGAAAGGATTTTTTTGGTTTTATAAAGCCTTATTTTAATGAATATTACTCCAAAATATTTAATGAATATTTTTAAAAAAATCATTTTCTTTTAAAATTTTAGGACATTTAGTGACGAAAATTGATTTTGAAGAAGAAAGGATATTTTCCTCAAGAATTCATTTCAAGTGTTTTATCAAAACCATTTTCCATCTAAGATGACATTATTTCATGTGTGAATGTTACAAGTATAATGTCTCTATGATTTAAATGGTTTCACTTTTTCTATGATGAAATGATATCCATTTTTTTGTATGGATTATGTTATGATGGGATGATGTTTATGAAACCCATTTTATTCTTTGGGTTATGATGAATGATTTATGTTTATGTTGTGGTACAAGTAAGAATGATTTCATTATGAGATTTGTGGGACCTATATCTCCCTAAAATGCATTGGGTAAAGATTTATATCTCATGAGATAGTCCTGGATGGAACAGTAAGTTAATCTGGTTCAGTGTTACAGGACGGAAATGAGGAGTGAACTCGATTTAGAAAGGGAATTTGTACACTAAGATAGTCTTGGAAGCAATGCCTTGGCTACTATGGAAATCATAAAATGTGCTGAATGGTTTCCACAATTACATGTTTTATTCCCATTATATTTTATCATGGTTGATGTTCCATTATGATATATGTCTTACGTACTTCCACGATTTATGTCTTTGCTCAAGATTTTGATGTTTAAATTTCATGTTCATGTTTTTTCTTTCAAATGTTTATAGATTGTTTTATGTTCACTATGATTGCCCTTACTGATCATTTGAGATCACCCTTTTTATGTTTTATTTTCCTCAGGAAATAGAGAAAGGTTTTAGGTAAGGAAAAAAAAGGGGAAGAGCATTATGGGAGTTGTTGAAGATCTTTCAAAATGATTAGAAGTTTATATTCCATGTTTCCAAAGACACTAAACTATTACGGTCCTTGAGTGTTGGTTCATATTATGTATTAATTATTCCGCAAAAGTAATGAAATTTCCATGTATGTCATGCTTCGGGTCTCTATAGTTGGTATCATAGGAATGTTTTAGTCAAAATTTGGAAACTAGGATGCCAAAACATTAGTGAGATCCGTAGAGATATTTCTAAGGTATGTCTAGGGATGTCCCTAGGATAATTATACATATAGGTTATAGTCCTAGAACTACAGTAACGATCTTATAATTTAACCTAAGATGTTAGATATTTAGGGTACTCTCCCTTTACAATGTTGTCTTCCCTAGCATGATTTTTGGATTCTCACACTATTCTTTTTTGGGTTTTAGAAAATTGCTGGAAACAAGAAGAATCACGATAATGGAGGATATGATGGACAATGGAATGATATTCTTCACGAGAAACAAAATGAAATTGGATCTGGAAGTCCAAATATCGTTATTATACATAATCAGAAATCTCATAATATGATCAATAATATCAACTTTGGTAAGTTTACTGACTCAGATAATAAGAGAAAGATGGAGTATCATGATGAAAATAGAGAAAATAAAGTTCAATTCCCCTCATGTAAATCATGTGGGAAGAGGAATTAGGTAGAATGTTTCAAAGGAACTGGAAGATGCTTTGGGTGTGGAAAAGAAGGACATAAAGCCATTAAGTGCAAAGAAAAAGTTTTTGTTAACACCATGGACATGAATAATGGTATTGCTATGACATCAACAATGATTAGATGTTTTAAATGTGGAATGTACGGGCATTATAAAAAACAAATCCCTAAGGGAAAATCTCTTGAATAGAATCAGCATGGTCATATGGGTAGTATTTATATTGATGATGATGAAGATACTACAAATTATATATGAGATGAAAGAATTGTTCATGATCGGTCAATGGTTTAAGAAGGTAGTGAAATGATTATGTGTTTATCAAGAGTAATGTTGTATAAGTAATCTCATGGTACTATGGAATAATGATACATCTAAAGATTGTTACACTATTGTTCTTCCTTATGTTTTTGAAAGTATATGTTGAATGGCATCGGTAACCATGAAAAGTGATTGAAATATTTTTGGAAAGAATATGATATGCGCATAATGACAGGATAAGGAGAAAATGAAATGTTTGACAGTATTCATGAGATCATGACTAATATAAGGACAAAGTGATATCATGGTTTGAGTATATATAAATTTTGGGATTTTGGTATGTGGAAAGAGTTAACTTTTGATAGAATTTATGATTTCACTAAGGTTCAATGGTTATTAATTTTTCAAAAGAAATAATTATTATGGTATTCACATGTTTGGAATGTGACCAACAAGATACATCTTATGATATACAGGTGATAAATGATGGTGTTCACAAGCTTGTTATGTGACCTTTTTTGGTAACTGTTTTCACTGTACTGTGAGATTGGACAGATGTATTTTGAATAAGCCTAAATATTCGAATGGATTATGTTGAACATAAGATAGTATTGTTTAAAGCAAGAACTCTTTTCAATATTATTTCTGGAATGTTATAATAATGTATTTTTAGAAAAAAGGACAACCTACAGGACGGGCAACAACCCGTCGCGTCGGACAAGGCTATGGGAAACAAACCCAGAACCGAAGTACGACTAGCATTTATCACCTACCACTAGCCTACAAGAATTCCTTGGTTGGTAGAAACTAGTTTTATTTTATTATGCGGTATGATAGTTGAAGTATAAGTCCATTTCTGGAATCGTATACCATTAACCACACCATTGATGGACATATATATATTTGATAACTTTTTCTAAACTTTTGTTTGAAACAGATTGAATGACTCATCATTCTATCACATGATTTACTAAAACTTCATGAATGGAAAATTCAACTTCATTTCTTTAAGAGATGAAGTGGAAATTGTTCAAGGCACGAACAACGGTGAGATTGTACAAAAATCAAGTATGTATTTCTTTTGATTTGAAAATTTTTCAACATTAGAGAAATGATCCTAAAAACCAAAAATGTTGTCATAGTGCCCTTATATCCAATGAATCAGATGGTACCTTATATCATCACAAATCTATGGCTTTGTGATTGTTGGTTTTTTCATAGCCCTGTTCTCTACCACTCTCCATCAGAACTTGATGGTCAGATTTTTCTTCCATATCCATATTTTCACCTATGTTCTCCTATATGGAAACCCAATTATGAGTTACTTTGGGTAATCGTTACGTTTCATACTTTAGTTTTTAAAATTAAGTTTTACCATTCCTTTTTATGATGTGGGTTTTTATGAATAGTAAACAATTTATAACCCTGACGAATTTCAAGGGAGAAATTCATTTTAAGGGGGGAATAATGTAACAACCAGAGATTTTATAAGATATATTCATTTTAATTTCTTTTATATCTTCTGTTGTATGGTACACCAAGATTATCTTGCGCTATACGCAACACCGTATTAGCTTGCAGTATACACAACACTAATCTCGGATCATGTTACACACAATTTCATGTTTTTTTATATTAGTTATTCTACGAAACATTGAGTATATATATATATATATATTCAATGTATTTTTATATACACAACATCAAAGGAGTCATGTACTACACGCAACCCAGACTTGGTTTGGATTACACGCAATCACGACCTTCCTCGATAGTGTGTGTGGTACGTAATATCATGTTTTACTAAACAATGATATATTATTATAATATTATTATGAACTAGCCGTTATGAATAGTATTAACTAAATTTTGAATTTTATAACATTATTATTTATCTTAAACATTATCTAGAACATGGTATAAGAACAAAATAAAATTTTCAGGTAAAATGAGTATTTTTTAAAAAATGCAGTTTTGCCGCCTTTTCATGGATCACCCCCATTAAATCTAGTTTTTGACATGTTTATAAGTTAAAATTTACAAAATAAAATTCTTCTTTTGAATCAGGATATAAAAATTTACATTGGATAAAGTTTTGATATTTTTCCGATAACATACATATTTTAATAAATAGTAAAAACACGCTATATTTTAATTAAAAAAAACTTTTTTCATCATAATAATTTATATGGTAATATTATAATATTGAATGGTTTTAAAGTATAAATATAATATATCTTTACCATTTAATATAATTTATTTCATTATCATTGATTTTACCTTGACTTCGTAGGTTAAATCAATTCAATCTTTTGCAATGTTTTAAACAAAATCCCGCTTTCTTTCGAAAATGGGATTAATATTAATTTAATTTATGAAAATTTTGTGTATTGAATTTGGAAAAATGGAATTCATATTTGGAATAAGTGGGTACAAATTATGTTAATAAGCTAATTTTTATATTTGGGCATTATGAATAGTAACTACGGTAAATTTTATTTACCATAAATAATGGTAAATCGGGTAATTAAGGGTAAATATAAGATTATAAAATTATCCTAAAACCTGTAAAAATTCTATTGGATGACTAAAAGTCGAACCATGTCACCTAAGGGTTGGATTAGATTAATTTAATGGACTTTTGTTCATGAAAATAATTTAATTATTATTAAAACCAAAGAAAGTGACAACATGTCACTTTCTTAAATTTTATAATTATAATAATTTTTATTTAGTAATAACATTAATGAAACTTCGGATATAAATAGTCTCCAGAAATATAATAAAATTATCTACATCATATGGATTTATTTAGAATTTTTAGGGATTAAATGATTATCATTAAAGGTGACATAATAGTGATGTTGAAATTATTTTATTAAAAGAAATATCAAATAAATGGTTTTAAAAATATTAAAATAAATATTATATAAACTATTTAATGTGCTCCACTAATTTTCAAGATAAATATGACATGTTATGAATCTATTAAATATTTTTTTTCGAACATATCTTCTGTAAATGTTTTACTTAAATTCAAATGAATGAATAGTGTCAAAATTAACACTATTGTTATTTTATAAAAATAACATATTATAAAATTGTTTAAAAACCACAAAAATATTTAAAAATTATAAATTTAAATTTATATGGTCTAAAATGTTATAAATTATCAAATTATTGACAATTCACAACAAATAAGTAATTATTTTTAATAATTTAAAATTTATAATGTTATTACCACAAATAAATTTAATTTGATTAAATAAGGATTAATCAAGTTGATAATGTTTAAAATAAATTCCTAACATTTCTAAATTTTATTGGTTGATGCAATTACAACCCTATATCATATAATATTCTTATTTGAGTCATTTTGGAAGTTTTTAAGTGGGTTTTGGATTTAATATAAATTAATATTTTCTTATATTTCCAAAGGTGCCCCTCTCCTCCCTTATAAAATGACACCTCCTCCTTCTCTTCCACACACCACTTTGTGCCTTCAATCTCAGAAAACCCTGCCAAATTATCTTCCCCACTTTCCTAGAAACATCCTAGATGTCCTGGTCTTCTTCAAATACCAAGTTTAGTGCCCTAAGAGAAAGTTTAAAGGAGGCATTTCGAGAAAGTGGTAATATCTTCTACCGTTTTCATCAAGTTCCATTATTCATATACTCCATATTTATTAGTTGTTTCATTATGAAGTAATAACATAAGTATCACTCATATACTGATATGTCATTATAAATATGAAACAACCCTATTTCACCTTCTATTCATCCAAATGAAAACGAAATCACCATGCATGCATACGTACAGAATACCGTCTCCACGCCGTGGTGTAATCTGTTTTTACACCACCACCTTAATTGGATGGGTATAATGGTGTAAAGAATAAATAAATATTATTATTATAACATCATACTGATTTTATGATATTAGATCATTCACTCCAATTAGATTCAATAAATATGGGAACGATATCATCGCTTGTGCGTACGTACGGATTACCGTCTCCACGACGCGATGAGATTCATTTTCCATGTTAACAATTCAAGAATGATTATAACGTATACATAATAAGTATTCATGAAATATATGAAATAATAATGGTACTGGATTTATGTATATATATATGTATGTCATATACTTAATTCCATTCAATTTAATAAAGAAACGAAAACAACGTTCATGCATACGTACGACCTACCGTCTCCATGAACGGTGTATTTCATTCCATTTATCGATCTATTATATATATGTATATTCTGAATATATATTATATATAAATAATGTTTTATATTCTGTAGTCAAGTAATCATGATCTAAGTGATCATATTAATAATTACAAGTCAAAACACGGACGATAAATGAAACGATTTTACCCAAAATGCTCTTTATCATGGAATTTACAAAAGAATAAGTAATATAAAGTCATAAGTGAACCATATATGATATCATAACAATGAATATGATTATTTAATAAGTTAATGAAATTATTTAAATCAATATACATGGGTTTTAGATCCATACAAAGCATATCAGACCTAAGGTAAGGGATAACGTTGCAATCTCAATTTTTTTCTATCCGAGATTGCTTATACGTAAGTATTTATTAGGGTTATTGTTATAATACATTTCCATGTTTTCTAAAAGTGTTTTTATGTTTTTTTAATTTCCCTTTTACCCATTTTTACTTTTACTACGTGGTATGTAAAGAATCTTTATTTTTTTTTACGTTACGAGGTACTTTTTGACTTTTCCGAAAAACGTACGAGCAAAATGTTTTTTTAACTTATACGGAATGAAAGGATTTTTACGGTTTTATAAATCCTTATTTTCATGAATCTTATTCCAAAATATTTCATGAATATTTTAAACAAAATATTTTTCTTTTAAAATTTCATGACGTTTCGTGAAAAGAAATTGATTTTGAAGAAGAAAGGATATTTTCCTCAAGAATTCATTTCAAGTGTTTTATCAAAACCATTTTTCATATAAGATGACATTATTTCATGTGTGTATGTTTCAAGTATAATGTATCTATGATTTACATGGTTTCACTTTTTCTATGATGAAATGATATCCATTTATTTTTGTATGTATTATGCTATAATGGGATGATTTTTATGAAACCCATTTTATTCTTTAGGTTATGATGAATGATTTATGTTTATGTTGTGGAACAAGTAAGAATGATTTCATTATGAGATGGGTGGGACCTATATCTCCCTCAAATTCATTGGGTAAATATTTATATCTCATGATATAGACATGGCTGGAATGGTAAGTTAATCCAGTTCATTGTTACATGACTAAAATGAAGAGTGAACTCGATTTAGAAAGGGACTTTGACCACTAAGATGGTCTTGGTAGCAACGCCTTGGCTACTATGGAAATCATAACATGTACTGAATATTTTCCACAATTACATGTTTTATTCCCATTATATTTTATCATGGTTGATGTTCCATTATGATATATGCCTTACTTACTTCCTCAATTTAGGTCTTTGCTCAAGATTTTGATGTTTAAATTTCATGTTCAAGTTTTTGCTTTCAAATGTTTATGGATTGTTTTATGTTCTCTATGTTTTCCATTACTAAGCATTTGAGATCACCCTTTTTATGTTTTATTTTCCCTAGGAAATAAAGACAGGTTTTAGGTAAGGAAACAAAAAGGAGAAGAGAATTATGGGAGTTTTTGAGGATCTTTCAACATGATTAAAAGTTTATATTCCAAGTTTCCCAAGACACTAAACTATTATAGTCCTTGAGTGTTGGTTCTTAATATGTATTAAGTATTCTGCAAAAGTAATTTAATGTCCATGTACGTCATGCTTCGGGTCTCTAGAAATATCCTTATAAACCTTATGAAATATGGAAATAAAAATAATTATAAATAAATTCACTAAATTAAATTAACACTAAAACCCATATATCACAAAGTGTATATTGGGTTTTACATTCTAAACACATGAATATGATCATCATATATTCTCATGATATATGGAAATTACCTTATTACCCTTAATACTTTGTAATTCATTAATTATTCTATATTAAAAATATTACTGTATATATTCCTTAAATCCATGAAGCCTTAAACTTTATCCATGATAACATAGAGAACCTTTTTAATAAATCTTTTACCTGTTCTAATGTTATAAATATTATCCAATTTAAATTATCTATATCTTAACCACATTATATATATAAAATATCATTTTCTTATCCTCACGAACATGTTTCAAGTTATCTTCCATTAATCTAACTATTCCATTTAAACAAATTTTTTGGTCATCAGAATCATTTAACAAATTCATAAAAAAAGTAAAACATACACAATCAACCCTTACATACTTCCTGATTCAAATTACATTATATTTTATTTCAAAAATATATACACATCAATTAAGCAACATTATTTTTAAACCATTACTCAGGTTTGATAACATGTTCCTGAATACATATTTTATATAATATGAATTATGAATCTTGTCTTAAGGCGCCTCAAACAAAATCTAATCATTCTTATTTCATTTATTTAAACAATACTAGATGAACATTCCATGAATTCCACATGTCATTTATAGAATCATTATATTCATATGTATATCAAATATATGTAACACTTTCCACAATCTCTTCATATGGTTTCCACTTAGGACTCATATTTTTATAATTCCTATAATTTAAATATCTTAAACATTCAATGATAACACAGTTTCTCAAGTTCCTACTATTTTTTATTATATAAAATAATATGGTGAGACACACTTATCATAGAAAAAACCACATAATAATAAAATATTACTTATGGCATTCCAAAATAATGACAACTAATTATTCAGTATATGTCACCTTGATTTTAACATGGGTTATTCATTATCATATTAGATTTAAATCCTTCATAATAGAGTGAAATTAGATTTTAAATTCTCAATGAATATCCCATGATACTATCAAACCAGATGTGTAGTATGGTCTATTTTATTGTACATGGTTATTCTTGTGTTTGGATCATCAAACATTATCATATTTGTTAATCCTCTTAATATCGATGCTAGAACCATATCCACATATAAAAACTATACATTGATTTGTTTTTATGAAACCACTCACTTGCTCGTTTACCAATATTCCTGGACATCTTCCTAAAAAATTACCCATCCTAAGACTAATCCTTATAGAAACCCTTGGATATATCCTTGTAGAAATCCCTAAGGATCACACTAATGTTTTCTCAAACTAGTTTCCAAATGTTGACTGAACCTTTACATTTATACAAACTATAGTATCCTAGACATAACCTACATTGATGTTACATAATTTAAGATTAAATTTAATCATATTACCAAAATAAAATCCCATGGATTGTAATAGTTTAGTGTCATTGGAAACTTGTAACACATTATTTTATTATGGTTAACAATCTTATAAATCTTCTTTAAATATCTTACCATTTTTAATCCTAATTAAAACACTTGTTTATAACCAAGGGAAAGGAAAAATATAAACTTTTTGAGCTTTAATGATCATAAAGGGTAAAAATTAGAAATATTTAATCATAACATTATTGTTAGTGTGTGATAACGTGATCATAACATTTTAAGATCATAACCTATATAAAAATATCATAATCAAGAGACGGGGAATTGATATTGGTAGTTCATAATAAATGAATAATAACAAAAACCATAACAAAAACCATAATAATATAACATAATAATAAGACATTGAAATTTTGGAATATTCATAAGCATTGAAAATCTAATGTCAAGGATACCAATCAAGAAAATCATTAAATGATATGCATGGGATAATAAACTTTGTACCTACTTTAGTCTTGGGATTCCCTCAAATGTACATCCATGTTTTCGGCCAGAGATTCCCTCCCATGTACCCTTTTATTTTGTGTTTAGGATGACCTCCCATCTACCATAATGTTTCAAGCTTGGGATGGTCTCCCATTTATTCTATTGTTTTAGGATTAAGACATGCTCTTGTTTTGGTCTTCAGATTCCTTCCCATATGCACTTTTGAGATCCTAAAAACATATATCATTACCCAATGCATTGGAGGGAGATATAGTCCCACCCATCATATAATTAAATAATATGTATATGTGCTATATGACAAAAATAATTAATCACATCATGAACCGTGAAATGGAATGGTTATCATTAATGTTTCATCACATCATTACTTGTCGAGAAGGGATAGTTTTCATAACCATTTCATCAAAGCATACTCCATGAAAAGAAGAAGTTTTAAAAAGAATATAAGAAGTTGAGCACATATGGGTATTATAAAAATAATTCAATAAAAATATAAACCATTCATGAAATAATATGAATTTTACTCATAATCGATGACTAAGTACACCATCTTATATTAGGAAGGGTTTTGACGACAATAGGGATCATTTCTTAAGTAAAATATCCTTTTATTGAAAATAATTTTCATAAAACCATTTTAAAAAAATAATTATTATATAAATGGATTTATAATATCATTTGAAAATTTTATTTTGTAAAATCTATTTTCTATTAAATGAAATTCATTTTAAAACATAAAACATTTTGGGAAAATTAGTCTTTGAAAAACCCAAGAAAACATAAAAATAGGTATTGAAATAATTTTTGAAATAATTTTATTGAAAATGTTTATGAATACATATAATGAAATATTTAATTCATTTAAATACCTTTATATAGAATATATCCCTTGTTAAATCATATAAATAGGGGTTTTAAAATCAATTAAGTTAATATTGAATCAAAAAAATTCTAAAACATTTTATTTCAATAAAACATTAAATTAATATAATTTTCCTTATTTTTGGAAAATATTTTCATTAAAAATAATGATGTGATATTAAAATATATGCATCAGAAAAATGACTATCATGACATTGGGTAATTCCATATATACCGAACATTCAATTTTCATCTTTAAAGGTTTTGAGGTTGGCTTAATTAGAAAATGAAAAAATGATTAATTTTAAAATATTTTTTGAAAATGTATTACCTAGGAAACATTTTCATTTAATAATAATATTATAACAGTGAATTTTTTTGAAAACATTTTTAGAAAAATAGTTTTGACAAAAAATTGATTTCCGATCAAAATAATAAATAAAGATATATTTTCCATATATAATTTTATTTAATAACATAAGTACCAAAGTGTTTAAAAAATGGTACTAATACAACAATATATATTTAATTACGATAGGATAAAACATTTCATGGGTTTTCATGAGATATTTATCATAATATTTCATCATTCGAAGCACAATCATAAACAATCTCGATAAATGATGAGATTATAGAAATAAAACATCACCTCTTTGTTAACATTGAATCATTATATTATTGAAATAATAACACTATATGAAGATAAAAATATCATGAAAATAATTATATTGAACATGTTACATTTCAATGGTATATATACACACCTCAAAAAACATAGGTTCACATGTGACTCAAAGACGGAAAATTGAGACCAAGTTGCATTAACGATTTCGTAAATTTTTACCCATAAACCCCCTAAAATTAATATAATAAAATATATATCTAAATAACCATAAATTTAATTATAATAATCATATAATAAAACTGTAGACATTATACACACTAAAAAAATAAAATTATCATTGAATAAGGCATGTATGTCATAGAAATTAATAGTGAGATTAAATTCCCTATCCTCAAGTAATGAATTTATTTTAACATGTTAAATCCAATTATAAAATAAGTATAAGTTTGTTAAAAATATATTACAGAATCATATTATTATATATAATACCATATATGATTTTTTTATTTCATATTACTCAATTATTTTGAATTCGATGTTAATGTTATGTTTCAGGTAATATCTGATTTATTATTTGTAATGCTTTTTATGGTTATTATAAATCCATTTACAAAAATCATTATTTAAAAAACATAAAGAGTTTAAAAATGTTATTAATATCATAGATATTCCGTATATATGAATTTATAAAAATATGTATTAAAAAATAGGATGAAATGTAATACACTATGCATGGAGACGATAGATAGTAAGTACGCATGAATGTTGTTTTCCTTTTATTGTCATATTGAAAGAGATAATTTAATGGAAATATATGTATGTATATATATATTATAAGTTAATTAATGTTATAATTTAATATATATATATATATATATCATATTTTCACTAAAAACATCTTTAATATATTCAATGTAAGTTGTAGACATATCACATTACTTTGAGGGGGTGGTAGTCTACACATCACCAAACATCATTGGTATTGTCACAAAAAATGGGAATAATGATGTTATTTTTTATATAAAACTTTTAGAAGAATAAAAAAATTATAAATATAATTTATAACATATAAAAATATATTTTATATCATAATAGGAAACCATGAGTGGTGGTAATGAAAAAATGAACAACATCATTTTGTGAGGTAGTTCACCATACATAATAATGATAAGATCATTTCGCATTTTATAGTAGTGTTTTCAAGTTACTATTTAAAACATAGAATAAAAATACATCATTATATTTATCATACGTTTTATTATATAGACATGTAAAAAAAAATTATGATGTTAGAGAATTTTTTTTAAGAAATGGTCTTGTGGAAGGATTTTAAATATTCCTTTTGGGTGCTGCCATTTTTTTTCAAATGGAGTTCTGTATTTGGATTTATTCCATATGATATGATTAAAAGAAGAATGGATGGTTGTTGGGATATTATTTGATCCAATTTTTTGTAATAAAGTTCTTTATATATGTGAATTAGTAGCAGGTGTGAGTGCCTTTTTTATATTGACGGAGGAGTGGCATTATTTTTATTTTTTTCCAATGTAATTCCACTAGTGTTTTTTCTACAAGACATGAATCCCGTAATTTAAAATAATTATATACAATTTTATTGGGTTGGAATATTTCTATAAATTGGATTTTGGACAATTTTATTGGTCATCTTATCCCTAATGTGTAAGGTTTTGTCTCCTGCTAAACTAATTTTTCTCTTAATTATTTAATTAATTTTATATAATTTCACAATTATTTTATATGAAAACTAAGAATAAAATATTTTAAAAAATTATATATTTTTATTATAAAAATGGAATCCATTTTTCCATATTCCCATTACAGAAATAGAATAATGTAATTTGAAATTAATCCAAGAGATGGGATGACAATTCTGGTTTTTGATGTAAAAAATTCGTACAATTGCTCAGTTTTTAATCTAATTACATTGTGAATTTTTTCCCAAAAACCTATGATTAATTAAATGATGGATAATTTGTATTATTATACCTTAATATCAATTATAAAGTTAATTTATCCTTATAATTAAATTGGATGTAAAATTTTTTTGGAATGAAAGTTCAATATTTTTTATTATTCGTCAAAAATTTAACTTTAATGAAAAATTCCACAAATTCACGATAACATTGTTTTTATGATTTTATTTAAAAATGAATATTATTTTTATCAATAATATTTATAAAATACCCAAAAGATATATTTAATATAGGATCCCCATTAAAAGGTTCTCATACTGTATTTATAAAAATATAGGTTTCTATGTATAATAATGGGTTTTTTCTTATCTTATGTTAGTAAAATATATAAAATTAATTCAAAAAATATTTATTTTATATATAAAATATATATTTCATTAATATTGTTCAAAAATATTAATTTATTTAATTTATTATGACAAAATATTTTGTGAGCATAAAAGTAATTTTTATAATAACATTCCCTTTATATTCATTTGGATATAATCATAATTTATAATTAATTTTTAACTAATATATTCAAACATAAATTTTCATAAGATATTTGATCATATTCATCACCACCAACTTAATTACTTTTTTATATATTATTATACTAAATATTAATATTTATAATAATATATCTTTATTTGGTAAAGCTCTATCATTTATGTGTCAAAAGCTAATCATGGTGTTCCGAGTAGAGAAAGTTAAAATTAATGTTACATTTGTTGAATGATTAACATGGTCTTTCATGAAATTAAATACAATGTTTTTTATATAGGAAAACTATTTTTTGGGTTTTTTTAAAAGAATAATATCGAATAGGTTAAATTAATTACAAGAAATCTCACAAAATCTTGGGGTGTTACAGTATAAATCGGTTAGGGTGAACACTATATGAAGACGTTGAATGACATATCGGTGGAACATACTCATTGTTTTCTTTCCATGAATGGGGGTTTATTTGGGGATTATTTTTTTGAGCTGGCCATATTCAATTCACAAACATGTATCATGACGAATGAAGGCTCAAAGAATTATGAGAATGAGGTTATAAAAGATTTACCATTCAAGGAAACATTAGGAAATAGAATGCTCATGGGGAATGAAATAGATACAACTTTCCTTTAGTTTTAAATCATATAAGTTTCATGGTATTTAATTTGTCTTACCATGAGATCTTATGATAAAAAATGGATCACGTGGAAGGTTATTCACACTTTTAGATTATAAAAAATATAAGGACCTCTTGATTAACTAGAGGTGATCTCCGAGAGTAGTGGCTAGCTCCCCAATTTATTTGTTTCCACCCTTCATCCCCTCAAATTTATTTTATGTAAAGGCTATTAGTGGTATTTATATGGTAAAAGAGGCTGATGATGGAGCCTCTTTTCATGGGGATGAAGCCACAAATTTTTTCAAAGTAGTGGAGACATGGAGGGATCATAATGTGGTCATGATATGACTTTGTCTTATCTTATTTCATTCATTTTCCTCTTATATTTCACTATCATTATTTTATAATTAATATTTAATTCAGATGAAAATCATGTTGATGATGGAAGGATGTGATGGTCAAAAATATCTCATGATGATCCCCATGATTATATTCACCTTGATCTTTTGATCAAAGTACAATAATTCGATGGATTCATGCCTTGGTGGAATTTCTTATGTTAAGTCTTGTTCTTGTGATGGTATTCACACATTAGATATTTAAATATTAGTATAGAGGATGCTAACCATGGAGACATCCATGTTGGTTGTCTTGAGCTCATTTTTCTATTATCTAAGGAATTAATATGGAGGATATGTCAAGATGAAGTTGAGAGATTCTCGTGATGTCAATTCAGGGTGTTCGGTTAGTGAAGATGATTTTAGCACTATAAGAGATCAAATGATTTTGAAAATATGTTTTCATGGGATCACAATTTTCAAATTCACCATGTAAGAATTTAATAGATGTCCTAGATCATACATATTTATCATATGAGATAATTTTCAGATTGTTAATTCATGAGTGAATGGAATCCAAGGATTGTGTCCCACATCAAAATCCCACTGTGTATTCCCTTTGATGTATCAAAAATTCCATGACAATTATTTGGTTGAGCTAACAATGGGGTTCATCATCCGTACCACCTACAAACACCAACAACCATGATTCGACCCAATTGGATCATAGCCCATTCTATTCACTACATTTGGTTTTCGCTCTATAGGTACTATACAGGGGATCACGAAACCGCTTTTGAAAACTTTTCACTATCCACTCACTATATCTGGATGGATCTAACTTGGCATGGTCAACTCTGGTCCAACATGGGCCTATAATGAATCCCTAGTATGGATGGTTGATGCATTTCCTATCTTTTTTGATAAGGGTGGGAATATATCCTTATATGAATAAGGTACATTATGTGTTCCCATTCATCAATGTTTCCATGCATGCTGTATTTTTGTTTCGTCATAGTTTTCAAATATCTATAATCTTCAACAGAAATGTGTTGTGGGCACTATTATTGGTTTCAAAAATGAGTTGTGGAGTGTATTTCTTTATTACAACTGAACAACATGTGTTGAAATAAAATCCTTTAATTCATATAATTCCCCTTGATAATTGACCACATGAGTGAATATTGTTTCATATCTACAAAAAATATTTGTACATCATGTTTTGGGATCACTGGTTGTAAAGAATAACAAATATATTCCGATATTTCTGTATAACATTTTAAAAAATTTCCATAAAACTATGGTATATTTTTCTATAACAAAAATCAAATGAACCTCTGTATTTATAAGACATATTCAATGGAAAAATAGAATTATTATTTACGCACCATTACATATATATTTGAGAACAAAATTTATAATATTTAAAAATTTAAAACACTGAAAAAACATAAATTTTGTACCCATATTTCTCTTGGTGAACACTATAAAATATTCTATAAGGATATTATCATAAGTGTATTTGGCGATAGAAATTGTAATGTTGTAATATAATATGTTTTAGTATAAAATTTCATTCCCTTATTTATTTGACTATGATAAATAATATTATTATTTGTTTCCATATAAAATATTTTTTGAATAAAGTAATTCATATATAATTACGGACAGAAACAAAAAAAAATTTGATTAAGGGCTAATAATATATATTTAAATAAAAGTTATATTAATACTATATAAATATATATAAGTAATTTTTTTATAAAAAATATGTATATGTAAAAAATAAAAATAAATGAAAATACACCAATATTAAAATATTATTCATTATTATCTCCATTAAAAAACATATAACCAATCATAACAATATAAATAATTCAAAATATAAAAAATCTTGTTGATATTTAGTGGATTAATTTATTCACATAATAATTTGATAGAATTATGTATGGGTTGAATGTTGTGTGTTTTAAATTGGTAGATATTTACGTTGGATATATATATATATATAAATTACACATATATCTCTATATATATTGATTGGTTATAATAATTGGGCATATAATCTATTATTGGAATACTATTAAATATATAATAGTATTGTATTATCGATATGTTATCATAATGAGAAACACTTTGGGTGAAGCTAAAAGAGATATCAAAACTTAAAAATAATATATATTATAAATAAGTAATGGCCATTTAATTAAAAAAATTATTATGAGAATAATAAAAATATTATTTTATTACACAATAGAAAAGTTTTAAATATAAAAAATTATTTATTAAATTTCTTCAATGAAATATTAATTTATATATACTTGGAGGTAAAATTAAACAAAATTGATTGATTATTTATAATTTGTTCAGATAAATTAGGTAAGTGGGTTGGTAACATATTTTATAAAAATCATTTACTTGGAGAATAGTAATGTATTTCAATAAATAGTTTATTCAATAAATATGATAAAAGTAGAGAAAAATTTCTTCAAAACAAAAAAATTATCCAACTCATTTTTGTATGAATAATTATTTACTAATTTCTTTTTAAAAAATTGTATATAACCTTCTTCCAAAAAATAAATTCCGTAATACATAAATATTGTGTACTTGTAAAAGTGTCACTCAATTATATCGATAAAAGGACATCTCTAACAAGAATTCTAGAAATTTCTATTTAAAATTTCTTTTCTTGAACAAATATTTTTTAATTATTTCATCTACAATCCATTCTCAAATTTGGTTAACTTTTGTAATAATAATATTCCCAAATCTTTCAAAATAGTTAACAATTATATAAAATCCACTAATTTTAACTAATTAGTTTAAACATAATTTTAAATATACTTTTTTATTTTAATTATTAATCAATTTAAAATAATGTAATTAATAACATAATCCTCTTATAATAATGATATAGTAATTATTAAATAACCAGTTTGTAACAATTCTTTCTTTTATGTTATTTCTTATTTGGGATAGTTCATCCACCTATGAGAATCATAATACTTCATTTCGATAAATATTGTCACATAAATTTATTAAAATATAATCTATGGTCATATATTAATTTTTTTACTAATTTTATATTATTTTTTGAGTTTGGAATTTAAATAATCAATGCCTAATCATTATGAAAAATAAATTTTATATCTGGAAAAATCACCTCATATAAAAAATCATTGATCATTTTTTAATAGACTAAATATATACATAAATAGAATGAACATGGAACCTAAGAACTCATTATTAATTTTTAATTATAATAACATTTCTATTATAGATATTATACCTTTATTTATAGTAAATGACAACTAACACTTCCAAACTAAATAAATAATAGAATATTTTAACTACAGACATATGATGATGTATATGAATTATCCCAAATGAAATAAAAATTATTAAATGAAAATATATTACAAAATTTAAACTAATAAACATATATAATATTTTTAAATGCATTATAAAGTCTTATTGGATAATATAGGGAGTACTAGTGCATTCATGTGATTCTAAAATTAAGGTAAGAGGTTTACTATTGATCTATATTCTAATATGGAATTATATATATCTAACTTTTCATTGAATAATTGTAATGTAACATATAATTATACCCCCTTATTCAATTACCTATAATCATTTTTACAATTTTTTATACTTATTTAACCTTCAAACATTTATGTTTAATTTGTAAATTTTTAGTTCCACAAGGGGATCCTTCTTTCTGATCAATATATGAATTCCATTCCCTCTTTAATACCCATGTTATTTTTTATTCTATTGATATATATATCCCATTAAAATATATATTTCAATTAATTTGATCACTTTTATTTTCTTTTCTTTATTATTTACATTCATTAAATTTTAAAATATAAATATTTTATTTACTAGAAGAATTATAAACTGATTTCTTTTAAAATATCATAGAGTTTAAAAAAATTTCATTCAAGTTAATTTTTAATTTTTTTATTTATATTAGATGTTATTATCATTGGACATCTTTAAAATATAATTTACAATTTTTATCTTTTTTATCATTCTAATTTATCTTTATAATTATTCATAAAACACACTTTTATTTGTTAATAAATTTTAAAATATTGAGAAAATGAAAATAAATCTCTTTTTTAATTCTACTAAAATTAATTATCTTTATTTTAATGTTTTTCACATGTATTAACACTGTTTTGAGTGACACCCACTGAATATTCCTTATTATGTACTTCAATTATTATTTTTTGGATTTAAATTAACAGTAACCATTTTAACAACATTGATAATTTTATATACATCAAGAAAATATTATGTAACATATTTTACCTTCATGGATTATTCAGGTAATGATTTGGTTGCATTTTTTTATTTTTGTTCATTTTTAAACGGAACACATATATATTAATGTTATGATCTCAGGAGTGGGACTGAATAACCTTCTTATAAATTGTATAAATCTTACATCATAATATATTATTATGTATGGAACATGGGTGGTTATCCAAGTACATTATATTCTAGGATATGGGAGGTTTTCTTGTTACACTATGCTTTGGGACATGGATGTTTATCTATTTCTATGATTTAATGAGTTTATTGGTGATTTCTATTGAACTATGACCACTATCACAATGAAAATTAGTATAAAATAGTGATTATATAAAGAAACTGAAATTTGAATTCTAGAGTATGGTATTTTGAGAATCAGATTTTGATTTAGGTAGATCATAAATTTCAAACTGTATTTTTGTTATTATAAAGTGTTTTTTTGTTTATCTGGGGTTTTGGGTGGATGTGTGAGGGGTTCATATTAGGCTAAAAAGGTAATTTTTCTACAGGTGAAACATCACATAATTACATATGGTATTTCACAATGATGGGAGATCAATTGGGATGTATCATTCCACAACCAAGAGGGTTATTCTATGAAAGACATTTTAGTGTAGAGTATCGCACAACATAAGGAATTAGGATTTTACCATAAGGAATTAGATCACAAACAAATACATGAATGTGATATCATGTTTCATCCTAGGTGGTGGGAATTGTGGATGATTCTTATGGTCATACAATATAGTGTTTCCAAGGGGGAATTCCTCCATGACCCTACTATTACTATAATAATACACCCCTTATTTTATGATGTGATATTTTTATTATTAGGTGAAACCTGATTTTTAATTTCAACCATTAAAATATTTTAAATATTATTTTTGGGATGAGTTATTTAAGTATCATAATGTTATGGGAACTTCATATCCATGATTATAAAATATTTTAAATAGTAAATATTATTTTTGACTATGTAATTGTTAACTAGAAAAGTTCATTTCATTTTAAATGAATCAAAACATGTGCAATTTGAGACTATGGCTGGATCTATAATAATAGTTTTAACAAAGGAGAAGTGTATTCACCAATCTCACTAGGGTCCCCAAGTACAAACCATCCTTGGTGGATTAATTAATTAATTTAATTGAATTATATAATTCATGAGTTCTTTTTAAATTTTTACTTAATTCCCCTTAACACAAATCTCATTAACCCCTCTCTCTTTGGTTACTCCTAATAACCCTCTCTAAATAGGTATATAAAAAGTAGTAGTTCAAGAAAAGATTGAATTAGATCTTGGAATCATAACAAATAATCTCAATGAGGAATCAATAATGATACCTTATTATGATATGGTCTAATTTAATGATTGATATGTTGATGAGGTAGGTCTTTATAATTTTTGGTTATGATTTTTCCTATATGAGTTATAAAATGAATTTTTTAATTTTTATACACTACATTAAGAAATATCCCTTGAATTTATAATTTTTATATATTTAACCTAATATGATTTATTCTGACCTACATTCAGTTTTTTCCTATGAATTACACAATTGTGATCAGTAGTAAGATACCATAATGGATATCAACTATTTAGATAGGTGGGTTTTCATTGATTTCCCACTCATTTTCTTCATGTTCTAATTGTTGGCCTACTAAGGACAATGATTCAATATGAAAATGTTTATATTGATATATAATCATAATTTGCGATAGTGTGTGGATAATTTGAGGTTTTGTAGTTACAAATATAGTATGAATGAGGAACATGAGGTGGTTATATATTACTTTTGGTATGGTGGTGTGGCTTCTTTAAGGTATGTGATGAACCAAGAAATGGAGTTCTTTACAATATGGTTGCAAATTCAAATTCTGGAAAGGGATAGCTAAAAATTGTTCTTCATACAGAAAAATCATTGAGGATGAAATTGGTAGTGTTTTAGGATTGATCAATGTAGAGGAGAATGTTGAATTGAAATTTTTAGATATTTGTGGAATATTTAATTATTACAAAAAAACACATATCATTTGATCATGTTTCACACTTTTTTTAATTCACCTGTATTATAAATAAGTGTTCAATTAAGATATATGTATCACATTACATGTATCCCAAGAGAATATTCCATTATGAATAGAATAGAATGTACATGAAGTACACACAAAGGAGGTTATTTTTCTATTAATTTAATGTGAGATAGTATTGTGTTCCATTTTCCACTAACTATAACTGAAAAGGCCACATTAGTAGTACACATTGAGTGAGTTAGCTGATACATCACATTTTGTGCCTTATGGGTCATTATTTTTATATTGAATTTCTCACAACATTGATAGAAATGGTATATGATATGTTCCCTTCTACATTTCATGTACCACATTACACAATCCATGTAGGTCTACTTTTACAAATCATTTGAAAACATAGTATATATACTAAACATTACCTAAGGGATTTGTTATATGTACCCCTAGGGTAAATGTATTGTGATTTTCCAACCTCAGTGGCGATTAGTATCCCTTTATAGTGGTCCTGGATGTGTTAAAATGATTAATATATCCCTAATTTTTTTCCATGAGTAATGATACTAATGAATAATAGTCAACAATGTCGGTAAGAAGTAAGATAATGCATAAGAAATGGTTCTATGAGATCTATAGTGTTATTGAGAGATATCATATAGGGTAGTGAAATTATTCACTATGGTTGGATAATCCCTCATCTTTTATTTGATTATTTAAGATGAATAAGTCCCTAATGATATTGATATATTTACACACTTATTTATTGTGTGGTAATAAGGGAACATGGACAATAACCATGATTTTAGGTCTTCCAACATCAATTTTGTGTTTCCATAGGTTCTTGTCCTCTATATATGAATGTTGGTTCTTCATCATATATTGTGTGATGCTTGAGGTGGAGAGATATATATATTTTAATTATAGTGAGGTGATGTGGGTGGAAAAGATGGGGTTTTAAATTCATGGGGTTTTTTTCTTTTATCACTTATGGATAGTCAGTGAAATGTGAGACTCTCCCACAGAACTATGGTTCTCTCCATTAATGAATAATCAAGCGTACATATTCGTATGAATTATTATTTTCTCCCAATTCTGTTGTTATGAACTGATATGTTATTTCATTATTTTTTTATATGGGAATATAACTGAGTATTTATATACTCACCATAATATCAGTGTCTTTTACATAATGATTCTTGTCTAATACTAACAATAGTGTGTTCAAAAAAGACCTTTATAGATGGATTTTCTGGGGATCATAAATGTTTTTAGAGTTGGGGGTTTTCATCGGGGATTGTATCTGATGATTTTCACTTATAAGGGACTTTCCACCTTACTTTTTTGGTTGGTTACCCTACTTTTTATTTTTGGGAATATATCTTGGCCATTTAAATTATATATTATGTTATGTTGACCATTATTGGATTTTTGGGTTGTTCCATGAATTTTATTAATATTATATTATTTTTTAATTTTATTTATTCTATATTGTTTTGTAATTTGTATAGGTCAGTATTTTGTGTCGATGAAATATGAAATATTCTCCCATTATGTGTGATATTCTTACTCTATGCAAGTCACTAACCACTAGCTGATTTATATTAGGATTTATGTGGTAATATCTATTAGTTGTGGAACATCTAAAAAATGACTCATGTGGGGGTGGGTGAATGGAGTTTTTCAAATTTTCCACACAGAAAACCATCATCTTTTATGTAATGGAGGAAAATGATAATTTCTTAAAATAAAAAATAATTATAAATAAATTTAGTTAGAAAAGAATCTAACACATGAAATTTAACATTGTTGAGGGAATAAAAAACCATAGCCAAATGCTGATCTCATATTTCCTAATGATTTTCACTACTAATAGTTTTTTTCCTTGAGAAATGCCGATTCTGTGAATGATGGAATAAATTAGTAATAATATATGATATTTTTTGATCATATAAAATGTTTAAAAAAACTAGTTATAAACACTCAATGAAATGATAGATCACTCATAGAAACAAGGACGATTGAATGATATTAAAAAAGAATTGTATACTTGAATTTGGAAACTAACAGGAGACAAAAAATTTCTAGTAGAGAAAATATTAATGATGTATGAATTGATGAGATTCTTTTAAAATTATGAAATATCAATCGACTATGTGAAAATGTAATAAACATGAAAATTATTCTTCTTTTTTATAACTCATCGAAGATTTAAGAAGAAGATTTCAAGGGGGATTTAGAGTGTGTTCTAGCTTCTCTATGTGTTCTTTTATTATTGTTTGACTATATTATATATTTTTATATATATTCAATGTTTCAATAGAATGGAAGAAATCCATAAAATTTAATCCCCAGATTATGTATCTAGTTATCATTTTAATAAAATTACCTCATTAAAAAATATAAGGAAATAAATTCATCTATAACATTTATTTTCAACGTAAATAAATCCTTTGAAATCATTTTTTACATATATAGGTAGTTTAACACATAAATAATCAAAATAAACATTAATTTTCAATGGAAATGCTCCATCAGTCATATATCCGTATAATGGAGAAACACATAGTAAATTCTAGATCACTACATTGGTGAATTCAATATTATTTAATTCATGTTTCTAAATGTTTATATATATTCAATCTATAGATACTTTATTTCTTTATATAGCCAAATAATGTATTCAATATACTCATGTAGCCAATTTTCATGTAGCTGACGGAATTGAAAAGCCTATTAGAATCGCACATCCAAATATAATAGGGATCTAATTCATATTGTTGATTTCTCCTTGTAGCTGATTTATGTAGTCATTTCAATGATGTATCACATTGTATATATATGTGTTATCCCAATGTAGTTGATTCCAACATAATTTATTTAGAAACATAGTTTATTTATTAATATATCCAAATGTAAATGAAGAAAAATTCCTCACATTACTAATTTCTTGAACATATGAATTTTTATTAAAAATCAGAATATTATAGTATTACAATATAATTGATATAAATAAAATAAAAACCATTTAAAACAAATAAAAAATTCATATATACATATTAAGGGTCTTTTGAGACCATAAAAATATAAATCACATGGGGTATGTTGGGAAAACAATAGTAGTACACCAAAATCCCACATTTTCATGATCACAAAACCCGTTAATAATTAAAATGATATTAAAATAGGATTAATAAGTTTTTTATAAAAATTATATTATGTATAATAATGTTAAACTGCTTTTTACCCTATATCCCCCATTTTATCATAAATATTCCCATTTTCTTGTCATTAAATGGAAAGGGTAGGAAAAATGAAAATATATTTTATTTAGTATAATTTGTTACAAATATTGAATATATAATGATAAAAATAAATTTGAATTATTATCATACTAAATTTATGATAATTTTAAAAAATAAATCATTCAAGAAAAATGAAATACATTAAATTAAAATAATCATTTTGAAACAAAACTAAGAGATAAAGAAAAAAATTATTATTAACACTTGTATAAAAATACAATTACTTTAAAAGCATAAAGAATATATAAAATACATTAATCATATGTATCTTGATTGTGGACATTTTAAAATTCATATGGATGATTGTGTGTAGGTTTCTCAATGGTTATAAACGAGGAAGAGGCACTAGGACGGTCAAACATTAGAGGTAAGACGACTCTTCAAATATCAACAACCATGTTATGTTCATCACCAAAATTCTTTCTATATCACATTCTCATGGAAGGTGTGATAGAAACATATGAAGGCTATGAGAACATATAATCAAATCATTTTTAACATACTTGATAAAGTCTATTTTCATTCGGGGTTCTAAATATTTTTCTTCCTTTTGAGAAAAATTATCATTCAATGTAGTAGAAACCCTTAAATATTATTTATTATAAATGTTGGTTGGATCAAAGAAATCATCAAATCTCTTTCTAGAGACTATATAAGTGTATAAAGGACTTATTCTTAGGGTTCTTCTTCCTCTGAAATTGTATAGGTAATCTGCAAACCTAGCAGTCCTCTTGATGGTGTTTGATTTTCAGAAATATAAAATATATTAGAATTCATGTCTTTGAATTTTAGCAATTAACGATAAACCATTTTGATCATCCCTATAAAAGTTTCAATTTGGATATAAAAAAACTACATAGATGATTTATACATAACAATATTTGAATAAGGACTATATATAATGTTTATGAGGATCTAAATGTATCTTGAACAGAATATATTAGGTGATACATATAATATGATTAGCATTCCCTAGAAACATTTGTTCATATAGTCTACATGGAGTTGTTTATCCACAATAATAAAAAAAATCCCAAATAGATTTGGTGGGTTATTTAGAAAATGGATCAAGGGAAGGAATGATCATATATGTAACTGGCCTGAGTTGAAAGGACCATGAATCTAGTTTCCTAGACTCAGTGCCTTAATTTATTACATTGGTATGATTATAAGGAATCACATTGAGAAGGAGATAATAGTTAAGTGAAATTTAAAAATAGATACATAAATAATTGTTACATTACAACATGAAATGAATTACTGCTTATCAACTTGGTTTGAAAGAAACATATGCTCCTAGATCATCTATGTAGTTCATTTAAAAAAACATCTTCGTATCTTGGAGAAAAATAAAATACAAGAAAGGGGTGATCTCAGATGCACAGTTAGGGAATGTAATTACAAAAAGATTTTATCATAAACATAATAATTAGGCATAGTGAATAACAAAAAATAAATTTCATTAAAAATCATCATGAGCATAATATGGCCAGAATGAACGATGAGTAAATAAATCCATATAACTAATCATAGGTGAATAAACCTTAGTCAAGGATATTATACTTTCCAAATATCACATGTTTTATTAATTTAAAATATCATAATGAGGGAATACATAATTTTAGACATCAGAAACATATCATCAATACCCCGGGGAAGACATTTGAAAATACTAGGGTAAGGCCAGGGCTAAAACCTAATTCTGTTTTGTCTCATGAGAACTACTGATGCATCAATGGGCTATAGAGTTCCCCACCCATCACATGAAAATTCAAATACATTTTTTATATGAATAGGCCTAAGAATAATCAAATCGAACATTTTAAATGTAAATAAAATTCGTTTTTTTTAAACTTTGTGGCCAAATCCTCAATTT
Source organism: Viscum album (assembly GCA_963277665.1). NCBI lineage: Eukaryota > Viridiplantae > Streptophyta > Magnoliopsida > Santalales > Viscaceae > Viscum > Viscum album. Next base: position 457,015,644 of record OY728141.1, on the reverse strand, counting down.
TTTTAATGCAAATACCTCTTTTGACTTGGTAAAGGGAGACCTGTTACATAGCCCGCAGGCCCAAGGCCATGTTGCCTGAATACAATGCTTGAAATCCATTTTTTGCCACAAAATACCCCTCAGTGAACAATACTGCTACAGTATCCATGCAACAACAATCCCTGCTAGAGTACCTTCGTCACTATAGTCCTTGCTATAGTCCCTCTGCCGCTACAGTACTGCTGCTGCTGAAGTTTCACCACTGCTACAGTACCCTGTTATAGTACTACTACAGTACATGGAAATTCACCCTTGCCCGAATTTTATCTTGGGTCTTTTGGATGCCAAGAAGGAGCATGTAACACTAGGGTATACACTATTTGGCTAAATAACATTCTCTAATCTATAATCATAATAAATAATCAATATGAGTATCATAGTTATTCATATCAAGATAGATAATCCACAACCAAATTAGTCAAAAACCAATTAATTCCATATGTATTATAAAAAAATTAAGATATCATTTTCAATAATGAATAAAATTAAATATAGGTTTTGGAATAAATGAAAATACACTAAAAATTCATTGATTATTTATTGAGAGAAATACCTCATTTAATTCTCAAATAAGAGTCCCTTTGGAAAAATAATTTTTATTTAACATAATTGTATAAACCCATATGAATGGGAATTAAGGAATATAAAATTAATTTAATATCCATTGAATATTCATACTTATACTAAAGTTGATATCATGTCATAGTTTGGTTTGTAATATCAAATGTAACTTCCCTTCCATAATAATCAGTCAGCACATTCTGTAGAGAAATGAATCCATGCATTGGATGACATCAAATTAGAGTATAGGAATAATGATGTTCTTTGTGGGAAATACATTCCCACCAATGAAAAATAGAGTGGAATCATATAATTTTGATGATATAATAATAAAATTTGGGTTTTCCTGGCTAATTCTATATCTAATAATTTTGGTGGAATCTTGATACACATAAAAAATATTTATACATTAATAAATGGGTAGACCCATAGTCAAATAACTAATTATTTATCCTTGACTGGATGGTAATTGTTACATTAACCATGGCGTTATTGAATCTATCATAAAAAATATTGACCATAAGATATTTCAATTCATCAAATTTCTTGAGAGGTTGCTAAAAATGATTATCATCACCGACCCTGTAGTTTTGAGACTAGTTAGGAAACTTTTATCGCTACCTACTTCATGTAAGTAACCCATTATTTATGGATTTTATGTATATAATGTCCTTTATTATGGATTTGGAGGGATTGGAAATGTTTTAGATTGTTTTTGGGGATCTTAGTTAGGTATGGTGTCTAAGAACAGTTTGTGGAAATAATCCAATACTTTCAGAATATCATTCATAATGAGATAGGGTCTAAGGATAAGGTGAATATGCATGCACATGGATTTTCCAAACCATGCGGCCACCTTGGAGAAACCAAACAACTTGGGATAGTTGGATTTTTCCCTCTTGGCTCACTGTTTATCGAATCATTCATGCAAACCATGTGAGGTACCACATATGATAAATAATGGTGCATGATCAGTTCAGGGTTTTTTTAACCATGTGACTAACCATGCGTGTTTTAAAAACATGATAAAAAAATTTAGATCTTGGTATAGATCAACCTTTAACCCTTATTTTCCACCAATCTGACCCTAACTCGACATTGTTTTATGTTAAAATGCCGGGAAACCATTCTATATCAATTTGGAAGTGATACAGAGGTGTTTTATGGTTCTGTGAGGCATGGTTATCGTTGTAAGTCATTATTTAGGGTTCATTTTGGTATTTTTACTTATATCTACTTATCTCCCTCTATTGGTTTCCAAGAAATCATTGATGTATGGATATATTTGTGGTTTGTAATTCCATATATGACTATATTTGTAATATTTTGTGTTGGTGGAAGATATTTGAGGTGGGTTTTGGAGTTTCAAACTGGTTTCATGAGAATTTTTATAATGTTTTTCATTTTGACCATAAATCCTAAGGTAGGTGACTTCGCTCTCAACTCCTCTTGATAGAACTATAAGCCTTGATTTTAAATTTATTATTATTATTTAATTTGGTAGTGAAATTGATTTTAATTTCATGTTATAACCAATGTTTATTAAAATATCAAAAAAAATGTGTAAATTGACTCTTTTGTGGAAATAAAAAAATGTAAAATGATTTGAACATGATTATTTGGTTTTAGTGCCTGGAAAAGTGTTTTCAATAAAAGATTGGTCTTATTTGAATGTTTTTTGATAGATCTAAATTAATTTTTTGTTTTATTGAAAAGGATTAAATGGTTATATTTTATTTGGTTTTAGAATAATGGTTATGTATATTCATATGCTTTCAAAATGGATGAGGGTAAGAAATATCCCCCACTATTAGTTGGATGGATAAGGATTGGGATATTCCCCCATAAAAATTGGCCATTAATTTATGGTTATGGGAAATGTTGAATCACCACATGTGACTATAGGGAGGTCCAGGTTTCATGCATGGATGGATGCGTGGATATATGTAATATAATTGGTAACTCCAAAATTGATCTTTTGGAATGGTTTGTAATTTATTTTTTTTCCTTCCCAGGAAAAGTATCTTTTTTGGAAAAAAAATTGATATGGATTTTTTTTTATTCTGTTATAAACTTTTTTAATGGTTTTTATAGAAATAATTTTATTAAAATTTTATAAAATGTTCGATCCTAGTGGCATGAGTGGGGATGTCATTTGGAGAAATCATGTTGACTATCATTACTCACCCCTTCTTTGGATCATATATTATTTTGAAGATGTCATTTATTGGGATATAGGAAATGGTAATGTATCAAACTTATTTTTTGGTTTATCATGATACTTGGGCTGTATGTGGAATTGTAACAAAAATAATGTTAGAGATTTGGAGATTTTGGGTTTTGGTTTATATTTTTTGGTTTTTTATTATATTGTATACCTTTAAAATTGAAGTCTTCTACTTTGGTACTTGGTTGTAACTTGATTTTCATGTCAATAGTATTTCTTGAGTTGTTTTAAAATTTTAACATGAATCATGTATTGGTTATTTGGTTATTCCTTTTTAGTTATATTCTTTTATTTGAAAATACATTTCATCCCCCATCTTTAATTGTATCCCTTAGTATTTTATGAAGTCCTCTATAAGATTGGGTATTTTTCTTAAGTATGATTAATATCCTAACAACTTCGAAATAAAATGATGAGGGTGGGATGTTACAAGTGGTATCTGTATCAATCCTTATAAATATATTTATGGAACAATTGGTCATCATTTATGTTAGTCTTATTATTTTATTCATTATGGTTTATTCCACGAGTTTGGATGGTATAAAGTTATAGGATTATTAGGACTTGAAATATAGATAAAAAATATGTATGTAATCTTTTTATGAGTAACATCATGTTACCTTGGGGCCAGTTATATAAGAGTTTCATATCCACTTATAGGAATTAGGGTCTCATTGGTAGGGGTTTAAAATTGTTGAATTTTTTTCCCAAATAAGAAATTTTGAAAAAAGGGCATGATTATGGATGGTTGAAAATTGATTGATATTAAAAAGCATGGTGTAATTATAAAAAATAGTTAAACAATGATATGATATGATTTGGAAATAAATTTTCTTGTATCTATGATGTGATTGATATTGATGTTGTTAAGCCTAATGTTTCTATAGAGGGATTTTTATGGATTTTTTTGGTATAGAAAATGAAACATGTTAATAATTGTAGGAAGCAACTGAAAGAAACTATTGAAAATGTGGTTTCTCCTAAGGTACAAGTGGACTAATAGATAGTTTAAAGTATTGTATATTAATTTCATGCTATGAAAAGTTGTAATATGTGGGGTGAAATAATGAAAATTTGATTGTTTTATCGAATTCTAGAAGTAGAACTTTAGAGACCCAAAGATTTAAGTACATGGAAATTACATTAATTTTATAGAAAAAATAATACATTACAAAAACAGATGCCCAAATACCGTATTAGTTTAGTGTCTTTGAAAAATCAGAACAAAATTTTCTAATCATGGTGAATGATCGTCAGCATCTCCCATAAAGATCTTCCCATTCTGTTTTCTTACATAAATCCTTTATCTATATCATGGGGAAAAGAAACCCTAAAATGGGTGATCTCAAATGATCATTAAGGGAAAACATGGAGAAAATAAAACAAACCATATACATTTGAACTTAAAAACATGAACATGATGTTTAAACATCAAAATCTTGAGCAATGACATAAAACATGGCATTATGTAAGGAATAGATCATAAAGGAACTTTAATAATGATAAAATAGAATGGTAATAAAACATGTAATTGTGGAAAACCATTAATCACATGATATGATTTCCATAGTAGCCAAGGCATTTCGTCCAAGACCATTATAGTAGACAATGTTCATTACTGAACCAGGTTTACATGCCATTATAGCCCTATATTACAGAACCAAATTTACCTGCCATTCCAGCCATGTCTATCTCATGATATATAAATCATTACCCAATGCATTGGATGGGGATATATTTCCCACCCATCTCATAATGAAATCATTCTTTCATGTGCCACAAAATAAACATAAATCCTTCATTATTACCCAATGAATAAATCTAGTTCTATATATGTCATCCTATCGTAACATAATCCATAAAAAATTGATATAATTTTATCAGAAACAAAATAAAACCATGTAAATAATAGGTACATTATAAATGAAGCATATCCATATTAGATAATGTCATCTTAGATGGAAAATATTTTGGATAAAACACTTGAAATGAATTCTTGAGGATAATATCTTTTCTTCTTCAAAATAATTTTCTTTTCTCAAAATGTCATGTGATTTCAAAAGAAAAGTATTTTTTTGAGAATAATCATGAAATATATTAGATGATCTTTCATGGAAATAAGGCATTATAAAAATGTAAAAACCCATTCACACTGTAAAAGTTAAAAAAATATTCTCCTCGATCTTTTCTCAGAAATGTCAAAAAGTACATTATATGGTAAACAAAATAATGATTCCTTCCATTCATGATAGTAAAAGTCTAAAAGGGGTAAACATGACATTAGAAAAACATGGAATAATAGTAAAAATTTTATGAAAACATTTTTTTGAAAACATGGACGTTGATGATAAATATAACCACAGTTAATACTTACGAATAAATGCATATGTAAAATGAAGAAAATTAAATGCATATGTAAATACCATATCCTTCATAATAAAAATCATAAAACATTCAAGGGAATCATAAACACCATACAAAAGAAATAAGACCATACAAAAGATATAGGTAGTTATTAAGGCATATGTCTCACAGAAATAATAGAGAGAAGAAAAAATCCATTATCTTAGGTCTGATATGATTTATATGTATCTAAAAATCTTGTATAATGATATAAATAATGTCATTGAATTATTACAGAATCTTATTCATTGTTATGATATCATATATGGTCATATTCGTATCTTCTTATTAGTAATATTTTATTGATACTTGTTATTCGGGTGTTCATTGCTTTATGTTCTTATGCGTGTTTTGTCGAATAAATTCTTATTCTTCTTTTTAGGTTATAGATACATCATTTAAATAATGGTATTAGTGTAACATATATCATATTTATTCATTCAATTCAATTATATAATCATTATTCAATGAAGATCACTTAGAATGAGTTGCATCACATCATGAAGACGGTAGGCCGTAAGTACGCACGAACAATGATATCACTCCCATGATTATAGAATTCTATTGATGTGTATGGTGTATAATATATCAGAATCAATATCACTTTATAGTAATCATATATAGTTATTTCTTCCATCCTTATACCCATCCAATTATGTTAGTGAAGAAATAAAGTATTACACCACAGTGTGGAGACAGTAAGTCATACGTACGCACGTGTGGTGATTTATTTTTTTTCATAGGATGGATAGAAGAAAAAATATGGTTGTTTCATATTCATAGTAAAATAAAAGTATAAAATTCATACTGTAGTTGTTACTTAATAATGAAATAACTCATATAGAGGATGTATGAGAATAAATAATTTTGAAAGAATCAGAAAAGGATATTACCTCTTCTTCGACACGCCTCCTCTTAACCTTTTGTTAGGGCATTAATGTTGGTATTTGAAGAAGACCAGGACCTCTAGTAGGTTTATAGGGAAGTGTAGAAGTGAAATGGGTAGGGTTTGGACGAATTAGAATGCTAAAAAATGGTGTGAAGTGGAGAGGGAGGAGGTGCCATTTTATAAGGGAGGAGAGGGGCTTTTATGGAAACCTCTAAAATATTAATTTATATTGAACTCAAAATCCAATTAAAATCCTCTAAAAATAACTCAAATACAAATATTTGATGATATAGGGTTGTAATATCACCAAACAATAAAATTTATACATGTTGGGAGTTTATTTTAATCCATATCTACTTGATTTATCTTTATTTAATCTAATTAACTTTATTTGTGGTAATAATATTCTAAATTTTAAATTATTATAAATAATTACTTATGTGTTGTGAATTTTCCATAATTTGATACTATATGACATTTCAAACCTTATAAATTTCGATTTATAAATTTTAAATATTTTTGTGAATTTTAAACAATTTAACTATATTATTGATTTTTCACTAAATAAACAATTCCTGCATAACTAATGTATAAGCTATTAAGGTAATTATATATTTATGAAAAATTACAAATAAATTACCATGATAAAGAAAAAAAATTGCTTTCAAATGAGTATTTAAAACTGAATATATATTCTGTATATCTTTATATTGAAAATAATTTAATTATTAAAGTTTGAGTTAGACATATTTCACATTCATTTAAAATAAATAAATTAAAGGTCTTATTCACATAAAAGTGGGTTCTAATAGATACCCTTTTGACCCAAGTATATTTTAGTATGAAATATAATCATTCAATTATATTAAGACATTAGTTAGGGTAATTTTATAATATTATATTTACCCTTAATTACCGAATTTACCTTTAACTGTGGTGAATAAAATTTACCGTATTTACTATTCATAATACCCAAAAATAAAAGTTATATATTTACCCAACTTTATCCTCTTGATTTCAAATATGGAATCTATTTTTACAAATTAAAAACACATAATATGCAGTAATTAATTTTAAATTAATCCCCTTGTTGAAAAAATGGGTTTTTGTTTAAATCATTGCAAAAGATTGAAATCAACATTATAATTTAACCATATAAATTATCTCGATGAAAAAAGTTGTTTTTTAATTAAAATTTAGCTTATTTTTACTATTCATCAAAATATGAATGTTATCAGAAAAATATCAAAACTTTATCCAATGTAAATTTTTATATCTTGATTCAAAATAAGAGGTTTATTTTTTAAAATTGAACATATAAACTTTTAAAAAATTATATTTAAAATGGGTGCGCCATCAAAAGGCGACAAAACTGCATTTTTTGAAAAATACTTCTTTTATCTAAAAAATTGATTTATTTTCTCATACCTTATTCTAGAAAATTTATAAGATGAATTATAATGTTATAAAAATCAAAATTTAGTTAATAATATTCATAATGGCTAGTTCATAATAATATATCATTATTTAGTGAAACTCGATATTGTGTACAACACACGCTATTGAGGAAGGCCACTCTTGTGTGTAATGCAAGCCAAGTCAGGATTACGTGTAGTTCAAGCTTCCTTTGGTGTTGCATCTAACATAATTCAAACTTATTTCATTTATGCATTAAACAAATCTATACACAATGTTGCGTAGAATAATTTCTACCAAAATAACTTGAAATTGTGTGTAACATGAGCCAAGAATATTGTTGCATATACAGCAAACTAATACGGTGTTGCATATAGTGCAAGATAGTATTGGTGTTGCATACAACAGAAGATATCAAATAAATTAAAAAGAATATATATCATAAAATTTAGGGGTGTTACATTCTACCCCATTTAAAATGAATTTCACCCTCGAGAATCGTCGGGTTATAAATGGTTTACTACTTGATAGTTTCGTTCATATAAACCCACACTATAAATAGGATTACTAAAACTTCATTTTAAAAAAGGAATGTTAGAATCAAAACGGTCACCCAAAGTAACTCAGCACTAGGTTTCCACATGGGACAACATAGGTGAAAACAAGGATATAGAAGAGAAATCTAACCAGCAACTTCTAACGAAGAGTGGTAGAGGACATGACTGTGAAAAAGACAAAAATCACAAAGCCATAAATTTTTGATGATCTAAGGTACCTTCTGATTCATCGTGTATAAGGGTACTAGGACATCGTTTTTGGTTTTCAAGATCATTTCCCTAAAGTTAATGAAATTTCGCATAAGGACAAATACTTACTTTATTTCAGTGTAATATTATTGTTGGTCATTCCATGAACAATTTTCACTTCATCTATTATTTAAGGAAATGAATTTGAATTTGTCATTCTTGAAGTGTTATTAGATCACGTGATAGAATGATAGGTCATTCCATCTATCTCAAACAAAAGGTTAGAAGAACTTATTAAATATTCATAAGTCCATATATGGTGATATTAATCATATTTGGTTCCAAAATTAGACTTATACTTCCTATATCATACCACATAATAAAATAAAACTAATTTATACAAAACAGGGACTTCCTGTAGGCCACTGGATAGTGATAAAGGAATGTCGTACTTTAGTTGTAGGTTCGATTCTTGCAGCCTTGGCTGACGTGATGGGTTGTCGCCCATCCTACGAGTTGTCCTTTTTCTCAAATAATACTATTATAACATTCCAAAAATATTGTCAAAATGTTATATCCTTAAATAATACTATCTTATGTGTAAGTTAATCTATTCCAATCATTAATCTTATCCAAAATACATCTATGAAATCTCGTTGTATAAAGAAAAAGATTACTAGAGTGGTCATCTACCAAGCATGTGAATAGCATCATTTATCCCCCATATATTATAATATATATATTGTTGGTCATATTATAAAAATGTAAATAATTTACTCATGTATTCTTTTGAATCATGAATTACCATAGAACTTTAGTGAAAACATGAATTCTATCAAAAGTTAACTCCTTCCACATACCAAAATCCCAAATTTCTTATATACTCAAACCATGATATCACTTTGCCCTCATATCAGTCATGGGATCATTAATACTATAAAACACATTATTTTCTCATTATCTGTTCATTATGCGCAAATCATATACTTTCCAAAAATATTTCAATCACTTTTCATGGTTACTGGTACCATATTCTTATAGAAAACCACTATGGACCATTACCTTGATATTCCAATATACCATAAACGTATCTCAGAAACATTATTATTTAATTACAATTCATAAAACATTCAATATATCCTCTTCAATGATTGGCATGGAATAGGTCCATCCTCGATTTAGAAGTAACCTCTTAGGTTGGGGCATTGAGTTGGGTAATGCGAATGTTCTCAACAGATATGACATTGAACTCTATAACATTTTGTCACTCTATGAACCTTTTCCCCACATATATAACATCTTCCCCTCCATTGGAGGTATTCCTCAAGGTTCTTATGCCCTTCTTTAGAAATATAAATCTTCATTTCTCTATGCTCCTCACCATGCAAACATGCATAAAAATATATCTTTATCTTATTTGATGAATTATTAATACCACTAAAGTTCACCTTATTAATCATATATCACGATGCATGATTAGACATAATCATAATATCCTTTACTCTAGGCCTCACACAATTTCACTCCTCATAGTCACAAATTTATCCATCAGATTCAATGTTAACCTAATTCCTTCTAGTTCCTTCCATTAACTAAAACCAAAAACCACTATGTAAGAAACAGTTAAAATAACGAGGAACCTCATAATCATAAAAAGTCCCTTATAAGATGTATAGCTTAGGACATCTTCTTTAACCTATTATAGCTTAGGTTCACCCTAGGTTATTCATGATCATTAAAATAATTCTAGTACTGTAACCTATAGTTATACTAAACCATTGGGACATCCCTGGACATACCTTAGAAATATCTCTCGGGATCTCACTAAAGTTTTTGTATCCTACTTTCTAAAGGTTAACTAAACCTTCTATCTGATACCAACTATAGAGGTCTGGAATTGTTTCTAGAAGAATAGAATTGATAACTATCAGAGAACTCCATGGGTGACTACACCCCCCTGGGTGGGATATACCACCATCCCCAGTGGTAGCCATTTCCTAATGAATCCCTTGGGCGGAAATCAATGTTTCGTCCAATGCTCACATGTGAGAGTTCCCAAAGATCAGATTTATTCCAACCTCTTTTTCTCTGATACCTACTGTAGAGACCCAAATCATGAAGTTCATGGACATTACATTACTTGCGAAAAACTTAATACATGTCAAAAACAGATGCCCAAAGACTGTATTTGTTTAGTGTCTTTGGAAAACTCAGAACAAAATTTCCTAATCATAGTGAAAGATCATCAACATCTCCTATAAAGATTGTCCCCTTCTGTTTTCATACCTAAAACCTTTTTATATATCATAGGGAAAAGAAAACATAAAAAGGGTGAGCTAAAATTCTCAGTAATGGATGACATGGAGAAAATAAAACAAACAGTCTATATTTGAACTTAAAAACATGAACATGATGTTTAAACATAAAAATCATGAGCAATGACATAAAACATGGCAGTACGTAAGTCATAGATTAGAAAAGTACTTTAGTTATGATAAAATATCATGGGAATAAAACATGTAATTGTGGGAAACCATTAACAACATGATATGATTTCCATATTAGCCAAGGCATTTCTACCAAGACCATCATAGTGGAAAATGTCCATTACTGAACCGGGTTTACTCTCTGTTGTAGACCTATATTACTGAACTATATTTACTATTCATTCCATCCATGTCTATCTCATGAGATATAAATCTTTACACAATGAATTGAAGGGAGATTTAGGTCCCACCAGTCTCATAATGAAATTATTCTTTTGTGTGCCACAAAATAAACATAAATCATTCATCATAACCCAATGAATAAAATGGGTTTCATATACGTCATCTCATCATTACATAATCCATATAAAAATGGATATAATTTCATCATAAACAAAATAAAACCATTAAAATTATAGGGACATTATAGGTGAATCATATCCATATTAAAGAATATCATCTTAGATGGAAAATTGTTTGGATAAAACACTTCAAATGAATTTTGAAGAAAATATTATTTATTCTTCAAAATCATTTTCTTTTCTCAAAATGTCGTGAGATATTAAAAGAAAATAATTTTGTTGAAAATAATCATGAAATATTGTAGAGTATTCTTCATGGAAATAAGGAAATATAAAACCATAAAAATCTTTTCATGTCATATCAATTAAAAAACATTCTCCTACTACTTTTTCCAGAAAAGTCAAAAAGTACATCTTATGGTAAACAAAAGAAAGATTCCTTCCATTTATCATAGTAAAATTTAAAAATGGGTAGAAATGACATTAAAAAAAATGGATTAATTGTAAACATTTTATGAAAATATGTTTTGAAAACATGGACATTGATGATAAATATAGCCCCAGTAAATACTTACAAACAAACAATCTCAGATAAGAATGAGATTAGAATAATTAACACTTACCATTTATAATCTGTGAAATAATACATGTCATAAAATCAGGAAAATTATATGCATATGTAAATATCATATCCTTCATAATAAAAATCATAAAACATTCATGGGAAACATAAAAATTATAAAAAACAAATAGGTGGTGATTAAAGCATTTGATTCACAAAAATAAAAGAGAGACGAAATAATCCCTTAACTTAGATCTGAAATGCTTTATACGTATCCAAAAATCCTGTATAATGATTTAAATAATTTCATTTAATTATTCCACAATCATATTCATTTTTATTATATCATATATGGTCATATTATTATCTTCTTATTAGTAATATTTAATTGCTACTTATTATTCGATTGTTCATTGCTTTATGTTCTTATGCGTGTTTTGTTGAATAAATTATTATTCCTCATTTTAGGTTATAGATTCATCATTTAAAGAATTGTATTAGTGTAATATATATCATATTTATTCATTCAATTCTTTTATATAATCATTATTCAATGAAGATTATGTAGAATGAGTCGCATCACATTGTGGAGATGATAGGCCGTACGTACGTATGAGCGATGATATCATTCCCCTAATTGTGGAATTGTATTGAAGTGTATGGTGTATAATATTTCAGAATCAATATAACTTTACAATAATCATATATAATTATTTCTGAAATCCTTATACCCATCCATGTATGTTAGTGATGAAATAAAAGATTACACCATGGCGTGGAGACAGTAAGTCATACATTTTCATGTGTGGTGATTTCATTTTCTCATAGGATAGATAAAAGCTATAATATGGTTGTTTAATATTCATAATAACATATCATTATACATGTGATATTGTAGTTGTTACTTAATAATGAAAAAACTCATATAGAGGAAGTAGGAGAAGAAATAAGTTTGAAAGAATCGGTAAATAATATTACATCTTCTTCGATGTGCCTCCTCTTAACCTTCACTTAGGGAACAAAAGTTGGTCTTTAAAGAATACCAGGACCTATAGTAGGTTTCTAGGGAATTATAGAGGTGAAATGGGCTGGTTTGGGAAGAAATTTAAGGCTCAAAAAATGGTGTGAAGTGGAGAGGTAGTAGGTGGCTTTTTATAAGGGAGGAGAGGGGAACTTTTTGAATCCTATAAAATATTAATTTATAATAAATTAAATCCCCCATGAAAACATCCAAAAATTTCTAAAACATGAATTTTCAATGAGATAGAGCTGTAATATCATCAAACAATAAAATTTAGAAATGTTGGGAGTTTATTTTAAACCTTATAAACATGATTTATCCCTATTTAATCTATTTAATTTTATTTGTGGTAATAATATTATAAATTAAAAATTGTTATAAATAATTAATTATGTGATGTTAATTGTCCATAATTGGATATGTTATGACATTTTAGACCACATAAATTTCAATTTATAATTTTTAAATATTTTTGACAATTTTAAACTATTTAATAATATGTCATTTTTATAAAATAACAATAGTGTCAATTTTGTCACTATTCATTTATTTGAATTCAAATAAAATAAAAACAGGAAATATATTTGAAAAAAATATTTAATAAGTTAATAAAATGTCATATTCAACTAGAACATTTGTGGATAATATTAATTAGTTCATATAAAATTTATTTTAATATTTGTAAAACCATTTATTTGATATTTCTCTTAATAAAATAATTACTAAAACATTTTTTTATAATTATTTAACATACTTACATGTTGCATAAAAATTAAAAATAAAAAACTATGATGAAGATAAATCTAATATATTTCATAAGAATACTTTTAATCGAAATTAACTTGTTAGATACACAACTTTTAAAATGTTATGCTTATTAAATTCTGAAGGTGACAACTTTGACATCATTTAAATTAAAATAATATAAGCGTTATAATCACCTTTATAAGGAATTAAATGGTCAACAATTCGACATTTGGATGCTTATGGTTTATATTTACATTACCAATATGTTTTGGGTCAGGTATTTGGGCCTTTTATGAGTATTATTAGTTTAATAAAAAACTATATTATTGATTTTTAACTAAATAAATAATTTCTGCATCACTAATGTTTAAGCTATTAAGTAATTATGTATTTTTCAAAAATTACAAATAAATTACCATGATAAATAAAAACATTTTATATTTCAAATTTGTATTTATAACCAAATTTATATTCTTTATAACCGTATATTAAAAATAAATAAATTATTAAAGTTTGAATGAGACATATTTCACTCTCATTCAAAAAATAAATAAATTAAAGGTCTTAATCACATACAAGTGAGTTCTAATAGATACCATTCCGACCCAAGTATATTTTAGGATGAAATAGAATCATCCGATTATATTAAGACATGTGTTAGGTTAATTTTATAATATTATTTTACCATTAATTTCCTAATTTACCTTCAACTATTGTAAATAAAATTTAATGTAGTTACTATTCATAATGCCCAATAATAAATGTTATCAATTTACCCAACTTTAACCTCCTGGTTCCAAATTTGGAATCCATTTTTACAAATTCAAAACACAGAAGATGCAGTAATTAATTTAAAATTAATCCTGTTGTAAGAAAATGGTTTTTTTTAAAACAATGTAGAAGATTGAAATGTTTTTTCATACGAATTTAATGTAAAATTAAATATAATGAAATTAATTACATTAAATGGTAAACATATATTCTATTTATACTTTAAAACCATTCTAAATTTTAATTTAACCATATAAATTATCTTGATGAAAAAAGTAGTTTTTAATTAAAATTTAGCGTATTTTTACTATTCATCAAAATATGAATGTTATCAGAAAAATATCCAAACATTATCCAATGTAAATTTTTATATCCTGATTCAAAAGGATAAGTTTATTTTGCAAAATTGAACGTATAAACTTGTCAAACATAGATTAAAAATGGCTCTTCCATCAAAAGTCGAAAAAACTTTTTTTTAAATACTTATATTATCTGAAAAATTGATTTTGTTCTCATACCTCATTCTAGAAAATGTATAAGATGAATTATAATGTTATAAAATTCAAAATGATATTAATACTATTCATAAAAGCTAGTTCATAATAATATATCATTGTTTAGTGAATCTCGGTATTGCGTACAACAGACGCTATTGAGGTAGGTCGCTCTTGTGTGTAATGCAAGCCAAGTCAGGATTGAATGTAGTGAAATCTTCCTTGGGTGTTTCATATAACATAATCCAATATTATTTAATTTATGCATTGAACAAAGTCTATAATCAATGTTTCATAGAATAATATCTACCAAAAGAACTTGAAATTGTGTGTAAAAAGAGCCAAGAAATTTTTTGCATATACTGCAAACTAATACAGTTTTGAATATAGTGCAAGTTAATCCTGTTGTACCATACAATAGAAGATATTAGTGAAATTAAAAAGAATATATCTCATAAAATCTTGGGTTGTTACAAGATCCCACGAATCTTTCTGGGTAATTCTGAACAAAAGTAGGCTGAGCTATGTCTTAATTGTTTGAATTGAATATTCAATTTCATTAGCATAGCTTCAGAGTTTAATTTCATGGTGGTGATGTATATGATTGAGGATCTGGAATGAATTTTATGGATTTTATCCATTCAGAAAAAATAAAATCTGTGTATTTCATGGTAGGATTTAAAATAGTTGTTTAAAAAAGTATCCTTATTTGTTTAGAATGAAAAGGATGACTGATTTATTCATCTTGAAATAGGAGATCCTCACAATAATATAAAATGTAGATAAAATCATGAATATAGTCTTATTTTTTCCTGATTAGAGGCTATTGTATCCTTGAAAGCGCATATCATTTAATCAGGGCTAGGGAAAGACAACCAGTCAATTATTTTTCTGGTATGTGTTACAGATTATATAAAGATGAATAATAGTGAGATTACAAAATACTAGGATATATCAGAAGAAATGATGGGAGGAATCATGTTTATAACTATAGGTAATGGGTATAACACTAATGCTAGGAGTTAGAGGAAGTAAGTAACATATTTATATGCTGGGATTATGGATTAGAATCAAACAGTTGGATTGGTAAATCTTCTTCCAAAACCATAGATAAAACATACATTTTTTCAATGTGTTTAGTTTGAAAAAATAAATATAAAGTCTATTAAACCACCAATATAATTCTATAATTGCAATCAGATGGAGAAACATTATCACAATTGTTAATGTGCACCGAATTCTATGTTTGATACACTTC
The DNA here is from genome assembly GCA_963277665.1 of Viscum album. Lineage (NCBI taxonomy): Eukaryota > Viridiplantae > Streptophyta > Magnoliopsida > Santalales > Viscaceae > Viscum > Viscum album. Next base: position 456,999,722 of record OY728141.1, on the reverse strand, counting down.
TTATGTGTCAAAGAAGTCATATGATTCAATGAGATGAGTGAAGTAGAATACCTTAAATTAGTAGAACAGAGCTATCCAAGTTGATTCCAATATCACTAAAACCCCTCAAGAAGTTCATTCTCAATAAAGAAATAAGGAACAACATGTAGTGATAAAGTAATTATATGGATCTAAAGAGGATATCAAGGATGGTCAATCAGGACAATCGATGGTGAGAGGTAAAGATCTTTTGAGTTTTAACCTTATGAAATATTTGTTTGATATAGGTGTTCCCAATTTGTTTAATAAACCACGTGTTGATTGTTTTCTATGTTTTAAGGATGATATGATGACTAATGTGTTTAAAATTCAATCATTTTTGGGTGAAATAGAATTTTGATCATATATATGTAGATCATTTTCTTTAACTGTTGATGGATCCCAGAATAAATGGGATGTTTCCATATATGATATGGGTGTTTATGATATAATCCATGGTATGGATTGGTCGACAATGTTGAAGGCTCAAATCAACTATTATACCAAAAAGGTCAATTTTACAACATATGATTGCATTTAATATCTATTTTGAGGAGTCTATAATGCAAAGGATTGTAAAATGGTTTGTTGAAACCAATTTCTGGAAATATTTAAAACCATTTGGATGTTTTGTCTTTGTAATTTATGTGAGATGCCAAGAATAAAAATTTTCTAGAAGTGGTTGATCATTTTCTAGATGTGTTTTTTGAAAATAAATTTGGGATTCCACGTAGGATTGAATTGTAGTTTACAATTGACCTCACTCTAGGTACCAATCATATTACCCTTAATTCATATCTGATGTAACCAACTGAATTAATGGGATTGAATGTTCTATTTAATGATCTAGAAATAAAACTATTCACTAATCCTATAACGTATCTCTAGGAAGCATTAAAGCGATCTTTATTAAGGTGGATAGAAATATTCGATTATGTATAGATTATATTAAGCTTATTCAAGTAATGATAAATAAAATCTATCTACTTACATGAATTGAAAATCATTTCAATCAACATATTGGAACCTATCATTTCTCTAAGATTGAAATGCAATTATGAAACCACTAATTGTGAGTTCATAAGGTTGATATTTTCAAAATAGACTTCATGAGTATATATAACCGTTATTAATATCTGGTGATTCCTTTCAGTCATACAATTTCGCCAGTGATATTAGAAAAATTAGTGAATAGGATATTTTATATCTATCTTGGTTGATTTAAGGTGGTGTTTTTGGATGACAGATATTTGTAATCATTGACATGGGCTGAGAATGAAAAAAACATAGTGACAGTGTTGGAAATTTAGAGTGATAATTGGTTTTATGAATAATTATCAATGTGTATTTTTTGATTAAAATAGGTAAATACTCTTGGACAGTTAATCTTTGAAAAATGTTCTTCTATGGATCCATAAACGATATAGGCTATTATCTAATGGAAACAGCCAAATACTATCTTTGAGATATGTTTTTACTTTGTCTAGTGGGTTATTAATGACACATTGTTCTTAATTTTATTAAAAATTAATTCACCATCAAATGATTTGAGAGGGGATAATGTCCTATTAATTTTTTTTGATGAATTTAAGAATTCTTTATAGTAGCTTAAGGTTCACTTAATTCATTACAATTATTTATTATTATAGAATCAGGGTAATGGTATGTAGTGTATTGTGATGCTTCGAGATCAGGGTTGGGATGTCATCTCGTGATTGGAGACAAGGTTATTTCTTATTGATCAATATATTTATAGTTTCATGATAATAACTACACATCATACAATTGGGAATTATGTGACTATTCCCATACTTTGAAGTCATGGTTTCATTACCTATTTGTTGATAAATTCAATGTGTTGACATATCATAAGATATTGTGAAACATATATTCTCACAAAGAAATTTGAAATTTAGACAATGATGATGTATAGAGTGTCTCAAAATGATTGAAAATAACTTGATGTATAGCTTGTGTAATGTAAATTTGGTGGAAGATTCTTTAATTTGGATATCAAAAGCTCATATAGGAAAAGAAGTTTCATATGAGAGGCAGCTTCTAGGGGTCCTAGCTAACATGCACATGGAATGTGATGACTGATGTCATGTTATGGACTTATTTCTAGTTTTATTTTTTCCTAATTTGGGGGACATTGTTAAATATAAAGAGACATATGATGCAGAATGTGTGGGTATGGGAAAAAATTCAATGGTGGAGAGACCATCGAGGTATGTATTCTAGACGGGATATCAGTTTTGTGATTAAGATGTCGGATGGTCATACCTATGGCCTGTCAGGATCCACATCTTCTTATATACCACTATTCAATATTGTATATTAATCCATGGAAGAAAATATGTTTAAGGTGTTGAACAAAATTTTTTGGTGGATCTATATGAAACGGGTGGTGATTATGTTTGTTTCAAGCTATAAATATTGATAATCAGTTAATTCATATCATCATTGACCAATATTTAAGTTTTAGTTTTTAGCTATTTCAATTTGGAAATATAGTCATATTGGAAATTCCATTGTCGACATAAAAATCTTGTGTTTAACCTTGTCATGGAATTTCCTCTTCACTGACTAGGTAGGGTTGGGAATGAATTGGGAAAATGTTAATGTTATATTTTTTTGGACCCTAAACATTAACCAACCTTTTATAAAGGAAACAAGAGGATTACATACCGTGTAACATGGTTACATGACATGTAATTGTTTCAGAATGCAATACATGAAAGGCTTCACGCTATTGAGGGTACAAGATGTGGTGATCCTTTACACATCGTAATACAATTAAAGATTATTTTTTATTCATATCATTGGTTTTAAATATGAGGTGGTGTGTTTTTTGGCAGTTATAGAACCTAACTATTCCACAACATGAAATGGTATTACACATCGTGTAATACCATGGCTGTGTTTTCTTATAGGGTGAACATGACTAATATCTCTTCTCCCTTCTACTCCATGTTCCTTTCTTTTGACCTAATGAATTCCCCTAGAAATCTCAGTGTTTTTCATCTCTTTTGAATCCAATTGTTCATTGTTTGATCATCATTGCACTTTGGGTGTGATTCTTATGTAATCTTTTCAACTTGTTCTTTATCTATCATTTTGTTCCCCCTTTTCCATTTCAATGGATTATCTTGAAATTGATGGATCTGTGCTTTGTGTGGTTAGATATCATCTGTAGGATATGTTTTTAAGAATACTATAACTTTTATTTTGATTGATGGTTGTTGTTGTGAGTGTTGAGTTTTGGATAAAAGGGAGGTGATTCTATCCTTTTTATACAAATTTATTAACTGTGAGTTTTCATGAATTATTTCGACTATTTATTTAAATTTGGTATCTGAAAATATCATTCAATTGATTCCATAGTAAATTCCAATTCTAGTTAATTGGGATATTTTTGAAGTGTTTTCCATGAGAATTGATAAAACCCCACAATTCAATTAAATTATGATGTTTTTATGGAAATTAGTTGATTTAAATTATTTAATTTAATTTTGAGTTTTGATTGAAAGTATTTTGATTAATTTTTTTAATATAATTGTTGAAATGAATTTTTAGATTGATGGAATTGGGTTGGAATGGATTTCAAACATGTCAAAATAGCTTTAAAAAGATTTGATAGAAACCCAGTTGGTTTATCTTGGGAAAGAGGTATGTTGTTTTATTAAAACCCATTTAGGATTTAAATGTAAAATTAAAATTGAGTTGGAGGAATGGGATTTCATTATATTTAATGTAGTTGTAAAATAAATTTTCTACCCTTGATAGTGTAATATCACATACATTCCATAGGTATTTAATGATTTATATGGACTTTCTCTATCATATTATAATGTTTTAAAAGAAACATTATGTGTTCCACATTCTTGATGGGATGGGGATGAGTTTCCTTTGGCCATTGTTAGTGGTACATGTGTGTACACATATTCCTGAGATCACACAAAGTGTGTAGTAACCTATAGCCTAAAACATTCATACCTATTTGGTAGATGACCATGTTACTCACTTATTTTATATTTGATATATAGATTCATGCCAATTTTGTAAAATTTATTTAAATTCATTCAAGATTTATATAAATTATTTTATATAAATTTTTTAGGAAATTGTTTTTGAAATATTAAATCACTTGAAAGGCCTTTTCCTGTATTATTTATTCCATCATTTGAACTGTATACCACGATTTGTTTAAATATTCATTGGAAATTCCAAAACTATTTATTTTTCAAATTTGAAGCATTTATTGGGTTATTCTATTATTGATATCTTTTATGGATTTCTTGGTGGGAGCCTACTAGGATTTTTAGATCACACATGACCTATGCCTTCCGAGGTTTGTAGATTATAACATTCCATGTTCGAGAAAGGGTAATGTATCTATTAGAGATGATTCCTTATGTTGAATGATGGATGTGTTGAGTGGTTTTTATTGGGACAAGGTGTGGTTTCCTCTGTTTTGGTACTTGGGGTGTAGTGTATTGGGTTTTAAGGCCTTGTTGACATCTGGAATGTTACTCTAAATGGAGTTTCTTTTATTATGCATACATTAATTTTTTTCTTTATTGTACAATATTTTATTTTAAATTCATTCCCACAAACATGTTGTATGATTCCGGTTTATAGTCACTGACACATGGAGATTGGGAATTCCCTTTTGGCTATGTCATGATCAGCTCAGTTATCGGGTTTTCAGGGTACCTACAATGATTCATCGAAAAATGGTATTAGAGGAGGCTATTAAGATTTTTTCTGAATGATTTTATATAGTTGAAATATTATTAGGAAATAAGAAGTAGTTTTGATTGAGTTACTATCTATCTCTCACAATAATTAGACATATGTCACGAGGGGTGGTTAGGGGAAGGATTATTGTGGATTTGATCTAGTTTTTTTTTATTTTCATTTGGATATAGTGGGATCCAAATCTCATTGTTCCATATATTGGTAATAATTTCCCTTATTACTCAGTTTGTGTATTAGTCTGATGTCGTCTTTGTTTTATTCTGATAATATATAGAATCATGCCTCATAGAAGATGAAAAACCCAGATCTAGGAGAGAAATGTTATTGTACTAAAGAGAGTGAATCCCCCAGTGGATCAAAATCTACTGGATGTGATTGTGCACACTATCTATGCTCTGGGATATGCAACACATCTAGTTCCAGTTCAATCATGAGATGTGGACCTTAGGGTGATGTTCTATGAAATCATTATCAAGAGTTTCATCGAAAGAAGGAACCAGTATTAAAAGGATCCAATTATTCTCAACATGATAAGTAATGGTTGGTAATGATATAATATATTTTTCAATTCATTTTGAAACCGAATCAGATCAAGGTAAAATTATCCACCATCACGAAAGATGTATTGAGAAGGAGATAGTGCGACATGGTGGTGACGTTGAAGAAACATGATGGCATAGAGTGGAAATATGTCAATATTATATTCAATGACAATTTATATCCAGAGTCTATGTTGTTGGACAAGGATATTTATTTTTTCAATCTTGACTGGGTAGACAGAACCATGACTAAGTATTCAAGTTTCATTACTACAATCAGGCCGTTTTCACCTGAGATTATATTTAATGAGAGGATATAAGATAGACGATTCATATTGCGGAATCAATCAGATATCCATTATATAGTTTTCATGATAATAATACCAACATATGTTGATATACTAGATAAGGAAAATATGGTTGAGATTGACCTTGATAGATATTCTAGGTCATCAAGATTTCCATTCTCTACTAGTGGCAGTGTGAGTTCCTTCAAGGTAAAACTGAAGCATGATGATTCCCAAAATAGTTCTTGATGATAGGGTCATTCTAGGACTCCTACATTTCAAGGAGGATGTCATTTTATTTGATATTAGAGTAGAAATCCCAAAAATTATGAGAGGATTTTCACTAAGGCATCCAATAACTATAACTCCAAGGAACATTCAGGAAAATTATAGAGATTATACCATTACATTTCTACTTTTCAGAGTAGGACATGATCATCAGATCCTCTATAAAATATAAGGAAATCATAATCTTCATGTATAAAAGGGTTCTAGCCACATGCATCTAGAATGAAACTAATTCATGCACTGGAAGAGTCTGTAGAGAAAGCAGGTACATGAACAACCATAATGAAAGGTGCCATTACTATGGCTTCAACATTAGATACAACTCTATTTGATACTGATTCATATCACTCTTTTATTTCAACCATTATATCTAATATTCATAATTTTTTTATATAATTTATCTTGTTCAATGTGTATTACTATTCCCCTTGGTACAAAGAAATATTAGGTTCTTCATTGTCCTGCTTGTGTCTTCACTCTATTCGATGTCATGATGGCTTGGAGTTTTATTCTCCCCAACATGAAATCTCTTGATGAAATTTTAAAGATTAACTATCTCATTAAAAATAAATCCCCTATTTATTTTTATATTCAATGTTTCTACCTTAATACATTTAATGGTGTGCCTCTTATCTTTAAAGGAGAATGGTACCCAAGGTCGAGTTGAGATGGACCTTGTTATCCGAATTTGGGGAAAGTGATATCAGTGATATCATCTTATCAGGAGCGGGATTCAATGAGTGGTAATCTACCTCTAGTCATCATTGATTTTACTAATATGTGTACTTCTGAAATCTTGGCTTTTCCAATGGTAAGGGAGGTTGAGATTTCTATTTAATAAATTCATGGAACACAACTAGTTTTAGTTCCCTATTGTTGAATGGATCCTCCAATAATGAAAGATCTAAATTCCCAGTTGGACGATATTCTTGAGAAAGTATTCATATTCCCTAGTGTTTCACTTTGGGAGGTGTCGATTCACTTTTCTAAAAAAGATGATGATTCTCTTCACTTATGACTATATTACTGAAAAATCAATTGAGTTACAGTGAATAAAAATTATATTTTTCCACGAACAGATGATCTGTTTGACCAGTTGATAGGGGGTATGTGGTTTTCAATAATCAACCTCCAATATGGTTACCATAAATTTATGGTAAAAAATATACAATTCATAAAATCACCATTTAGAGTAGGTATGACCCTTATGATTACCTTGTTATTACATTTGGTCTAACAATTTATTCTATAGTATTCACGGTTCTAGTGAATAGGATTTTCCATGTGTGTCTAGATATCTTTTTGGTTGTCTTTGTGGATGACATCCTCATTTACTATAAATCTGAGCAAGATCATGTGCATCGCATGAGGGCAGTTATATGTCTTACGAGAAATCTAGGAATGTATACCAAACCTTCAATGTATTGTTTTTGGATTCAGAAAATTATATTCATGGGACACAGTGTGTCTAAGAAGGGTATATCTATTGAACCTGAGAATGTATAGGCTATAATGACTTGGGAGAAACCTCAAAATGTCTTCATGATTAGAATCTTCTTGGACCATGCTAGATATTATCTTTGGTTTATGTAGGAATTCTCGAAGTTGGATACTCCAATAAATGCTTTGACTTAGAATGGGTGAAATTTTCTTTGAATGATTAATATTAGAGTTATTTTTTTATGCAGAAACATATTTTGACAACTACCCTAATAATGACTCTTATAGAGGGAGGGAAAGGCTATCTGATCTTTTGTGAGGCATTGAGTTAAATCTTGGGGTGTATTCATTTGCTATCCAGTCATGTATTTTCTTATGGATCTCTTCATCCTAGGACACATGAGAATAATTATCCTACAAATGACCTTGAAATTATAGATGTGATGTGTTTTCTTAAGTGTTGGTGGCACTACCATTTCATAGAAAGGTTTACTATATACTAAGACCCCTCAATTATGAATAAAATTTTCCTTCTAAAATATTTGAATCTCTGCTAGTGGAATTGGGTGTAATAAATTCAATCATTCAAAATCGACACCATCTACACCCTAGGAAAGGGAATTTCAATCAAGATGTGTTCAGAAGTAAACATCCAACCCGGGTAGTGAAAGAGTATTTGGAAGAGTGTAATTTCACATATCTCTTTCCATAGTTTCATGTTATAGTTCATGATAAAGAGTCATATGTTTTTGTTATACATCATTCAGATGACATTATCTCATCTCAAGATGATTCTTCAAAATTTAGAGCTCGATAATTAATTTCATAGCATTAGAGACCCTCTTTATGGTGGGGAGACAATGACACAATTTTCATTCTCCAAAGAGGGTGTTTTATGATATCAGAATCACTTTGTGTTTTCATTATCATCAAGAGGGGTCATTAATGGGGATATTCAATATTTTCATTGGTTTGTGCTCCCAAGAACAAATATTATATTCAATGATATGTGATGGTTGTTCGGGTGGCCTAGTATGATATGGGGAACTAATGATTTGGTCTTGCATTGTTGTACATTACAACAAAATAAAGATGAGAATTTAAAACCTTTAGGTTTACATCAGTCACTTCCAGTACCTACTGGGAAGTGGGATGAAATATCAAGGGAAATTGTTTTTGTATTTTCACATTCCCATAAGAAGAATAATTTAATATTGGATTTGATCAATAGGTAGACGAAGTTAGAACACTTAATACCCATTCATGATACAACCAATATTGAGGAGTTTGGATGTCTCCACATGAATAAGATTATTCAATTGTTCAAAGTTACACCTCCTATTGTTTATGATAGGGATCCCTAGATAACTACTCACTTTTCAAGAGTCCTTTAAGAGGAACTAGGATTTCAGGTCCATTTGAGCACAGTCTATAATCCAAATTCTGATTACCGTACTGATGGAGATATATAGGTTCTAGATGATATGCTTTATGCTTGTGTTCTTGAATTAGGTGGGGATTCTAATGATAAAATAAGGATATTATAGTTTTCATTTAATAATAATCACTAATAGATGATCATAATGGAACTGTTGAGGCCTTTTATGGACAACCATTTAAATAGACATTGCGTTTAGAAGAAATTGGTGAAAGTTTCTTGGTAGGACCAAACATGTTGTAAGAGAAAATAATGATTAATTAGATGATTCATGATATAATGTTGATAGAATGGGTCCTATATATGTCTTATGCAAATTATCTCCATAGACCTTTGGATTTAATAGTTGTTGACTAGGTGTTCTAGTAATATTCACCCCATTTAGGTCCCAGATAGATTGGGTGGAAAGGGACGATTTCTCCTCATTTCATGGGACCTTTCGAGGTTGTCGAAAATATGGAGAATGCTTCATACCATTTAATACATCTACCATAGTTGAAGTTGACACATTATGTATTTAATGTAATGTATATAAGAATGTGTTTGTCTAATCCATTCCATGTTTTGAGCTTCAGTGGTCCTGGGATTGAACCTGATTTATCCCTGAATGAGTGCTCAGTCATGATGGTTGATTTTAAGACCATGGTACTTCATGGTAGGTTGGTACCTCCGATTTATCATATATAGAAACATGGTTATGATAATAATGAGACATGGAAATTCAAGTCACTGATGAGTTGAGTGACCACATCTTTTTTGTGTGTAATCTTATTCATAGGATCCTTAGGGACAAAATGTTTTTACGGTGGGGAGGCTGTAACACCCCATTACCAATCTGACATGTTTTCCCTTAATCTTTTCATGGATTTTTATTTTTCTTGAATTGATAGGGATGATAATGAATTCAGATGATACCAATAATGGTAATGTAATAGATTTTTTGGACTCTCAGCATTAATCGGACTTTTCTTCCGGATCCTGGAGGGTTACACATTTAGTATCTATTTTAGACTATGTGTAATGGGGTTTGAAGGAAAATCATTAAAGGATTCACATTGTGAAGGGTACATAGTGTCAAGATCCCTCACTCACTGGGAATGAATTAATGATTAGTTTTAATTATGAGAATGATTTTTAATTCAAGGTGATACATTTTTCAGCGGTTACATATATTAACTATTTAATGATGTGATATTCTATTACACATCATCTAATACCCCAAATATGTTTCTTAAATGGGAACCATGGTTTAGATCTATTTTACTCTCAATTGGTGTTTAATTCCTTTCAAACCATTTCATTAACTAGGAAACCATGGATATGTCAACCCTTCAGAATCCTATTGTCCAACGTTCAATCTTCCTTGCACATGCAGTGAAATTTTTATTGGAGATTTATAACAGTTTTTATATCTTACTATCTTTTTCCTCCATTGGTATTTCAATATATCATACTAAAAAGGATGGATATATGATTCGTGTAGTTTGATATCATCTCTTGGTTGTTTTTAAGGGCCTTATAAACCTTTTTTCTTGTTGGAGAGTGCAATTATGAGTGTTCAGTTTTGAGAAAATGTAGGGGATTCAATATTTGTTAGCCAAATTGATGAACATTTAATTTTATTGATTTATTTCAGTTATTTTTTTCAACTAAAATTCTCAAACATTCTATCAATTGATTCAATAATAAAATCAAATTCTAATGAATAGGGAGATTTGAAATTGTTTTAGCATTAAAATTAGAAAAACCCCCAATTCCATATAATTTGGGAGTGTTTATGGAAATTGGTTGATTTAAATTGTTTAATATAATTTGTATTTTTGATAGAAAATAATTATATTATGATGTGAAATTTAATTGTGTAAATGATTTTTGAGATTGATGGAATTGGTTTTGAATGGATTCAAAACTTGTGGAAATGGATTAAAATGTTTTCATTGAAACCCAAAGGTTTTATCTTGTTAAAGATCCTTGTTTTGGATTAAAGCCCATATTGGCTTTAAATAGTTAATTGGAATTAAAATGGATGAATGAGATTAAAGTTTTATATTATATTGTCTAAAAATAAATTTCACATCACTGATTTGTAAGAGAACATGAAAGCCTTTGGTTGTTATTATGTTATTTGGAATGAATTTATGCCCTTACAAAATTATAAAACATACATGAAACAAGCCAAATCCCTAATAATATGGTGACATGTCACATTTGGAAAATGTTATGGCACATGTATATACACATATTTTTGATATCACAAAGATAAGGTGGAGTCCTATAGAATGAATTATTCATATATACTTGGAATATGACCATATTTCTTGATTGTTTTATATTTTAGATATATACTTAGGCCAATGATGTAAATTTTATTTAAATGAATTATGAATTTATTTTGGCCATTTTATATAAATGTTTTCTAATACATTTTTTGTAAATATTCCATCACTTGTAAATCCTTTAATTGAAGTATTTTTTTAGTCATTTTAACTTTATGGAATTACTTTTTTAAATATACTTTAAACATGCAAAAACTATTTATTTTAAACAAAAAAAAAATCTATTTGGTTAATATATTATTGGTATAAAATATGGTATTTGTGGTGAGACCCTACTTGTATTTTTATCTCACACGCTACATTTTCCTTCGAGTGTTAGTATATTATTTCATTAAAGGATTGAGTAAGAGGAAATGTTCTCTTGGAGGCGAATCCAGCAGTTGAACCGTACACGTGGTGAGTTGTATCCTTATAGACATGGGGTGGATTCCTTTGTTTTGGTATATGGGTGGTAGTATGTTGGGATTTAATTCCTTGTTGGATTCTTGTATATTATTCCCACTAGAGTTTCTTTTATTATACATATTGTGTTATTTTTCTTATTTCTTCAATGTTTTGTTGAAAATTCATTCCAACATACATTTTTATGATGCCGGGTTCTATTTGCTAACCATCAAAGATCAATAATGAACTTCGAGGTATGTCAGGATCAGCTCTATTATTTGGATACTAGGGCACCTTAACTGGTTCATGACAATATAACTATGTAATTTTTTATATGTATCCCATGAATGGTTCTGAAACACAATTCCATATTGGTGATATGGATCATCTCTCCATGTCATCCCATTTCATACCTATTTTTTAATCTTATTTGGGAGAGTAATACACCAAAATCTACATCGAAGAAGTGGTAAAGAGGCATGGGATACAAGTGTCTATAGTGTCATACATCAATTTGTTTATTATGTCTCATTTATATAAATCCTTATCGAAAGACCTTGGAACTCAGTTGAACGTATGTCTGGAATATCATTCTTATATAGAAAATCTAAAATCAAAATACACTCATTGTATGACATGTTACATGATTTTTTAATTTATTTGGGTGGATCATGGGTAAATCAAGTAACATTAGTTGAGTTATAAAATAATAGTATTAATCATTCCTCGATAAATATGGACTATATTGAACCATTGTGTGATAATTCATATAGTTGTCCACTTTTTTGGTTGGAAACATATGAGACTGCACTATTTGGACCAAGCCTTTACTAAGAATCACTGAATAATCTTTAGTTGATCAGAAAACAGATGTAGATGGCACATAGCCATCAGAAATCATACGTAGATCATTATTGGTGACCATTTTCATTCATTTTGAGTGATCATATGTTTATGAGAAATTATCCAATTCATGGAAATATTCTTTTTTTGGGATAAATGGAATGTTCTCTCATAAATACATGGGCCATTTTGAGATAAGATAATAGGCTGGTGAGGTTTTATATCAGTTTGCATCATCCCCACTGTTTAGTGTTTTACACAATGTGTTTCGCATATCTCATTTGAAAAATTATCATCCTAATCTGGATAATGTGATTCAATTGGATCACATTAACCAAGATTCAGATTATTCATGTGATAGTGCACCAATTGGGATTTTTCATAGACAATAGAAAGACCTTCTTGGAAAAGTATCATTCTTGTGTGGGTTTTAATTAAACATGGTCAGATTCAAGAAGCGAATTCAAAAATTTATAATGAATTATTCAAGAAATTTCATAAACACTTTTAATACAACCATTGTTCTCCACTTTATAAGGACCAAATGTCTAATGGGGTAGAATTTGTCTACCATGGTTTTTATTAAGTAAGCATTTAATTATGATTTTTAGTATATAAAGTGTTTCAGTGATGTTTGGGGGCATTGATATCCATTTACAATGATTTTAGTGACATTAATCAGGTTCCCGGTTTGATCACAGATTGTGGAAACGATGAATATCTTGTACAAAACTATGCACAATGAGACATGGGCTAAGGAAAATTCTCACAACCCGGAATTTTTTTTTCAAACTATGTGGATGTATAGGAGAAACCATGAAAACTAGGAAAATGGGATTTTATATAGTTAGAACACTATTTCACTAATAGTGTGATCCAACAATTCATGGTCCCCCTTGAGATAGAATTTGGCATATTGTTAGCACAGAATTTGTTAAAACATGTGACTAACAATGGATGGTTTAAAACAAGATCCACAAAGAGAGGATCTAGTTTGAGATCAACACTTAACCGCTCATTTTTAACTAAAACTGACCTCAACATGATATTTCTCCCTCTCTAAGGATATGTAACACTTCTTCATTGACTTGTATGTGATCCATAGGTGTTTCATAGGGCGTTGAAAACTAGTTATTGGGTTAAGTAATTTTTCATTATGGATTTTTCTTGTTTTCTTTAGATATACATATCTTTCTCTCACGTTTTCTTATATCTAATTCATATATGGAAATATATAAGGATTATAATGCCATATTATTATATTTGTCATTTTAGATTCTTGGGGAAGATATATAATATGGGTTTTTGGAGTTATAACCCGGTTTCCTGAGCATTTTTTGCACTTCTTCAATTTCTCCAAAAAACAATAAGTAGGTGGCTTCAATCTCAACTCCTATAATTTGAACTAGAAGGAATGATTAAAAAATTATTATTTTAATTTAAATTGATTTTAAAATTTATGTTAATTTCTAGTTGTAAACCATATTTATTGATGATTTATATAATTATATAAATTTGGAGTTTTGGTGGAATGTAAAATAGGTAACATGACTTCAAAATAATGATTTTTAAAATGAATACTTGGTTTTGAGGCATGAAAAAGATTTTTAAAAAAATTTAGTTTTATTGGAAAATTGTTTTGAAAGGACTTCTATAAAAATTCAGTTTTATTGAAATAGTTTAAATGGTTTTTATGGAATTTATTTTAGAACAATGGATTTTTTTATTCATGTGTATTCACAACAGATATGGTTAAGAAGTCATTTTGAATATTTTAGGTAGGTCCATGTTACATTAATTCTTAGATACATGGATATGTGGAATGGAATTGGGTATTCCAAAAATGGATCTTGTGGAATAATTATATAATATTTTTTTTCTTACCTTGGAAAAGAGGCTTGTTTTTTGAAAGCAGTTTTGATATGAAAATTTTATTATATTTAATTATAATATATATTAATGGTATTTTAATAAAAAAAATGATATAAAGGAGCTATCATGTTTTATCCTTTTCAACTGAGTAGGGAATTCATTTGGGTAAATCCTACTATGTTTCATTACTAGACCCTAAATTGTCGCTTTGGGGATTTTGCAGATGTCATTTATCTCGATATAGGAAAAGATAATGTATCACCCTTGTTTAGTTGTACATAATGATACATGGGATAATGTTAAAGTTATATAATGGGGAATTATGGATCTTTAGAGTTATGTGGGGTTTCGTCAAGTATTGTTGGTTTTATTTTCATTCACTATATACATTGAAATTTTTATTCTTCTCCTATGGTACTAAGTTATATTTTTCATTTAATATAAATGGTATTTCTTATGTTGTTTTTTATTGTTAACATGAATCATGTAGTGGTTATTTGGATATTTCTTGCTGTGTATGATTGTTTAATTTCAAAGGGAAAATCATCCCCCTTTTTTTATTTAAGCCCTTGGCATTTATTTCCACTTTTTGAAGCATTTGTAATGTTGCATAATGAAATGTAATATCCTCCTCCTTCTCAATTCAATAGGGATGGGAATGATATAACAATAATTCCCATTATAGTTACACATGAAGCACTGAGGTTCGGATGGTGAATATTGTTCCACATTTATCTATTTTCATCATTAATAAAAAAATCCCATTACATTTGAAACCAATTTTCTGATGACCATCGCTTTTAAACACAAAATATTTATTAACCCCCATAAATAAATAGTCTACATGGTTATTCCCACACATATACTACAAAGTAAATCCCATATTTTTCTCATTAGTTCTTAAATATTACTTTTAATACCATCTTCTTTTTCATTTCAAAACCATTAGAATGATATGTAAATATAACCTCAATTTTTACATTGATTTCACATTGAACAAAATATTCCAATTTTTGATTTCATAAATGGATAATTCCCTTCAGATTCATGGTTTTAATCCACTAAAGAAACAATTAATCTATCATCATGATGACTTATAATACCAGAAGAATACATCACAAGCCTTGTAAAATTTTCCTGAAATGTATCAATAGTTTCATCATACTTTTATTTTAGATTAAGGAAATAATTTTCATATTCATATTAAGAATATGATGAATTTACATAGTGAAAAATTAGTTCATTAAATCATCATAATCCCAAGATTCAATTTCATTTTATTTCATTGTGTTCTTGGTATTCTTTGACCATTTATATGATTCTCCTTACAAATAATATACTAAATTAATTAATATTTCATATTCTGAACACTAGAGAAAAAATATATTTCTAATGGTACTAATCCACTACTTCGTAACTAGTGGATAAGAATAACCATATAAATTAGGTGTATTTTCTCTCATGAAGGACTTAACAAATTTTTTCCCATCCTTTGTTCATTATGAAACCTATAAATATTCATATAATGTGAATGTTGTATGAGAATATCAAAATGATTTTTTATTACCAATCTAAACATTTTTAGATTCTAAAGAAAATAATAATTTCATTTTCCATATCAAATTGCATTAATATAGATCCTCCAGGTTATATTCTATGATTTAAACTAAGATAAATAGAGTTAGAGACCATAATCATGAATGGATACAGTATAATCAAAAATAAATATTGGACATTTAAATAATAACACCTTATTTTGTATATCAAACCATAGGTTTATCCTCATTCATTCATATCCATATTCTATTTAAACCCTTCATAATGCTTCATAAAGAGTTTTGGATTTCCAAGTGTGTTCCCCAAGTGTGGCAACCGAGAAGTGAAACATTTCCCATTTTTGTGAACTTGTTTTCTGATCGATTCTAGTTCAATATGGTCTACATGGGTTCTTAACCCTAGTTAAATCTATTTAATACTTATGTTAACATTTTCTATCCATAGGTAGACGTATTTATTGGAAACCACATATGCTATCCTATACTAAAATTACAGGATATTTTTGTATACATTGATTCATCCTTGGACATATCCTTTGACATGCCTATAGGGATCTAATAGGGTTCTATAATCCTGGTTTAAAAATATTCCTAATCCTTTTCATTGATACTATCTTTAATGACCCAATATTTTCCTACATTGTTATTACCTAATTTCTTATGATTACTTATTACATTACATAACTAAAGACTCAAAAACATTAATAGTTTAATTCCACTAATAATAGGGAAACATTAAATTTGATATATACATAAGTTATGTCCTCTCCCAATAAGTTCTTAATAAGTTAGCACCCTTTATAGAAATATCATATATGATACATATCATTATATCATGCAAAATGTAAACATAAGATTCAATAAGATAAAATGTCCTCTAAGGGTAAAAAAGGGAGATAAATATGAATAACATGATCATATTGTCATGTTAATAAGAGAATTACATTTAAAAACCATACCCTTCATACCAAATATCAATATCATAAGTCATGGAATACATATTGGTAGATCAAATGAAATAAATCATATGGGAATCAATTAACATAATCCATCATAAAATAACATTAGCATATGATAAGGAATATTTTTCATACACATAATAATAGAAAATACATTCCTTATTAGTCAAGGCATACTGCCAAGACCATCATAATAGTAAAATTAAATTACTCAACACAATTAAAAACCACTTACAACTCAATATTATTTAATTACATTCAATTCATATTCCATCCCTATATTCTTGAACTAATTTCTCTCAATATTCTATTCCTATTTATCTTAGGGTTTAAAAATAATTTCCCAATGAATTCGAGGGAGATATTTGCCTCACCCAACCACATAATGAAATAACACATATATGTGCCACAATATCATAAAAATTCATAATATCATATCCTATGAAATGAAATATGTATCATAAAACTTTTATCATTTCATAACCTATGGAATTGTGATCGGTTTATTAATTATTTCATAATAGAATAACCCTATAAAAAA
Source organism: Viscum album (assembly GCA_963277665.1). Classification (NCBI taxonomy): domain Eukaryota; kingdom Viridiplantae; phylum Streptophyta; class Magnoliopsida; order Santalales; family Viscaceae; genus Viscum; species Viscum album. The sequence continues at coordinate 456,982,460 of OY728141.1, read as the reverse complement.
AGAAGGTTTCATAATAATTTTACCATGGTATAACATATGGAAGAGAAACATTATTTATAAACACTATCCCATCATAACATAATCCATTATAATAAATAATATAAAAACATTTATTGTATCATATCCCTATTAAGTAATAGATGAAACAAATATTTTTCATCATAGTTGGAATATATTTTTGATATATATTTTAAAACATTTCTTGAAGATGATGTCATTTCTCATTAGAAAAAATACATTTAAAATATGAAACATATTTTAACCTTTTTCAGTAAATTGAAAATTAATTAAATGTAAATAATTCATTGATGAAATAATTTTTCATGATATTTGAATAAAAATTCATATCATACTGATTAAAATGAAGGTTCCTTTCAAATTTTTAGTAACATTCAAACATGATTTTTTTAAAAAAATACATGAATAATCCTTTAAAAATATTATTTAAAAATAGGAACATTGGAATTCTGTTTCTAAAAATAAAAATGTAGTAATATAATATTTTTACACCATTATTAGAAAACATGGTTTCTTTTGAAAAACTATTTACCACTAAAGAGGGAAATGAAATCATATTTCATTAAGATTATTTTATAAATTATCTAATGTACCAAAGAGTGGGAGAATTATTCAATTACATGATCTTGAAATGAATAACTTGAAGAGATGAAAATTATTTGGAATTATTTTTAGTTATATAATTATATTTCAACATGGGGGGACTCAATCATAATAAATATCGATAAATGATGCGACTGAAATATAAAATTATTACCAATTTGTTAACATTGAATCATTAGACCCATTAAAGAATAAAATATAATGCAATGTGAAATATATTTTAAGTAAATATATTCCTGATATTACATGTCAAATGATATTTACATACACATCTTGAATGAATATAGGTTCTTAAAAAACATATATATCAAATAACTGAAATTTAGACAAAAATCTGATACCTCATTGGTATCATTTTAACTATAATCCACATTATAGATATATAATCAAATGGATATGTAAATATATCTAATTTCTTGTATATGAATCATATAATACATTCATGGGAATTATTCACACCGCATAAAAAATAAGCTGGTCAACATGTATTGAGTCTCATAAAAAATAAAATTTAGTTGAAAATTTTCATACCTTCAGTCATGGATTCTATTTTACTTAATAAACTCTTATATATTATAAATATAATTATATAATAAATTTATTACAGAATAATAATCATATATATCATACCATATATGATTTTATTATGACATTTTATTACTAATTAATTAATTATTCCATGTTAATGTTACATATTTTGTAATAACCAATTTGTTTTTCAACAATTTTTTAATTAATTAGATTTTTTGTTATCTTACCTTAATAATGATTTCACCATCTCTAAAATGATTAATGTTATATAAATATCATATATATTTATTATATATTTATTTGTAATAGTATATAAATATATAAATTTTTAAGGAAATACACAATTCTGGGAAAGATTAGGTCGAATAAACAGATGATCATTGTTTCCATTTCATGAAAATATTTAAGAATGAGTATTATATAATATATTATTATCAAAAATAGTTTTTATGTAGGTGGTAGTCCACTATACACTTGAAAAACATTATTTTATTCTCATAAATGAAAATCATTGAGGTATTAGTGAAAGGAAAAATACATAATAATAATAACATCATAATCATTGTATATATATCTTATATAAATAATAGATATATCATTATAAAAAACAATGATAAGTGATAGTGGAAAAAATGATGATATATTTTCTCAAGGATGTAGTTCTTCGTACTTATAGATGATGATTTTGTAAACTGTTTGATGGTTGGGGATATGATTATAAGTCCGGACGATATTATAAAAAATATCATTATATGAATGATAATAAGGTTATTTTATATGTTTGATAACAAAATAATTACAATATTTTGGGGAATAAATAACATTTTTTGATGAACGTTGCCTCTTATTCATGTATCCACCATAGGTTTTCAAAAAAATCCTTCATTTCAGGGTTTAATCACCAAACCATGGAATCTATAATAAGGGGAGGGATGTTGAGAGGTTATATAGGATGGTATTTCCCAACTAAATAGGTGTTTAGTAATGACTAAGGGAGGATATAGGGTGTCCAATTATATGTGGCAATGAGGATACACGTGGAATGTTTTACTAGAGTTGAGTTCTATGTTGTTTTTCGCATTGAAAAATGGACAATAATGGATGAAATTAGATATTTAAACCTGAAAAGATCAAAATATGTCAAAATATTTCTAAAAAAGTTTATAGGTAAAGATGGTTATAATCATTTTCATTTAACCCATGGTAAACACTTTTTTCCCTTAACTATTGTAATTAATTTGTACTACGTTCTCTTTTAATATTGGTCAAAAATTATGATAATCATTTTAGAAATTGTAAATTATGATGATTTAAAATATGGAATACATTTTTTTATATTACATTCACAAAATAATAAAAAAATAAAAATAAAATTAATCCCCATATATGTGTTGAGAAATTTAATTTTTGAAGTGAAAATGATCCAAACATTAGGAATATTTTATAACTAATATCAATGTGAAATTAATTAAAATGAAAAAAAATTAATTTAATTGATTTATAATGGATATAATAGTATTTTAAATAAATTTTAAAATATATTTTAGAATTACATATTTAATAATTGATAGGAAAATGTTCGATTAAAATTTTGTATTTATCACTAATTATGAAAAAATGATTTTTTTTTGAAAATTGTTGAAAAATCAACAATTAAAAATTTTGAAATTATGAATTCAAAAATGAATTTTATTTTATCAAATAAATATTCTAGAGGTGTTAATAATTAATTTTATTATTTTTCATAAAATAAAACATTTTTTTTAGAAAATAGCATTTTCGATACATGTAGTTATATTTTTAAACATAATGTATTTTATTATCAATATGTTTTAATTATATAAAATCATTATAGAAAAAACATAAAAATTAGCTGTTACTTTTAACATTACTATTTGTAAATATATTTTATAATGGTTATTCTTAAATAAATATATCATGGTCCTCTAAAATTAAAAATTCTGTGTAATGAACATTATGAGAGTGTTGTATTGAATGCATGTTTAATCGGATGCTGCCTATAGGAGAAGAATAAATTGAAATGTAATCAAATGAAACACATCAATTATATTTTATTTATTTGAAAAATAACAATAAAATCATAGTGTTATACCTTTTTCTTACCCATTTTTAATGCATGACATTGTTTTTATTTATCAAATTTTAGTTGAGAATTATATTAAAATTAACTTTTATTATAAAATATTCACTCAGAATAAACATAAAAATTCTTATATATTATTTTAAAAATCCATGATTAATATGTTTCATCATTTAAATGGTCAATTTATGTAAACACATAAAATTAAGACATAAGATATAGATATTTAAGTTTTAGGTTCTTAAAACATTAGGGTATATTCATTAAAAATATAACATGGATTATTAAAAAATTCTATAGAATGAACTTAATCATATAATTGAGAAATACATATTAAGTTATGTTTTATTCCATGTAAAAAATTAGTTTATTTATGATATATGAGTGTGTATATTCAAATATTTCAACCCCCCAAAAAATTCTCATCGCATTGTCACAAAATGTAACACAACCTCAATCAATTTATTAAAAAGAATTTAAAATTGTGAACTCCCCACCCATCTACCATGATAAACCATAATCATTATAAAATTCTTCATTCCTTTTATTGAAATTCAATCCCTATATAATAAATATAATAAAAAATTATTTTTTACCCATATTTTAGGGTCCTAAAATGTTAGCAACCAAATATTTGGAAACCCAAAACTTCTTATGTATCCTGAAATTGTTGCAATGAATTTAGATATTTTTTTAAAAACAAAATATGGAATTACAATAAACAAAAAACTATGGTTCTTTTAAATTAAATATATAATAATAATTTCATGGTTCCACACAATGAAAAAAACATTATAAATGTTTTCTTTCATAAACAAATATCAAAATAATTTTTCTACATCTTCAGTTGTTCACCATTTATTCCAAACGTAAAATTTTATTTCTTGGATATATTATTACGCATGATTTGGTTAGGAAATTTATATTTTTTTAGAAAAACACCAACTCTATATTTAAATTCTTAAACTTAATTATGTGTGAATTTATTTTCATAACTATATACTATATGACAAATAAAAACAAGATCATGTTTATTATCATTTTTGAAATTTGTATTTATAAGTCTTATTTTTCACATACCACAACATTATAGATATTTTGAATAGTAGTTTTAAATTCTAATGAATTCAAATATAAATTATAGGATGGAATAATATGAAATTAGTTATTAAAATGAAATTTAGTTTTTTCTGAAATCAAATTCATGCTCATAAGAGTGAAATTATTTTACCTCATCAAATTATTCCATGAAGCACATCTTGAAATTTTCATTAGTTTTTTTAGATTATAATTAATAATATGTGTCATCGCTACAATACTTATCAAAACTCTTTGTTACATAAAATAATAATTAGATATTTTTCTAAAATTATAGTTTCAACTAATGTTTTTGTTATATATTCATTCATCTTAAAATTGTGGACATATTGGTTTGAAATTTCCATGAATCTTACACCCATAACACCCAACTTATATTGATCATCAATAATTATTTTTATAATTTAAAAAGTATTTATTGAATCTTATTCTATTATTATAAAACATTTATAACATATTGGTAAAATGAGTAAGTTATGTATTAGACACTAATCTATTTTATGTATCTTCATTAGATGATTCAATGATTTATAAACATTTTCTATATTTATCATCAGTCAAAGTATAATCATTCAATGTTATATTACCCTTCATAATCATCCTATAACCACCATCTTTAGACAATTTCTCTACATTATATATTTATAATTTTCCAATATGATTCTATATTTAGAAATATTTAACTTATATAGATTTCCTAATGGAAGCTAAAATTACACTATTCTTATATGGTTGAACTATGCGATCTTTTAGATATTGAACCATTTAAGGAATTATTACTCCTAGATAAGAGAAATTATTTAAAATATCTATTAATTTTCCAATCATATATGTTCTGGTTTTTCCATTAACTATTATTAATGTGTCATATTTCAACTATCAAGTGTTTTGTCTGAGTTGATTGATATTTTTGTACTATTATTGGCCGTTAATATAGTTTTACACATCTCATGTGTTTTAGAACAATGTTAAACACTATTGAACTCATCTTGACCTAGTCTATATATAGTTGTATTCATAACAATCGAGATCAATTCATATTCACCTTATATAGTTATAGTGAACCAGGGTTGACAAACATGGACATTACGTCAAATTTTCAGATTACATTAAACACAACAAAAAAACATTCCCAAAGACTATATCAGTTTAGCAGCATCAAAAAAATTGAAAAATAAACAAATAGATCATAATACATTAACTTATCCTCCCAACTATTTATTCATATCTATAACCGTTTTTTGACATATTAGACAAAAAACTTTTCTTTGTATCATGGGGGAAGGACACCTAAGAAATGATAATATCATATTCTTAGTAAGGGTAAATAATGTGATACATAAGAATAAATAAATCATAAGTGTATGAGAAAAATGATAAAAAAATATATGATCATACCCATCATATCAAATATCAAAATCATGATACACAAGGAATATAGATATTGTCAGTTCATAAGACATGAATCATAAGGAAATAAAGAACATGAGCCATGAAATCACAAAATATGTATAAAACCTACAACTATAGAAGGCACATAATCAAATAATTAATATTTCCATAATAGTATATGCATTAATTCCATGGAAAACTTGGTAGTATGGGTTCACTTCCCATACCATCTTCGTAGTCATGGTTCATTCCCATGGAAATCTTACTATTATTATCTCCAACAACAACCCATATTGGTAGTCATGGTTTACTCCCAATTACATATTAATATTATGAGTTCACTCCACATGTCGTCTTTACTATCATGGTTTACTCCCTTGGTTGTCTTAATAGTATGAGTTCTCTTCACATACAATCATAGTAGTCATGGTTTACTCCCATGACCATATTACAAGTACAAGTTCACTCCACATACCATCCTAGTAGTCACGGTTCATTTTCATTACCATATTCATAGTCAAGGTTCATTACAAATACCATCTTTTTCTATCTCATGAGATATAAATCTTCTTCTTGTGCATCATATGGAGATATAGGTCCCATGTTAAGTCAATAAGGTTTTCCTTATGACTTTTTCCATTTCTTCTTGTTTTGAAAATCACAAACACTCTATACTTAATAAAATCTATATTTTACTTCTCTAAGGAAAATTTAATTCCTTAAGAAAATTTACCCTAACCTAGATTTCCTTATACATATCAATATTTTTCTTATGTATGAAAATCTGATTCATACCCAAAACCTCAGAATCATATAATACATAGACATGAAGCATTCTTTTTTGGATCCAAATTCTGGATATGAACTGTAATGATGTTCCACTTGGAATTCTAGATATGAACTGTAATAAAATTCCACTCTGAATTCTGGATATGAACTGTAATGAAGTTCACTCTGAATTCTAGATATGAACTATAATGAAGTTCCAATCTGAATTCTGGATAGTAACTATAATGAAGTTCCACTCCAAATTCTGGATATGAACTGTAATGAAGTTCCACTCTGAATTCTGGATAAGAACTCTAATAAAGTTCCACTCCGAATTCAGGATACAATCTCTAATAAAGTTCTATTCCAAATTCTGTATACGAACTCTATCAAATTTCAACTCTGAATTCTGAACTCTGAACATCTATGAGTTTGAATCCAAACTTTTACTAGTTTGACTCTGAACTTTTACTATTTCGACTCCGAAATTCTACGAGTTTGACTTCGAACTTCTAAAATTTTAACTTCGAACTTCTATGAGTTAGACACCGAACTATTTCTAGTTTGACTCTGAACTTCTACAAGTTCAAATCCAAACTCTCTAAGTTCAGATTCTGAACTCTGGTGAAACCAGACTCCGAATTTCCTTAGAAATTCAGACTCTAGATTTCTACAGAATTCAGGTTCCAAATTCTTATAAAGCAGAATCTGAATATCTCTTTATTATAGACTACGAATTCCTTTTTGGTTAGACTCAGAACTTTTATTTTCTTGCATTCTGAACTTTAGTTTTTCTTATACCTATACTTGTTCTTTTTAAAACGATGTTGTGCTTTCACATACACATGTTTTGTCATAAAATGATGTCGTCATTTCTGTTTCAAAAACATAATTGGTTAAGTGAAACATGTACAGGTCCCTCCAAAATTGAAGGAGAAATATGACTGTTGGAGGAGGCAGCCGACCGTTGGAGCTTCGCCTATAAATAAATGATCATTTGAAAAGAAGCAACAACTTTAACAGCACTTATGCTTACATGCTGTTGAAGTGATTTCTAGAGAGAGAGTCTCTTAATAACTCTCAAGCTTTGTGAAAAAAGTTTCAATGATAGAGGCTCCAATAGTAAAGAAAAGAGAGGAATTCAGAAAGGAAAAGGAAGAAGTTTTACAAAGCTAAAGCTAAGAAAAGTCTGAAAGCTAAAACAACATGATGTTCTAGCTATGGAGACTCTTCATAAAGTTAATATTCAAAATATGATTCATTAGCTCAGAAGAATATGGGATTCATTGCTAATACTTCTTTTCTACATACATTTCTTATGGCCAAGGTACGCTCTGCTGAGGCTTTAACAAATATATCTCTTGATAGGAATTACTAATCTGAAAATAGTACATCTAATGAAGATAATTCATCATCAAAAAATGAACAACATTTATATGAAGAAGTATCCAGATTTTCCAAGTTAATTGAAACAAAAAATTTTAAAATTTCTATGAAATTAGACAAGGTAAATACTAGGGAATAGATTATTACAAAAGAGATTTCAGATCTTTCTTTATATCTAAAAGATAAAGAAGAGTTTTTAGAAAAACGTTTTAAAGACCTTGAGAAAGAAAATTCTGATAAGGAAGAACTTTATAAAGTTCTTAAGAATGATATTTTAAAGATAAATGTTTTTTTAAGAAAAATCTAACTCTAAGGAAATGATTCCTGATGATAGGAATATAGCCATTAGATTAAAATCTGAAATTTTTTCTCTTAAGAAACTTCTTGAAAAATTTAACTATGGGAAGGAAAATTTTAACAAGATGTATTTTAAAATTAAAAATCATGGAAACACTACTACATTAGGTTATACTCACCAAAAACTAATTTTTAAAAACAACAATTTTTTCCTTCTAAAGCACATTTTTGCACTAAGTGTCAAAGTGGTGGGAATTGGAAGAAAAAATGTTCTTTGAATAAAGTTCAATATCTTTGGTTTCATAAAGAATATTTCACTAAAAAAATGTGGATACCCAAAATTTTGTTATCTAAAAATATCAGATCCAAACAATTTTGGATTCTAAAAGTCTAATTCATTTCTTATTTTCAAGAAGATAAAGGAAGTACCAACAGCAATACTTGGTACATGGATAGTGGATGTTCCCGACACATGACTGGTAATAAAAGATATTTCGAAAAGATTATCAAGAGTATAGGAGGAAAAGTAACTTTAGGAGATAATTCTCAGGGAGAAATTATTGGTATAGGTAAAATTGTTCTTCTTGGAAAAACATTGATTTCGAATGTTTTGTTTGTTAAGGGTCTTAAGCACAACCTCATTAGCATAAGTCAATTTTGTGATGAAGGACACCATGTGAATTTTAGGAATGATAAGTTCTTAGTACACAATTCTAAGGAAAAAATTATTATTTATGCCTATAGGGAAGATAAAGTTTACACACTAAAATTAGAAGAACTTAGGAGCCAAGAATTACCTTGGCTTAGTGAAATGGAAGATCTTTCATGGTTATGGAATAGAAGACTAGGTCACTGTAACCTTAGGAACATATGTAAACTCTCTAAGAAGAAACTAGTTAGGATCTACCAAAGCATAGATTTGATTCTTCTTAATGTTTGTGATCCTTTTCAATATTACATGAAACATAAATATAGTTTTAAATTAATCAGTGAAGTCTCAACAACTAATGTGTTACAGTTGGTGCACATGGATTTTTTTGGTCCAACACAAATTGGTATCATTAGAGGCAAATACTATGTGTTTTTTCTAGTCAATGATTACACTAGATTTACATGGGTCTATATTCTAGCAATGAAGTCTGAAGGTTTTTCTTATTTCAAAACTTTTAGAGCCCAAGTTAAAAATGAGAAAAACCTTCCACTGAAAAATATTCATAGTGATAATAGAAGAGAATTTCAAAATTCTGATTTTGAAACAATTTTTAGTAGAAATGTTATTACTCAAAACTTTTCAACACCTAGAACTCCTCAAAAAAATGGTTTAGTTGAAAGAATAAATATAATTCTTAAAGAGATAACTAGAAGCATGTTTAGTGAATATTCTATAGCTAGACATTTCTGGGATGAAGCTGTAAGTGCTGTTTGTTATACTATAAATCAAGTTTTGATTAAACCTTTTTTTAATAAAACTCTTTATGAGTTATTAAATGGTAGAAAAACTAGACTTTCCTACTTTAAGGTTTTTTTGCATGGTATTCATCCTAAATACTAAAGATAATCTACACAAATTCACACCAAAATCTGACGAAGGAATTTTCTTAGGTTACTCCACAACTTCTAAGGCTTATATATTTTTCAATAAAAACAATTTTACTGTTGAGTAAATAGTACATGTAAAATTTTATGGGTATGATCCTTTTGTTTTTAAACCATCCCAACCTACATCCTCAGATGTGTTTTCAAAAATTTATTATCAAACCTTGATAGAAGATCCTTCTGATAAGGAAAATGTTCTAGAAAATAACTCTAAGACATTTACCCCTGAATACTTTCTTCCCTATGTTGATGAACAAGTTTTACAAAACCCAAGTCAGGTGTTTCTTACGAATAATCCTAGCTATAGTATCACTGGGGATGTAAATCAACCTATAAGGACTAGAAGTTCCTTGAGTAATGAAGTAGAACATCTAGCATTTATTTCCCAATTAGAACCAAAAAATCACTAATGAAGCTTTAGGTGATGATGATTGGATCAAAGCCATGCAAGATGAGCTAAATTAATTCGAAAGGAATAAATTCTGGACCTTGGTTGAAAGACCTAAGGAAAATTCTGTTATTGGAGTAAAATGGGTTTTCAGAAATAAGTGTGATGAAAATGGAGTCATTGATAGAAATAAAGATAGACTAGTTTCTAAAGGCTATAATCAACAAGAGGAAATAGACTATAAAGAAACCTATTCTCTAGTATCTAGACTTGAATCTATTCGTATTCTAATTTCCTTTGCAGCATTATTTAATTTTAAACTTTTTCAAATGGATGTGAAATGAGTATGATGGGTGATTTAACATTTTTCCTTGGTTTTCAAATTTCTCAAAAACCAGAAGGAATCTACATATCCCCACATAAGTATATTGAATATATTCTTAAAAAGTATGGGTATGAAAACACTAAGAGTATAAGTACTCTTATTGGTACATCAAACACACTTGATCTTGATGAAGCTGGGAAACCAGTAGATCAAAGATCTTTTAGAGTTATGATAGGAAGTCTACTTTACTTAACAGCTAGTCGACCAGACTTGATGTTTTCAGTATGCTTATGTGCAAGATATCAATCAAATCTTAAGGAATCTCATTTAAAGGCAGTGAAAAGAATTTTTCACTACTTAAAGGGATCCATGGATATAGGATTATTCTATACTTCTGGAAATGATTTTGTATTAAAGTGTTTTTTGGATGCTGACTTTGGTGGATATAGAATGGATAGAAATAGTACATCCACAACAAATGATTTCTTAGGAGATTAATTAGTTTCTTGGTACAGCAAGAAGAAACACATAGTAGAACCCTCCACTAATGAAGCTGAATATGTAGCAGCTAGACGTTGTTGTACTCAAGTGTTGTAGATGCAACCCACACTCACAGATTATGGCTCGATTTTTAATAAGGCTCAAATTTTTTGTGATAACACAAGTGTCATTTCCCTTAGTAGAAACCTTGCACATCACTCTAATGAAAAGCACATAGATATTATACATCACATTATTAGGGATCACACACTAAAAAGAGATATCATTCTTCAATTTATCAGAATGGAAAATCAACTTGCGGACATTTTCACAAAATCATTACCCTCTGATAGATTTGAATACATTAAACAGAAGTTAGGAATGATAACTGTGAGGTAATACTTCTTCATTAACATCTTGTTTAACAATTATCCTTACAGTAATAAACTCTTTTTCATAGGGGGAGTACAATTCTTGTTACCATAATAAAAAAAATTATCCTTTTTTTAAAATGATTTTGTAATCAAAATATTCGTAATCAGTTTTTTTAAGGATTTTGTAATCAAAATTTTCATAATCAGGATTTTGTAATAAAAATTTTCATAATATGTTTTTTTAAGGATTTTGTAATCAAAATTTTCATAGTCAATTTTTCATTAGGCTTTCGTAATCAAAATTATCGTAGTTAGTTTTTCAAAATTTTGTAACAAAAATTTTCGCAATGAATTTTTCAAAACTAAAATTTTCGTAATGAAAATTTTCAGAACTGGAACTTTCGTAATGAGAATTTTTCATACTCAAACTTTTGGTAGTGAAATTTTTTGAACTCAAATTTCTCGTACTGGAATTTTTCATACTCATACTTTTCATACAGAAATTTTTCATACTCAAACTTTTCGTACTGGGATTTTCATACTCATACTTTTCATACTGGAGTTTTGGTACTCAAAGCCTTTTCAACATTAAGATTTTCATAGTTAGTTTTTGGTAGTCAAATTTTTCTTCCATAAAAATATTACCTATTATGAATAATCTTCCTTGCCTATCCATAAGGTATGTCTTCCTTACTTAAGTTTTTGTAGTCATATTTTGGTTTCTAGTATTTTCCATTGAGTTTTAAAATTTTTCAAATTCGGTTTTTATTAAGTCCAATTGTTTAATTAAAACATCAAATGATTGGATTCAATATTTCCTTGCGGGTATGTTTTCAACCTTCAGATCAAATCAGAGATTTTTTCAACTGTTAGATGGTTTATTGTATCTCAAAGGTCACATACATCGCCTATATAAAGTGCACCCCCCGATGGTTTTCCCACATTGATTTTCAAGCTCTTGCCTATTGATGTTCTGCCTCTATTCTTAATTCTCGTTCCAAATCTTCCATAGCTCTTCACTCCGAATGTCTGTTGAAGCTAATTATCAGGATATGTCAACTAAAAGCCAATATCAAAATGATTAGTTTACAGGGAGAGGTTAGTGCATCGAAGTTTCTACAGGTATGATTATATTATATATAAGAATATTAGATTGAATGGATTGGAGGCTTTTTTCTTATTAAAGCCAGTGAAGCAGGATCCGGTTTATACAGATTTTATTGTTGTGTTTTACGAGTCTATTTCCTTCCATAAGAAAGATGACAGAGATAAATTTTCATTCAAATCTTATGGAAATATTTATATGGTTTCTTACACCAAGGCTGCAAGCTTGGTGGGTCTATCTGATGAAGGTGAAGCTAAGTTTTGTTCAAATAAGCTTCTGGATGAGAAAGGATGTTTCAACAATGTGAAGGCATTGAAATGCCTTGGACTTAAAGATGCTAAGACTGCTAATACTACTCATCTCTCTCCAAATAATCAGATTCTATAGCTGTGGGTACAAGGCTTTTTAGTACCAAGAAGGGGTGATAAGGATAATCTAAAGAAGGCTGATATATACATCTTAGATTTTTTGGTAAATCTAAGGAAGTTTAATTTGATGAGGCAAGTTTTGAATACAGTTAAGAATATTAAAAAAGGGAATATGAAAGATCAAATCATAATGTATCCAGTCTTGCTTTCTAAGCTTATTATCAGATGTCTTGATTAATTTAAAGTTACTTGCACACCAAGAAAAGAAATTGAAAGGTAATGTTGGTTAGTGATGATACACTAAAGAGGATGAAGATGAATTTTCTATTGAATCTGGAGAATTCTACCCTTTACCAGAGGAAGAGGCTGAGGTAGCTTAGAAAGATCAACAAACTCCATAACCATCTAAAAAGGCAAGGAAGAAGATAAAGTTGAAAGAAGTGGTGGCTGATGACAAGACCCAGAAAACTAAGGAAACTCAATCTGCACCACCCAATCCAAAGAAACAAAAAACCTACCCAGATGAAGTGGTTACTAAGTGGAGGGAAGACATGGAGAAGAGAAAAGAAGGGGACCCTCAATTCAGATTAGATCCTGCTGAGGCTAAGGCCTTAAAAGAGAAATCTTTTGATGAGTTGGAAAGACCAGAAAAAGAAAAGTAGATGGAGAAAAATATGTCTAAAGATGAGCTTGTACAATCTATGTTGAGAGATACAGAATTATCCTCTGAGAAGATCCACATTCTGGAAACATTCCTTATTGAACCATTACAAGAAACCATGGGGAAGAACTAATTCAGTTATGAAAATATTATAGATAAAAAATTTGTTGAAAGAGAAGAAGAATAAGTTGTTGAGAGAGTATAAGAAGAAGTTGTTGAAAGAGAAGAAGAAGTAGTAGAGGAAGAAGAAGAAGAATGAAGGAAGTTCTGATCTGGATGACCTAATTAAACAAGTTGAGGATTATCAAGAAAAGGCTGAATTTTCAAAACTTGTCACTCCGGGAAAGGGAGTTAAGAAATAAGGTAAAAAAAGATGATCATAAGGATGAAGAAGAGAAAGATAATGAATTATCTGATGGTGAAGTAATCTTTGAGAAGAATTTTCTTGAAGGAGCAGAGAAAGAGAAAATAGATGAAGACAAGATTTTTCACCTATCAGTGAGTGAGGAAGAATCTCCAGATGATCAACCCATTCCGAAAACTGATAAAGGTAAGAACGTGTTGATGGATACACCAAAAAAAGATATCATCAGGAAGAAAGAAGTTGGTGGTTCTTCTAAAAGGAAGCTGGTTCAAATTGAATAAGAACAATCCCCAAGCAAAGTGTCTGATTCGAAATCATCAGCACAAGGTCATGACTTTATGTCGAGTCTTTGAAGATGTTGGTGGACACCATTCCAATAATTCCCACTATAGACTCCAGATTCCAGATGCTGCAACATAGCTTGAATCAGAAGTCAGAATACTTATCTATGGTGATGGATAAGTGTGTGAAGATTGAGGCCGGCCATAGAAATTTCCTTATCAATTATTATTTTCACAAGAAATCATGTAGCAAACTCACATTGTGGTCTAAGAAATTTGAAGAAGACATGGCTGAGTTTGATCGTTTTCAGAATGATATTAAATATGCTTTTGACACTGAGGACTCCAAGAATAAGAATCATCAGGATAAGATAATCCTTGAGAAAAATTCTCGAAATCAACAAGTGAAGGACCTGAATGATAAGGTTAACTCTCTTTTTCAATATTTTAAAAGGGATGGAGATCTTCGGATTGAGCTTGAAGAAAATCTTATAATGAAAGATGAGTTAGTGAAGATACAGGAAGAGGCCATAAAGGCTCAAGCAGGGGTGCTAAAAGCTCAACAAGAAAGGATCATAATTTTGGAGAAGCAAGCTGAGGAGGATCAGAAAGATTTGACGAAGTTGAAAACTCTCTTGAAAAAGCTAATCCCAGAGGAAAAGGAAGACAAATAGGCTCAATCAAATCTTTTTTTTTTCATTTGACTTTCCTTGTAATTTTATTTCAACTATAATGAAAGTTTTGGTTGGTTGTATCTTGTGTGACTATGTACTAATCTTTCCGGTACATTATTTCTTTTCCATTCCCTTAAATTATTTTTGAAAATCCAATGCGGGAGAAGGAAAAATAACTACTCAAAAGGGGAGAAGGGAAATTTTAAAATGGAGAAGAAAAACTTTCTAAGTGAAGATATCCTTAAAGTAAGGGGGATTCTCTTACTACGAGGTTTTTCATTCCTTTGATAATGAAAACTCAATTCTGGAAATCCATAATACAATCCATAGAGTTTCAATGCCTAAGGGGGAGTTAGTTGTATTCATTATCATCCATGGACAAAGGGAGATATGTTTTAATTTCAAAGTCTAATGAAATTTTTTCAAAGTCCTTATATTCTTTTTCATAAGGTTGTTTTTGATTTCCAAAAAGGGGGAGATTGTTAAGTCAATATGGTTTTCCTTGTGACTTTTTCCATTCCTTCTTGTTTTGAAAATCACAAAGACCCTATACTTAAGCAAATATATATTTTACATCTCTAAGGAATATTTCCTTATTTAAGGAAATTTCCCCTAACCTAGATTTCCTTATACATATCAATATTTTTCTTAAGTATAAAAACTGGATTCATACCCAAAACCTCGGAATCATATAATACTTAGACATGAAGCATTCTGTTTTAGGATCTAAATTCTGGATATGAACTGTAATGAACTTCCACTCCAAATTATGGATATGAATTGTAATGAAGTTCCACTCCAAATTCTAGATA
This sequence comes from Viscum album, assembly GCA_963277665.1. Taxonomy (NCBI): domain Eukaryota; kingdom Viridiplantae; phylum Streptophyta; class Magnoliopsida; order Santalales; family Viscaceae; genus Viscum; species Viscum album. Next base: position 456,966,838 of record OY728141.1, on the reverse strand, counting down.
TGAATTGTAATAAAGTTCCACTCCGAATTCAGGATATGAACTGTAATGAGGTTCCACTCTGAATTTTGGATATGAACTGTAATGAAGTTCCACTCCGAATTCTGGATATATACTGTAATGACTTCCACTCCTAATTCTGTATACGAACTAGAATAATGTTCCACTCCGAATTCAGGATACGAACTCTAAAAAAGTTCCATTCCAAATTATGGATATGAACTCTAACAAAGTTCAACTCCGAATTCTGAACTCTGAACTTCTATGAGTTCGGCTCCAAACTTTTACTTGTTCGACTCCGAACGTTTACTAGTTTGACTCTGAACTTATATAATTTCAACTTTGATCTTCTATTAGTTAGACTCTGAACATCTCTGAGTTTGACTCTGAACTTCTATGAGTTCGACTCTGAACTTTTACTAGTTTGACTCTGAACTTCTACATGTTCGAATTTGAACTCTGTAAGTTCATATTATGAAATCTTGTGAAACCAGAGTCAGAATTTCTTTAGAAATTAAGACTTTGGATTTTACAGAATTCAGTTTCAAAATTATTATAAAGCAGAATATGAATATCTCTTTTTTATAGACACCAAATTCCTTTTTGGTTAGACTCTGAACTTTTATTTTCTTACATTCTAAACATCAGTTTTGCTTATACTTATACTTGTTTCCTTGTAAAACGATTTCGTTCTTTCAATTACACGTGTTTTTTATAAAATGATATCGTCCATTCTGTTTTTAAAAACAGTTGGTTAAGTGAAACGTGTATAGGTCCCTCCAAAATTCAAGGAGAAATATGACTATTGGAGGAGGGAGCTGACTGTTGGAGCTTCACCTATAAATAAGAGATCATTTGAAAAGAAGCGACAATTTTGACACAAGTAATGATTACATGTTGTTGAAGTGATTTCTAGAGAGAGAGGCTTTTATTAACTCTCAAGATTCGTGCAGAAAGTTTGAATGACAGAGGTTCCAACAGCAAAGAAAAGAGAGAGGCATTCTAAAAGGAATAGGAAGAAGTTTTACAAAGCTTGTGCAAGAAAAGTCTGAAAGATAATACTACTTGGAGTGATAGCTGTGGAGACTATTTAGAAAGTGAATCTTCAGAATATGATTCATTAGCTCAGAAGAATATGGGATTCATTACTAATATTTCATTTCCACATACATGTCTTATGGCCAAGGTACGCTCTGCCAAGGCTTGAACAAATATATCTCTTGATAAGAATTACTATTCCGAAAATAGTACATCTAATGAAGATACATCATCCTTAAAAAATGAAGAAACTTCATATGAGGAAGTATCTAGATTTTTCAAGTTACATGAAACAAAAAATAGTAAAATTTCTATGAAATTAGACAAGGAAAATTCTAGGGAAAGATTATTAAAAAATATATTTCAGATCTTTCTTCAAATCATAATGATTAAGAAGAGTTATTACAAAAACATTCGAAAGTTCTTGAGATAGAAAATTCTGATAAGGAATAACTTTCTAAGGATCTGAAGAATGCTATTTTAAATATGTCTGTTTTTGAGGAAAAATCTAACTCTAAGGAAATGATTCTTGAGGATGGGAATTTAGTCATTAGACTAAAATCTGAAATTTTTTCTCTTAAGAAACTTATTGAAAAATTTACATCTGGGAAGGAAAATTTTGAAAAGATGTATTCTAAAATTAAACCAAATGGAAACACTACTGGATTAGGTTATACTCACCATAAACCGATTTTCAAAAATAACTATTTTGTTTTTTCTAAATCCCCTTTTGCACTAAGTGTCAAAGTGGTGGGAATTGGAAGAAAAAATGTTCTTTGAATAAAGTTCAATATATTGGGTTTTATAAATCATATTTCTCTAAACAAATGTGGATACCCAAAATTTTGTTATTTGAAAATCTCGGATCCAAAAAAGTTTGGATTCTGAAAGTCTAATTCTTGTCTTATTTTCAAGAAGATAAATAATGTACCAACAGAAATACTTGGAACATAGATAGTGGATGTTCCTGGCACATAACTGGTAACAAAAGATATTTTGAAAACATTATCATGATGAAAGGAGGAAATTTAACTTTTAGAGATAATGCTCAGGGAGAAATTATTGGTATAGGTAACATTGTTCTTCTTGGAAAAAATTGATTTCAAATGTTTTGTTTGTTAAGGTTCTTAAGCACAACCTCATTAGCATAAGTCAATTATGTGATGAAAGATACATTTTGAATTTTAGGAATGATAGGTGCTTAGTACAAAATTCCAAGGAAGAATTTATTCTTTCATTCCATGGGCAAGAGAATGTTTACACACTAAACATAGAAGACCTTAGGATCCAAGACATGCCTTTCCTTAGTGTAATGGAAGAACATTCTTGGTTATGGAATAGAAGAATAGGTTACTTTAACCTTAGGAACTTATGTAAACTCTCTAAGAAGAAACTAGTTATGGATCTACTAGAGCATATATTTTATTCTTCTAAAGTTTCTGATCCTTGTCAATATGGAAAAAAAACATAAATCTAGTTTTAAATCAATCGGTGATGTCTCAACAACTGATGCATTAAAGGTGGTGCACATGGATCTTTTTGGTACAACACAAACTGGAAACATTGGAGGAAAATACTCTGTGGTTATTTTAATTGATGATTACACTAGATATACATGGGTCTATTTTCTAGCAAAGAAGTTTGAAGATTTTTATTATTTTAAAAGTTTTATAGCCCATGTTAAAAATGAGAAAAACCTTCCACAGAAAACTATTCATAGTGATCCTGGAGAAGAATTTCAAAATTCTGATTTTGGAACTTTTTGTAGTAGAAAAGGTATTACTCACAACTTTTCAACACCTAGAACTCCTCACCAAAATTGTGTAGTTGAATGAAGAAATAGAATTCTTCAAGAGATAACTAGAACCATGTTGAGTGAATATTCTATAGCTAGAGATTTTTGGGCTGAAGCTTTAAGTACTGCTTGTTGTACTATAAATCGAGTTTTGATTTGACCTTTTCTTAAGAAAACTCCTTATGAGTTATGGAATGGTAGAAAACCTAGACTTTCCTACTTCAAGGCTTTTGGTTTCAAGGTATCCATCCTGAATATCAAAGATAATCTACACAAATTCGCACCAAAATCTGATGAAGGAATTTTTTTAGGTTACTCCATAACTTTTAAGGCTCATAAAGTTTTCTATAAAAACACTTATAGTGTTCAAGAAACAGTACATGTAAAATATAATGGGTCTGATTCTTTTTTTGAAACCATCCAAACCAATATCCTCGAATGTGTTTTTAAAAACTAATTATCAACCCTTGATAGAAGATCCTTCTGATAAAGAAAATGTTCCATAAAAAAACTCTGAGACATTTACCCCAGAAAAATTTCTACCGTATGTGGATGAAAAGGTTTTACAAAACCCACATCAGGTGTTTCTTAAGAATCATTCCATTGATAGTATCATTAGTGATGTAAGTCAACCTGTAAGGACTAGAAGTTCCTTGAGGAATGAAGTAGAATATCTAGCATTTAATTCCTAATTAGAACCAAAAAGCACTGATGAAACTTTAGGTGATGATGATTGGATCAAAGCCATGCAAGATGAGGTAAATGAATTCGAAAGGAATAAAGTTTGGACCTTGGTTGGAAAACCTAAGGAAACTTCTATTATTGGAGTAAAATGGGTCTTCAGAAATAAGTGTGATGAAAATGAAGTCATTGTTAGAAATAAAGCTAGACTAGTTGATAAAGGCTATAATCAGCAAGAGGGAATAGACTATGAAGAAACATATGCTCTAGTAGCTATAATTGAATATATTCTTATTATACATTCCATTAAATCATTCTTTAATGTTAAACCTTTTCAAATGGATGTGAAATGAGTATGATGGGTGAGTTTACATTTTTCCTTGGTTTTCAATTTTCTCAAAAACCAGAAGGAATCTACATATCCTATTATAATTATATTGAAGATCTTCATAAAGTGTATGGGTATGACAACACTAATAGTGTAAGTACTCTTATTGGTACCTCAAACACACTTGATCTTGATGAAGCTGGGAAACCAGTAGATCAAACATCTTTTAGAGGTATGATAGGAAGTCTACTGTACTTAACATCTAGTCGACCAGACTTCATGTTTTCAGTATTCTTATGTGCAAGATATCAATCCAATCCTAAGGAATCTCATTTAAATGCAGTGAAAAGAATTTGTTTCTACTTAAAGGGAACCATGGATCTAGAATTATTCTATCCTTCTGGAAATTATTTTTTAAGGAGTTTTTTGGATGCTGACTTTGGTGGATGTAGAATGGATAGAAATAGTACATCCTAAACTTTTAATTTCTTAAGAGATTTATTAGTTTCTTGGTCCTGCAAGAAGAAACACTCAATAGCACTCTCCACTGCTGATGCTGAATATGTAACAGCTGGAAGTTGTTGTGCTGAAGTGTTGTGGATGCAACACATGCTCACAGATTATGGCTTGAGATTTACTAAGACTAAAATTATGTGTGATAACACAAGTGCCATTTCCCTTTGTAAAAGCCCTGCACATCACTCTCGTGTAAAGCACATAGATATTAAGCATCACTTTCTTAGGGATCACACGGTAAAAGGAGATATCATTCTTTAATTTATCGGAATTCAAGATCAACTTGCTGACATTTTCAAAAAATATTTACCCTTTGATTGATTTGAATACATTAAACAGAAGATAAGAATGATAATCATGAGGTAATACTTTTTCATTAACATCTTGTTGAGCAATTCTCCTTACAGTAATAAACACCTTTTCATAGGGGGGGTACATTTTCTTATTAGCATAATCAAAATTTTTGTATCTTTTTTTTAAAAATCTTTTGTAATCAAAATTTTCATTATCAGTTTTTTTTAAGGATTTTGTAATCAATATTTTCATAATTATTTTTTTAAGGATTTTGTAATCAAAATTTTCGTAATCAGTATTTTTAAGGGTTTTGTAATCAAAATTATTGTAGTTAGTATTTCTTTAGGATTTTGTAATCAAAACTTTCGTAGTCAGTTTTTCAAAATTTTGTTACAAAAATTTTCGAAATGATGTCTTAGGAACTGAAATTTTTCTAATGGAAATTTTCGAAACTAGAACTTTCGTAATGAGAATTTTTTGTACTCATACTTTTCGTACTGAAATTTTTCGTACTCAAACTTTTCGTACTGGAATTTTTAGTACTCATACTTTTTGTACTGAAATTTTTCATACTCAAACATTTCATACAGGGATTTTCATACTCAAAAATTTCATACTGGAGTTTTGGTACTCAAATTCTTTTCAACTTTAGGATTTTCATAGTTAGTTTTTCATAGTCAAATTTTTCTTCAAGAAGAATATTACCTATTACGAATAAACTTTCTGGACAATCTGAAAGGTATGATTTCCATACATAAGTTTTTGTAGTCATATTTTTCTTGCTAGTATTTTCCAATGAGTTTTAAAAATTTTTAGATTTGAGTTTTCTTAAATACGATTTTTTTCCTAAAACCTAAAAAGATCGGATTCAAGATTTCCTTGTGGGTTTTTCTTCAACCGCTGGATCAAATCAGAGATTTTTTCAACCGTGAGATGTTTTTTGGAAGCTCAAAGGTCACATCCATCACCTATATAAAGGGAACCCCCCGATGGTTGTCCCACATCGATCATCAACCTCACGCCTGTTGAAGTTCTACCTCCCTTCTTAAAGACTGTTTCAAATCTTCCAGAGCTCTTCACTCTGAATGTCTACTGAATGCTAATTCTCAAGATATGTCAACTAAAAATCCAATCTCAAAATGGTTAGTTTACAGGCAGAGATTAGTGAATCCAAGTTTATACATGTATGATTCTCTTATATCTATAAATATCAGATTGAATGGCTGAGAGTATGTTTTCTTATCAAAGCCAGTGAAGAAGGATCCGGTTTATACAGATTTTCTTGTTTAGTTTTATGAGTCTGTTTCCTTTCTTAAGGAAGATGGCAGAGAGAAATTTTCATTCAAATCTTATGGAATAACTTTTATGCATTCTTACACCAAGGCTGCAAGCTTGGTGGGTATATCTTAGGAATATTAAGCTGAGTTTTGTTCACATAAGCTTCTGGATGAGCAAGGAAAATTTAACTAAGTAAAGGCATTGAAATTCCTTGGACTTAAAGATGAAAAGACTACTAAGATTTCTCATCTCTCTCCGAATAATCGGATTCTACAGCTATAGGTACAAGGTTTTTTAGTACCATGAAGGGGTGATAAGGATAATCTCAAGAATAGTGATATATAAAATATATATTATTTGGTAAATCTAAAAAAGTTAAATTTGATGAGGCATGTTTTGATTAGAGTTAAAAATATTAAATAAGGGAATCTGAAAGCTCAGATCATAATGTATCCGGCTTTGCATTCTAAGCTTATTATCAGATGTCTTGATTATTTTAAAGTTGCTTGCACTTTCAAGCAAAGAAATTGCAAGGTAATTCTTGTTAGTGATGATACATTAAAGAAGACGAAGATGTCTTTTTTTGTTGAATCCGGAAAATTCTAACCTTTACCAGAGGAAGAGGCTGAGGTAGATCAGAAAGATCAACAATCTCTAGAACCATATAAAAAGGAAGGGAAGAATAGAATGTTGAAAGAAGTGGTGGCTGAAGATAGGACCCAGAAATATAAGGAAACTCAATATGCACCACCTAAGCCAATGAAACAATAAACCTACCCTTATGATGTGGCTTCTAAGTAGAGGGAAGACAAGGATAAGAGAAAAGAAGGGGACTCTCAATTCAGATTAGATCTTGGTGAGGCTAAGGCCTTAAAAAAGGAAGCTTCTGATGAGTTGGAAAGACAATCAAAACAAAGAATATGAAGAAAAAGATGTTTGAATCTGAGCTTGTACAATCTCTATTGAGAGATACAGAAGTAGCCTCTGAGAAGATCCCCATTCCGGAATCTTTACTTACTCAACCATTACCAGAAACCCCTGGGAAGAACAACTTCTCTCAGGAAAATCCTATATATAATGAATTTGTTGAAAGAGAAGAAGAAGATGTTGAGAGAGTAAAATAAGAAGTTGTTGAAAGAGAAGAAGATGTAATAGAGGAAGAGGAAGAAGAAGAAGGAAGTGCTGATCTGGATGACCTAATTAAACAAGTTGAGGATTATCAAGAAAAGGAATAATTGGAAAAACATGTCACTCTGGGAAAGGGAGTTGAGAAAGAAGGTAACAAAGATGATAATAAGGAAGAGGAAGAGAAAGATAATGAATTATCTGATGAGGAAGTAAGCAATGAGAATAATTTTCTTGAAGAAGGAGCAGAGAAGGAGAAAATAGATGAAGACAAGATTGTTCAACTATCAGAGAGTGAGGAAGAATATCTAGATGATCAACCCATTCTGAAAAATTATAAAGGTAAGAAAGTAATCATGGATACACCAATAAAAGATATCATCAGGAAGAATGGAGTTGGTGGTTCTTCTAAAAGGAAGTTGGTGCAAATTGAAAAAGAATAATCCCAAAGAAAAGTGTATGATTAAGAATCATCAGCACAGGTTCATGATATTGTTTTCGAGTATTTAAAGAATTTGGTGGACACCATTCCTATATTTCCCACTATAGACTCCAGATTCTAGATGTTGAAACATAACTTGAATCAGAAGTCAGAATCCATATCTATGGTGATGGATAAGTGTTTGAAGATTGATGCCAACTATAGAAATTTCCTTATCAATTATGATGTTTATAGGAAATCATGCAGAAAAATCACCTTGTGGTATAATAAAGTTGAAGAAGACATGGATGAGTTTGATCATTTTCAGAATGATGTTAAAGATGCTTTTGACACCAAGGACTCCGAGATTAAGAATCTTCACGATAAGCTAATCCTTGAGAAAAATTCTTAGAATCAACAAGTGAAGGACTTGAATGATAAGGTTAATTCCCTTGCTCAAAATTTTAAAAGGGATAGAGATCTTCGTATTGATCATGAAGAAATGCTTGTAAAGAAATATGAGTTAGTGAAGATGTAGGAAGAGGCCATGAAGGCTCAAACAGAGGTGCTGAAATCTCAACAAGAAAGGATCACAGTTTTGGAGAAGCAAGCTGAGGAGTATCTGAAAGATTTGAAGAAGATGAAAACTCTCTTGAAAAAAGATAATCCTAAAGGAAAAGGAAGAAAAATATACTCAAGCCAATATTTTGTTGTATTTATCTTTCCGTGTAATTTTTTTTCAACTATAATGATATTTTTGGTTGGTTGTATCTTGTGTTACTATGTACTAATGTTTTAGGTACTCTAATTTGTCTCCATTCCCTTAAATTCTTTTTGGAAATCATAAAGGGGGAGAAGGAAAGTAGAACTACTCAAAATGGGAGAAGGAAATATTTAAAATGGAGAAGAAAAAATTTCTATGTGAAGATATCCTTAAAGTAAGGGGGAGTTTCTTACTTTGAGGTTTTCCATTCCTATGATAATGAAAACTCCATTCCAGAAATCCAGAATACAATCCTCAGAGTTTCAATGCCTAAGGTGGAGTTATTTTTATTCATTATCATCCATGAACAAAGGGAGATAACTTTTAATTTCAATGTCTAATGAATTTATTTCAAAGTCCTTATATTTTTTTGTAAGGTTGTTTGTGATTTCCAAAAAGGGGTTGTTTTTTAATTCAATATGGTTTTACTTATGACTTTTTCCATTCCTTCTTGTTTTGAAAATCACAAAAACCCTATACTTAAGAAAATCTATATTTTACTTCTCTAAGAAAAATTTCTTTCCTTAAGTTAATTTACCCTAACATAGATTTCATTATACATATCAATATTTTTAATACGTATAAAAATCATATTCATACCCAAAACCTAGAAATCATATAATACTTAAACATGAAGCATTCTGTTTTAGGATCTGAATTCTGGATATAAACTATAATGAAGTTCTACTCCGAATTCAGGATATGAACTGTAATGAAGTTCAATTCTGAATTCTGGATATGAACTATAATGAAGTTCCACTCCAAATTCTGGATCTGAACTGTAATGAAGTTCCACTCTGAATTCTGGATATGAACTGTAATGAAGTTCCACTCCGAATTCTAGATATGAATTGTAATGAAGTTCCATTCCAAATTCTGGACACGAACTCTAATAAATTTACACTATGAATTCAGGATACGAACTCTAATAATGTTTCATTCTGAATTCTGGATACAAACACTAACAATGTTCAACTGTGAATTCTAAACTCCAAACTTCTATGAGTTCGACAATAAACTTTTTCAAGTTTGACTCTGAACTTTAACGAGTTTTACTTTGAACTTCTATGAGTTCGACTACAAACTTCTATAAGTTTGACTCTGAACTTCTATGTGTTCGAATCTGAACTTCTATGAGTTTGACCTTGAACTTTTATGAGTTCGACTCTGAACTTCTAAAAGATCGACTCCAAACTCTATAAGTTCAGATTCTGAAATCTGGTGAAATAAGACTCTGAATTTCCTTATAAATTTAGACTTTGGATTTCTACAGAATCCAGGTTCCGAATTCTTATAAAGTAGAATACAAATATATCTTTATTATAGACGCAAAATTCCTTTTTGGTTAGACTCCGAACATTTATTTTCTTACATTCTAAACTTCAGTTTTTCTTATACTTATACTTGTTTCATTGTAAAACAATGTCGTGCTTTCAGTTACACATGTTTTGTTATAAAATGATGTCTTCCATTCTGTTTCTAACTAACCATTGGTTAAGTGACACATGTACAGGTCCCTCCGAAATTCAAGGAGAAATATGACCGTTGGAGGAGGGAGCCGACCGTTGGAGCGTCGCCTATAAATAGGAGATCATTTGAAAAGAAGCGACAACTTTGACACAACTTATGCTTACATGCTATTGACGTGATTTTTAGAGAGAGAGACTCTTATTAACTCTCAAGCTTCGTGTAGAGAGTTTTAACGACTTGTTCAAACTTTTCCTTGTGCAGACGTGCTTCGTGCCACTCCGATTGTTTGTGATTACAATAAAGGGCTTTTGGGGATATGAAAACATAGGTTCCAACACCATTAAGTTGAGGGATTCCTTACTGGGGAAGATAGAGGTTTCAACTACCTTAAAGTTTAGGGTTTGTGGGGATAGCAAGATAGATACTCTGATCTTCATATCAAGGGCTTACCCTGGTGTGGGTAAGACAGAATTTCTTGAAATTATAAATCAAGGGACCTTTATCTATGGTTTTTGGATACCTTTCTATTTTGGTTAAAAGAGTTATTATTTGTTACTTGTAGTTTTACTACTTTTTTCCCGCTGCAATTTTGTATTTTAAGGAAAGTATAACCTTCTTATATTTCCTTACACATGTACTCTGATTAATTTAGATTCTATACACTTTAAGGTTGAATCTAATATTGTAAACTTTGGTTAAGATTCATTTTTCAGATCCATATTTCTGGAACCAATTTTTCAGAATCACTTTCTATTTTTAAGCAAGTGTATAGAACTAGAAGTTTATAACTTCATACATTGTCCCAATATTTCAATTGGTGTTAGAGGTGTTGTGAATTAGCTTAGTTTAACTTTGTTAATCATAGATCGTTCTTTGTTTAAGGAAAATTTTAAAGTGTACAATTCACCCCCCCCCCCTCTTTTATATTGAGCATCCACATCGTTATTTTGATCCTACATCCAACAAGTCTCATAATGAAATAATGCATACATGTTCCACAAGATCATACAAAATCAATTCATTACCCATTAAATAAAATGGATATCATAAAAATATAATCATATCATAACCTATGTAAATGTTACATGTTTCATAATCATTTTATCAAAATCATAAGCCATGATAAGGAGTGGTTTTCTTAACAATCATCACAAAAAAACATAAAACATTTGGAGAACGAATATGAATTATTTTATTGAATAATAATACTGCATGTCATATTATATGAGGAAGGATTTTGAATGATCACATGGAAAATGAATTTTCTATTAAACCCTATTTTAAAACATATATTTTTTCAAAACCATTTTCATTGAAGCCACTTTGAAAACACATAAAGGAATCATGTAAAAATATTTAAAACATTTCTTGTGGAAAATATTCTTTCTTTGTAGAAATCGCTATATTTTCAAAATATGCCACAACATTTTAAAAGAAATTTTTTTTATTTGAAACCATTTAATCATTTAAGGAAAGATTCAAGATAATAATTCATCTTTAATGAGAAAAATATGTAAATTCAATATAAGTGAAAAAAAATTCTTCATATACTTTTCCCGAAAAAGTCAGAAAGCTGCACATAAGGATAATGAAAAAAATATTCCATTACAACTATTAAATAAAAATTAATACCTGAATAAATATTAATTTAAATAATTTAATAATAATATTAAAAATACCTTAAATTTTTTTATAAGAAACATGGACATTATGGTTAACGTTTTCCCATCAGATACTTACATATAAACAATCCTGATAATAATGAAATTGTTGTAATAACCCTTAAAACTTTAAAATCATTTGAATATAATATCTAATGAAGTAAAGATAATATATGGATATAAAAATAATATTATATTATATTTAATACCCATGAAATATATTCATGGGACATATATACACCACATTAGTGGTGTGTGATGCGTGTGTCTCATAGAAGAAAAGTTGAGATAAAAATCTAATACATTATGTATGAATCCACCAATACATGATTGAAACTCTTATATAGTGGTTGTAAAAAAATATTAAAATATTCAAGAATAATAATAATATTTATGACATCATATATGATTAATTTATGAATTTATATTACCTATTTATTAGAAATTCTAATTTAAGGAAATTCTTTGGGTAATAACTAATTTGTTTATCATACATGTGTTGACTTTTTATTCTTGATCCCATTAGATGATCAGGATTTTCTTACCCATAGAATGTAAAACATGCATTATATGTTATAAAAATTTATTATATATATACATATGATAGACATATGAAATGGAATACACCCTTCATGTCGACTGTAAGTCATATGTATGCCAAACTGTTGTTTATGGTTTTTTATCATACTGAATGGAATACGGTAAATTAAATGTATATATTTATATTAAAGTATAATTATTATTTCATATATTTAATATATATTCAGTATGAAATTTTTATAATCACTCTTCAAATGGATATCATGGATGATAAATCTTATTGTGTCTTGGAGACGGTAGGTTGTATGTAAGCACGAGGGAAAATGTCATTCTCCTAATGGTAATGGGATGAGAAAATATATTATGTATAATATAAATACAAAAAAATATAATTTATTATTTATTATTTACATCCATTATATGCCTCATTATACCCATCCAAATAATTTAGTGATGAAAAATAGATTACACCACATAATGGAGATGACAAGGCATATATATGAATGCATGGTACATTCATTTATTTTCATGAAAAATACATAATGAAATATGGTTATTCTGTAATCATAAAAAAAATTAAAATATATATGATATATTAGATATTATTTTCTAATGTAATCAACACATGGAGTGGATGCTGAAGAAGAATCAATTTTGAAAGAGTCGGTAAAGAGAATACCCCTACTTAGATGATCTCCCACTAGATCTATTCATAGAGACAACCTAGATGGTGTTTTGAGAAGAATAGAACCTCTATAATGTTACATGGGATGTTTAAATGGTAAATGAAAAGTTAATATATTAGCGTCAATGCCCAATGAGAGATGAATAAGTGAAGGAGGATGTTCCCTTTTATAATTTAGGTGAGGAGCACTTTTGGAAATCATCATAATATTAAAATATAATAAAACTATTCTAGTTCAAAATTTTATAAATAATAACCATATTTAATACTAATAAGTAATTTAAAACCATATATTATCCTATCATAATTATTTAACAATTTTTTATTTTTTAATAATTTAATAAGAAATTTATTCATTAAGATGTCATTATTTTCATATTTATCAATATTCATTTAATTTGACTTCAAGTACATCATGAAAAATTGGTAATTCGAATATAATGATTTCAAATATCTATATTATATATTATAGATCTTGTAAATTCTTTATAAACATTACCTAATCAAAAATATATAAAATTTGATATTAATATTAATCAATTGCTTTATTTTTATGTTAATTAGATAAATATAGTTTTAGAATTATAGAGGTTCTTAAGATAATTATATAACTTCTCAAATTTTAAAATTAATATTATATATTGAAAATAATTTCATTTATTTGAAAATATGTATTTAGATTCATTAATATCATTATTTTGTCTCTGTGTGGAAACATAAAACATATTAAATACAAGATAGTGATACCTTGTAACTAACTATAATTTAAATAAAATATATTTTATTTTCTTGGAAAACATTCAATTAAACAACTAAAAGTACATCATAATGTTGTCTATGTGAAATATTATTCATCCAATAATTTTTTAACAACTTTTTGATTAAATTTTATCCTTATCATTTAGATTTACCCATACTTAATCTATTGTAATTTTAATTGTGGTAACAATATTTTAAATATTAGGTGTTCATAAATTATTACATAAAGGGGGTAAATTGTACATAAATAGAAAATTTATGACCATTATTACATTATAATCATATATTTTTACTTTCAAATTATTTTTATGGTATTTATTTAAATTTGAATTTTTTTTTTCATAAAATGTCATTAGTGTCAATTTTGACTATATTCACAACTTTTTCATTTGATAAAATCTAGAAAGAATGAGAATTTTGAAAAAAAAACATTTTTTATAATACACACATGACATATTAATGTTGAATGTTATTTGGGTACCTTAATTAAATGAAATTATAATTATTTTAATATATCTTATATTATTTATTTTATACTTAATTTTATTAAACAATGACTGCATAATCATAATTTAAGTCATTATGCTAATTATTTATATCAAAACAATTACATATAAATTACTATGATGAATATAATAATATTATATTTCAAATGAATATTTATAGTTCATTTGTTTTATTCTTATATGAAAAATGCTATAGTTATTAAAAACATGAATATGAAATTTTTAAATAGTCTATAAAGAAAATATAATAAATTTCATATTCTCACCCAAGTTTAATAAAAAGTTTATAATTTATCCCAAAGGTTTATTTTTGAAAAAATCCAGTCTTACAATGTAATTAGGACAAGTGGGATCGTAATTTTATAATATTATAATTTTATTTTTATCTTTCTTTACATGATTTACCCTTAACCATGCTAAAAAAAGTACAAATGTTTCTATTCAACAAAAAAATCCTTATGTTAGACAATAAATATTGTACTAATTACAACTATGTACGCCCATTTTTTAAATTTAATTAACAAAAATGAAACATTTATGTTTAAACCTAATCCCATAGACATATATAGATGGCAGTAAAAATTATGTTCAAAAGACCAATTAATTTTAAAATATAAATTTAATATAAAAATATTCCAACGACCTAAATTGTATTAATATATGTATAAATGATCTATTTTTAAATTAAAATCATTTATAAATTTAAAATTTATTTAACTAAAAATTCATTTTTTTACTATAATGTGGTATTTTTCAGTATTAATCAAAAAATGAAACATCTCAAACAAATACAAAAGATTATCCCCAAGTTAATTTTGAGATTATGAATTCCATAATGATGAATATTTTAATAAATTTAGTTTCTGAGAGTGTCTAAAATTTATATTTTTATTATTAAATAATCTACATAAATATAAATTACAATAAAAAATAGTATTTTTAATCATATAAATAATTTTCCATAAATTATACATTTATTTATAATTATGTATTATTTATTTGAGATTTTTAAATAATTAGTTATTACTATTCATAATACTCTATTTAATGGATATGTTATTACCATATCATTAAAATAATTATATTAAGAAAGTGTTGTTTTGTAAAAACTTAGTGTTGCATGTAATACACACCATGTTGGTGTTGTTTGTATTGCAAGCTTAACATGGTGTTTCGTATAACGTAATCCAAAAATAATGATTTTATATAATAATAAAATCTATATTCACTTTTATTTGATGAACTGAATATCAAAATGATTTAATTAATTTCAAAAATAATAATTCATAAATTCTTATGATATTACATTCTACCCCTTTAAAATAAATTTCTCCCTCATAATTCATCTATATTATAAAATTTTTAATACATGAATTTTACATTAATATAAAACCACATCATACAAATTAATTATAAATAAAAATTTAAAAAAGAAAAATATTGAAAATAGTAGTTACTTAAAACAAATCATAACAAGGTCCCTACGAAAGAGATCATATGAGAATATTTGGGTGTGGAGGAAAAGTGTAAATAATCATAAACATTGATAAAGATCACTAGTCATAATAATGATGGTGATCTAGAAAATTTTAACAATGAGAAAACCATAAATTAAAGAAGTGTGAATGTGGTCATTGATATCATCGAAAATTATTATAACCAGAAAGCCTTTTACATCATGATCCCTTAACCTAATTTTCAAGCATTTTCATGAGAAGATATACTCACAAGATTTCAGCACAACAACATGCTTGTGTTGTGCCTTGTTTAATTTACACATCATCTGCTATTTCATGAAATGAAGTTGAATTTATCACTCTTGATGCATTAAGATATAAAAATATCCATAAATATAATTATAGGCCATTCAATTTATCATTATAACAAAAAAATTAGCACAATTTAAAAAATATGTATAAGTCCACGTACAAGAAGATAATACTTTAGTATAATAAACTTCATTCAAATTATAACTTATAATTGAAAATAATTGACACCCTTACAATCTATCTGAAAGCACAAAATCCAAAAAATATAGAAATAGGTGGAATAAATAAATCTCACATTTATCTCCCATATCTTATAAAGCGGTTATTTGTTGTCACATTCCAAAGATTAGAATACCATCATCACATATTCTCTTGAAACATGTAAATAACATTAATTACCATAAATAATTATTGATAAATTGAATTCTTCTATATTCTATTATTTATTGGAAATGTTCGTTATGTCCCAAAAAGATGTAAAATTCTTCCATGATTGAATAAACCAGTTTTCAATAAATCCCTAAATAACAGGAATCGTTTAATCGTAGTTATTCATATCTAACAAATCTTTTTCTTAACATCATTATATTAAAATATGTAACATATTAAGTGTTAATTTTTCGTTAATAATTCCTTCTCTAATCATATCTCTATACCATTAATTAACCTTTATAGGTATTTATAAATATTAAACATATGTTTTCTATTCCTTAATGAAAATATATATTTAAAATACTTATATTTTCAATTATTCATATAACATAATATTTGAATTCAAAAATATATACACATCAATCATCCATCCTTACTATGAAACCATTACTCAAGATCCATCATCTAATTATTTCATGAAATATGAATCATGTATTAAAAATCAACAACTATAATCAAAACATGCATCTTTGGTTTAATGTAAACAATAATTCCATAACATCTCATACATTTCATATGATGTTTTCAGTCTCGTTTTCCTCAGTAGTATAACCAATACTCATACCACCTTCTTGATTCACTTCAATATATTTATACATAGTAATTTGGTTTTCATATTTCCAATATATTCTACATCTATAATGTTAAATTTTAACCAGGTTTCTTCTAGTTTCCTTCATTTAATAAAAACATAAAAAGTATTTTATGAAAGAGTTACCATAATGGAATCTAGATAATCATGTAAAATAACTTCTAATATTTATATCTCATGACACATATTTCATTAATCTATAGAAAATTAGGTCTATCCTAGGTCATTCATAGAAAACATATATTTAAATACTTCATGATGGTTCATAAAAATTTTATGAATTCCCAATGCATATCCATGGGGAGTGTAAAACTAGGTGTACAGCAAGGCCCATTGTCATGTACCGGGTTACGCTGATTTTGGCTCCATGAAACTGATAAGAGTCGTTACCACCATGTATAAATATGTTATGTACAAATATAATTATAATATATAGATAAAGATTTAATTCATGGAAACCAGTAGCTCTATTCTTTAACAATATTCCAGGGAATTTTCTTATACTCTTTCTCATTCTATAACATATCCATAGAGACTTTCGTATATAAATCCTTATAAATATTCCTAGAATTTCAAAAAAAAATTCACATCCTAGTATCAAAATTTGAACTAAAACCTTTACTATAATACAAAATATATAGAACCAGTCTTAACGTACATGGACATTGCCCCACTTTTTAAGAATACTTACAATATTACTAAAAAATATTCCCAATGACCATTTTAGTTTAGTGTCATTTGAAACATGTGATGGTTATGGCTTCATGTGACCTCAATTAGGGTAAGGCGCAGGGCTAGAGAACTGCATCTAGAATTCAAATTTTGAAATTTGAATGTGGCATTAAGGGTCGATTATTTTGAATGCTGAATGTAGTTATTGAGATTTTTTTTAATTTTAATTTATAATTTTGTAAGGTTCCCACTTGACCATAAATTAGATATGTTGAAAATTGAAAAAAGGATTTTGTCATTGGAAACATGGAAATATTAATAACTACATCAAAATTCATCAATTTCTTCTACTACGTATTTCATTTTATCAAGACTTCTTTTTTACACATCATACAATCTAAATTTCCTCACATCATAGGGGAAAAGAATCATAGTAAATGGTGAGATCATATTTTAAATAATGGTAATAAAAGGAATACATTAGAATAACATGATCAGAAGTGATTGTGAATATTATCTAAATAATAAAATATTATGCCAATCATATCAAATTTCATAATCACAAGACACATAGAATAAAGATATTTGATGTTTAAAATACATGAATCATAGGTAAATAATGAATAAAACCCTTGAAAGAATAACATTGAAAAAAAACAAGGACATGTGGAAAACACATGAGAATATATTATTGATTTCCATACTAGTCTAGAAATTCCTACAAATACAATCTTGGTTATATAGATTCACATCCAAAACCATATTGGTATTCATGGATCACTCTATTGGTCATATTACTAGTAATAGTTCTTTCCACATACCATCTTCATACTCATAGTTTACTCCCTTGTCCATATTACAAGTATGAGTTAACTCCATATACTATCATTGTAGTAATTGAATATTACCATGGACATATTACTTGTATTAGTTAACTCTAAATATCTTCTTGTTTGTCTTGGTTTACTCCCATTCCCATCTTACTAGTATGAGTTCCCTCAAAATACCAACATGGTAGTCATGGTTCACTCCCATGACCCTCTCATTAGTCATGGATCATTCCCAAGAACATCTTAGTCTATCTCATGAGATATAAAATTTTACCCAATGCTTCGAAGGGAGATATAGGTCTCATATATCTCATAATGAAATCAGTCATACATGTGACACAAGATCATAAACAACTATATCATAACTCGTGAAATGAAATGGTAATCACACACACACATATATATAATAATATCATTACTTGTGGAAGAGTTACTGGTTTCATAATCATTTCATTAATTTCATAACTCGTCAAAATAAGTGGGTTTCTAAATCATCATTCCATCAAAACATAAACCATTCATATAAAAAAATATCAATGGTAATATTGAACTATAAAAAGGTATGACATCTTATATGGGAATGATTTTGAATAATCACTTGAAACATGACTGATACATAAAAACACTTTTTAAAACATGAATTAATTTCAAAACCCTTTTCTTCAAATGCACGTTGATAGAAAATAAAGGAATAATGAGAAATAATTTATCTACCATTCTTTTGGAAAATATCCATTCTTTTCTGAAATTTGGTTACACTCTTAAAATGACACACAATTTTGTAAGAAATAATTTTATTTGAAAAAAACTTTATAAGATTTTATGGGATGCTTCAAGGTAATAAGAAATTATGAAAAAGTAAGAATATGTTCACGATGTATATGTTAAAAATAATTCTTCTCCTACTTTTTACAGAAAATAAAAAAAATCACATTGGAAAATAAATAAATATTCCATTAAAAAGTTTTATAAAAAAGTAATATATGGGTAAAAATGACTTTAAATTTTTTAGAGTAACAGAAAAAATACTTTGGAATGATTTTTTAAGAACCAAGGACATAAAAGATAAATATTTCCCCATTGATACATTTTTATAAAATATCCATATAATAATGACATTTTGGAAAGACCCCTTATAACATTATAATCAAATAAATACTATGACTCATGAAATAAATTAAATTATATGGAAAATAAAATAATAATGTCTTATGGTTAATAATCATAAAAGAAATTCATGGGTAGTATATACACAATGTGAGTACTGTATGAACCATGTGTCTCATAGAAATAAAGTCAAGACTATAATCCATTATATTATGTTTAGTTCCCATCACACATTTCCAAAACTACAAATTAGTGGTTTTAAAATTTTTATTAACTTATTAGTAGTATTTATAATAATTATTATATCATATATGAATCATTTATTATTTTATATTTTTTATTAATAGTTCCATGTTAAAGAAATGTTCTGGGTATTCCAACCTTGTTTATCATATGGGTTTTGACTTTTTATAATTGAACATATAACATAGATCAGATTTACATACCTCATGAATTTAAAACATAGTTTATATATTAAATATATTTATTAAAAAAATATATAAATTACAGTTATATTAAATTTAATACACAATTCATTGAGGTGATTAGTCTTACATATGCATGAATGTTGTTTCAATTTTCTAGTCGCACTAAACGGGTGAAGGAAAATTTCATATATATGTGTATGTGTATATATATATTAGAATTATTATTTAGTATATTTAATAATTATTCATTATATACATTTTAATAATAATTCATGTAATGTTTATCTTTCAAGATGAATCTCATCACGTCGTAGAGATGGTATGATGTATATATGCATGAGTGAAGATATAATTCTATTAATGATAAAGGGATGATGAATTAGATGGTATATTAATTACATAGGATCAATATCATGTAATATTTATTATTCATAACCATTATATACATAATTATTACCATCCAAATAAATTAGTGATGAAAAATAGATTACAATTTGGCATCGATACAGTAATCCATATGTACACATGTGTGGAACTTTCATTTATCATAGGACGAAAAAAAATATAATATGGTTGTTACATATTGATAATAATATATTAGAAAATAAGAAATTATAGATATATTATTTTAAAATGGAATCCACACATGATGACTATTTAGAAGAAGAAACAATTTTTATTGAGTCGGTAAGGAGGTTACATATTCTTCGACAATCTCCCTATAGATCTCCACATAGAGTCTCTTTTGATGGTCTTTTGAGAACACTAGAACCAATATAATTTTACTTGGTATAATTATATGGAAATTTATAGGGAATTTATTTGATTTGAGGATCAAAGTGAGGTGAAGTAGTGGGGGAGGAGGTACTCTTTTATAATTGAGTTGAGGGACATTTTTGGAAATGCTGAAAATATTAAAATATAATAAGATTATTATACATCTACATACATTCAAATGAACCATAAATAAAAAATATAAGAAATTTATGACCATATCATATAACATTGTAATTATTTTAAAAAAAATATTTTCAAATAATTTATTTATAAATTAATTCTTTCAGACGTCATTATTGTGAACAAAAATACTATTTGTTTAATTTGACTTCAAATTCATCATGAAAAAATTCAATATTGAATAAAATAATCTAAAACCTCTTTAATGTATCTTATAGATCTATGAAACACATTATACACATTAACAAATAATAAATATATCAAAATTAATAATATTAGAATCAATTATTTTATTTTTCAGTCAATTAAATAAATATTATTTTATCATTTTAGATGATTATATGTTAATTATATAACATCTAAAAATTAAAAATAAATTTATATAATGAAAAAAATTTCATTTTTATCATAATATTCATTTATATTTTTTCATTGTTTGATTTATTTTCAATGTAGACCCATAAAATATATTAAATAAAAGAGATTGATACTTTGTATCAATATTTGATTTTAATAATTTATAATTTTTTTTGAAGAAAAATTTTACATTAAGAAACTCAAAATTGATATTAATATAATAAGGTTAGAATAATATTCATTAATTTTTTTTACATGTTTTGGTTTTAATTTAATCCTTATCATTTTTTAGAGTTAATTAATCTACTGTAATTATAATTATGGAAATAATATTTAAAATATTAAGAGGTTAAAAATTATTACTTATTCGGGAAAATTTGTTATTAAATAGAAATTTTATGATATTTTATAACTTATCATATTCAATTTATATTTTTTTAATTTTGTTTAAATTATTTTAATAAAATATTATTCTTAGAAAATATCATTACTGTCAATTTTGATAGTATTCACATATTTGACTATAGATAAAATACAAATAGTAATATAATTTTTAGAATAAAATTTAAGATTATCCTAACATGTCATAGTTACCTATAAAAGTAGCAGGGTACATTATGTAATTAAAATTAAAATTATTTTATTATTTTTTATATCATTTATTTTATATTTCATTTACTTAAACAGATAATGCATCATCATTGTGTAAGTCTTTAAAGTTATTATTTAGATCTTTTGAATTAAAAATAATTTATTATAATGAATAAAATATTTTTTTCTTAAAATGAATATTCATTGTCAAATTTAACCTTTTCATAAGCTTATATTAAAAATGTTATAGTTATTAATAATATTATTATGTCATTTTTAACTTATCGTTAAATAAAATATAATAAATGTAATATTCACACCCAATTCATATAAAAAGGTTATTATTTCACTAAAGGGTTATTTTGTTTGAAACCCACTAATTTAAGGAAATTTAGACAAGTTTTAGGGTAACTTTATTATTTTATAATAATGTTTAAAAATTTAATTACCTGATTTACACTTAACCATGTTAAAAATACATACCTGAGTTAATATTCACCAAAAATAAATATGATTTTATTATTATGTCAAAATCATACTGATTTAAATCATTTATTTACATTTTCTCAAAATTCATGTAAGAGAAGTGACAAAATTTTGTTTAACGCTAATCCCACACACATAGTGAGATTACTGTAAAAAGGACATTCAAAAGTTCAATATGTTTTTATATCTGATTTTAATAAAACAATATTCAATAGTTCAATATGATTTTATATGAGTGTCTATAATTAATTTCATTGTTTTTCAAAATATGATATAAAAAAATTCCTTTAATAATATGATATTTTAAAAACATGTAATGATTTTACACAAAATTATATATTTCGTTATAGGTATGTATTATTTTCATTAAAACATTAAAGATTTATTTATTAATATACATATTGATGAATTAATTTCTAGTTTTTAAATATCATATTAAAATAATTTTAATATTAATGTGTAGTTTCAAATAAATTTAATGTTGCGTGTAATGCAAACAATGTCGGTGTTTTGTGTTGTGAAATCATAACATGGTGTTGTGGATAAAATAATCCAAATGTAGTTATTTTATATAATAATAAAAATCTATATTCACTGTTACGTGAAGTGAAAAATATAAAAAAGGAATAAAATAATTCAAAAAATATCAACGTGTTTTAATAGTATCATCCTACATGTATTGATCTCCTTCACGAATTGTGTACTAATTGATGGATTTTATGTAAAACCATGAACCAAGGTTAATTAAATTGATAATAATTATTTCCATCCAAAATCAATAGATTTCTTCATTTAAATAGGCTACTATGACTATAGACATTCTTGAATTATTTTCAGTCGTAGTAGTTATTTGAATATAATCTAAAATACATCAAGATTTTTTATTTTAAAATTCCATGTTTAGAGAATATGCTACCATTTCCTGGATGGGGAACAACATCGTAATCATTTAAGATGGGTGAATTTGGTTCCTGAATATTTATTGACTTAATAACACCCTCTTTTAAAGTGTGAATGAATATACTCATTCTATAAAATAAGAATTCAGAAAAAAAAGCATAAAAGGAAGAATATAAAAGATAGATTTATAGTATTTTTGGGTGTAGAAATTCCTGTTTCCACTCCATAGATTCTCAAATCCTATAATTTTTACTAGTATAGGTTATCTTTTTAGGGAAAATATGACTAATTTAATGTATATAAACTCTATTTTTTACATTAATAGTACATAACACTTCTGGAATTCATCATACTTTATAAAAACAAATTTCCAACGATTATACTAGTATAGTTTCTTTAGAAATAGGGAAACATAAACACTACTACATTAGTGAGATACATTCTATCCCACTAGGTTTTTCTTGACTATGACCCTTCATTGATACATCAAAGATAATACTTATCTTCCAAAAAGTGTTAGGAAATATAAAAAGGGTAATATAAAATTCTCAATAATTGTAAACTAGGGAGATATGTAAGAATAATCATGAGCATAAGGGTATGATAACATGATCCTGAAGAAATAATATCATACCCTACATATGAAATATCAAATACATGAATCGTGTTATAAATATTAAAAGTTCATAAGACTTGAATCAAAAGGAAGGAATTAACATAAAAAATAAAATCATATTATTGGAATAAATCACGGAATTATTGAAGAAACATAGGAATATATAATTATTTCCATTTTAGTCATGAAATTCCTATCCAGACCATCATAGTGGATAAATTCCTTCAATGAACCAGGTTTACTGATCATTCTCATCCTATATTACTCCATCATTTTTACTCCACTGTATAGCCCTACAATACTAAACCAAGTTAATTTCTCATTCCATCCCTATGATATTGAACCATGTTCATTTCCTTTTATATCCATGTCTATATCATGTGATATAAATCATTACAAAATGAATTGGAGGAAGATATATGTACCATCCATCTCATAATGAAATAATACATACATGTCCCACAAGATCATAAATAATCACATCATAACCAATGAAATGAAATGGTTATTGTAGACTTGTAATCAAATAATAACCTTTATAAGAAATAGGTTTCAAAATCATTTCCTCATAAACATAACGCATGAAAAGAAGCAGGTTTTATACAAATATAACCCATGAAATAGAAATGGGTTTCATAAATTTTATTCCAATAAACTATAATACATTCAAAGAAATAATATGAATGGAAACATTTAATAATTTTACCATAAAGGACCAAGTAACACCAACAAATGATATCTTATATGGGAAATAAATTTTAATGATCCTCTAAAAATATATAATGAGAAAAATATCCTTTATTCTTTGAATTCTTTAAATCTTAAAACCTTTTGAAGAAATTTTTATTTGAAAATATATTTTAAAACTTCTTAAGGAATCATTTAAATCAATAAAACATTTATAAATTCAATTCCCCTTGAAAATCATATGTAGGTATCATTTGAAAACATTTTTTAATACATGTTTTTGGACATAAAATAGATTTCCATCCAAAGAGATAATTATGGTCATACTTTTTATAATAACATTTTATTAGTTATCTTAAGTGATAAATAGTGTTAAAATGGTACAAATACATGGATATATCTTTAGTAAATAGTGGATAATGGATCTCATTCATGTTACTAAGATATGGATCAAAAAATATCGTCAAAGAATCATAATCATTAATAATCTCGAAAATCAATGAGAGTGTTTTAATAAAATAATACCTCATGGTTACATGGGATCATACTCCCCATATTATAAAATTAATTTGCATGAAACATAATATTTCATGAAATTATTGATATTAATTATATTTAATGTAAAATGTAATTATAAACACCTCTAAAAATAATTTTGGTGCTTAACAAAACATGTGTCTCAAAAAAGGGAAATTTAGATAAAACTATTTTAAGGATTTGGAATATTTTGAAACATAAACTTCATCAAATATAGATCGTAGAATTAAATTTTAATTACTTAGAAAATTAATAATAAGAACCATCTAATTCATTAATTTGAATTATATATACCACACAAAAGAAAAGAGTGGTTTCTAGGGCATATATCTTGTAGAAATAAAAGAGTGAGATAAAATTTCCCTTACCATGTGTCTTGAATCTCATCATACTCATACTATATTATGGTATAATAATTTTTAGTATATTATATATTCTTTATATAAGAATATAATTACATCAAATAACATTTATATATTTATTATAACATCATATTATACACTTTTTAACAATTCTATGTTAAGGTTTCAATTCGGGTAATATCTTCTTTATTCACATGTGTCTTAATTTTTTATATCATCTATCCTTATACTTATATAATGATTTCTAGAATTTAAACCATGATTTGAATATTATTTTTATTAAATATATATGTATTATAATAATCCATAGGTTATAGTAGTATGAAACGAAATACAGTATTTATAGAGACTATAGGTTCTACATACTGATAAACGTTATTTCTATTTAATTTTCACATTGAAACAATTAAAGTGGAAGACATATATATAAATATCATTTTTATATAAGAATTATCATATCAACTCTGTAATATATATTCACTAAATACATCCTTAATACATTTCATGTAGTGTGTGAATGAATAATATCATTTTGAGTGGGAGGAAGTCCATAATTTTACAAAAACAATTATCTTATTAGCACAAAATTGAAAGTAAAAAATATATGTTTTGAAAAAAGAATAATTATTATCTAATACATAATATATATAATATATTACATATGTAAATATATTTTCAATCATAATTTTTACCATGATAGGTGGTAAAGAAAAAAAAAATCAAAAATCATCGTTTAGTAAGGTAGTAGTTCGTCGTACACATAAAAAGTATAATATCTACCCATTAGATGAAGGTGATTGTAAGTTTAGGTTTAATAATAATCATAAAACATCCGATTATATTTAATATACTAGAATTTTTATACAATAATTTAATAAATATAGTTGAGAGGTGGAGAAATAAAATAAAACAAATGATTATGAGAGAAGACATTGCCTCTTAACCAGGTAACTCCTTTTGGTTTGTGCCAAAATACTTTCATGAAAATATTTAAATGTAATTAGAGTATTCTAGTAGTAATTAATGGATTTTGGGAAGTGGATTTGGAATATAATTTCATAACATTTTTGGTTTGAGATATTTGAATAAGAAGGAGAGATGGTGGTCTCTTATAAGGATGGGAAAGGATACAGTAGGAATTTTAAAAAACAAGTTAGTTTCACCCATGTTTTTACCAAAAAAATTAATAAAAAAAATAAAAATCAATAATGGAAGGATAATTCTAGAATCATGAAATATAAGTGGGTTTGGGATACTAGTATAGGTCGTTTTGGGTACTAAATATATGGTTTAGTCCAATATTAAATTTAATTTAACATTAATTGATGTAAAAACATTTATTTAAATTTAATAATAATTTTTATATAAAAATATGTTGAAATTATTATAAAACATAAATTATTCTAATTAAAAATATATAACATATTTTTTTTAAATTTTAATCAATGGAGTGGCAGAAATTAATTAAACATTTACCTTGCAGTTGGGTCGACAATACGGGTTTTGAAAATTAAGAACAAAAAAAATTAAAAGGTTGTTATGTTTTTATGCTCATTTTCAATGGGAATTTTGTCTTAATGACCTAAATTTTATTAATTGATTAAATTATTATTTAATTAAAATTTGTAAAATCTTTGAAATATAGATTATATTTAAAATATGTCAGATCAAAAATATATGTTGAATTAAAATCTGGAATTTTTCACTATTCATCCAAAATGTGGTTTCTCAGAAAAATACTAAAATTCCACTCTAAGATAATTTCTATATTATAAATTCGAAATTATAGTTATTTTTATCAAATTAAATTTCAAAATTTTTCTAAAATATATTTTATTGGGTTATATAGAAGAACTTGAAAATTAGTTTCTTTTAGAAAATTGTATTTTTAAACATATAAGTGTTTTACCAAAAACAATTTCATTCGTTATTAATTTGTTTTATTTATATAAAATAAATTAAAATATATTTTTAAAGTTTTTATTAATATTCATTTAAATATTTTTAATTTCTAGGTTATAATTATCTCATTCAAATAATTATAATGATAAAATGATGTTTTGTAGAATCATCATTGTTGTTTGAAACATACGCCAAGTCAGCATTGCATGTAACTTATGCCGAGTCTATGTTTTCTGTAACATATGCGTAGTTGATGATCCGAATAATTTAATCCAATTCCATGAAAAATGAGATTAATTTTTTCAAAGTACATTGTATGAAATAAATAAAAATTTGATTTATTACAGAAAAAAGGTCCATAAAAAATACATAGTGTTATATTCTACCCCCATAATATGGGTTTCTCCCTTAAAATTTGTGACTTGGGTAATAAAAAATGTCGGTACATATCCTTCATCATATCCAAATTCTCCCAGAAGCATTTTCTAAAAGGTTATTTCTCCACAAAACATTGACCAAGTGAGTGTTCTTATTTCATAGAACAATATCTGTATGATCGATAATTTGAACTGGTTGTTCCTCGTATGTAGTATCCTACTCTAGTTGTATGAGATCTGTGTTCAGTGCATGTGAAGGGTCATGTATATACATCACTAGTGGAGATATGTGGAACACATCATGAAAGTGATGGAGATTTGGTGGATGTATCATGTGATATGATACTGGTTGGATACAATTATGCATATCAATGGTACCGATATACCTAGGGATTAGTTTTCTTTTCTTTCTAATTCTGAAAACGTTCTTTCAAGGTGATATTTATAGAAAAAACTTTTAACCATCTTGAAATTCTAGATCATGTCAGCTATTAATGGTTTAACTTTTCTGAAAAAATGAACTTCATTGATATGATGCTGAATGGTTCTAAACATCTTAGCCATTTTTTAGTGAGCTAAGGTCCCAATATATTTCTTCCCGCAACATCGTTCAAGTATTTTGGAGATGTTAATTTATTACCATAAAGGGCTTCATATGGTGAATTAAAATATCTTTAGTGAAAGAAATTATTGTATAAATACTCAACTAGAAAATTGTGTTGATCCCAACCTCCTTTGAAATATGAAGAATATGGTCTCAACATATCATCTAGGGTTTGAATTGATCTTTCAGAATGACCACTATCTATTGATGATATGTAGTGATTAAACAAAATTATATATCAAAGTCTTTCTAAAGCCTTGTCCATAACATTGAGTTAACTTTGATCCTAATATGATAAAATGGAATACGGTACTCTATGAAACATTACCACTTACTTATTTATATCCTATAAAACTGAACAAGATATATTTCTTATCTGATAGCGATGAAGGGTGCTTACATAGTAAGTAAATAGACTACAACTCAATCTATATTAAACTGTTTAATTGTTTTTGGTAGTATGATGAAAAAATACATAGTGATGTTCTGTTATTTCTACTCTCGTATGGGTAATGGAAGATACACCCCTTTTGATGTTTTTCTTTCATCTTTTATATGGTGTAATACCAAGAACTGAGACACAAAATCTATGATATCTACCTTCCAACCATACCCTTGGAAGTATTCTTTCAAGTACTTACATGTAACACCCCAAGCTTTTATGAAAAATATTCTTTTAAATTTCATTAATGTATTGTGTTGTAATCTACACCAAAAGGAGCTTGAAAAACATGCATCCCTAACTTGTCTTGCACTACACGCAATCACGACCTTCCACGATAGCGTGTGTGGTACGCAATACCAAGTTTTTCTAAACAACGATATGTTATAAAAACTAGCCATTATGAACAGTAATACCCACTTTTTGAAATATTATAAATTTTATCTTTCAAAATTGACTTCATTTTTGGATTCAGAATATCGAAATTAGCCTACTGTGAAATTTTGGTATTTTTCTGAAAACATTCAATTTTTGATGAATAGTGAAAACACTAGGTTACTATTTAAAAACTGACTTTTTATTTAAATAATTATTTATTTTATTTAAATTTATTTTTGGTCCAAATTGATACATAATACCTGTAAAAGTTCAATGTAATTCATTGGAGTCATTTTATAATAATTTTAGATATATAAAAATTTTATTGAACTTTTCACCGTCTTTTACCCACCTCCTAGGAGAATTTGAAAATTTACATAAAACATTATTTTACCGCTTCTGTGAATGTAATTTCAAAAATCCGAGAGACACGGTTGATGTCAGTAAGTAAAATGTGGTTCAATGATATGAAAATAATTTTTGGCGAATAGTAACTTTTTACTTTTTTTTTACCACGGTTAAAAGTAAATAGGGTAATTAAGGGTAAAAATGATATTATTATTACCCTAAAACATGTCCTAATTCTATTTTATAAGTTTAATTCGACCAAAAACAACCTTAGGTATAAAATATGACCATTTAGGCCCACTTGGATTAGATTAGGACATTTATTATTAATTTATTTAAAGAAGGGTTAAAATAGACAAAATCAAAGTTTAATAAGTAGATAATTTTTAATATAGAGTTATACATAAGATAAATTCGACTATTAATATTTATTAAAAATATAAAAAGATTTCCCACATAATGGTATTTTATTTATAATTTTTAGACATTAAATATTTTAATTTATTTATGACGCAACGATGATGTAGTAATTATCTTATTAATGAAATATTGAAATAATTGATGTTATAAATACCCAAATAAATGTAATTTGATACTTTTTATGATTTCCACTAATTTTTTAGGTTAATATGACAAGCTAGTATTGATTTAAGTAACTTTTTTCGAACTAATCATTCTGTTATGATTTTCACAAAAATCAATTACTAAATAGTGTTAAAATTGACATAAAATAGTTTTTAAAACAAATATTATATTATTAATTGTTATTTTATTCATTAAAATATATGGTTCAGCCAAATCACATAGATAAGGATATATATGTTAATAATAAACAACTTGGGGTTCTTTTGGCTTGTTATTGTATGTTTATTAACCTTATAGTGTAAGAACACAAAAAGACACGGTTAAAGTAAAATTATCTAACTTAAAGTTAAAACTAAATGATAAGGTTAATATAGTAAACTAAACATGTACAAATTCTATTGGATGAGATTATTTAGACTCATCCCCACCTTAGATTCGAAATAACTCAATTTGGATCTATTAAAAACCGAATATGGATTTATATTAAAATAATACTTTTAGTTATTCCAACGGTGCCCCTCTCCTCCCTTATAAAAGGGAACCTCATCCCTCTCTTTCTCACACCACCGTGATCCTTAAAGCTCACCCAACCCCTAAAAAATTCTCTTCTCCACTTCACTAGAAACATCCTAGAGGTCCTGGTCTTCTTCAAAGACCAATTTTAGTGCCCTAAGAGGAGGACTCAAAGAGGCGCTTCAAAGAAGAGGTAATGTCCGTTATCGATTCTTTCAACTTTATTTCTTCTTCAACTTCTTATTATTAGAATGTTTCATTATGAAGTAATGACATCAGTATCACTCATATAATGATATGTTATTATAAGTATGAAACAACCTTATTTTACCATCTATCCATCCTACAGAAAATGAAATCACCGCGTGTGCGTACGTACGGAATACCGTCTCCACGCCGTGGTGTAATCTGTTTTTCCAATACCACCTTACATGGATGGGTAAAATGGTGTAAAGAATAACTATACATAGTTATTATAACATCATACTGATTCTGATATATTTTATCATCCACTCTAATTCAATTCAATAATTATGGAAACGATATCATCGCTTGTGCGTACGTACGGACTACCGTCTCCACGACGTGATGAGATTCATTTTCCATGATAACCATTAAAGAATGATTATAAAGTACATATAAGCTATAATAATGAAATATATGACATTATAAAGATACTAGATTTATGTATATATATATGTATTTCATCTACTTAATTCGATTATTCCCAATAAGGAAACGAAAACAGCGTTCATGCGTACGTACGACCTACCATCTCAATGAATGATGTATTTCTTTCCATTTACCGATCTATTATATATATGTATATTCTGAATATATATTATATATAAATAATGCTTTATATTTTTTAATTAATTAATCATTATCTATGTAATCATATGAATAATTACAAGTCAAAACACGGATGACAATTGAAACAATTTTACCCAAAACGCTCTTTAACATGTAATTTACAAAAGAACGGGTAATATAAGGTCGTAAGTGAACCTTATGTGATATCATAACAAAGAGTATGATTCTGTAATAAGTCGATGACATTATTTAAATCATTATACAGGAGGTTCGGACACTTACGAAATAAATCGGACCTAAGGTAAGAGAAATATCACAATCTCATTTTTATCCGAGATTGTTAATACTATGGAATTTACTGTGGTGTATTTTATCATCTGCATCCATGTTTTCTCAATATTTAATATTATTTCCATCCACCTACAATTTTATAAATCCAATTTTACCCTTTGGTGAGTTTTTAGTAAAAGATATGAAAGGAATATTTTGTCGATTTTTGTACGAGGTACTTTTTGACTTTTTCGACAAAAGTACGAGAAGAATGTTTTTTTAACATATACGACATGAATGGATTTTTAAAAAATTATTTCCAAGAAGCTTCATTTATTGGTTTTCAAGTTTATTTTTAATCAACTTCTTTTATTTTAGAATTGTATGACATGTTAAGAAAGGAAAAGTGTTTTTCAATTAGAAAGGATATTTTTCACAAGAATGGAGTTCAAGTGTTTTATCAAAATTATTTTCCATCTAAGATAATATAGGGTTATGTTTCTATCACTATTATTGCATTGATTTGATTATGTTATGATGGAATTATTTTTATTAATTCCTTTATCTTATATGATTGTTTTATGATGTCTCGATATTTAAGAATCCCATTTTTATTACATGGGTTATGTTATGTTGTATGGTTTATGATTTTGTGGCACAAATAATAATGATATCATTATGAGATGGGTGGGACCTATATCTCCCTCCAATTCATTGGGTAAAGATTTCATATCTCATGAGATAGACATGGCTGGAATGGCAGGTTAAATCGGTTCAGTGAAACAGGACTGAAACGAGGAGTGAACTCTGTTCAGAAATGGACTTTGTCCACTAAGATAGTCTTGGAAATGAGTCTTGACTAATAAGAAATGATTCTCTATGATTATGTGTGTATTCCACAAAGTTTCATGTTTTATTCTATGATTATTGGGATTACATTTCAATACTATGATTTATCGCATGTTATGATATTATGATCTCTTTTACAGGTTAAGATTTCCAAAATTTTATGTTCTTATGAATATGATGTGATTGATATTTCTATTGTTTACCCTTACTGAGAATTTGAACTAACACTTTTAGGTTTTATTTTCCCCAGGATATAAAAAAATGTTTTAGGTAAGAAAAAAAGGGAAGATCTTTATAGGAGATGTTGAAGATCTTTCACCATGATTAGAAGATTATATTCTGAGTTTCCAAACACACTAATCTATTACATTCCTTGTGTGTGTGTTTTTGTTATGTACTAAGTATTCAGAAAATGTAATGTAATGTCCATGTACGTTATGCTTCAGGTCTCTACAGTTGTTATCAGAGGAAAGGATTAGTTTACCTTTGGAAACTAGGATGTGAGAACTCTATTGAGATCCCTAGTGATATTTCTAAGGTATGTCTAGGGATGTCCCTAAGGTTAAGTATAAGTATAGGTTATAGTACTAGAATTACGGTAACCCAAGATGTTAGATATTGACGGCACTCCCCCTTTATTATGTTGTTTTCCTAAGCGTGATCTTTGCCTCTCACACTATTCTTTTTGGGTTTTAGATGATGGCTGGAACCCGACGGAACCGTGTTGATCAATGTAATGGACAATGCAATGATTTTCCTCCTAAAAAAACAAATGTTGTGGTAGATGGAGTGAAAAATATTGTTGCTATACTTACACAAGCTATGAATCATTCTGGACTTCCAAATGAGCAAAGAAGAGAACAATATTCTATTGAGTCTTTCATTAGGCGACGTCCACCTTCTTTCAGTGGGTCTTCTGATCCACTTTTTGTGGAACAATGGATCAGTACTACTGAAAAGATATTTTCAGTTCTTCAATGTTCTGAACATGATAAAGTCATCTTAGCAGTGTATCTTTTGGAAGGTGATGCTGGTCAATGGTTGAATCTTATCAAGAATACAAGGCCAAGAGATGAAATTGAGTCCATGGAATGGGACGAGTTCAAGAAATTATTTTTCAATAAGTACTTCCCTCATATTCTTCGAAAAAAGATGGAGAAAGAGTTTCTTGAACTAAAGAAAAAGGATGATGAATCTATTGGTATATACGATGAAAATTTTACAAGGCTTGCAAGGTATGCATCTGGCATTATCATCCAACCTGAATGTAAAATTGATCGATTCTTCAGTGGATAAAAACCAAATCTTCGAAGGGAATTAGCTATAAGAGACTTCAGTAGCTATGAAGAAATTGTGCGTTGTGCTATCAAGGTAGAAATGGAAGTTGGTGTTACATATCCATCTCATTGTTTTGACAAGAAACGAAAGATGGAGTTCAAGGAGAAATCTCAGAATAATGGTGAAAAGAAAATGAATGTTTCCTTATTCTCAAAGTGTGGAAAGAAGCATGGTGGAGATTGTCTTAAAGGGACTATAAAATGTTTTATGTGTGGAAAAGAAGGTCATCGAGCAGCTGAGTGTCAAAGTAATGGAAAAAGGGTTGCTAATGGTGTGAATAAAGAAAAGACTGCAGAGAATGCACAAACAACACTTCAATTCTTCAAGTGGAATGAAATGGGGCATTATGCTAATCAATGCCCTAATCTAAGGGTTAATGATGATCGACATGAGAAACCACTTAAGGAAAAGGACAAAGGGAAGTCACATGCGATCACTATTGGCGATGTTGAATATGACAACGATGTGGTGGAATTTTTAAGTGTTTATGTAATGGGATTCCAAAATAATGTTGTATATAGTATCGTGGAATATTGGAATATTTATGTATCGCTCTATTGTTGTATTCAATAATTTTATGGTACTGGTAACCATGGAACGTGATTGAGATATTTTTGGTAAGCAGATAGTATGCGGATAATGAAGGAATAAGAAGATAATGAGATGTTTGATTGTATTCATGAGCTCATGATTGATATAAGGACTAAGTGATATCATGGTTTGAGTATAAAGAATTTTGAGGATTTTGGTATGTAAAAAGTGTTAACTTTTAACTACATTAATGTTTTCACTAAGGTTCAATGGGTATTCATTCTTCAATAGAATACATGATTAAGGTATTCACATGTTTTTAATTAGACCAAAAAGATATATCTTATGATATATGGGGGATAAATAATGGCATTCACGTGATTGTTATGTGATATTTCAAGTAATAATTTTCTTTATACTATGAGATTGGACCGAAGTATTTTAGATAACCCTAATGATTAGAATGGATTATGTTGGACATATGTTAGTATTGTTTAAGGATAGAACTTTTTTCGATATTATTGATGGGATGTTATAGTAATATAGCTTTAGAAAAAGGAAAACCTACAGGAAGGGTGACAGCCCATCGCGTCGGACAAGTCTATGGGAATCGAACCCACAACTGAAGTGCGACTGGCCTTTATCACATACCAATGGCCTACAGGAAGTCCCTGGTTAGTGGAAAGTAGTTTTATTTTATTAAGCAGTATGATAAATAAAGTATAAGTCCATTTTTGGAACCATATATGATTAATCTAACTATAAGATGGACTGATAACATTTTCTAAACTTTTTTTTGAAATAGATAGAATGAACCATCATTCTATCACATGATCTGCTAACACATCATGAATAACAAATTCAACTTTATTTCTTAAGGGGATGAAGTGGAAATTGTTCAATTCATGAACAACAGTGAGATTATACCAAAATCATGTAAGTATTTCTTTTAATTCATCAAATTTAGAGAAATGATCTTGAAAACCAGAAATGTTGTCCTAGTGCTATTATATCCGATGAATTAGATGGTACCTTAGATCATCATAAATTTATGGCTTTGTGATTATTGGACTTTTCCTAGCCATGTTCTCTACCACTCTCCATCAGAACATGATGGTTAGGTTTCTCTTTAATATCCATATTTTCACCTATGTTCTCTTATGTTGAAACCTAGTGATTAGTTAATTTGGGTAACCGTTATGTTTCATACTTTAGTTTTTAAAGATTGGTTTTGGTATTCCATTTTATGATGTGGGTTTCTATTAAAGAAAATTTTGAGTAGTAAACCATTTATAACCCCGATGAATTTTGAGGGCAAAATTCATTTTAAGGGGGGTAGAATGTAACACCCAGAGATTTTAGGAAAAATATTATTTTTAATTTCATTAATGTCTTGTGTTGTAAGCTATACCAAAAGGAGCTTGCAAAACATGAATCCCTAACTTGGCTTGCACTACACGCAATCAAGACCTTCCACGATAGCGTGTGTTGTACGCAATACTGAGTTTTGCTAAACAACGATATGTTATAAAAACTAGCCGTTATGAATAGTAATACCCACTTTTTAAAATTTTATAAATTTTATCTTTCAAAATGGACTTCATTTTTCGATTCAGAATATCGAAATTAGCCTAGGGTGATATTTTGGTATTTTTCTGAAAACGTTCAATTTTTGATGAATAGTGAAAACACTGGGTTACTATTTAAAAACCAAATTTTTATTTAAATAATTATTTATTTTATTTAAATTTATTTTAGGTCCAAATTGATATATAATACCTATATAAGTGAGTCATTTTATAATAATTTTAGATATATAAAAATTTTATTGAACTTTTCCCCATATTTTACCCACCTCCTAGTAGAATTTGAAAATTTAATAAAACTTAATTTTACCGCTTCTGTGAATGGAATTTCAAATATCTGAGAGACACGGTTCATGTCAGTAATAAAAATTTGGTTCAATGAGATGAAAATAATTTTTGGTGAATAGTATCTTTTTACTTTTTTTACCACAGTTAAAAGTAAATATGGTAATTAAGGGTAAAAATTATATTATTATTACCCTAACACATGTACTAATTCTATTGGATAAGTT
Source organism: Viscum album (assembly GCA_963277665.1). Classification (NCBI taxonomy): domain Eukaryota; kingdom Viridiplantae; phylum Streptophyta; class Magnoliopsida; order Santalales; family Viscaceae; genus Viscum; species Viscum album. The sequence goes on along the minus strand of OY728141.1, from coordinate 456,930,610 downwards.
TAACTCGACCAAAAACAACCTTAGAAATAAAATATGACCATTTAGGCCCACTTGGATTAGATTAGGACATTTATTATTAATTTATTTAAAGAAGGGTTAAAATAGTTTAAATCAAAGTTTAATAAGTAGATAATTTTTAATATAGAGTTATACATAATATAAATTCGACTATAAATATTCATTAGAAAGATAAAAATATGTCCTACATACTGGTATTTTATTTGTAATTTTTAGACATTAAATAATCTAATTTATTTATGACACAACGATGATACAGTAATTATCTTATTAATGAAATATTGACATAATTGATGTATAAACACCCAAATAAATGTAATTTGAGACTATTTATGAATTACACAAATTTTATAGGTTAATATGACAATTTATTATTGATTTAAAAAACTTTTTTCGAACTAATAATTCTGTTATGATTTTCACAAAAATCAATTTCTAAATAGTGTCAAAATTGACATAAAATAGTTTTTAAAACAAATATTATATTATTAATTGTTATTTTATTCCTAAAAAAATGTTTCGGCCAAATCACTTAGATTAAGATATATATATATTAATAATAAACAACTTGGGTTTCGTTTGACTTGTTATAGTAAGTTTATTAACCATATAGTGTAAGAACACAAAAAGACACGGTAAAAGTAAAATTATCTAACTTAAAGTTAAAACAAAATGATAAGGATAAAATAGTAAACTAAACTTGTCCAAATTCTATTGGACTAGAGTATTTCAACCCATCCCCACCTTAGCTTCTAAATAAATTAATTTGGAGCTATTAAAAACTGAATATGACTTTATAATAAAATAATATTTTTAGTTATTCCAAAGGTGCCCCCCTCCTCCCTTATAAAAGGGCACATCCTACCTCTCTTTCTCACACCAATTTAAGACTTAATGCTCGGACAACCCCTGAAATATTTTCTTATACACTTCCCTAGAAACATCCTAGAGGTCCTAGTCTTCTTCAAAGGCCAATTTTAGTTCCCTAAGAGGAGGACTCAAAGAGGCGCTTCAAAGAAGAGGTAATCTCCGTTACCGATTCTTTCAACTTTATTTCTTCTTCCACTTCTTATTCTTAGGTTGTTTCATTATGAAGTAATAAAATAAGTATCACTCATATAATTATATGTTATTATAAGTATTAAACAACCTTATTTCACCATCTATCCATCCTATGGAAAACGAAATCACCGCGCGTGCGTACGTATGGAACATCGTCTCCACACCATGGTGTAATCTGTTTTTCCAATACCACCTTACTTGGATGGGTAAAATGGTGTAAAGAATAACATATACATAGTTATTATAACATCATAGTGATTCTTATATATTTTATCATCCACTCCAATTCAATTCAATAATTATGGAAATGATATCATCGCTCGTGCGTATGTACGGACTACTGTCTCCACGACGCGATGAGATTCATTTTCCAAGATAACAATTAAAGAATGATTATAAAGTGTATATAAGATATAATAATGAAATATATGACATTATAAAGCTACTGTATTTATTTATATATTTATTTATTTCATCTACTTAATTCGATTATACACAATAAGGAAATGAAAACAGCGTTCATGAAAACGTACGGCCTACCGTCTCCATGAACGGTGTATTTCTTTCCATTTAATGATCTATTATATATATTTAGACTCTGAATATATATTATATATAAATCATGTTTTATATTCTGGAATTAAGTAATCATGATCTAAGTAATCATATTAATAATTACAAGTCAAAACACGGACGACAAATGAAACGATTTTACCCAAAATGCTCTTTAACATGGAATTTACAAAAGAACGTGTAATATAAAGTCATAAGTGAACCATATATGATAACATAAAAATGAGTATGATTCTTGAATAAGTCAATGACATTATTTAAATCATTATACTGGAGGTTCGGACACGTACGAATCAAATCGGACCTAAGGTAAGGGAAATATCACAATCTCATTTTTATCCAAGATTATTTATACTCTAAATTTTACTAGGGTGTATTTTATCATCTGAATCCATGTTTCCTCAATATATAATATTATTTCTATCCACATACAATTTCTTAAATCCAATTTTACCCTTCGTTGAGTTTTTAGTAAAAGAAATGAAAGGAATATTTTGTCATTTTTCGTATGAGGTACTTTTTGACTTTTCCGACAAAAGTACGAGAAGAATGTTTTTTTAACTTTTACGGCATGAATGGATTTTTAAAACATTATTTCCAAGAATATTCCTTTAAAAGTTTTCATGTTTATTTTTAATCAACTTTTTTTAGTTTAGAATTTTATGACATGTTACGAAAGGAAAAGTGTTTTTGAAGTAGAAAGGATATTTTTCTCAAGAATGGAGTTCAAGTGTTTTATCAAAATTATTTTCCATCTAAGATGATATAGGGTTCTGTTTCTATACATATTATTACATTGATTTGATTATGTTGTGATGGAATTATTTTTATGAATTCCTTTATCTTATATGAATTGTTTTATGATGTCACGATGTTTAAGAATCCCATTTTTATTAAATGGGTTATGCTATTTTGTATGGTTTATGATTTTGTGGCACACATAAGAATGGTATCATTATGAGATGGGTAGGACCTATATATCCCTCCAATGCATTGGGTAAAGATTTTATATATCATGAGATAGACATGGCTGTAACGGTAGGTTAAAACGGTTTAGTGAAACAGGACTGAAACGGGGAGTGAACTCGGTTTAGAAATAGACTTTGTCCACTAAGATAGTATTGGCAATGAGTCTTCACTAATAAGAAATGATTCTCTATGATTATGTGTATATGGCACAAAGTTTCATGTTTTAAGTTATGATTATTGGGATTACATTTCACTACTATGATTTATCCCATGTTATGATATTATGATCTCTTTTGCAGGTTAAGATTTCCAAAATGTTATGTTCTTATGAATATGATGTGATTGATATTTCATTTGTTTACCCTTACTGAGCATTTGAGCTCACCCTTTTATGTTTTCTTTTCCCCAAGATATAAAGATAGGTTTTAGGTATGAAAAAAAGGGATGATCTTTATGGGAGATGTTGAAGAACTTTCACCACGATTAGAAGATTATATTCCGAGTTTTAAAAGACACTAAACTATTATGGTCCTTGTGTGTGTGTTTTTGTTATGCACTAAGTATTCCGCAAACGTAATGTAATGTCCATGTATGTAATGCTTTGGGTATCGACATTATACATCTCCATCATTTCATGATGAATATAGAATGATGAACTATGATATTCCTCTAAAATATATTTTATTAAATTTGGCATGGAAGAAACAAAAACATGTTTCTTAATTCTTTTCATTGCATCCTGATCAAGGTTCAAATGAGGAAAATTTATGACTTTCTTTTGTAGCTCAACGTCTTCCTTATACACCATTTTAATTGTATCATGGACTGATGGTTGAATATTAATTTAATAAATATAATATTTTTCTCCTTCCTTAAATATTTATAGATTAATAAACTTCATATCCAAAAATATTGGATCTTTTGTGATCCTCATCATGGATAAGTTAGCATGAACCTTCTGACTCAAATAATCGACCACCTTGTTTAATATCCTATGGTGGTAATGTATTGAGCAGTCCTACTCCATTATAAACTCTAACTATATTCTTTGGTACCTGATCAACTGCTTCTATGTTAATATATATTTCAATATTTTATTATCATTATATATATAACCATCTTTTTATCATAGAGATAATTCCCCCATGTCATTAATCCAAAAAATTAGTGAGGTTATCTCCAAATCATGAGTTGGGTAATTTTGTTCATGAATATTCAAATATTGTGAGGAATAGGATATAAATATGTTATTCTACATAAGAACACATCTGAATCCCTTTTGGGATGCATATCAAAAGATAACAAACTCTTCTCCACTACATGGTAATGTAACAATAGGTGTATTGACTAACCTTCTCTTTAGTTCCTTGAAATTATCCTCACGTTCATCTTTAAAGAGGAACTTTAAACCCTTCTATGCTAAATATGTTATATAATTAGATATACATGATATATTATTCACAATTTGTCGATTATATCCATCAAAACCATGAAGTTTATGGATCTCAATCACTGTGGTTGGATTATTCAGTCATTTAGTATCCTCATTATTTGATGGAACTACTACTATACCATATCATGAGATTATGTGACCCATAAATTAATTAATTTATATAAAAAATGACACTATTTAATTGTTTTTATATATTTTTTCCCTCCATAGGGTCTTCTATACAATTTTCATGTTGCAATCATTCTCTTCGTTTCCCTTTGAATAGAAAAGAATATCAATAATACAGACTGCCAAAAATGGATTGTGGTAATATATTAAAAATCTATTCATTAAATATATGAATATATAAGGGTAATTAGTTAGAAAAAAATTAATCACAATACATTCATATTGACCATACCTTGTACCGAATATCATCTTGAGTATATCCTCTTTCATTCCCTCAATTTATGTTATCTAGAATGAAGGTCAATCTTTGAAAAGTATTCAGATCTACGTAACAGATCCAACAAATATTTAATACAGGGAAGTGGAAAATTTTTCTTGATTGTGATCATATTCAACTCTTAATAATCAAATTATAGTCTCATTGATCCATATTTTTTATCAAAAGAACTGGTGTACCCAACAGTGACATACTTTTCCCAATGAATCATTTATCGTGGTTTTCATGGTGTTGCTTCATCAATTCCCAGAACTCAATCGGGTCCATTCTATATGGTGACTATGATATTTATATGGAATGATGTATAAGTTATATTCAGATCTCAACATCAAATTTTAGTGTAAAACTGGAAGACTATTCTATAAAAACAAACACAAAATCTAGAACAATAGGCATATCATTGATGTCAATTTTCCCACCAACCATTTGAGAAAAACCACCCTTTTGATTCTGAATTAATTCACATACGCTATATGTAATATCCATATGATATTAATGCCCATCAATACATTAATGGATGAACATATAAGAGTTTGAAATATGAAATGTAACATCAAATCCTTCATAAGTTAGGTGGGATTTATATAGCTAAATATAATCCATGACTATGCTGACCACAAATTCATCTGAAGGAATGATGACTAGGATTGAAGGAAGCACATTCCCATAATCTTCCACTAGAGAGGAATCATAGAATTTAGATGAAATCATCATTCAATTAGGTATTTTCACTTTTATTTCCACATTTAATCATATTGGTGGAATCTTATCACCCTTAGAAATGTCTTTAGATATGAAGTACTGGGTAAATATAGAATCAAATATCACATTAGTTGTTCTAGGGTGGATTTTACGTGTACCTTTCATTACATATTTGTCACACCCCTCTTTGGAAATAGTAATTTTATGAGATTTCCCATTTTCCCTCAACATAAGAGGTTATTGACACATATAATCATCATTAACCATTGCATTTGGGGTGTGGTTATCATAATTCACAATCTCCTTACACTTGTAGAACTGAATTATGGGAGGTGCATTCTATATATATTTCTCTTCATTAGTATTTTTAGCTAACTTCTTCCCATAATTTTGATATTAAATTACCATGAGACCTTCTATTCCATATATAAAACATTTAGTAGACCCATTAGGATAAATTAATCCAAACTTATTCCCACATTTACAATATAATGGAAATCTCATATTCTTTTCTCCATGGTTTGTAGAGTTTCCTTCAAAATACATCTTCATTATTGGTCAAAACCACGAGGTTGATACATGACTCCAACCTCCATTTCAACCATGATTATAAAACAAAAAATATCTTCATAGAAACTAAATTCACTTATGTTCATATCCCCTGTGATACTTTTCATTTTGAAACTAAAGAACCTACCATGATTTTTTTTTGCGTTGGAAGATAATTCTGGAATTGTACCTCATACGCCAAATGAAATTAGCCTCGTAGGTACCAAAAAATTCATCTTCCTTTTGATTTAACTCACAAAACTCATTATTCATTATGGTACTAGTAATCTGAGGGATATAATTATTGAGAAACATATTATTGAACTAATCAAAATCTATGGATTAAATCTTATAATCCTTCATCATATTCTTGATTAGATTCCACCACGTGTTTGATTTACCTTATAAATGATAAATAGCCATAACAAAATTCTTATTCCCTAAAGAGTAGACAATAGAGAATATATTTTCTCTAGTACTAGTCCATTTTTCATGAAAAATTGGATAAAAAGACTCTATGAATTAATGTTTCTGATGCCTCATGATGGAATATGTATACTTTTATTCCCTCATTTTCCTATTTGAAAGTCCATTATGATTCATAGCTTGATAAATCAATGTGATAATAGCAATGAGCTTTTTCATTCCAACTCCCATAAAATTCGGTTTCATGGGAGTACAATCAATGCATAGTATTCAAAAATCACTATTAATGTTAATTTTCTAGGTTTTAGATAGTGAATAAAACCAAAAAACATCAAGTGGGAAATAAATTTCATATTGAGGAACCACAAAATCATAAAATTTCACTTATAGGATGTATTGGTTATGAAACCATATTAATCTATGTATGCTTCTGTTTATCATAGGTTATTCATAGACAATATATATTTAAATAATTCATAATTTTTTCTAATGATTTTTTCAATTCCCAAAGAAAATCCCCTAGGAGTGTGGCAGAAGCTGTACAAATAGTCCCATTTTCATGTTTCAAATTACCCTCAGTCTGGACCATAACATATTTTTGGAGTTCTTACCACTAGGTACATCTGTTCTTGAGAAAAATTGACATTAATATATATACATGGATTTATTTCTAGGAAACCACTCCCTCTATCTGTCACCAATATGACAGGGAATTTTTCTATACTCTTAATTATCCTTATAAATATGAATAGATATGTGTTTGGGGTTCTCAGTAAGGTTTAATCATCCAAGCATTCATTGGATAACTAAAACTTTTCCTTGATAAAAACTATATAGTCCCTTTATTTCGGTAAATTAATATTACATAAATTTTTGAGTACATAAAAAAATTATATAAACAAATTATCGTATATCGTACTAGTCCAGTTCCTTTGGAAACTTGGAAACATAAGTAATGATACACAATTGAGGTAATTTATCTCCCACTAAGTTCTTCTTGACTACAACCTGTCTTAAAAACATCAAACAAAATAAATATCCTCATAACGTGGAGAATGAAACATAAGAAGGGCGATCTAAATTGATTAGTAAGGGTAAACTATAAATATTTGAATATATAATCACAAGAATAAGGGTATGATTACATTATCATCAATATATAATATATAACCCACAATATCAAAGATCATAAATGTGAATCATAAAAAAAATCCTGGCAGTTCATAAGACATTAATCATATGGAAATAAAGAACATAATACACGGAAGAATAACATTTAAATAAAACATGGTATTGTGGATGAAAAATCAGAATATATAATTATTTTTATAGTAGTCAAGGAATTGTTGTCGAGACCATCATTGTGGAAATATCCTTTTACTGAACAACGTCCAAAACCAGTTCCATCCCAGCATTACTAAAATGAGTTCACTCCTTATTCCATCCCAATAATACTAAACTAAATTAAATTCTCAATACAGGCTTGTAATATTTAACCTAGTTAATTTTTATTTCCATCCCTGCCAATCTCATGAAAAATAATTCTTTACACAATGCATTAGAGGGAGATATAGGTCCCTCCCTTCTCTTAATGAAATAATAAATACATGTTCCACATGATAAAAAATAATCATATCCTAACCAATAAAATGAAATAGGTATTACAAACATTAAATAATATTATAACCTATTTAAATAATGTTCCATAACAATTTCTTAATAATAATAACCCATGAAATAAGTAAGGTTCAAAAAACCATATAACACATGAAATAGAAACAAGTTTCATAAATATCATTCCATCAATTAGTAATACATTCATAGAATGAATATGAATGGAAATGTTCACTAAATTACTCAAAAAGTGATTACAAACCCCAAAAGATGTTATCTTATGTGGAAAGTAATTTTGAATGATCTTTTAAAACCATTTATTAAAGAAAATATGCTTTCTTCTTTAGAAAATTATTTTTTAAAACATAAATATATTGAAAATATTTCTCTTGGAAATTATATTTGGAAACTTATAAAAGTAGATTTGAAAACAATAAAATATTTTCAAAATATGTTTCAATGGAAATTATCTTCAATGGTCATTTGAATTTTCTTCCAATCATTTCTTAAAACATGGTTTTTGAAATAAATTATATTTCCAATGAAAGAGATAATTACAATCATATTTTTCTAAAAATGTTTCAAAATTATCATAAGCATAAAAGAGTGTGAAAATGGTACTAGTAAATGGATATATCTATAATGAATATAGTATAAGTAATTTCAAAAGTTTTCATTTTATATGGATCATAAGATTTCATCAAAGATGCATAATCATTAAAAATCTCGATAAGCGATGAGATTGTTTTAATAAACTCTTACAACATGGAAACATGGGATCAAAATATCCATGTAATTAAAGTAAATTAAATTATCCATAATATTTTATGAAAATAATGAGTTTCAATATATACTCTGTAATATTGAGGTATGTACAACTTAAAATCGAATTTGGGTTCATTACAAATCATGAGTCTCAATGAATGAAAATTGAGAAAAAAAATATTTTACGGATATGGTAACATTTGAAAAATAAACCCTTTCAAATAAGTATCATATAATGAATATGAAAGTACTCATAAATTTAATAATAATATCATTAAATAAATTCATCAGAAATATATACACCACACAAAATTATAGATTGGTGTGTAGGGAATGTATCTCATAGAAATAAAGAGTGAGATTAAATTTCCCTTACCTTGTATTTTTACTCTCTTTCTATTCATAAAATATTATTGAATAATAAATATATGTTTATTACAAAAATTTTACATAATAATATTCATATATATAATACCATAAATTATTTTATTATGATCTCATATTACCCTCTGGATAATAATTCTATGTTAAATATTCCCTTCGGTTAATATCAATTTTATTTTTCCCATGTGTCTTAATTTGATATATCATTGTTTTTTATTATTATATCATGATTTATGGAATGTAAAACCTATGTCAAATATATATTATATTCACTATATATGTATTATAATAATATATATATAGCATATGTATGAAACAGAATACACCGTTCATGGAGACGGTATGTCGTACATATACATGAATGCTATTTCAAATTTTTTGTCTTGTTGAAAGAAAGAAAGACAATGAAATATATGAATATTTATGTAAATATATATTTATATATAATAATTAAATTTTAATTATTATTTCATATAATTCATATATATTACTAAATTCTTCCTTAATATATTCAATATAGTGTAAAAAGGAATCATATCGCTTTGAGGGGGAAGTACTCCACATTTCCTCAAAAGAAATTAACCTATTAATAAAAAATGGAACACAAAAAAGAAATGGGCAATTAAAAAAGAAATAATAATCATAAATACATAATAAATATAATTTATTTCATATGTTAATAGTTTTTCAATTATAATGTCCTTTGTGATAGGCAGTTAAGGAATAATGAACAATAATCATTTAATAAGTCATTAGTTCGTCATACACATAAACAATATGTTCATTAATAATAAGATGGATGTGTGAAAAGGTGTATTTATAATAAATATCAATAAAAATACTATAATATTGGAGATATTGGTGTTTTTATAAAATAATTGAATAAACACTGCACATGGGGTAGAGAAAGAAAATAAAATAAAGTAGCATGGGAGAAAATGTAACTTCATAATAGTGTAACTCCCTTTAGTTTGTACCAGATGGATTCCTTGGATTGATTTCATCTCAAGGGATGGATTCTATAAGGAATGAATGGATGTTTTAAGGTGTACTAGGTTGTTATTGGGAGAACATACAAGGTTTGAGTGGTGTGAAGAACAGTGAGAGGTGGTTGCCTTTTATTGGGATTGAAAATGAAACACATGGGATTTTGGAAAACAAGTTAGGTGTTCCCACGTTTTTAGATTTAAACGTCAAATAAAATATACCTAAATCAATAATGGATAGTTAATGAACGAATAATTGAAATAAAATGTGTTCTGGACAATTGTATAAGACGTTTTGGTTCATACATTTACGGTTTAGTCCCTTCTTAAGATCTATTTAACCTTAATAGATTTAATTTATTTTAAATAACATCACTAATATTTTTTGGTTAGAAAACAAATTTAAAATTATTTGAAATTATAAATTATTATGAGTGCTAATATGGAATCTATTTCCTCAAATTACAATCACAGGAGTAGCAGAAATTAATTAGAATTAATCTCATAGTCTGGTCGATAATTCTGTTTTTGAAAGTAAAAACATTCAATGTTTTGCCATGTTTTAATGCCAAGTTAATTGTTAAATTGATCTCAATGAACTAAATTGTATTAATTATAGAAAATTTTATCTAATTAATCTTTGAAACAAATTAAATATTTATTTATCCTTATAAATAAATTATATGAAAAAGTAGTTTTGAATTAAACTATGTTATTTTTCGCTATTCATTCAAAAAAATGTTTTTTAAAAAAATCACAAAAATTGTACCCTATGATAATTTAGATATTATAAATTAAAAATAATTATCAAATTAAATTTATAAAAGGGTATATAATTAATTTTATTGGTTTTTAAAAAATGACATGAAAAGTAGTTTGATTGAGAAAATAGTATTTTAAATGATATTAGGGTTTTACCAAAACATTTGTCTTTCATTATCAATATTGTTTATTTTTATGAAACCATTAAAAACCATATTTTAAAATTATTTATTACTATTCAAATTTCCATGTTTAATAGATAGGTTATAATTACATCATTTATATAATTATAACAATAAAACTCTGTTTCGTAGAAACACGAGGGTTGTATTTAATGTATGCCATGTCGTCATTTCATATAACATATGCTGATTCAATATTCCATGTAATGTGTCTTGAGTCAATTTTATATGTATCTTACACAGCATTGGTAATATTTTAATGGAGTGTTTGATTTAGTTTTTTCTAAAATATAAATGAAAATTTTATTTATTTTAGAATAAAAAATGTCCCTAAAAACATGAGATGTTACATAAAACCTCTTTAACTTGGTAAAAATGTTGGAACCTGTTTTGGACTCCAAAAAGGAATTAAAAAATACAATCCTTAAATACATAGAGAGAAAATTATTTAATTATATAAATATAAAAGAATGATAGATATTGTAAATGAATCATATATTTTTATTACGTATCAGATAAAATATAAGAGTTCTCTAGGAGGGAAAATTATATTGAATAATAATTCATGGAGTGTCTTTAAAACTGAACATGATCAATCAAGTAAGAACAAATGTAAAATATAGGAATATTCGTATTCTTTTTAATTAAATATAGAAGAAAAAAATTGTTCATGAGAAGATCAAATATTTTAATGAGTTTCATATTTTTTACTTTTATTATTATTAGACTAAATTATATATATATTATCTAATTCAATTAAATGGAAAGAAATATGAAAAATTCATTGATTTAGGGAATATTCAATTCTCTTTATCTGAAAATTACCTTGGAAAAAATCACTATAAAATAAATTTATCTCATAAATTCAATTTATTGGTACATATAGTCAATAAAAATGTATTATTCTATAAATAGAAATTAATAATATTAGTGAATAAAAATCCTCTTTAATTTTAACTTGAAAATATGGGATGGTAATAAATACACAAGCTATAAAACCACAAATCCAATTATAGAACACCACATAGACATATCCCGCATAATTGAATTCAAATATCAATATTGATCTACATATCCAGTAATCAAATAGGTGATATTTCCTTATATCAAAATAACATAGATACACTAATCACATATCAAATGTTCATAGATCTGATGGAAATATATAGCATATTGGAAACACATTATTGAATATGACATGACTCAAATTCATGTTTCTTATTACTCCATAAAGATGAACCATGTATCCAGTTCATAAAAAGATCCATTTATTAATGTTGATAATTCTCATTTAGCTAATTAAAAAACATACCAGATCGATCAATGTATCTAAATATTTATATTGAAAAATTCAACATGTATATTCTTTTCTAGGAATAGGAAAATGTCATCAGACATCCATAATTATAGGATTAGAATAAAATAAAATAAAATAAAATAAAAACCTAATTAAAATACATAAAAATGGATTTATGAAAAAAAATATGAATGTGTTTTGAGTTAATAAAAATAAAAAACACATGGGGTATGTTGGATCTACATTAGTATTCCCACAAAATCATCCTACTGCTTCCCTAGAGGGTTCCTAAAGGATTGGGTCATGTTGGTGTTATATTAGTGAGGTTTTCTCATAGGGATGTTGTTCACAGATTATTGGTTTGGGAGTTTACTAAAAAAAAATTTTGGGACCTCAGGCTTTGATTTTATTATTTTAAACCTAGTGATAGTGCTACAGTTCAAAAATCCATTCACTAATGATCCACTAACATATTGGTCTTCGTAATACAATGTGGAAATGGTTATAGGGAAAAATTAATGGTATATGCACCATTTAGGATTTATTTATTGATATTAATTTCCTTGTTGATTATAAGGTGGGGTTATACAATGTAGGTTCCATTGAATGGAACTCATATTAATTAATTTCTAAGAGACAAGGATTCATTACAGAGTCTTTTCCATGAAATGTTTTCACACAGAATACAAGGATAAATTACACCATCTATTATAAAATGAGTGGAACCACCTCCTATGGTACATGCGGTTATTATCCTTCCATCTGGGTAAAATATTATTCATATTTTATATAATGAGAATGAAAATATGATAACCCCATTGAATGAGTTCTATATATGAACATGTATTAGTTTATTAGGAATTGTATAATGATTGTCAACTAAAGACTAGATTGAAATGATAGTTTTATTTTTCTAAATTTTTCGGACACTTATTGATGAAATGTTCATTCTTTTATCCAATCATCTACTAGGTATGATGAGTTAATTGTGGGAATTCATCATCCATATCCATTACAAACAATTAATTTGGTGTATAGATCTTAATAATCTCTTTAATGGTGAGTACTACCCAATGATCTTGATATGTGTGTACATCAAAGAGATTATTAAGTCATTAATGGTTTCCTATTAATTTTTTATGATGTATCAATATTTATTGACTAAATGAGGTAATCCCTTGACAGGATTCATAATGGATTTTTTCAAGCATGAAATTGATATCATTAACTCCACAGATACGTTTAAAAATCATTATTTTATTATATATCAATTCCTATGTTGGTGTTTTAGAGTGTTTATTAGTGATGGAGAGATTTATGGATAATATGGGGAATATTGAGTGTAATAGTGGAGATCACAAGAGTGTATATTCTAAAACAGTGGCTAGCTTCTAGCAGTTTTGTGAGAGTATATGGATCTTTTCATTAAGGATGTTCCACAAATAACCACTTCTATAGTGGTCAAATTTTGTGTTGATATTGATCCTGATAATGATTAAATATCCTCTATAACCAATAATATTATCTATTATGGGTATATGTATTTAAGGGTGTTGTTGTAAAACCATATACATAATGGTTTCATTAGATTTAATTAATCCCCAAGGAACTCAATTGATATTATCTATGAAGGTGGATAGGGTTTTGAGCATCTATATTGACCAATGTTGCAAGATATTGGTGATAGTCAATAATAATGAAACTCTTTTGGGGATTAATGTCCTCTTAAAATAGTCTATAGAAGTGTTTTGGTTTGTGAATATTATCTCAGGCTTGGCTATCTCCAACATTGGGATTGTGATGATCATATTATGAGGATAAAATTATGATTCTTTTTGTAAATTATGATTGTTTGGTGATTACATTTAACATAATAAATTCCTCAATGAGGTTCCTAGAACATATGAACAAGATCATTTTTCTTTTCTTATACTATTCAAAAATTTTCTTCATTGAAGATACCCTATCAATTCATCATTAGATAATTAGAATAAAAACCACTTGAGGTTTTGTTAGACGTACTTCAGGAGGACTTACTATATGGTAAGATCTTAATGTTTTTGTTTTTTGATTCTATATGTCCACTAAATGGGATATTTCTTCTTAGATGATGTGTAATTATTAACCCACTAGTAAATGAGGTAGTGCTTTCTTAGGATTCACTAAATATAATGTTACAGGTGCTATGTTTCTTTTGGTTAGTTGGGTATTGGCAAGAGATCTTTTGTTTACAACACCCAAATTTCATCCACCATGATTTACATTATAAAAATTGTGTATCCATTCTTTTTTATAGAGTGATACCTATGATATATTGAGGAGATTAACCATTGGACGAAGAGTTATCCTATCATCATGTTTCTAGATGATGTATTCAATTATGTGATATTATATGATTCTAGTATAGTTGGGTAAAATTTTTTGTTGATGAAGTATTAGTTTGTGGTTTCTTATAGATCAACATTGTTATGAATTCATGAGAAGAAAAAATGTGATCATTGCTTTTGGGATGGTAGTAGTGGATTTTTTTCATGAATACATAGAGGCACTACCTTCTCATTGAGTAGTTTTTAACCTATATGAATCATATGTGTCTCAAGAACATATTTAATCCATGATATCCTATGTGGGGAAATACATGTTTGATATAATTCATATAGGTCCACGACTTCATGATTATCTATAGTATAGTAATGAGTAATGTGGTGACTAATTTCATTTAATAAGAATGTGTGTTATCAATTTTTGGAGGATCAATATAAGAAATTCTATTATTTTGTATTTCATTAACGGATGAGGGAGTGGTATCTTACTATTAATAGATAGTAGTGGACCCACCACATCATTATTTATTGGAGGATTCCAATCTGGTTTGTATAGATTTCAATGACTTATGTGACCTAATATTTTCAATTGATGATATATATATATATATTTCAATGTTATAGAGGAATCAGTCCTATCTTAATTATGGAAGGTGTTAATGTTTGGGCTATATGATGAGTTGATTATGGATTTCAATAAATAACCCTTGGGGGTACATCATGGAATTTAAATGATATATCAATACCTCTTACATTAGTTATGTTTGCTATGTATAAAGGAAGAGTGTTTCCAAAACTTTCTTACGGTGTATCACCTATTATAATGTGAAAGTATAGATATAGGTCACATAATTTTTGGTACAACCCTTTGTGGTTTCATTATTTAAGTGGGATGGAATAATAGAGGATATTAGGATGGGGATTTCATGATCAATGAGAGCCTATAATGCTATTAATGTTATAATTGAATTATTGATAAAGTTAACCCAAATCCTTATATTTGTTAGTAGTGTTTAGTGGGGATCTTGAGTCACTTTTACATGATAGATATAATTTGATTACATGTGGTATCTTCAATGATCATCTTTGATCGATATTATTAGTTTTTTTCCAAACTATTGAGAGGATTTTAGGAGGCATTTGGGGCTCATTTTTTGTTGAATACAACATTACACCCATATGTAGATGTCCAAAAAGAATGAATTATTCATGATGTACAGTACATGATAAGGAATTTTGAGTTTTATTTTGACCTTAAATGTGATAAAAAAACATTAATTTAGTGGAGATTGAATACACCACTAGGTAGCACACAACCATTGGAAACTCACCTATTATGGACCTATATGAGGCACCAGTCATGTCACCCCTATGTTGGAATGAGATATGATAGTCATCACAGATAGGTCTATAGTTTTTTTGGATGATGATGAAGATGTTTTGGGTGATAATCAAGTGGATTCATACATCATAGAGCCATACAAATTCCTACAAAGACTCACAATGGATGTATTTGAAGTTTGAGGAGAGATATCTTGTTTTCATGATGGCCTCAACATGGTTTGGAATTATGAATATTTGGGTGGGGGAATGTTTTCATTATGATTCCATGAATAATTATAGATCTTGTATATGGTATGAGATGATTCATTTGATCTAATGATTTCTGAACACACTGATCATGGGCATGAGTCCTTCAACTAGAATAAATAAAGAGATACATGTACAAATTGTCACACATCACTGACTAGTGTGAGTTAGACAACAATAATAAAGACAAATTCATGGAGTATCTATTAGTGGTTGGGGACCACTATTAGGGGACACTTCATGGATGATATATTTTATTATTATGTTTAATTTGAAAAAATATGATCCTTTAAAAGATCTCATGGAAGTTTCAGAACTAGATACAAGAACACTACACTCAACATTTCACCCAGGTTGTATTTTTTGAACTGAAAATACATGATGGTGGTGAGTATTTACTGAGTGTGGTTTACCTATTTTGACATTGAAATATTTGATATATATTTTTGTGATGATTCTATAAGTTTTCAGGATGTTAATGGAATTATAGATCCATGAAAATAATATTTTGTGAATAATATATTAATTTTATTTATCCCAATCATGTTCATAGAAATAATTAATTTCTTATAAATGAAACCTTTTATTGGAAATACATTAGCATGATTATATCTATTATAAGGGTTTTAAACAAGGAGTGGTGTAGTCTTAAATTCCACCTAGGTACTTGAGGTTGAATCATCATGGGTTGATTAATTTATTTAATAATTTTAATGTTGGCCTAATTTTACCCTTACAGGTAAGATTTGATATCCTCAGATTAAGGTGGTGAGGGAGAGGATGATATATATGGGGATTTGACATGATCTAGGAAATATGATGAATGATATTTATTAGAAAAAAATGGCAACTGAAACATATAGATTTTTCTTTAGTGACTAATCCATTGATGAGGAAAGGCATTATTATTTTTGGTTGTACTATATTATTCATGATTTAAGTCATGATTCCTTTTTTTAATTATTTTTAAAATTTAATAGTCTTATGTAGTTATAATTTTCTTTTCTTCAACAAAAAATACATTATTTATTATTGAACTTCCTTACACACAATGAATTATATGATAAAAATCAGAGGTCGTATGATTCCATGACCACCACCAATTTTCTAAATTTGGTTCTTTCTTGAATCCACCCTATCATTCATAGAAATTTCATCATAGGACTTCGTTTTTCTAGAAATTAAGCATTTTATTGTTTATATTGACACATATTCTATATCAAGGATAATGAGAATTTGATTTAGAGTTATGATGTGAGAAATGTGGTGTGGTACATGATTATTAGGTGGTGATGGATTACATTTTTCCTGCATATACGGGTTTCCTAAATGGTACTGATGAACCGTTTGATGATGTTATGTGACAGGTGAATAAAAATAAAATTTTCATCCAATGATGGATAATAATTGGTCTTTCGGCGAACACCATCCATATTTTTGCATTTGGAAGTGTAATGAGAATGGAAGGAGGTGATAATATCGATGAAGGGGGATTTAAAAACATTCTTCAAATATGGGTTCATAAATATGAACACATGAAGTGGTTTTAATATTTTCATATTGATTAGTTCTCAAAAAACTACATATGTTGTTCCATTCATATTTAAATACCACATTCCTTTAATTCCAAGGGTTCACAATAAGTAACCAAATTCTCACTAGTAGAGTGTATGAATGGAGTATATCCCCTAGGGTTTTTTGGATATCCAAATCATGTGGGATCAGGATTGTTTCTATCTTTTTATTAATTATGAACTACATGTCCTATTCGTAAGTACACACGAAGTGAGTCTATTGAGGCTACACTGCATATAATCTATATGGAATATCAAGTACTTAGGATCCATAAGAAATGTGTTGAGTTGGAACATAATGAGTACCCACCAACCCCAAATTACATTCACCCCATGAAACATGTCATGTATCTAGAAAATTACACTCCATAATAAGAGGTAGTAAATTACATGGATCTTACTAAGGGGATACAAATTATGTTCCCCTAAAGTGTATTTTGTGCACCTTCTCTAGCATTAGTGAATTCTCATTTCTCCATGGTCTGGGCTCATATGTAGATCTGTGAGTACTGCATTCCAAAAAAAATTAAAAAGAAAAAATGAGGATATATTTATCATTAACATATAAGGTTGTATAAAAATATATACATATAGAATATTAATCTGACCTCCACGGTGAGGATGATAGAGAATACATATGGTTATTAGAGCATTAATTGGGATCAAATACTTCCTCATTTTTTGTGTTGTTATCAACAATGTGTAATTTGATTATGGTAATGACCGATTTAGTTCCTTCCCCATTTTTTGTGTTCTACTAAAGGTATGGGGCCTCTATACATGAGGTTAGTTAATTCGTTGTCTTTTATGTACTACCCATGGTATGGGTCCTATATCTATGATGATGGGTACTTCTAAATCATTTTTGTTTAACTCAATATGGTGTAGGGCATCCATTTTAAACCTAGGGAGGCGGAATGGATTTCTAAATGGTGTTGTCCAAATTCCTAGTGGTCTATAATGTTTATAATATGTCAGGAATGTGAATCATGAGACTATGTCCTAGATCACAGTTTCACTCCATTAATGTATATATGTGATTTCATATAATTGTGGGTTTATATTTCCCCCAAACTCCGTGGTAATGATCTGATAGGTTTATTCTATTTTTTGTTTTTAATGTAAATCTATTTGGTATATTTTTTATTCACCTAGGTATGGAAGTATTTTTAAATTTTTTTAGTGTATTTTTTATAAAACATATAGTTTAGTAGAAACCTCAGTTCACTAAGAATTTTTGGAGCTTAATAGTAATAATTCATGGTGGAAATAGTGTGTGATTTTATTTGAATCCATTTCATTTAATGAGCCTTTCCACCTATAATGTTAGGTTGGTTTTCCCTTTATTTTTTGTTGTTAGGATTTTATCATTCTCTTTTCCATTATGGGATATGTTCTATTGAAATTTTTGGATAATAATGATTCATCCTTCCATTTTATTACTATATTGTAGTTAGTAAATTTTATTTGTTCCTTATTATTATGTTTTGGGTTGAGGTGTGCATAATGTATTAGTGAATTAGACTAACTCCTACCTTTAGGAATGATATTTTAACTCAATGTTAGTCACCAACCAATTACCGATTGTAGTTATGATTAGGTGTAATAGTATAATTACCACCTTCTAGGAGGGGTCCCTATGGGTTAAGTGGTTCAGATATTTCATATAAATGGTTTGTGTCACAACCCGTCCTCAGGGCCCATGCCGTGACTACCCCGAGCCCAACTTCCATAGGCCAGGGGCTGGCGACTATCACCAAGGTGTAATTCTTGTCCAAAAGGGAATCCATTGCCTCTATAAAGTAAAAAAACACACAAAGTAAGCAAGAAGAAGTAAACACTATGAAAAACTGGGTACAAAGGTAAGTGTGGAAAAGTAAGTGGGCCAGAATACATACCCATACTGAATGTAAAGTACAACCGGAAAAGGAAAATAGAGAAATTGAAAAGTAAAGTCGTAACGTCGAGCCGTCCACTGGAAGTCCCACCTGAAGGGTGGGTACAGATGGCCTCCGAATCTCCCCGGGTCTAGCCATCCACTTCGAGTACGTCCTGTCCAGTGGTCCACCTCCAGTTACCGACCTGCTCCGCAAGCCTCAACCATGATCAGTGATGTCCCTCATCTGCATCCAACACAATGTAGTGCGGGCATAGCCCGTGCAGGGGTGAGTATAAGCTACTTAGTAGGGACCCAGAGACCCTCGAAGGTCTCCTAGAATCCACAAAAGAAAGATACAATCATGAAGTAACAACCAACAATACTTAGGTATATTTCAATACATATACCTAAGTCATCAATTTCAGTTCGGCTCCAGCATCTGATCCCAAGTTCGATCACATCCACACAGGATAACACAACACAATCCACATAGGGAAGTAAGACAATCATATCGAAGATAATGATTGAATGTCAAGACTCATATCACACAGGTATATTTCTTCATAAGACGATAGAAATGATCAGATGTAGCCACTGATTAATCTAAGCCATCAGACCCACACAGGATCGATAGGTACTAACACCTGCAATGACCCACACAGGATCGATAGGTACTAACCCCTGCTATGACCCACACAGGATCGGACCCACACATGATCGGTATGCACTGGCCCACACAGGACCGCTGAGCGCTGACCCACACTGAATCAGTAGGCACTAATCCACACATGATTGCTTAGTGTTATAGTCGTCTCTGTCGAACCGAATGAGGATTTCTGTACAGTCATCATCATCGTCGTAGTCGCAGCCAGCTCTAGGGTTCCCGCACACATCAATCTCGTTTCGGGAGGGTTCGCTCCACGAGACGAGGGGCTGATACATCAACTGACATGAAGTCTGGATTTGATGTATCCCAATGTTCCGTATCGTCAAAAGGAACTCAACGTGATAGACGACGCGTCAATCGGACACCCGGTCTGAGAGTTATTGGCTTTTTTTGTTCTGGGGGCCCGGTTGGTTTTTAAGTCAAAACCAACCTGACCCCACTTCAACTACATCCAAACCTCAAAAGGAGTATGCCAAAAGGTCTGTCTCACTAAGAGGAATCCAGCAATGTTGACAGCATGTCAATCGGACGTCCAGAGTTTAAATTTTAAAGTGTTTCCGCTACGAGGGCCCGATTGGTTTCGTGTTCGAACCAACTCGGCCGAACCCAAAGTTCTTCTAAAATTTGAGTGTAATATACATAAACGACCGTCTCGATCCAAGGATCGCATCGTAGCTGATGGTGCGTCTATCGAAGGTCTGCAACCCATGTTACGTGTAAAAGACCGAAAGAGGTCCGGAAGTAGGGGTTCAGGCCCGGTCTGACCCGGCCCGATACCACCTAGGTCGGCCCGAACCAGGTCAACCCAACCCGGGTCCGGGTCCAGCCCATTAGGGTGCGGCCTGGCCTGGTAGGCACAGCCCGGCCCCACCGGCGCGACCCGACCTGGCGCGCTTGGCCTGGCCAGCATGGCCCGGCGGCTTGGCCGAAACGACCGAGCGGAAGGGGGGGGGCTCGCTGCACCCCTATTTGAGAAACTGCAGCCCCCATGTGGGGGGATGCTCCATCAGCCAGCCAGGGGTTATCACCCCCAGCTTCTTGGAATCCGGCCGGCCCGGTCCAGCCGGCCGGTTACTCCTGTCGCGGGACCACCGGGGTCCCGCCCTCCTTCTCCGGTGCCAGCGGCCGGAAGCCATCCAGTGCTTCCTGCTCCGCTGCGGCCTCTTTGAGGTTCTCCGGCGCTGTGCGAAGGCGCTGAAGCTTTGTTCGTCTTTAACGGCGTGGCGTGATGACACCGCACTTCTCCACCCATTCCTTATTATTTCCACGTGGTGCAACGACATCGCGTTGTCTTACTCATGCCGCAGAAAATTCAAACAATCAAGGGGGAGGAGGGTCGGCCGTATTCATGTGGTCCTACCTCCTCCCGTTATTGCGATGACAGGCAGCTCAATTAGAGATGATAATCAGCGATAAAAGTATTCTTGAACAGAAACAAAATAATACCCTACCTCAAGCGTTGTTGTCGAGAGAGGTTTTTTGCGGAAAGGGATGTCGCAGAGGGAGACTCCGTAAGCGTCGCTGAAGGAGGATCATCGGCGTCACGGAGAAGAGAATCGTCGGCGTCGTGTCATCGATCTCAGTGGATGGCATCTCTCACCGGCTACAGAGAGGTAATAAGATGGTACGACGAACTCCCCTTTGTGGTGACAGAGTTCTTTGTCGAAGGCTCGGTGTTCTTCACATATTTTTCGATGAGGAAGAAGATTTTTATCAAGAGTTAGATCAAATCCTCTCCCAAAATCATCTCACACAACCAAAAAACAACTTAATGAAATAAGATCTTGTCTTATTTAATTAACACACAAGCCAACTTAAAATTTGAAATTTGAATTTAATTAAAGAATTAATTACTTTGAATAAGTTAATCAATTAATGAGTTTACTTTTCAATTAATGGGGGGTGCGGGTGCGGTACCTAATTAAAAGAGGGGGTTTGAGGAAGTTGAATAGGTTGAAATCGTGTTGGCCCCACCCCACAAATATCATACCTAGTAGAGTAGGATATAGTGGGTCCCACTCCAACCCCTAAGCTTAGGTTAAACTACTTTAAATAAAATAAAATTGGTTGAACCGTTTTTTTTATTGTTTCACTTAACCCAAAATTTAAATAACCACACCCGAGCAAACGCAACTCCAGAAAAGGTGTTCCTAAGCAATTACCGGCGATGCGGTTTCATCGGTGCCCTCGGATTTTGATTCTGAGCACCAGTTCAAAATTTAGGAAATCCCACTCGTTCATTCACTGAACATACCCAAGATAAACTTCAAAAAATTATTCCGGGCTCACCGGGCCTCGGAATCAGGTGCCGTCAGAAACTGTATTCTTGTAAAATCCCAAATAAAATTAAGGAAAAAAAATTCCCTAAAATTTTATGAGTCTTTACATTACTCCCACTTCAGGGCTTTACTTCCCCGTAATGATACATCATAACTAGAGAAACAAATGTGGGTACTGTGCACGCATCTGAGCCTCCCGCTCCCAAGTTCTCTCCTGGAGGATCCCATGCTGCCACCTTATACACACCAGAGGAATGGACCATCCACGTAGGAACTGATCCTGTCAATCCTCGATCTCCACCAGGACCTCCACAAAAGTCGCCCCATCATCAATGTCCAGCTCCTCGTGGTCGATGATATGCGTCGGGTCATGCACGTATCTCCTCAGCTGTGATACGTGAAAGATGTTGTGCACCCGGTGCAACAGAGGTGGTAGAGCCAGGTGATAAGCCACCTCGCCAATCCTGCTGAGGACCTGGAATGGTCCGACGAAGAATGGATACAACTTTCCACCTCGGCCAAATCTCCGTAATCCATGTCGAGTTGAGACCCACAAGAATACGTGGTTTCCATCCTCGAACTCTAGTGGCCTCCGCCTTCTATCAGCATAAGACTTCTGCTGGCTCCGAGCTGTCTTCATCCGCTCCTGGATGACCTGGACCTTCTCTATCGTGGCCTAGACCATATCTGGTCCCACAAGTGCTAACTGCCCTAGGTCTGTCCAGAACAACGGTGATCTACAAGGTCGATCGTGCAATGCCTCGTATGGTGTCATTCTGATGGTGGAGTGGTAGCTGTTGTTGTACGTGAACAATACCAGGGGTAGGTGATCCTCCCAGCTGCAACCCAAGTCGAGGACACATGCACGGAGCATGTCCATGAGAGTCTAAATGGTTCTCTTCGTCTGACCATCCGTCTTAGAGTGAAAGGCAGTGCTCAGTCGTAGTTGCGTCCCGAAAGCCTCCTGTAATCCCTTCCAAAGCCGAGAATTAAAGCGAGCATCTCAATCGGAGGCAATGGATGACGACAAACCATGAAGCCATAGAATCTCTTGAACATATAGACGTCTTAATCTCTCTACTAATCCCTACTCTCTGATGGGTAATAAGTGGGCCGACTTGGTCAGTCGGTCGACAATCACCCAAATGGAGTCGTGATGTATGGAAGTGCGTGGTAGTCTAGTCACGAAGTCCGTAGATATCATGTCCCACTTACACTCCAGGACCTCCAAAGGCTATACCAAGCCTACTGGTACCTGGTGCTCTACCATCACCTGCTGACAGGTGAGGCATCGAGAAATGAACCCTACCACAGCCCTCTTTATACCCGGCCACCAGTGCGGTCGTCTGAGATCCTGGTACATCTTCGCAACTCTTGGATGTAACGCTAAAGGGGAAGTGCGAAACTACCTCATCACCTCCTCCTGTAAAATAGCTGGTACCAAGGTACATCCCCGGAAAAGGATGACGTGCTCTCCTCCCATAGAGAATCCATCAGGTGCATGTCCTGAGGATATCTGCACACGCCGTGTCTCACAGTCAACATCCCCATGTTGTGCCTCTTTGGCCCACTGATGTAGTGGAGGGGTGACTTTGAGTGACTGAAGAAAGGCTGATCCATCTCTATCCATGAAGGATTTCTTCAAAGCAGCTAACTACTCTATCGCCTCACCAAGTAGCTGAATGCCCGTCCTTATGCTGAGAGCATCCGCTACTACGTTACCATTTCTAGGAGTATAGACTATCACAAAGTCATAGTCCTGGAGGATCTTGAGCCATAGACATTGTATCAGGTTCAGGTCCTTCTGCGAGAAGACGTACCTGAGACTCTGGTGGTTAGAGTAGACTGTAAAGCGCTCGCCCATCATATAGTGTCGCCACATATTCAGAGCAAAGACCACTACTGCTAACTACAGGTCATGGGTAGCGTAGTTCTGCTCATGATTCCTCAACTAACGTGATCCATCTGTGATCACTACCCGCTCCTGCATCAGAACAAATCCGAGTCCAGTCCCTGATGCATCGTAGTAGACTACGTACCCTTCTCCCTCCTTAGGTAGCCTTAAGATAGGTGCGCTGGTCAATCTCTATCTTAGCTCCTAGAAGCTCTGCTAACATCTGTCTGACCACACAAAGGGTTTCCCCATATTCTTCAAAGCTGAGAGTGGTGCCAAAACTTTGGAGAAGTCTGGTACAAACCTCTGGTAGTACCCACCTAGCCCCAAGAAACTCCGCACCTCCGTCACGCTCCTGGGTGGCTCCCAAGCTAGCACTGCCTCAATCTTCACAGGATCCACCGCAACTCCCGCCTCTGAGATGATGTGTCCCAAGAAGTGGACCTCACAGATCCAGAACTGACACTTAGAGAGCCTACCATAAATCGGGTACTATCGGAGTGTGTCCAGTACAACCCACAAGTGCTAGGCGTGCTCCTCCTCAGTCATCAAGTATATCAATATGTCGTCAATGAAGACTACGACAAATCAATCGAGGTATGGCTGAAAGATTCTGTTCATTAGACCCATGAACACTGATGGTGCATTGGTTACGCCGAATAGAATATCCAAGAACTCATAGTGGCCATACTGACAACTGAGGGCCGTCTTCTGCATGTCCTTGTCTCGAACTCTGAGCTGATGATAGCCTGACCTAAGGTCTATCTTTGAGAACCACCGTGCTCCCTTGAGATGATCGAAGAGGTCGTCAATCCTTGCTAGAGGATAATTTTTCCTCATGGTCACTTGGTTCAGGCGACGATAGTCGACACAAAATCTCAAGCTCCCGTCCGCTTTCTTGGCGAACAATATCGGGGAAGCCCAGGGTGAAACACTGAGTCAGATGAATCCCTTGCCCTGCAAGTCCTCTAGTTGTACCCGTATCTCTCGAAGCTCGACGGGAGCCATCTGATATGCTGGGGTGGATTTGGGGGCTGTCCCAGGGTACAGGTCAATATAAAATTCTACCTCTCTGCGAGGAGGTAGTCCTAGAACGTCGTCGGGAAAAACGACCACATACTGATCCACCACTACAGGTAAGCTCGGACTCCGCATGTCAACTGCTCCTAGGATGAGGCTAGCCAACAGATGAGTGATGGGTTGTCCTCTCCTCTGTGTGGGTCCATCCTATGCTGCAAAGGTTCCCTTCTCACCGGTGAAGGTGAACCTGCTCCGGTAGGTGCGAAAACATCGCACCTTGCGCCTAATGCAGTCAATCTGAGCATGGACTGTAGATAACCAATCCATGCCCAAGATGATGTCATAAGGCCTTGACGCTGCTACAAGAAGAACCCAGCCGAATCACTCACCTCCTAGAGTAAGATCACTCTGTCGGCACCAGTGCGTAATCGTCGAGTCTGCTCCCATAAGAGTCTCTAGATGTAAGGATCGAGCAAACAACTCAGTCAGAATCTCCATGCTCCGAACAAGGGCAGTGGAAATGAAAGAATGACTCGCTGCTATGTCTATAAGAACTGCAGAAAAGGGGGAATAGACACAGATAGTACCTCGAATCATCTTGGGCGCGCCGTGGTCATAGGCCTCCACTGCCTGAAGCTGTGCCTGCCTCTGCCCGCCAGCTCCCTGTGGTCGGGGTGGACCTCCTGGTGGGGGTGGGGGTAGAGTCTCAAATCATCGAACACCACCTATTGCTCAGCTAGCTCCTCTGCCTCGTCTACCTGCTCTTTGCGGACCGCCACGGTCAACCATCTGGCTCTACGTGGGTGGTCCCTCAACTGTCTGCTGCTCCTCGGCATGGCGGGTCGGGCAGTCACGAGCCATGTGGCCCTGCCCACCGCATGTGTAGCACTGTCTGCCTCTAGAAAGACTGGCTCTGCGCTATGTGCCCCGCACTTCTGAGCCAGTGTCCTGAGCTCATCCGTCTAAGGGTCCGGTCCGCCTAGACCCATGTGTCATCCATCGACTGCCTTCTGCAGAAGAATCTACTATGTGCCGCCCTGCGGTAGGTCTCACTGCTGGTGTAGGCACAGCAAGAAATCTCTCAATGAGAAGGGATCGCTCCAGTACCCATGCCTGGGTCGGATTGATGAGGTAGATCAATGATGCCCTGATCTCATGCCTAAATCCATGCTCGAAGGTCCAGGCCTGGAATAATGGGTCCTGTACCATGTCCGTCGAATAACGCAAGAGATCGGTAAATCTTGCTGAGTACTGGGTGACCGACAAGCTACCCTACCGCAGCTGTAGTAGATCCTGAATGTGCACCACACGGAGGGTGGATGGGATGAACTCCAAGAGGATGAGTTTCTCAATGTCTTTCCAGAGAAGAGATGCTTCGTCATGCACCTGGAGCATCAAGCTCCACCATCTGCCTGCTTCCGCATGCAGGAGACTCGCTTTAAGGATCAACATGAGGTCTTCTGGTGTACCTAACAATCAGAAAACTTGTACAACTGCCTCCATCCAATCCTCGGCTGCTTAAGGGTCCATCTCCCCACGAAACCTGGGCTGTCTCTGGCACTAAAACATGTGAAGTGCACCAAGGTGACATGCACTCTCAGCGGCTGGAGCTGGTAGCATCGGTGGCTCGGCAGGTAGTGGTACCGCCAGTTCCTCCATAGTAACAGGGACCTATACCGAGGCCTCATTGCTCGGTGGGCTGGCGTCACGTACAAAACTCGATACCCTAGCTAGTTGTCGTCGTGGGGCCATCCAAAAAAGAGACAGGTGTGCCACAGTCAATACAGTATACCTGGTGAGCTGACACAAAGAAATCACAAAGAAAACTTGAAACACATATGCAATCAATGTTTTCGTGCACTAAGTCGGAAATCAGAAGTCAGGGTCCTGGTGTATGGATACGTCAGCCACCACACCAACATTAGACTCCCTGGACTGATAACCACACTCAATACTCATAACACTATTGCTTCACATAGAAATAGATCAGAGTCCTTAGTTCTGTAGAAGAACCGAACTCCTCTGATACAAATTTGTCACGACCTGTCCTCAGGGCCTGTGTCATGACTACCCCAAACCCACCTTCCATAGGCCAGGGGCTGGCGACTAGAACCAAGACGTAATTCTCGATAAAAAGGGAAATAATTGCCTTTATAAAGTAAACAAACACATAGAGTAAGCAAGAATAAGTAAACACTAAGTAAAACTGGGTACAAAGGTAAGTGCGGTAAAGTTAGTGGGATAGAATACAAACCCAAACTGAAAGTAAAGTATAACTGAAAAAGGAGAATATAGCAACTGAAAAGTAAAGCCGCAACATCGAGCCGCCCTCTGGAAGTCCCACCTGAAGGGTGGGTACAGAGAGCCTTCGCAGCTCCTTGGGTTCAACCGTCCGCTCCGAGTATGTCCCGCCCAGTGGTCCACCTCAAGGTACCGACCTGCTCCACAAGCCTCAACCACGATCGGTGTTGTCCGTCGTCTGCAACCAAAACAATGTAGTGTGGGCATAGCCCGTGCAGGGGTGAGTATAAGCTACTTAGTAGGGACTCTGAGACCCCCGAAGTTTTCCTAGAATCCACAAAGGATAATCCACAAAAGAAAGATAAAATCACAAAGTAACAACCAACACTACTTAGGTATATTCCCATACATATACCCAAGTCATCAATTTCAGTTCGGCTCCAGCATCTGTTCCCAATTTCGATCACATCCACATAGGTTAGCGCAACACAATCCACATTGGAAAGCAAGACATTCATATCGAATATAATGATTAAAAGGCAAGACTCAGCTCACATATGTATATTTCTTCATAGGGTGATAGAAATGATCAGATGTAGCCATTGATTCATCTAAGCCATTGGACCAACGCAGGATCGATAGGTACTAACCCCCGCAATGACCCACACAGAATTGATAGGTACTAACCCCCGATATGACCCACCCAGGATCGGACCCACATAGGATCGGTATGCAGTGGCCCACACAGGACCACTGAGTGTTGACCCCACAGGATCGGTAGGCACTGATCCACACAGGATCACTGAGTGCTGTAGTCGTCGTTGTTGAACCCAGAGAAGATTTATGTACAGTGGTCATCGTCGTCATAGTCACAACCAGCTCTAGGGTTCCTGCACACAACTAGCTCATTTGAAGAGGGTTTGCTCCACAAGCCGAGGGGATGATACATCAACTAACATGAATTTCAGAGTTGATGTATCCCAAAGTTCTGTATCGTCAAAAGGAACTCAACGTGACAGACGGCGCATCAATCGGACGCCCAGTCTGAGAGTTATTGGCTTTTTCGTTCCAGGGGCCCGATTGGTTTTTAAGTCAAAACCAACCCGACTGCACTCCAACTGCATCCAAACCTTGAGTGTAGTAAGACAAAAGGTCTATATCACTAAGAGGAATCCAACAAAGTCGACGACACATCAATCAGACGTCCGGAGTTCAAGTTATAAGCATTTCCGCTGCGAGGGCCTGGTTGGTTTCGTATTCGAACCAACCCGGCCGAACCCAAAGTTCACCAAAACATTGATTGTAATATACCTAAATGACCGTCTCGATCCAAGGATCGCATCGTAGCAGACGGTGCATCGATCAGAGGTCTCCATCCCATGTTATGGGAAAAATACCGAAAGAGGTCCGGAAGTAGGGGGTTCGGGCCAGGTCCGACCCGACCCGACACCCCCTGGGTTGGCCCGAACCAGGTCGACCCGAACCGGGTCCGGGTCCGGCCCATTAGGGTGCGGCCCGGTGGGCACGACCGGACCCCACTGGCGCAGCCCGGCCTGGCGGGTTCGGCCTGGCCAGCGTGGCCAGGAGGCTCGACCGAAACGGTCGAGCGGACGGGGGGGGGGGGGGGGGGCTCGCTGCCCCCTATTTGAGAAACCACGACCCCCATGTGGGGGACACTCCTTTGGCCTGCCATGGGTTATGACCCCCGGCTTTTTGGTAGTCAGCCAGCCCGGTCGGGCCGGCCGGTTGCTGCTGCTGTGGGACCGCCGGGGTCCTGCCCTCCTGCTCCAGCACAAGTGGTCAGAAGCCGGCCGCCGCTTGCTGGTCCATCGCGGCCAAAGGCCGCGGCCTTGGTCCAACCAGCGTGGCGTGACGGCGTCGCGCTCCTCCGCCGCGGCCCCGCTCCGGTCGTGGCCTCTTTGAGGTTCTCCGGCGCGGTGCAACGGCGCAGTGGTTCTCTGCCCATTCCTTATTATTTCTGCACGGTGCAATGGCACCGCGCTTCCTTACTCGTGCTGCAAACAATTCAAACAATCAAGGGGGGAGGGGGTCGGCTGTGTTCGTGAGGTCCGACCTCCTCCCATTATTGCGATAACATGCGGCTCAATTAGAGATGATTATCGGCGATAAAATTATTCACAAACTGAAACAAAATAATCCTCTACCTCAAGCATTGTCGTCGAGCGAGGTTTGTCACGGAAAGGGACGTCGTGGAAGGAGACTCCGAAAGCATCATGGAAGGAGGATCGTCAGCATCGTGGAGAAGAGAATCGTCGGTATCACGTCATGGATCTCCAAGGATGACGTCTCTCACCGGCTGTAGAGAGGGGAGAAGATGGTACGATGAACTCCCCTTTGCGGTGATAGAGTTCTTCGTCTAAGGCTCGGTGTTCTTCACGTTCTTTGACAAGGAAGTAGATTTTCTTCAGGAGTAAGAGCAAATCCTCTCCCAAAATCCTCTCGCACAACCAAACAACAACTTAATGAAATAAGACCTTGTATTATTTAATTAACACACAAGCCAAATTCAAATTTGAAATTCTAGTTGAATTCAAGAATTAATTACTTTGAAGGAGTTAATCAATTAATGAGTTGACTTTTTAATTAATGGGGGGTGAAGGTGCGTTACCAAATTAAAAGAGGGGGTTTGAGGAAGTTTAATAGGTGGGTCTCATGTGGGTTCCACCCCCCAAATATCCTACCTAGTGGAGTAGGATATAGTGGGTCCCACTCCAACCACTAAGCATAGGTTAAAGTACATTAAATAAAATAAAATTGGTTGCACCATTTTATTTTATTCTTTTTCTTAAACCAAAATTTTAATAACCAAAGCTGAGAAAAAGCAACTCCAGAAATGGTGTTCCTAAGAAATTATCGGCGCTACGGTTTCATCGGTGCCCTCGGATTTCGATTCCGAGCACCGGTTCAAAATTTAGGAAATCCGTCTCATTCGATCACTGAACGTACCCATGCTAAACTTCAGAAAATTATTCTGGGCTCACCAGGCTTCGAAATTAGGTGCTGTCAGAAACTGCGTTCTTTTAAAATCTCGAAGAAAATTATGAAAAAAAATTCCCTAGAATTTTACGGGTCTTTACAGTTTGCCTCTGAATTTGTTAACCACTCGACCATATTAATTAAAACCCACCCCCACCCCACAATTTCTCTCTACCCCTCCCACTCCATTTTTTCAGATCTTGGATTTCTATCACATAGTTGATTCATGTACCATATAAGGAAAAATTATCACTTTAGAAATTATATGGAAATACATGGGTTCTATCCCACTATTATTCATTTGACCATTATTTATGCTTAACTCATAATGTAGGTCCTATTTGTGTGAATGTATGGTTTCATGAAAATGAATCTAGAAACAAAACCAATATCAGATGTTTTTACTGTTATACAATAAAATCATATGGTTTCATCAATTATTTATGAAATGTTTTTTGTTTTTATGCTTCAATAATTCTTATTCCTTGGATTCTATGTTTATATTTTTCTTGAAGGTAGACATGTTAGTGATAAGATGTGTGATGAGTTAGGGTGGTGCTTCATTGGGGTGGATAAATTACATTGTGAATGGTTTATTTATTTTAGAAAATCCTAAGGACTATAGCACCAAAGGTAACAACATTAATATGGGTATAATATACACCATTGTGTAAATAATTTACATATTTGATTGTGATTGGCCTATGCCAAGACCGTGTTAGAGGTTTTATGATCACATTGGAGATGAGGACTTCATGAAGAGATTTAAATTGATTAAGTGTTAGTATGATTCTAAAGGATTGGTCTATTGTGGCCTATATACCCGATACCCACATTAAGTAGAGGATGTTTATAATGTTATGTATTTAAATTATTTATTCCCAATCATTTAATGTGAATTGGATACTCTATGGAAGGAACCTTGTGGAATTCAACAAGTGTATTGTGGACGGTGTGTGATTAATGGGGAATTGTGATAGTATGAATGTTATGTGGATATATTCATGCTATATACTTTGTTTTCCCTATTTTATTGGGAAGTGGGATACAATTTTTGGGTTAGAGGGACTTGTGTAATGGATAACATGAGATAGTTTATGTTAGTTAACAACCCCAAAATCTCTTATGGTTGTAGAAAATGGGGAGTTTGGTAAGTGTCTTGAAGTGCTCATACCTCAAACATGGTCCATGTTTTTATAGATGGTGTATTGGGGAGTGGTTTTGGAATTTTAATTTGGCCTTAGGGGTATTAAAACACCTTATATGAGTGTTTTGTATATGTATGATCGTATGTGGCCCGTGATATATGTTGTAGGTAGGTTTTATCCTATAGACATCAGAGTCCTAGTTAGATGTTATAAAAATATGTTTCATGGTTTTGGTAACTGATTATAATGATATGGGTTGGGGTGGTTGAAGAGGACTTTTATTCTAGGATATCCTCTAGTGGAGTTCTAGGTATGGTTTAGTGATCGAAAATGGGAAGAGGAGGGATATATTGTGATTATATTTTGGTATTCTAGAATGTGTTTAAGAATTTGATAATTATATGAGATTTTATGTCACAACCTAAGTGAGGGGGTGGTTGTACAAGTCCATAAAAATATATCAAAACAATGAATGGGACCCTTCTCTTAGTGGGGTCATAATAGAAGATACTCTATTAGTATTCATTTTATTATGAAATCAACTTAGAGAATAGATTCATTTCTAGAAGGATTATCTAATTGACATTGGTTAAAGAATGTTAGGACATGTGTCAGGGATTCCAATTAAGCAAAACATGATCTAACATATTATATTTTTGGTTTTGTGTTTATTTTCTATGAATATACACATTTCGTAATGTGGTACATAATTGGATCCCCATATGTGGTTCTATAGTTGGAGTTATATATCAAAAACTACAAGGTAAGCCTAGTGAATTTTCATACCAATATATCTGGATTCTATGTCACTAGCCATAGGAAATATTTTTTTGGATAATTAGATAAATATCTGGGAGACTGGTCCTAAGAGATACCATGTTTATATTTTATTCTCATTGATTTTTTCAGTTTACTTTTTTATTATCAAAATTATCCATTATTTTATTGTATGTATTTTTAGAATGGTATCGTTTTATTCTGGAATATTGATATTGTATATTATTTACTATTATATATTCACTATAAATTCATCTGTTTATTATGATATTTTATTGTTACATTTATAGAACTAAGATTATTGCCTCACCATATTGGTTTCGACCATCACCACTAGTTGGAATCTTCTAAAATTTGGGGAGTCACCTAGGATTTCATATGGAACATTAATATTTTTCAACTGATGGTCTCTATGATGTAGCCATAAAAAATGTTACTTTAGTATATTTTTCATTATCATTCTATTTTATTACTTGATAATTGGTAGATAGAGCTTTTCAAACCTGGTACATTCATATCCTAGTAAATCATGAACACCAATATAGAGGAATCCCTATTTACCAAGTTATGGGATTGTTTTTTATTTATTTTCTGTATTTTGAGTAATAATTTTCATAAAATTTTATATATTTAAATGATGATTTTTTTTTATAGTTTTACCATTTTCTTGGGGAGGCACGAGTGTTTGTGTTCATCTATCATGATAGGATCATAAGAATATCTGTACATGTGTATGACTACCTCTTTGTTAGCAATGGATTCAAAAATGGTAAATAATTTTGAAAAATAGTTTTGTAATGAAATATTTTTGTAGCTATATGGAAAATGAGTTTCAGTTAATTAAAATATCAATAATAAAAAATATATGATTTTCCTAAGTAGATTATAATTGGTTCATTAATTATTCAATACTATAGTGAGGGTTTTTTTGTATTGTTTTATTTAATTATATCATTCTCATGTTGGATAATATCCCCATAGTTTGTTGATATGGGTAAGGGATTCTTGGATATGGACAATAGAATTGTCATGTACATAGTATGCAAATTTTTTTGGCTTGGTTTTTTTGGATGATGAGATACCCTGGAAAGTAATTATATAGAATGATATTTTTAATTGGGGTATGACATAAAACTAAAGATAGTGTGAGTCAAGCCAATTTTTGGGTATGTGTAATGGTTATTCCTATGAGGTTTAGATAATGGGTTAAGTTGTTAGTGTGATTGGGGAATTTTCCATTGTTTATTTTTGTTTACTTCACAGAAACCCTATATTATAAGTTTTTATCTTATATTTGAGTATGAATAAGAGTTTGTGGTTGGTTTTTTCCTTATTAGTCGTGGTTTTTGATGACAATATTTTTAGGGTATAATTTCAAATTGTAGGATAGTGATCCACATTGTATTTTAGGATGATTGATCATATTTACCAATGTCACAATGTAATGAAGGATTCATGTTTCCAAACCATATAGGTAAAAAGATATCATTAGATAGTGCAGTGGAAGGTCAAAATATATAAATACCCTGGATATGGAAATTAAACCATTATATCTTATGTAACTCTGAAATAAAACCTAGATCAATGATTGTGAGTTAGTAGGGTAAATTTTTTCTCATTATCACTATATCAAGTGTGTGTGTTCCAATTTCAGGATAAGGGTGAAAGTTGATTAAAAAAATATTAAGGTATTAACTGGTCAATTCATATAATGTGTTGATTTGTTTTAAAACTGTGTGTCCCATCGTTGATATTTTCTTGATTTTCCATTTCTTTTTTGATATAAAAACATAAATAGTGATTCTTAAGGGATGTATTCCCATTTTTGGGAATGGGTTATGTATAGAGTTTTCATAAGTAGTTTTTGTTTTTATGGTATTTTAAAATTTAATATGTTTTAAAACCTATGGTTATGGATTGGGTTGATATAATCAATGTGAGAAATGAGGTTCATATGGAGTAGGGTGTTGTAACATTATTTTGAAAGGATGTTACAAGGACCCTTGAAAATTTTACAAGTTTATATTCTAAATGAGGTGGATATGTTATTATATATATTCGTTAAGTGGAAAGCATAAAATTCATTACAAAAGGCCCATAGAGAGTTTCATAGATACTTTATGTACAACTGGAGGATTCCTCCGAAGGGTAGTGCCTTAGTAAAACTACCATGGAGTAGTCATATGGTAATCCTTTATAAATATTGAGAGTGTTACCATGAAGAGGGTGATAATAATGTGTTTCATAGGTACTTATAAATACACGATATTATTTTGGAGATTTGTAAAATTTCAATTACGGTTTGGTAATAACATCTGTGGTGGGTAGTGGGGACGAATGAAAGGAAATGAATTGGTGAGGGCATGATAGGTTATTGATAATTCTAGAAGGGCTCACTATTTGAAAGATGGGGAACGCCAATTTTGTTGTTGGGTAAATTAAGATAGTAGCCTAGGGATATTGGGTACTATTTTCTTTTTTCCCCAAGATAAGTTTGGAATTCCATTAGGTTAAGGTCCATGTTTTTATTTCCTGATGTCGAATGAATGCCGACTAGGTTATGGGAGAGCCATAAGGTATTTCCTAAGACAAAAAGTCATCATAGTTTAAAATGTGGGTTGAGGATTTCAAGACTAGTGAGTAATGATATTGTGAGGAAAACCATAGTAGGTTTTCAAGATTCTCTTATAGTGTAATTGGTGGGATGGTAGTATGGAAAATCCTATTTTGGGGATTATAATACCAATCATTTGTGTGTGAATGTTTAATTAGGTGTTTTGTGGTCACTTTTAGAGTAGTGAAAATAATGAAAATGGTATATAGGTGGCTGATTTTAGTGTCACTATAATAGATATGTTTGATATACCATATATAGTATTATGTAATAATCATGTTTGTGGGTTCCATCTATGGGGGTTGGTAACGTTAGTACATTAATCACATGATGAGGAGTATGTTTTGATGAATAGTGAATGTGTTGTCTATACACATAGAATTAGATTGTTTTTAGAGATGTTTTATATAAAATGGAGTACCCCTGGCCATCTCTCAATAATCATTGAAGTTTTAATTTGTGACTTTTTATCAAGTTAAAAAAATTAATAGAAGGGGGTTTTGAAATCTTTTTTGAAGTTGAAATATAATGATAAAAACATGACTTCAGTAAAAATTCGTCAAAGTGAAATGGGATTTAAAATAGAGAAACAGAAATTTTTAATTTTTAATTTAGTACACATTATTTAATTTCTATATTTCTAAAAAATAACTTTGGTTCAACGAAATTATTTGTTTGATGGTAACTAGGATCTTGATTCCCTTCTTTTCCCTCTAGAATTGTGTCCCTATGAACCAAACATTTGTCTAACAAAAACATTGTAAAAGTTTGGATAAAATACCTGGATTAAGGGATTCCAAATAACACTGATAACTCAAGTATGTTTGACATAAATAAAAATCTCTTGTGAACAAATCAAAATTAAACAAAATTTCTAATTACAATCCCAAAAAATAGATGTTGAATAAATAGTATTTCATTTGGTCGTACAGAGATAAAACACTACATGTAAAAATATAATAATATAAAACTAAAGGGATTTCATTTAAATATAAATAAAACTAAACTTATTAAAAAATGTTTTGGAACAGCTACACCAACATTGATGCTTCATCATAGGAGTCACAAACTGTTTATATTATTATTTAGAGGAAGTTGAGTCTTGAGTGGAGATACTACTACATTTTAGAATTACCTATGTCTATAGGGATATACATAACATCTATGGTGAGGATAATTAATTTTTTTCTCTATGCAATAGAAACCTATCATTACCATTTCTAACATAAAAATGAGGCAACCAAGGTGTCAATAAATTTTCAATAAAAGTTAATTTCTTTTTCAGAATGATTTCTTCTATAGCACCAATGGATAATATTTTGAAAAGTAAAGAACATTACATTGATTAAAAAAATTGATTATCAATTTTCCTCTAGGATATTACCCTATACATTTTTCTTATCATTAGACTTCTTGAATAGGAGATATAGTCCAAATGATGAATTACACTCTTCAATTCATGTAGTTATTTTGTGTATTGATCACATCATGTGGTATAAATATAGAATAAATTTTATTATATTAATTTTAATGACAGATATAACACATGATTTTAATCTATACAATGAAATTTCATCTAAATGGTATGGAATATTTTTATGAATATAATTTTTGTCTACATATGATGTTGGGATATTGTGCAGTTTTCCCCATTATCTTAAACATTATTAGGGGTTCTCTAAATCACCTTCAACATCAATGTTAACATAAAAACATAAAACATTTCTCTTTATAATTGATAACATCATTTACTAATGAATAAAATAATAAATTTTTTTATTATTAAATTATAAATTTACAATATAGAAGGAATTTATAATAGTTGTATGAAGGTGGAATGAAATTTTGAATTTATGTGTGATCGTGACACCACAATATAAAATTTTAACGCCATAGAAATATCCCTTTTCAGAAAAAAATTTCATGATGATATTCCTTAGTTCATGATGATTTAAAATTCAATGAAATTTTCATTCATTTTATAAATATATGAAATGTAATTACCACACCATGGAGTCATCCTTAGTAATTCTACATATGAGTACCTTATAAATTTTTTCATCAAAATTTCAAGGAGACGTATGATTCTATTTATATTTTGGAAACCCATGAGTCAACCATACCACAACCCGTCCATGTTAGTTGTCCAACTTTTAGTCCAACGAATATAAGTCATTTTAAATTTTTTTGACATAAATGATCCATTACATTAAACATTATCCATGGATTTTGTAATAATATTTAAAAAAAAAACTCAAATAATTATTAAAAAAATGATAAATACATATTTTAGAACCGAGGTATAGTCTTATTTTTAAAAAAATTTCAGAAATTTCAATATTTATTATCTATTATATTATTTTTGAGGGTGTATAATTATTTTATTGTTGGTAAATATGCATAGGACAAACTGGTAATGTAATGAAATTTATCAAATAAGGAATGATTCATTTAAAATAATTTTTAATGACTGATAACATTAACATAACATATATATACAATCAATTTTGTAAAAATTATTCAAAAATGATTCTTGAATGTTAATATGTGTTGAGAGGGTAAGTATCAAAATTAACCCATAAATTTCTCTCATAGAGGGTACAATCATATTAGGGGTTTTATAGAGATATAACCAATAATATCATTTAAAAATAACCAATTTTTAAGAAAATCCGATTAATATCAAATTCTTTCTCAAACTAGAATTCTATCAATGAAATAAATTTTACTTGAATATTAAAACAATATGATATAATAAAATTTTACAGACATTTTCAATAAATACCCTTATGAAATTAACATTTATTGAGTGTATTATAGATGAAAATTAGAAAAAAAAAGATGATTAAAAATAAAAAATAACATGTAGTGTGAAAAAATAGATAAATAGAAGTAAGGAGGTAAATGACCTGACTATCTCAGGAAAGTATTCCCCCACACACAGAGACACATAAAATTTATAGTGGCATTATGGTAAATAAATAAAATGTGAGTAGGAAAGATAAAATATTCAGGATGACACAAATATATAGATTCTTGATGGTTGAATTCCTCAACTATGGACATTGAAAGGGTTTCATTGGAGTTTTTCCAGATATTCCATTTGATAGTGAATTCATGTTATGTATATCCATTTTTAACCATCATAAACCCAAAGGCATAGACATTTTTTATAGTGTATGTGAAAAAATAGTGGGAATAAATCCTACTATGGTATGACATTATCATTTTATTCTAAATGAGAAAGTTAAACCCAATGTTCAACTAACAATGAAGGGTGATGAAATCATTGGAATCCATGATTCCTTATATATATATTAAAGAGTTATCATATAAATCTCATGGTAATTCATAACATTCCTTGATATTTATTTTTCAATGAGCATATAAAATGGGATTATTTAGAATTAATTTTATAATGGCCCAACAAACATGGTGAACTATATTCATGGGAAAGTAAAAAATATTTCTTAATATAAAAATATTAAGTGATCTTCCAATTGGAGTTATGAATGCTTTATTATAATCCCATAATAAATCATTATGTAAGATTATATAATATTTTCCCCTAGTTATCAACATTTAAATATGAATTTATTTTTCATATCTTTTAACTGTATCATTGGATTATAGAATGTATGATATAAAATCACAATGTCTAACCCCATAATGGAATAAAAGTTATTTCATTTTGAATATCAGTAAATGAGTAACAATGTCACTATTAATGAACCTAGGAAGTTAAAACCTATAGAATATTTATGTTCCCATAAATTGAAAAACTACTTTTCAGTCATTAGTCCTTATAGTTGGGGATTTAAACCATTAAGATACACAATTTAAAACTATATGAATTTCGAAAATTTTCAAATGGAATTGGAAATGACCCCATCTATTAAATTCCATAAATAACATAGTCTGCTTTTTTAAAAATACTGGCTTTTTGTGGAATCTATATTCATTTATAGACAACACCTATAATTTTATAATGATGGAAGGCTCTAGAAATAAAACTTATCCAGAAATAATGTTACAAAAATTATCCTAAAATCTTGTACCTTTTTAGTAGTATATTTTGAATTGAATTAGGCTCCACAAGAAATCTTGTTACAATATTTAAGGAAATAATAAAACTCCTAATCAACAATTTAATTCCTTAGGACATTATGACAACATGTGCATGAATGATATGATTCAACCCAAATATAACAATAAGTATCATATTTTATATGCTCATCTTGTTTTTTATTAATTTTATTAAGAATAAATTATTTTTTCATATAATTAAATATTTTATTATACCATTTAGTGTAATCATCCAATTGAAAGAATTTATTATTTAGAAAAATGGAATTTATGGGAATATAAGTGAATGATTAAATGTTTGAGGATAGAAGGATAATATATATGTTCAACCACTACATTATCTTATCCTTTTTACATCATATGTATAAATTAATTTCTATAAATATGTGAATCAAATGAAATTTACGTGTTTCAAATTTTCGTTTTATAATAATGTACCATTTGGTTGGATGGTTTGAAAAAAAATCAATTTTTCTCTTATTTTTTAGTTGTGGTGCAGCATTCCATGGTAGTGTCCAGCGTGTGTGAGGTATATGAAATGAAATGTGGAGCATCATGATCATTTTGTGATAATACATATCAACTAAGTAGTTAGAAGCATCTAGCATGGTGATTAATTATAATTCGATGAAATCCTTGGCCTTGTTCACGCATATGAAACCAAACCATACTGGACAAATGGACTAAAGCACTCATCCCCATACACTAAAGGACGAAAACAGGAAGAAAGGGTCTTAATATGGAACTATGGGTATAGTATTCCCTATGGATCCTTACATAATAGTGTAGGGGAATATAAAAATAAATGGATTGAAAATGAAAAATAATAAAATTTATAATCCATATTAAATAACAAATAACATGCAAATTCAACTAAAATCCAACCATTCA
The DNA here is from genome assembly GCA_963277665.1 of Viscum album. Taxonomy (NCBI): domain Eukaryota; kingdom Viridiplantae; phylum Streptophyta; class Magnoliopsida; order Santalales; family Viscaceae; genus Viscum; species Viscum album. Next base: position 456,890,442 of record OY728141.1, on the reverse strand, counting down.
TGGTAATAAGATTATTTCTATTCAAGTAACAAAACCTAATCAAAGACAATACATATATAATGTCTATAAAGATGCAATAATAAATAAATAACTGACCCAACTAATGTAGGAAGCCTGAGTACATGCTTGGTTCCCAACTCAGATTTTATGTCATAGTCTATAAATAGTAACAACAAGAGGCAAAATCCATGAGATGTACCAACAAACCAGATATTTGGTCGGGTTCCCAGAGGTGGTCCAAATTTAGTGTCAATTAAATTCAATATGATACCATTAATGGTTTATAGTACTATCAAATCCATAAATATAAAATGATCAGATTTTAGACATAAAATTGATAATAAAATATATAGTAAACATGTCATCCAGGGTTCCTCTTACGATACGAAGTCAAATTTATATTCTTCAAAATTAGATGAAAATTCTCTATGCATTTCATATTTTTATATATCTATCTATATGTTTAAATGTGATACCAAGGTATAAAACCATTGAATTCTGGAATCATGATATTTATCTGGGGTCTTGCAAAAAATATCACTTTAAACAAGTGGTATTAGTTAATACTACCAAAATAGGGATACATAATAACATTTCCAACAAACACAATCAATTATGTTGAGTTACAATTCCAAAATAATAAACCAAGGGGGCATGGAGTTTTATTTCCAATAATTTTAAAATAAATAATGAGGAGTAATAGTTCCAACATCCTGAGCCAAGAGGGTACATAATATCATGTCAAACAATTCATAAATGAATGATGTTGAGAACCAAGTACAACATCCAAAAAAATTTATAGGTGAAATATGTCCAATAATTCTTAATTAATAATAAGGAGTGTCAGGTAAATCATCTGTTAACCATTTCACTACAACCAATTTCAAAGATCCCTTGAAAATGATCAATTATTTAATTCAATATTTTAATATATGATAAAATAAAAATCCACCTCATTTTTTGATCATTCCATTTCTATAATAATTTTATTAATACATTCCCCTCAATTTTATAAAAATTAATTAAGTGGAGTGTATCCATAACATTTTACAATTCCTTTATATCATCTTTTCCTATAAGACCACACAAGGAGTTTTGTGTCTAACTCTTGGTACCAGTCATGACAAAATATAATATGTATACATTCTTGGTTTAATAATTAAAAATAGTCCATGAAATATATCCAAAAACTCTTAATATAATTAATGATTCAATCCACTTCTACATTCAATTAATTCTTTCAAACAATTTATATATAATGAAAAGTGTCATAGTGATGGTATCAAACCATTTTATAAATATCTTATTTCAAATACATACCCTGCACATAAGAGGAAATAACTACCCCAATTATTGATACAAAAAAATAATTGTCCCTTATCAATTCCATAATCCATTATCGATGCATCATTAGTAAGGGAAAAATTACAATTCATCTCAATGATGTTTTATCTACATATGTATTGTATAATATTATGAATTATTTTTGGGAAAAGGTGTATTCGTGTTGGAAAATAATTCACTAATTCATTTTGTTCTATCCTTTTGTAATTTTTAAACTAAACACATTTGTTTCTTGTTTTGGTTTCATGAAATAGGGATAACAATAATCGTCTAATTGTGTTGAAATAGTGGGTTCCCTAGACCCAACTATGTAGTACTTTTGATTACCATATCATGTGTAAAATTTGTTATACATGATGTCATCTTACCATTATAGTGTATACCTTTCTACATCCACTATTATAATGGTAATTTCGAAAGGTTAATTATCATTTTGAGAGGTTATAGTAGATCCCAGACTATAATGAGTACCTCGGGATACTATGAAATTAATCGTAAATATATGTTATCTAGTTTAGATATATCTTACTAACTGGACACAATATATGTCTGACTATCAAGTGTTGGGGGATCATAAGCATTGAGACTTCTTCTCACAAAGTTTTCAAATGGTGATCTCTAGTAGTGAGATGATGAGGACAAACCCACCAATAGGAACACCACATGTTTTGGGTGTCATTGTTCATTCCTATCTATGGACATGCTTATTGGTCTCCTTACTTTAGATCATTACCAATGCATACTACTTGATTATGTAATTTAATTCAAGGATTGAACCATGGTATTGAATCCATGGAGAGGTAGCATTTGTTGGGTGCGTTGTTGGTGGTATGACATTAGTTGAAAGGTCACAAAATGATTTTTATCTTTCATGTTTAGGATGTTTTATATCTCAGGACTTGTTGATCAAGGTGGTGCTTCATTCTTAAGTATTTGGCCATAGCAGTACAATGGTTAATCCATCCAGTAAGATCAACAAATAATAAAGAATGAAATGGATGATTACAATAGTGTGCATCCTGCTTTATGAGATATTTAATGACAAACAGATTATAATACACAATCTATTTTTGTAGGAAGGTAGTTTTTGTTATGACTATCCTTATCTCTTTAGAGGCCATGATGGGTTTCTAGACTCTCCTCTTAGTCTGTGGATTTATTCACTACTATCGAGATAAGGTCATAGAGGGAAACAAACAATAGCGAATTCAAGAATCTGCCCTATTCAGTTGAACAGGAATATGGTCATGGTAGGCCCCTCCATGGGGTCTTAGTATTATCCATGTTGTCGATCATGAAAATAATTAAATAAATTCAACAATATACAATTTATGAATATTTTTGATTGAATTTATTTAATGTATTTATGAGTTCAGTAAATAAAATGTACTATTAATCAAATGAATATTATTTTAATATTCAAGGTTCATTTAATATTAAGCGGGATATAGAGTTGAGTTAAATGGCTTAGATTTTATCACATAATATATTTTATATATTAAAAGTATATGATAAAATAATTAATAATATTGATGCAGTTTATTTATTCAAAATTATTTATTTAGTGGATGTTGAAATAAACGGGGGTCGGGGAACCCAACCAGGTATTTATCGACTCCACTATAAATATATGAGGAGGCTGACTCATATGTTGTGTGATTATTTATTCATTCATTCCATGGAATGAAATCATGAGACTCTCTCTCCTCTCGCTCTCTATAGAGAGAATCTCTCGATCCATGAAACTTGGATCAATATATCTCTCCAGCATCCAAGGCATCTTGATGTAGTGATCCATGGTAAGTCCAAAGCATCGTTGGATCTCCGCACTAGCATCCGGAATTCGATGGTTGATTCTCTAATGAGTTTTTGAATCACATGTGGATGTTCTAGAAGTTTCCTGCTTTAGATCATTCAAGAGAATATCACCATCAACCAGTTTCAGTCGACCATGGTTTCAAATCTGAAACTGTAATGTTTTCATATTTATTTTATGCTCCATAAAATTTACACAAGATCAATGGACCAATAAGTGGCGCGGATCGTCGGTGCTAACAAGTCCCATTGATCTGCTGATGAAATCATTAAAATCCTCATCCCACCAGCTTCCGTTGTTAGCCCTAGAACATTTAAAAATTGAACCCACCATAAGTGATGGTTCTGGTTGAGGTCGTTACCCTTCAACAATGTCAGGGGTTCTAATCAAATATATGGTCTTGGACTAGGTAGTAAACTCAATGCTTTACACAATTTACAGGGGACATGAGGAAGTCTAATGTGCAATACAATTATGCATGACATAAACAACAAGACTATATGGGAAGAGAAATATACCACCTATATCATTTGTATGAATCATCAATAATCAAATATCATCATATTATTCAATTTGAAACAAGGAAAAATGTTTTAGCAAATGGACTCCAAAAAAATTAGGCATATTAGGCTTCAGAATGACATCATTTCCTTGGGAGATGAAATTATATAATGGTGGTATGTGATGTATATGAAATATTTATAGGATTCCTAAAAATTTAATGGAATACAATTTGGGCCAACAATAATGGAGATACACCCATGGAAATGGATAATGGTGGAGGGCGTTCATGGGGAGTTTATGGGCATTAATGAGGAGAACATGGGATAAAACCCATTTCAGGTTAGAGGGAAACACTATAATGATTCCCTTTTTTATAAAGTACATGGTCATACTACACAGTTATGAAAACAGTGCACTAACCATGTTCACAACACTATCCAAGAAACCATACCTCACATAGTTAGGTTACTCCGTTAGGAAGACCATGTGCTGACCATGTGGACTTCCATTCCCACTCACCTTGTATGGATGTGGTAATATATTACACAAACTGTATGATAATTTTTTGAGTACCTATGTTATTATACTCTAAAAAATATGGTTTTTTATTCCACCTTGAATGTATTAAATTAAATATGTCCTTCTAAATATAGGCCCCACTATTTTTTCACATGGTCCGTACCAACTGGGTGCTTACTATGAGCTGATGGATGCCTCTCTCGAAGTAGAGATTTTTTAGCCCAAATATTTGGAATCTTATATGGGATTTGGAGACACCTATACAGTCTTAAATCCCATACACAAATAATATTTTATAGTTTTTTATCAATTGAAATTAACATTTGATGTTCGGTTCGTGTGTTTTCCCATAAACCTGATTAAAATTCAATTTCATGTATAAATTTTCAACTAGTTCAAACCATGGGATCTTACTAACTCCCAACTGTAGTAAATATCATCAAAGAGAATCTGTGGTGGATAATTATTACATTACATAATGAATTTTAGTAGTATTTTGGAACTAAAATATCCACAATTCAGTTATAAATACCCAACACACCTCCAAATGCATCATTAACAACCTAGATATTAAGCAGATAAAACTCAAGAAAAAAATTGAAACCACCACAAAAAATTTTATGGTTTCTAAAAAAATCACTCCAACCTACAAAATGATCATTTCATCATCACCTTCCTTAACAAACCAATGAAACTCCCCACTATAGGTTCTTGATTTCAACAGCTTGTTTTGAACCATGGAACATCCACCATAATAATTTCCTACTAATTCATTCCCATAGTTCTCGGTCATCATTCCAAAAACATTTCTCAACTCAATCTATTCTATCAAATGCGATGAAAGCACTCATGGTTTTTTATTGAACCCAAATATATGAATTTTTGTCAAACTATATTATATTGTTCTTGCAATCATTCCTTTGAAAATATATTTTTCGACAAATATAATAAACGCATCTCTTACCAAATGTGTTCTAATTGTGGTTCCACACCAACTAATTAAAATTTTTTGAGAGAAATCATGTAAATATTATTTCATATAAATAATTTTTAAAATGAATATATCCAACTACCAATGCCTCACCAAAACAAAATTTCAACACCTTTTTCCTAATCCACACTAAGATCATTCTGATCATTATCACTAATGAACGTACTCGAATTTTGGTTACATATCATATATAAAACCCCAATATTCATAACTATTATCATTACATAGCATATAAACTGTTACATACCCAGTAAAAACCCTTCCATCCACACATAACATCCTAGGACTAACTGATATACTCAGACTTCCCCCAATTTAATATTTTAACATGAACATAGAATTTACTGTGGAATATAGTCATACACATTCCCATTTATCCAATTGAATTATAGTTTTAAATTTTCAAACACACAACCTATCTCTTGGCCCCATGAATATTCACACATGATGGTTGACTAAAATTTACTGATGTCTGACTACCATATTTAGAAGAATCATCATTATCACACCACTTAAATGAGTTCCTAATTACCATAACCCATAACCCATCCTTTTATAGACAAAACAAATAGATTATAAAAAATCCACCTCATTACTTATCTCTAATTTAGATGTCACCAATCACATGTTACCACATAAAGATAATGGTTTCCAAGGTGTTCAATAAGTGTGAACTCACAATGAGGGTCACCACCCTCAAACATCCAATGGTGTACTCCCAACCATATGGATAACCTAAAACCACTTTTTGAGGGCAACTACCATGTATTCCATTAATTAAAACAAATATCATATTTACATATATTTGGGTATATTAGACACTCCATTATTGTACTCAGTATGATTTCATGATATTGGTTATGATCATTTCTGACTAGGATTACTCTAATATTTTTTTCATAGTTGTGTATCACTCCCTCTAATCAATTATCAAATTAAAAAATGCTATAGTTTTCATTAACCATATCTTGGAACCACATTTCCTAAAAATGTGATTCTAGGTTAATCAATGGGTTTTCTATATAATGGTACCTAGATAACTACCAATGTCTCTTCTATAATGAATAGAAATTTTACATTTAATCACCACTCCTAAGAAACGATGTAAGAAAAGTACTCTTCTTGAAACCATTGGTCCTTGACTTTCACACAACCTCTCCTCAATTAACTATTTAATTAATAGGATGGGAAACTAAATATAGAATTCACATCCCAAACATCGTAATGGGTGTGCACTAGCATACCACCTAGAGGATGACATGAATCATATTCTAGAAATTCTTCCATCAATAACACTAAGCTGACCATGATATAGGTAACATCCGTATTAAAATGTTTGGATATCTATTAGTTCTTCTCTTCAAAAAAGGAACATATCTTTGTTGATATTCCACATCAAAATTCCAACATGAGATGTTGTTTCTAATATTAATTTGTTAACTAGAAAAAACTATTCAAAAGGGATACAAACTAAAATATCCCTTCCAATAAAATTCATTCTTTATTCCCATCACCCTTGCTAATTCTTCTAAAACAACATGCATCACTATGGCTATATCATATAACATGAGAATATTCCATGCATCAGTCTAGAAACAAGCGTAAAACAAAGAATACCATATATAACATATCGGTAAACCAAGTAAAAAATATCTATTATAATATTCCCTCAATCAAACAATATACAGGTGACTAACTTGGATCCAATTCAATGTAAAGGCCCACCATGTCACCCACCTAACCCTATTATTCGTGCCAAAAAATATGGCCATGGGTCTTTCCACATAGAAATAGGGTATCTCACAAAAGACCCACATCCATCTTATGAGAGTATATAAAAAAGCATATAATGGGTCATTCAACTCTCCCTAAAGAGGTGAACCTAAATTTGAGTAAGGTAATCAACCTCACAAAAAGGTAAAAACATATCAACATGTGCTTAATGATATCAAGTACCTTGAATCAACCATTAAATCCCTAATCATCACTTAGAATTATTATTGGGGATCCCTAACAGGAGGGTGAAAAAATGAATAGAAAATGATTTTGGGTCTATAATCATTGAGAACATCTATATACTTATACCACTTAAATATCAACATACCAACCTACCTGACAAATCCTTTCATCAAATAAGTGTTCTAAAAAGCTCAAAATATTAGAGAAATACCACTTTATATGACTAGGAACTACACACAAAATTCTACTGGTTTCATATCTCTATGTGTGCTTCCACAATGGAATAACCCATCATGTACAAAATGAATCATCTACAAAACCTATTTCAATTATTAAAAATCACTAGTATCCACCAAATAACCTACATGTCCATGGGGATAGAATAATTCAAAAGTGACTCATGGGAAACGTCAACATTCTCATCCTAGGAATCTATCATGGAATAAATAAAGTTATTCCTTACCCAATGGTCCAAGACATGAATAAAAATAGATGTTTTTATTTATGGAATTACATTAATCAAAATTTATCATAAGCATTAAATATGGAAATTAAATGAAATTTTACATATAAATGAATGAAAAATAATACATTAAACTTTATTAAGTTGATTTCATAAAAATACACTGAAAATTGTGTCCAAATTTCTATTAAACAATTTAATTGTTCATAAATTCTCACAACTGGGATTGGATAAATAAAATGGAAATAAAATTCTATGAAGTGAAATATAATTTAATTAGTAATTTTAATTTTAATTAACTGGTTCCTCACATCAATAAATTTCCATAAATAAGAATCAAGGTATATATCATATTACAGTAAATGGTTAAGTAAAATGATGCCAAAAAATTATAAGAAAAACAATATAAATTGGTGTAAAAATTTCAAAAGACCGTATATTAGTATCATAATAAAAATAAATAAGGGGTTAATTACTTTGGAAAGTAATATTAAAGCTGTCCTGTGAAGGTCATGTCATTCCATCTAAGGTTCAGTTCTATAGTAATCCATTTTTAATTTATTGAGGGAATTATCTATAAATAAAAATTGGAGTCCCATTTTTGTTAAACCCATTCACATTTAATTTATGCACGATTTAACACCTAATTAATGGTTTTATATAATTACTTTTTAATTCCATAACTATCCTACTTGGTTCATGTTGTGAATATATGGACTAATTTACATTGGATGTGATTCCCAAGTTAAAATTTTTCAAGACAACATAAATTTCAATTTCACACCATGTAACTAAAATACCTAATAAATGTCTTGAAATTTTCCAAAATCCAATTTCCATTACATTTAGAGTAACCAATTATGTTAATTTATTTTTCAAATTATAATGGTTTCATTCACTTAATAAATTTTAGATTGGTTAGATGGGATTTCATCATCAAGATATGCAAGAAAGTTTATTTTAGGTTGACGCAAAAACATTGTTCAACTAATATTATTTCCTAACATTAATAATGAAATCTATCACACCAATAGAGAATATAGGTAGAAATAGTAATGATCGTATATTTATGATATAAGGATTAGAATTATAATTACATTTGAATCCAATGTTTCATTATTGATGTATGAACATTCTACCCAGTATCTCGTACTAAAACGTAAAATATATCCCATAAATTAGTAACTAGTGAAAATAAATAAATCAATGTGAAATAATAATCAACTATATTATCAAAAATCTTGATCAATATCTCCTTAATTAAATCATTATATTTACCCCCTTAATGGGTTGTCCAGTCCCATATGTGGGTTATTTACAATGTTATGATACATTCATTGTATCATGTATACCATCCAAAAATAGTTATGTATCACCCAAAGACTCAAACCTCGTGTATTGATAATTCAATGATTAAATTTTGTATGAATTTCATAACAATTGAACAAAACATGTTTCTCATGAGGAAGTAATAATATGGCTTTAATTTATATTAGAATTCAATTGAGTAAACAAAAAAATGGACACAAATCCTTTCATTTAAATAAGAACACCGTAGAGTTTACAATACACCAAGATCAAAAGAGTAAGCATGATAACCAAATATACCTATTAAAACCCCAATTAGAATTACAGGGAGAACACATAAAACAACGATAACCACAAGAAAATAATATGGTTCCATAGAATTTCTCATAATGAACATGAGAATGTCCAAATCCACTTCGGCCACACTACGCACCAATGGTATGGCGTCCACCATCTTCTTCAATCACCTTGAATTAAAGACACCCTAAGGCAATGTTTTATAAGGAAACAACCCAATTGTTTTATTAGGTGACTGTTGGACTCCAAAGACTATAATTATAGTTGTTGTCCTTGTGGTGAAATAACTAAAAATGTTCAAGTACAACTTAGTTTTCCAAAATTTATGAATTGAATATTATAATATTACTTCTGATTAATGTGAAATATTTTTTTTCAATAAGGAATTTGAAATGATTTACAAATATTCTAAATAGGTTGTAAAGATTTTTCACTTCCTAAAAAAATGTTTAATATCCCATAGTTAAACTATGTTTAGATTAAACTATGTTTTTGACTACTATAATATTAGTATAAAGGATTTTATGTGGGTATTTAACATTTATATTTATAACCTTCAATATTAAAGCTTTAATGTTTATAAATAATTTTAGTAATAGAAAATGTATAATTATGAATTGATAAATTTTTTGGATGGTTTCATAAAAAAAATTGGGCCCTCAAGGGCTAGCCCTTTATGGCTGGGTGAAGGGAGGCAGCTCACGCTAGGTGGCTGAGCCTAGTCCTCAGCCCATGCCAGGGTCGGCCCGAGTTTGGGCATAGGTTCCCTGAAGGGCGCACAGGAGCAGAAGCGCATGAGTGCGCAGCATGGGCGCAAGGTCGTAGTGGGTATGGGTAGGTCGAGTCCTGCGGGGGAAGTGGGAGCACATTTGTAAGGCCCCCTGCATGTGTGCAGTGTGATTTCTGAGTGATGATTTGGAGGCTTAGGTTTATAAGGAAGTCATGCACACCTCCTCATTTCGATGGGGGATGCATGTTTTCGGGCGAAATGAGATCTGGGCTGTTGGATCATGTATTACATGATTTGGGCCATTGATCTCGACCATGCGCTCGACCCCATCAGCCATGGTAAAACCTATGCGTTTTTATATGCCATTAGATCAGGCGAGACCTAATTGCAACTGTTTAAGGATTTTAAAACATCACTTCAATCTTATACTATCCGAATTGACTTAGATTTAATCTGAGATAATCATTACCTTTATAACTATGAATGAATACCAACCCTTGAATCTAAGATAGAACTGATTCAGGCCACCCATGTTCCTTACAATTTTTTACTCGAAGCGTTGTCTTCTTCCCCACGGTGTTCTATACCCTAGTACCCTACCTCCCTTTTTGCACCATTTTTCTTCACCCCTATCAGCCGATGGATTCCCCTCTCACACAGTTTCCATGGAGATCTCTTTCCCTAGTATCTTAATAATCTATGTTGGCCTCATACCCCTTTCATCATGCATTAAAATAACCATTATAGGTATAGTTTATAAAAACCACACCAAGGCATCTGAGGAACCTCCCAATTCCTTGCACACAAGGCTCCATCGGACGTCAATGATTCCTCTGCGTTTCCAGCATCTCCCGAGCCCCTCTTCCTCCTTAAGCTAAGGTAGGGGATTAATCTTTGTCTTGATTTTTGGGTTTTAAGTTTTATTTATATATAAATACACTTTCAATATAAATATACATCATATTATGGTTTGTGGTTAATTCCTTCTTTTCTCAATTAAGAGTTTCAAGATCTTGAGTTACAGGGTATTGATGGACCCTAAGTATGGACACCCCATTAAAATTTATTTTATTCCATAAATATATAATTGATTATATACATATACTTATTTATATGAAAATATATAGAAACAATATAGAGAGCCCTCAGATTTTCCTAAACATCATAAGACTAGATTTAAGATTTCTATGTTTGGGTTTTACGGTTATTAATGAACTGTTAAATCCATGGAGTCATTTTTAAGAAAAATTTTATACTAGATTATGTGTGTCCTTAAATATATATTGATAATATATACATGAAGTTTTAATCATTTTATCATTATAATTTTAGTTCATTATTTTGATAATCATGCAAGTGTAAAATAATCATGGTATGAGATCCTTATGGGTATTTGTGTACGTAAGACAACTTCAATCCCCAATTGTATTTATAAAAATTTCCAAAGTTTTTCGATGAAAGTACAAAACATGGGTTTTCAAATATTTTCTTTTGGCTTTGATTAAACACTACATCTTATGTACACCCCGTTGAATGAATGTTTTACACTAAACATTATGTGTAGTAATCTCAAATTCCATTCTTTTGATGTTCTTAATTCATGAGTATAAATATTAGAGGGTTTCAAATTTATAATTAATGATAGTGGTTATGGTCATATGTATACATATAGTTTTCAATCCTAAACCTATTCTGTTTTTTTTATTTTTTTATCAATGTTTAACCAACGTAAATAGTACTTTTTTGGTTTTGAAATGCAATGTTCATACACTTAATTGTATATATATTTGATTTATAGCTACATGAGTCATCTCTAAGTGAATCAAGGTTTTTCAAAGGTTAAAAGTTGAATGTGTAAATTTTTCAAAGGATAAAAATTAGATTTGGGTTTGTTTATTATAGAATTTTAATTATTAAAAAATGGATAAAAACTAAGTATATATTCGGACATAAACACATAATTCAATCTAGTTCTATTTTATACTAATAAAGATGGTTTACAATTGTAATGACATGGATGAGAATATAGTTATGGGTTCAAATGGATTTGTAATCTTATAAAAAATTTTGGTTTTTAAAAATGTATGTCCCATGTAAAACTCTTTTTAGTTAAGAACCTTTAATAATATTAGCCTTGTTATAATTTCTTATGTCAAACCATTTTTATCCATTATTTGATATGCTTCAGTAAATGTCTCATGTGCAAGAAGTTTGTAATAAACAATGTATACCTTCGATAAACAGAAATGGCCATATTTTCAATGTAATATGTCATATTATGTATATTTAGATTAAATGGTTTCATTTTCCATTTTATTTATAGTTGTAGTCAATGATTCATTCATATTTACAAATGATATCTGTCTTAATTTAAAATTTGTCATTTTTAACTATGAATATTCATTTCCATAAAATCAAGGATTTGGAAAAAATAAGGAACTATCATTTTATGTGCTAACCCCATTACTTGCATGTTTAAATTAACATCACATGTGCTAAGATGGTTTAACAGTTTATGCATGTTGTTAGGAAGATTATTATTTAAACAATAACTCAAATATTATGATTTTTTTCAGTGTCATTTCCATTTATCATCACTTGAATTGAGCATGAATAATGCATATCCAAATTTATTAACATGCAATGTAATGCATTGAATGTTTATGGAATAATTGTATGTTATTAATTTGTGTGATAAATCGATCTTCTTATTATTCATCACTTATAATAATGGATTAAGAATTTCATTATTTGGAGTGGTATGGGAAACACCAAATAAAAGACACAGAATTAGGTATTTAAAGTGGTATGGGACACTTTGGATACATGACCATATTAAAAATATGAGGAATGTATTGGACTAGTATGTTCGGGGTTGGGGACCGGTAAAAGTAAGCCATCTTGGTTGGGGTCTGATTACAGAAGACCCTTCGGGATGGAGTTTGGTTACAGAGGCTCTCCGGGAGAGAGTTCTGTAATTGAGGATCTCTGGGATGGGGTCCTGTTACAGTTATCCCTAGGTCTTAGCATGAGGCCTTGACACAGAAATTAATGTCCGCCATTATGAATTCCCTCATTATGTGTATGATAATTAATTAACCAAATAGATATTCAACTAGTATAATTTCTATGGTTAAGAGCCATTACATGTGAGTATCAGAAAAGTAAAATCTTATGGCAAGGAATATGTTTAGAACATAGTGATTTAGAATTCGATGTATGAAATTGAAGTTATTACCTTTTTGTGAAAATTTGATTATTCATTACTCTTAGCTGTTCAATTTGTGCAATCATATGCATATGTAATACATGATTAGAACATCTTTTACTTATTAGGCCAAATGGGAAAGCCTATAGTTGAATCATGTATCCTTGTAACTTTGATAGCATATTTTTAATTGAGAACGTTTATGATATGTTACATATGTTATAGTTTATCTTTAAGAAAAAAGTTTTATGAAATGTTTCAAATAAAATTTTAAAATGTTATTTGTTTTATTTTAAAAAACCCTTACAGGGAATTCGTTTGTTCACCATACGTTAATTGTTTAAACTTTTTTATGTAACAGCTTTTAGCAGTTGAAACATTTTAGAAGTAGCTAGTTTCTCAGAGCCTAAACCGAATTTGATCCTCTATATGGCACCTGTTGCAGGTATTCGGGAGCCAAGGCATGACAGTTGGTATCAGAGGATTTAGTTTAGTTAACTATTGAAAACTGTAACTTCAAAGATGAAAAATGTATTTAAGTGTTACTAAATATGTGGTTTTTCCAAATTATTATATAGAAAACTAGGGTACTAATCTTTTGCCTCTTATCAATGAGGCCATGGTAACCATAATTTCCATAGCTAGCCAAGAAAATTTCGTAAACTATTCGCATATTTGAATGACATTTAAAAACCTCTATGACGTATCCAAATCTCCCCGGGGACCGCAACTCCTTCGAAGAGAAGGTCTAGACAACATCTTTATGATTCAAGCCCAATTTCCATCCTACGTACGATAGGGAAAATATTAAAAGGGCCTTTTAAGATGATTCACCATAGCCGAAGGCATCCCATCCCTCATGACCTTCTAAGAAGCTGTAGTAGTGGGAGACCTCCACGTGGAAAATATGTGTCATGTCCCGTCCAATGGACATTTTTGTTAGGTAATGGACTTCGACACCTTGAATATGATTCCTCTCATTCTATGTAAGAACAACAAGTACATATGGACATCTCACAATTGTACACCCCACATATCAGACTCTGGAGACAACACAATTGCACCCATGATATCGAACCAGATTTCTCGGGTTGCATATGGTTCAGGGAGATTGAAAGTTTTGAACTAGTTTTGGGGATTTTTGTACTAGGGAACTGGGGAAACCATTAGCCTTTCTATATTTATGAACAATTAGTGATATGAGAATGCAATTTGTTATTCTTTTTTTTCTCTTCATTCTTCTATATTGTTGGTGTTTATGTTTCTTGATAGGTTTCACCGATTGATCCTACATAATTAATTTTTAGATGGAAGGACAAAATCACATTATATCGCTCCCTACCAAGAAACCAGAGACCATCTTGGTCAAAACCTGTGAATATGAGCACCTACCTTTCGAAAAGTTTCTAAAAACATGCACGAAATGTTATGAATTGTTAAATAGTCCTGACATTATTCTTTCCTATTCAGATAATGCCTATATATACCACAGAATAGCCATGGTGCAATTGTCTAAGTACATGCGAAGAGGGAATTACCATGAAGGACACTTTCTATGCTTTACTCTGGGCTTGAACTTCATGGATAGAGAGAGATTTCAAGAGGCTGCTTTGGAGGGAGACCTTTGTACAACTTACATGCACCAACTCCTCAGTTTCAGTTTATATGACAATTCCTATGACATAGATATCCTCAATCAAGAGTCAGTCTGGCGGATTCTTCAAGATATGGTCCATTTGGACATCTCCGAACTTTGCACCACTCGAGCATCTCGGTGGAGGCCCGAATGAACTATGCAGAGGTTCAACCCCTTCAGCTCAAAATGTATTTGGGCCAGAGAAGCTGAATATTTGAACATAAACTTTGGAATTCACTTAGTCACACTGGAGAACCCTCCAATATGGAGGTTTCGGTAATGTTGGTAAAAGATTCTTACTCTTATTCATATGTAGAATGAATTGTGAGGATGCAATTCCTCGTAGGGGGAATTATGTAACACCGCAAGACTCGAACCTCATGTGTTGATAAGTTAATGCTTACATTTTTTTAAATTCTATAAAAATTGAACAAAAAATGTTTCTCATGAGGAAGTAATAATATGGTTTTAATTTATATTAGAATTCAACAGACTAAACACACTAATGGACACAAATATTTTCATTTAAATATGAACACCATAGTGTTTACAATACATCAAGATCAAAGGAGTAACCATTCTAACCAAATATACCTATTAAAAACCCGATCAGAATAATAGGGAGACCACATAAACAAAGAAAACCCCAAGAAAATAATATGGGTTTTTAGAATTTTTCATAATAAACATGAGAATGGAAAAATCCACTGCAACAACACTAAGAAACAATGTTATGTCGTGCACTATCTTCGTCAATCGCCATGAATTTAGGATACCTTAAGGTAAGGTTTTATATTTCCACAACACAAATGTTGCCATAGGTTACCATTGGACTCCAACGGATATAATTATAGTTGTTGGCCTTGTGGTGAAATAAATAAAATATTTCTGGTACAAGTTTGTTTTCCAAAATTTATGATTTGGATATTATAAGATAACATATGATTAAGGTGAAATATTTTGTTTTTCTATAAGAAATTCGAAACAATTTTAATATATTCTTAATAGGTTGTAAATATTTTTCATTTCCTAAATCTATGTTTGATATCACATAGTTAGACTATGTATAAATTAAACAATGTTTTTTATTACTACAATATTATTATAACATATTTTATGAGGGTATTTAAAATTTCTATTTATAAACTTGAATGTTAAAGCTTTAATTTTAATAAATTATTTTATTAATAGAAATGGTAAAATTAGGTATTCCTTAATTATATTTAGGACGGTTTCATAAAAAAAATTTGGGCCCTCAAGGGCCAGCCCTTTATGGTTGGGCCAAGGGAGGCAGCCCATGCTAGGTGGCTGAGCCTAGCCCTCAGCTAATGGCCAGGCCAAGCCATGTTGGGGCATAGGTTCCCCAAAGGGCGCACGAGTGCAGGATCACATGAGTGCGCAGCGGGGGTGCAAGGTCGCAGTGGGTATGGGTTGACCGACGCCAGTAGGGGAAGCATGAGCCTATGTTTAAGGCCCCTGCGTGTGTTATTTGTGATTTCTGAGTGATGCAACAGAGGCTTAGTCATATAAAGAAGCCACACACACCTTCCTGTTTCAATATAGGATGCATTTTTCGGGTGAAACAAGATCTGGGAAGTTGGATCATGTATCGCGCGATTTGTGCCTTTGATATTGACCTCGCACTCAACCCCCAGCAGACATGGTAAAACATTTTCATTTTTATATACTATCGGATAAGACAAGATCTAATCAGAACCGTTCAAGGGATTTAAAACACCACTTCATTCTTGGGTTGTCCGATCAGATATATATTTAATCTGAGCCGATCTTTACCTTTATAACTGCTAATAAATCCCCAACCTTGAATCCAAGCCAGAACTGATCCGGGCCACCCAAGTTTCTCCCAGTTTTCTACTCGAGGCACTGTCTTCTTCCCTGCGGAATACCATGAACCAGTTCCTACCTCCCATTTAAACCATTTTTCTTTACACCTTTCATCTGTCGGACCCTCCTCTCACACGATTTCCACGAATATCTCTTTTCTTGGTATTTTTATAATCTCTATTGACCTCAGATACATTTAATCATTCATTAAAATAACCATTATAGGTATATTTTATAAAAACCACAACATGGAATCTGTAGAACCTCTCGGTTCCTTGCACACAAGCCTCCAACTACCTCAACAAGCCCTCCATGTTTTCCAGAATCTCTTGTACCTCTCTTCCTCCTCAATATAAGGTAGGGGATTAATCATTGTCATTCTTGTTGGGTTTTAGGTGGTATGTATATATAAATACACTTGTAATATAAATATACATCATCTTACAGTTTGAGGTTAATTATTTATTTTCTCAATTAAGAGTAGAAAGATCTTGAGTTGCATGGTATTAATAGACCCTAAGTATGGATACCCCATGAAAATTTATTTTATGACTTAAATATATAATCGGTTATATATATATATGTATGTATATAATAATATATAGGTACAATATACACAGTCCTCAAATTTTCATAAACATCATAAACCCAGATTTTAGATTTCTATGTTTGAGTTTCAAAGTTTTTGAAGAATTATAAAATCCATGGAGTCATTTTTAAGAAATACTCAATATTTTATTAAGTGTGTTCTTAAATATTTATTGATAATATATACATGTGGTTTTAAGAATTTCATTGTTATAATTTTAGTTTATAATTTTGATAATCATGGTTGTGTGAAATAAGCATGGTATGAGATCCTTATAGGTATGTGGGTACATAAGCCAACTTCAATCCCCAATTGTATTTATAAAAATGTCCAAATTTTTGTGAAGATAGTACAAAACATGGGTTTTCATATATTTTCTTTTGGATTTGATTAAACACTACCTCTTATGCACACCCCATTGAATGGATGTTTTACACAAAACACTAAGTGTAGTTATCTCAAATACCATTCTTTTGATGTGATTAATTCATGTGTATAAATATTGGTGGGTTTCAAATATATATTAAATGATGGTGGTTATGGTTATATGTATTCATATAGTTTTCCATCCAAATCATATTTTGTTTTTTAATGTGTTTATCGATGTTTAACCAATATAAGCAGTACTTATTTTGGTTTGGAATGAATAGATCATATACATAATTGTATATATATATGGTTTGTAGCTACATATATAATCTCTATGTGAATCTATGTTTTTTAAATATTAAAAGTTTTATGTTTAAATATTTCTGAGGTCAAAAATTAGATTTGGGTTTGTTTAGTATGGATTTGTAATTATAAAAAAATGGAAAAACACATAGTATATATTCCGACATACACACATAATTAAATCTAGTTCTATTTTCAGCTAATATAGATGATTTACAATTATAA
This sequence comes from Viscum album, assembly GCA_963277665.1. Classification (NCBI taxonomy): domain Eukaryota; kingdom Viridiplantae; phylum Streptophyta; class Magnoliopsida; order Santalales; family Viscaceae; genus Viscum; species Viscum album. The sequence continues at coordinate 456,872,336 of OY728141.1, read as the reverse complement.
ATACATGGATGTGAATATAGTTTTGTGTTCAAATGGATTTGTAATATTATGAAAAACATGGGTTTTTAAATATGTATTTCCTACATCAAACTAGATTTAGTTAAGAACCTTTAATGATATCATCTTTGTTATAATTTCAAGTCTCAAACCCTTTTTATCTATTATTTGATATGATTTAGTAATTGCCTCATGTTCAATAAATGTGTAATTTATCATGTATACTTTCGGTAAACTGAAACAACCATATTTTCATTGTAATCTGTTATATTATGTATATTTGGATTAAATGGTTTCATTTTCCATTTTATTTATAGTTGTAATCAATGATTCATGCTTGCGTAAAAATGTCATTGGTCTTAATTTAAAATTCGTCATTTTTAACTATGAATATTCATTTCCAAGAATCATGGATTTAGAAAAAATAAGGAACTATCATTTTAGGTGATAACCCCATTACATGCATTCTTAAATTAACATCACATGCACAAAGAAGGTTTACTATTTTATGGATGTCTTTGGGAAGATTATTATTTAAATAATAACTCAAATATTATGATTCAGTCCAATGTCATTTCCATATATCAGCGCATGAATTGATCATGAATAATGCCTCTCTGAAGATATGAACATTCCATGTAAATCACTGAATGTTTATGGAAGGATTGTATGTTATTAGTTCTTGTGATAAATTGATCTACTTATTATTCATAACTTATAATAATGGATTAATAATTTAATTATTTGGAGTGGTATGGGACACACCAAATAAAAGACAAAGAATTAGGTATTCAATGTGGTATTGGACACTTTGAATACATGACCTTATTAAATATATGAGGAATATATTAGACTAGTATGTTCCAGGTTGGGGATAGGTAAAAGTAAGCCCTTCGGGTTGGAGTCTGGATAGAGCAGACCCTTTGGGTTAGAGTCTAGTTACATAGGCTCTCCGGGTTAGAGTGCGGTTATAGAGTCTCTCTGGGATGGGGTCCGGTTATAGTTAGCGCCAAGTCTTGGCACAAGGCCTTGAAACACAAATTAAAGTCCGACAATATACATTCCCTCATTATGTGTATGATAATTAATTAACCAAATGGATATTCTATTAGTAGAATATCCATGGTAAAGAGCCATTACTTATGAGTATCAGAGAAGTAAAAGCTTATGGAATGTAATACGTTTAGAACTCAGTTATTTAGTACTCAATGTATGAATTTTAAGTTATTACCATTACGCTCAACTCTGATTATTCATTCCTCTTAAATATTCAATTTGTGCCCTCATATTCATATTTCATACATGATTAGATTTTTTTTAATTATTACTCCAAATGAGCATGCTTATAGTTGAATCATGTATCCTTGTAACTTTGTTAGCTTGTTTTTAATTGAGCACTTTTATGATATGTTATATGTGTAGTAGTTTCTATTTAAGAATAATTTTTTATGAAAAGTATCGAAGAATTTTTTCAAAAGGTATTTGGTTTGTTTTAAAAACCCTTTACTAGGCATTCATATTCTCACCCTACGTGTTTTGAATAAAAAATTTTAGGTAACAACTTTTTGCAGTTGAAACATTTCTAAAGTCGCTGGTTTCTCAGATCCTAAACCTAATTTGATCCTCTGTATGGAACCAGATCTAGGTATTTGGGAGCCGGTGAATTACAAGTATTACATGGAATATGAATAAATTGATACGACTTTTTGAATTCATAGGCCCTATTCAATCTTATATTATCGAACCCAGATCACCAAAGGGCCTCATGTGAGCATCCAAATGTGCTAGTGGCTACTGAGAAATACTTACGGTCAAATAATCGTATAATGGGGACACTCTACCCTCTTAATCAGTACATATCATAGTGGATAAATAAATAAATAAATAAAATTCCATGGGAGTGAAATAATAAAAATGAAAATCCATAATAACTAACAGATAACCTAGAGATCCAAATAAAATCTAACTATGTTGGGTCATAGGTGATACATATACATATAAAACCACACAACTTCAGATAATTCAATCAACATGAGTGGGATGATAATATAATAAATGAATAAAATAAAATACAATTGTAGGAATTCTGAGTACATGGTCAATTTCAATCTCACATGTCATGTCATAGTCCATAATGAGTAACAGCATGAAGAAGAATCCAAGATCATGAACTATGACCATAGCATCTATCTAGGTACCTAAAGGCCTAAAAATAATGGTGATATTAAAAACCTACTATCCACCACCAAGGGTTTCTATAACATTAGAGTACATGAGTATGAAATTATTAGTGTAAAAAATAATCATTTGAGTTGTGAAATAAATACTATAAATATCTACTTGGTTGCCTTTTGTGGTACCTAGTGAACTCTATCTACATTAACATGATCCAAAAAACAATGATCATTTCAAATTTTTATAAATTTATTTATAAGTATATACATTGTATACATTTTACATGAATACTGAAACCCTACATAGTGATAATAATATAGGGTTAAACAAAAGCCACATTTTATAAAAGTTGAATACTTACAAGCATCTGAAATAGGAATAAAAAATGAAATATCTAAAAATAACAATCATTAATTTTGATAACTGAGTCATACATCCTAATCCAATGGGGAATGTGTGATCATGTCCAAAAATTTACCAATAAAACACAACAGTCTCTTGGATTTTCGTCCGGAACCGACAGGGTATCGAGTGTCATGTTCAAAATGTCCTAAATTAATATTGAGGTTCATCATGTCTAAAATCAATACAAATTAAAATAATCACCATGCAAAAAACTAAAAAATAAATTATTTGTACTGACATGTACTAAATTTATTAAAAATTTCAAAAAAAACCAATTTCCATGATCCGGTCATAGTAATACAATATTTAATTAAATATTTTAATATAATAAAATGGATAAATATAACTCACATTACAATCAAACCATTCCTTTAATAATTCTATTAATATATTTCCCTTTGCGTTATAAATAGGGGTGAGGAATAGTGTATCCATATCATTTTAAAATTAATTTATATCAACTCATCATATGAGTCTATGTCACTATTTCTGTTTCAGAATCTTGTTAGCTCCCAAGACATAATACAACAAGTAGAGATGCAGTGATTAATAATCAAACACTAGCCATGAAAGATATCCATTTTATTTTATATTTTATTTCATGATTCAATATGTTAAAATTTTCAATTAATTTTATAAACCAGTTCATTTATAATGAAAAGTGGGAAAGTTATGGTATTCAATAATTTTACAATTCACTTAATTCAATTATAACATTCACTATCAAGAGACAATATCTACCGCTATTATTATTATATAAATTTATTTTCCATTTTTTATTACAGAAACTATTAGAAACACCCAATTAAATAGTGACATATTATAACACATACCAAGGTTGTATTATCAACAAATTTTTATTTTAATCATATAAATTAATATCATCCAATGATGTATCCCTATTATAAAACAATTAATTGATTTATTTACATAATTATTTTTTGTAATTTTCAAACCAAATAAACTATTTCAATGTTTTTGTTTCATTAATGATGGATAAAAATTATCATCTAATCAAACCCATTATGATTGGTATTTTGGGTTCAGGTCATCATCCTACAACCTTGTCAAGGGGTCTATGGTAACCTCAATTATTATTCTAAATAAATAATTTAAGGATATACACTTTTATGACATCTAGATGTCCAAAATACAATATAATGATGTTTGATATCATTGAATAGCCTATTACGAAAAAATACTATAACACCTGCCTCAGGATTAAGAGTGCATTCTCTTCTAATATCAGCCTTTGAATCAATTCAAAATGAGTTAAAATGAAGAACAAAACAATAGACCTAAACACAAGTCATAGTAACTTGCACAATGATAACATTTCTCCAAGTGTAGAAAATAATGAATGAAGATAAGAGGAGTCTAAAAATTAACTCTAATAATCCAACACAATATATAGTTTTAAAGACATAGAATTAAAAAAGGAGATACAACCAAGGAATAGGTTGTGGGTGGAGGGCGTACATAGGGTGATGGAGGGTATGGATGAAGAGAATATTTGGTAAAACTAATTTATGAATTGAGGGAATAAATAGTAATTTTTACTATTATAATGAGGCTCATATTTAGGACACATGGTTAAGAAAGATATTTGATAACCTTGTGGTCCTCACTACCCAAGAACCCTCACCTCACATGATTTTTCCATAGAGTTTGGTAGGTAGTGTTCCAACTCTTTGAGATTCATTTCTATATTACCCTCACCTCACCCAGTTGTAGTGCATGGTTTGATAGATATTTTTGTAATAAAACAATCCTCTCTATACTTATACACCAAACCAGATGGTTTTTTTGGTCACCTTGCATGGTTAAATTTATATTTGTAACAATAAAAAACAATCCCATTGTTTGGATTCATTGTTAGCAAAAACCATATTCTAACCATACAGCCAAGGATATATCTACATAATCTAATATTTAAAATACCAAAGCTCCCAATACTCTTATGTCCTTCTGAGACACCTATAATTCATTAAACCCATTAAAATAGAATAATATTATAATGTTAAAACTCTATCAATTACATTCTGAATTTTTTTTTTGATTTGACCCATCCACTGAAAGAAAATTAAATTTCCATTTTAAAATATGAACACTTCAAAAACCTATGATCTTATAAATACCACGGAATTGATTGATTTATAGGGATGATGTGAGAATAAATTTATATTTATTTAAATCTATCCTACAAATTTTATCAAATTATATTCATCTTATTTTTTGTTTAATTATAAAAGGGGGTAAAATAATTCTAACATCATAAATGAAATGGTTATAAAATATAATGTAAATTATCAAATACTGTAAATCAGACATATTTGTGGTGAATTGTACGGAATACATGACACCCACCATTGAATTATTAATTTTAATTACACACCACGAAGTTACATGTCAATTTATTATCCCTTTTATTAACATGAAATGAATTTTTCAATAATTTAATACAACAATGATGATAAGAATCACAATGACTACTAAACCACATAATAGAATTGGAACCGTTGATAATGAAATCATCTATAAAATAATACATGATATTTAGTATATTTTTTGAAAAACTAATTTCAATGAATTATTGAAATATATCTGGAGTTATACACATAACAACTGGTATCCTTTAGGAAAAATATTTTCCAATGGGGAATGTGATTTTTCCCTTGTCGTGATCCTCAGGGGAAATATAGATATAATAATATCGAGAATACACATCTAGAAAATTATAGTAGTAATTCCCCAAAAACATATCGAACATCTGGTCAATTATTGAAATTGGTGCGTTCATCTTTATAGTGTACATCTTAGGTTAGTGATGGTTTTTATAGATACATCATCCATTATCCTCTTGGGATGTTCTCCTTTCATTATTATCAACTTTTATTACTGGTAGACTAGTTTTATTAGTAAATATCTACACTATATTATCTCATTGGCTATTAGATAGTGGAGAAATTATTCAAACAAATAATTTAGTAAGATTCATTTTACTAACATCATAGAGAATGGGGTTTAGTCAAAGTTGTTCCTTCCTTACACATTTATCCTTATAATCTAATAATAAGAGATGAATGGAAATAAATGTTCTAATATTGTAAGTATAATAAAGTTTCAATGATAACGTCTTGTTGTAATATCTAAAAAGGTCAATATATTTTAATTATTGCTCTGGAGGGAGTAAACATGATATGATATTCAGAAACTCATTTAAGATGGCATTATAACAATATTTTACATTTTATGTAGGGGTTTATGTTCCCATTATTGGGATTTTTATTGATGTGAGGGAACAATAAATTTATAGGTCCATGATCTAATCTTACTAATAAATTTAATTATCCTAAAATGATTTTTATTTTATAATAAAAATACCAGAATCATTGATGTCCATATTGTCCTCAGGGCATAATAAATAAACAAATATTGAACATGTATATAATTTTTATGAACCATTATAGCCTTCAACAAATAAATATTTTCCATGTATGTCAATAAACAATGAAAAAATAAAAACATGATCCTGGGGAAGAATATAATTTCCTTGTGTAAAATGTGTACACGAATCAAATTAACTGAATGTGAGTAATGTTCTTTTGATGGGTTATCACACCATTAATGATATTAGGGTTGATAATGTAACTTCTTTAATCAATTAAGAAAACCATAATGATAATGGGGTAAAAATAAATTTTTCTAACCCATGTAAAAAAATATAATATTTAATTTCAAGATAAAAGCATTTTAGAACTCTATATTTAAGGTTGTTTTGGATGGAGTAGTATCTCATATGGGTGACCTCTAAATAATTTTCATGTGGTGTGAGTGAGTGAGTAAAATGAATACTGGAAGAACACATGTTTCCCAATTGGGATCTACATTGGTATGATGACCCATTCCAGAATATGTGTGGTCCCCTTGTAGGTGTCTACATGTCTATGGGGAAACCAGTGGTGCCTAGGGTGCAAAACCCGATGGCCATGTTATGGATGGGTGTATGTGCTATTGATGAGGCTAGTTATTACACTCCATATATAATGTTACTTTTTGTAAAATACTTACGGTTTTATTTTATTTCATTAAATGTGACTAATATATAAGTGGTCTTGGTCTAATCATCCAATCATGTTACATTTTAGGAACATAAAAATTAGTGTGAAAAAATTCTTTCAAATCCTCAAAATAACATCCCCTTTCACATCAGTGGGGTATGAGGTACTCCAAATTTGAAGTTGAACAACTATTATGGTCATATTCATCCCCAAAATCTATAAATAATATAAAATGTATTGATTCATAACATTAATAGAGACACTAAATTCAATAATCGAATTAAAAAAGAAATAATCCCTAATCATGTTTTGTTTCTTTTGGTTTATGTAATTTTTTTTACCTTTGGGAGAATTCAAGAGGAATTATTGTGTTAGTTCCCTTATCTAAAATACTCTCTATAAATTATTTGGGTCTTATATCAATACAATGGTTTTCATTATTCTAATCATTAGGGATGGTTGGAATTATAGTTTTTGTAGGATTTAAATAGTGATATAGATGCTCAATTACAAGAGGGGGAGAATTGTATGTTTAAAAACATTTATTTATAACCGTAAGGAAACTATGTTTAACAAAGTTAAATATTTTAAATTCAAAATACATCTTTTATTTCTACAGACATGCTAGGTTTTGGAAATATGGTTCTAGAAATGAAACATAAGAAAAGTTTACAAGAAAAAAAATTCTACCTTAAAGCATATAAAATCTTACTTGTCATAGTAGAGAAAAGTACAAGAAATTATTAGAAGTTTATACATTCTTCATCTATCAAAATAAAGTTAAAATAATATTGAAACAAAACTAGTAACAGGTATAAAATCTTTTAACACAAAGAGTAGGGTATCAAACACCATTAGATAAAGGTCCTTTGATTTATAATTTCATGAAATTCTTTCTTTCCCACACAAAGGTAAGCCATCTATAGGAATATCAGAATCATTCTTGATATCTCTGCAATCCCTCAATAATTAAGTTAGTTATCACCTCTATCTTCCTATCCCTAGAAGTCCTCTAACATTAAGGTAGTCATCACCTCTTTATTCATATCCTCAAAATTACTCTATTTATCACAGAAACAATCGGAATCACACAAAGCAATCAGAACCAGATGTTCAGCACAGACAAAGCATGAGATTTTCTCTCTCTAGAGATTACTTCAATATCATGTAATCTCTAAAGTGATCAATATATATTGATCTGGTTCAAATGAGCTTCTATTTATAGGCACTACTCTAATGGTAGGCTCCCTCATCCAATGTTCATATATTTCCTTGAATCTCGGAGGGACCTATACATGTTTAATAGAAACAATGTTTAGTTAGAAATAGATTGAATGACATTGTTTCGTAACTATAACATGTGTAATAAAAATAATTTTGCTTAACCTAATCTAATTTTTAGAGTCTAAGGAAAAAATGAAGTTTGGAGTCTAACCAAATAAAAACTCAGAGACTATAACTCATGGATATTTAGATTCTGTTTTTCAATGAATTTAGAACTTGGATTTTATAAATTTCTGAGTCTGAATTCCAATGAATTTTGAATCTGAATTCTATAGAATTCGATGTCTGAATTATAAGGAATTCAGAGTCTTAATTCTAAGGAATTCAGAGTCTAAATTTAGATTAATTCAGTGTCTGAATTATAGATAATTCAGAGTCGGAATTTTGAGGAATTTAGAGTCTGAATTATGTGGAATTCAGAGTCAAAATTATATGGAATTTAGAATCCAGATTATAAGGAATTAAATGTCTAGATTTCATAGAATTTGGAGTATAAATTTCATAAAATATGGAGTCTAAAATTCATAGAATTAAGAGTCTTAATTTTAGATAATTCGTAGTTTAAATTTCAAAGAATTCGAAGTCTAACTTTTAGTGAATTCAAAATTTGAAAATAGAATACTCTATATCCAATGATTTATAGGTTTATGAGGTTTTATAGGTGAAACTGAATCATATAATTGGGAATAAAATGAGATAGATTTATATATATTAAAATATAAATAATGAAAATAAAGGAAAGGATAAAAAATTCCTTAGAGAAGGAAAACTTTTCCTTAGAGAATGGAAATATTTATTAGAGAATATAAATTTTCCTTATGAGAATAATTCAATGGGAAAATTTAATTTTCCTTAAAATAAAGTTTTTGTCATTTTAAAAATTAATATGAATGTAAAATTCATAATGAAACCTTATTGAATCAATAATCTCTCCATTTTTGGAAAGAAAAAATATCCGTACAAAAAAGAGTACAAGGAATTTAAATTTTTCTTTATAAAAGAAAAACTTATCTCCCTTTAAATATAAAACATGGTGAATAAAACTAACTCCCCCTTATGTATTGAAGTCCCAAAGGATCTTATTCTTGACATCCTTAATGATATTTTTCTTTTACTTTCATAAGGAAATCTTCATTGAGTAAATCCCCCCATTTTATAGACCCCCCTTACTTTGGGAATTCACTTCTTTACATAGTATTCTTTTTATAATTCCATTCTCCCACATTGTGATTTCTAAAAAGGAATAAAGGGAATGTAAAATTTATGGTACCTAAAATATTCGTACTATACAACAAAAGAAATTGAAAAACAACCAAAATTTTATTACTATTGAAAGGATTTATATAGAGAATAAAACACAACAAAATATCAGATTGGGAAAAATTATCCTTTTTTATCATTCATTATTAAATTCTTCAAGAAGGTTTTGAACTTCTTAATATCCTTGTGGTCTTATTCAAATCTCCTCAGTAGCTGATTTTGATCTTCATTTTTCTTCTCCATGGATTTGATATTTTCTTCCTATTCCTTGAGAATATCTGCTTGAACCGTCCAAAGATCTTCTTGCTTAATGATTATTTCTTCAAACTCAATTCTAATATATCTTTCTCTATACCAATTTAAAGAAATTGATTTATGCTTCCCATTTAGATCATTGACTTCATGTATACGGGTTTTTTGTTCAAGACTTAAGTTTTTCTCCAAACATTTAGAATGACCTTTGAACATTCTATATTTGGCGTCGAAATCATCCTTCACGTGTTCTTGAAAATAATCATGGATTATCATCTATTTAATTTTTTTTCAGGACCACATTGGGATTTCCTTAAAAGATCTTTTGTGGTATTTATATCCAACAAAGAAGGATTATAAATCAGCATCATGCCTAAAAACCATATCTGTAAGAATGGTAATTGAATCCAATTTCTGATTAAATGAGTGATGATGCATCTAGAACCTCAATTATATACTCAGAAACAAGGGAGTGGTATAAACCAGCTTCTTAATTGATAGGACCACAATGTCATTTCCTAGAGAGGATGATTCTGAATCTAACTCTTTGGTTTTTGAGGATTATTTCTTTATCTCTTCATATTTTTTCTTTTATGACCCACCAACATATTTCTTTTCCACCATGAAATTCTTTGGTGTATTAACTAACACTCATTTTCCCTTATCAGTTTTCAGAATTCTCTCTACTGCTTTTGGAGATTCATGTTCACTATCTAATAATTTTACTATCTTATAATCCTCAACTTTTTCTTTTTCAACATCTATCACTAGATCCTTATGCTTTATGAAGTCATGGTGGCTGCTTTCATCATCTGATGGTTTATTCACATCTTCCAACTCTTTATCCTATTTTCCTTATGAATAAATTTTGGTTGATTCAGTTTTAAAATATTATATTGACAACATTTCAGAAGGACTCTCCTTATGATGATATTCCTCTACTTATATTATCATATCATCTTTATCATCAATTACTTATTCTTGTTCTTTATCCACTTACTCTTCTTGATCTATTTCTTATTCTTCTTCTGGTTTCGGAATTACCATATTTTTTTCTAGAGTCACTGGGAGTGATTCTTGCAAGTACAATTTTGGTACCTAAGCTTCTTCAGAATCGTTTTCAGTATCCTTGAGAAGAGATTGAACAATCTCAACATCAGATATTTTGTTCTTTTGATTCTTTTGTTTATATTGCTTCTCAAGATCCTCATCATCCCTCAAGTTTAATCATTTTTTCATAGTATATTACAAGCCAAAACTAGGCTCCCCTTCCTTCATATTCTTCTTGTCTTCTCTCCACTTGGAAACCACTTAATCCAAACAAATCCTTTGATTCTTTGTATTAGGTGGCGATGATTAATTTTCTTTAACTACAAGAGATTTTTCTATCTCTTCTGGTTCCTTAACCTTTCTCTTCTCACCACACTTCTTGGATTTCTTAGCCACTTTTGGTTTCATTGATTAGGCTTCTATTCTAGCTTCAGACAAATCATCAAAATCTCTAGATTCAGTAGAGAAACCAACCTTCATTATTCTTAGTGTGTCATCACTCAACAACGTCAATTTCAAATACCATGTCTTACAACTATAAGAAATTATGAATGATACTAGAAAAAGAATAATAATCATGGATAGAATAACCAGATACATGATTATTTGTGATTTGGGAGTCCCATTCATGATATTCATGATAGTACGTAAGACATTCTACATCAAATTAATCATTTTGAGATTCACCAAATATTTCAAAGAATAAATATCACTCTTCTTCAGGGTATCCATATCACCTTTTCTCAGAATGAGAAATCCATAGACCCATAACTCATGAATCCTAATATTTTTAGAGAGATGGATAATATTCAATGCCTACACCACTGAACAACTAAGACATTATATGAACTTGTACTTATCAAATGACCCTGAAAGATATGATAGCTTATGGGTGTAGAACTTATCTTCACCCTCATATCGAATTGCAATTAGATGGGAAGCCTTACTTTAGGAAATGGAATAGGTATTTAAATAGCTCTTAAATAAAAACTTGTACCACCCTCCTTCGTTGAACCAACATATGGACTAATAGAATTATATCCCCAATTATGGATAAACCATATATTGTGCCTTTGTTTTGGATACACATAATCTCTCCCAGCCATTAAACTTGATATTTCTTGAGATAATAGAATCATACATTGAAAAGAGTTTCATATCTACTAACCTTTCTCTATATATAAGTCATTCAATGATTTCTTTTACTGATGACAATTCTTTTTGAGGAGAAGGTTCCAAAGACATTCCTATTTGAAGAAAACATGAAGATTCTGAATGGGCCTTCAGTAGAGGAGCATAACTTCAGCAAGACAAGGCTTGATAACTGATGTGGTACAACCATCGGGGGGGGTTTAGGCATTTGGGGTAACAGTTCATCTTCCCCAAAATATCCAATGAAGAAAACACTCCTGATCAGATCTGACGATTGAGATGATATCTGAAGAAGGAATTTGTTAGGTTCTGATCTTTTGTTGGTTTAAGATAAAAATTCAGATTTATGGAAATGTGAATCAGAAAAAAAATTAACCAGGATGAAAATACCAAGAAAAAATAGAATAAAAAAATTTATGAAAGGAAACATACCTTCCAGGATGCTAGGAAAATTATCATTAGTAAGGAAAAATCTTCATAAAGAACATTTGATTCCAAAAATTTTATTAAGGAAAAAATTTTGAAAATTTTTTGAGTACGAAAATTTTGAATACTAAAATAAATGATTAAGAAAATTTTGATTATGAAATTATTGATTATGAAAATTTCGAATATGAAAATTTTAATTAAGAAAATATTGATTGATAAAATTAAGATTAAGAAAATTTTGTTTATGAAAATTTTGATTATAAAATATTTGATTAATCAAGAAAATGTACTCCCCCTATAAAAATAAGTTTCTTACTCTAAAAAGATAGGTTTCAATATTAAGTTAATATGGAATATTACTTTATAGTTATCATTCCTAACTTTTTTAAAGTATTCAAAACTATAGGAGGGTAAATATTTTGTGAAAATATCATTAAGTTGATCTTACATTCCAATAAATTGAATAATGATATATTCATTTTCTGTGTGATATCTAATAAACTAACGCCTAATATCTTTGTGTTTTTAACGAGAGTGATGTCCAGGGATTTTACTTAGGGAATAATACTAGTGTAATCACATAATTTATGTGTTTCGGTAAATCACATGACTTAGGCTATGTGTGTGTGTTCAATCCACCACACTTTAGCACAACAACTTCCAACTGCTACATATTCAGCTCTAGCTGTGAAAATTGCAAATGAGTGTTTCTTTTTTCAGGACCAAGAAACTAACGAATCTTCTAATAAATGAAATATTCTAGATGTACTTTTCCTATACATTCTACATCCACCAAAATCAACAAACAAAAATCTTTTTTGAAAAAATAACTTCTAGAATTATAAAAGAGTCCAAAATCCATGGTTCCCATTAAATTGAAAACGAATTATTTTCACTGATTTTAAATGAGATTCCTTAGGATTGGATTTATGTAACACCATGAACCAGTTATGGGAGTCAGTAAATTATTTTAACACATTTTCATTATAATAAAGAATCAAGTCCCGAAAAGCCGATTAGTTTAGCAGTCATGGAAACTAGATTGCATACATGAACATTAGATTACACATTATAAAATAAAACACAACATAAATGATCCTTTGATAATTCCATCAATCCCTTTGCTTAATCCTTCTTATCAATAATAAAATACTCTTTCACATCCTAGAAAAAATGAAACATAGAAAGGGGTGAGCTCAGATTCTCCGTAATGATATTAATATAGCATAATGTTCATTAAATAAGCATAAACATTTATGGCAATGTAAGACTAATACAAAAGCCTTTAAAACTTGAACATCAGTATAATATGGCAATGATAAAATCAAATAATTCCATTTACATATTCACATGGATATTCTACTAGTCGAATTATCACATGCAGTATCAATAACCACTTTCATAATGATGGAATGCATAATTTCATACATCATAACCACATCATCAAGGCCTTGTTCCAAGAATACAAATAAGATTTTTCAAGGCCTTGTGCCAAGACACTAGTTTGTCTCATGAGACCTACCAATGCATCGAGGAGCTATATCGGGATCCACCTGTCACTTATTAAGTCCAATGCATTCCTCATATGAAAAGTTTTAAACATAACATAAACATTAGTATTAAAACTAGCATATGAAATGTCAATGGTTTATCCATAAACCATGAATTGTATAAAAATAACACATCCATAGTCAAACATATCACAAAACCTTCAATACAGTATGTATGATTTGTATCATAATAAATCAACTTCATACAAGTTTAAAATCCATTAGAGGATGTTAACATAGATGAAAATGATTTGTAAAACTCTTTGAGAGATATATCCCTTTTCGTGAAAACATTTAAAAGTCACACAATTTAGAAATGAAGACATGTAATGTCATTTTTTAATCAATGTGTTCCATACCACTTTGAACCATTGGTATGTCATTAACATTATAAATACAATAATGTCCATATAAATAAATCCTTAAAAACCTTTTTAAAGCAAGGACATTAATGAGAATGATTTAGAAGAATAAATATTTTAAACATTTAAAATGATGTTTTAGTAAATAATACCCTTAAAAATCTTTCCATTGAAAAATATTTTATATAACATGGACATGGATAATAAATATGTCCCAATAGATACTTACGTAAAAAAAACCACAGATAATAAAGAAATTGTGGAATTAACCCTTACCTTGTACTTTTCCTTGGTAGAAAGTAAGTTAACCTCTTATATAATGGTGAAATAATTGTTATTAAATTATTCTAGAACCATATAAATTAATATGTAATCATATATGATCTTCTAATATTTCATTGTTAATGATATTTTAGTAGTATCATCGTTTCAGGTGTTAACTGATTCATTTTCCTTTATATTCTTGGTTACATAAGCCATGATTATTATGAATATAATGTATTTGATTCATATACAGAATTTTATTATGTTCATAAAAATTATTTTTAATCATAAAATGAAAATTATTCTCGAATGATTGCAATGGGGAATGGATCTCATTGCGTTCGTGGAGACGGTAATCCATATGTACGCACAAGCGACAATATCAGGATTTCGATATTAAAATTGTTTATAATTCGATGATATATCATATATACAGATTCATTATAATTTTATATTTATTATTTACATCATTTATACTCGTTATTATACCCATCCAAATGATGAAGTGTTTGAATAACAAACTACACCACGACGCAGAGAGGGTAATCCGTACGTACGCGCGTATGTTCACTTTGTCATTTATAGTATTGACAGAATAATGAATATGGTTGTACCATTTTTATAATAACATCATAGTATATATATGATACTTGAGTTATTATTTTAGAATGGAAACAACAATGAAATAGGAAGTGGAAGAAGAAAAAAATGTGAAATAGGTGATGAAATATTTACCTCTTCTTCGGGATCATCCTTTTGATTTGATCAGAAGGACTCCATAGGATGACTTTATGACTAAAGTAAAGCCTCTAGGATGAAGGGAGGATAGTTGGAAGGATATTTGGGCAGGGGTTGGTCAAGACAAAAGGATTTGGAGGTGTGAAATTAAGATAAGGGGAAGTACCAATTTATAAGAGAGGTGATGGTTACTTTAGGAAAAGCTTCAAATATTATTTTATAATAAAATCATTTTCAGTTTCTAAAGGCTCCAAAATGAATTATTAAATAGATAAGGTGGGTATGGGTCGATAAACTCTCAACCAAAAGGTCTTATACAGGTTTAGGTTATCATATTAACCTTATCTTTTATTGTTACTACATGTATTCAATTTGTTTTAATACATGTGATTATCTTTCCATAATATTGTAGATACTTCTACATCTACTCTGTTTATAGAAATTTCCATAGATTACATGTCACGACAAAGGGTTATAGTATATACCATACTATAATGGGAACCCTGAGATGCCATGACAGTAATCTTAAGGTAATGTCTTATGGTCCAGTTATATCATTCTGAAACGACATAGAAGATGTGTGACCATCAGGTGCTGGGGGCTCATAAGCATTGAGACTTCTTCTCATGAACTTCGCACTTGATGATCTCTAGTAGTTGAGATCATGAGTATAGACCCGAATAATAGGAACACCACATGTTTTATGGATCATTGGTCATTTTTATCTACAGACATATGTAATGGTATTTTGACTTGAGATCATTGTCAATGGATGTCATTTATTTACGTACATTTGATGCAAGGAAAAAACCCTAGAGACTATGTCGTGGCAAGGTAGTTTGTATTGGGTACTTCATTAATGGCATGGAATTGACTGAATTATTGAGAAAGGATTTTTCACTTCTAAATTTAGGAAGAGATATCTCAGGCCTGGTTTTTTAGAATGGTTACACCTTAATTAAATCCATTGCCAGGGTAGTGGAAGGTAAGACTGTCGGGAAAAATCAACAAACAAAATAATGAAAATAAAAAATGATGACACTAGTATAAAATTTTATTTATTGAGATATCGGTGACAGAGAGATTATATTACACAGATCATGTTCTTAGGAAGAAAGTTGTTTCTTTGACGTTTCCTTATCTCAATAGGGGCCTCGATGGTTTTCTAGAACCCACTCTAGGTCAGTGGATATTATTCACTGTTATTGAGGTAAGGGCCTAGAGGGTTACACACAATAGCGTCTTGAGAATCTTCCCTATTCTAGGAATATGAATTTAGAACTTGGTGGGCCATGCTAAAGGGTCGGAGCACTATCCATATTCTATGGATCACTAAATTTTAAATAAATTCATTAATTATTGAAGTTTATAATAATTTGTTGAATTTATTTATAACATGTATTTACAAGTTATATAGTAAATATAAGTATTAATATTATCCGAATGGATTTAAATGTCCTAGGTTCATTTATATTAGTGGGAGGAATGAGTCGAGTTAATGACTCAATTTTATCATGTAATATATTTATATATTACAAGTAAGTGATAAATTATAAATATTATTTATGGCATAATTTTATTTGTTTTAAATAATTATTTATATCACTTATATAGCAGACGTCTATAATATAGGGGTCAGGAATCCATAACGCATGTTTTAAACACTCCCTATATAAGTGAGAGAGTGGATCTCCCATGAATAATATTTATGTGTCAAGATTGGGAGCTTCTCTCCCCTCCTGGACGCTAGAGAGAGATTCACTGAAGAGAAGGAAGATCATCAAGTTCTTCCTTCTCAGATGGAATCTTCTTCCTTTACGGTGATCGTCGCTATGATGAAGTGATCATCGAAGATCCACACGAGCACCCATGTCTTGAAGAACGATGTGTGAGAAGATTCATTAGGCGTGTCTGGATGATCTAGAGGGATTCAGTGTTGGAGTCTTTGGGCAACGATTATAGGCGTCCAATGGAGGACTTAAAGATGCTAATTTCAAACAAGGTACCTATTCAGTTTAATTTTCATGCTCTATTTAAACCTTTGTGTTCCTTGGACTAAATTAGGACAAGATCACCGGAGATGATAGGGTTATGTCACTCTAGTGAAGAATAAAATTTTAAATTCTTAGCCCAGCAGGTTCCGCTGCGTCGTCCCGGTACCCAAAAGTGGTATCAGAGCGAGCGTAAGGTTTTTCTAAGTCAACAAAATTAGGACTCCATTAATTTAATTGTGGGGAGTTAAAACGGTTCATTCGTATCCGACCGCATGTCATTTCATTTTTAAATGATGAAGTTACGATAATTTAAAATTTTTAATCAGATCGACTTCGAGTTTATCATTCAATTGAGGATTATCTACAATTCGGAATTAACATCAAATATAATATTTTTATATTTATATAATATTATAAAATATTTTATTATAAAATATTTTCCCACAAATATGTGTGGAATATATATTTTTTATAAAATTAAAAAATGAATTGGGAGACCCCAAAGGGTTATTCTCCTTCACGCGGTGAAGAGGGTTCTCCCCTTAGAGAGAAACCCTGGCCCTGCAGACCGCTGCCCCACCGGGCTGCCTGCTGCGAGCCGGACCGCTACCCCGTCGGGCTACCTGCTTTCCCACCGCCTGCTGGTTCCCTTTGCGCCGCCCTAAACCTCATAGAGCCGCCTCCTTTCTGTGCATCGGACCTGCTGCCCCAAGCTCATCGACCACCTCAAAGCACTACCCATACAAGAGCCAAACCCCCAATCCACACTGCTCCCAATCCCCAGCTAGATAATGCCCGCCGATCCCCTTTCTTCTTGCCTAGGCTGGTCCAGGCTGTGCCAGACCGAGATGTCAGCTTTCCGGGTCATTGAAGCAGCGGGCTGATGGCCAAGTGGCTGGCCAGATTGCTTCCCGGCCACCTCCCCCTCCCTTCGAACCTTTCCAGATGTGGATGCTGCAATGCTAGTCTCTAGACCCCATGGTCATGCTGCGTTCACGCCGCGATCATGCCATAATTGTATCTGCTTTAGGATGACACCCCACGGTGGTTTGTAGTCCCGCCGGACTCCTGGGCTAGAGGTAACTCCACTTTAAATTAATTTTAGTTAATCAATTTTATTAAATTAAATTAGTTAGAGTAAATTTGGGGTTAATATTATTTTAATCTGAAATATTAATTTAATTTATGTTTAGTATTAAATTAATGGTTTAATTTAATTTTTGGAATGGAAATTAAATTAAACAAATTGAGCTGATAAAAATAAATTATTTGAATTTAATAAAATTAATTTAATTTATTAGAACACCCTCACATTATTTAAATTTATTGCAATTTAATTTGCTGGTGCATATTTTATCCCGACTGGTGTTAAGCAAGTGACCGAACTGTGTATGTCTGGTATATATTTATTTATTTAATTATTTATTCAATGCGTGTGATGATTGTAATAATTAATTAGATAAATGAAGGTTTGAGTATCGTATTTTTAATTCAAATATTTAGGAGGGTCGGCATGTCCATTGCACTACATGTAAATTGTACCCCAAGACCCCCTCGCCTCTGTGCGAGTACATTTGTAATTAAATGATGATTTGAGACGCAGACCCCGCCAAGAAGATGCGGTAAACCAGATGGGAGCCAAGTGCATTGCACTTAGAAAGCTGTGACATGAGTGATGTCAGGACTCAGGTATGGATTCCCCTAGGTCAGGATTGATCTATTATTGATCAATCTTTAGAGAATTCTCAAGACCAGTCGAATTTCATGATTTACATAATGCATAGTTTATTATTTTATGTGTCTTCACGATTATTGTGTGATCACATAGAATATTAAATAAGGTAAAATGCATAAAGATGTGGAGAATTATATTCTATTGTATGGTTAGTTTGTGAGCATGACAACCCAGTTTGAATATAATTAATAGAAAAGGATTATATTTTTCAATAAATATTAAAAACCCTCAAAGATATATTAAGTCTAAAAGCCTTCCATTTCTCACATCTAAACAAAACCGGCAGTTTGGGTACACATCAGCCTTAGTTGAGAATGTATCTTACTACCGGGGCATTTTCTTGAGAGAAATGGGTCGACATAACTTTAGTGAGTAGACAAGGATTATCCTTAGATAACTTGATACCACTTTAGAGGAAAGATGTTGAGGGAATCAAGATCAGATTCCAAAAGCTGGGACATTACTCAAAAACACAAGGAACCACAAGAACAAGTTGTTGGCCAGTCTAGTGCCTACCTTGAAGCCCTACAAGTAGTGGTGTTGCCTGAGCTTGTAGACTATGGGGGAGGTTTCAAGGATCCTTGCCACTAGAATTCTCAATCAATAGAGTATTTCGAATGTAATAGTGAGGGCTATTAAGGTTCAATAAAATAGTGGGAGACATTAAAATGTTATAATAAATTATTAATCATAAATGTAAAAAGGTAATCAAGACAATGTACTATGTGATAAATGTATCTCTGATGTAGATTCAAAATGGAAATCACCAACACCACAAGTACTTCATCATAGCGATCGGTCTTGGATAAAAAACATCATGACCGGTAATAACTTCTGTGAGTGGTACAGGTTCTTGTGCATAGTACTACGCCAAGAAAGGAAGTTATATGTGCTGGAATCCCTAATTCCTGCTTAGCCTCCTCAGGGAGCAAGCAAGGCGTAAAAAGATAAACGAAAAAAGCATGTAGATGATGCACTTGATTTACAATGCATCATGTTGTCATCCATGTGTAACGAAATACAAAAAAATGAATTGGGATGAAGACTCCTACATGATTCTTTCACATCCACAAGAAATTTATGAGGAGAGGGCCAGGCAAGAAATGTATGAGATCTCAAGTGCGCTTTATATGTGCAGGCTAGAAGGAGGGAATTAATCCGGTCCTCAAATACTCAAGATGATAGGGTATATTGAGAGGCTTGAAGCCCTTGGGTTCAAAATGAACCAAGAACTAGCAATGGATCTCATTCTTTCCTCTTTACTGTCAAGATTCTCGACTTTTATTGTCAACTATAATATGAATGATACGACAAAGTCACTCCATGACCTTTTGTCTTCAGTTTTCCCAGCTGATAAAGACATGAAAAATACCAATTCCTATGTCCTTATGTTGAACAAGAAAGACAAGGGGAAGGAAAAATGGTCTAAGGAAAATTCAAGTCTAAAGGAACCAATGCATCATCCTACAAAGAAGACAAATATTCAGAGGCATTGTAATGAGTAGGAAGCTATCTGATTTGGTTGTGGCAAGAAAGGCCACAGGAAGAAGAATTGCAGAGAAGGGAATAAGATGCAAGGTGATGCTTCTACTTCAGGTATTTTTGTCATTGAATTAAATTTATGTTTATCTACAAGTTTGGTATTGGATACGGCATGTAAATAACACATTTGTATTCATATATCAAAACTATGTAGGTTCAAGAATATTTGCAAAAGGCCAAGTGGATATTCGAGCTATAAATGGTTCAATTCTGGAAGCCTTGGCAGTGGGAGACTATCAATTAACCTTGTCAATTGGTTTAGTTCTAGTTTTAAATAATTTCTATTATGTAACTTCTATTACCAAAAACATTATCTCTATGTCGATTCTAGACACTATGGGTTTTAATTTCAAGTTTGGAAATAAAAGTTGCCACTTTTATAAGGATAACATATTTTATTGTATGGAACATATTAAAAATGGTTTATATATGTTAGAACTTCAAAACTTAGTAATGGATATCAATGAAAAAAACATCCAACATGACTCAAATAACACCCGCCTATGGCACTTCATGCTTGGTCATGTAAACAAGAAGCGATTATGAAAATTGCATCAAGAAAGGTATATAGACTTGACATAGTTGGAACCCTTAGATGTATGTCAAGATTGTTTAAAATGAAAGATGACCAAACCACCTTTCTCAGGAAATTGAGAAAGAGCCAATGCATTGCTGGAATTAATACATAATGATATATGTGGTCCATTTACAGTATAGGAAAAGGGTGATTTTCTATATTTTATTACTTTTTCTGAAGACCATATTAGGAATGGATAAATATACTTAATGTAGTATCAGTCAGATTCCTTTCGGATATTTAAGTAATACCAAAATGAAGTAGAATACCATCTTGGTAAGAAGATAAATGTACTTCTCTCAGACTGAAGCTGAGAATATCTTAATCGAGCATTCATTGATCACTTGAATGACTGTGGGATAGTATCCCAACTCACTCCTCCTTATACACCACAGTGGAATAGTGTTAGAGAAAGGAGATATAAGACCTTTCTTGACATGATCAGTTCAATGATGAGTCATGAAACCCTTCCATTATCCTTTTGTGGATACACCTTGCAGATAGCAGCATATACCCTTAATTGAGTACCAACTAAATCCATAGAAGGGATTCCATATTAGTTATAGTATGTAAAGAAACCCAACCTAACACACATGCATGTATGGGGGTGGAAAGAATTTTTCCAGACTTTACCAAGTGAAAAATTATCATCCAAAACCACTAAGTGCATCTATATAGGTTATACTAAAGAAAACTAGAGGATATTACCTATATAAACCTTTAGATAGAAATGTCATTGTGGTAAGATACACCACATTTCTAGAAATGGAACACATTTCTATTATAAATAGTGGTAGCAAGATTGAATTTAATGAAGTTGATGCTCCAGATGCACAAGAGTTGGTAGAGGAACAATCTTTACAAGAGCGAGTGGAAGAAGAAGTCGTTCCTGATACACAGATACTATGTAGGTCTACGCGAGAGGTTAGAGAACCAGATCGTTATGGTCTTCTTGTCACCGAGTCAGGTGACACATTAGTCCATCAGGATGATGAACCTCAAACCTACAAGGAAGTAGAAGAAGGAAAATAAGTTTCTAAATGGCAATAAGCAATGAATTATGAGATGAAGTCCATGTACCAAAATAATGTTTGGATTTTGGTAGACCCTCTAGTGGATGTAAAGCACATTGTATTCAAAAGGGTATTCAATAAAAAGTTGGACATGGATGGTGAGGAAAATACCTTTAAAGCAAGACTGGTTGCAAAGGGTTTTAGGCAACATCAAGGCATTGACTATGATGAAACCTTCTCACCAGTATAAATTCTCAAATCCATCAGAATATTGCTTGAAATACAAGCCTTTCATTATTTAAGTTTTTTGGCAAATGGATTTCGAAACTGGTTTTCTAAATGGGAAGTTGGTTGAAGATGACTATATGACTCAACCCAAAGGGTTTTTCAAGTAATAGAATTCCTATAAAGTATTCAAGCTACAGAGATCCATTTATAGACTGAAGTAGGCATCAAGATCATGGAATGTTCATTTTGATGAGGCCATAAGAGATTTTGGTTTTATCAAAAATGAAATAGAGCCTTGTTTCTATTAAAAGTATGAAGGGAATGCCATCATTTACATAGTATTATATTTTGATGACATTTTAATTATGGGAAACGAGGTTCAAGTCTTACAGTCTGTTAAGACTTGGTTAAATTAATGCTTCTCCCTGAAATAAATAGTCGAAGAAGCCTAAATTATATGGATCAAGATTTATCGAGATAGATCTCAAAGGATGCTTGGGCTATGTCAAAGTATATATATTGATAAGGTATTCAAAAGGTACTGTATGGAACAATCCAAGAGAGGATTTTTACATGTGTCACATGGTCTAAATCTCTCCAGGAAAATGTTTCCACAAACACAAGATGAGATAGACAGAATGAGATGAGTTACTTATGCTTCGGCAGTGGGTTCTATCATGTATTCCATGCTATGTACTAGGTTTGATGTCGCCTTTGTGTTAATAATAGTGAGTAGATATCAAGAAAATCTAGGAGAACTGCATTGGAAAACTATTAAAACTATCCTAGTGTACTTGAGGCGTACTAAGGATATGTTCCTTGTGTTTCGAGGATATGATGAACTAGTTTTGAGGGGATACGTTGATGCTAGTTTTCCAGACAGATCAAGATGATATGAAATCATAGTCAGGCTACATCTTCTGCCTATATGGTGGTGTAGTGAGCTGGATAAGCTCGAAGAAAGCTGTGGTTGCTGATTCTACAGCAGAGTCTGAATATATATCAACTTCCGATGCAGCAATGGAAGCAGTCTAGATATGCATTTTTATCTCAGACATTGGTATTATACCTAGCAGGGCAGACCCTGTACCGGTATATTGTGATAATACTGCTGTAGTGGTGCTTTCCATGGAGCCTAGGTCTCACTAAATAACAAACATATTCTTCAGAAGATTCATATCTAGAGGGATTTTAATCAAAGAGGTGAAGTGATAGTTAGTAGAGTAGCCACAGAGGAGAACGTGGTAGAATCCCTTACTTAAGGCATTTCTCAGAAGAATCATGATTCACATGTGTGAGCTAGCAAACAGAACCCTGTTAGAAGATGTCTCTAGTGCAAGTGGGAGTTTTGTAAGTGGGTGCCCTAGACCCAACATTTTTTGTACTTTGATTGCCGATACATGTATTCAGTTTGTTTTCATACAAGTTTTTATCTTTCCATAATAGTGTAGATAATTCTACATACACATTGTTTATGGAAATTCCCTTAGATTACCTATCGCAACAAAGGGTTATAGTAGATCCCAGACTATAATGAGAACTCTGAGATTCCATGATAGTAATCTTAATGTAACGTCCTATGGTCTAGTTACAACATTATGAAAGGACACGGATGATGTGTGAACATCAAGTGTTGGTGGCTCATAAGCACTGAGAATTATTCCCATGATGTTTGTACTTCATGATATTTAGTATTTTAGATCATGAGGACAGACACGAATAATAGGAACACCACATGTTTTAGGGTTCATTGGTCATTCCAATCTACAGGCATGTGTAACATTCTTTTTTACTTGGAATCATTATCAATGGATGTCATTTATTTACGTACATTTGATGCAAGGCGAAAACCATGGAGACTAAGTCATGGTTAGGTATTTTGTATTGGGTACGTCATTAATAGCATGACATTGATTGAATGATCAAGAAAGGATTTGTCGCTTCTGATTTTAGGAAGCGATATCTCGGGCTTGGTTGATTAGGATGGTTTCACCTTCATTTAATCAATGTCTATGGTAGTGGAATGTAAGACTGTCTGGACAAATAAACAAACAAAATAAAGCAAATAAATAATGATGACACTAGTATGATTTATACCTTATTGAGATATCAATGACAAAGAGATTATATTACATGGACCATGTTCTTAGAAAGGCATTCATTGCATTGACTTTTCCTTATCTCAATAAGGTCCTTGATGGGTTGGTAGTCCCCGCTCTAGGTTGGTGGATATTATTCACTACTATTGAGGTAAATTCCTAGAGGGTCACACAAAATAGCACCTTGAGAATATTACCTATTCTAGGAATATGAATTAGGAACATGGTCAGCCCCGCCAAAGGGTCTGAGCACTATCCAAGTTCTATGGATCCCCAAATAATAAAAAAATCATTAATTATTCACATTTAGAATAATTCGTTGAATTTATTTATAACATGTATTTACATGTTATTAGTAAATACAAGTATTAATATTATTCAAATGGATTTAAATATCCTAGGTTTTCTTAATATTTGTAGGAGGAATGAATCGAGTTAAAGACTCAAATTTATCACGTAATATATTTATATATTACAAGTAAGTGATAAATTATAAATATTATTTATGGATTAATATTATTTGTCATAAATAATTATTTATATCAATTATATAGCATACGTCTATCACACGGGGGTCAGAAATCCATACCGCATGTTTTAAACAATCCCTATATAAGCGAGAGAGTGTATCTCCCATGAATACTTTTCATGTGTCAATATTGAGAGCTTCTCTCCCATCCTGGAATATAGAGAGAGAGTCTCTAATGCGAAGGAAGATCTTCATGTTCTTCCCTCTCGGATTGAAGCTTCTTCCTTTGCAGTGATCATCGTCATGCTGAAGTGATCATCAAAGATCTGAACTAGCACCCGAATATTGACAAATGGCAGATGTGATGATTCATAAGGTGTTTCTAGGTGATTTAGAGGGCTTCGACGTTGGAGTCATTGAGCAATTATCTCCACCATCCAACGACGGACTTGCACATGCTAATTCTGAACAATGTACCTGTTTAGTTTAATTTTTGTGCTCTGTTTAGAACTTGTGAGTCCCTTGGACTAAACTAGGACAAGATCACCGGAGTTGACAGGGTTAGGTCACTCCATTGAAGCAAAAAAAAATTAAATTCCCGGCCCACTAGCTTCCGCTGCGTCGTCCCGGTACCCAATAGTTTGTGAAGACGTTAATCCGTATGTACGCATGAGTGACAATATTAAAATTTTGATATTAAAATCGTATATAATTCGAAGTTATGTCATATATATATATTCATTATCATGTTATATTTATTATTTACCTCATTTATACTCATTATTATACCCATCCAAATGATGATGTGTTTGAATAACAAACTACACCACAACGTAGAGACGGTAATCCGTACGTACGCATGTATAGTGACTTTGTCATTTATAGGATGGATAGAATAATGTATATGGTTTTACCATTTTTATAATAACATCACTGTATATATAAGATACTTGAGTTATTATTCTATAATGGAAAAAATAATGAAAGAGGAAGTGGAAGATGAAAATAACTTGAAAGAGGTGATGAAAACTTTACCTCTTCTTCGGGTTCTTCCTTTTGATTTGATCAAAAAGTCTCTATAGGTTTACTTTATGACTTAAGTAAAGCCTCTAGGATGAATGTAAGACAATTATAAGGATATTTGGGTAGGGTTTGGACAATAAGAAATGCATTGGTGGTGTAAAATTAAGAGAAGGGGAAGTTCCATTTTATAAGAGAGGTGAGGGTCACTTTAGGAAATGTTTTAAATATTATTTTATAATAAAATAATTTTCAGTTTTTAATGGATCCAAAATGAATTATTTAATGTATATGGTTTTTATGGGTCGAAAACCCTTCAACCAATAATTTTTATACATGTTTAGGTCATCATATTAACCTTATCTTTTATATTTATCTCTAATTTAAATAGTTTTACATTTACCATATCTCTTTGTATTTTTATATTATATGGTTAAAAAACTTACTATAAATTTCCAAGAGATCCCAAATAGGTTCATTGATGACATATATAATATTATTAAGGCCCTTTTTCTGATCCTTATAATTTTAGGAATATTATATCAACCAATATTATAGTACTTGTTTTATAAACTCAATTATATCAATTTTAAAATTATTTAATAAATGATTTTTGTTAAATTCCTAACAACTTTATTACTTATAAATGAATTCATATGTTCAATACTAACATATTATATTAAACTATAAAATTAGTGGAATTTATCCCCAGTCTAAAAGTATAATTATTTGGATATTTTTAATATCAATTATTTTAATATTTCTTTATTAAGGTAATTACTATGTCATCATTTTGTCATAAATAAATTAAATTATATAATCTCTAAGAATTAAAAATAAAATATAATTATATATGAAATATTTTTATATTTCTGATGAATATTTATTGTTGGATTTATATTATGTATCACCCTATATGAAAAATGGTTTAGTTATTAAACAATGAATTTAACACTTTTAACTCTTCTTTAAATAAAATAATAATAAATATCTTAATCAAATCCAAGTGGGCCAAATATCATCATATTTTATTACTAAGGATTTTTTTGTCGAATTATACTTTTCCAATAGAATTAGGACATTTTTTGTGGTAATTATGAAATCATTTTTACCCTTAATTACCCTACTTACTTGTAATCGTGGTAAATAAAAGTCAAACGTTACTATTCACCAAAAATTATTTTCATTTTGTTGAGCCACATTTTACTTACTGATATTAACTGATCCTATAAGATATTTTAAATTAAATGCATTGAAGTCAAAAAATTTTGTTTTATACAAATTTGCAAATGCTTCAAGAAGGTGGGTAAAAGACGGTAAAATGTTCAATAAAATTATATATATATAAACTTATTATAAAATGTATATAATGAATTAAATTGAAATTATACAGGTATTATGTATCTATTTTGGCCTAAAATAGATTAAAATAAAATAACTACTTATTTAAAGAAATAGTCGGTTTTAAATAATAATGTAGTGTTTTTTCACTATTCATCAAAAATTAAATGTTTTCAAAAAAATACCAAAACTTCACCCTAGTTTAATTTTGATATTCCGAATTAAAAAATTAAAACTATTTTACCAAATTCAAAACATATATTTTCCATTTATTAATTTATAATTAATATCACTTGTCAAAACAAAAATGTGGGTTTTTTAAAATTAAAAACTATCAAAATATTAACATGTTTTTGTGTCCAATTTAAATGTGAAATTACGTATAATGACCTAAATTATATTAAATGATAAAAATATAATATAATTAAACTTACAAAACATTCAAATCCATAATTTATAACTATAAATTATTTTGATTA
Source organism: Viscum album (assembly GCA_963277665.1). Lineage (NCBI taxonomy): Eukaryota > Viridiplantae > Streptophyta > Magnoliopsida > Santalales > Viscaceae > Viscum > Viscum album. Next base: position 456,844,860 of record OY728141.1, on the reverse strand, counting down.
AAGAAATATGTTTTCAATTAAAACATAATATTTTTCAGTATTCGTCAAAATATGAAAGTTATCAGAAAATTACCAAAAAAAATATATAAAATAATTTTTTATTTCTCGATTCTAAAGAAAAATTTAATATCATTAAATTGAATATATAAAAGAGTCAAATATTGGTTTTAAAAAAGGGTTATCCATTAAAAAAATGTAAAATTGCATTTTTTTTTGAGATACATCATTTATCTGAAGAAATGAATTTGATCTTATATTATGTCTTAGAAAAACATAATATGAATGTTAAAATTATGCATAGTATATCAAATTCAAAATACAGTCAATACTATTTATAACCTCTTTTTTAATGGTTAGTGTGATAAGTTCAGGTGTGCTCGAACTTGGTGTTGTGTGTAGCACAAGATATTGAATTATTTTAATGAGATAATGTAGTATAAAATCATGGGGTCTTACATTCTCCCCTCCTTCAATAAATTGCATCCTAAAAATTTTAAATTGTTCTTTGAAAATAAGTTGTTAAAAATAGAAAATTACCTTTGTGGAAAACCCAAATCAGAAATTGGTTTAATAAAATTTATTCTTAATAATAGGGAAAGGGAAATGAAAAATTCACCACAAAACATTGATCTCGAATAGGATAATATCAGTGGGAAATAGAGAGACATAATTTTAGAAAAAACATAAATATTTATACAGATTTATTAAGGAAATCAATCACAAACAAGTGTAAAATTGAGGGCCTCAAATCCATCAATCAAAGATAATATAATATATCATCGGTTCAACAAAACATATGGAATTAGGGTAACACATTTTTTATTTTAAGATCCCTTCCCTAATTTTTAAGAATTAATTTATTAATAGAATAAGTAGATATATATATATATATATATATATAATTGACAAATAGAGTTTCATCCTTCAACTAATTCCTACCACAAACTTATCTTTCACTTCCAAAGATAATAGAATTCCAAAATAATCTATTTATCATAATCGTATAGGCTTCCAAAAATAATAAATTATTAATTAATTTTTCATACTATTTAAAAAAAATACAATATACAAACTAGGACATCATGTAGGCTAGTGGTAGGTGATGCACCCATATCATCCTTCAGTTGCGGGATCAAGTCTCGCGGCCTTTCCGGACGCGACGGGTTGTCGTCCGACCTCTAGGTTGTCATTTTTATGACAATCGAAAAATATTCTCTAGAAATGATTTAACCTTAAAAATTGAATCTAATGTCAAACATAATCTATTCCAACCTTTAGTCTTATCCAAAATACTTCTGTCCAAACTCCCAGTCCAAAATTTATAAGGAAGATAAACACAATGATGATCCTTTTTGGATTGTAATAACATTTTAATATCTTCATCATGAATTCTTTTAAAACATGATAACACCCTGAATTATCATATAATAGTATTGATTACATTCATGCTCTCTTATTCCTTATAGAATACTGTATATACTCTTTATATCAAAAAATGTTATAAACTGCAATAATGATGGAATAATCAATCAATTAACCAGTTCCAAGGATGTTAATAATATCCAATATAATTTATCCAAATAAATCATCTCTTATTCCAAAATCAATAACTCAGTATCAGGAAAATATTAATGTTTTTAATTTCCTTCAACCATGTCTTTTCCAAGAAGTTTAACTTGCCATTGAGTTACTTTTCTTGGTTCTACTAATCTTAAGTCCTTAATGAAATAGTACTGCAGTACAATCCTTATATACTCTATAATTATAATAACATGTGCATCATTAATACGATACTCAGATGACACAATACATTAATAACAACATAAGAACTCTTGATCATTCCTATTCATCTTCAGTAGTATCGTAACTTGATTATTGACCAATAGCAGCATTTGGGGTATACTCTGATTATTTGTACATTGATTTTTGTGGTGTCCCAACTCCCTGTAGATGAAGTATTGTACATTTTAATCCTTTTTCTCACCCTTTAAATCGCATAATTGGTGTCATTTTTCTCCACACTTATAAAAAACTCCCATTCCTTTCAAGCATTTACAAAGGTGATTCCTTATACAGTTATCTCATATAGGAAAATCATTCTTCCACTAATTCCCTTTATCCATATTTCTCTCTACCATATTATTCTTCTCTAGCTACCCTTCAAATCCATAGGACTCAGAAAAGTATTTACATATCTTATTAACCCATGATATTATTTCTTCATATGATGATAATACGTGGGAGACTATTTCATTTCTAAATGTTTGCTTAACACCATGAAATATATGATCCTTATTACTCTTTGGATCAAGAATATTTTTGGTGGTCACATTCTATTTGATTGGGTTCCATTTCTAGACAATGGAATACACTAGGTTAGTTTATGAATCACAATGCATAATTCCAAACCTGTAAAATAGTTAAAATAAATTGAACAGTTCATGGTTATAATCCATAATCATAAAAAAAATTCATTGAGGATGTATATAATCACAAACCCTTAATAGTGGTTTGTAAAAAAACAAGAATTGTATTAATAATATCCCCCAGGAGTGTTGTAACCAAGAGTGTAGCAAGGCCCGTTGTCGTGCACCAGTTACCATTTAAGTCTAGCTCAAAGTGGTTTTTTTGGGTTTTACCCCGAGGTACATATGTGTCAGAGCCGCCTCTACATGCTCATATCCAAATAGGGATATATTCCTTAGATAATTCAAAAAATATCTACAGTACCAAAATTCTTGGAAGTTAATCTATACTAGTCCTTAAATTCTATCTTAGGTTAGTGTTTTATAATCAGAGTTTTTCTAAATCTCATTTCCATGATTATTGCTAAACATCCTCTGATACCAACTATTACTCCCCAACCCAAGTTATGGGAGTCGTTGCATTTTTATAACACATTGGCATGACAACAAGGAATAAAGTCTTGAAAGACTGATCAATTTAGCAGTCTTGGAAAATAGATTACATACATGAACATTACATTACACATTATAAAATAAAACACAACATATGAGATCCATTGAGAACTCCATTAATCACTTATCTGAACCCTGCTTATCAATCATAAAATATTACTTTGTGTCCTAGGAAAAATAAAAATTATAATGGGGTGAGCTCAAATGCCCAGTATGAATAAAAATATAGGGGAAACTTTCATAAATATGTATAAACATTTAAGGTAATGTAAGACTAAAAAAATCATTTTAAACTTGAAATTCAGTATAATATGGCAATGATAAAATAAAATAATTCCATTTACGTATTCACATGGATATTCTAGTAGGTGAATAATCACAAGAAATATCAATAGCCACTTTCATAATGATTGAATGCATAATGCCATACTTCATAACCACATAGTCAAGGCCTTGTGCCAAGACACTAGTTTGCCTCATTACACCTACCGATGAATCTAGGAGCTATAGCGGGCTCCACTGGTCACTTACTAAGTCCAATGCATTCCTCATATGAAAATGATTAAACATAACATAAAAATTTATTTAAAAACCATCATACGAAATTTGAATACTTTATACATAAACATTGACTGGTATAAAAATAACACATCCACAGTCAAACATATCACAAAACCATTAATACAATATGGAATATTTTTATCATAATAAATCAACTTCAAACAAGTTTAAAACCCATAAAAGGATGTTGACAGAGATGAAAATGATTTATAAAACTCTTTGACAAAAATATTCCATTTCCATAAAAAAATTGAATAGTCACACAATTTAGAAAGGGTTATATTTAAATACCTTTTCGAATCGACGTTTCCTACACCACTTTGAAACTTTGTAAAGTAATTAACATTATAAAAACATTCATGTACATAAAAATAAATCCTTAAAAACCCTTTGAAATCATGGACATTAATAAGAATGATTTAAAAGAATAAATATTTAAAACATTTAAAATGATGTTTTAGTAAGAAATTCCCTTAAAAAGAATCCCTTTGAAAACACTTTTATGAAACACGGACATGGATAATAAATATGTCCCTGTAGATACTTACGTAAAAACAACCTCAGATAACAAAGAGATTGTGGAATTAACCCTTAACTTGTACATTTTCATGGTCAATGTTAGGTTAAACTCATGTATAATGGTGAAATAACTGTTATTAAATTATACAAGAATCATATAAATTAAAATGATATCATATATTATCTTCTAATATTTCTTTGTTAATGATATTTTAGTAGTATCATCATTTTGGTTGTTAACTGATTCGTTTTTATTTATATGCTTGCTTATGTAAGACATGTTTGTTATGTATAGGATGTATTTTATTCAAATAAAGAATTGTATTATGTTCATAAACATTATCTCTAATCATAAAATGTAATTTATTCTTGAATGACTATGATGTGGAATGAATCTAATCGCGTTTGTGGAGACGGTAATCCGTACGTACGCACGAGTGACAATATCATCCAATTGATATTAAAATCATGTATAATTGGATGGTATATCATATATATAGAATCATTATAATGTTATATTTATTATTTACATCATTTATTCTAATTATTATACCAATCCAAATGATGAGGTGTTTGAATAACAAACTACACCACGACATGGAGACGGTAATCCGAACGTACGCACGTGTGGTGACTTTATCATTTATAGGATGAATAGAATAATGAATATGGATGTACCATTTTTATAATAAAATCATATTATATAGAATATACTACATTTATTATTTTATAATGTAAACAATAAAGAAATAGTAAGTGGAAGATGAAAAGAACATGAAAGAGGTGATAATATATTTACATATTCTTTGGGTTCATCCTTTTGATTTGATCAAAATCGATCTTTAAGTTGACTCTATGAGTAAATTAAGGCCAATAGGATGGAGGGAGGACAATTTTGAGGATATTTTGGTAGGGTTTGGCTGATCCAAAAGTCTTTGTAGGTGTGAAATTAAGTGATGGGGAAGTTCCCTTTTATAAGAGAGGTGAGGGTCACTTTAGGAAAAGATTGAAATATTATTATATAATAAAATAATTTTCATTTTTTAATGGCTCAAAAATAAATTATATAAATGATAAGATGGGTATGGCTCTAAAAACTCTAAAACCAATAAGTTTTAGATAGGTATAAGTTATCATATTAACTTTATCTTTTAGATTTATCTCTTAGTTAAATTGTTTGACATTTTCCATGTCTCTTTGTATTTTCATATTTTATGGTTAATAAACATACTATAAACATCCAAGAGAACCTAAAAATGTTCATTAATGTCATATATAATATTATTTTGTCCCTTTTATTGAAACTTATATTTTTAGGAATATTATATCAACCAATAATATAGTATTTTTTTTAAAAACTCAATTATGTCAATTTTGACATAATTTAATAAATGATTTTTTTAAAAGTTATAACAACTTTATTACTTAGAAATAAATTCATATGTTAAATCCTCACAAGTCATATTAACCTAAGCAATTAGTTTAATTCATAAAAAGTCTCAAATTACATTTATTTTAATATTTATAATATCAATTATTTTAATATTTCATTATAAAGGTAATTACTACGTCATCATTGTGTCATAAATCAATTATATTATTTAATGTCTAAAAATTATAAATAAAATATCATTATATATGTAATATTTTTATATTTATAATGAATATTTATAGTCTAATTTATATTATGTATATCCCTGTATTAAAAATTTTTCAGTTATTAAATTTTGAATTTGACTCTTTTAACTCTTCTTTAAATAAAATAATAATAAATGTCCTAATCTAATATATGTGGACCAAAGAAGATAAAATTTTATTCCTAAGGTTGTTTTGAGTCGAATTATACTTATCTAATACAATTATGAAATGTGTTAGGATAATTATGATATCAGTTTTACCTTTAATTACCCTATTTACTTTTAATCGTGGTAAATAAAAGTCCAAAGTTATTATTCACCAAAACTTATTTTCATCTCATTGAACCACATTTTACTTACTAATATTAACTGTGTCTCTAGGATTTTTGAAATTAAACTCATAGAAGAGGTAAAATTATGCTTTATAAAAATTTTCAAATGCTTCTAGAAGGTGGGTAAAAGACGGTAAAATGTACGATAAAATTATATATATATAAACATATAATAAAATGACTCTAATGAATTAAATTGAACATATATTGGTATTATCTATCTATTTTTACCTAAAATAAATTAAAATAAAATTACTAATTATTTAAATAATAAATTGGTTTTATATAACAACGCAATGTTTTATACTATTCATCCTAAATTAAATGTTTTTAGAAAAATACCAAAAATTTACTCTAATCTAATTTTGATATTCTGAATTCAAAAATGAATTATATTTTACCAAATTCAAAATATTGAAGTTTAATTTTTTAATTTAAAATTAATTCCCGTTGTCGAAACCAAAAAGAGGGTTTTTAAAAAGTAAAAACTATTAAAATATTGACACTTGTTTATGTAAAATTTAAATGTGAAATTACTTATAATGACATAAATAATATTAAATTATAAAAATATAATCTAATTATACTTCCATTCCATTAAAATTAATAATTTATCACTATAATTTTTTTCGATTAATAAAAGTTGTTTTAAATTAAAACATAGTATTTTTCACTATTTATCAAAATAAGAAAGTTATCCGAAAACTACGAAAAATTTATCTAAACTAAATATTTTTGGCTTGAATCTAAATAAAAATTGAATTTCATTAAATTTAATATATTAATGTGTAAAATATTTGTTTTCAGAAAGTGTTCTCTATTAAAAGGCAGTAAAATTGCATTTTTTTTAAAATACATCTTTTATCTAAAAAATGAATTTGTTCTTATATTATGTCTAATAAACAGATAATATGAATGTTTAAATGATATAGAATATATAAGATTCAAAATTAAGTTAATACTATTCATAATTTCTTTTTGAACAGTTAGTGTGGTAAGTTGTGGGGCGCTGGAATTCGGTATTGCATGTAGTGGAAACTATTGAATTACTTTAATGAGATAATGTACAATGAAATCACGGGGTTTTACAATTGATATCTTTCACATAAGAATACTAAATATATTAAGTCTATATGACTAGTTGTCACGTATAGTAAACATCCTATCATACCTCTAAATGATGTTTGATCTACTATTTACCCAGCTTCATCATGATCAAGAGAACTTTAGGTACCAATGGGAGTACATATACTCTTACTGTTGTCATATCCGTACTTTTTAAGATGATCATTAATATACTTATATTGAGATATATAAGTTATTTCTAGTTTTTTAGAAAATTGGAAACCTATGAATAATGTTAACTCACCCATCATACACATTTCAAACACAATTTTCATTAGGTTTGAAAACAAATCAGTTAAATATTACTATGTTGAGCCAAATATAATTTCATCAACATAAATTTGAATAATAAATTTTTTTATTATATTTCATTATAAAAAGAGCTGGATCACCATTTCCCACAATATAATTGTTTTGTAAAAAAATAATATAAGTCTATCATACCAGGCTATATGATATATTTTATGTCCATATAATGCTTTAGTATGTTTGAAAACATATTCAGGATGTTTTTTTTCTTAAAAAATAGGTGGGTTTTCAAATAAAAAATTCCTCTTAAACATATCCATTAAGTATAGCACATTTAACAACCATTTGAAAATGTTTAAAGATGGAGAAAGATACAAAGACAAGTAGAATACGAATAGATTCTTGTCTAGATACTAGAGTATAGGTTTCTAAATAATTTATTCCTTCTTGTTTATTATATCCTTTAGAAACCAATATAGATTTATTTCTTATAATGATTCCATTTTCATCACACTAATTTATGAAGACCCATTTTACTCCAATATCAAAATTTTCCCTAGGTCTTTCATCCATGGTCTAGACAGTATTTCTTCCAAATTAATTTAGTTCATCTTGCATGGATTTAATCCAATCATCATCACTTAAAGCTTCATCAGTGTTTTTTTTATTCTAATTGGGAAAGTAATTCTAGATGTTCTACTTCTTTTATTAAGTAACTTCATGTCCTTATAAGTTGATTTATATCATTAATGATACTATCATTGGGATGATTCTTAATAAACAACTGATTTAGGTTTGTTAAAATTGGTTCATCAACATATGGAAGGAAATATTCTGGGGTAAATTATTAAGAAACATTTTCTTGAACATTTTCCTTATTTGAAGTATCATCTATCAAGGGTAGATAATTAATTTTAGAAAACACATCCGAAGATTTATGTTAATTTTGTGTAAAATCAAAAGGATCAATTTCATCAAATTTAACATGTATATTTTCTTCAACTATACAAATATTTTTATTAAAAACACTATAAGACTTATAAGTTGTGGAGTATCCTAAGAAATTTAATTTTTCATATTTGGGTGTGAATTTCTGTAGATTATCTTTAGTATTCAGAATGAATACATTGCAACCAAATACCTTTAAGTTAGAAATTCTATGTTTTCTACCATTCTATAACTCATAGGGGGTTTTATTAAGAAAAGGTCCAATCAAAACTCGATTTATAGTATAACAAGTAGTACTTATAGCTTCATAACAAAAGTGTTTAGCTATTGAATATTCAATCAACTTGGTTCTAGTTATCTCTTGAAGAATACAATTTCTTCTTTCAAAAACACCATTTTGTTGAGGAGTTCTTCTAGCTCAAAAGTTATGAGTAATGCCTTTCCTTATACAAAAAGTTTTAAAATCTGAATTTTGAAATTCACTTACTTGATCACTTTGAATATATATCAATGAACGGTTTCTCTCATTTTTAACTAGGGCTCTAAAAAATTTTAAATAAGAAAAATATTCAGATTTTTTTTTAAAATAAACCTATGTGCATCTATTGTAATCATCAACTAAAAGAAATACATAATATTTTCCTCTAATTATTCCAGTTTTTAAAGTACTAAAAAGATCCATATACACCAACTATAATGCATTAGTAGTTGAGACTTCACTAATTTATTTAAAACTTCATTTATGTTGCTTTTCATATTGACAGGAATCACGATCTTTTGAAGAAGAAAATCTATGCTATGGTAGATCCCTAACAAGTATTTTATTTGGGTTTTTTCATAGGTTCCTAATGTTATATTGTCCTAACGTTCTACGCCATAACCAAAATTGATCTTCCATTCCACTAAGGCAAGGTGGATATTTGTTTTTTAGGTCTTTTATATTTACTGTGTATACATTCTATTGCCTATGGGAAGAAAGAATAATCTTTTCCTTGGAATTGTGTACTAAGCACTTAACATTCCTAAAATTCACAAGGTAACCTTCATCACATTATTGGCTGATTCTACTAAGGTCGTTATAAAGACCCTTATCAAATAATGAATTTTAAATAAGTGTTTTTCTAAGAAGTATAATGCTAGTTATACCAAAAATTCCTCTTTGAGCATTATCTCCAAAAGATATTTTTCGTTTTCTTTTCTTGATAATCTTTTCAGAGAATTTTTTGTTACCATTCATATGTCGGGAACATCCACTATCTATGTACCATGTATTGTTATCGGTACAATCATTATATTATTGAAAATAAGAGTATTAGGCTTTACAAATCTATACTTTCTTGGATCCAGAATTTTTAGAACTCAAGATTTTAGGAATCTACATTTTCTTCGAAAAATAAGATTTAGGAAAACATACAGATTGAGTTTTTTAGAGAAATATTTTTTACCAATTTCCACTACACTAACATTTATGTCAGAATGGATCACGTTGAAGAAAAAAATTGTTATTACTAAAAATAGGTATAGAATGAGTATAATCAAATCCAGAACTATTCTTTAGTGGTCGAAATAAGGAATATATCTTGTCAAATTTTTCCTTACCAGAAGTAATGTTTGACAAACACTTCATTAAAAAAATATTCCTGACATTAGTTTTATAACCTTGTTTTTATCCTCAAAAACATTAGTTTTTGAGCTATATTCAGTCTCTAAAATATTTTTCTTTGAAATTATATTTTCAATATCCTTATTAGAATGAAATTTCTCATGTTTTTTGGAAATTATTTCAAAATCAAAAGTTTTAATATCATGATAATTATAAATATTTGACACTTCTTTATGTAGAATATAAATTCAAGAATTTTCTTTATCATAATTTTTGTTGAGGTTAGAATTTTCACTCTGAAGAAGTTTAGAATACCTAAACACTTCATCATAAGAAGGTAATTTATTATCTTCATCAGAATAAGGTTCTTCAGTCGAAGATTCATAATATTTATCATTATTAAAAATTTTATTTAAATATACATTAGTGATAGATTCATTATTGTGTACCTTGGCCATTAGAGAATGATTTTCTATGGGTAATCTGGCTAGTAGACCAAAATTCTTCTAACCAGATGATTCATACATTGTGGATTCGTTAGATGATTCTCTACCACTTAAACTCTAGGAGTCATTTAATTTCAAAACATTATTATATTTAACCTTGTATTACTATTTTCTATTTCACTCAATGTTATTTTTCTTTCCTCGCCTTTTCTTAAGTATTGGATAATCTGTCCTGATATGGCCTACACTTTTTCATTCCTAGCAAGTAACATTCATCTCTTTCTTGTATTTTTATTCATTATTTTTATTTCTATACAGAAAGTCTTTATTTCTAAATTTATTGTTCATCCATCAAGGAATATTTATTAACTCATTCTTAGAACGTCTACTTTCACTAGATTTAGATAAAACAGTGACTTTCTTAGACATAGATCATGTAACCCTTCCATAAGACTTGGCATTAGTAGGAGTAAAGTCTATAGTTCCATTTCTATTTTTAATCTTATTCATATCATTATCTCTTTTCACTATTGTATCACAATGAAGAAGAGTTCCAAAAACTTTATCAAGATTAATTTTAGAAACTTATCTTTTCTCATCAACAGTTGTTCTCTTAGATTCTCAGTCATTAGGCATGATATCTATAATCTTTTCAAGAAGTGATTAATCTTCTAGAAATTTCACTCCCATAGATTTTAAACTATTAACAATTTTCATAATCCTTTGTTGCACACTGCAAAATGGTTCTACATAGGGAAATAGAAATCCATGATATTCTACTATAAGCATAGCTCTTCTAGTTTCTATGAGTTTGAATGTACCAAAATGTGTAACATCAAGTTTCATGTAGATACAATTTGAAGCATCACAAGAATAAATATTACTATATATATTCATGTTCATGGAACATAACAATGTATTACGTACCTTGTAGTTTAGTTGATATTATGACTTTTCTTGATTGGTGAAATTTTTAACTTCCATATCTGGAATCCAGTAATCTTTGGTAAGCATAAAACAATTGTACACACCAGTATTAATAAAAAAAGTCTTCATACAATCACTCCAGTATTCATAATAATTCCTATAAAATATAGGAGTTATCGTAAGATATAGATTGGTAATCGAGCCAATATCCATTCATGCCATTTTAAAAGAAAATATTTTTTGACAAAAACTGCTTAATATTAAAAATTTGTAAACAAGGGTAAAAATCCATAAGCAAGGAAAAATATAGAACAATGACAACATGAGAAATAAAACATATATGTGAATATTAGTATTTCAAAAACCTACTTTGTTACAAATTTTAGGATCAAAATAATGATGTAGATGTACATTTACCAGAGGGGGTGAATTGTATGTTTATAAACATTCATTTTAAACCTTAAGAAAAACTATGTTTAACAATGTTAAACATGGTAAATTTAAAATACCTCTTTTAGTTCTACAGAAATAGTTGGTTCAAAAAATATGGTTTTTTAATTGAAACATAATAAAATCACACAAGAAAAATATTCAACCTTAAAGCATATAGAATTTTAATTATCAAAGTATACAAAAGTACTAGAAAGTATAAGGAGGTTATACATTCTTACTTTATTAAAATATATCCAAAATAAACATGAAACAAAAGTAACAAGTATGAAATCATTTAAACCAAATTGTAGGGTATCCAACAACCTTGGGATTAGGGTCCCTTGAATTATACTTTTAAGAAAGTCTATCTTACACACACCAGGGTAAGTGCTAAATGGAAATATTGGAATCTGACTTTCTATCCTCTCAAGCCCTCAATATTTAAAGTAGTAAGAACCTCTATCTCCCTATATCTAGAAGTCCTAAAACATTAAGGCAGTCATAACCTCTGTCTTTCTCTCCCCAAAAGTCCTCGATTGATCACAATAACAATTAGAGTCACATGAAGAAATCTGAACAAGATATTTAGTATGTATAAAGAATGATATTCTCTCTCTATGGAAATCACTTCAACAACATGAAATCTCTATATTGATCAAGATTTATTGAGCTCATTCAGATGATATTTTATTTATTGGCACTTCTCCAATGGTTGGATCCCTCCACCAACAACCATATTTTTCTTCGAATCTTAGAGGGAACTATACAAGTGTCACTCAAACAACAGTTAGTAGGAAATAGATTGTACGACATCATTTCAAAACTATAAAAAGTGTAAGAAAAATAAGGTTGCTTAACCAAATATAATTTTCAGAGTCTAAAGAAAAAATAATGTTCAGATTCTAACCAAATAATCATTCGGAGACTATAACACAAGAATATTCATATTCAATTTTTCAAGGAATTCAGAACATAAATTCTATAGATTTCTGAATCTGAATTCCAATGAATTCAGAATCTGAATTCTGAAGAATTCAGGGTCATAATTCTATGATATTAGGATTTTAAATTCCAAGGAATTAAGAGTCTAAATTCTAAGGAATTCGGTGTTTTAATTCTAAGGAATAAGAAGTCAAAATTATAAGAAATTTGGGGTCTAAATTCTGAGAAATTCAGACTGTGAATTATGATTAATTCGGAGTCTGAATTTTGATGAATTTTTAGTTTGAATTCTGAGGAATTTAGACTCTAAATTCTAAGGAAGTCAGAGTTTGAATTTCAGATCATTCACAATATGAATCTAGTATAATTTGGAATCTAAAAAACGAATACTCTATATCGAAGGATTTATAGGTTCTTGAGGATTTAGATGTGAAACCATATCTTAGACATAGGAATAAAATGAATTAAATTTAAAGAGACTATATAATGAACACTGAAAACATTAGTTAGGATAAAAATAACCTTATAGAAGGAAAAATTTTCCATATAAAATTGAAATTTTCCTTAGAGAATGGAAATTTTCTTATGATAATAATTTTTAGGGAAAATATAATTTTTATTTAAAATATCATGTTTGAGATTTTCAAAAAATAGAAGAGTGGAAAATTCATAAAGAATCCTTATTAGATCAAAAATTTTATTAAGATGGGATGACTTAAGTTGAAGGTTCATTTATCATTTATATTTTTTACCACTCTAAAGGGTGAAAAAACAAATATTTACATTGTCCCTTGGGTTCAATTGTGGTTTATAAAATAGATTACATAAAAGTTGAATGTGAAATCAACTCACTATGTAATTGAGTTAACATAATTTTGTATTTTTTAATTTAATTTATGATTTGTTTGTTTGATGAAGTTGGAAATCCTTATTATCCATTCCTTTCATTGGTTCTTCAAGTGTAGGCACTTGTGTTTTAGGGGGCTATTGGAATGGCCATTGTATCAAATAAATATTTTTGTGGGGTTGAAGACGATGGTTAACCAATCCAAGGTTGTTCGATGATAGTTTAGGTTGGTTATATTAAAACCAAACCTACATTATTTGGTATATTTACATCCATTGTTTTATTGTTATTATAGTTTTTTTTGGATGGGTTTTTTATATGGGGGCCTAAGAATATTTCGTCACAACTCTCTAAAGGGTCGATCAATTTATTTAATTTGTTAGAATAATGGGTATTAGTATAAAAAATACGATAATGGAATTTATAATATGGCTGGAAATTACAATAAGATAGATAAAGTTATTGGATTTTGGTGTTTCCCTCTTCTATCATTATTCTCAACTTCTTCTCAAAATCCTAAATTTTCACCTAATGGATTCCACTTGACTATATAATTGAATATTAATAAAACTATTGGTTATTATAGTCCATGATTTCTATTTAGTTTCTTATAATTATTTAGGTATTTTCTAAAATGGAACCACTTATAAAAACATAAATCTTATTATTAAAAATATGTAATAAACCATTATAAAAATATTATTTTAAAATTTGATAATTTATTTTGGGGTTTGGAACACCGACACAAATATTTTAAAATTTTATTAGTATTCATGATGTGATTCACCATTATATTATTTTATTCAACATATTTATTTATTTACTTTTTTATATTAGGATAATGAGAAAACAAATTCCGGAAAAAGGCATTCAAATCCATCTAATCCTCTTATTACGATGTTAATATGTTACAACAATTACATTTATGATTCTTCTAAAAATATTGATAAATACAAATTTTTTAAAATTAATTTATCCACATTTTTAGGTTTTAATGTTGAGAAAAAATTATAGAATTAATTTAACTGTTAATATGGGCCTTATTTTACAAGCCTCTAGAATTTGGTCAATAAATGAATTACCACTTATTTAAGTTCAATGTTTTGTGCCTCTAATTTTATACAAATATATACATATTGAATAAAAACAAATCAAGTGGATGTATTTATTTTAATTTTATATAACTTTTAACAATTTAGTACATATTAATTACAGTTTATAATTTAGTTATATAAGAATAAACTATTCTATGTTTTTCAATGTCTTATTCTTCCTCTTTCAGGTAATCATTATGTGGTTTTTATGTTGTTGATGTATGATCTTATCCTGTTCAAGTTCGAAAGGTGGTAGTTCAACTAGAGAAGAATGTGGCTTGATGTCAATGATATAGGATCATATATGGTTATAGATAGAATTATGGATGTTCACTCAAAGAGTAATGTGTCATGAGTAAAACCTATAATAAAAAATTGACGAGAACATAAAAATCTATAAATAAGTCGAATGGAGAAAGACAAATAATATAATATCTGTGATATATATAATTCTATTATAAATAAAATTAAAAATGAAGTTTTCCTTGGAAACATATCAATAATATAGTTGTTATGTAATTATATTTAAAATTAAATAGGTTTTAGAGATGATTTATAGAAAAGGGAATACTATTGCTCATTTATAATGCAATGTCATGGAATGTAAATTTTTAATTGGTTCAAAAAATTTTGGAGGGTATTTAAAATAATTTAAAGGAATAATAATAAAAAAACATGAGTTCAGTAATAATTTATGAAATTAATTTGTTTTAAGTAAGATATAGCATATAGATATTATAGCATGTTTACTAAAAATATTGGAATATTTATAGTTCTAAAAATAACATTTTATTTAGTTATATTCTTTTGTTGAGAGTAAACAATATCTATATTCTCATATTACACCTTTAGAATGGTGAATCTAAACCCAACCCTTAACACAAAAATAGCATAATCACGTATTTAATATTATATACAAAATGAAAGATACCAAATAATACAAATCATTCTTGTATGTTTTCATTAAAATCTACCGTTATATTGACCAATCATAAATTTACTAGATTCCTAGTTAAAATCACAATCCACCTAGTCATGGAATAAAATGTTTTTCATGCAATTGTACTAAAATAACATATTAAATGAAGAATCATATTAATATATATTTTATTAGAATATTTTAAAACAAATATTATTAAAACATAGTATAAAAAAATTTATGTTACCACCATGTTAATTGTGTAGATCCCTCCTAATGATCACCCACTATTTAGATTTCCAATTAGAAGAGGGGGAGGATCTGGTGAATATCTTTCTTTATTTCATCTTTCCCATTTAAGATAGAGATATTTTAAAATTCTATAGTGATTTTGAAAACAATTTAGATCTCCAATATAGAGGAGTATGAATCCTTCGAAAGAACTTATAAGCGAGACAACTAAAGTTCCAATTTATAAGAAATGGGATGTAGTGGGATTCTTCACATAGAATTATCAGTAAATTTTGTGAACCATATTTGGAAATATAAATTTTAATATTCCCCTCTGTGAAGTATTTATAGATTTTAGTTTATATCTTATGTTATGGAATTTTTGGGTTAGGTCTCATGACGGTTATAGAAGTTTTCAATGTGTTTTTATGAGGTTTTTGAGGTTTCATAGTATGAGTACTATTTAGAGACAAAATGTAGATTCTCTAGGTAACTGTGTAGTAATTGGATGGTGATTTTGGGTTGGTGTATTGTGATATGGAATCATGGGTTCCACAAAAAGGTTCCATGAACCCAGTTTATCACATGATAATAAGGGTGCCACTTTATATGGATGATTTTGCTGACTACTAGAGAGGTCATATAGTGTGTCCAGGGGGAGACTAATCAGTCGTGAGTATAGTTTATCATAGATAATATGTAATAAAAATATGTAATAAAAATATGTATATAGTGTAATTGATTGGTATATAGAAGGACTAACAAAAGAAATCATTATAGAAACTATACTAGTAACCCACTAAAGTGGAAGCAGATAGGAATAATAAATAACATAAAAAACTGATAAGAATACTCAAAAGTTGATGGTAAGGTTTATCATATTTTTAAAAAACTAGAAAAAAGGTATACATAGAAATAGTAAATGCATGATATAAAAAAATAGAAATGAATGAAAAACTATCAAGCATACCGAGTGTTATCTCAGTCATCTTCTAGGAAGATCTATCTTTAAAAAAATCATGATTAGATGTCCAAATAAGGATTCATCCCATTACTAACATCAGAATACACATAATCTCTTTCGGTACCAATTAGTGTCCCAGAGAAAGTTTTAGAAAAATTTGAGTATGTCACCACCAATGATGTCTACACCATCTAGATAATGGATTATAATCTAAAAAATTTCTACAGTTTTAAATAATATTAAAGAATCATTGACATCTAAACACCTTGATAGATATATCACCCTCAGTTGGTAATTTCTTGGAACATGTGATAACTTTAATAATTCATTTAAGATTAGTAATATAATTAATACTATAAGGTGTATCCTATATTGACATCATATCATGATAATAATTATATAAAGGATCCAATACATAACAAGGAATCATATAATGGTGATAATGAAGAAAAACGATGTAAATAACCAAGGAATCTGTAACCTCAGTAGTTGAGAAAAAATCAGTAATAATCATTACCCTGAATAAGAGGGGTTCTCATGTAATCAATGGGTTATCACCCAGGGAATTCAAGGGTAATTTTGTTTAGAAAAAATCTATGGATCTCATCCAAGATAAAACGAGATAAGAAGTGATTGGGCCAAATGGGGGGAACTGTAGTTATACTTGTCAATAGACATAACCTGAGATTCAATGAGTGTATCTAAGGAATTATATAATGACAATGGAGGGATCATATAGAATAATACCATGATCCACTGACATATAAAGATCCAGATCCAAGGTTGGTTTCACACTTGGGAAGTAGAACCCTTGAACCAGAATGGTGTCCACTAGTGCAGAAGGAGTTCCCTTTGGAATCCAAATCTTACTCGAGTCTAACCCCACCTATAAATATTCCATGTTAAAATGAAATAGGAAGTATATAATTGATTTATTTTTTAAATTACGCCAAGTAATACTCATGCATTTTTATTATTCATGTGGATCATTCAATTACAATTTTTACTAAGTGGTAGGGATAAATAATAAATGAAACCATTAATTACTTGAACAACATTTAATTATTTTGGTTCACTCATTTACCCTTCATAAACATGAAGATGTGGGCTAAGGTTTTGGAACTATATGGAATCAGTACTACAAATCATGTTTTGTCCAGTTTTAGGGCTTTAACAACACTACCTAAGAATATTACCAAAGACCCCCATTGTCAGTGCTAAAAAAGACTTGTTAATGGGGGACCATTATCAATTCTTTTTTAAAAGAACTAATAAATGCCCGACCTTTATCATAACTTTTTTAAAAGTTTTTATAAATGGGTTTATTTAACTGCATTTGTTGAAAATCGTTCTTCGGGTGTCTTTATCAGCAATTTTTTAAAAGCACTAATAATGAACCCCCTCTATCAAAGATTTCTTATTATCAATAATTATTGTATAGTTATAAAATATATCACATTAAGAATAGTATATTTGTATTTTTATATATTTATATTGATAAAAATAAAATATATATTATTTAAAATCAGTTCTAGATAAGTTCAATAGAAAATTAGACTTATTATATTTGATATTTTGTGAAAATGGATTAGAGAATAATTAATAGAAATAATTTTAATTAATAAAATTCTTATTATATCTGAGTAATAGTCATTAAATAACAATTTTAATGTAAAAATTTCCAAAAATTATAAAAAGATATAAAAGAAGTTGAAAACGTAACTCAAACATTAAATGACAATAAATTTTGATTCGGGCGTCCATTTGAGCTCTACCACATATCAAATTGAAGTATGTGATGAGATATACACCATTAATGATAGTGGTATTCCTATGTGACATTTTTATGGAAACGTATTGCTATAAGTCCTCCAAAATAAGTTTTTTAGTTGGGGTACCCTGATTTTTTATCATTTGATTGATTTTCAACCTCATTTAAGTGGGTCTCATCTTCTTTTTTGGGGTATACTGAATTTATTCACAAAACATACATTCATATAAATATTATGGTTTTGAAATAATATCATACTTCAAAATTTAATTTTATTTATAATTAAATATATGCTTGTTTTCTTATACTTACTTATAACAAGTCACTCGTATATATACATATCTAAATATAATTATGTAAAAATCTATATATTAATATATATAAATAAATACATATTCTAAAATTGTACATACAATAATATCGTACCATTTTTTATGATATATATTCATACACATATGTGTGTATTAATAAAGATATATATATTAATATTAAATTATAATTTATATAAAATAATATAATATTTAATATATTTAGATAAATTTAAGTACATATATATCCAACACATATTTATTTTATAAATTTCTTTTTAAATAATTTAATATATATATATATTCTAATACATATATATATATATAATGGAAATATAATTAAATATAACGAAAAAACATAGTGTGGTGGAAAATGTGTTCCATCTTCAAATGATACGTTCATGGTTCGAATCCAAGCAGGTGAGCATAAGGCTGGAAATTCACAAAGTGATAATAAAGGGTGGCTGGTTAAAAATCCCTGATAAAGGGGGATAGAGAATTTATAAAAGGGTCTTGGAAGTGCTCATAATGCGGTTGGGATCATAGTTTTCTGAAATAAAATTATTCCCCTTTTATAGTGATTTCATTATCATCACTAAAAAGAACTATCACATGCACCTTTAACAAAACATTTTAAGTGCTGCTAAATGTTTTGGGATTTTATCCACGTTTATATTTTCATCACTTTTCGGCGCTGTTGCAGTCCTATTCTAGATCTATTAAATGCCTATTTTTTTAGTAGTGAATTCATTATAATAAACTATCACTTGTGATATTCATAACATAAATTCCAATTAACCATTTCTGTATTAATTAATAGATTTAAACACATACTATAGAAGGGTCAAGTTGATCTATCACATACAAGGTATAGTCATTCCCCATTTAATAAACATAGTATAGATGATGAAATTACCATTAACATGGTAAATCCAAAACTCACCCCAATGGTGGTGCCAAAAAACATGAAAAATAGTTAAAGTCATAAATATGGAAACAACCTACATAGAATTTTGGAAGTTGAGGTCATTAGCACTAACAGTGAATAAAATCTATAAAAAGGGTCTAATAATAAGATAATAATTACTATATGAATAGAATAGTAATTTAATAGGAAAAAAATGATGAAATTAGTGCATTCAAAACTATAAATTTTTATAAAATTTTGAAACAAGAGGGATGAATCATAAACCACCTACCTTAAGCATGTATGACTAACCTCATCTAATATAATAATTTTGTATGGTATGTATTGGATAGAATATAAATAATAGATCATTTCTCTAATATTAGGTCATATGAACCTAAATCTAAATAGCATCATCGAGCGAAGGAACAACAACAAACTAAGATAAATATAAAAGAGATTAAAGGGAGGAATCCAATGAGACCAATGGATCTTTGATCAGTTATTAGACGAGGAGATGAAGTAAAAAACTAGAATAGGTAATTTTGGGACATCAAACGTGAATATTGGAGACCCCTTACTACTATAAATTCAAGAAATAAGACATGGGTAGGGTAAAATTTAGAATTATGTGAAACATGTAATTTTACCCAACATTTTAGAGGTTCATAGTTTGGATCCATGGATGGATAAATATTTCACTGACTAGGATTTTCTCTCTACCTCAAGAGGGGACCCACAAGGTTAGGATGCATGGATTGAGTAACCATGTGTCAACCTTGAATAATTCCTCTACCAAAACCTAAAGACATGTTCATAGTCGTATGGTCTAATATACATAGTTTCCTCACACCATGTAGCATCGTTGTTTTCACTATCAATCCCACATGGATAAGGGTAACTGTACAACCTAACCCATGTAGTTTATCATAAATGTGAATCCAGCCTTTTTTCCAACTAGCTGGGTGTACATGCTTCGCACAAGCCCCCAACACCCTTGAAACCTCTATAAACTCCTTAGTCTTCCATATTAGGCCCAAAAAAGTAATTGGACAACATTTTAAAGGATATATACCTAATATAAATATTTGGTTCTTATAGTCTTCCCCCTTAAATGAAACTAATCCCCAAGTTCACCATCCAAAGGAGACAAAGCATTTTCTGATAACATCTTCGGATATTAAGCACATACTGCTTCTTCCCACTCCTATATCTCATCTTCGACAAGTCCATGTTTCTATAAAACATGTTCTAATGAGAAATAACACCCTTCAAGATCCCTCATTATATGGTCAATGATTGATATAATATATTCTTAAATCAAATAATCATCATCTAACTAAGCCTACTCAATATCAAATGTGGGAGATGGATCAACATGGTACCATAAAAGTTGTGAAAAAAGGAATAAATCATCCATGGGACTATACCTATGAAGTTGCATCAACTGATATGCTACCAACCTATATCATTATGAAATATAAAATGGAACGACATAATGAGGATAGAGGTTCCCTTACCTCTATATCATTCTATGCCCATGCTTTTGTGATTCCCACATGAAAACATGATTATTGACCTTTAACAATAGAGGCCATCATAAATGATTGATGTAATATATATATATATATATATATATATATATATCTAGAATAAGTTGTAGACATACACATATTGATCATCTAAACCTATTCTAAAGTCATATTCATTAGACGAGGACCTATTTTAGTTACTTCTCCTACCTCTAACCAGCATATGGGAAAAAATGACCAACAATATAAGGCCTCGTATTATGCCATCTGAGTTTTTCCCAGAAATATTTTATTGTTATAAAACTATATTAGACAGATATTATTCTCCTAAGAACCACAAAAATCATTTGTTAATTCACCTACAATTTCCTCTAACACCTATATCGACTGTTTTTAATGGATATTAGTCCATGGGTGAAAGGCTATGCTCAGAAGAACCTGTAAACATATACCCTTATATAAACACTTAAAAAACAGATACATTAATTTAGTATCCATATATAAAATTATAGTATGTGGGAACCCATGTAGCTGTATGATCTAATAGACATATAGTCTTCCTATCTCATCAATTGAGAACATATCTCGAATAGAAAGTAAGTATCCTACATTATCCATTATATCGATGACTACCCAAACTGCATCATTTCCTCAAGGATACATTAATAAGAAAACTAAAAAATACATAGAAAAATATTACTATTTCAATTTTGGGGATGGATGTCATTGTATCAAGCATGAAGGCCTCTAGTGCTTCATCTTCACTTAATGATAGGTGGAATACAATGTGATAAAGTCATTAGTCACAAATTTCATCTAAATCCTTTAATACTCACGTCAAAAAACTCAACACATCATGGATATTCCTAGAAAAACTATACACAATGAATGGTTGGATTCAATAATAATTTCCAATATCAGATCTATAGGAACCTAGACACACCCATCTATTTGTAGGATGTTATCTCAATCTAAAGGCCAATGTGGAGGTGGGACTTCACCAGAAATAATCTTCCAAATAACCAACCACTCTATGTATAAAAAAACCTAATCATTACCCTCTTAATGAGTTATGTGGTTAATGTCAAGGATGAGAGATATTAACACTCTTTATTTACATAAAAAACTATATTTTTTAGAGTATAGGGACATCAATTTCCACCCATTACTCAATTCATATATATTAGGTTACTGAGTTTTATGACTCCTCACATCTGCTACTACATTATCTTTTCTAAGAATTTACAAAATCTCAAAATTAAAGGACTGAATATATTTGAAACATATTCATTTTCTATGATTCTAGTCACACTATAAGATTTATTTTATACTCTTGTAGTCAGTATACCCCCAAAAAGTTCTCACCCATCAGATATTGTCTCTAAGAATCATATGGCAAGGAAAACTACTTATAGATCAAGGTCATGAGTCAGTAAATTCCTCTCATGGGTCATCTAATACTGCTATCCTTAAATAACAATCTATCCTCCCTCATCATCACTAAACAAAGGTTGATTCACAATGAATCACTGAACAATATATTATTTATGCCATTCTCTGTGAGAATCAAAATTGTGGTCAAGAAAATCATTCCATTCATTTACAAATTTAATTTATCTCATGCCTCTTACCACATTAACATAACATCATTCATTATAGGACCAGTAATATGTAAATAAGTAATGAGATATTCTATTTAAAACCCTTATAGAATCTAACCCTTCTAAATAAAGTTCTTATATTAAACACCTTCTTATGATACTCCCAAAAAACGATAACACTCACATTACCTAGATCATCAAATAATCTTTCATCCAAGATAATATGACTGATTAAGTGAACTATGTCATTACAAAAGTGGAACATATCATTCATAGAATAAACATGATCCTCTATCAGTGTATTCATAATGATATCAATAATCATAATATATTCCTTATGAGTGTGAGAATACAATAATATTTCATCCACAAATTCCGTGGAAAATGAATATAGATTGGGATGGAAGACCCTATTCATTAAATTCATGATAATAGAAGGCATGTTATTAAGATAAAATGGCATAATGAGTTTCTCATATAGAAAATACCAGATTCAAATAGACATACTAGGAATGTAAGAATGTTTATGTTGCACCCGATGATAGAATTTTCTCATGTAGATCATAAAGAATTCCATAGCTCCTTAATGGTTTTCATATATATCATCTATTTGAGATAGTGTTCTTAATTGTATTCCATTTCATTTTTCATTAATCAATTAATATATGAAGGGTCACATATACCCTCTTGGTTAATAACTTAGGTAAACCCCAAGAGTACATACATGGTCATATAAAAACATTAACCTCTAAGTCCACCAACTGTTTTGTTCTCTCTTATATCTTAGTATGTTCTATCTTGTAAGAAGGACAGGACACTGAAACTTCTCCTTGAACTAGATCGATGGTAAAATATACCTCTCTATCTCAGGAGGTGATACATAAAAATAATCTGGAAAGATGTCCATTAAATGATCCTCTTCTAGAGAAAAATATTCCATGTTGAAACCATTTTCCTCCATGATGAAATGGAAAATATAAGAGGTCTCCCCACCTATCAAATTATTCTATTATATATATCTACATGCCTAGAAATATGTATCACAATTTTGAAGATATCATAGAAACTCTAGTGGGGTAAAACTCACACTGTGGCAATTAATGTCTATAAATTCTTGATATGGGATGAACCAATCCATATTGAGAATGAATTAAGGGACCATTATCTCAAGAAAAAATTGGAAACACAAGAAGGATTAACTTCCTACATCAAGGAGGTAGTACCTATATTGTTATATTCCCTTGGAATATAATCCCAATGGTTTATCCAAGGTCATAAAACCATAATAATACCAATATTCCATCCATTGAAAATTCATGATAGATAAATATATTAAGTAGTGCTATGAACTTATGTTGAATAAAGAAGATACAATATTAATGGATACTAGGATAATACCTTATAATATAGAAATCCAAGCAATCTGGTCCTAGAGTATTGAGTATAATGAATTAATGTGACCTGATCCATGGACATATGTTGTATCATTACTTCCATGAGTCTAAAAACACTACTTTCATTGTTGATCAAAAGTATAGATACCACAAACATGACCTCCTCCTCTGTGCATCTTGCCTATGCTACTCTAACTCCCATCATGACATGAAATAAGAGATCCTACTACTGATTTTGGTGTAGGGGTGGATCCTCTTCCACATGAGAAAGATGTAACATTCTAATATAATCTATAAATATGCCCTATTCGTCTTCTAGTAAGTCAAGACAAAGGATCTCTATCGCACTGAGTATAATGCCCCAGCCTTAAACATTAGTCAATCTTGAGATAATTCAATAATTTTAATTTTAATCACATTAAGGATATTTTCAGGTTTATAGATTTAGATAATTAGGTCATAACTCTTACATAACAGTTAGAAATTACATGTAGACACTTCTAACCACTATCTAATTTTTTCTTAAAACAAAAACTGATTTAAAAATATAGATTGTATAGTTTCATGTTTTCGTAGGATAACATTTCAATAATCCCATCCTTGACACTATTCTTCTTTTAGCCCTCTGAAAAAACATTTCAAAACATTAGATGAGTATAAAAACCTCAGTATGGTATACATATAGAATTAAAATTGTTAGTCTTGTGAAAACATTTAAACCATGGATACATTATCCCAGATTAATCATTTTCACCATTAAGAAGTATAGAAAACACTTCACTGAATATAATCTCATTTATTTCCCCTTTTTTAACCAAAATGATACCAAAAATCCAATTGATAGAAAAATATAACATAAAAAGGTATCATGGGACATAAACATACATAAATGGAATTATCATACTATCGAATTCTACTCATATCACAAAATGGAATATCCATATTGTTGATTTCCATACCCACAACATTGGATGTTATAATATAACCATCTATCCATGATTTATCATGGAACAACTCATCTTTGGCATATCACATTACCACCCATCATTGGTTTCTCACGTAACCAACTGTCAAATGTCCAAGTACCATTGTATAATAATAACACATAAAATATTAAAAATATCAGCATTTAAATAATAACATTTCATTTTCAATCACAAGAAACCATTTAATGATATTGAAATATTCAATCCATTTCAAAAAATATATAACTTTATATAAAAAGACTGTTGAATCAAAATGTCTCATACTAATTTGAATATTTTATAGTTTAAGAAGTTCATTTTCATATACATAAATTCATATAATCCATTTTTAAAACATGTACATGAAATATAAGGTTTTATAAGAATAAATATGTAAAATATATAAATAAATTTTTTAGTTAATGAGTTCATTGGAAACTGAGAAAAACATGAATACAAATCTTAATGGAATAATAATTAAAAAACAATAAATATCATGAGAATATACTATTTCATGATATAATTAATCTAAAGCATTTTATATAAACCTTATCAGTTAATAAAGGTGAATAACATCGAGATATTTCTCAATAAATGGATATTGAGACGAATCACCTTACAAATATCATATCATTTGATTATGGATAAATGGATAACATAATTATGCATGAAAATATAAATCCACCCAATATAAGTGGATATTAAGTATCAAAAAATATGGGGTTATTCACATATATTCATTCAAGAATATAACCAATTAGAAAGATATTTTACTTAATGAATAGATATTGAGGTAAAAATTCTCCTACATCGAATTCGTCTTATCTTGTTCATTCTATATTTTATGAAATTAAAAAACTAGGTTAATTTCACCTTTAATTAGAACGTTTTTCAATTTTATTATTCATTTTATATTACTTATTATGATGTTATAAATACTACATAATTATTTAAGTTCATATCTGTGGTTTTGTGGATATTCGCTACTTGAGTCGAAAATGAACCCATTCAATGTAAATTGTCCACATTGTCAAATTTACATCATCTTTAAAATATTATTAATTATTAAAATATAATATATATCCATTATATATGTATTTATAATAGTTCTCAACTATGGAGATAATAAAAGAAATGCAATGTTTATGGAGACGGTAGGTCGTACATACGTATTAATGCTGCTTTTATGTCTTTGTCATATTAATGGAATTAAAACTAAATGATACATAAGTATATTATAATTTTACAATGATATTTCTGTTAAATTTGGTTACATATTTTTATTCACTCCATACTTTATATGTTCCATGAATGGCATTAATGAGTCATGTCACTTTGAGGGGGTGGTAGTCCAAAATTCTTCAAATTAAATTACCGTATTTACACATTATAGAAAGCATAAATGTATGTTGTTAATAAAAATTAAATAATTATATAGTCAATATTAATATAATATATATTATTTTTATTCAATCCATTAATTTATACAATCATGTTTTAATGAAGAGCGTGTAGAATGAATCACATCACATTGTGGATATGGTGGGTCATTTATACACACCAGTGACAATATCATTCACTTAATTGTTAAAAAATATAGAATTGGATGGTATATTAACTATAATGAATAATTATAATATTATATTAATTATTTAAATCTATTTAATCATCATTATACCCATCAAAATTAATTCTTGTTGAATAACAAATTACACCACAGTGTGGAGACGGTAAGTTGTATGTTTGCATGCATGGTGATATTGTTTATAGGTAGGATGGATAAAAGGAGTTATATGGTTATATCATAAATATAATAACACATCATAAGGTATAAGATACTTTATTTATTACTTTATTATAGAAAATACATTATAAGAGGGTGTTGAAGAAGAAATGAATTTTGAAAGATGTGATTAAACAAAATCCTTTTTTTAGTATTCCCTTTTTATTTTCACAAAATGACTTTATAGGATTGATTTATAACCAATGTGTAGCTTATAGATAGAAATGATAGATTTTGGGAGCTTATTTTAGTAGAATTTGGTTGATCCAAGGAGATTGAGAGGCGTGAGTATGTGGGTAGAGGTGGTGGTATTTTATAATAGGGATGGCATCCACTTTAGGAATGTTTGGAATTATAAACTTATTATAAATTGATTTTGGATTTCTAATAGTTAAAAAATATTATATTTAGATGATAAGATTTTAATAGGATAAAATACAATAAAAAATTAGGATTTAGACAATCTTTTGTCACAAAACTATCCTTATCTTTTATCTTTATACATTAGCTAAAAACAATAAATCTTACCATGTCTTATTCTATTTTCATTATATATGATTACAGTAGTTACTATATAAGTTAATGTGAACCAAAAATAGTTCATTAATAAACCTATTAATATTGTATATGTAATTTTAGTGAATCATATATTTTTAGGACTATTATATCATTAAAAAAAAGTATTGGTTTAAAAAATCAATTTTTATTGATTTTTTTACTATTTATTAATTGATTTTTCCTAAAGTTATAACAACTTTATTATATCTAACTAAAGACATTAATTCATCCATCACATTTCAATGTCATACTTAAAATTTGAGTATGGAATAAAACTATTAAAGTTAAATTTATTATAATATTTATCATTTCATTCATTTGAATCATTCAATAATAAGGTAAACACTACATCATCATTATGTCAAAAATAAATAAATTTATTTATTGTCTAAAAATTATAAATTAAACACCATTATGTTGGAAATATTTTTAAATTTTGAATTAATGTTTATGGTCATATATATTAGTTATAGAACTATATATTAAAATTGATTTAGTAAAAGATTCGTTTTTATTTTATATTTCCCTTTTCTTTAAATTTAATTTTATAATATGTCATTTTCACACCCAAGTGGCTCCAAAATTCCAAAAGTTCAGTCTAAGGATTCTCATGGATGGAAATACCTCATCCAAAAATATTATGACATGGTTTAGCATAGGTTTTATTATTATAATATTATTTTTTACCCTTATTTAACTGATGTACCCTTTAACTATGGTAAATAAAAATAATTACTGAAGTTACTATTCAGAATGACCAAAAATAAAAGGTACATATTTACATAATTTGGACCCTTGGATTCAAAATATGGAATCCACTTTTACAAATTCAACACACATAATCCGAAGAAATTAATTTAAAATTAATTTGTATTGTCAAAATGAGAAATTTTGTTTTTAATAAGTAAAATACTATTAAAAGATTGACTTGTGTTCTTGTCCAAATTAAATATGAAATTACATCCAATGTACATAATTATATTAAATTATAATAACATAGTATAATTACACTTTAAAACCAATAAAAAAATAATATAACATTATAAATAAATTAGATGAAAATAAACATTTTACATAAAATTCTGTATTTTTCACTATTCATTAAAAATGAACATTATCATAAAATTAACAAAAATAAAATTTCATATCATGCTTCTAAAGAAGAATTATATTTTAAAAAATAAAACTTATAAAATTGAAAAAAAACTATTTTTAAAAATGGATCTCTAACAAATGGTGGTTAAATGACCTTTTAAAATTGTTAGGTATTTTATGCTTAAAATGGATTCATTCTCATTTTTGGCCTCTAAAATTTATTAAATAAATGTATAAAAATTTATGAAATATGTAAAATCATAATATAGTTCATCATTTTCATTCTCTTAAATACAATAAATAGTTATTAACTACAATTTAAAGTAATAATATTATTGTTGTATTATATTTCTATATAACATACTGTTGTGCACAACGTAAGATTTCAAAGAAACCCTTTGTTGTCTTTCAGGTATACCATCATACACAGTTTTTTAATTAAATTAAAATTAATATTAAATTCAAAAATATTAATACATATGAAAATGTATTATTCTATAAATACCTGGGATGCTACACTAAGGGTTCAGATTCCACTATCCTCAACCTGGATGGAATACAACTGAGATACCAGTGTGGTCAGTATAAATGACACATCTCTGATGGGAAACCTCAAGGAAATATTTCCTTCAATAGGAAAAGATATTGGCCTAATGTGTAATGAACCTATATAAATGATATTATAACCTCTTATCAGATAATTCTCACTGATAAGAGCCTGATTGTCATTATCAAAATATGTAGATATGACAAATACATTCACCTTAGTATAGATGGAATACTAAATCCCATCCTCAAAATTTCTAAAACACAACCTATCATTATAGTCCAGAAGTGTTAAAATGTGTGGTCACTCAGTAAAACATGTTGAATAATCCCTAAATTAAATATAACACTACTCTATATTTTCATGAAATATATTTCTTAGTGATCTATCATCATCTATGGAAATATGTGATCATTAAAGAAATCCTACAAATTAAACCATAAGATACCCTACTATCAAATGGACTAGGTAATCATATCTCACCAGTGCTTGGCCGAATGATGAAACATATTGGGGTATGATTGACCCTACTTTATAGAGATGTATTTTGATGCTAATTGTGTGATAGGGTGTCATCCAACCAATAATCAACAACCATTGGACTACCAAACTTTGGGAGATGGCATGACACTACAACTAGAACTCCGGTTCTTGAACATTCTTCATTGGTGCAGGTCACTTATCACCCATCATATACTATATCAAATTCAGTAAAATCTCACAAAAATAAGTTGTAGTTCTCCGATTAGGTATAGAATGAGGCACTTCAACTAGAATTTCTCAAAGTAAGACTAGAAATTTTGGGCCCACCACGTCAAGATATCAGTTTTCCATATGCTCTTGGTGTATGAAATGTGGATGTTGTGGTGGAATAGGTCTACAACTACGAAGAAAAAACCTCAAAATATGATTTGAGATATGATATAATCACTAGAGGAAGAGGGTTAAAAGATTAAGGGCTCACTACACAAGATATACTATTGAAACTAACATTATAGGAGGCCTTGCATTGGTAAGTGATACATTTTATTTTATAGGGGCTCCAGTACATTAAGGGGTTTCTATATCTTCACAAAGTATTTACTAGAAACTATTTTTTTATAAATCAACATTCGGATTTTAATTTTTTATTTTATAGTGGACATATTTTAATGATAGATAAAAATAGATTTATATTACTAGTGAATATGGGAATATAAAACTTATCAGAAATGGTGAAACCCATTTAATATCTATTTAACCCAACTTACATTTAGTCTTTGGATGTAATGGTAGTATATGAATTCTCATCTTAGTAAATTTCCCAATAAAATCCACGAGGGAACATTCACCATATTAATTGAAAATATAAATCATAGAATCACAGCCATTAAATAGCTCTTACAGTGAGAGGTAATATGTTAACAAAACTAGAAAATATATAAATATCACATCTCACTAAAAATCATAGAAAAAATGAAAACATTGAAATGCTCTTATATGTCATGGAATATTCATGGATAGTAAATTATTGGTTCCTTTAATTATGCATGGAATAATGATGAATTCCCTTATCACATCAGACTAATGATAATATGAAATCCTTAGTAATATTAATAATAACATCACAAACAATATATGTGAAAAAATTATGAAATCATATCAATTATAATTTGAAAATATATAAATAATTATAATTTCAGAAAACTCATCATTTACGTTGAACGTGGGTTAGCTACACCTAAGAAAAACATATTACAATGTTCTAAGATATAATAATATCCTATCTATTGTCTCATAAATGTAAGGGTAGAATATAATGATCTAAATTAAATTTTTTCTATCCTACCCCCGGAGACACTTCAATGTTCCCCAAACTCAGTGGACGCATGACCTCAAGCACACCACATCGTACCCCATAGTCTTATGACTTGTAGCGAGGGCCTAGGGTGTGTGCCTGGGGACAAAATTACATAATTTTTTGGATTGGAACACATTATATATATAATAATAATAGGTAAATATTATAAGATATATATTAATATTTATCACAGTGGAAGAAGACACTATAGATAAAAGACCAGTAATCCACTATAGAATAAGATGACATGAATAGAAAATTATAGGAGCTAATAATAATACTCAAAACCTAATGATAATGAATTTAATGTCTCTAAAAATAGTAAAATATATATACATGGTAGTATTAAATATATTATATACAAATAATGTATAAAAAATAAGTTATTTATCAAATTATATACTTCCTATTGTCGACACCCTCATTCATCTAATATTCTCAGGTACCGATCGATGTCTAGGAAAATGTGTGATATAAATCCATGTTAGCTACCACCATGATCATCTATACCATAAATTCATTTCATAATAAATATATCCAAGTGTGATGGAATATATAAACGTAAATAGGTAAATAAATGTAAACACCCTGATACCTACTTCAACCTCAAAATGTAATGTCTCTGAACATGAGATCATTTAATTAATTCATTTATGTTCATTTATATAATTATTTCACCTATGTTGTAACCATAAATGATATCATATCATGATGATAATGATAAAGGATCTAATAAATAATAAGCAATCATTTAATTATGACTATGTAATTGGTCCCATGGAAATTAAAATTGCATCCTTGACTTTAGGGGTCAGGCCAACATAGAAATAATCCCTATCCTAGCTAATAGGGGTTATGTGTGTAATCCAAATTGAATCGCCCATGGAATTTCACTATAATAGAATCCTATTTGTGTCCATGGATTACATCTAATGTTAAATATGATAAATTTTGATTATGCCCAATGGGTGAAATCATGGCGCCACATGTTTGTGGACGTCAGGCCCGATCAAAGTAGTGTAATTGATAAATCCTATAATTTTAAGGGAGGTATCCTACAGTGTCATTCTAGGAATCCCTGCAGAGATAAAGATGACGTTCCCTTGTGGGTGTCCCCCTTGGGACCCAAAATCTTTGAATAAAAATTACATCCATGGGTGCTAAAGGAATTACCATGGAAATCCATGGATGGAACGAGTCTAAACAATCCTATAAATATGTTAGTTCTATATACATTATGAACATTACATGTGAACAATTTAATAAATTAATCCTTGCAATACACATTTATTTTTATAATTTATGATGTTTATTGTATTACCTTCCATAATAAGGGGCAAGGATAAATAGGACATGAAACCATTAATTAATGTTACTATATTTAAATAATTTTTCCACCCTATTACCTTTAATAAACATTATTATGCATTTTAAGGATGTGAAATCATATGGAATTCATTATAATTTACTCGGAAATATGATATACATAACATAATTTCAAATAATTATTTAAAATATTATGTAATTAATTAAATGAAATACCTTATAAGGGAAAAGTGGGACTATAAAATACAAGGGCTAGTATTTTAAAATTCTATTCTAATTTTCAACTGGAAGAGAATTCATTAACACGGTCAATCCATTCCCCACCTAAATAGTAGAGAAAACAATCAAGAAAAACCGCTAAACACATAAATATTGAAACATACTGAATGGGATGTTCAACTTTGAGGTCATGAACTCCAATGATGATGAAAATTTATAAAGGTCTTAGAATAAGATTCTCAGGACTATAAAAAAGGTATATTAATATTATTAGGAATTCTAGATTAAATCTGTTGACAAAAAACAATAATAATTTATAAAACACTGAGACATTTGATATGAGTTATAGAGAACCTCACATAAGCTCGTATGACTCTCTTTATCATTTAGAAAACATTATATTCACACTGATTAGATGAAATTTTAATAATAGATCAAATAACAGAAAATGGGGAATATGATTCTATATTTAAATAGTGTCATCGAGTGAATGAATAATGAAAAACCATGCTAAAGGTTTTAATGGAATAACTAATACCTATAATGCTTTGATTGGATACCAGATGAATAACTAGGATAAAAACTATAAAAAAGGAGTTTTGGAGGTCATACGTGAGGAACAGATACCCCCTACCACTAGAAATGATAGAAATACGAAAGGGGTAGGGCTAAAATTAGAATTAATGGGAAAAGAATAAATTTACCAAAAATATTTTGGGCTACACAGTTTGAAAACATGGTTTTCCAAACCATTCACCTATCATTCTTGGATTAATACCTCATGAGTGGAGCCACATGGTTAGGTCAAATATTATGGATGTATATGGAAAATGTCTTGGGATTTTATTACTAGGCTATAAACTTGCCCCCAATATATTCACCATGGTATATATGAAATAGATATTTATCATTATATTGGCTAAGAAAAGGTTTCATATTTTACTAGTATAGCTATGTGATGTTGTTTTCAGGGATATCATGGGTTTGAATTTTGGTTGGATATCATGTTTTGGAACATGAAGTCTTTCCACCTTGATTCATAGTGTATTTTTACGTTGATTTGTATTTAAAATGAGTGTTATTTTCATGAGATTAAAAACATAGTCTTGTTAATATTTCTTTTCTATAATAATTATTTTGATATATTTTTTTATTTTTCTAGTTTTGTATAATTATTTATATTGTGACTCTTTATAATGGTCTTCATGAATGGGATTAATTTATGAAGAACTTATCCCCCCATGATTTGTTAAATCCCATGATATTTATTTTCAATTGTCGGTTCCATTGATATTTATGCAATGGTTAGTGGGATTTTAGTCATCCCTAAGGAAATATCATTGGTTGGATGTTACAAATTTTATAATTTTAATATGGTTCATCTTCTGGGATGGTATCGTGGATATAATATTTTATCAAACTTCATGTGAATTTTATTAAAATATTTTACAAAACAATTATTGTTTAACTTTTTGTTTATAAGGTGGTTTGGGTACAAAGAGTGTTCATAATCACTTCTAGGAGTATTTCCACATAATCATCATAGGTTTAGTCGATAAAATTACGATACTAGGAATTAAAAAATTCATATATCATTTTGATTTAATTATTCATATGAAATTTCAATTTCCTGATTATCAGATTATGTTACTATGAAAATTCTTGTGGTTTAACAAAAAAACCCCTATAAAAAGGTATTGATGAAATTTTTGGTAGATAACATTAGACTGTTAGAGTCATTTTTTATAATATAATTATTTAAAATATTTAGAAAACAACTGGTGGTAATAACGGATAATTTGGTTCACTTGAACCAATAGTGAACTAGAACTTTTGAAAAATATTTTCCATGAAATATATGATTTGGAAAAATGTAAAGAAACTAGGGAACCATCCCATAGTCATCATATATAGTAGTTTCTGAAAAAGAATCCACTAATTTTTTTAGTGATATTTTGGAATCGAGAATGTATAAACATAGATTAACTGGGTCAATTGATTTATTTATTTACAGGGAGCTTTAGGTGATATTATGGAGAATATAGTTGAATAAATGTTAGATTACCTCAAATGAAAATATTGAGAATAAGATATTCAAGATAAACATAATAAAAAAATTATGTGGGATAGATTCCAAACAGATTAAATATACAATTTTATCCACATAAATTCATAGTAAAAAAATTGAATATTTTATTTAACATTAATAAAAAAAAAATTCCATGATATAATAAAAAACGATTTTTATGAATATAGTTTTCTTTTAACTACAGGTTCTATCTAGAAAACATTTGAAGGAATGAATATTTGAGGGAGGGTTGTGATAATATATTCATTCAAAGGTGTATATACTAATTACCAGTCAATGTATAGACATCGACAATAGTGAAATTTTGGATGGAAGAAATATATCTAGGATTAGTAATGTAGTAAACACTATTTTATTCATTGAAATGTGTTGAAACACTATTTTTAAAAACAGAAGGAGTTAGGAAAAATAATCCCATGATTTGAGACAACCAGATAAATAGTACCCTATACTTGTCTCTTTCCAAAAAATTCTCTTTATGGAACTTAGTTTCATCCAATGTGGCTCCTTCATACAGAATAAATGATATTAAATTACTATACCTCACGGTTATTACAATTTTTTTTATAAATGAATCCTCTTGGATTGTTGAAAAAAACCATGAATTCAAAAAGATTATATTACAAAAATATGTATCATATATATCATAATCAACTGTTTTTGTCTCATATGAAATTTCTCACCCTCAATGGTGTGAAAATCATATTGATTCTTTCAACACCATAGTTGTCTATCCAACACAGTTGCAATATGGGTTTATGGACCACCCAATGGGAGTGTAATAAAAACTCTATTGTACTAGACGATGCCTTCCCCGTCATTTACATTGTCGATTTTCAATGTTGGAGGTTTTTCAGTGGAGGTTTGAGGAGTTTTTCTAGTTTTTGAAGGTGCACCAGAGCTACTATAGGATATTTACATAAAGAATGTTTTACAAGAAATGAATTGGCAATTCACAGTTTATGTAGAAATCTTGTTTCACAGCATGTAAGTGGGATAAGGGGATACCATGAAAAGTATTCAGATTGTTCAAGTAGTACATTATGGGAAATTAATTTAGGGAAAGTTGACTAATTTTTTTACAGAAATATATAATATGATAATTCCCATGGAATTTGCATTTGGAATGGGATTCATGAAATGTATATTTTAGGTTTGAGGAGTGTATGGGATGGTTTTTTTATTCAAATCCCTTCTTTAAAATGTAGTTTTTTCTATGGTTTCCATGTGAGGTTGTGATTTTCAGGATATTTTATCTATTTTCAACATTGGGTTTCTAGATTAGAAATATTCTTTTATTTGGGGATCCTTTGTCTCACTCTTTGACATGCTATGTGTGGGATAAGAATTCATGTTCTTACATTTGGGTATATATTAATCGTTGGAATAATAATATAATAAATTGAAATATATAAATTAATGGTAATGGAGATCCATCACATTCTTTAATAATTTTTATGTTTCTTTTAGGATGTTTTTCACACCAATTTCTTATTTTGAAACTAACATTTATTTAGAACAATTTTTCATAGTCATATATTTATGAGGACTTTTTCTATGTTTTGTGATCTTACCGTGAATAAAATGGATAAATAATTTACATTTTGATAATAAACCCCATTACCCTAAATATAAGTTTTTGTGATTGTACCCCTACTAAATAATTATTCAATGTGATAAATCCACTAAATTTTTTTTAATAAAATGTTTGATTATATTGTGTATTCATGTTCTTTCTATATTTACCAATTAGTTTTGGGCTATTTTGATGTGGTGTAGAATACTGGATGGTCTATTTGATGTGTGGTGTTAGGATACAAAGGATTCTTGTAATGGATGTGTTGTTGGTTGTTGTGGAATATAGAGAATAGGTTGTTGTGTAGGTATAATGCATATCGAAGTGATGTGCAGTGGTGGTGATGTGTGGCTGTAACATTATGTTTATGCATTCATTTGTTGTTTTGTAAGCTATTGTTGTGGGGTTGTGCTTTTGGTGCAGTGGTTGTGTTGCATGTTGGTTGTTGATGTGCAGGGCAAGGATGTCATGGTGATGATGTTTGGGAAATGTGATGTGATTATAATGGATGTTTTGTGGTGTTGCCATGTTGGTTTTATTAGTTGGACCAAATATATTGGGGCATGGTTTGGATACTTACCTAGTTAGACGTAGAATGATGTGTGATATTTAATGGAATAAATAAGCGTGTTAGATAAACAAGATGGACAAAAAATAGTAGTGAAGAATTACTTAATTAAATTGAATAAATAAATTAGTTGTGTATTTTGAATTGAATTGTTAATGAACAAATGTCATGAAACCAATAATAAAATTTAGGAAATGTATTGTGGTATGTGTGGCTGTTTCATGGTGCTGTATATTATGGTGGAAGCAGTTATGATGGTCAATGTGTGATATGACAGTGGTGATGTTGTGTTCACTATTACAGTTGATGTGAACCCATATGAGGATTATTTTATTCTATCTACATATGATGTATGTTTATGTTAGTTTTTGTGTTCTCCCCACTGGAGTTAGACAACCTATCAAATTCATATAAGTATATATTTGGGTGTTTCTTCACCAGAATAAAAGTGGGTAGTGACATTGATGGTTGGATACCACCTCTTCCTCAAACATCTTTTAGTATTAGGGATATGGTTAGGTGTTGTATAATTCCCAACGGTGATGTGTGGATCAGGTCTCTACGGGAAGGATGTGAAAGGATGTGATGTGTTGGCCCTAGAGTCATTGAGTGAGATGTTATGTGATGATATATTCTATGTGGTAGGCTCATGTGTTAGGAGAAGGGCACAAGGTTTTTATTTTTTGTGTTCATGATACCTTACTGAGTTGGTTATATAATTTTATGTGATGTGTTAGACAAGGTGTCTACAATTTACATGTAATGTAATGTGATGTTCCAACCCAGTAGTCTAAGCGATGGATGTGAAGTGATGTGATGTGTCGGCCCATGTTCTTATTGGTGAGGGGTTTTGTGTTCTGATGTGTGGCCTAGCTATCTATGAGTGAGATGTGATGTTAAGGGTTGTGATTTTGTGTGGAATGTGTGAAGGGATATTAGTATAATACGATCAAAATTAGGGTGTCAGAGAGGAAAATAATTAGGGAAGTGTTAGAATAATGACTTATTTATTATGATCTTGATGATATAACATTGTATTTGATGCATTAGTTGGTGATAAATCCATGGTAATGGAGGGTTTGGATAGAATAATGATATATCTTCTTGTGTGATATGATGTTTGTTCACTATCATGTTAATATTCCTTTTTCACATATTACCTAATTAGCTTGGCTATGCCTCAAACTAGTATACCGATTAAGCTCAACCATCATATATAAACATATGTATTGGCTCTCATGAACACTTTAGGGACTCAATATAAATTAATAATTGGATTGGAGATGTTATTGAGTAGCTAAAGTATATTGTACTCATTAGTATTTTGTTGTAGACTATTCTTTGTATCAGTATTATTTTATTCAATTATTATGTGATGGTTTTGGGATTACTTTTATATTATTTCCTAGAGTTTTTTTTGTGATTTTTAATCATTTATCTTAATCCAATTTCATTTATTGATGGAAATTCCTCCCTTAATGTGATAGTTTTATACCATTGGTGGTAGTCACCAATTCAGGACCAACTAGAGGCGATATTTGGGTGGTCATCGTCTCTCTACCCCATTGCTATATCAATTCAAGGATGTGGCCATGATAGATTGATATTATATGTCATTTTAAGAAATGGGATGGATTTCAGAGTTAGTCATTATGAGGATTGAATGGGTTGGTATAGAAATGATTCCAGTTGACCATAGTATATGACATAAGCATTGGAGAATAGCTATCCCCCATGATTTTAGGTCTTATTGTGATCCATTTCCCAAAATCTAAATGTATTGAATTGCCATGTGGGGTAGGTTTATTTAGGGTGGATACCCTGGAGAGGTACATGCATCTTGATTGATTGTGTTGGTGTCTGGAATAATTTTTTATGGGAAAATAAAAGAGATAAATTTAATTACCCTTGATTAAATTCTATTCTATCCAGAATATGATATTTGCATTTTCTACATGACTAGATTCTTTTTCATCATCATTGAGTTACTCAAGAAGTTGAGGTTCAATAGATTGATCTAGCTAATCGGAAGAGGTTGAACTAATAATGTAGGATGAGACATGATAATAGATTTTTTATGATTTTTAGGGGTAGAGTTTTTTTATGAATGAGAATAGAATATCTGATTTTTATATAGATTGAGTGATAGAGGTGAATAATATCATTGTTGTTCAAATATACTCATGATTTGAGTTCCAGGATCCACTAGTAGTTTGTCAAATGAATTGAGCTACACATCAGAATTCGGTGTAGTTTCTCAGTGACCATAAGGTGGAAGATCTTCCATGGACTGAATTACCAAAGAAATTCTAAGTGGAGTTTTTGACATCAATTGTGATGGAATCCATGTGGTACGAGGTTATCCCCATTTAGCTTGGGAGTATGTAAGGTTTTGGTTCTTCCATCATGTTACATTTAAAATATTATAATATTTGAGGTTTTCCATGGATATTATAGGTTTTTTATGAATATCTGAGTCATTTTTATTGTGATTAATTTTGAAAGTTTTCCAAATTTCCACTTTTCAATGGTGACTCATCCAAGAAGCAACCCACAATCAGTGACTCAGCAGTGGTGACTCATGTGGCAGTAGCTCATCCTACGAGAGACTCGTCAGGTGGAACCTCATCATGGTAGTGACTTGTCTCATGGTGACTTGATGGTAGTGACTCACTAGAGGTGACTCATATGGAAATGATTTTCTGGCTGTGAATCGCTTGTTGTGACTCCTCTTATGGTGACTCATGTCAATATTTTTCCAAATTTCCTGAATTTTTCAATTTTTTTTCTAGTTTTTTCCTTTTTATGTATCTTTTGAAATGAGATTAGTTTAGTGTAATATATTAGAGAATTTTATATTGAGTCAAAGGCTATTGGCCCTATCATAATATTTCCACTATAAGAATGCATTTAAATGGTCAAAAAACATGGTTTTTTAGATCCCCTGTTAACGGAAATTTAAAACTATATCTAATCTGGATCATTCTGGATATAAAATTTCTAAAGAAATTAAAATTTGTTCTTTATATTGGAATGTATTTCTCCTGATACTGGACATCCCAAATCCATCTTCCTTGGAGTCCATGAACATGGTGTTGTAGTTTGTTCGAGTTACCCCTAAAGAAGTTTCCTTTTATATGTGCACCTCTATTTGTGGTGAACCCAGGCTGTTTGAATCATCATTCTTCCAGGTGGGATTTCCTTATTAATTCTTTATTGTGTATCACACATGATGTGTTTCAAAATGTTTATCCATGTCAAGATAGTTGATTCTAATTTAAAAATTATAATGAGTCAACTAATATTTTCTTCTAATGGGCATGGGAATGTGATGCCATATCTTATGATCATTCCCTTGATTGTTTTTTTATGTTTTAATATTATATCTTTATCATAATATTTCATTGATAAATATCATATCTGGTCGTGTAATAATTTTTCTATAGAAAGTTCCTATTGAAACCTCTATTTTTCATATTATTTAGTATCATCATGAATAATTTTATAATCACATATTATCAGTTAATGAATTGCATTTCCCAGCATCTAATCATTTTTGTCATAATACCCCTAATGATGTAAGTGTAATTTAATAGATATGCTTTGGTAAATCTGAAAATATATTGTATGAGATATGATGTACTTTGGGGAACTAGACAAAATACATATGAGAAGTGTAGTTGTATGTGGATATTGGGATATTTTAATGTTCTACATGGTGTGTGGTGTGTAGTTTTATGTATCGAATTGTATGGATAAAAAAATGAGTAAAAACATGAAATATAATTAGTGAATTATAATTATATAAATAGCATGTTTATTGGATGAATAGATGATGCCATAAAGTAAAAATAAAATTGTACATGTTTTAGTGGAACAAGTTGGTAATGAAGAATCTAAAAAATGATTTAATATTAATTAAATACTGAAAATGAACTATGGATTTCATATTTATTGTGTGTGGTTGTGCCATTAGTATGGGAATTTGATGTTGGGGACCTTGTCAGTTTGTTTACGATATATATGTAAAACTGTAGGTGGGGATTTTGTGGCTTCATATATATTATTTTATATATTATATTTTTCTTGTGATTTCTATATGATCCAAACCCATGTTGAGTACCATGTGATGAAACCCAGATATTCATGTGGGTGGGAGTCTTTCCAGTATTCCTAGGGCGGGGGGGGGGGGGGGGGGGTGGATGGATTTCCACCTTCTCTTCCTCGCTCCGTCTTCTTGGTGATATTATCTTTTGTATTGTTGAGTGAGTTTGGATCTGAGGTCCCATATGTCTTCTACATGAGTTGTGACATAACGTCGTAGGTGTCATTGGTATGAGATGTGATGTATGGTCTTATGTGTCTTTGTGATGTAATGTTTTGTGATGTAACTTCTGTGTGCGGGAAGGATGTGATGCGATATATTCATAAGATGTGGGAGTGCCACAAAAAATTTTTTTGGCATGTGGGAGCAGCTAATATATGTGAAAGTGTTGTGGGGAACCCTATTATTGATGTGAAATATATTATATTATATTACATGGATGAATTATTTAGTGATAAATCATTAGATTGGTTAGGGATATGGTTATTCTACCAGTTAGGTTCTTTTTGTTTCTTCTGTTTTCTCCCTGATGCATTACTATGTTCCTTCCACATGTGCATAAGAGACTTTGATTTTTCATATGATCATACTTGTATACTAAACCTACATCTATAAAAAAGTTATTATGTTTTATGTTGGATTACGTGTACAATTCTTAGAATTACTATCCATACCCTTGGATAGTTTCTATGTTGTTACTCTAGTTTTTATTAATTATTTACCTTGGAAGCATTAATTTGTATGAGTTTTATTTACACATGAATTATGGGTTGGTTTTTTTCTTTTCTTATATATGTGAAATGGGGTTGACTTTGGTTGATATAACTTATATCTTGATGTTGTTTCCGTATAAATGTTAATGCCTCCCAAATTATGAGATTTTTATACCCTTTGATATAGTGTCCAGCCTATTACCTAACAGTGTCAGGACTCAGGGGTCATTATCTAACTCCCATAGTTAAGGTATCTTTAGAGGGAGGGATTATGAGAGAGTGGTATCAGATCTGATAGTTGAGATATCAGGTGGGGTTCTTAGTTAGGCACATTGATTAATGCATGATTTGGCCTTGAAATAGTGTCTGTTGAACTTGGTGATTGACATATACTCAACAGACCAGCTAGGGAATGGGATTTTAGGGCCCCCCATGATCCAATTCATAGACTCTGAGCAAATTTAATAACTAACTAGTATTGGATAACATGCAAGGTAGAGACATAGGGTATGTACATGCATCATGATGACATGTGTTTTTTCTTGAATTGTTTTGTTTGGGGAATGTTAAATTTTATAAATTCAATTAAATTGATTAATGTTAATAAAAATATATTATAACGAAAATATATACTAACCAGCTATGGAAATCCTTTTTCCCCATTATCTATGGCTCTTAATCAGCGTCTAGATGTGACAAAGGAATTATAAGTTCAGCAGGCTAACCCAGTTGATTGAATGAGTGTTTTTCCGACTGAGGATAACAATCAGTGAAAGAGAATATTGCAATTTTTTCAGTAGAAATAATAAGAAAAGTACATGAGAAGTATTTTTTACATGGATCCATAGAGTTG
This sequence comes from Viscum album, assembly GCA_963277665.1. Taxonomy (NCBI): domain Eukaryota; kingdom Viridiplantae; phylum Streptophyta; class Magnoliopsida; order Santalales; family Viscaceae; genus Viscum; species Viscum album. The sequence goes on along the minus strand of OY728141.1, from coordinate 456,802,416 downwards.
CCTAAAGGAGTTTGATATCACTTTCAATATTATTTGATCCCTAAAAATGTACATGTTCCCTTTGGAAGTCAGTCAAATGTTAGGAGTTTTTTTTAGTGGTGGACTCTGTATCTTTGTGAGTATAAGAAGAAATATGTCTCATGGGTTGATATAGAAAAGTGTTTTGGGGAGAGTTTCTCTTGTATACCAAAATATATTAGAAGAGTGAAGAGATACCCTCCCATTAGAATCGGTTTATGTTTATATCGTAACATGGGATTTTGTTCAAGGTCCTTTTGGTCTCTTCTCTAGATATTTTTCAATTTAAGGAGTATGGTGTGAGGCCTCTTGAGGAGACACTCTATCCTTCAATTTGGAATGTGGTTTAACATTTTCTATTTCCAATGATCCAAGAGGTTTATAAAAAATTATATTTGATCGAGATAATTATCTCAAGATGAGGTTTTACATTAGAGGGAAACCAATAGTGTTCTATAAGGGGAAAAATCAATTAGATAGCCTCGGGTACCGACGTATTCAAGGATTTTACCAGCTGGGATTCAACCATATCATCATCCATTTAGACAATATAATTTATATGTCTTTATTATTTACTTGGTGTTGATGTGTATCTTATTTGGGGGTTTTTTCATATTAATGATAGTTCCCAGTAGCTGATAATGTTCATCTTTGATGATATAGATAAGTTCAGCCTCATCCATAGTAGTAATTACAAGCAAGGTCATTCCAATAGTAAGGGTAGAAGGCTTATGTTATATATTTTAGTGATGAAATAGGTATAGGCTGACATCAGGTTGTTACTTGAGCATTGGAAACATGAACCATGTTTCGTTACGGATGCGGCCATGATCAGAGAGGAAGGGGAGATGGGCATGGTCATTTTCATGAGTGTAGGTAGTGTCAATGTATTGTATAGAGATTATTATTGGGTCGGCCAATTTATCATCTACTATTTTTTTAGATTTTATTTATTCTAGAACATCATAATCCTTTATGGAACCCACTCAATCCATTTGTTTTAATATATTTATAGAGTCCTCTCATTTCCCTAGTGTTGACTATGATAGTCTGATATTGAGGTTGACACAACATTCATGGAGAATCTAGTGGAGATCTAAGACTGTCAATAGAATGTGATACAAGGAAAACCCATTCTCATAGTATGGGTTCTATGGGCGAATGGTGACATATAAGAGATTACCAAGTATCAGGAGATGAAGATCTGAGTCTAATAACAGTAGTTGTTTTGAGTTTTCCCTTTCCTTTATTATTCTATTGATGTTATATTTAGACCATATTGTTTTATGAAATAATTAATTTCCAACATTATGTGATGTTTTTTTTATGATGTTTTATAATGTTATTACATGAGAAGAAGTGAATTCATTATTCATAATAAAGACACATTTTACTATGATAATATCAAAATAGTGCAGGTGAGTCTGGGCTTCCCACATAGGATATTTTGATAACATAGATGATCGAATATCATGTTTTTTATATTGAGGAAGTATGTTTCACTTATATGTTATGATATATTTGTTTATTTGGTTTTATTAGTGCAGGTTTTTTAGGTGTAACTGTATCCTGAAGAGGTATATCGGGGGATGGATGTTCCAAACCTTCAGTTGTTTTCCTCTGCATTGGTTTTTAATTTTTTAGAATGACAATTGTTTCATAGGTTTCTAATTTAATCTCCCAGACCTTCCATATCATCACATTTCTAAAAAACAATGTTTTGAAATTTATGGTGGAATTTCGCGGTGTCTTTGGGACATTTGAGCCATTCCAACATTGATTCATTTCAATAGTTTTGAAATTTCCATTTTTTCAACAGTGGATCATTCTATTGATGAATTTTCTAGAAGTGAATTGTCTAGAGGTGTCACATATGATGTTGAATGATCCTGGGAATGGATCATCTATAGGTGACTAACTGGAATTGACTCATATTGTGGTAGGGCATCCTTGTGGTTACTCGTCTTGTGGTATATCATCACGGTACTGACTTGTTTGTTAGTAGCTCAACCTGGTGGTGACTCGTTTTGAAGTGAATCCCTGGTAGTGAATCTTCTGGTAGTGACTCACTAGAAGTCACTCATTAGAAGTGAATCATTTGGTGGTGAGATATTGATGATTATTCATCTAATGGTGGCTCCTTTGGAGGCTACCCATTTGCAGAAACTCATATGGAACTAACTCATTACAAAATTTTTTCAAATTTCCACAATTTTACTAATTTTCAATTTTTTCAGTTTTTATATATGTTTTGACAAGAAATGAATTTAATTCAATATTTAATAATCCTTGAGTTCAATTAAAAGTATATCCATCATATATTGAATTTTATAATGTCTGATGTCTTTTAAATAGTCAAACCAAATGGTTTTGATGAGATCTGCCCATAATGACATTTCATAACTATAACTAATCCCAAGAATTAAGGATCTTAGCATTATAAAGATAATATCATTCATTCTACCTTTTAGTCATGATTTACCTTAAGATCAGACTTCCCAAATAATTCTTCCTTGGAGTCCTGGAATGTGGTGCTGCAATTAGATCGATTTCTCCCCTGAAGAAGTTTGTTATTGTACATGCACCACTGTTATTGGTGCAACAAGGCTTTGTTGATTAGAATTATTCCATAAAAGATTCACTTCATCTTTCTTGATTGAGTATCATGTATGGTGTGTATATAAATTTTTATCTTTTTGGATATATTTTATTTCTAATTAAGATATACAATGAATCAATTAATATTGAATTTACGGGGTAGGGGAATGTGAAGTAATATCTTACGTCATTTTCTAGTTTTTTTATTTTCATTTAATTTTATTATTGTATCTACAGGGTTCCTTTAAAGATTTCATGTCCGGTTGGGGCTTTATTTTTCAATTGAATATATCTCTTGAAACATTTATTTTTATGATAGTTTGTTATCAATATGACTAATTGGTTAAATATGTTCAGTTGGTTAATGAATTAAATAACCCATAATCTAATTATTCCTATGATAATAACCTTAATTAAGGAAGTATAATTTAAAATGGATTCTTTTCTAAATAGGAAAATATTTTTGAATGAGATATGATTTTTGTGAGGGAAGTGGAAAATATATAGATGAGCAATGGGGTTGTATCTAGTTTTGGGTTGTTTTAATGTGTTTTTTATGTGTGGTGTTTTTTATTTGGTTAAGTGATAGTTTGGATGAAGAAATGAAAAATAATCAGGTTCATTAATTACTACATGATAATGGTTTAAAAATCATGTTTAACAGATGAATTGTTGATTGGATTAAAGTAAAAATAAAACGATAAAATTTTTAGTAGAACTTGTTGGTAATGGAGAATCAGTAAAATGGTTCAATATAAATTAAAGACTAAAAGAATTATGTCTTTATTTTTGCCTATGTGGGGTTGTGCAATTAGTATTTGCAGCGGGCATGGGGGCATTGTGAGTTGGTTAGTGACCTGCTTGTTAACATGTAGGTGGGGATTTTGTGGCTTTATATATATATATATATATATATAATTATACATTATATTTATTCATCCAATTTCTATATTCACACCACCCATGTCGATCACCTTAGGACGACACCATCATAGTCACATGGGAGGGTTTCTATCCCTATATCTTGGTGGGAGGATGGATATCTGGATACCCACTCTTCCTGGATCCCTCTTCCAATAGATTGTGTCCGAGGTGTCTTCTAAAAAACTGTGATGTGTGGAACCAAGTGTATTTGGGATGAGTTTTGATGTGTTTTATAGGGTGTCATTAGGATGATATGTGATGTCTGATCCCAAATGTCTTCAGGATGTGTTGTGTTGTCATGGCCTGAGTATTTTCGGGTGGGGTGTGATGTGTTGTGATGGCCCATGTGTGTGCAGTTGGGATGTGTTATGTTGTGATGGCCTGGTTTTGTATGGATGAGATGTAGGGAGATATATTCATAAGACTTGGGCTCACAAAGACATTTTATATTTGGGTGTAAACATGGCTAATCAGTGGGGAAGGGGTACAAGGTACCCTATCATCGACTTGCTTTTTATTTTATTATATTACATTGATGGATTGTTTGTTGAGTGATCCTCTGTGAGGTTGAAGTTATGGTTTGTATAACTATAGAGTGATATTTGGTTTTTTTATTTTCACATGGATCCATTATTATTCTCCTGTAATGTATGCATGAGAGACATTTATTTTCTTAATGAGTATACATGTATCCTCACCCTAAACATATAATACAATTTTCATGTTTTAGGGGGACTAGGTGAACTGTGCATGGCATTACTAGTCGTAGCCTTGGATAGTTTTTGTGTTGCTGCTCTAGTTTTGTTTTGGGTACTTAACTTGGATTATTTTATTTGTATCATTTATATTTACAGATTCATTGTGGGATGATTTTTGGTTTTTCATGCATATATGTCATGGATTTTATTTTTGGTTGATACATACAATCTCCCAATCATTATTCCTTATAGGAGGTAATGGCACCCATTTTTTGAGATTTGTAGACCCTTTGTTCTAGCCACCAACTCGGTTCTCACAAGAGGAAAGACACAGTTGTCATTATCCTTATCTCTTCATTGTGTAATCAATTAGTGTAGGGTTTTGTTACATGGAATGACTATGATAGATCATGGGATCCAGTTCAAGTACCCTCTAAACATTTTCCTTGATGTTTTATCTTATGATAAGATCAATGTGAAGTGTATAGAATATGATTGTCACCTATTGAACTAGTATTAAGTTAGATTAACAATGACCATCACCTTTCTGGAGGTTCTAAAAAAGGATTTGGTTATCAATAAGATCATTTCCAAGGGTTTTCATCCACAAGATAATGGACAACTATGTGTTTCCTAGTGTAGTGGATTAGGAAGTGGGATACTGGTGTTTAGGAAATCTGGGATCCATTAATTAGGAAACTGGCCACATATGTTTATTCCCCATCCATTAGGTACATGTTTTTTATATTTTAATTTAAATGGTTTTTAATATTCATTCAAAATCACTGGTTGATATGGGAACCTATAGTATCTATGTATGAAACCTATGGGAATTAAGTTTTTAAAGGGAAATCTCCCCTTCTCATCAGTTGTAGTTGTCACCAATATAGTTTTTGTGGGAGGAATAATAGGTTGTTGTTCATTAGCCGATTGATTGTAGAGTTTGTAGAGGGAGTCCTCGTGATAGATCCCATCCATATGGACCCATGTATGTGTTTTCCATAGAGGTTGGTAGTATAGAGTCATGAAATATTTTCATGGTTTGATATATGTATTAGAGGCAGTAATTCCCTCATAGATGGGAATTGTTTGAGGTATCATTATATTATTATCTACACTCTTGTGTGTCTTATTTGATTTAGGATCTATTCATTAGTATATTTCTCAATCATTGGTCCATATTTTGATACTGTATGTGGAGAGACTTCCATTTTCCTTTATGTTATCTTCATTTATTGGAGGACATTCTTCTTTGCCTGATGTGTGCCAGGAATGAGGATCGTTGATTGTGTATAACAAGTTTGTGGGTGATGTCTTTTTATTGTATATAAAACCATATAATATTATTATTGGAATGGTTTTTTTGTATTCCATGATTTAACTCATCTTGTTTTGGAGAAGTTTTTTGTTTTCTGATGTAGTGGGATAGAAATTTACATTCATTTTTGAGATACATAATTAGTTTGGTGGTAAGAAGTTGTAGCCTATTTTTTCATGGTTGGATGAGATATAATTAAAATATTCTATTGGGGTGTTTCTTGTGTTGTTTGGAAGTTCATGAATATTTTTATAGATGAGGTTATGACACTAACTCCTTGACACAACATTGAGAACATGATAAAGGTGCAGCTGGATGCATATCCAATTTCAAAGGGAACATATCAGTTTAAACCCACATAGTTTGGGTAGTTGGGTTTTGTTGTATGATCTAATGTAGAGTGGTTTCATCTAACCCAGTGTGTCATCATGGGGTTCTCCCGTCTTGTTCACCCAGAATGAGGATGGTAGTCTGAGGTTGTGTATAGACTAACAATAGTTAAATCAGGTGATGGTCTATAATCATTACCCTCTTATAAAGATCAATGATTTATTTTATTATTTATGATGTCCAATATCCCTAATATTGATACCTAGACTTCATATCACTAGTTAAGTGTCAAATAAGAGGATTTTTATAAGACTATATTTAGATATAGTTATGGGAATGCTGTGTTTGTAGTCATTTAATTTGGTGTTACAAACACAGAAGACATGTATATGGGGATTATGAAATATATGTTCCATGAGTTTCTGAAATGGTTCATTTTCATATTCATTGATTATATATTTGTCTACTCGATGTCATAAGAATATCATGTTGGGAATCATGGAGTTTTTTTCAATTCCTTGGTTGCCAAAGAAGGGTGCTTTATTTTTTGGTTTCCTGTGACACATTCCATATTTTATTGGGATGAATGATGAAGCAGCAGAGAGTAATGATATATTGTGTGTATAATCTATTAGGTCCCTATTATCATAAATATGCCCCCATTATCTAGAGTTGGGGATGGTTTTGTTTAAACTAATGTTTTGGTTAAATTTACTCGTTAGAGATAATTTTTTGGTTTTCATAGACCAAAATATGATGATATATAATTTATCCAATAGATTTATGAATCTAAAATTGTAGAAGTTGGTGGATTTTCATAAAACATACATTTTTTTGATGTACCATACCACATGGAAGACTAATTTAGATTCCTATATGATGATTTGGATGTCTTGAAAGGATGTTTCTTTGGAGTTTATGGATGTTTGGAAAGGAATAAAGAAAATTACATCAAGGTATCTTGATGTTAGGGAGTGAAGTGGTTGAGGTTGTCTTTATTAAATAATTTCATGGTCATATTTCATGTAGAAGGTGGAGGATTATCGGTTGTCAAAATAGTAGTAAGAGGTGACATGTGAACATGGTTTCTCTAATTACACTCTTGAGGGATGGTCAGAGGATGGTCAAAACTATGTTCTATTCTAGGGAGGTTTTTTGTTCCATAAGTGATGCGTGAGGTAGTTATCTTTGATTTTCATAGCTAATTTTTTTTGGAACATTCTAGTCAACAAATATGTATTTTTCCTTTATGAGACAACATGCGTGGTCTAGGATGAAATCATTGATTTTGGAGGTTATGGAAAAGTGTTTGGTTTTTCAGTAGTTGAAAGTGGAGAACCATGATCTGGGATATTTTTTGATATTAATTGATAAACCTAAGTTGAAATGGAAAGGAATATAGATAGATTTATTCATATGGTTTCCCCATTCTAAAGGAGGATATGATGGGCTTCCGTTGATAGTGGACGAACTAATAAAATTGGATCACATCATGAAGATCATTGAATCTAGTGCCATTGATGATTGGAAAAGTTATCATAAGGGAGATATGGTTTGGTTTAACAGGGTACAAAGAACCATCATATTTTGATAAGATTATCATTTTACCTCACAATAATGGATGGTTTTTATGCATTTTTTTGTTTCATAGTTGTGTTATACCATTTTATTATACACTAAGTCAAAAGGGATGATATAGTCGACCATCAAAATACTAAAGGATATGTTGTGAGAAAGCGTCTGGGAATTTGGCATATCTTTAGTACACTCATTCAATTATTATTGTTCTTTTAAATCAATAGGTATCACTTTTCTATCATAATATCTCTATTTGAGGTGTTTTATTGGTGATAATATTTTCCTCAATTTTTTTGGAGGGAGGTTGGGGTCTTGGTAATTCTTGGACATTATGTGGGGTAGAGAACCTCTAAGAAGATCAAATTGGTCAATGAATAGACTAGGATGGAACATATCCATTATAATCCACACATTGACCATAAGAATATTTACCTTGTTTTTTATGACGTATGTAACACCTGGATCTTCCACGGTACACTTCTCTTTGAATAATACTATAGTTTGTGTCGCAACTTTGAGTTCTAACACAGCATGACCAACAAAACTAGCCATTATAAATAGTGATACAATCTTTTAGAAATTTAATAAATTTTATATTCCAAAATGGACTTCATTTTTGGATTTGAATTATCAAAATTATCTTAGGGTGAACTTCTGGTAATTTTATGATAACTTTCAATTTTTTATGAACAGTGAAAAATACTGATTTATTATTTAAAATTGACTTTTCATTTAATTAATAATTTTATATAAATTTATTTTAGGTAAAAAAATATATGAACAATACACATATATTTTCAATATAATTCATTGGAGTCATTTTATAATAATATTAGAAATATTAAATTTTATTGAACTTTTTACCCTCTTTTACACACCTTCTAGGCACGTTAGAAAATATTCATTAAACCTGATTTTACCTCTTCTGTGAATTGAATTTCAAAAATACGATTGACACAGTTGATATCGGTAAGAAAAATGGGGTTCAATAAGATGAAAATAATTTTTGGTGAATAGTAAATTTTGACTTTTATTTTCCACGATTAGAAATAAATAAGGAAATTAAATATAAAAATGATATTATTATTACTATAACACATGTTATAATTCTATTTGATAAGTTTATTTCATTCAAAATAAATCTTAGGAAGAATATATGATACTTTTGTTCCACTTGGATTAGAGTAGGACATTTATTATTATTTTATTTAAGGAATAGTTAAAAGTGATAAATCCATATTTTAATAACTAAAACATTTTTAATATAGAGTTATACATAAGATAAATTCGAATATACACATTCATTAGAAATCGAAAAATATTTCCTATATAAGGGTATTTGATTTATAATATTTACAAATTATATAATTAAATTTATTTATTACACAATGATGATGCGGTAATAACCTTTATAATGAAATGTTACAATAATTGATGTTAATAATAACCAAATAAATTTATATTGAGATTTATGAAGCATTACACTGATTTTATGGATTAATAAGACATGTTAGGGTTTATTCAACGAATTTTTTCAAAGTAATCATGTTTTTATGACTTCCAAAAAAATCAATTACGAAATAGTGTCAAAATTGACATAAATGATTTTTTAAAACAAATACTCTATTATTAAATTATATAATTTTCCTAAAAACTATTTTTTTGACAAAGAAATAATATAATAATAGATATATTATTAATTAACCACTTGGGATTCGTTTGGAATTTTTTTGTAATATTATTAACCATTAAATATTGTAATACAAGAATACATGGTAAAAGTTAAACTATTTATCTAAGAGTGAAATCATAAATTTAAGCTTAATATAGTGACCTAAACCTGTTTAAAACCTATTTATTGAAATTTTTTTGACCCATACCCAACTTATCCTTGAAATAAAATCTTTTTGAAAAAATTATAAAATAAATATGATTGTATAATAAAATAATATTTCATGCTTTTCCAAAAGTGACAATCACCTCTCTTATAAAAAGGTAATTCCACTTCACTCAAAATCACACCTTCAAAGACATTTTTCTCATCCAAACACTTCCCAAATATCCTCCCAACTACCATCCCTTAGACCTATAGGGCTTAATTTTATCAGAAAGGCCACCTAAGGATCTCTTTTGATCTAATCAAAAGGAAATACCCGAAGAAGAAGTAATAATTTCAACACCTCTTTCAAATTTCATTTCTTCTACCACTTCCTCTTTCTTTGTTATTCCTGTACCAAAATAATAACTATAGTACCTTATACATAGTTTTATTTTATTATAAATATGGTACAACCATATTCATTATTCAATCCATCCTATGAATGACAAGTCACCATACGTGCATATGTACGGCTTACTGTCTCCACATCGTGGTGTAGATTCTTATTCAAGAACCTCATTATTTGGATGCGTATAATAATGAGTATAATTGATGTAAATAATAAATATAACATTTTAAGGATTTTTTATATATGATATATCATCCAATTACAAATTATTTCACCATCAACAGAATGGTATTGTCTATCGTGTGCACGTACGGATTACCATCTCCATCAACACGATGAGATTCATTCCCCGTCAAAACCATTCAAGAATAAATTTCATTTTATGATTGAAAAAATCAGGTTTAAGAAATTAATATCACTCTGGATATTAATCAAATACATATTATCCATTATGTATCCAAGAATATAAAGGAAAATGAATCAGTTAACACCCAGAACAAGGATACTACTGAAATATTATTAACAAAGCAATATTAGATGATCATATATGATATCATATTTATGAATGTGGTTATTGTATAATTTTATAACAATAATTTAACTATTATACAAGAGTTTAATATAACCACAACCATGGAAAATTACAAGGTAAGGGTTAATTATATAATCTCTTCATTAACTGAGGTTGTTTATACTTGAGTAACTCCTGGGACCTCTTTACCATCCACATCTGTGTTTCTTAAAAATTTATTTCAAAACATTTTTAATATTTCCTAGATTATGGGATAATTTCATTGATACCCTTGTTTTACTTTTTATAAAATAATTATAAAGGAATCAGTCCATCATTATCCAAATAAGGTTATTTATGAGCTTTTCTCCAAAATTAATGAAATAATGTTTTTTAACTTATACGGTGGGTGTGGCTATTTTGTGTCATTATAACATATTATAAGATTACTTAAAGGATTATAAGAATATTTTCAAAATAAATGTTTGCTTTTATAATTATGTTACTTTTAAATGATTTTAAAATAGAAAGAGATATTTCTCTCAAATAGTTTTGATTTATTCTATGTCAACATCCTTTGATGGAATTCACACATGTTTGAAGTAGATTTATTATGATACAATCATCCATATTTTATTGAAGGTTTGTGATATGTATGACTATGGATGTGTTATTTCAATACCATTCATGGTTTATGGGTAATGTAATAACATTTTGTATGCTAGTTTTTGTATGATTTTTTATGTTTTGTTTCAACCTTTTCATGTGAGGAAGGCATTGGACTTAGTAAGTGATAGGTGAATCCCACGATAGCTCCTCGATGCATCAGTTGGTCTCATGAGAGAAGATATTGTATTGGCAAAAGGCCTTGATAAAATCTTATTTGTAGTCTTGGCACGAGGCCTTGACTATGTGGCTATGAAACATGGTATTATGCATTCCATCATTATGAAATTGGATATTGAAATTGAATGTGATTATTTGACTAGTAGAATATCCATGTTAATAAGTAAATAGAATTATTTGATTTTTATTTTACATATTAATCTGGATATTATCTTTAAAAGTATTATGTTTTAGTATTATAAATTACCTTAAATGTTTATGCTTATTTATGAAAAATTTCACAATATTGTTATCCTTACTGAGTATCTGAGCTCACCCTTTTATGTTTTATTTTTCTAAAGATGTGAAGAAGTATTATATGGTTGAACTGTAGGGATAGGCTCAGGGATATAAGTGTTTTCAAAGGGTAAAAAATGTTTTTGTTTTTTATCTCATGATATAATGTAAAACTTGTGTTTGTATCTAGTACTTCTAATTCTACTAAGCAGGTCGGTCTTTCGGGAATTGATCCCTTGTGATCATGCCAATGTTATGTAATAATGCACCTACTCTAGGTAACTAGGCTCAGAGAATTAAAATTGGTATCACAGAAAGATTATTACAAACCATGGAAGCTAGATTTAGAAAAACATTGATTAGATAACATTACCCTAAGATAGACTTTGAGGATTAGTATAGAAGAACATCCAAAATATTGGTAATGTAGAGATTTTCCATATTTTCCAAGCAATACATACTTGTTTGGATACGAGCAGGCAGAGTTAGCTCCGGCAATATGTACCTTGGAGTGAAAAATCCGAGAAGGAGTTTCGGGCTTGACTCAGGGTATCCTGGTACACGACAATAGGCCTAGCTGCACTGTTGGTTATGAAACTCCCGAGGGATACTCTAAGGATAATTCACATTTTCTATACAAAACTTTATGAAGGATTTATGAGTATATACATCCTCAAAGAAAACATTTTTATTATTATAGATTATATCCATAAACTGATCATTTTATTTTATGTTTTTTACAAGTTTAGAATTATTTATTGCAATTCATAAACTTATCTAGTGTATTTCATTACATAGAAATGGTTCCAAGTGCATGGAATGGAAATTTTATCAATGAATGTAATCCATGTAGGGATTTCCATCTTACTCAATATAATTATAGTGGATTTAGTGATGCAAATGGTGATGATCATCTTATCACCATACTGGGAAAACTCACTTTGTCTATGAATAATAACCTTACCCGTATAGAGAAACATGATCCACAACCTGGAGGATCAATTCTACACTAGTTCATGAGAAAACAACCACCAACATTAAATTGGTCTAAAAATCCATTTTTAACTAAGCAATGAATAAGTTCCTTAGAGAAAATATTTCATGCTTTGCGGAGTAGCAAAAGGGAAAAAGTTTTCAGGAATTTTATCGCCTCCCAGTTGATGCAGATCAATGGTGGTCATTAATTAAAATTAAAAAGGAGGATGAAAAGTATCAAATATGGAATAGTGGGAGATTAAAGATATTTTCTTAGAATAATACATTCCTCATGACCATCGATTTAATATGGAAAGACAATTTCTGAGTCCGAGGAAAAAGGAAGATGATATTGTCTTAAGTATGAGGAAATCTTTACAAGGTTATCATGTCATGTAACAGATTATATAGGTAACCCAAGGAGTAATATTGAATGATTCTTGTATTTTTTAAAACTATTTCTCCACTGATAATTAGTCTTACAAACATTATCATCATATGAATATATTTTCTCATGTTCTATCTACACAGAAAAGGAATTCTCTTAGTCTTATAAAATTTAAGCAATGAAAGAGAATAATAGATCAGGTGAACACTCTGGAAATGGAAATAATGTGAAGAAGGGAAAATATTAATATCCACCCTGTGGTAAATATGGGTAGAAAAACCCCGGTACATGCTTGAAGGGAATGTGAGTCTGTTACAATTGTGGTGATAAAGGCCACCAATATCATGATTGCAATGGAATGAAAGTGGTTGTCAATGTTGAATGATACAATTGAAGAGAATAGTTTATTTATGAAAACGAATGTCCTATGAGACAAGAAAACATACCTCATAAAAGGTCAAGGGAGCAAGGCCAGGCTTATGTGATCACTATTGCTGAGGTTGAAGCTCCAAAATACGTGTTGGAAGGTATTTTATTAGTTTCCTCTTGTTTATCCAATGATTTAATTGATTTTGTATCATCTAATTGTTTCATATCAAACCAGTTTTCTATGAAAATTAGATATTTCCAATTTTATTTAACAAGGGAGTTGTCTGTAGAAACACCTAATGGATGTATCATTACAACAAAGTTTTGTGAATAAGTTAACATTAAGGAATATAAATGTTTATTATCTGTTGATCTCATCATCATAAAAATGATTTAATATGATATAATCCTCTAAATGGATTGGATTTCATATCATGATGTGAAAATTTATTGTAATAAGAAGGAGGTTACAATTTTTGATGATGATAAGGAGTGCCTTACCATTAGAAAAGAAATGTCACCAACTGATTCTTATCTATTTCTACCCGAGTAGCTCTAATAAATTCAATTATTGGTGAGGAAGAGAATTAAATAACTATGGGTTATGAAAGGAATGTTCAAATAGAGGACATACCTATTATGTGAGAATAAGTTGATGTGTTTCTAAAGGATTTACCTAGACATCCTCCAGAATGAGAAATTGAGTTTTCCATTTACATAATGTCTAGTTCAAGGCCCATATCGAAGACCCCTTTTAGAATATACACTGTGGAATTATTGAAACTAAATGAACAACTAGTTGAATTTATTAATAAATGATTTGTTCACCCAAGTGCTTCTCAATGGGGAGACTGTATTATTTTGGTTAAGAGGAAAGATGGTCCTATGAGCTTGTGCATTGACTATAGGGAGATCAAGGAAATAAAAATAAATAACAAGTATCTCCTACATCACATTAATGATTTATTCAACCAACTTCATGGAGCTCAATATTTTTCAAAGATTAACCTTCGATCTGGATATCATCAGTTGTGTGAGAAGAAGGAATACATTCCAAAAATAGCATTTCGAACCAAGTATGGGGAATATGAGTTTACAATAATTCCTTTTGGACTGACTAATGCACCCTCAGTTATCATGGATATAATGAATAGAGTTTTCACGGAATATCTTGATGACTTTGTTGTGGTATTTATTGATGATATCTTGGTTTACTCAAAAATATATGAAGATCATGAAAATCACTTGCGCACTTTTCTAAAAACACATAGAAGAAATGAATTATATGGGAAGTTTAGAAAGTATGAATTTTGGCTTCAGAAGATTTATTTTTTTGGCCATATTATCTCTAAGGATGGAATCTCTATTGATCCTTCAAATACCAAGGCAATCCATGAATTTCTAGCAATGACAAGTATAACTATGGAATGTGTTTTTATTGGTTTAACATGTAATTATCAGCACTTCATCCATATTTCTACATGATTGGCTAACCCATTAACCAAGATCATACATAAAGGGGTAAAATTTGTTTGAAAAAAAGGGTGTGAATAATTTTTTGAAGAACCAAAGAGAAGATTAGTCAATGCTCTTATATTGACTCTACCATCGGGGAATGATGGGTTTGTTATTTATAGTGATGCTTCAAAGAAATGAATTGGTTGTTTCTTTATGTATAACGATAGAAATATTGCCTAATCATCACATAAACTAAAAATTTATGAACAAAACTATAAAACTCATGATCAGGAGTGGCCAGTTGTAATCATTGCATTGAAGAATTGAAGACACTATCTCTATGGTAAAAAATGTGATATATATACCAATCACAAGAGATTGAATTATATTTTCTTACAAAAATAAGTCAACATGAGGCAAAGGCAATGGCTTGAGGTAGTCAAGGATTATGATTTCACTATACACTACCACCTGGGGAAGGAAAATTAGGTGGAATATTCTTTGAGAAGAATGGATCATAGTGTTTTGAACATGAAGAGAGTTAAAATAGATCCTATTTTCATGGATCTAGTAAAGATTATTATTGGAATAACCATGGAATGTGAAACATAAAAACTTTATTAAATGGTTGCCAAAAAATATTTACTAGAATATATTAAGAATTATCTGATTGATGATGAGGAGTTTAGAAAGAAAATTAATGTTGTGAATGGTGAAAGATTGATCGACTTCGTATATAAAGATGAGATACTTAAATTTAGGAAAATACATTATGTTCCTGGCATACCTGATCAAAAAAGGGAATTGTTGTATGATCCTCAAAGCTCCAATTTTAAAATACACCCTGATAGCACTATGTTTTATAGAGATTTGAAGAAACATTTTTGGTGGGACAACATGAAGAGAGAGATTGATGATTATGTTTCAAGATTTATGGTTTTCCAACATGTGAATGCTAGAAGACAACATCCTAGAGGAGTCTTGATACCTATTCCCATAACTTAGTGGAAATGGGATCATATTATGATGGACTTTGTCAGGGGAAAACCAAAGACTCATAAAAGTAATGATTCAGTATAGGTCATTGTTGATCGTCTTACCAAATCTGCACATTTTCTTTCTATAAGAGAAGATTTACCACTTGATCGTTTAGAAATACTATATATTAACAAAGTTTTAAGACTTTATGGAGTACCCCTATCGATTATTTCTGATCATGATCCCCATTTTAAATCAATATTCAGGATACATCTTCAGAAGGCCATGGATACTAAACATTGTTTGAGCACTACCTACCACCCTCAAACTGATATAAAATAAAAATAGACTATTAAAACCTTAGAAGGCATGTTTAGATCTTTCCCAAATGATTTTGCAGATATGCGGGATTAGTATTTACCTCTGGTTTAATTTTCCAATAATAATATCTTCCATTCAAGTATTCAGATGGCACCATATCAAGTGTAATATGGAAAGAGATGTCGCACAGCAACATGTTGTAATGATATTGGTGAAAGAAAATTCATAGACCCAGAACATGTTGACGAATCAGTGGAAAAGGTGAAGGTTATCTAAACCCACATCAAAGCATCTCAAAGTAGAAAAAATAGCTATGTCAATAACCAAAGGAAGGATTTTGAATTTCTTGAAGGTGATCATGTTTTGTTGAAGGTATCTCCCTGGAAGGGTGTTATATGTTTCGGTAAAAAGGGTAAATTGAGTCCCAAGTACAATAGACCTTTCTAAATTATAGAATGAGTTGGAGTTGTAGCCTATCATTTGGAAATGCCCCCAAGTCACTCCAAAGTTCAGGATGTGTTCCACGTATCACTATTGAGAAAATACATGCCTGACTCAACTCATGTACTCACCTATAAAGAAATAGAACAAGAACTCGACCACTCTTATTGTGAGGAGCCTATCATAATTCATGATACCAGAGAACAAGTGTTGAAAAATCGGATGACTCATCTGGTGAAAGTTATATGGGGAAACCACAATATGGAAGAGAAAACTTGGGATCTTGAGGAACTTATGATGAAGAACTCCATAATCTTTTTGTACAGTAGTATTCTCAAAATTTCGAGGATGAAATTATTTTAAGGAGGGAAGAATTTAACACCATAAGCTTCCACGTTATGCTTCTCCTTGAATAATACAATAGCTTGTATTGTACGGACCATCGAGTTCTAACACACCACGACTGACCAAACTACCTGTTATGAATAGTAATACACACTTTGAAATTATATAAATTTCATATTTCAAAATGGACATCATTTTTAGATTCCGAATATCTAAATTATCTTAGCGTAATTTTTTTTTGTATTTTTCTAAATGTTTTTAATTTTTTATGAATAGTTAAAAAAACGAAGTCATTTTATAATAATATTAGATATATAAAATTTTATTGAACTTTTTACCATATTTTACCCACCTTCTAGGCTCTTTCGAAAATTTGTATAAAACATAATTTTACCCCTTCTTTGAATTTTATTTCAAAAATCCGAGAGACACAGTTGATATTCGTAAGTAATATTAGTTTCAATAAGATGAAAATAATTTTTGCGGAATAGTAACTTTTTACTTTTATTTCCCATGTTTAAAAGTAAATAGGGTAATTAGATGTAAAAATGATATTATTATTACACAAACACATGTCCTAATTCTATTGGATAAGTGTTTTTTTTGAAAAAAATCTACTTTAGGATTAAAATATGATCATTTTGGTCCACATGGATTAGATCAGGACATTTATTATTATTTTATTTAAAGAAGAGTTAAAAGTGTTAAATTCAAATTTTCATAACTAAATCATTTTTAATATTAGGTTATACACAAGATATATTTGATTATAAAATTTTTTTAGAAAGGTAAAATGATTTCCTATATAATATTATTTTATTTATAATATTTAGACATTAAATATTTATATTTTTTTATGACACAATGATGATACAGTAATTACCTTTTCAAAGAAAGGATAAAATAATTGATGTTAAAAATATAGAAATAAATGTAAAATTGTGTTTTTTAATGAATTCCACTAATTTTATTGATTAATTACATTTTTGGTTTGATTCAATGAATTTTTTTCGAAGTAATCACATTGTTATAACTTCCACAAAAATCAATTACTAAATAGTGTCAAAATTTATATAAATGCGTTTTTAAAAAAAATATTATTTTATTAAATGATATAATAGTCCTAAAAAACTAAAGTTCAGCCAAAGGACTTATATAATAATTTATATTTAATTTATTAACCACATGGGGTTCTTTTGGTATTTTATTGTATGATTATTAACCATATAATATAATAATACAAGAATATATGGTAAAAGATAAACTATTTAACTAAGAGTTAAATCTAAAAGATAAGGTTTTATGATGACCTAAACCTTTCTAAAACATATTAGTTGAGAGGATTTTGACATATCCTCTCATTATCCTCGAAATAAATCATTTTGGATCCATTAAAAATCGAATATGATTGTATAATAAAATAATATTTCATACCTTTCCTAAAGTGGCCCTCACCTCTCTTATAAAAAGGTACATAGCCTTCTCTCAAAATCAAAACTCCAAAGATATTTGGCTCTGCCAAAACCTGCACTAAAATCATCAGAAGTACCCTCCATTCTACCTAGAGGCCTTTTATTTATCCATAATCCAACATAAAAATCCCTTTTCATCAAATCCAATGGAAATTCCCGAAGAAGAGGGAATAATTTCACCACCTCTTTCAAAGTTCTTTTCTTCTTTCACTTCTTATTTCATTGTTATTCCCATACCAAAATACAAAATCCCATACATTATACATTCTTTTATGTTATTATAAATATATTACAACCATATTCATTATTCTATCCAACCTATGAATGAAAATTCACCATCCGCTTATACGTACAACTTACCGTCTTCATGTCATGGTGTTGTTTTTATTCAAACACTTCATTATTTGGATGGGTATAATAATGAGTAAAATTGATTTAAATAATAAATATAACATGTTAATTATTCTTTATATATGATATACTATCCAATGAAATGTTATTTCACCATCAATAGAATGATATTGTCTCTCGTGCATACGTATGGATTGTTGTCTCCATGAACGTGGTGAGATTCATTCGCCTTCATAAACATTCAAGAATAAATTTGATTTTATGATTAAAAAAATAATTTTTAAGAACATAATATAATTCTGGACATGAATCAAATACATCTTATCCATAACTAACAAGCCTCACATAACCAGACATATAATGGAAAACGAATCAGTTAACAATCAAAATAATGATACTACTAAAATTTTATTAAAAATGCAATATTATAAGATCATATAAGATATCATATTCATTTATGTGGTTCTTGTACAATTTAATAAAAAATATTTAACTATTACATTGGAGGTTAAGGTACCCTTGACCAAGGAAAAGTAGAAAGTAAGGGTTAATTCTACAATCTCTTCATTTTCTGAGGTTGTTTATACATGAGATTCTAATGGGACCTCATTATCATCCACATATGTGTTTCTTAAAAATGTATTTCAAATCATTTTTACTATTTCCTAAACTATGGTTTAAATTTATTTATACCCTTGTTTTTCTTTTCATAAAATGATTATAAATGAATATTTCTCTCGTTTTCCAAACAAGGTCCTTTACGACCTTTTCGACAAAATTAAAGAAAGAGTGTTTTTTAGATTATACAGTAAGTGTGGATATTTGGTGCCATTATAACACCTTTGAAGATTCCCTAACAAGATTATAATAATATTTTCAAAATAAATGTTTTCTTTTATATTTATGTAACTTTTAAATGATTTCAAAAAATAAATAGATATTTCTCTCAAATATATTTGATTTTATCTAGGTCAACATACTTTGATGGATTTTACACATGATTGATGTTGATTTATTATGATACAATCATCCATATTTTATTGAAGGTTTATGATATGTTTGACAGGGGATGTGTTATTTCTGTACCATTAATGATTTGTGGGTTAAGTATTAAGAATTTTGTGTGTTAGTTTTAATACGTATGTTTTTGTTATGTTTCAACCATTTTATATGAGGAATGCATTAGACTTAGTAAGTGACTGGTGGAGCCCAATTTAGCTCCTCAATGCATCAGTAGGTATCATGAGACAAACTAGTGTCTTGGCACAAGGCCATGACAAAATAATATTTTTAGTCTTGTCATGAGGCCTTGGCTTTGTGGTTATGAATTATGGTATTATGTATTCCATCATTATGAAATTGGATATTGATATTGAATGTGATTATTCGACTTGTATACTATCTAGTTTAATAAGTAAATGGAATTATTTGATTTATATTTTCCATATTATGTTGATGTTTAAGTTTAAAAGGCTTATGTTTTATTCTTATACATTTCCTTATAAAGTTATGCTTATTTATTAAAGTTTCTGCTATATTGTTATTATTTTTGTGCATTTGAGCTCACCCCTTTCTTTGTTTTAATTTTACTAGGATGTCAAGAATTATTTTATCATTGGCCTAGAGGTATAGGCTAAGGGATATAAGTTTTTTCAAAAGGAAAAAAATATTGATGTTGTTTTTATCTCATGATTTAATGTAAACCATATGTTTGTATCTAGTACTTCTAAGGATACTAAAATGATCATCCATTTGGGACATGATCCTTTCTGATCATGAAAATGTTATGTAATAATGCACCGACTCTAGATAATAAGGGTCAGGGTGTTACAATGGAGGCCATGTGTTCTTGATATTATCTAATCAGCGTGGTGAGTAGAGACATGGAAGGGGGACTAATCTTTCTCCAAGGACATTTAGACCCAATGAGGTGTTGGGGAGTTCTGGTCAGAAGAAATATTTGTTCGAATTTCCACCATGGTTATATAAGATTCAAAAAAAACCTCTACATGTATTAGCTTCATTGGTATATTCATGATTACACACACATTATTGATTTGTGAGTATGGGATATCGAGGATGACATGTGGTTTGTAGAGCTACATATAGAGATCCATGATCATACATTGAATAATATTCATGGGAGGAATATTCCCTTGGTTAACGTATTATGGAGGCAAAGTCTATTGGAGGAGAGTTTATTGGATTGAGAGAGTTTTATAGGTACCTATTACCCAGATTTATTTTTAGTGTTTATTTACTCTATTTTTTTTATGATGTGATGTTTGGATTTTTTTTCATATGAAATGTTCTGTATCCTTTTTGTTGTGATGTGTGATATATTTTTTGACATATGAAATGTGTAAAACCTAATTATTAATTTTGACACATTTAACTATGATGCAATTTAAGACCTGTTGACAAGTCATTTCCCCCCAAAAAAGATAGTATCATTACATGGAAATGGGAATTACCCAATTTATGTGACCTGTGTAGTGCTACTTGTTTGTTGTGGATATTACGGGTTTGGGTTGCGTGGAGGTCAAGATGGTTGTGTAGTGTTTTTATTGAAATATGGTGGATGTGGTTGGTACTAGATGATGTAGTGTTGTTCCCAATGATAGATGGTGATATTGCTTAAAAGTGTGTTTCATCCATGTCTTGATTGTATTATTTGGTTAATGGTATAATTTATGAGTAACGAGAACCTTGAGAGATGTCTCACAAGGTGGTTTTTTGGATCCCTTTATTTCTAGTCTTGGTTTTAGATTATCGAGGATGATAATAATATGAGAGGTATCTTATGTAAATACATGTTCCTTCCTTGTATAATACTTTTTAATTATTTAGTGATGGAGTTTTTTATAGAATTAGTGAGGTGTTTTTTTGGTTGTCGGCAGTGTATCAGAGCTAAATTAGGATATTCATGTTGTGAATTGTTTACACGACATGAAATTATGATTCATGGATTGTGTAGAAAGGTGTTAATATGGACTGTATGTGTTCTAATAAAAAATAATGAAAAAGATTCACATTGTACAATTAGTGAGTGATGTTTAATTTATTATGTCCAAGGTAGATATTTTTTGGAATAGACTAAAAATATGTAAATTCTAATGGAATTGACATTTTGAATGGTATTCAAGAAATGAAATTTTCAAGTTCAAGGTCAGAAATAGGTCTTTTAGAAAAAAATCTCATCATTTCACCATACTTTTTTCTCTATTATTTTGGTGAAATCCTTGGTGTCTTTTAGAGGATATTCATCCCAATTTATAATGTTTAAATAAATTATATTTAATGTATCCCTATTGGAGATTTTTAGTGATATCTCCTCTCTTTCCTTTTATTTTCCATCCATTCTTCTTCAATGATCCAGTTTTGTGGTGATGTTTAGTTTGGGGTTTGAATGGGCTATTTTTTTTAAAACCCTTTGTTGTATGGTAGGTTGATATATTGTTTCCAAATGTTATTGTGTTTTTCAAGCTATTAATTATTCTCCCTATAGAGCCCAATCAGATCAGAAATATTTTATGGGAAAGGGATCTTAATTTTTACACTTTTACATGATATGTGTGTGATATGTATACATTTGATTACCTTTTGGTGGATATTAAGGTTTTTTGTAATTTTATAATATATTTTAATATTGAAATTGATGGGAATATGGAGTTTTCATTTCCTATAATGCATTATTTTATGTTTTTTATGTTCTTATGCCATCATATTGCTATTTATAAAAATAATTCTTATTAGGAGCCCTGATTGCACTGTAGTTCATGTTTTGTGATGAACCTTACAGTGTTGTTATGTGATAACACCCTGAATACAAAGGCTAAATAATTTATATTTGGATAATAAATTATTTTCTCCAAGATTATTGTGTTTGTGATAATACCCATTATAAATAAATATTTAATGTGATAAACCCCTAAATAATTATGGAATTTGGTTTGTGATGTTACTGTGTATTCCTATTATTGCTATATTTCCCTTATTTTTTTTTATTTTTTAAGTTGGTGATGGTCATGAACTGGTTTGTGTTATATGTTAGGAAGTGATGTGGTGGTTGGTTATCCTGGATGCGTTTTGCGAAGTTGGATGATGTGGTATGCATATTTTTGGTGTTGTTGTGACATTTATGAGTGTGATTTGTGGTGGAGAAGATGTGTAGTCATAATGTAAAGTTGTTACATGTGGAAGTTTTTTTGTGAGATGTGTTGTTGGAAATCTGGTTTTGGAGTAGTGGTTATAGTGTAAGAATATATTAGATGTGCAAGGGGAGGTTTTCAAGGTGAGATGGTGTATGCGTTGTGATGTGATGATAATGGTGGATGTGTTGTGTTGTGATACTAGTTTTGTTACATAGTCCTTTATTAGTGCAGAATTTTTGATATAGTTTCTCATTTATCCATGGGATAAACTGTGGTAATTAAATTAATAAAATAGTATTTTCGATAAATATGATGGACTATAAATAGACTTCTAGAAATTGAATAATTAATTAGTAAAAACGAATCAGTATAGTAATGTAAAAAAAATGGAAAAGAAATTTTTTTATGTAACCAATAACTAAATGTGTGAAAAGTTATGTGGCTTGTGTGGTTGTTTTGTGGTGTTTTATATAGTGTTAGGAGTAGATGAGATGGTTTATGTGTGGTATGATGGTGTTGATATGGGGTTTACTTGTAAAATTGATGTAAACCAATAGGATAGGTATTGTATAATATCTACATATCATGTATGATGATTTTATTTTACACATTCCCCACCTATGATTAATAACTTTTAAAATTATTATAGGTGTTCTGTTTCTTATCTTTTCGAGAAAAAAAATCTATGATGGTAGTGATATGCATGTATATCTAGACCATCACCCTCCCTCTAATTCTTTAGTAGTATTAATACATGTTAGTGTCGAATATTACCAAATGATGGCATGTGGACTAGGAATATATGGGAGGGATGCATTGTGATGTATTGAATCAGTTGTATATATGTGTTACTTGATGTGCTGAGACATGATATGTGGTGGGAATCATGAGTTATAGGAGGAGGGACTCTGGTTGGTGTCATTCATGTTCACGATACCCTACTTCTTTGGTTACGTGATGTGATTTTGTGTTTTTTAACATTTATTTGTGGGAATGATGTAATGTAATGTGATGTGATGTGATATGTTTAACTAGGTGTTTGCTAATGGGATTTCATATGTCATGATGTTTTGGAACTAGAATTTGATGTCAAAATGTTTCTCAATTTCATGTGGGACATGGGTTTCTAACGTAAGGTTTTGATGTGGTGGTATGTGATGTGATTTGGTATTAGTTGAAGGGATGGGAGGAAGGTAAGTTTAACATTATGGTGTGAGAGTAGAAAATCTGTAGAGAAGTAGTAGTAGGTACCCATTATTTTATATGATCTTTGGGTAATATTATTTTATTGGATGAATGATTTGGTGAGAATTCTATGGTTAGGGTGGTTTTTTATTGATAAGCTGTATAAGTTCTTCTTGCTTATCCTATTTGTCAACAGGTGTATTTTCATTCCTTTTTCAAACATTAACTTGAGACCATGGATATTCCACTATTTAATATTCTTATTATTCTCAAACTACCCATAGAAACTAATTTTTTGGATTATAGGAGGACATTTCTAACTAATCTATAAATTACTAGTTGGTTGAATATGTTTTTGAGTCATTACTATAAATTTCCTTCATTTTATTATTAATAGAGGCTTATATTCATATTAGTTGAACTTTGTTCTTACATTATGGGATGGTTATTATTTTACCATTATATTATATTCTTTATTTATTTTTTGATTCCTTATCCTATCCCCTGATCTTATTTCATTTGTAGAGGGTAATTCCTCACATTTTTAGATATTTTTATACCCTAAGTGAATGTGTTAAAGAATATGACTACATATGGTAGGAATAGGGGTTCTTCATATCTGACCTTTCATTGTAGTATCATTGGAGGGGGGTGGGGGGTTCATGACATAGATCGAGATGAGAATCAAATCATAAAAGATAAATTGAGACCCTTAATTGAATTAGGTAGAAATCATCTCAAATCTACAGTAAGGAAACTATAGTTTTATAATGGTATATCCTACTCTATTCCATCTTCTTGTGTGGTAAATCAATTAGGGTTTTTAATATAAACCATTCCTAATGTATTGGTAATGAAGACACCTATTGGAAGGATATAATACATAATATTCCTATGGCTAATTAGTCCCATTGTAATCAATGAGGTATTTTTTTGTATTTTACAATCCCAAATATAAATATCATTTATTTGATCTTTAGAAATGACTGGGTGGTGGAATTCAAATAACTGATATATTTTTAAACAAAAAAGAAATTTTTTCATCCATAGAAGGTGTTGTAAAATTATTCAAAGTGAATTGGGATATTAATTATGGTATATAAAATAATTTTTTTATAGTATATGAAACCATATATTTTCATCTGGTAGCAATAAAATTGGGTGATGATGTTCAAAATTGGATTAAAAGATATCATATCATAGTAAATTGAAAACCTACTGTGTTTTGATTAGATTTTTATTATTGAGAACTTAAATGGAAAATAAACATTTATATTGGCCTATATATGGGAATGTATCATATACGCCTTCCCTCATATTGAATGAAAAAATAAAAAATTGAGGGATTTTGAATGTCAAACTAAAAGAACTATAAATAACGGGATTCATAAAACAATGAACATCACCATGGTCTCCACCATTCCACTTCATAAATATGGTTGATTTTGTGATTCATTTATATATGAAATATTTTAATATGAAATATGTTAATATTAAAAATTGGTACCCTTTTCCTCAAATATATTTAATTTTTGATCTACTAATGAGTGATAAATGGTTCTCAAAAATTAATTTAGGATATATATATTACCAACTCTATTTTAGAAAAAAGAATATTGTAAATAAATATTTCTAATGATTTTATTGTAATTGGGAATTCATATTCATTCCCTTTGGACATTCAAATCCAAATCAAGTTTTCATTTATCTAATGAATCATATCTTCCAAAATTTTCTCAACTCATTTTTCATGGTATTTTTCTATGATATAATTTTCGATTCTCAAACTAGAAACTTTCATGAGAACTAAGGGATTGTTTTATGTACATTCGGTAAGAATAAACATTAGATTAAATTCTCTATGTGTGATTTTTGGATTCAAGTGAATTATTTCCTTAGGCATATAAAATTTTAATGAAAGAAGAATCATTTGTCACCCCAATATTTTAAATTATTTATTACTTTAGGATATAATATGTTTGATAATTTTTGATACTTGCCATTGTAGACCGCAACAAACAACGAAGTAGTATATAACCGTAAAAATGAAGCCATTGATTTGGTGGCTAATTATAGATGTAACTAAATTATTATATATTTTTAGAAATAAAAATTTAGTTTGTTATTAATTCTAAGACAATGATGAATATTTAATTACTATTTGAAAATAAATAATATAGATGATTTATTAATTAGTGTGTAACATTTTCAAAAAATCTATATTTTTTTAAACAAAATTTATTAGATATAATGAAATTTTTTGATATGAATATTATATTACCACCAATTTCATCAGTAATTTATATGAAATAAGAATATGAAAATTTATATTTTTTAAAAATGTTATTTTGTAATGAAAAGATTTTTCATTTTATTCTAATATTTTTATTTAAAAATTAAATTATGAAATTTTTGAATTCTAAATTGAAAAAAATAATCCTTATTTCTGGAATTTTAATTTTAGGACTCGACCCAATGGGGCTAGAGATGTGACTCCCCATACCCACCTCCAATAGGCCAGGGGATGGAGACTAGTGTCGAGTAGGCTATCACACACATGAGAGGCCTTAGCCTATCATACCTATACACACGCACCCATATACACCTCCATGAAATAGTGTAGAGATATATAAAAAGCAAAAGTAAAATGCATGCCTCATCCATCCCAAACTAGAGTACAATAGATGTAAAAAAATGGAAAACATAGGTCCCACCAAAAGAAAAATACAAAAGAATCCAACATGCTCATAAGGAAGAGATTGTTGTCAAAATTACCAGACAAAAAACTCCTATGCTATGCTCCGCCTTTTCTGGGTCCTCCTACGTCTCCGTCGAAAGGCATGTGGTATACACAAGAAAAAAAACATGTGTCGGGAAAGCCCGTGCAGGGGTGAGTATAAAGATACTTAGTAGGAACCCCAAAAAACCCAAAAATAAAAGAGAGCTATTGAAAGGTAACCATCAGCTCATCCTAGCTAGAGGGGACTCAAAAGGGAGAGAAAATCCATCTCGAGACCATCCTTAGCTAAACATGAATGGTCAGCTTAGCTTAGGTATACTCCCATACATATACCATGAGCATCCAGATATACTCATTTCCCGCTCCAAGCATCATGAGGTATCGACCCATCACCAGCGATAGGTACTACACAAAACAAAGTAAACACACTCCATGAGATCTATCATCCATGATGACACTCATCTGAGAGATACAGTCGATTGGGTCTCACACCAACATCCCAAATGTCCATCCGAGAGATCTCACTCTTCAGATATTGTCACTGAGAACATCATTCTGAAACATCAAAAACACCAAACTTCATGGATAGGGGATCACTCCTAGGTTCTTCTATGGGATACAAGAACCCACTCTAGTATCTCAAAGATCTCACAGATAAGGGATCAATCCCAGGATTCGTTAGGGGATACCATAACCCGATATGATGATCCACTACTCACATCACTTAGATAGATGATTTTCATCCATGTGAAGATGGTTAGAACGATGTCAGAAACCCCATATGGTATAACTCATGATGTATGTGTTCAAACTGAGGATTCTCCAACCTCATTGAAACCAAATGATGTGTCGTGGATCATATACCAAATGATACTACAACCATACTAAATGGCCCACTACATAAAAGATCATATTTTCGATGATGACTCAAACCCTACAAAGTTGACCTTCTTGGTAGGTGATCATCACCCATGTATAAGCGGTCACTGCAATACTAAGAACCTGTTCTAGGGAAGCGTAGCTAGAGGATCCCACTCTGGACCCACTGGAAGGATGCCATAACTCTGCCAGTAAAACATCTTATTTATGGGATCACAAACCAATAATAGGGATGAAATTCTTCACAAGACCTCATAGGAATGTACCAAATGAGTACACTCAACCGTTGCTGGTCCAAACATCGCAAACACAAGATACTAACAACGTGACAACACTGCACACCTATTGGGCAAGAATTGAGGCCACCACCGTGTTCTATGTGAAAAAACATACAGGATATGATATTTACTCACTCGAATCAGAAAAATTGTGAAAAATGATCTATTCACCATAGCATGCTTAGGTGGGGCCCGCACCTCAATCTCAAAACTCATTATGTAGACTGTGCCACCACAACCCCCTTGAAAAAATGCACGAGATCGATAATTAATTCATCCAAAATAAACATTCAATGAAAAAGTCATGTTTATCATTAAACACCCAATACCGGCCTCATGACGCCCACAACCCGATCTCTATCTCAGTCATATGGAACTATTCTAAAAAGTATTCCTTACTATCACGATCAAAAAAACATGGACGATGTGTCAATTATACGCTCCGTGAAGACGTTACGGTGGGTCGAAGCTGAATAATAATAAAATATTATTTTTATTTCATTGTTTTGTGGCCCCAGTCCATGAAACCGAGTCATAAAATTTCCAAATTGAACTCAAAAGGTTCTCCTCAACTTAGAGAATGTGTTTCCTCAAACGGATCATGAATCATACTTATGGTTTTTGAGTTATGTAGGTTTAAAGAACCCTCAAAAATCTGGTCGGACCACCACCTGTCTCACCAGAAACCACCATACCAGAGCCGGAATCCACCGCACCGAAGACGTAAACCACCGTGCTACTACATATCTTTTCATATTTAACCATGCCTGCATCCAGAATCTAGGTTTTTTGTCGGAATAGTTTTTGGAACCACCGGGAGCACCCCAGTGCTCCAAATTCAGATCTGAATCACAATTCAGAAAGCTCAGGACCTGAACTACACAAATTTTTTGATGATTTGAAGAAAAAAAGCACAATCATGATATGGTATTTTAGAACTCAAATATCCTTCCTCTTATCAGATCATCAATTATTTTCACACTCCACTGCTGGTGGTGTATGATCCGGGAGCATCCATCATCAAGATCATAGTCTGACAGCACCTCGTTCGCTTGATTATGACAACTCGTAGAGGAGGAATGAAGGAGGATATCCTAGTGATGTCATCCTACTAGAATTAACATCAAAGTATAGGGGAGGGTAATTAATTAATTTTTCTTAATTAAATCCTCTTCATACAACTGTCCAGCTACCAACCTGCCTTGGACCCTGTTCCCGACATAGACAATTTTTATGGCGCCCCTAGGGTAAATAAAACATTATGAACGCAATGGTGCACTCAGAATTGAGATATTAGATTTTGTTAAAAAGTTATTTTAGATGATTCCCATAAATAAATTAATAATAAATTTACAAAATGCCACAGGTCACCTTCTTCTACAGCAGACCGGCGCCCGCAAAGGTTACACCCCACATAGGGTAAACGACACACTCTGGACGCAACCGTGCCCTCAATTTCCTGATATGAGCTACCTTTTAGGAGATAACTCATTCACACCTCATGCATAGTATAAGAATACTTAATATTTTGGTAAAATTTATTTCAGTCACACCAGACCTCAGAATCGCACGCCTTCTTCATGCCTCGCACTAGAATCATTCGTAGAAATATTTCATTATTTGAGAGGGAAAACCCCATGTCTCTAAATCCTCCTCGCCTTAGGACTTTTCATCCCTGAATAGTCAAAGGATCATGGGAATGAATCTAAACTCTGAACTAGTTTTTTTCACACCAATGAGTTCACCCCAAAATAACCACAACAAATACACCAAGCGTACCCATGCTGCCAACTAGCTCACAATATGGGGACCCAAATTCCTTTCCAAAAAAATCATCAACACACAACCCTTCCCCGAACACATATGCTAGAGGGAATTATCCGTCACACCTCAATGATATTTTCTCTGGGTGGAACTGACTCTTCCACAAAGTTTTAATATCATCTAAAAAACATGTCTTAGTTGGGGAACGATCTGTCTTCTTTATTCATTCATAGCATATCGAACAACACCGAAACTAGGTCTTACCGGTGCCCTGAACAAACCCCGAGCAAGAAATAAAAAAAAGAGTAACATATAACATTGTCTATAGAAACTACTACAGAAAGTAGAATGGACACAAAGTGTACCTCTATCCATCTACAGAGCATCTGTGTAAAAATCCTCTAAAGCCTACTATTGTCCACGCACCCATTCTCCAACTCCCTTATCGCGGTGTGGAACACTTGGGGTGGTGGTGGTGGAAACTCATACCACCTACCACCTCCCACCACTATAATAACTTCATCACCATATCCATCGCCCTATGGACCTCCATACTCGAGACGCTGTGGCTACTAATGCTGTTTTTCAACCAGCTACCTCTTAGCAGCATGGCGGGTTAGATAATTTCTAACAAGATTTCCTCGACCATCGCAATCATAACACCGCCTATCCTACAGTAGACCAAAACAGGCTTGAGAGCCCTGAGCCTTGTATCCTCCTTCATAAAATCACCCATTGAAATGTCGAGAATGTTAGAACCCCCTGTACCTGTTGTTGACTACCAGCTACCAAACCAGCTGCTAAGGTCTCAACTCCCACATTCACAGCACTGACAGGTGGAATCTGCTCAACCAGAAATCTCACTACAACCAACGCCCACTCCAGTGCTCCAACATAGGTGGGAAAGCACAAGGAAATAACACCTTTCTGGATGTCTTTTATTAGGCTATTTTTGAAGGTTTCAGTGCTAAATAATGGGTCTAGAACTGTATATAGGGAGTAGCATGACACATCTCTAAAGCTGGTTGAGTATTCTGGAAAAATCATGCCCTCCTGCCGAAGCTGTAAAAGCTCCTGGATCTACACAGACCTTAATGTCACCAGATAGAACTCTTCTTAAATATCCTCTAAAATGCTCCCCACATGAGCATCACCTCGTTATGGGACTACATCACTAGACTCCACCAAAGCTCAGTCATACTATGGAGAAGGATTTTTCGCTAGGACCACCATCTGTTCTGGAGGTTTACTCACCTGGTGAAAACTCAGGTAACTGCTCTGAGCCAGTCATTAACTACCTGGGGGTATAGATAACCTAGGTACCTCATAGGTCACTCCCTATATAACTCATGCAACGTACAAATCAAGTGCGCATCCATGGAATGCATACCCGGCACAACCAACTTCTCAACAATTGGTTTCTCAAATGGTATACCACCTTGAGGTCTAGCCTCGGAACATTCACCCTGCTCCAAATCCTCTACTAGGGGAAGAACATCACCAAAATCCCACTACGGAACCCCAGTTGGTTGTCTTCATGGAGGCATCCTAAAAAGCAAACAAGACGCACCACGATCAAAGAGTATATCTTGGGAGCTAGCTCAGGAAGAAAAAGGAAAACACAAAACCAAGTCCTATATGATCCATTTTCGATTATTCTCATGCAACCAGTTTCTTAATGTACTAGGTCAATAGGCAGGTTATCAGAGTCATGGAAAATGGATATGTCAGCCACCGCACCAATACTGGAGTCCTTGGCCTGAAATCCGAACTCGAAACATCCAAACACTTCCGCTATGAAACCCAAACCAAGCTCACAACTAGACCACTTATGCTCAGAGATCCCAAAGGTGGAACCTCCTCTGATTCCACTCTTTCACAACCCAACCCAAAGAGGATTGATCTGCGACTCCCAAATCCCACCTCAAATACACCAGGGGTGGGCGACTAGCTCCGATTATTCTATCACACACATGGGAGTCCTTAGCCTATCATACCTATACACACACACACCCACATACACCTCCTTGAAACAGTGTAGATATATATAAAAACTAAAAGTAAAATGCATTCATACATCTATGCCAAACAAGATTGCAACATAAGTACCAGATGGGAAAATACATGGCCCACCAAAAGAAAACAAAAAAAGCATCCAACCTACTCAGAAATAGGGGATCACTGTCAAAAGTACCTTCCAGAAAACTCCTTAGCTAAGCTCTGCCTACTCTGAGTCCTCCTAGGACTTCATTGAAAGGTTTGTGGCCTACACATGAAAAAAAACATGTGTGGGAAAACCCGTGCAAGGGTGAGTATGAAGATACTCAATGGAAACCACAATGTCCCCAAAATAAAATAGAGGAACTGAAGGACAATGATCAGCTCATCCTAGATAGGGGGAACCCAAAAGAGTGATAAACTCCATCTCGAGATCATCCCTATATAAACATCACTATTCGGCTTAGCTTAGTTATATTCCCATATTTATACAATGAACATCCAAATATACTTATTTCACACACCAAGACTCATGAGGTTCTAACACATCACCAGCGACATGTACTACACAATACCAGGGTAACACACTCCACAAGATCTGTCATCCTAGAAGACACTCTTCTAAGAGATACACTTCATTGTGTCTCACACAAATATCCCGTGAATGCCAACCGAGAGATCACAATCGTTGGATATCGTCACTGAGAACATCACGCTAAAACAACAGAAACACCAAACTTCTCATATAGGGGATCACTCTTAGGGTCCTCTATGGGATAAAAGAACCTAATCAAGTATCTCAAAGATCTCACTGATAGGGAATAACTCCTAGGATCCACTGGGGTATACCCCAACCTGATCTAAAATTCCATAGTTCACATCACTCAGATAGAGTATCGTCGCCCGTGTGAAGAATGTCACGACGATGCCGGAAACCCCATTTGGCATAACATGCAATGTAGGGGATCAGACCGATGATGCAACAACCCCACGAAACCACATGCAGAGTAGGGGATCATATAACCAACGATACCACAACCCTACTAAATTTCCCACTACATTGGGAATCATATTCTTGATGATGCCTCAATCACAACAGATTTGACATGCTAGATAGGGGATCACCACCCATGTAAAAGTGTGCACAACGATACCAAGAATCCGATCTACAGTAGTGAAGCTAGAGGATCCCACTCCAGACCCACTAGAGGGATGCCACAACTCTATGAGTAAAATACCATATCGAGGGGACCACAAACCAATAATATAGTCGTAATGCCACACAAACCCTCATAGGAATGAACCAAGGGATTACACTAAACCACTCATGGTCCAAACGTCACTAACCGGAGAGACCAGCAACATCACCACACTACGCACCTACTAGGCCCGGACCGAGGCCACCTCCATGTTCTACATGGAAAAACATGCAAGATAGGCTACTTACTCACCCAAAAATCACAACCAGTGAAAAGGTACTATTCACCAAAGAAATATCGAGTGGGCCTGCACATCGATCCTATAACTCATCATGAGGACAACCCCATCACGATCCCATTGAAAAAAAGCACGAGTTCGATTACTCCTTCATCCAAAATAGACATATGACGAAAATGTCACGTTTCTCCGTAAAAGCCCAAAACCTACTTCATGGGGCCCACACCCTGATCTCATTACTAATGCCCATAAAATTTCCTGAAAATTCCATCTTACTATCAGGAACACAATTTCACTGATGGCACGTCAATCAGACACTCCGTACAGACGTTACGGCGGGTCGAAGCTGAATAATAATAAATTATTATTATTATTTAAATGTTTTGTAGCCTCGGGTCATGAACCCGACAAATAAAATTTATAAAGAATAATCAAAAGGTCATCCTTTATGCAAGTAATGCATCACCTCAAATGATTCGTGAATCTGACTTTCAATTTCCATGTTACAGGGGTTTAATAAACCCCGGGAAAATCTAGCAGGACCGCCGCCTGTCTCTCCAGAAACCATCATACCAGAGCTAGAATCGGACAAGCTGGATCTAGAAACCAACGAACCACTGATGTGCCACCTATTCCCTCACTAAATTACGCCATGGCCACTACTGGAATCTAGGTTTTCTATAGGGAAACTTCCCAGAACCACCGAAAGCACCCCGATGCTTTAAATTCAAATCTGAAACATGTATCAAAAAACTCCGGACCCGAAATCCACAACAACTGTGATGGTTTGAATAAAAAAATTCATGAAGGGGATCTGGGATTTTAAAACACAACCACCAACCTTTTGGTGGATCAGCTATGCTTTTCACACTTCGCTACAGCTGCTTCGCCATCCAGGAGCATCCACTGTCAGGATCCGAGTGCGATGACAACTCGTTCACTTGATTCTATCCATTCGTCGAGGAGGAATGAAAGAGAAGGTCATGTTGGTGCCTTCCTCCTAGAGTTTTCATCAATATAAAGGGAAGGGGTTTTAATTATTATTATTTAGTTAAATAATATCCATATTACTATCCAGCTCTCGACATGCCTCTAACCCCGCACCTGGCACAGACAATGTTTAAGGAGCCCTTATGGTTAAAATAATGTTCTAAACACAACAAATCACTCAGAATTGTGATTTGAGACTCCATTCAGGAGTTATTCAAACCAATTCCCATAAATAAATGTTTAATTTATTTAGTAAAACACCATAGGTCACCTTCTTTTATATCAGGCCCGCGCCCGCCAAGGTTACACACCGCCTTGGGTAAATGGCACACTCTGGATTTAACTATGCCATTAGATTCATGTTCCAAGTTACCATTTAAGAGATAACTCATTCCCGCCTTGTGAATTGTATAAAAATACTTAATATTTTTATAAAATTAATTTTGGGCACACTGGGCCTCGGAATCGCGCTTCGTCTTCACACCTAACTCTGGAATCATTAATAAGAATATTTTAAAGTCTAAGAGGGAAATACCTGAGTTGCTACAATTAATATTTAGTTATATTGAATTAATTATATATTTCTAAAATATATGATTTTTAGGTGAATAGAGGAAATATTTTTTTAAATAATGTAGTAAATTTCTTGACATTAAAATTATGTAATAATTATAGAAAATTTCAATTGATCAAATTTTTTAAGGAATAATAATATACATTTTAAGGGTCATTACAAGTTTATAAAAGAAATGTTTTACAATTTTTGAACATATATAATATTTTCAAACACAAGAATATATTTTTTATATTTCCTTTTATTAAATATTATTTTTATAAAATATGGTTTTGAATTTCCATGAAAGCCACAAAAATTTATTTTTTTTATAATAAATAATTTTTTATCGGAAAAATTAATTTCAATAATAAGGTTTCAGTAAACATAAATTTTATGCCAAAAAATGGAGTTTTTGTAAAATTGGATTTCTATAAGTTACAAGAAATAATGTGAAAATACAGTTTACAAAAACATATTATCTTTATCAAATAAAATGGATTTCATCGTTTCAACAAATTGTTGAAAAATATCTAATAATGGATGTTTAATTTGTAGGTATAAAAAACGATTTACATTGGAAAAATCTTGTCACTATAGTAATATCAGGAATAGGAAAAAGAAATGTTTTGTAGTAAAGGACTTAATAACATGTTAAAGCATTTGATCAAAAGAATGGTTTATAGATGATTACCCTTATCTCACCTCCACTCCATTTTTTGTCCATAGATATATTATTATTTCATTTCCATTCTATTATGGAATTATTTTTTTTGTATCTATTCATTTCATATTAATTATTCTCATCTTATGTTTACTTATGAACCTTGACTATTATCACGTATGTTTACATTTACTAGAAATTTTAGCTCATCCCTTCTTATGTTTCTCTTTCCTCAGGTGATGATTAAATGTATCACGAGTGATATTTTTGACAGGATATCATGTGTAGAGAATTATTGGGAGATGTTTAAGACTTATTATGATTTAATTAAATCCTTATATAGTTTAATATCATTCCATTAGTTAGGAATGATATGGGAATTATTAGTGTACGATATTTCCAAATTGTTTAGGTATCTATACATAAAGGTTTAGGGGAATGTATATAATGAAAAAAAAATTGTCATGTAGTAATGGGATAGTTATATTAAAAATTCTATAGTTGATATCATGTCTATAATTTGCAGTATATTTTTTCTGAATAGTATCTAGAAGTATAGTTCAAGGGAATCATAGGTGGTATCAAAATAGGATTTATATAATAGTATATATTTGGATAATATTGATTGGGGATTTAAATTTCAAAATTAGTGGCAAGTAATGGATAATCATAACATCAAATATATAGATAACCCTTTTTATTTTTGAGGTAATATTGGGTATTTTAAAAAATATGATTAT
Source organism: Viscum album (assembly GCA_963277665.1). NCBI lineage: Eukaryota > Viridiplantae > Streptophyta > Magnoliopsida > Santalales > Viscaceae > Viscum > Viscum album. The sequence goes on along the minus strand of OY728141.1, from coordinate 456,766,611 downwards.
ATAAATCTTATGAAACCTCAAGGTATAAGACTAAATTATTAGTATCAATATATCGTAAAATATAGAGGTTTATTTAAATAAGATAGCGCAGTTATCCTAGATGTTTCATTCATGTCTTGATACCAGACAGATGATGATCTTCTGGCACAAATTCACTTGTGGGTGATGACCTGAAAACTACTAGTTGATAACTATCTCAATATATAATATGGTGCAAGATGAGTGGGTCAAAGACTTCACACATGGTTAAACACGTCAATGGTATATTATTTGGTAAATAACATTCTATTTACAAGACATTACCAATGATTTTTTATGCTAATGAATTACGTTATGGAAAATGATGGAACCCAACCAAAAGAAAACTAGATTGAATCAAGAGTTATTCCATTTCAACTAAATTATATTATAAAAATTTCAACAATGAAGAGATTTTGAGGATTAATTTTTCATTTATTTACCATTTCCAAATTTAATTATGGTTTTTATAAATATTTAATTAATCATTTTTGGTATTATTAATGATTGATTTCTGAAGAAACCACGTTATCAGTGGATACTAGAGAAAATGTGGAGATAGTCCAAAAAAGAATCCATACAAGATTAGAAATTATGTTATAAATCTTTATATTCTTGCAAACCATCTATCAATAATTATTATTAAAAAAGAAAAATCAATTTTGTTCCAAAACACACCATATAAGTTTATGTGAAAAATGTGAAAAATAAATGATAATTAATTTCACACATGTAAAAAATGTTGTATCAATCACCTAAGAGATTTTAAAAGGTTAAAAATATTCTTCATGTTTGAAAGAAAGAACATTGAAATTTTTTTAAAAGGAAAGGTAAAGAAATTAGTTAACACTACGAGGGGAAAAGATTTGTATCCAAGTTATACCTAAAATTATATGCTAAAAAACTCATTTAAAATTATATATGGAGTTATATCTATCATTTATATACCCTTGAATAATTTTATTAGGAATTGATATTTAAAATAAGGATTAAAATTTATATTTACTATTTTGATAATGTAACACTGATATAATTTATATTATATATTACATTAGGATATAATATGTTCGATAGTGTTTGATACATGCGAACCTTAATTACAAAAAACTATTAAATAGTATATAATCACATAAACATATACATATCATTTTAATGTAAAACTAATTTTATTTGTATTTATATATATACATAAAAATAAAAATAAATTTTATTTTTAATATAATTACACTAATTGAAATTAAAATAGTATAGTTAAGTAACAAATAAAAATGATTAATTCTTTAAAATGTAACTATGATAAAAATTTCATTTTTTGTGATTTTCAACAAAGTATATATAATATGTATAAATATATAATTTATATGAATAATATATTTACAAATTTTTTTTATCAATTGATTTTATATAAAAATAAGAATAGTTATAACTTTTTGAAATTAATTTTCCCATAAAAGTAGTTTTCATTGTATTTTATGTTCTATTGAAAAGTTAAATTTTCATTTTTTATATTTTTTATTATAAAAACATGGTTTCAGATTTATATTATTAATATTATATTCTAATTAATTTATAGTTTACTTATGAAATAGGGCACTTTTGGAATAGATAAAATTATAGTTTTCCTAAAAATGTAAATTTTATGACTTTATAATTATTTTTTAATTACAAAGGATTTTATAAAACCACTTCATTAATTTTTGTATTTTAGGATAAAAAATATTCATTTTTATGTACAATTATGTTTTTATGAAACCCATGTTTATAAATTAATTAAATTAAGTTATATTTTCTAGTAATAGAATTTTTTTGTTATGTCCTTTTTATTAAATATTTTTGGAGTAAAATCATTTTTTAACTATATATTAAATACTAATTATATTTTGAAAATAATCGATAGTATATCCTAGCCATCTAAAAAGAATATAATTTATTGATATATATATTTGAATCTTAAAAAATAGAAATATTTTTCTAAAATACATATTTGTGCGTTATATAGATAATGTTAAAATTTACATATAATGAATTATTTTTAATAAAATAGAATTAATATTTGAAATCATCAGTTCCATATTATGTTTTAAGGGGTATTTTATATTTAGTCAGAAAAATTATTTACATGGTTGAAAACTATTTACCATAATAAAACAAAAAAATGGAAAAAGTGAAACTTCTAAGTATAAGAAACATAAAAAAATGATTAAAACATATGTTAAAATGAATAGTTATGGGATTATTGACCATTATCTCATCCACAAAATTATTTATTTCTATTTAATATTCTTAATTGTATATTAATCATGTTCTATCTTTGTATAAAATTGAAATATTTACAAACATGTCATTCATACACAAATAAAAGATGCCTCTCACCACCCCATCAAGACCACACTAAAAATTACGTTTCATATAAAAAACATCCCTTATTCATTCACCTATAAAACTATTTATTTATATTGAAACCATACTCATATGTTATTGGAATAAGACCTAAATTTCTAAAGATTTATCCCTATAAAATTCTTAATCATCAACAAGTATTCTTTTTTCAAAAATATTTTAATTTCTATATTATATTCCAAAATCAAATATCATAATTCCTAAATCATGAAATAATTATTTTCATTATACTAAATTTTATAATGCTAAGAGAATAAATGATTATAATCGTAAAATTGAAGAATAAATGTTAAATATATAATTTATTTTGTATTATGAAGATACATAATATTATCCATCATCTTTCACTCTAATTCATTGAGAAACAAAAACTCTAACTATGCATTTGGAAGACTACCTCCTCTACAAAGTGGAGTATTTTATTTTTTATCTTGATTTTTATAAATTATATTTATATAATATAAACCATCATAAAATTAACTAAATAGTATGAATGTGATTTTATATAACTATATTATTCTCAAAAGAACCCACCTTAATTATCATAATAATCCATTGATTTTGGTATGTACATGTTTGGGTGAGTCCAACCACCTACCACACTAATGTTATAAAATAATTTCATGTATGAATATGTCAACATAATTACTGGTAATATATGAATTAAATAAAAAATAAAGATTTTATTTTGGTTTTGGAGAGGTACTATTAAAATTAAACTCATTAATTAAGATTCCAACCTTCGTTTGTTAAAAATATATAAAACCTGATTATCATAAATTTTATCAGAGATGGCCATGAAAAATTAATCCATATAATGAAATAATAAAATTTTAAATAATAATAATGAATCATTTCAAGTACCTTTAATGACATTGAAATGACATAATTTGTGTTAATATTTAATTACAACATCATTATTTCGAATTTAGTTCAAAATAAACATGATTACTCAGACCAAATATTCAAAATAGATAAAAGTAAGTAATATAAATGTTTCGAATAATTATCAATATTGTAATTGAATAATTATAGACACAAAAATGGATAATAAAAAGGTGACTAAAGTATTTACTTTTGACTTAAAAAATATTCAATGAATTTAGTTGATGTTAGGAATTAATTTATGTCTTTGTGTTAATTCAATTTTATTCTATTGAGGTAAAAACCTTATTATTAAACCGTATTATTCTATGATTAATTTATTCAACCTAATGAATAATTTAAATTTTGTTACATGTTTATTTTACTGGTTGTAATATTCTTCTTCGTGTCATCATTATCAAATAACTCATAACTAATAGAATATTTTACTTGAAAGGGGTATCATGTATTAATTTTCAACAATTTGAGTTATATTTCTAATTATACACCATGTACTCTTTTTTATAGTTTATCTACAACCCCTTCAAAACATAAATGAAAATAATGTGTATTTCATACATAATAAATGGGTAATGTAGATGAAATTTTTGGTTTCACATTCTCCCCACAATTTATATTTCAATCATTATAATATTTAATATTGGTATTGATTTGGAATAGCTTGAGTGAATGATCTATTATTTCCTTATCACATTATGAAGTAAATTCATGAATCATTCCATGCTTCTATAATACTCATACCATACATCTACTCTACACCCATAATATATTCTCATGCCTATCTACAACTCATGTGGGAATGTGAATCAACATAGAATCAGGATCAATATGAACAAGGTACCATCGAATAACATGGTCTAGATAAGGATTGGACTTATTAAATATAGATAAATAAAATAATATACGTATATATTTTACTCATTGTGGAAAAATCTCATCACTAATTCATTATAGAATATCAAAATGGACAACGCATCCAAGAGAGAGTTTGTCATGCTTACTAAAAATAAGATCCCCAAACATTAGATAAACCCTAAAAAACATGTGTAAACACATTAAATGATACTGATAGATTATGATGATATTGATAATATTTAATTCAACTCTTATACATTTCCATACTATTTATAAACATCTAAGTCTTTCCAATATTAGGATTGACAAGGATAGGACTGATATGTTAACTGTCACCCATTTACAAAAAACAAATTTGATAATAAAAAGGATGAAATACAATGATTTGACTATTTCCATATGTATTGAGGCCTGAAAACTCTTATGATATTAGAACACCACTAATGTAAAAATATCCCATCATCAAACTCCAAAATTCATAATGAAAGCAATAATAATGTAAATCAACTTTTAGATATTTGGACCTACTATCCATCTCTGTGAGGATGATTAATTATGATCATGGAAAACTGGGTACCATGGTATTACTATAAGGATATAAAAAATCAATAAATGGACATGGGGTCTCAGTTAGACAAAATTAAAATTCTCACAATGTGATACATTAAAAATTCATGAATGTAATGATTTGAAATGTCTCCCCAATGTATTTGTTACACAAATAAGGATGATGTTATCCAATTTATTGAACTTCTCCAAAATCACCCATATAAAATTGCGTTTCTAATATATTATAGGTAGACTTGTGAAAAAAACAATATTTATCTACACACATTTCAAAATTGTTATATGGAATTGTGGTAAATTACGTGCTGGTTATTGTTGGTGTTCTATGAACATCAAAAAAGAGAGTTATTTTGAGATGTATTCTACCACCCTATTTTTCATGCCTGTAAACTGGAACTATTCTCTAATAACCTTCTAAATATTGTAATTGTTTTATGATCACAATATTTTTTGTGTAGTTAGGAATAATCACGTTCTATATGATAATGTAGAGTAACCAAAATTTAATCCCCAAAATTCAACACATGTCACCCATATAGAACACATTACTCAATGGTCTCTTCACTAATGAGTTTTTTCATGTGGATATACAATCATGATATCACGTATCGTAATATTTATACTAATCAATAAAACCTGGTACAAAATAAAATATAAACAATATAGAATAATTACCATTTTAAAACATAATATATATTCTTGTTTATTATGGTTGTCATCATCTACCACTAATCTGAATACACTTTAGTGAAATAACTATATTTCTTCCTCATCATTTTATTAACCATTTAACACCATCTAACCAGTGTAAAAATCATGTAATTATCAACTATATAAATATATTTCATCCATATTCAATTGTTTAGATTAATATATATTTATGAGAAGATGTGTTCTATGTTTTAATATCTCATGAAGACATTGAAATTCCCACCCAAGAGATAACGATTCTTAGTTTTCAGGTCACTGACTATGATAGAAATTTCAAAATAATCTATTGGGAATTTTTTTCATCCAAATATAATTGTATGTGCCCATATTCTATAACAATATCTCGCTACAAGAGAACATATCCCAAAAAAATCAAGATGTATCTCAATAAACAACCTAGCCTCATCCTGACGTTGGAAATAGAAGGATATGTTATAACAAAAGCTTAACCTAAAGCTCATGAAAATATTTCTAGAACCAGTTTCAACATTGGAATGGATCAAATTTCATTTTCAATGATTTCAGTAGAGATGCATTTTTTTATAATTCCTATAAATTAATTGGTAATAACTTGATAATTCAAGGAAACTTTTATCAAAAAGTCATTATTTGATGGTTTTTAGTGATACTGTCATTTATATATTCAGTATCTACTAAGAATGATATTTAAAAATTGATATGTATAAATAAATGTTCCTCTTGTATATAAAAATCACACATTGAAATCATTACATAAGTACGATGTTCTTACATGATGCCCAACATTATAACCAAATTTTTTCATTATTAGCCTCAGAATGAGAATAAAATAAAATGTGATCGATGAATACTATAATAAATATCCCATTATACATATAAAATATCTTATTCATCAATTCCATAAAATCATCTGGTGCCTTATTTTGTCGAAAAAGAATGACCAAATATTCATAATGAAAATAAAACACTAAAAAGTTGTCTTTGAGATATCCTCCTTCTAAACATGATATTTGGGATATTATGATGATAAATAAATCATAGATAACCATTTGGAACACCTTAAATGGTTTTATAGGTCATCCCTTCATGGAAGAATATATAAATTATTTCTGATATCTGACTTCATTTAATGATAATATACATAAATACAAAGAGTTTCATCCACATTAATTATAAATACAACCATTGCATCTCATAGATACATATCACGTCGAATGAATCATTTTACTTCCAACTCATCCAAAGAAACATCAATAAAATTAATACCATATTTTCAATCCTATAAGATAGATTTCAAATATTACTCATCTCTAGGAGGAGAACAATCATAAATTGCACATCTCTTTTAGTTTTAAACTCAGGTAAAGTAATAGAGAAGACATCTTGAAATTGATATATAAGGGTTGGAAAACATCTTTGTTTAATTTTGTAAATATTTTAAAAATTTACTACTTCTAATTTAGGAATGATAACCCTGAACATTATTACAAAATTCCATACTCTAATTTAATTCACTTCATAATATTTTTTAAAGATAAACTCAACACCATCCAATGATGTGAAACTAGCCTATATGGGATAACAATTGTAATTCAACAAATCAAAAAACAAAAATCAATTCATAGATGTCTGTATCAAGAATAGGGAAATAAAAAACAATTTACATCTTAAAAAGGGATCTATGACACAATAAAAACTAAAATTATTGAAACAGTTATTGGTTGATATGTATTTCTGGTTTCAAGATAGGAATCATTATTTTAACATGAATTCACATGTGATCCAAAATTGTAATATCAATAAAGGTGTGGGGAAAAAGCTGTATAAAACAATACTTCAATAAAGCTTAGAGTTTATGATAATAGTTCCTCAAAATGTCATAAGACCATATTGATCCTCCATGATCACCTCCTCAGAACTATAAATATGCTAACTAGGTGAATCCTACAATTATTTTTTGATCTATTATAGATTTTATTAATGTTAAGGTTTCATTTTGACATGATATTCACCTAGGGTTACTTAGTTTTGGGGGTAAATTACCATTGTGTGTTGACTGACTTATATGGTCATAATAAGCTAGGGTTGTTTTCATGTAACTTAAATTATTTTTCCTTAGAATCATTATAATATAATGTTCTAATCTGATATTTTTTTTCCATTATACCCTTAAAATATCTGATTTTTCTACCTTTTTCATTCCTTCACTTTTTCAGGTCCATAATATCCTTCAATGATCAATATTTTATATTTTTAAAAATACATTGACTAATTTTTAGGGGAATTGATATGGATTCTTATTTCCCATGTTCATGGATTTAAATTCCAGAACAATTATTTTGTTGATAATAAAATTTACATGTGGATTACGATTCATCACATTATTATATAATTCATCTAGTTGGTTCCATAGTCATTAAAAATGATTTATTATCTAAATATAATAAAAAATATATAAACAACAGAGATCATTTCCTAAAAAAGAAACTATATTTTCAAATAATCATAAGGAAAAATTGTCATTACCAATTTTCAAAAAACATAAAACATAATATTATAATGATAGAAATTATTGGAATTATTAATAATAATTAATGATATGATACACACATCAGTTAATCCTGTGAAAATAAAATTACAACACACATTGATGTGTCATAGAACATATCATCTACAAAGACCACAATGTTAACATGATGTTTATTATAAAAGGTATAGTTGCATTATTTTATTCTATACATTTCATGTTCTATAATTATCATTTCTTTTATACCATCTCAATATAATAGAATGACCATGATTGAAGAAATTTACAATATCTGACCCCTTACTAAATTGATATTGATGTGAAGATGGTGCTACTAAGAATATGTTATGTTCCCAAGATAGAAACGACTGGAAATATGTGCTTAGGGAATACATGATTATTAGGGGTATTTATATCTAAGATGAGAATAAATATTTAATGAAAATACATGTATCCATATAATAAATATAATTGAATTAAATAAAACTCAAACCAGTAAAAAAAATATCAAATTAGAAATCAAAGTAGAATTTAAAACAATGACATAACAAAAAAGATAAACCTAATAACACAAACATGGGAACAACCCATGAATCACCCTGAACATCTACAAGATCCAACACAATATTCCAATATTACTACATTGTGATGAATAACTATATAAATATGAAACCTTGACTTTACCATTATCATAGTACACACCATCTATAAACACACCAAAGTTCCAATGAAGGGGGTGAGTATAAAACACAAGTAGAAAATCTCCAAATACATCCAAACACAAACCACTAAAAACAAGAACACATTGTCTCACATTTATATTTATGAAAAATATAAGAAATTTTATTTCAATAATATTTCCTTAATAAAATAATAAAACAGTTTCCAAAATGATAACTATTTATAATGATTACTAAATATCTCATACGTCCATGAATGAACAACAAAAATTATAATACTCATGAGCAAAGACCCATTATTTAACCGAGTTATTAGTTGATTGAATGTGCAATACTTCACTTTGACACTGGAGCCATGTTTTAATTAACATGACACTATAATGATATTTTATTAACTCATTCCAAACACACAAGATATGTTTCCATTTAAAACTATTCCTTTTGAAGTCGAAATTATTTTTTAAAATTTATCATATAGTTTTTGTGAATAATTTCAAAAACAAATTAGGTACTAAATCCAGTGTTTTTTCTAAAAAAAATACTAATAGATAATTATTTAATTAGAAATCATTTATGTTCTATAATTAGTAGTGTGAGAGATAATACACATATCTCACAATAGTATGACTAAATGAAAAATGACATAGGAAATATCTAGATATTTTCTTAAGAGTTAATCCCTTAATTAGATCACAATAATCTATAACCCTAATATATAATATAGAACATGGTTTTATATATAATATAATTTATCATTGTATTTGTTAAAGAGAAGATGATAATATCTAGAGACGATAAGAAATAATTAGGATTTACTTCCAAATAAATGGATCCAATTCACCCGGATTCATAAAAACATGATTCAAGATCCAAAGGAATTCCCATGGATTCCTAGGAGATGATGGGATTTTGAGGGACAAAGATAGGAGAATAAAATCATTGTTTAATGTGTAAAATCCTTGTTATACTCTATTTTGTATATCATTTAATTAACAAAACATGATAATGACACACAAATTTTCAAATAGTGGGATAAACCTATACACACTACTGAACATCTCCCTATGAGATACATGGTTGTGTTATACAGCTTGATATATTTTGACCCCATAATATACATTCTACAGTCAATCTTATCCCATATCACACGGTTTATCCTTGGAACCCACATAGTTTGGACAAAATATACATTAACCACACAATTCTCTAGTGACTCTAAACATCTCCATTAATGGTTTCATAGAAAGGGTGACTAGATTACCCTAAAAATTCTCAAGACATGATTTTATAAAATTCATTCTATATTATTCCAAATCCATCTAGAACATTTGGAGACAAAAAAATATATCATAAAACATCAACATAACTAATATAATGGTAATTTACTTGAATCTTGAGGCATTACACTGATCTACTCATTATTCATGGTATTTAATGATTCATTTAAAATTTTATCTATCACGGGGTTTTGATTCAAATGTTTTAATTGTTGTATGTGTTAATTATATCTATTTTATGATACATAAGAAATTATTTATATTTAGAATTGTATTTTATTTTATATATTGTGTAAAATAACAAATTTCATTAATGAATATTAAATTTATTTCATTTAATTATATTTGGATATCATGGTAGCACTATCATGTTCTTTTGATTCATAGGTCACTATTATATTTAGGTTGTTTTGATCCTGATTTTGTTTCATTAATATTTAATCTGTATTCACTATATTTTTCATTTATTTATTATAAATTGAATGTGTATTACCTTCTAAACTACTTAATAATATTTTCTTTTTGTACATTAATCATTTTAAAATACATCACTCCCATTATATTAACAAATATTTCTCTATTATAGGAATTTGTTTCTCTAAATTCTTATACTATGTGAATACCCTATTATTCATTAATTTTTTGATGGGATTCCATGTAGATGACTATAATTTGATTTATAGGTAAATTATTGACATTACAATACAACATTATATCTTATGGTGTTTCATTGAGTTTGTTAACATAGAAATATATTTCATTTATTGATTGGGGATATTATTGACATAAAATTACACCATTAATCAATATGATATCATTTTAAGGGATGTATTCATTTAAAGCTATTCCATTTTTTGATTGAGAAAATATTAAAAGTCCAAATACATGTTATTTTAATATGGATGTTTATTTACTAATATAGAATGATGGTAATGTATTTTATATTTTATTCATTTATTCATAAACATAATTCATTAGAATAAACTAGTGATGGGTGGGGACCATTGTAGATGGACCTTATAAAAATCAATATGTATAATTAAAAAATTTAGTATGAATATATGTGTATTTCTATCCATAATAAGTAAGAAACTCAAATTAAGGCCCAGATGTTATGATAATGATTTTTATGAACACTATTTCCAAGATTATAGCATAGAATTACCTATACATTGTTATTAATTTTATCAATTGGGAACCAATTATTGATATCAATGTGATATTTTAATTTCTATTATATTCCATGTTAATATCATGATTTCAGTTTCATTATCTTATGGAGTTTATTATATGTTTGTTAAATATTATTTATGCTCATTTATGATCATTTATTGTAGTCTAATATCACTACAATAAAATAAATTGATTTCACACCTTTTTACCATTTCTTTAGGTTATTAAAAAATGTAATACACCTGATATGTCTAATATGATATCTTGTGTGAGGAATTTTTTGTTGATTTTAAAGAAATATTACGAGTTCAAAATTTTCATATATTTTACAAAACATTTCAATAATTTGATAAATATAATTGATTTATTAATTAATTATTTTATTAATTCTCTAAAGAATATAACATAACATTTCCTTGGAATTTATGTAATTAGATATTTTTTTATTTCAGGTGATTGTGGAATAATTTGTTTTAGGAATCTATAGTTGGTCTAAAATATATTATATAAGGTTTGTCATTATAATACTAGATATAAGAGTGTTGGTCCCAAAAATTGCATTTGGTTTTAGTGTAGGGTTAAAAAAATTAGAGTTTGGGAAATTATAAGTTGAGTAAATAAATATTAATAAGGATAGATAAGTTGTGGTTGATCATAAATTCAAAGGTATAGTCAACCATATTTTTTTAGATTATGTAACATTAAGTATTTTTGGATTAGGATAGGCCATATATATTGAAAAATGTATGGATATTTATCATCATAGGATAATATCATGATGTATTGATGATATAGATATTCTTTTATTCTCCTAGAAATTACATCCATGTTTGGATACATTAATGTGTATGTTTTCATGCCACAAATGCATGAATAGGTACCCACATGAGAAATGTTGGTTAAGAATCATATAAATATTCACTCTAGTGAATAATGAGTGGGCCTAAGTTTGTATGGTAGTTAAAAAATCTTTGGGGATATTATTTTTTAACCATATTATATTTACAATCCCTTAAGAAGGATTTATTATGTTAAGGAACTGATATAAATGAATATAGGGGATCACAAAATAATGAAACCTATTTCGAACCATGATTGATATAGGTTTAAATAAAATATTATATAATAAATTCAATGTGTAAGATATTTTGAGGTCTAATATGACATGAAATTATCTTACAGTAAATATAATGTTGCGTTTATCACTCATGATTAATTTTTTTTAGTTTTACTAATAGTTGATGTCTGAATGAACGAATTTTAAATTAGAATCAAGGGATAATGAAAATATTGACTTGATGAGAAACATAATGAGACAAGAACCTAAACTATAATCTATTTTATTATGAAAAAATAACTATTTTGAATTATGATTAACTACATGAACATACATGAGTTCTAAACCCTACCAAAGAAGATAATGATTGGGTTTCTTGGATTTGTTATTGAAAATGATGATAAAGGTATAAAGATTTAATTTATAACATAAAAAAAATATTTTATTGAACACTCAGGGTAATGTATTAGCGGATTGGGAATAATGTTATTCATAGGTAAATACTAATTACCATAGTAAAACAAAAAACAATAAAATTGAATAATCAAATTGAATAGTACATAAATAAATGGTTAAAACATGTGTTAAAATGAATTATTGAGATATAATAGACAATATATCACCCAAAAAACATTTATGTTCTGTTTTTTATTCTAATGGATAGGTTATATATGTGATATTTTTATATTACGTTTAAAATGTTTAAACAATATCATTCTAATAATATATAAAAGGGTCATTCGAACACCCCATGAAGAACACCAATTTTATTCTCTTAACAAAAATACAATATTATCTCAAAAAGATTAATATTCCTTTTAATTTAAACAATGGTCCTAGAATAATTTATTAAGAACTATATTTCCATAAATTCATCCAATGTAATGATCTGGTCCTCTATATGAGGAATTTTTTCTAATTACTTTTATTTTCATTCAAAATTCCCCAAATATAATTTTATAATTAATATATAATGATAATTTATTTTTTTATATAATTAATTTTATTATTCTTAGATAATTATTATTAACCTGTTTTCATATTTCCATTAATAAAAACAAAAAAAACATTACTGCATTGTGCGGACAACCGTCTCAACAAAGAGACTACATCCATTTTCACCACCACATATGTTAACTGATTATAAGGTTGAAATTTAAGAATAAATGTGACATATATAATAATATTAATAATATTATCATTAAAATAAAACTAACAAATACATTTTTCTCTTCTCATTCATTGAAAAATGAAAATGTCAATTATGTGTTGTCCAGGATACCACCTCCAAGAAGTAACATATCTCAATTTTCATATAGATTATTTATTATTTATTATACGCTCTTAAAATATGATTCAATATCTAAAGATTATATAAATAATATCACAATTCTTTTGTAATAATTATATTATTTAAAAATTAATCATATTTAATAATAATAATCACCATTTTTTTAGGTATGTTCATGATTGGGTCGGTCTGAACACCAGCTTGAACAGTAGTATAAAATAATATCATGGATGGAAATGAAAAATTTATAAAAATTTATAAATTATATTAATAATAAAATAAATATATTATCCAAGCTCTATAGTGCTAACATTAAAATCAAATACATTTATTTAGAAACCACATTTCATATGATCAAAAATCACTAAAACATGCCCTTGGGAACTTTTATCTATAATAAGAGCAACCGAAACTAAACAAATGAAAATATATAATTAAATATAATTATAAAGAATCATTTTTAGTCAATTTTATGATATATGGATGATGAAATTTTGGCTAATAATGAATAGAAAGACCATTACCAAAAAAACTAGTTCAAAATGATCAAGACTACTGACACTCGAAAATGAAAATAGATAATAAATAACCAATAAATATGTATAGAATAATTATAAATGAAGTTTATAAAAAAAATTAGATATTAAAGTTGTGATATTGGAATTCTATTTTTTATATATTATATTTATTAACATTATTAGAAGAATGGAATTCAGGTAAAGGTTTGTGATAACCCATTTTTAATCCACTATGATATAGAAATTATTATTGTGGTCAATTATTCTAGGTTTTATTTATAAAATATCATGAATACGTTTTATTATATTAAATCATTATTTTATATAATTCTATATTTCATCCATGTATCATCATCATAAAATTTTTCTGACATTAATGATGATGTAACTTAAAAGGGGTTTCTCGTGCCATTTTCAGCCCCATAAGACAGATACATTTTTATAAACCATAATTTACATTTTATTGTTTATCTATATACCATTAAATAATTACAATCATTATTTTCTGATTATTAATATTATTTTCATTTTTATTTGAAATAATATCTTTCATGTGGTTTTAAATATAATATTTCCCAATCTGTATGTGCGATTTCCATATTTTCAATTCCTTGAGACATTGATATTATTCAACATATTTTATATTATATGGTTTAATAATTACCCAATTTATCAGAATTAATGACTATATGAAATTTTATTTTATATGAATTTTATGGTATCAATTTAATGTTTTTATACATATATTTTTATAAACTTCTGTGTTTTTTCATCTTAGTTATGATTCATTGAGATATGATTTTTATTATCTATATGATTCCTTCATAGTGTATATATTATCCTTTATTACATTATAAATCTAGTCATACAATTTTTCTATAGAATATTAAACTATTTTAAATCTGTTATCAACTATTTCATTCCAAATAATCCTCTATTATGTGTATTAATTTTCATTCAATTTCAATCCTATTTGAATTCCCTATTTTTATTCCATTGTTTAGAGGTAATTCTCATGGATTGACATTAATAGATTGGTTTGGGACATTATGGATATAACTAAAACAATTACTCCATGATGTTTCAGTTTTATGTATTGTTATATAGAAATAAATTTCATTTTCTGAGTGGGGAAATTGTTGATGTAACTCTTTTATATTACTCTATAACTTTAGTTTGAGTTTTTCATAGATAGAAAGCTATTAAATATATGGATTGGGGATATAATGGAAATATGTATACTTTTATTAATAATTATGAAGAAATAATGGTTATGTGTTTATTACATTATTTATTCTTTCATATAATGAATGAACTCAACTTAATTAATGGAATGTGCCACCCGATATAAATATCCCTTTGATGCATAGATTTTTTATTAATTATTTTTCCTTGATTATTCTCTCCCATTAAAATCATTGATCCATTCATTTTCAAAACTATAGAATATATTATCTAATAAACCAATAATTGTATTTGGGTATCAACATCGTTGGGGAGTTATATACACATAATTACATTTTACATAAAAACATTTCTTCAATATTTCTAAATCATCATCGGGATGAGTGATGTCTTCCTTAATAATTGTTTTAGAGAGAGAAATAAAGTTGACTTCTTTAATAAAAAAAATTTCAGTGAAATTATCAAATCATCACATGAATCAGCATCTCCCCTGTCACATTATTCAATAGAGTTGTGACATTCCCATATTCTATTTTTTATTCATTACTCATGCCATAGTTTTCAATGTTTTGAATTTATTCATGTGGAAACTAATATTTCTCAATATTTACATGATATGAATGGATTCTCATAAATTATTTCATTGAGAGATATATTAACAATATAAAATTTAGAAAGAAATATACTCTGAGTACCTTCAATAATTATAGATTCATTATCTTTTCCATTCATTGATGATGTATTTGTTAACATTTTTTCTTCTATTTTATTGATATTTTACATGGTATTTGATAAAATATATTAATTATTTTTATTGATAAGAATATTATAATATTATATAAAAGATAAATTAAATTCTTCAAAAAAAACATTTATTATGTGAATCTGATAGAGGTGTGAACTGGCTATGATTGAAAATTTTAGGATTACATTGCAATTTATCCAAAAATGAGGGGGGTGAATCTCTTTTAGTATTCATTTACTAGAATTTTATTTTTATCCCATTACACCTCTATCATTATTCAATGAAATGATATATATATATATATATCCATCTATTTTTATGAATAAAGAAAATATAAATAAAACATAAGAGATCATATGGAAATGTTAATGAGGTTCACCTCACTATGTTTTACATTTTCTATGGTAAATCATGGTCATTATCCCATGTTAATGGATTTTTTCTTATTATAATATAAAACATGGAAAAGGTTATGATCTTGTCCATATTATCCATCCACCAATTAGGTAAAATGAATGAATCATCTTGATGTTCTATAACTCATTATAGAATAAATTATTTTATTAAAACATTTTTAAATCATATCAGTGGTTGGAAGAATTTTTCCATCTACTATTGTGTGGATATTATCTTAATCCTTATTTTCATCAATCAGATAGGCTACCTCTTATTCCCATATAATTATATAGCGGACTACTATAGGATGGATATCACAACTTTCTGTCTTGGAAAATAATCTATAATAGAATATTTAAAATACTCTTGCTCATATATCAATAATATAAAGTTTATAGGCCATATCTATCTTCTCTATAGATTTTATGATATTAGTAGTATTAATGGATGAATCATCTATCCTATTCTTCATATTACCTTTCTTTATAACACATGGAATAAATTATATATGTAATATTGGATCTATTTCTTGATAATTCTACTTTAAAGGGTATGTTGGCATATGTAGAGTCAGGATTGTCTATCATTCTACTACAATGTGAACTAATATTTCCATGTATATCTTCATTATTTGTACTAATATAATATAAAATCTTCTCACATAGTAAACTATTTCATTATTTCCTTTATTATTCTAATAATATATATTATCTACACCATGAGAATATTTCATATGAAATTTTATTTCTTCTCACACATTGAAACTATTTAAGTCATTGACTTCAATTATCCTTCTTATTTGATCTTCTTAAAAACGTTCCCTCAAAAACTTATTTATTTTTTATCTAGTTGGTGACTCAATTATTTATTTCCAAATTATATTTCAAAAATCATGTTATTATTTTTCTTTAAAATTCTCTAAAAATCCTCATGAATATTTGAGTTGTTTCACATATACATGGATTTCACATCAACAAAGTATCAACTATAGTGTGGCGGTTTTTGGGTATTGATTTCAAACATAAACATATCATTTGAAACTCTCACAACTAAAAACATATAAAAACTAATACATAATAATATTATTAAATATTCACCTTATTCTGGTGTGGTCTTTATTTCTTTAATGTGAAAAAACATTAGAAATTATAGCTCGAAATTTTTTCATTCCTATTTTTCTCATATCATGAATCATGATCAATGAGAAGTATAATAATTTCTAATTAATTAATAGAATCATGTAAAAACCATTTCAATTAATCCCAAATTAGATTATTTATTACAGAAACCAAACATTCCTTCCAATAGACTACTTTGTAGTCCCATTATAAAAAAATTTGCATGCTTTTTTTAACTGATTATATTGAGCATCAGAGGGATTATGCTCACTACCCTTTTTCTATATTCTTAAAACACGACTCTACTTGATACAAGTAAACAGAGTGAGAAATAAATAAAAATAATAAAAACCCTACATCAAGGTTTTTAATGGTAGGATGAGAACCTACCAAAAACTGGGACCCTTTATTTGTAAAAAACCGACACCTTAAACCAGTCCAAAAGAAGGAATATTATATTTATCCCTTTAAAAAATTGGGTTTACATCCAAATGAATACTATCGGACCAAATGATACATTACCCATCAACAACATTTTTTAGAAAGACAATCAGTCTAAACATTTCCCTCCCTGAAATCCTGAGAAATGATATAGTAAAAAGATGAGATATATTATAAATAATTGATCCAATAATTAACAAGTCTCCAAAGGATATGACTATAAGTAGTTCTGATGGTATGAAAAACAATAGTGGAATCACATTCCAACCATATCTTGTTCAGACTCCTTTTTTTATCATGTTCCAAATTAATAATAACCTGAATAATCTAAGCTTACATGGTAGAGTAAATTCCATAAGAACCATAAGAACAACCAACCAAATAACCCAGACTTTTCCAAAAGATAGCTCTATAACATGAAGGACTTGTATTCCACTGAGAAGAACATTCAGTGTTTTTCTTTATCTACCCGAAGAAAAGAGGTTTCCAAAAAAATACTTTGTACCCATTGGGTGCTAGAAGTTACCTTTAATATTTATTCGCCTATGAATAAATAATTCATGAATCAAGTTCTGATAATACACCTTCTGAGGGATTTTTAGGTTTCTCAAAACATCCAATGTTTCTTGTGGGTCTAAGAAGACAACATTGTGAAGACACATGTTCCTCTCCAACCAAGGAATACTAGCCAATTCCATAGCATCAACATGAATAAGAATCAAAATAAAAGGATAAATTGAAATACAGATTTAAACATCGATGAAATACCCAGTATATGAACTTCATGGAATTTGGACATCAAAAATAAATAAGAGAGACTTACACATAGAAGAGGCTATAACACAACTCATGAAAAAGTGATCCAAATCTTCTCAATATTGATGATAAATAACACAGACATAACAAAAATAAATTCTACAAGCTTACTGATAATTATCATTAGGTATTTTACCATGTGCTGGCCTCCATACCAAAATTTACAGAGAGGGAGGAAGAGTATTCCTATTGAATGTCCCAATATATTTTAAACCCAACACAAGAGTAGCGAAATTAGAATTAAAGGACATTATAGTAATAATTCAACATGAAATCATCACCTAAATCAATAAATTACCAATAAGAAAAAAAATCATTACTCATTAACGATCTTCTTGATATAATAAAGAATAACTTCATTATCATTGAAATTATATTTTATTATGATTTCATGATAAATGTTAGAATAAAACAAGTTAAGAGAATTCAAATTAGGAGTACCAATCCACTTATTCTTCTAGATCATAAGAGATTATTCTTTTTAAACATCCCATCTTGTACTAATGTCAATAAGAAAAAAGTGGATTTAAGGGAATTCCAAACCGATAATTCCATGTGGATAATGATAATAGATTTTGTCATGCTTTGAAACCAAGATAAAAAAATAGAAATATCCTTGTAATTTACATTAAGAAGATTCAACACAAAGTAATATTGTATTTATTTTTTAAAAAGGATTAGATTTTTTATTCTTACCCCCCTAACAAACTTTTTACAACAATAATTGAGAGGTATTGTGAACAATATTTTTTCCAGAATTTTACCAGTCCTGATAAACATCTAAATGGACACAATTATCTATTTTATATGATATTAAGGCCATTTATAAACCATAAAATACTAGAAAAATTTTTAAACAATAACATATTTAACCAAGAAACCATAGCCTTTCCAAAATATGGACCTACCTTTACAAGAGGTTAACTACTTTCTAATATGACCAATGACTAGAGAGAAGTGCCAAGCCATTGGATGAACCCAAAACATTAGAACAAAAAGATAATTGAATGTTTATATTCCCTATCTATTTCCAAAATCACTAATGATATCATGTTTCATATAAAGACAAATATTTCCTCTAAAAGAAACAAAATATTTGTTTCAACGAACCTGACGACTTGAGGCCTACTCATAATTCAAGAGGACTTTCTTGATATTTTTGATGTTTCTCTTGCCCCCTATGGTGAAGATAATGATATCATCATCATAAAAAATATTAGTAGGTAAAGGAAAACCATGAACAAAACCTATGGCCATCAATATTTCATTTTCAGCCATGATGGAATAAAATATGCTAAGTTAATCCTCATAGAAATAGAAGATAACTGCAAAGACATGATCTCCACATATTTCACCATTAGAGAAAGATAAATATCCCTCTAGAGAGACATTTATAAGCACCTACATACAAGAAGATGAAAATATAATCTTGATAAAACCAATAAAAGTATCCTCATAACCAAAAATGGTATGTATTTTGGAGATAATGTCCCAATACATTATGTTAACATCCTTTTTAATGTCTTGCTTTAATGCAGTGTTACCTCATTGGATAGAAATTTTGAGAATATTTCCACACCCTGATGTAGTAATGAGACAGTCATCAATGATACTCCCTATAAAAAATCAAATATTTAATAAAAAATACAATTTTACTATATATGGGAGACAATATACTACTATGAATTTTCAAAATAACTATATACAATGTATTGATTAAACAAGCATGCATGAATAAGTAAATCTTGTTGGGATTCTCTGCCTTTGTAATTAATGTTGGGAAATGAGCATTTAATCATTGATGATTTTTACTAGCCTTGAAAAAATTACAGAAAATCTTATAGACATAGTCACTAATGATCTTGCAATAGGTATGAAATATGTAGTTTTTAAATCCATCAGGACTAGGTGAGATATCTAGCATGAGACTAAAGGAAGCTACCTTCTTCTATAGTACCAATGGAAAAGAAATAATTCCTGATTTTTCATTCTGGTTAACTAGTCCTGGAATAATAACTTCAACTAGAGCAGAAATAGTGTTTGAACCATTAAAGAGAACATTTAAATAAGATTCAATGTTCTCAAGAAGAACCTAATGATTCTCCATGATTTGATCCCCATTTTTACGCAGGGAATGTGGCCAAGATATTTTTATAACTCTTTTAATGGTCTTAAAAACATCAAATTATTATCCCCATCCATGATACAATTAGTTTTGATTGTGGCTCTTTCCATGTAATATTTTAAATTAAAATGATTATTGAGTTTAAGAGTCAACTTTATTTCCATTATGGTTCCATTATAATGATTCCCATGAGTACACTACTCTTGTGTACACCAAAGGGAGGATTAAAGATTATAGATGTCTCTATCAAGATGAATGAACCTATCTTTTTCCAAATATTGATATTACCTTTGAAAATTTTTATTGAGATTATTCAATAAAAAATATTACATTTGAAAAAAACTGATCCCCAAACATTACGAAAATTACTTTAACATTATGAATGTTTCACCAAAATTTATTTCATCTGAAGGGAAATGGAGGCTTAGAACCATTGATATTGAGATCAACCAAGATTGTGTGATGGTCAAAGTTTAACCTTGATATGGTGATGCAAGATATGGATTCCCACAAAATTAAAGAAGGGTTATTAACTAAAGCCATGCCAAGTTTACGATAAATCATACCACTATGGTTTTTTCTACACCATGTTAAATTTTCACCAACAAAGTTGACTTCAATCTGATTATGTTGGTCAATATATCATTTGAACTCCATTGATGAAATAAAATTACCCATAGGTACCATTTTTTATCTTGTCTATAAATTGAGTTGAAGTCACAATGAATGACCCATAGCCCATCAATGGTGTTCTTGAGGGAATTTATATCACACCAAATGTTATGGTGAGCATGATATCAATTATGATCATAAAAAAAGGAACAAACATGCATAATTTCCATATTATAAAAAGAACAAGTCTCATGTTTAGTATTTTAGCCCATTGGATAAGGATCATTAAGAGATGAATGATCCAATTCCCATAATTGTTTGACCTCTAATAATCTATTATTCATACCTAGTAATATAAAGCCCATATTTTCAAGACATGAAAATTATATTTGAGAATATTGTTTTGGGATTAGCTAACCCAATAAAAAATGGTATGTGAATCTGAATGTGAATCCTGATAGACCTGATTATTGCTTCATTTCTTAGGCCCTAGCTATTCCAGAATAATATCCTAATTTGGGACAGTATTTGGGGTAGGCCCACCTTTTTTTTCCAACTTCATCATTATTTTTAATGATTTTATGGGGTATTCCTGATTTATTTTTAGGGATAAAATGATTTTGAACTAAACCCCTTAATGACTATAGTTTTATTATTCTTGTTTTATTTCTATTGGAAAATAGAAGTACCATCCATGTGCAAGGATTTGGAATCACTGATATGCAGGTCATTCCCCTCATGTTCAAATTCTATAAAGCCTGCCATTGAACTGTGAATTGTTTGTTGGGATTCTACAATTAGTGGAGGAGATTATTTAGATTCAAATAGATCCTTTCTATTGGACAAATCAATGGAATAATCTGAATGAACATCAAAAAAGAATTAATATATATAGTCAATCCCTTATTGGATGAATGGATTTTTTAAGAGGGGATAATCCATGGTTGTATGCGGATACACAATAAAGCATCTCTATTTGTTGCAGTATTAGCACGTGAAATCTTCTTCCAATTGGAAAGGGATTTTTCCATATTTTTTTCAAACTAAATATGAACTAAAGATGGATCAAAATTTTGGTAATGTACATCTCAATCCTAGTATTTTCAGAATCTCAATCTGGGATTGTATAATTGAACTATTGAATTAGAAACAATCCAATTCCAAAATTTACGATAGGCTTCATTGTCTCAATTTGTTGTATTGGCATCCAAAAATCTTGATTGACCTATATTCGTATATGTGTACCCTATTAAGATGGATCAAATAATGTTAGAAGGTGATATATACCTTTATTCTAGAATTATTGTTGATACCATCTTGATTTTTTAACATCCTAGATCCATTTTCGGCATTATAATGAACAAAAATTTTATGTTAAGATTGATTTTGAGTGCATTACTTCCATCCTTTCTTTTTTTAAACCCTCATAAATGTTAATTTAATATTTAGTGAAATAAAAAATTATTTCTTAATTCATATCAATCTCACAGTGACATCATGTCTTGACCATTTTCATCTGTAGATAAATGTCATACCTTCAGAACTCCAAATACATATTCTAGGAAAATTCCATATAATAAAGGATATTGATAATGATTTATAATTCATATGTGATATGGTGAAGGCTTATGATGTGGATAAAATTTGTATGTTGAATTCAAAATATCTTGCTGAATTCTCAGGATATGTTGAAATGTATATGACCTGCTAAAGTCACATAATCACAAGGAATACTATTATGATTAGTGACTTACACTTTTTTATTTTCGAATCTACAATTCCTGACATATTCAAATGGATTGGGGATTTCTTTAGCTCATCACTAGATCATCTCATCCACATAAGAACAACATTAATCATCACGAAATTGTACCTAATCACAATATATAATATCCTAAATGTACAAAACTACTTGGATATATTACATTACTTCAATCTATTTTTAAAAAAATTCATCCATCTTTTTTCACAATTATTGAAACCCTAGTAGGAAAAATAAATATAAATACTTGATTCCATGTTTATGATCAGTATAACAATCTTCAGACAATAATAACATTCAAATAGATATAATATTCATCAATATGAATAATTCATGTAACTTTTCATTATATATAATTGAAATCATCAAAAATTACATCTTTATATTGAATACTAATTAGCAGTGTTCCTACACATCAAATGATTTTCTAAATTTTCATTGATCATCAACCATATTCAAAGGAAGTTACAAATAACACTTATAATAATCCATTCCATCATTGTTATGGGATTATTTTAATCATATAGTAGGACTTTCTCTAACTTCATTTATTTTTTATTTAAATAGTGTTTTGTTAATATATTACATCATAAATAAATACTATATTTCTATTCCTCAGACACTCAAAAAATTATTAACTCTTTCCTGGGAACTCCATTATTTTAACTATCATGATTGGATACTTTATCATCCATAAAAGATCATCTCTTTCTTCATATATTGAAACATACAAATATAAAATAAAAAATAAACACAAATTGGGTTCATTAGGTTGTCTAAGGGAGGATGTTCAACAAAAATATAGAATTTTTACCCTATAAATGGTGTTCAAAAGATGTATCCATATTCTCTTACTTGTTTGTTTTCACAAGGAAGAATTTTGTCAATCCATAGATGAGAAGTCTTGGGTTTTTGGTGGGGATGTGTGATGTTTCATTGAACCATAATAGTTTCAGTCACATCGTAACTATACATTGAGTTGGACTATTTCAACATGAAACATATGGTTATTCTGTAACATTACCATTTTTAGTTTTTTAAAATTTAGGAAAAACCTTCCATTTTTTTCTTATCCACTAAATTATATATGGATATGTGGCCACTCAAGAGTGTTTTTTGGATAACATATCCCAATTATACTTATTTTCCTTAGACACCCCATGATTAACATTTTTCATATGGATTATTTCTAGACGTTTTATTATCCCATAACTCTTTAATTCCACCCTCATTCATCTATTGTTAGATACCAACGAATTCCAATAATTTCTCTTTATATACTATTAAATTCACATAGGTTTTATAAGTCATGTTATGATTTAACGGATACATTGGGGCTTCATTTTGCAGTGTCTTAAAGATGTATAAGAGGGATGTCTCTTATTTATCACTGTTTTGATGAAGGCTTGTAACCCTAAAATGACTAAACCTGGATCACCTAAATAGAGCATGTGTGGGTAATCTACAGTACCTCAGGAATAACTACCCATATTAAAGAATCTTTTAAATAGTAGAGAAGTCCTAAATATTTTTTGGATTCTAATTTATCTTAAGAAGTCCATATTTTAATGTCTGAGGCTACCAAAAATTGATATGAGATGTCCATATGATTTCCAAACCCAAATATTATGGCCAAAAAACATGTAGCTAAGAGGGACCGAAATATATAGAGTAATATAATAGTAAAAAATTATATGATTCATTAATTATTGTAGATTATTAATAGTAGATACAAAATATAAAAAAATCATATACATATAATAAAAACACACTAGCTAATGCATGTGAAAATTTATATCTAGATAGTAATAAACATTGCCTTTGACATTACTGACTTAATTATATCAACTAAATATACATCCTCGACAACCTAGTAGACATGAGCCACATATATGACTTTATGTGATACATGTGCATAAGTGAAAATACATAAATACTCCAAAATTCATCCAACCCCATGAAATAGACATGGGTTGGAGTGAATTTAATTTCCCAGTAAAAGATATAAAATTATGGATCCCACTATGAACCAATATATTTTCATTCAGTACATATTAGTAGGGAAATTAACCTATATACTACAAACCCACCTTGTAAAATTATTAAAAAAAAGTACACATAAGAATACCCATTTTGTAATCAAGTGATAACAAGTCCTTCAGGACCTCTGACAATACCTTCTTTTTCCAATACAATTAATATGTTTACAAGAATCCATACATCAAAATTTCTATTGAGGAAAGGCATCTCAATAGACATTCTAGAGTATATAATTACTCCATAGTGTAATTTAATTCTCATATCCATTCCTAGAATATGAATAATACATCACATATAATAAGAAATATAAGGGGGGTTTTAATAACTAAATTCTTGCGTGGGACAAGCCATCCACTCAGGGAAAAGTCTCATTCCCACGTCTGATATCCACAAGTGAATATTAAATAATGCATCTAAAGAGAGAATCTCAATAATCAGACTCTTGTATGAGCTACCCCATGACAATATGAGGAAGGTTTCTAGTATAATTATATATCTTAGTGTCATTATATATGATATAAGGATTGAATCATAATAGTCAACCTCTCTCAAAAGTTAAAAAATCTTCCTTAGGGTACATTTTATGGAATAATCAAACCCCAAAAGATAATAGGTGGTTCCATAGATAATCTCATTTTGACCCCAATCAGATAATCAAACTCAGTTATGGATCTCATACACAATACATATCATGTTTCATGAATAAATATTCATGTATTTAAAACATTGAAAAACTGCACTAAGAACACATAACAAGTATACGAGAACCATGTGAAAATACCTTGGATTTTTCCATAATAAAACATAAATTTTTCTCACATTAACCATGTTTATGAAGTCCAATCCTTTATAATTTGAGTATTCATCCCCAGAAAACATATTCCAAAACAATACATCATCTTTCCCACACCAGGCATGAATTTCTCAAACTAGTTCAAATTTACAAAAGAATAAATCTCTACCAAACATCTTAGTATTAGGAATGGCTCAATCCAATCCAATCCATTTTACCGATCTCTACAGCTAAGAATATTATTCCCTCAATGCAGACCCATCCGACTAATTTGATACCAAATATCGAACATTATTTCACTAATTCCCACACCTATAGGAACAATTTTCTATTTAATCACACAAAAATTCTATAACAAGATATGGGTATCTAATAAAAACATGAATCATCAGTAACCAGAAATAAAATATTAAAAAATCATAATTATTAAGAGAAAAAGCATAAAATATTTAGAAAATATTGTGTTTCCCACATGGGGACAAATAATACAAAATAAAACTCAATGCAATTAATTTAACATTTTTTATAAGTTGAGTAAAATCATACATTTATACCATCTCAATAAAGAATCACATTCCATCCTACTTTATCTAGGAACTTGAAAAAATCATTATGATTTTTTTGGAGAACCCGATGCATATTTTAAAATACCATCTCCATACAGTAACCTAAAATCCTCTGAATTACCTTGAATTTCTATTAAACTATATATTTTTTAAATCTATTTATAATATAATTCCCCTTCTAAAATTTAAATTTGAAGTGGAAATCCATGTATCTTTTAGAAGAGAATTTATTCCACCAAAAATTACTTATGGTGGTCCATAATTATGCATTTGACCAATGAAGCATCATCAAACAATTTAGAAATCTATGATTGACTCCCCCTCCCCACAACACATGATAATACCATGAGTAGTGTAATTATAAATACCCCAGATGAACCTTCCATTATTCTCTTGGTTCCATAACTTCGATATAGGGTCTATAGTGATCCCATGGGGAGTCTATGACCTAATATCTGAGTGAATAAATAATAGAAAAAAATATGATCCAATATAGTAATAATTATATTAAACAAAATAAATGAAACAATAAATAAATAATAAATTTAATGTAAAAGAATACATGCATACATGTGAAATAGAATTATCATTAGGATAGTATCCTAAAAAATAATCAAAATAAATAAAATGTACAAGATGCTCCACCGCCATACCTGATCCTCACCATGACCAAATTTCATTAATTGATTTTAGGTATCTTACTCGAGTATAAAATGATGTGAAACTAATAATGTTTGACCTAGAGTTGGTGATGTCTACATAGGAACCCAAGTTCTATGGCCACCCATGAAGGGTGTCTTTACAACATTGCAGGGAACCACTAAAGGGTTCGTTAACATAAAAAATATATATTGTGTATGTATATGATATACACTCAATAGAACAAGAAACTCTTTTATATACAAAAATATAAACCACTATCAATCAATGGGTTCTATCATGACACTTGGGATCAACCATACAATTTTTAGCAACTTATACAGTGTCTTGGAGAATATAAGGCACGTTATTTCTATAAACTAGATCCTAGAAATGATAAAATGAATCTCATATAGTATTAGACACAAATAATGGATCATAGGGATTATAAATGGAATAAATAAATTATTATACTCATCCCATTTTTCTATTTAGTATCTTAGTCACAAATATGTCATCGTATTAATTCCTAAATCCTAAGAAGAATTATAGGAATCTGTTTTTCATTATCATCATCATCAGATCCTAGAGAGTAGGAATGGAATACATATGTCACTAGAACCAAAATTGGATCCTAGGTAGTATCCCAGAAATCCATATGTCATCATTCTCATTGTTGTAACCTAGGGAGGATCCGTAGAATCCCTATAGTATTGGGCTCATCGCCAAACCCAACTGAGTATCCTAGGAATCCATATAATAGTAGTCTCATCACTAGATACTAGGGATTATTATATAAATCCATATAATATAAGGATTATATCTTAATATAATGGTGTATCCTAGGCACACAATTAGTCCTAATATTGGTTCTAGGGTAATATCATGGGAGTCCAATATAATATCATGTGTAAACTACAAATGACATGATGTATCTTAAGGATATAATTCATAAAAACATGAGAGAAATGAATCCCCCCAATGAAATGTCATGAATTTTTTTTGAGGTAAACATAATCTCATTCCACACTATATAATAATAAAAATAATAATGGATGGCCAAGCATTGATCCCAACAGTCATTTACTGTTTTATTCTATCAAGAACAAAACCTAGACTATCATCTCCATTTCTCATGTTCAAAGGTGACATGTAGAGTTAATGATGTTATATTTTCCACACAATCCATATATAGATTCAATGTAAGGTTGGGGAACCCACTATAGTTCCCTATGTGACAACATATTTTGTAAAACCTATATGGGTTCCCTGAAATCCTTATTTTATATCTGGTGAAGCCCATCATTCAAAGTGAGTAATTCCCCTCAAAATTATCATTATCATACCATTGACTCACAGGAATTATAAGAAAAAATCATATAATAATAACTTTAGGGGAAATACATATTCTCATCCATGTTCATGATATATCATAGGTCAGTATTCATTTACTCAACTTGTACCCAATCTACCTATGGTATACAAAACCGGGTACTCACATATCAATGGAGGAGGAACACTCACCAAATGTATGGTCAACTTTACCAAAGGATATGGGGAACCACAATGTTATTATATGGACCTTTCTTAGTAATTCTTATAAAATTAATCATTATACCCTATCATTAATGGAAGGGGGAACCATTCACTTATTTAGATAGGTATAATTCATTTACTTTTTTATAATTAACACACCTCCAGATCTATGAGTTAATAGAAAATATTTAGAATTGATCCCTATTATATTATGGATCTTGGCATCTGACTACTGTCTAAGGGTTTATCATGACCCTTACCAAATGGTTTGTATCATGGATGTTAAATAAAACGACTAATTTTATTTTATTCATAAGGTGGAATTATCTCATGGGGAGACATCTCAAATAGTATGAAACATATCAAAATTATAATCCAATGTGGTTATCTCACATGACCACCCACCACAATCAGTTTCATTTCCTTCAATAAATGGTTGAACACCATTATTAAAGTCTATCCATGTCCAACTAGTCATCGTACACTATTATGAAGACTTATCTCATTCTATAACATCCAATTGAATTTACAATAACATTTTTCTAATTTATTATAAAATTTAAATTTAAAAGTAATAAAATAAAAAGCATCACCAACCCATCTAACTTAAAAAATATTCCAATAAATACACTAGGAAGGTTTTTGTAATACTCCTATAACCGTCTTGATTCAAATCTTTAGCAATCATCACTCATTCAATATATAATATAATTTAATCTAATCCAAATCCCAAAAAAAATCAATTATTCAATGAAGCACAAAATAAATGGCGAGAATAAAATATATAAATCATATTGGTATGTCCTCTAACCATGATAACAAAAATAATATTCATATCATGATGTTTTCACCATTACATGTTGGACAAACTAGTCAAAACCCTATGATATAAAATCAAAATCAAAGATGATGACGGGAAAACAAGAACATATAATTATAAAAGAATAGACCTATATTGAATTGATATTAAATTCCATCAAAATAATCTATATATAAGGGTAAATTATTAGATTAATTAGTGGAGTTAGAGGATAAATTGATCACACATGAGGGGGGGGGTGAAGGAGGGACACCCCCCTTAAAAATAAAGGGGTTATATTGGTCATTTATCACATTATAATGAATTCAGGTTAGCCTCATGGTTTATCCACATAGTGTTAAAAACCTTATACCAACGATGTATCATTCTCTGTCCAAGCGAACATACCTCATATGGTTTGGTCTCCTAATTTTCCAAACCATAAACCAACCATAAAATAAAATTTCCAACACTAATTGTTGTTTCTTTATAGTTGGTTTAAAAACCATTTGAAACTATACACCATAACAGAAGTCCCAACCTCCCAAAAATGTTATCTAGCACAATTTACCCTATCTATTTTTCAAAAATTAATCAATTTAAATCCCTTTAAAAAATTAAAATATTAAAATCGATTCTCTATAATCTCAACCATGAACTCATGAATACTCTTGTTACTTTATCCAAATCCAACACCATCTTCGCAATATGCTCAACATATATGATCTTTGATCTAAATAAAAAATATTCACATCACCTCTATGCCGAGATCCAAATATATATATTCCATCTAAAATTAAAAACCAATAATCATGAAATTAATTTCAAACGCCACAAAATAATACTTCACATCCTCTATATTCCTTAGTGGTATCTCACCTATTAATATATTTTTATATGGGTTATTAATTCACATTCAAATCCCAATGATTTAACCTAAAAGCCTAATCATCTTCATCTTCTCATTTTTCCAAGAGAAATCGTAGTTCTCAAAAACCCATGCTACCCACTCATCACTATTACCAATACATAGATAGCACTAAAAAATATACGCCTATCCTAATATATATATAGTTTTTTCAATCGATTCAACCTCAAGAACATTTTTCACCCCCACAATATGGATCACTTGATAAGGGAATATTTAGTCGAATATTTCTCTTCAACATCATAATATATAATTGAAAAGGAATATTTTTTCTCTCAATGACATACTTAGTGTAGTTTTCACCCCAACACACTAAATTTCTAAAATAAAATTAGTCGCCCTATTTTAAATTCCCAAAAAAAATATTAGTTATTCTAGTTGATTTCATATCTCATTACTTAATCCAAGTTCTTTAACTCCAACAAAATATTTAGTTCATTTGAACACCCATAATGAAGTCTAAAAATGACCATTGGATTAATTCTATGGTTGAATCTCTTACAAACCAAATCATCTATTATAATCCATTCCTGATTACCAACATGTCATTGACTAACTCAACATAGATTAACATCAAAACTCATGTCATACATTCTTCAAGCATATAGACTCCATAAAACGGAAGCTCATAATTTAAAATCTAGAATTCCACATGTAACTAGATAAAACTATGTCTTCTAACTCCCTATAAATCTAGATCTATATCGACCACCCAACAACCAGTCCCATTACACCCAAGACCCTTATTTCATGACATTCTTTCCACAATGATCAATTAAATAATCCCAACAAAAGGTTTTACATATGATATATTCAATTTAAAAAAATATCAATGTCCTGCATACCATATATTAATGAATAAAATGGATTGACATGTCCATCACACCCATGCCGGAGTAAAAAAATGAACCATCAACCATTTAGTGTTCCCAAATCAAAAAAAAATTCATTAAAATATGATAAAGTTATTTTAGTAATAGTAGTATCAACCACTAAAGTCCTACATTGTACTCGTTAACATATGTACTACTTTACACCACTCTTAGAATGAGACATCAATAAGTTCTAATATCACACATGTGTTGATTATCTCGATCCGTGATCACAAACCATACTATTCTTATCATGGAACAACATTAGGTCAAGTGTACCATGGTACCCTGATCCAAACATGACATCCCCATCCATGTTAGTGGTAACATTTCTCTTTCCCATCTGACACCCAAGGATTTTATGCCAATATATTTTTATCAAACCCATTATTTCTCTATCCAGACAAGGTCTCTCACTGATCTACCACCCAACTCACTCTCTAATGAGTAAGACATCATCATACCCTTTCACATGAAGCTAAGTGACTATTATTTCTCACCTTTTATGTAAATATAATCTAATTAGATATTAAAAAAGAGTTTATCTTCAAAATTAAGAAATTTTCCAATGACAAGGTCAACAACACAATCAACCACCACCTAAAAATCATTTCCAAACCAAAAGTTTCCACCTACTTTATAATAATCCAAGTCAAAACCATTGAGGAACATGATCTATCACCTCATAAAGAACTAAATATGAAATAAAAAAGATCATGCATCTAATGAATCCATCATTATGAAAAAAAAATAAAATATAAC
This sequence comes from Viscum album, assembly GCA_963277665.1. Classification (NCBI taxonomy): domain Eukaryota; kingdom Viridiplantae; phylum Streptophyta; class Magnoliopsida; order Santalales; family Viscaceae; genus Viscum; species Viscum album. The sequence continues at coordinate 456,734,538 of OY728141.1, read as the reverse complement.
TTCATCGGATTTTCATTAGAAAATCCCAAGGAATATCCATTCCTATAGGACATAATTTTTATCACCTCCCAAAACATGATCTCATAACCAAAACCAAATACCATAATACCGATATCTAAATAATTTAAATGTTTGGAATAACCCTCTCATGGGTTACCCTTGTGCATCATGACATAACATAACCATAACCAGAAACCAATCCACTTCTCTATCATTGTAAAAAAATCACTTATATCCTAATCTATATCTAAAGATTTAGGCTCTCTCACATAGCCCCTAAGTCATAATCTCATATAGGTCACCACTAAAGGTAAATATATTTGTTAAAATCTCTAAATTCTAAAGTAAAATCACATTAAAACACACAGACTATAGGGTCATCATATACATATAAAATATTCAGAACCACATAGTCATTAGCCAACACTAGTGTACTAATCCTCACTATCCATCTTTATAAGATACTACCCCATCGTGGAACATGATATCATCCACATATATATAAAAACATTTTCCCAAGATGAAATATGTCATGCAATCCATAACCATATTTTTTGGTTAAATAAAATTTCACCAAGAATATATATTGTGAAATTCCAAATATGTTGTTGTTCAAACCTGAGTTTAGTGAACCAATTTTTATTTAAAACCATCATTAAGATCCTATAGTGATCTAGTAGGGGTTACTATATATATTACCAATGAAGGGGCTGGATATCCACCATCAAAGAGTATCCTTGATTATAATGAAAATGACTTTCATCATCGAAAATAATATGTTGTTTCTAAGTATAATTACATTTAAAATAATATTGAAAACTTCATTTACGTTGTTTCTTACATGTTTAACAACTGAACCATAATTTCCAGGAAAATAAATTCCACATAATATTTTTAGTTTTTGAGAATAATATGTTCTAGTACAAAGGAATATTTCAAATGTGCAAGTGCTAAAATCCAAAAATATCAATCTCAAATACACTCATTATCATTAAAAAAATATCTAAAATTTAACATAGAATTTCCAGAATATAAATCATATATACTGTGTAACATAAAAATTCAATAATGGTTTTTACGATGCACCATTCCATGGAATATCACTAGCTTATTCACATACATATAACACTTTCTTACCCTATACCCAAATTGTAATATAAAAAAAATATTTATTGACAAAGAATTATTACTCCACCACTGAGGACAGTAGATAGTTCCCAAGCTGATGGAATTACATGGACCTCAAACATACCTTCCCCATATTCTAGAGGCTACCCAATAGCAATGAGGTTAGATTGTGATACCATTTGGATACAATAACCTCATATAAAAGTTAATAAATGGTGTAAAATATTTAAATGAACTCTGAAACAATAATGATTAATGTAAATTTAAAAAATAGAGAAAAAATGCTATAAAAATGAAATATGGAAGGATACATTCATATATTCCAAATTTACCACCCACCATGATGATAAAAAATGAAAATATATAAATGAAATTAAAATAATCAAGATTCCCCACAACAATCCTGAGGCATCACCTCACTAAAATATCTATTCTACATCTGAGTTATCTTGCTCAATAATGCAACCCTATGGCTCTACCATACCTAAAGATATAACCATTGATGTTTCCATATATACACAGGTTTCACCACCACATGATCATGGTGTGAGTTAAAATCATTAGAGAACAACCAATGGGGCCCTAACATAACCGGAAGATACAATATATATACATGTGATGTGATGAATTATACAATCCAAACCTATAAACGCAATAATATAAACCACAATAAATTCCCATGTTATTACATCACAACCATGAAATATGATTCCAACTTCATCTAGTATCATAGTTTCTCAAAACATGTAATTAATATTTGGTGTAAACACCATATCCCAAAATTCATCCTAGGGATCCCATATAGTTGTTATTATAACCAATAGATCCATTTGGGTATCATAAACATGAATATACCATCAGGATCATCAATAAATTATAGATATTATCATATAAATCTCTATGCCTTCCCGCTAATCGTTGAATCCATTAGGGAATTCAATGATTCTATTTATCATCAAGATCATCACAAGATACAACAAAGTATTTTAAGTATCTATTTTAAAGGATTCTCATCATCATATTCAAGTGAGTATCCTAGGAATCCATATAGTATTAGTCTCATCATTATATCAAAAAATAATCCTTGGTATCCATGTATTAATAACACTAATTACTATGAAATATCCTATAAATTTCATGTAATATCAGTTTTAAACACTGTATGCAAGGATTTATCTTACGTATATAATTTATACGAACTCAAGGGATTGCATACCAATCATATAATAAAAATAATTAAAACAAAATTTTATAACTATACATCAAGCATATCACACGTCCCCAAGATTTTCCTCTCAAGAACACATTCATGACCACCAATTCTAACTATCAAGATCTAATATGCCACCCATAATTGATAATATAGTTTCCTTTACAAAACCACTATTTGGTGGAAATAGAATTTTGAGTAACCCAATAGGATTCCCAAAGTCACATAAAAATTCAGACATCATACATCGGTTACCACCACCCATTCTCCTCTATTATACTATGGTTATCATTGTGAGGGAATAAAATCCCTATTCATTTCATGATTAGATTAGGGACTCACTAGCCTCTTAAAAAAATAAAAATGGGAACCAATATAAGGGACAGAATATGAACATCCCATATCCTGATAGATCCTAAGTCAGTCCTCATGCACCTAATTCATCCACAATATTCTCATGGAATATGAACCAAGTTACTCAAATATACCATGGGGAATAACACTCTCTAAACACCCCAATTATCTATCATATATTATATAAGGTATCATGATGTTATAATAAGGTAACCAACTAAGTTAACAAGCCTACTATATCAAAATAACATACTAGAGGTATAAATTGCACCTATAACCATATTCTCCATATAGAATAATTTTAATATTTATTTGTAATTAACACCCCTTAGGACTCATGAGTTAATCCACACATATTTATAATCAATTTACTATCCATCGAAGAGTGACCCATCAAACTAGTTTTATATTGTCCATCATGGCCCTTGACTTATGGTTTATACCATATATGTTGAATAACAATATTTATTTCATATTAAACATAAGGTGGGTCTCCATATGATGGATATAAAATATATCCCCTACTGCATATCAAAATCATAAACCAAAGTCATATTCTTAAGGTATAACCTACCTCATGAAAGGAAATATCAATTTTAGAAAGATTTTTCCAAGCTCACTAAAGTATTTCCAGGTCCAAAAAAGCATCTCCTATCAATGTATGTCCCTATATCCAGTAATAAAATCGAATTAAATTAACTAAAACAATTTAAAATTGATTATAATATTTACATAAATAGGTATAAGGCCTAATAAATCTTAAATCCATTTAAATATTCCAAAATTGTTACAAAAAAAATGGAAGGTCTGTTACATATTCCCAAAATAATACTTGGAAAAATTCTCTAACAATTGGAACATGTTTAAAAATTGATTTATTATAATTAAATCCAAAAACCATTAATTAATATACTAGGTGACATAGCTCCAACGAAACTATGAGGATGACCAGGAATACATCCTCTCAAGATGTCCTCTAAACTTTCTAGGAAAATGCCCCATCATATCTTGAATATTCCTACATTCTCTAGTGCACAATTCACTCAAAATAATAGGACATACACCAAAATCAATGGAAATAATGGGGAACCACCAATAAATTGATACATATTGAAATAAATATATTTAATGTCCATGAAACTACATTAAAATCATAAATATATGGGGGAAGTGAAAGGGAAAATGGTGGAGGGATGTGGAGTTTCATGGGCATTCAATATATTTATTGAATGTCCATGTGGATGGTTTTCTTAACCATGCACTAATCATGTGGCCCAATTTGTGCAAGTCTAAACACCAAACATGGTTTGGAAGCATAGTTTACCAAACTATGTGGCAACATTTTAACCCCCCCCCCCCCCCCACCACCACCACCACTCGAATTTCTGGTTATTATATTATTGGTTTATAAACATGATCTAACTATGCGCTATTACCCTATACCAAACTGTCTTGCATAGTTTACATGAATGGTTTCCCCTAACCATGAACCAATAATATGTCTTCGTAATCCACATTAAAAAATATAATTTTAATATGAAGGCTCAAAATGAACATATTAGAACACATTAACCCTTTTGGATCTCCATCCATCTCTAAAAACGTCATATCATGATGCTTTATGTCTATGAAAACTGACATGAATCCAAAATCTAAAAACAAATTCTAATCTAGGATAAAGATTCAAATTCAATCCAATATTCATAAAACATATTTTTTAGAGAGATGAAAATATATATTCCTTCTTAATAATTAGTTGGATGATATTATGTCCCAATTCATAGAGTGATATCTCCCAGATCATGTAACATGTTAAAAACAATCATAGTAATTACACATTGAAATAAAATCACCAAATGGAAAAGGGGATTATTATTGTTATGGGTAATACATCATTCAAATTAAAAAAACTCTTCTCTAAAAGATATTCTGGTTGATTTGGCTCTAGCCATAAAAATAATATAACCTAAAAACCACCAATTTAGGCAACAATAGGTAGAAAACAACACAAGGGTGATAAAACCCATAAATAAACACCCATTAAATGTTATGTAACACCCCACTATTATAGTATGTGTTACCTTAATTAAATATTATATTTAAAAAATTATATCATATGAATCAATAAACTAAAATAAACTATTATATTATTTATTAAAAGGCATAAGAAATAATTAATATATTATGAATATATATTGTGAAACATACTTAATAAAATTAAAATATGTGTACAACTTCAGGTAGATAAAAATATAATAAAAATTACTTATTATAAATTAATATATTTTATTCCAATAAATAAAATATTTAATGTATTATTTTACTCGGTACAATACAAATGAATTAACTAAATTGATTTGTTAAAAGATAAATACTGAATTTCAATGAAGTGTGATTATAAATATTTAACAATAAAATATTTAACCATCAAATAACTATATTTTAAAGTGTTGTGTAGTTACCATAAATTAATTTATAAATTTTAAAAGGGTTATAATATTAAAATGCATCAATTTGAAAATAAATAAATTAATACTTATTTTTAATTGACATCAAATAATATTAACAACACATAAAGAATAAAATCTTATTTTTTAATAAGAAACCATTTTTTATTTAGAATTTAAATTATAAATTTTTTAGAATGTTAATATGATTAATTAAAATTCATTTTTGGATTTAACATATCAATATTAGATAAGGGTATGTTTTCAATTTTTTTCTAAAGTTGTATATTTTTAGGCGAAAAATGAAAAAAAGTTTTCACAACTATCATAACATTAATGGCTTCAGCATGATATTATAACAACTTAAATAATTTATAATACATTTGGATTGAAATTTTTTTCCAAGAGTGAAATAAATCATTCAATAATATCATATTTTATTTATAAACAAATGGTTTAAATGTTAGAAACAAATAGTTATTTTATTCTTATTGTGAAATATTTTTTGTTTTGTAACATTATTTATGTATTAAAAAGGTTTCATTAAATTTCTTATTTTCTATGAATGTCACAAAGTTATTTTATATTTATCCATAAATCAATAAGATTTATGAGAATCACTAATATTTATTTTTTGTTATAAATTATATTTTATTCTTAAAACTAATATTTTTTTACAACTATATTTTTTGAGTTATGATGACGTTTATTAAAAAATAATTTTCTCCATGAAAATAAATTGAATCTCGATAAGTAGTGTAAATACACAGAATTTCAATGTATTTTTTTAAATATATAGGAGTTTTATGAGTGCGAAAAAATTGGTGGTGCATGATTTTGATACCCGGTGTTCCTGGAATGAATTTCCGAACTTCTTTTCAAGTACGTTAAGTAAACGTGCGAGCATTTTTTTTAACATTTTAAAAAGTGATTGAAATTGAAATCTGAGGTCACCATTGAACTTGCAGCACCAGTATTCTCTTAAAGAGACCTTTACCACGACATTAGTAGGTTGAGTGTGGAAAATTGGTTTTCACTTTTTCATGGGAAAATTTAAAAAAAAAATTATTTAACATTTTATTTTTATTTTGGAAACCTCCTTTGATTTATAGAGGTGGGGACCATAATAGTATATTCTACAAATTGAATGATTAGTGGTGGGGACCACCTGAGCCTCAAACGTCCCCCAATTTGAATTTAATGGCAGGAACCACCCGAACCATCTTAATGGGAGAAACCCCTTGAACATCCTCATTAATGATTAATTAACCCATGGACTTATTCCCCGTTAATTATTCTCCCGTTTAATTATGACTCGTCAATTAATTAATGTTTCCAAATTGTTTTGTGCCAACAATTTAAAATTGTAGAAACACTTTTAATTCTGGTTGGATATTTTCTTTTGAGAGGATTTGTTGGGAAAAGGATTGGGAAAGCTTTTCGATGAACTTAGAGAAACACATCCTCCAACGAAGAATGCTTATTCAAATGAAGAATGCCGACGTTATCCAACAACCTTGACTCCTTTATCGTGACATCCTCTAATTGTGGATGTCTTCAACAATGAATAACCACCTTTATGGAAGAGAGTTTATCTGAAAAACAATCTCGGGATCGGAGGGGTGTAGTGGGCATGAAGAACATCGACATCTTCAACTTATCTCACCCAATACAACAATAAACATTCGTGGTAGGGGGTTAATTATGTGTTATTTTTAATTCCCATGTTCTTACCTTCTTAACAAAGAACACGTAACAACTCTATAAGTAGTTGATCTGCGGATGATTTCTTTTGCGGGTTTGGGAATAATCATTGTGGGAAGTTAAAGGGATTGACATTCTTTATTGAAGATTTTGTTCAGCCATTTACTACCACTCTAACGCGGAGGGTGTGGAAAAACAAACATGGCCCGACCCCTCTACCGTTCTTCTTGAATGATGTGTTCTTCATGATGGAGGAGGACGGAAACCAACCTCAGTGGGGCACGAGAACAGTAGTTGGCACCACCGCCGGCCGCGATGAAGGTGATGGTGCCACCCCGCGGTCGTTGCACCACCTGTGGCCTCTGCCGCCCATGGCACTCTGCCTCTTATGGCCTCAGTTCCACCCCACAGACTCCATGACCCCACATCGCCCGTGGCCTCGCCTTCCCGCTGGCTCCGCGGCCCTACGACCTTGCCGTCTGGCGGCCCTCCGACACTCCACGGTTTCGCCGCCCCTGCGGCCTCTGCACCTCCCCTACGGCCCCCACGGCCTCGTGCCTCCCTCGAGGCCCCGCAGCCTCCGTGCCTCACTCATGGCCCCTTATGGCCTTGTGCTGCCCTCTTAGTCCCACGACCATTGCACTGCATCGTGGGCTGGGCCGCCCAGTGCGGGCCGGCCGCCCACCTCGGTTCAGGCTGTCCAGGGGGTCGGGCCTTACCACGACTTGGGCCGGACCTAGCGGGTCATGCAGGGTTGAACCAAACCGGGTCGGCCTAGGCCGGGCCAGGCCTAGTTGGTCTGACCAGGTCATACAGAATCTAGACCCACTTCAAACCATTTACACTCTTTTGGCCATAACTTTGGCACCAGGCATCCATTTGATGAACCGTCAGTGGTTCTGGAAACCTTGGAGTGAGAAAACCCCTTTAATTATACCCAACTATGATTTTGGATAAATTTTTTGTATGGTTTGGTTGGATTGAGCATGAATTCAACCAGGATCTCGGGACTAAAAGGCTAAGAACATACACACCGAGTGTCCGATTAAAGCACCGTTTGTTGCGTTGAGACCAATATGATGTGTAGGTCCATTGGGATACTCCTGCATGAGACATTTATGAAGTTGGAGTATTGAACAGTGGCTTGAGTAGTGGACCATCCTAAAGATGAGAAATCCTAGTGTGGGAACCTAATAGCTGGCAGTGACATGAAGAATGAGTAGCGATCCTATGTGGGTCAGCACCAAGAGATCCTATGTGGGTAATCACCGAGCGATCCTATGTGGGTCAGCACCTAGCGATCCTATGTGGGTCAGCACTGAGTGATCAAATGTGGGTTTGTATCGAGCGATCCTATGTGGGTCAGCAACTAGCGATCCTGTGTGGGTCAGCACCGAGCGATCCTGTGTGGGTCAGCATCGTGCCATCATGTATGGGTTGGCACTGAGCGATCATGTGTGGGTCAGCACCTAGAGATCCTAAGTGGGTATGATGACATACTAATAATGTACAATGATCCTCCATGAGTTGATGATGATTAGTGATCCTTCATTGGTCTGCTTCTTAACAGATTAAGATGATTCAGTAGATACATCTAATCATCTCTACTACTGTATGTAAGAAATACCTTGTGTGAGATGAGTTAGTATCTGTGTGGTACATTCCATTGTGATAATACCTTGGTGGTATTCTTCTATATGGTGTAGCTTTTTGGAACTTACCTTCGTGGTATCCCTTCTTTGTGGAACAGTTGAGCTTTACACTTTTGGGTTGGACTCTGTGTTTCCTCAGGATTGAGATGGGTATACTTGATAACATAGGTTTATGTATGGGAAAATACCTATGTTGGGTTGTCAGTTGATTTCATGATTTTTGGTTTATCCTGTGTTTATTTTGTGAGACCTTGAGGCTCTTGGGGTCCCTACTGAGAATCTTTATACTCACCTCTACATGGGTTATCCTCACAATTCTTTGTGTTTGGTGTAGATTACAGATAGTGTTGATTGAGAACGAGAGTACTAGGACTCGATGTAGCTTGGAGGTGAACCATAGACAAGGAGTACCATAAGATGATTACTCGTGAGTTGTACCTACACTTAAGGTAGGGTCCTTGGCGGGTGATCACAGGAGATGTTCGAGTTTACTGGTACTTTTAGATTCTTGTAATTTCCAGTTGGGCTTGTATTCTATCCCCTATTTTCTTATAGTACTCACTCTATTTACTATTCAGCTTACTTTAGTTCGTATCTTGTTGCGTGCTTAGTTTCACGTGTTTACAGGTTATAAAGGCAATTCCTTCCCAATTTTAGGGAATATGCCTTCGTTGCTAGTCTCTATCCCCTTGCCTATGTAATGGGGACTTGGGGTAGTCACAGAATGGACCCTGGGGGACAGGTCGTGATAAATTTTTATCAGATAAGTCGTTTCTACCATAGAAAAATGGTCTCTGATATTTTTAACGGCAATAGTGTTAAGTGTAGTGAGTGTGGTTATCAGATTATAGAATCCAGTGTTGGTGCAATGGATGACATATCCATACACCAGGACCCTGACTTCTGATTTATGACTCATTTCACAAAAACACTTATTGTGTGTGTGTTTTGAAGAGTTTTATTTGTTAACTCTTTGATTCATCTCACCGGTTATAAATTTTTGACCGTGGTGCACCTATTTCTTTTTAGGATGCCTCCATGCAAAAAGCTAGCTAGGGTTCCGTATATAGTACGAACTGATTTCCCACTTAGCGATGAGACCTCGGTGGAGGGACCTCTTCTAGAAGAGGCACTAGTGGAGGCACCAGCGGTACCATTACCTATTGGGCCATTGATTCCACCATCCCTAGCAGCAGAGGGTGCACGCCGCTTAAGCGCATTGCATGAGTTCCAGTTCCAGACGCCACCCATGGTAAGGGGAGAGAGGGACCCACAAGTGACTGAGGATTGGTTGGAGGACATGGTGAGAGTATTCCAACTAGTAGGGACACCATCCGATATAATGGTGATCCTTGCCGCTAGTCTTTTACAGGCATCTGCAGGTAGATGGTGGAGCTTGATGCTCCAGGCTCATGACGAGGTGACTCTTCTCTCGGCAGACTTCGAGAGAATGTTTCGGGCAGAGTTTGTTCTATTGACTCTTTGCACAATGTGCATACACGAGATAATTAATCTACAGTAGGGAAGCAAAAAGGTGGATCAGTACTCAGTGAGGTTCACTGACCTTTCATTCTACTCCACCTATATAGTGCAGGACCAATTCTTCCGGGCTCGAAACATTGATAAGGGACTCAAACATGAGATCAGGGATTCAATGATTTCTCTTAGCATCCCGAAGTAGGAAGGGGTGTTAGAGATAGCCCTCTTAGTGGAGAGTTTCCTTGCGGAGCAGTCACCAACAACAAGACCCATCACCTGTCATCACACAACAGAGACTTCTGCAGCTGGAAAAAAACATACGTCACTAAGGTCCAAGATGACCAAACCTATAGGTGGAGGACTGTAGAATTCAGGTTCAGTTGTGCGGGACACCCTAGGCAGAGCCAGTCATGTGAGGGGAAGGAAGTGTTACGCATGCGGCGGGCATGGTCACAGGGCTGTTGTCTGTCCGACCCTCCATATGGATGATCAACAAATGTTGAAAGGACCACATAGGTAGAGATAGAGGTTCGACCAAGGCAGTCCTCAAGGAGAAGGTGGACATGGCAGAAGAGATGTTTGTGCAGCTGGTGGTGGGAGATGATTTGAGATATTACCGCCACCACTAGTAAGAGGTCCACCCCTACCACATGGAGTAGGAGGACAGGGGTGAGCTCTGTTCTAGACATCTGAGGCCTATGATCACGGCACTTCGTACATGATACGAGTTATGATCTGTGTCTACTCCACCTTAGTTGTAGTACATATTGACACAGGTTCTAGTCATTATTTTATTTCCACTGCCCTTGTTCAGAGCTCGGAGATTCTGATAGAGCCATTGGCTTGATCCATATGGCTAGAGACTCATATGGGAGTGGATTCGACGATTATGCACTGGTGCAGGTAGTGCGAGCTTACTCTTGGAGGTGAGAGATTTAGCTGGGATCTCCTAGTAGCGGCGTCGAGGCCTTACGATGACATATTATGTATGGACTTATTATCTATAGTCCATTCTCAGATTGATTGTATTAGGAATAATGTTTTGTGTGTCTGCATGGATGAGACTAGGTTTTCCTTCATCGGTGAGAAGGGAGCCTTTGCAGAACATGATGGACTTACCTGGAGGAGAGTGCAGCTGATCACTCATCAGTTTTCTTACCTTACCCTTGAAGAAATTGATGTGGAGAGTATGATTTATCCTGTAGTGGTGGACCAGTACATGGATGTCTTCCATGATGATGTTCTAGAACTACCTCTTCAAAAAGAGGTAGGCTTTTACATTGACTTATACCTTGGGATGTCACCGATATCTACACCAGCGTATCGGATGGCTCTCGCGGAGAATCATGAGCTGCCAGTACAGCTGGAGGAGTTACAAGGGAAAGGGTTATTTTCACCTAGGGATTCCCCTTAGCCAACCTCGATCTTGTTTTCCACGAAGGTGGGTAGGAGCTTGAGACTTTGTCTTAAATATTGTCTCTTGAACCAGGTGACTTGGAAGATCAAGTACCCACTTTTGAGGACTGATGACCTCTTTGATCAGCTAAAAGTAGCACGGAGGTTCTCGAAGATAGACCTCAGATCAGGCTATCACTATCTCAGAGTACAAGACGAGGATGTGTAGAAGACAAATTTCAGATGTCGGTATGACCATTATGAGTTCTTGGTTATGCCATTCGGTGTATCCAATGCTACATCAGTGTTCATGAGACTCATTAATAGGATCTTTCAGCCATACCTTGATCGCTTTGTTGTAGTCTTCATCAATGACATTCTTATCTACTCGAATACTGAGGAGGATCATGCCTATGATTTGCAGGTGGTACTGGATACACTCTGAGAGCACCATCTTTAAGGTAAGCTCTAGGAGTGCCAGTTTTGGATATGAGAGGTTCAATTTCTAGGACATGTAATATTAGAGGCTACAGTTTTAGTGGATCCAGTGAAGATTGAGTTGGTACTTTCTTGGGAGACACCTAGGAGTTTGACGGAGATATAGAGTTTCCTGGGTTTGGCTAGATACTCCCAGAGATTTGTTCCAAATTTTTCCAGAGTGGAAGAATCACTATTAGCGTTGATGAAAAAGGGGCAACCCTTCGTGTGGTCAGAGAGATTCTAGTTGAGTTTTCAGGAGCGGAGGTACAGGCTGACTAGTTCCCCCCATCTTGAGGCTATAAAGGAGGTCGTAGGGTATGTAGTCTACTATGACGCATCCAGGAATAGACTCAGATGTGTCCTAATTCAAGAACGAGTAGTGATCACATATAGTTCTAAAAAGATGAGACAACATGAACAGAACTATGCAACCCATGACTAGGAGTTAGAAGCAGTGGTCTTCGCCTTGAATATATGGCGACATTACTTGATGGGCAAGCATTTTACATTATACTCTGATCACAAGAGTCTCAGGTATATCTTCTCTTAGAAGGACCTGAACCTAAGTAAATAATGTTGTCTTAAGTTCCACCTGGACTATGATTTCGAGATAGTCTATACACCTGGGAAGGGTAACGTTGTAGTAGATACACTCAGAAGGAGGTCTGGTATACAGCTTCGAGGTGAGCTGACAGAACACCTGGTTGCTTTGCAGATATCCTTTGTAGATCGGGATAGAGTAGCTTTTCTATAGTCTCTTATAGTCACTCCCCCACTTCTTCAGCAAGGCAGGGAGGTGCAGCATGGGTACGCTAACTGTGAGGCTCAACGTGATCAGATAACCACAGGGCAGACGCCTAATGGATTTTCTGAAGGTGGGGAGCATGTCATCCACTTCAGAGGACATACCATGGTACCTATGTCACTTCGGGAGGAAGTGTTGAGAGAGTTCCACACATCCCCTATGGCGGTATATACAGGAGTAGTGAAGATGTACCAGGATCTCCAATGATAGCACAGGTGACCAGAAGTGAAGAAATCAGTAGCAGAGTTCGTCTCACGGTGCCTCAATAGTCAGCAAGTGAAGACAAAGCATCATGCACCAGAAGGATTGGTTCACCCTTTAGAGGTCCCAGAGCAGAAGTGGGATGAGATATACATGGAATTCGTGACAGGACTTCCATGTACATCCAGAGGTCATGATTCTGTCTTGGTGATTGTCGACCGACTCACGAAGTCATCCCATATCCTACCGATCAGAGAGCAGGGTTGAGTAGAGAGCTTGGGATGCCTTTCTGTGTAAGATATTGTGCAGCTACATGGATTACCCACGATAATTGTCTCTGGTCATGATGTGGGATTCACTTCCTAGCTATGGAAGGGGTTGCTGGAGGATGTCAGGTCACAACATCATTTGAGCACCACCCTCCATCATCAGAAAGATGGCCATACTGATCCAACAATTTAGACCCTTGAGTTCATGTTACGTGAATGCATCCTCGAATTTGGTCTCAGCTGGGAGGATCACGTATGTTTGGGGAGTTTTCATAGAACAACAACTATCACTCCACCATTGGGATGACACCTTTTGAGGTCATGTACATCTGAACTTGAAGATCACATTTCTGCTGGACTAACCCAAGGGAGTCAGCACTCGTGGGACCAGAGATGGTACGGGATACCACTGAGATTGTGCAGCTCATCCAGGAGTGGATGAAGACTGCACAGAGCAGAAAAAAGTCTTATGACAACATGAGATGGAGACCTTTAGAGTTTGAGGATAGTGACCACATCTATCTTTGGGTCTCACATCGACTAGGTTTGTAGAGATTTGGTCGAGGCGACAAGTTATCCCAAAGGTTCATCAGACCTTTTCATGTCCTCAACATAGTTGTTATGGTGTATTACTACTTAGATCTTCTCCCTCAGTTTCATCGGGTGCACAAAATCTTCTACGTATCCCATAGGAGGAGATACGTGGATGACCCACCCCACGTCATCAACCACAGCGAGCTGTACATCGACGATGGGTCGACGTTTTTGGAGGTTCAAGTTGAGATTAAGGATTGACATGAGTGGGTCCTTCGTGGGTAGTTGATACCTCTGGTGCATGTTCACTGACAACACAGGAACCTCTATGAGATAAAGTGGGAGTGAGAGGCTCAGTTTCGTGCTCAGTACCCCCACTTGTTTTGCTAGTTTTCTGATGTGTCTTTTATGAATACAAATCACTAAGGTGGGGAGAATGTAAAGACCCATGATTTCCATTTTTTTAAATATATGAGAATTTTATGAGTCTGTGAAAATTGATGTCATGTGGTTCCACGGCCTGGTGTACCTGAAATTAATTTGAAAAAAAAATTCGGGTATGTTCAGTAAACGGGAGAGAATGTTTTTGTAACTTTTAAACAGGTACTCAGAATTGAAATATGAGGGCACCGTTGAACTCACAGTGCCAGTATTCACTTAAAGATTCTTTTACCTCGACTATAGTAGGTCGAGGGTTAAATATAGTTTTTCACTTTTTGTGGGAAAAAATAAAAATAAAATTATTTAACATTTAATTTTATTCTTGAAACCTTCTTCGATTTATATAGGGGGGTGACCAAAAGGGTTTATCCTCTAAATTGAATGCCCAACAGTTGGGATCACCTGATCCTAAAACCTCCACCAATTTTAATTTAATGGTGGGGACCACCCAAACCTTTTTAATGGGAGAAACCCTTTGAACTTACTCATTAATGAGGAATTAACCCATGGACTTCCTCCCCATTAATTATTCTCCCATTTAATTATTCCTCATCAATTGATTAATGTTACCACCTTGTTTTGTTCCATTAATTTAAAATTGGAAAACACTTTTTATTTTGGTTGGCTATTTTCTATTGAGGGGATTCATTGGGAAAAGGTTTGACAATACTACTGGGAGAACATGGAGGAACACATCCTCCAACAAAGAACGCTAATTAAAACAAAGAACATAGATGGTCTCCATCAACTTCGACTCCTTCATCATGACATCCTCCAATGGTGGACGTCTTCAAAAAAAAAGAACCACCTCCATCGAAGAGTGTTTATCTGAAAACATGCTCGGGATCAGAGGTGTGTGGAGAGCATGACGAATGTAAAAATATTTGACTTCTCTCCCATAACATAACAACAAACATTCTAGTTAGAGGTTTATTTATGTGTGATTTTTAATTCCAATGTTCTTCCCTTATAAACAAAGAATGCAGATCAACCCTCTAACTTGTTGATCCACAGATGATTCTTTTGCAGGATTGTGAATAATCATTGTAAGAGGTTAAAGGGTTTGATGTTCTTCATTCATGATTTTCTTGAGCCACTTGATATCGCTCTAATGAAGAGGGTGTGGGCCAAATGAACATGGCCCAACCACTCAGCTAATCTTCTTGAATGGTAAGTTCATCTTGATGGAGGAGGACGACAACAGTCCTAGGTGGGGCATGGGAATAGTGGCCGGCACCACCATCGGCCGCGCTGAAGGTGACGACGCAACCCCACGGCTGTCGCGCCACTGTCAGCTGCCGCTGCCCACTGCCCCACGCTACCCACTGACTCTGCACCGCCCCGTGCCACCCCACGGCCTCCGGGTCCTCCGTGGACCCGTGCCGCCCACAACCTCATTGTCCTATGGACTCACTGCCTCCGTGGCCTCATCATCCCACGACCCTTTGCGGCTCCGCCGTCCTGCAGCCCTCCGTGGCCCCGCGGCCTCACCGCCCCCGTGGACTCTATTCTGCTCTCGCGGCCCCCACGATCTCGCACCTCCCTCACTGCCCCTACGGCCTTGTTCCACCCTCGTGCCCCCACGACCTCGATGTTTCCCTCGCAGCCCCAACATCCTCACGCTTCCCCTTGCGGCCCCACTGGCTCGCAGCCCTCAGTGTCCCTACAGCTTCGCCGCCCTCATAGCCTCTTTGCCTCCCTCACGGCCCCCACGGCCTCGCGCCACCCTTATGGACCCTGCGGCATCGCGCCACCCTCGTGGCCCCATAGCTTCCTCGCCGCCCTCGTGTCCCCCACAGCCTTACACTGCCCTCGTGACCCCGTAACCTCTACACCGGCCTCACAGCCCCACGTGAACTCAAGCCGCCCTCTCGGTCATGCGGCCCCCACAACGCACCACCGGCCATCGCCCATGCCGTACCACCAAGCGCGGGCTGGGTGGCCCACCATTGGTCGGATCAGACCCAGTGGTTCGGTCCACCCAATGGGCCGAGCCAACCAGTGGGCCAGGACCTACCACTGGACGGACTGGACCCAGTGGTTCAGGATGGCGCAACCCAAACCGGGTCCGCCCAGGCCGGGTCGGTCCGACTGGGTAGGAGAAGACCCAGACCCACTTCGACCCATTTACGCTCTTTTGGCCACTACATTGGCACCATACATTTTTTTGACGAACCGTGAGTCGTGCTGGAAATATTGGGGCGATATAGTCCCTTTGAGTATAACTCACCAGAGTTTAGGATAAAATTAGAGTATGGTCGAGTTGGATCGAGCACTAATCCAATCAATCCCTCGAGATTAAAAGGCTAATAACTTACAGACCGGGCGTCCGATTGATGAACTGTTTGTTGAATTGATACCCCTATGATGTGGATGCCCTTTGGGATAATTCATAATGGACTTTGTGGTAGTTGGTGTATTGAATAGTGACTTGAGGAGCGTACCCTTCCGAATATGAACAAGCCTAGTGCGGGTACCCAATAGTTGGCTATGACGTGAAGAACGAATAACGATCATGTGTGGGCCAGCACTGAAAAATCCAGTGTGGGTTAGCACCAAGTGATCCTATGTGGGTCAGCACCTAGCGATCCTGTGTGGGTCAGCACCTAGCAATCCAGTGTGGGTCAGTACCGAGCAATCCTGTGCGGGTCAGCACCGAGAAATCCTGTGTGGGATGGCTTTAAGCCATCCTGTGTGGCTCAGTACCTAGAGATACTATGTGGGTCTGATGACATACTGAAGATGTACTATGATCCTCCGTGGGTCTAATGATGATTAGAGATCCTTTGTGGCTCTTCATCATAACAAAGTAAGATGATTCAGTAGTTACATCTAATCATCTGTACTATTGTACCAAAGAAATACCTGGTGTGAGCTGAGTTAGTACCTGTGTGGTACTTTCTTTTGTGATAATACCTTGGTGGTATTCTTATGTTTGGAATACATCTTTGGTACTTACATTCGTTGTATCCCTCCCTTTGTGGAACAGTTCAGCTTGGAGATTTTGAGTTAGACTTTGTGTTTCCTCATGATTGAGATGGGTATATATCATAAATTAGGTATATGTATGGGCATATACCTAAGTTAAGTTGTTAGAAGATTTCATGCTTTTTGGTTAATCATTTTTGGCTTTTTTGAGACCTTGAGAGTCTCGGGGTCCCTACTGAGTGTCGTTATACTCACCCCTGCACAGGCTATGCCCACACTTCTTTGTGTTTGATGCAGATGACGGATAATACTGACTGAGGATGAGATTACAAGGACTGGAGGGATCTCGGAGGTGAACCATAGACGAGGCATACAACAGAGATGACTGTTTGTGATCTATACCTACCCTTTAGTTAGGGTCCTTGGTGGGTGATCACAAGATCTATTCCAGTTTACTTATACATTTAGTTTCTTGTACTTTCCAGTTTGTCATGTATTATGTCCCCTTTTTCTTACTGTACTCACTTTGTTTACTATTCAGTTCACATGAGTTCGTATCATTTTGTGTGCTTGGTTGCATGTGTTTACAAGTTATAAAGGAAATGCCTTCCTAGTTTTAGGGAATATTCCTTCGGTGCTAGTCGCTAGCCCCTAGCTTATGGAAGGCGGGCTTGGGGTAGTCACGGCTGGGCCCCAGGGGACGGGTCATGATAAGCAGTTTCCAAATTTCAAATTAGATTGTACAGATCATTTAATTTTTTTCATAAAACATATTTAATATATTAAAATTTCATCACTATAAAAAGGGTTTAATGTTGTAAAATAATTTAATTAAATGATAAGTCCAAAAAATATTAGAAAACACTTCCCTTTATAGGTGGATACAAGAATGAATGACCCAACACTTTCACATCTAAATTTTTACCCAAATTATTCAAAATTTATTTATAATGACATACCCTTTTATATTATTAAATTAATATTACAAAAATTCTAATCATACCACTTATGAAAGGATCTGTCCTTCACCAATTGAAATATATATGTAATGAGTATGTATTTATCATATTATTATCATGTAAATGGAGACTCCATCTCATTTGGCATCAAAATTTGGTTTAAGTATCTATATATGTTAGCATGTTATAGGATAAGGATATTTTAGAGTTGTGTAAACCATTATGGGTTAAGAAGTCTATGGAATATTATAATTTTAAAGGTATAGATGAACAATTTTTGGTAATATGATATTGAATTATGAGGTCACTAGTGTTATTTTATGATTTTTTTAGTAGGTAATAGTAATTATATATGAATTAGGTTTAGAAAACCTAGTGAATTGGTATTTTATTAGAATTTTAGGTAAGTATTGGTAATTACGACAATGATTTTGTTGATTTTTGACATTATAGATAACCATGGGGATTAAAATGTGACATTTGGAAAAGGATATTTAAGTTATTTTTTGGAAATTATTAATATATTTTCAATAGTATTTATGATTATGGTAATTTTAATTTATATGAGATTAATGTTTTGGGGGGTAAATGTATTTTGAATCACATGAGAATTAATTTACATGGGTTTTATTGAAAGATAAGGTAAAAATGATTGTTATAATTTTAATTAGTTATTATTTTGAATTTGGTTACTATAATTAATATGATAAAACGTAAGGAAATTTGAGTTGATATGAAATAGAATTTAATGTTACCAAAGATAAGATTCCATATTATTTAGTCTCTATGTTAATATGTTTATTGGTTATTGTCACAACAATTTGGAGGGAAATAGATCATGAAAATATAGATGGGAAAAGAATGTATATATAAAATATGAAGTCACATATCAGGATTCCATACTATATTAATTATTATATTATATATTTTCTTTTTTTAGAGATATTAAAATTACGATGACACAGTTTATGGGGTATAATGTTTCACCCATATATTTAGTAGGCATTTATCAAATAAATACAATGTTGAATATGATGTATCACATATAACATCTAACAAAAATGAAATTTTATATAATTTATTCTAAAACCTACAAACATTAATACAATATGAATTTACAATTTGAAACATCATTATTATAATTTTAAAAAAGTAAAACATATTGTAAAAAATTGTGATAAAAATGATTTTTTATAAACACATGTATTTTAATTCTTTTCATATTGTTTTTATATAATGAATTTAGGTCTTGAAATACCAATTAATAGATTAAATTTAATGGTAAAAATATAAATAACTAATTTTAATCAACTATGATAAAAACATTTTAATGTTAAAATGGATATTAATTTCATTTTTTTAAAGTATGTCGTATTTATCTTAAATTAAATTGAAAAATTTTAAAAAATTATACTAATAAAATGATTTATTTTTCCAATAATGATATATTATCATATATGGGTAATTGATATGAAATAATTTAAGAATAATTAAAGGTCAAATGATCATTTTCCAATAAAAATAAATTTTCATTGTATTATAGTTTTTTTAACAAGAATTCACTAAATATATAATTTTATTATTATCAAATGAACATAATTTTTGGATATATCATAACAAAATTATCATGGGGTGACCATTTTATATTTTTTAAAAAAATTATTTTTAGGTGAATACAAAAAATTTAAATTCTACAAAAACTATAAATTTTTTCAAATCATCATGATATATGAATGATAGAAAAACTTTTAAATTCATTTTGAAAAGGAATACATATTTAAGGATTATAATTGATAATTTAAAAATGTTTTGTTTAATTTATTTGACATTGTATTATATTTTTAAAAATATTTAATATTTTGTTACAACAAAAAATGATTTTTTTTCTATTTTTGGTTAATTAAATATTTTCAAGGTTCCAATCAGTTTTATCTCAATTCAAAATTCAGAAAATTATTATTTGTTAAAAAATATTTCAATAAGTTTCATTGGAGTCAATAATATATATTATTATAGTAAATTATCCTTCTTATATATAACAATATTATTTATCTAAAAAACATTTATTGCGATAAGTGTACAGTTATTAAAATTATTTTTTCCCAAAACATGAAAATAAATATTTTAAAATCATCTAAATTTTTGGAATTAACGTGATCAAATTAGTTAATTAGTTATAAATCATTTTTATTCATAAAAATTATTTACTGTAGTAATGGTATGTTATATTCCATTGTAAGGGTTAAATATGATGAAATGGGTAAATTAAGGAATAATTCAACAAAATATCCCAAATACTTATATATAATTGATTAGATAGTGTGTTCCTTATCCTCACCTTTACCCCTAGACAATTATTATCCATATTAGTTGTACATTCCTTGATAATGAAGTCCAAATTTTTATTATGAAATTAATATATTAAAAATGACACTCCTCTCATTTATGAATGAAACCCTCCTCTGATCAATCAAACCCAGTATGTAATGAGTATGTTTTTAGCACTGGAACTTGGTGTGATGGTATTTATAGTCTAATGTTTTCCATACCCATGTTTTTTTCGCACAAAATTGGACATGAATATTCATTATGATTTGATGAAGATCACACATGGAGATGATTAAGGTAATGAGATAACAATACATAGAATGTTAATTTTATTATAGACAAAAATGAAATAAACCACTTTTTATATTTCAGTTATAAAATGATATTACATTTTAAAAATACTAGACAAAACACACGTAGAGTTTTGGATAAAATGATGACCCTTATATATGTGGTAACACTTACATATCACCTTATAGGAACCGTATGTATCTCACACCCCTACACATCATCCATAAATATTTTAAATATATAGGATCCTTATATATGTACCCCAATATATTGGCTTATCCTTACATATTCTAGAATTTACACTTATATATCTAAAGGTATCCAAAAAAATTACTATTTTATAAACCTTACACATAAAATGAACTCTTATATATTATAATAGTAATGATTACATATCACAATGTGTCCCCCAACTTTCCCATTTGTTTTAAAATTAATATAACCTTATATTTGGGGATAAAAATATGTATCTGTTAAACCTTTAATTCCATAAATTTATAATTTTTCTAACCCATAATTAATTACCCTTAATTATTTTTTAGGTGGACCTTATGTTTCCATCAATTAAACATTATTCTAGATTTCATTGACCCATAATGAATGTCTCTTCAATAAATTGACCTTTTCATATCATAAAATGTACATTTATGTTTTAGGATTAAATCTAACACTATTTATATTTTCAAAATATGAGGTTTACCCGTACATATGAATGTACCAATATATAAGAGTATCTCATCTTCATTAAACATTTAGTTGACTTTTAAATAACGGTAGGACCCTCACACACAAGGGGTTGATTTTACATATCATATGGACTTGAACACATCATATGTTTCACTACATATGGTAAACCCTAGATACAATTACTAATAAAAATATCATTTTCCATTTTTTTAACACATAGACCCATACATATTGGAATTCCTATAAAAAAGAGCACCAACCTGATCTGTATGTATGGGAAATCTCCAATTTTTCCAAAAAATCGATCAAACTCAAAAACATATCCATATCTCTCCCAAAAGACTCCATAAGTCCAAAGAAATGATAATTTAAGAAAAAATCACAAAGATATTTTTGATATAATATGAAGAACTGAAATATACCTCAACTTGACACCACTAGTCATAGTGGTATGAACATGTAATAGCTAAAACTCATATTAGGGCCAACCAACCCTACTCCAAACCCCACCCGAGAACCTAAAACAATGTTCAGGACTCCAAACACATCTAAAAATATACCTTATATATATTATAACTCTTTGAATTTTTATTGGAAGCACAATTATCTTGAAGTTTCCTATCCTAGGATTAAAATTTTAAATCTCCACAAAAGGGCTCATTAATTCATGGGTCATTATAGTTTCTACAAAATAGTGTATATCATCCCCAAGAAGCACCTATGAAAGTTTCCTAATTCCCCATCCATTATACCTAGTCTAATACCACTCTATATCATATATTTTTATGTAGAACAAATACCTTTATACTACCCATGCCTCAAACCTATATATAATAAACATTTTCCCAAATGAACTTGTTAGATCCATGATACACATAATTTTCATCCCTAATTCATCCCCTATTTTTTATCACCTAACTACATATAAATCCAAACACAACATTAGTTTGTTTTTCATTGGATGAATTTTCCAAAAAAATCCAATCCACACTCACCATTATTTCTTCACATTTCTTGATAATGATTCCATGATACCCAAAGTGATTATATAATCATTCAAACATGAACATCGATGTTTTAACCCCAAAATATATGGAACTAAATCATCGGATCCTCATTAAAAAAAATCCTTTTTCATACTATACCCATGAGAAACCACACATATCAGATCAAACTCACCCAACTATTTCACATAAAATTTCACCCAACCCATTTCCAACGCATGAACATTGTCCAACATTACATTTAAAAAAGTTATTCACCAAAGAAACCATATAAATTAGATATATATACTCAATAAAATCATATTTTTGTCTCAAAAATTAGAAAATTAGTTTCATCATATCCATGAAACATCTAACCTATGGTTCATGAAATTACACCTAGCATGATACCCCCCCCCCCAATATTGGAGTATATCTATATCACACTGCTGAAACAAAACACCTAATCTTGAAATCTACTGCGTTGTCTTTTTAGGAACATAATGACTATATTTTTCCACCCCACTCAGAGCTGATTTGAAACGTGAAATGTCAAATTACCATGAAATTAAACTTTAATGTTCACTAAAAGTAACCCACAATGAGGGTTATACCCCCTAACAACCCGTAGCATGAAACCCATTATATTTTTCACCATAAATTTATCCATGAACCAACTCCAAACAGGGCTAATCATAGTATGTGTGTATCCCGTACAAATCCACACTCATCTCAACCCTTCCAATCCCTTTTAAGGACCATGATCTAACCAATCATAAATTAGTGATTTAATTTATCTCTAATGGTACAACTTGATGTAGAGGAAACACAATCAATTTCATTAAAACCTCATGAAAAAATGCATCAACTATGATACTATAATCAAATAATTATTTTCATATTTTCACTAGAATGATTTCACCTTTTGTTTACAATCAACATGATTTGATCCCAACAATAATTTCTGCAGCACCCTGGTCATTATTATCACCGAACACTGAGAGAGATCTCAATTAAACACAATAATCCTTGACCACCAACATTCTAAAAACTCACTCAACTCTAGGATAATTTTTCTCTCCACAATAATAGTCCAATAATAAATTATGATTCTATGTAATGGTGTTCCTCACCATAGGAACAACCTATAAAGAAATCAATTTCATTAGTCGAAACCAAATCTATCAAAAATCAAATCCATTTACTTAATTACAATATTAATATCCATCTATCAACCGAACCACTAATATTTATTTTTGAATCATCTATGATGTAAATACGATATACAACACTAATCCATTCTATTAATACATTATCAATCATATAAAATCAATCTAATAATTTTTAAATATGTATTGAATAATGTTTTCTAGTATCAGACCCTAGGAGTAGACACCTACAACCTCAGTTGGAACATTCTAACAAATACAATACACAATATAGGAAAAAAATAAATCATCTGTCTCACTACCATATAAATTAATAACTAGTAATACTACACTAAAAATTAACTAATTTATTATTTAATACAAATTAGAGAATTTTAGGGAAATAAAATATATCTTCAGTTTCAAAAAAATCTATTGTAATCAATTATTTTTATAGCAAAAAAAAATCTCAAAATATATGGGGTATCCAGTTCATTATATTAAAAAATACATCACCATTTTCAATATTCATTTGAATAATAGTTTCATGAAATATTCATTCATATTTTATCAAAGTTATAAAATTAAAAATATTTTAAAAATCCTTAACTTCAGGATCTATTTCAATACAAAATGTTTTACAAAATCATATCATGTACACTTTATTCCATCCAACATGTTATCATTATAATTCAAGGGTTTATAAAAACCAACCACCCTAAAAATCAATTATCAATGGTGATAAATAATTAAAATAAATAAAATAATCCCCTTAAATCTATATTGTTAAAAAAAAAATTATAATTTATTCATTTAATAATAAATTATATAGTATTTATTATCAATTAATGATACACATTAATGAGGCAATGTATCAACCATCATAGTCCATATGTGTGTGTATCGTGTCTGTATAATTCCACTATCATGATTCATGTAAATGTTAAATAGATTATAGAATATCCATGTTATTCATACTAATTCTCATCTATACCTCAAAATAACTTTTAATCCAATATCTAATACATCTAATAAATCCTACTCCCAATACTACGAATTCCCTTGGAACTTGGTTTTCAACTAAAGTAATTGTAACTCCATGACCCCTCTAGACCAGAGCTAGTGCATTAATTATAAAATTGGAATGGTTAAAAGGAATGAAATGATGAAGGAAAAATCAGTTTATAAGTCTTTATGAAACTAGATACATATATGTAATTCATATTAAATCTTGAAAGGTAACAAAAATAAACTACCAAAAAACAACAAGAAAATTGCATCCACAGGAACTCAACAAATGGTCTCCTCTTCATAACCTATTGAAGGTAAACAAATGAATGTACTTATCTCTAATTATCATAATGGTTTACAAATAGAAAAATATTTAATCAATAATATCAAAATCATATACAAATATTTCATGGTGATGAAATGAAAAACACACACCATTAATAAACTAAGAAAGAGCATGCATCCATAGATTTTTTCATAGTGAAAAACACATAGATAGTAATAAATGAAAATAAATAAATGGAATTATTATTAATTTTAATTCATTTATCTAGAAAATTATACCATAATACCATTAAAATAGTTTATTTCTAAGGTTATAAACCTATCTGATTTTTGGAAACAAACTCGAAGAGTTTGTCACTAATGAATTTGTCTCATGAGACCTGTAGATGCATCCATTGCCTATAAAGGGCCCCACCAATAAATTAATCTAATAAAATTATTTAAAAATAGATTTAGTATGAGTAAAATATGCCTTTTAAATATTTGTGTAAGGTAGAGAATACAAATTTGTCAATATTTCTATAGATAAAAACACTTTCCAAATTAACACTGTATGTGAAATGGTATAAAAATTTAGGTAGTAATCATATCCATTAAACACTAAAAAGGATATTTATTGGAATTATAATTTTCAAATGAATAATGATTTCAAATGGGATTTATATACACCACAAAAGAAATATTAGGTGCCCAATACAAAGTAGGTCTCTATGAAATGGAAATTGAGACAAAGACACTAACCACATATTAATCAATGAATCTTACGACAAAAAATAATTAATCCCAAAATGAATCAGAAAATACTAGGAATATAAATAGAATAATGATATGTTATATCAAATGGCACTGCGCATATACCACATATAGTCAATAATAGGTGACCAATGGAAACCCCGTGAAATTGGAAGTGAGATGAGAAACCCATTGCAACATTTCGACATGGTAACAGGTGTTCATGTGGGGGCTTAGAGAGAGGTAAAGGGTAATACCATCATTTATATATCATAATGTATGTATGGATGGAGAGAGAAAATTATCCATGATTACGAAGTAAAAAAATAACACAGCATTGAGGGAATTCTTGAATAAAAGTGCGAGAGAAGATTCCTTACCTCATGCCTGAAGGTGTTCTCGATTGATATTAATGACTTGAATAATAAAATTTAGCTTCATCAATTAATAATTATAGAAACTAATAAATATATTATTGAGTTATTATTACTTTATTAGGTTCATTTATTCAATTTTTTATTTATTTAATAGATTCAATTTGATTATTTTGGAAGCATTTTCTTCCATGGTTTTCAGGACAGGTTTACTTGTATTCATGAATAGACGTACATTGGAAATGTGGTTAAACATAAAAAAATTTAAATATATATTATTAGTGTCATTATAAATGATATTATAATGATTTTGGGTTATATAACTTGAGGATGTATCATAAGTTAAAAGTTATTGATAAATGCTTTGATTAACATAGCGGGTTTGTGCATAATGAATTTGTTTTGTATTATTATTTTATATTATGAGTATGTAAGGATTCCAGAACCTTGAATATAGTATAATACATATATTATGATATTTTTAAACCATTAATATGTTTTGATGACCAGTATTAAATATATTGATATAAATTTAAAACTCATCATCCTTGAATGTAATAAATTAACACATCTGTGATGGTATTTTTATTTTTTGTGTAAGCGGTGGGGGAAAAGAGAGATGATGATGAAATATTACATTAGCATAAATAAATTCTAGTAAATTTAAGTTAATATAATAATCATAGAATATTTATGTGGGGAATATAGGATAATAGCATCAAAATAATGGAACTTCTAAAAGAATTTGAACAAAAAGAGAAGAGATGTTCACCTCTTGAGTACTCCTCATTGAAAATATTCTTATGGGGTTTTTTGTCCTTCTGGTGAGACCAAAAGGTCGTAGATATGGGTGAAGAGCATAGGGAGATATTTGAGCATAATTTAGTCAAATATTGAGGCATGAGTTTTGTGTGAGGAAGAGGGAGTGCGGGGAGGTTTATATAGTGGAGGGGAGGATGGATTTTTCATTATTTTAATCGTTATTTTAATTTTTTTTCTCAAGACTATTAATAGTCATGATTTATATAATCCAAAATAGTAATAATGGCATGTGAGTTTGAACCAAGTGGGATTACATCATCCTTGAATAACCTATGATGCGGAAAATCATGTATTTAGCATTTATTGTAATTTATTGTGTTTTACCATTCATAAAAAATTCAATAATTTTAGAAAAATATCAAAAAAAATCCAAAATACCATTTTTTTGATGTGTACAATAAGAAAATGAACTCTGTTATTAAAAAATATTTTTTTATATTTGATAATTTTAATTTTTAATTAAAATAATTATTTAATTGAAAAATACCATCACTTAAAATATTCATCTACATTTTTTAGGTGCCTAACTTTTAATTATACATTCATGATTAAGGTTACCACTCACAAGGGTTATATTACTACTCATAAGGGTAGGTTGATATTTCTAAGGTCATGTTACTATTCCTAAGGTAATGTTACCATTCACCAAAAATTAACATGATTCTATCATACCCCAAATTTAATCTTGATCGTAATCGTGTATGTCCGTTTTTCAAATTTAAACACATAGATGTGGAAATTTTTTATTTAATGTCTTGGTTATGAATATCCCCTAAATAACCAAGTGTTGTTTTAATGAAACCCCATGCGGTATGAAATATAGGCTATCTAATAAATATAATGTATTTAATAGAAACATACCATAAAATGTTTGGGTTGTTATATTATTCTCTCCTTTGGAAATTTTGTCCCCACAATTTTTCATGCATAAAGCCATCTAAAAAATGTGTGTGGTTCTACTTCAAGGCATACCCAGGTTCCCACATTTCTTCATCCATATTATGGTTTCTCCAAATAACCATTACTAGATAGGTTGTCTTATTTCTAAATACTTCCTCCTTTGTATCAAGAAGAAATATAGGCTCTTCAGAGTATGGAAAATCATGTTCTAGTTCTATTTCCTCATTGGTGAGTACATACATTGGATATGGCATGTATTTTTTTATCAACAAAACATGGAACATATTATGATCATTGGGGAGAATTTGTGACAATTCTAAACAGTATGGTATAACTCTAATCCTTTCCATATTTTCAAATGGCCTAATGTACATGGGGCTCAATTTCACATTTCTACTGAACATAATGGCACCCTTCCACGAAGATTCTTTTAGAAAGACACGATCTCCTACATGAAATTACAAATACTTTCTCTAGTTTTTATCATAACTCTTTTACCTACTTTTGGATACTTTAATATGGGACGTTATTTTCATTACATTTATAATTTTCTCTTTGATAATTTCTTGGCCTAAAATTTTCCTCTTGCCAACATCATCCCAACAAGATGGAGTTCGACGCCTCTTACACTATAATGCTTCATATGACACCATTTGAATTATATAATGGATGATATAATTATAGGAAAACTACACCAAAGGTAGGTATTAATCCCATAAGCCTTGAACTTTAAGTGGGCATGATCTCAACACATCTTCTAGTATTTGAATATTCCTTTCAGACTGTCTGTCGTTTTGGGGGACATAAGATATACTCATATGAAGCTCAGTATCTAATGCCTTATGGAGATTTTTCCATAATTGATATGTAAACTGGGGATCTCAATTGGAAAAATCGATATAAGTGGACCATGAAGTATTAAAACATCATTAACATAATGTCTTTCTAGGCGATCAAGTGGTAAATCATCTCTATCACAAGGAAATGTGCAGATTTTACGAGACAATCAAGAATTCCCCAGACTAATTCATTGTTCTAGGTGTCCCTAGTAGCGATGTGACTAAATCCATCATAATTATATCCCATTTACCCATATAAATAGGTAAATGTTGCATCACCACTCTAGGCTGTTGTCTCTCTTCCTTTACTTGTTGACAAACCAGATACCTTGACATGTAGTCAGTAATTTCTTACTTCATATTATCCCACCAAAAATGTTCCTTAAGATATTTATACATATTTGTGCTACCTGGGTCTATAGATAAATTTGAGCTATGATCATCAACTAATAGTTTCCTCTTTAGCTCAGGTTTTAATGGAACACATATCCTCTTCCCAAATTTCATAACTCCTTCTTCATAAAAAAATTCTTCCAATCTACCATCATTAGCAGCACTATTTTTATTATTTTAATCCTCATCAATTTAATGGGATATTTTTTTCTTCTCTAGTAAATATTGTTTTTCAATCATTTGAATTATGAAAAATGTTTCCCCTTCCTTAAAAATTTAAAAATTCATCTTTTGTAGATCCATGAATATAGGATCTCTCTCAATCCTTATTCGGGTCCGAAGACCTTGCTCTTTCCTTCTTAATGCATCTTAATCCTTGTTTTCTTTTCCATGGTGGTATTGTATAGAACAATCATAATCATTGAGTAACTCTAGCCATCTCCTTTGCTTCATGTTGAGTTATTTCTATGTGAAACTGTATATAAAACAGTTATGATCTGTATATATCTCAAATCATTCACCATAAATATATTTTCACCATATTTTTAGAGCAATGATTATGGCTGGAAACTCAATATTATGAGTTGGGTAATTTTTTTTCATGAATCTTCAACTTCATTGATGCAAAAGTAATAACATTATCATTTTTCATAAGGAATCAACCCAATCCCTTCTTTAATGCGCCACTAAATTTAAAAAATCCATCATTTCCAGATGGAAGAGTCCAAATTAGAGAATTAACCAATATTCTTTTCATATTTTCAAATAATTCAATAAATTTTTTCATCAATACCAACTTAACCCCTTTACGTGTGAGTTTTTTTAGTAGGCTATCCAATCCGGAAAATTCTAAACAAATCACTAATAGTAACATACTATTTCAATATAACTGTGTACATAGGTTATGTTTGTTGGCATAGGACAGTCTTGGATTACCTTTGTCTCTGTAGGATAAACTAGGATTCCATCCATAGAGACAATATGGCCTAGAAAAGAAACTGATTGAAACCAAAATTAACACATGATAAACATCCCACAACAATGATATCAAGATATTCCTCGAAAACATTATTCATTAAATCCATGAAAATAAAGGGTGCACTATTCAGTCCAAAAGGTGTCACTATAAACTCATAATGCCCATACCTGGTTTGAAATGTTGTCATTGGAATATCCTCCTTCCTCACAAACACTGATGATATCCAGATCGAAGGCCAATATTTAAAAAGTATTAATCACCATGAATTTTATCAAATAAGTCATTAATTAGTGGTGGGGGATAATTATTCTTTATAGAAAATCATTGATTTCCCTTTAATCAATGCATAGAATAATTGATCCATCTTTATTCATGAAAAAGAGGATAGGGGATCCCCATGGAGAAACACTTGGTTGAATAAATCCTTTGTCACTAAATTCTTCTAGTTGTTTCTTTATCTCTATTAATTCCAAAGTGGTCATTCGTGTGGGATTCTTTGATAAAGGTCCTGCACTAGGAATAAAATCAATAGATAACTCAACTTCCCACTCTGGAGGAAGTCCATGTTAATCATCTGGATATAGAAATGTTTTGTTTCACTATATGTACATCAAAACATTGTATATTTCATTCCTCACCCCTAGATATTGTGTTCTCTTCCTCTCCCATAATTACATTTAGTAGAGCTACTAGAGGTGGCTCTAGATAATAATCAGATGGAAATGTTTTTTATCTAAATATAAGGGATTATACACCATTTTAAATTATTATAATGTCATTATAAATGTAATAAATCTTGGAATCATAATTAGAAATCTAAATTAATTCCAAGAATTATAGCAAATTCAATCATTGTTATGATGAAAAAGTTAGAAAATAAAGAACATTTAAGTATCATGTGTGGGACAGATCAACATGCCTTTGTTTCAATGATACATCCCCTATGAGTTTTTATTGAAAACAACTTTATTAAATAAAATTAGATATGACTAATTGTCTTGGGAAATTGGGATGATATAAATGAATGTGATGATCTAGAATCAAATAATGCATTGGCTATGTTTGAGGAAACAATTCCAATACCTTCCACCACATCATTAGGAACTTCAACCTCCACAACGGTAATCACATAAGATATCATTTTCCCTCATCTTCTTTTTCTAAGGCAAGATTCCATGGATCATAGGACACTCATTTTAATAGTGTCCCATATCCCAAAAATTGTATCATTGAACCTCATCGACTTGTTTCTTCAACTTTCATTCATTAGGTCAATGACCCTTTTCTCTACACTTATAGCAGACTCCAATAACTTTCAAACAATTCCTATGATGATTCTTTGTGTAGTTCTCACACAATGGGAATTGCTTCATTCCCCTGTTCTTAATTGAAATTTCAACTACTCCATGTTTATCAAATTACATATTCTTATCTTGGTTTCCAAGGAACAAATTTAATCTAGAAAACACTCCTTATGATTTGATGCCACCTAATACAATTCCATCAAATGATGAAAATGTTTATAAATCCAGAACCTTTTGAATACATGGCTTATGTCCGTTAACAAAATTACCAATCATGTCTTCCACATGACGTGTATAATCAATTGTACTCCTGGCTAGTATTGTGAAGGTAGCCTCATACTCTTCAAAACTATCTTCTTTATGTTACTTTAAGCTGAGGAATTTCCTCTTCATTTTAGTTTGTTTACCACGATAGAAATATATGTCAAATAATATTCCCTTAAAAGTATTATTTTCCATATCTTCTATCCCTTCTTCCTCCATGGTATTCTAGATCAAGGACCACCATTGATCAGTGTCACCCTTGATACAATAAACTTCCGCTGCATCCTTTTCTATTTCTTTGCAAATTAATGCCATGAATATCATTTCAAGGGAGATGATCCATATCTTAGGATCCACTGGATTAGTATTACCACAACATTATGGGGGCGTATACTATATGAAACGATCCAATAGTATTGTTTCATGATTATTCGTCACAATATGAGTAAGTTTCTCCAATATGGTTATGATCTTATCTTCTCCAACATTGACTATATTGTCATGCTTAGTGAGGAAATCTATACATTCTCCTTGAGTATTGAATATTCTTCTTCAATTAGGTGACATTTATAAATAATGGCATACACTAGATTAGGTTTTGAATCATAAATTATAGTCGTGACTAGAAAAGTACTTAGAATAAATTAAAATTCTATGCATATATAATCTCATAGACCTGGTTCTCAAAGGAAAAACATACAATAAAATCATTCATAATGTCTTGTAATGAAAATTTATATTATCCTAATCATATACCCCAAGAGTGTCAAAATAAGAGTGCATCATGGCTCGTTGTTGTGTACTAGGATACCCCAGGTCAATCCAAAAACTCCTTATCAGAGTTTTGACTCCTAGATACATCTGGGCCAGATCCACCTCTACCAATTGGTATCCAAACATGGATATATTGTCTTGAAAGATCCACATAATATATTGATTACCCAAATTACATGACATTATTGTATGTTTATGTGTAAATACCACCTTTGGGTGTAACACCCCAGGTAAATAAAGAGTATGACATTTTCACATTTATCAATATTTGTGAATAAAATATTAAAATAACTTTAAAGGGGATGCTATGATCGATGGCGTACCCAACACGCAACAATGAGTTTCTTTGGAATCTTATGTTGCACTCTAATAATAAAACAATATTATTTTAAACAGTAGTTAACGCCTAGCTGTTGTGATGGCAGGAATGAATAGAACTAACTACAAAAGGATTATATATGTTTGTAAAATATTTTTACTTTTTACAATAAATGTTAGAGGATTAAAAATGCGAATGAATCCAATTTTAAGCGTAAACATTCTAATATTCTTTAAAGGGTCGATTAACTGCCTTTTGATGGAGATCCTATTTTAAATCCACTTTTTAAAAATTTAATGTGTTAAATTTGAAAAAATAAAATTCTTCTTTAAAATATGGACATCAAAATTTACATTGTGTAAATTTTTTGTATTTTTCTGATAAAGTTCATTTTTTAATGAATAGTGAAAAATGTTGTATTTTAATTCAAAACCACTTTTTAATATAATTTATTTATATGATTAGATTATCTTTTGAATTTTTTTTAATTGAAATTAGAATATATTTTTACCATTTAATCCAATAGTGGTCGTTGGAATTAATTTCACTTTGAAATCGGACTTAAACTAGTGTCAATCTTTTGATACATTTTGTTTCATAAAAACACGCTATTTGTTTTGACAGTAGGAATTAATTATTAAATTAATTAATGAAACTTAAATGATTTGAATTTTTTAAAATAGACATCATTTTTGAATTCAGAATATCAAATATAGCTTAGGGTGACTTTTTGGTAATTTTCTAAAAAACTTTAATTTTTAATGAATAGTGAAACCACTAAGTGGTACTTATAAAAACTGATTTTCCATTTAAATGAAATTTTTCCACCATTGTGTTTTGAATTTCATAAATCCGACATACATGGTTGTCATTAATAAGTAAAATGTGGTTCAATGGGATTAAAATAATTTTTTGGTGAATAGTAACTTATTATGTTTTTAATCGCGATT
Organism: Viscum album; assembly: GCA_963277665.1. Taxonomy (NCBI): domain Eukaryota; kingdom Viridiplantae; phylum Streptophyta; class Magnoliopsida; order Santalales; family Viscaceae; genus Viscum; species Viscum album. The sequence goes on along the minus strand of OY728141.1, from coordinate 456,701,169 downwards.
AGAGGTAATTGGTGTAGTTTAAGGTTAAAATAATGTTTTAATAACATGAGATGAGCTTGAAACATGTCCTACCCTCATTGGTTCTGTCATGGCCTACCAAGAAAACCCATGTGTAATCTTGGGGACCCCATGGAGCCACTTTGGTTGGGAAATGACATAAATAACTTTTTATTTAATGTTAAAGTAAAAAATGACACAAACATGAGATGTTTTAAAAAAACAATTTTTTCATGGGGTTATACAAGTCAGAGATTTGCCTATAAATATTCATTAGAAATATAAAAATATTTCCTACATCATATTATTTTTTTCTAATTTTTAAACATTAAATAAATTAAATTATTTATGACATCATGATGATGCATCGATGACCTCATTATTTAAAGATTTAAATAAAATGGAAAGATAATGTAAAATCTAAGACCTACACATGTACAAAACCTATAGTATGGGTGGATTTCGAACCCTTATCACCTTATCCTCGAAATACATTAATGTGGGATCATTAAAAACCGAAACTCATTCTAAAATAAAGTAACATTTCCTTACTTTCCAAGAGTTCTCCTCCCCTCCTCTTATAAAAGGCCCCCACCTCTACCTCCTTACCCACACTTCCAAAGCCTTTGGCTCGACCAACCCCTGCCTATTTGGTCTCTCCACATCCCTCTCTGACTCCTTGATGCCTCACTTTGGGCATAAGTCTTCCCAAGGAAGCAATTGAGGTCAAACCAAAGGGAGTTACCCGATTTTAAGGTAATGTATTCACTTGATTTCTTTTGTTTTATTTCGCTTCTCCAACCCCCTAACTCTTTTTATTCATTTCTTTTGTAACAACTCCAGTATCATAATTATACTAGGATGTTTTTATAAAATGTATTAGAGCTAAACTTACACACACCTTCATCTAATGGTTAAAAAACATACTGTTTCTGTGGATGGAAAATTTCTGCCTCACGAAACGATGATTGTTCAACACTCATATAACCCCTTCAAAGGTGGCCATTAAGATGTAACTGTAATTATATATGATATATAATATGTTTATGTTTTCCTTAAGCTTCTTTATTTTTCATCTATGGCATACCTTTATGGAATCCATTATTGGTATACACGATATCTTCATTTTAGGAAGTGCGGACTACCGCCCCCTCAAAGTGATTTGATTCGTTAATGTCATACGTGGGACGTATAAAGAATGGATTTAAAATTATTATAAATTATGTTATAATGTAATTATAATATACCTTTATATCATTATTATTTTCTTTCTATTAAAGTATGAGATAGAAATGCAATTAGCATTCATGCGTACGTACAGCTTACCATCTCCATGAACGGTGCATTTCATTTCTTACCTCTAAATGATTATGTAATATTATAAATACATGTATATTCTGGATATATACGATATATATGATATCCAAATAATGAATATCATTCTTGAGATAATAGATATTTGACTACGTGAACAACTTGTAATTATAAAAAAAGTTTATTTTTGACTCAAGTACCAATGATCGTTAAAACGACCATTATTAACATAAATAATAACATAGTGTTCATGACATGGTAATAAGTGATATAAAAGGAATAATGAACTTGATAAAAGTTCTTAAGAAAGTAGAAATTAACTCAAGTTTCTTATTCAAGACATTAAAGAACGATCGAGTCAAGTCGGACCCGAGGTAAGGGATCCAACCTCTCTCTTTCTTTTAAGTACTCTCTTTTATGTCATTTCTTTTAAGATCATATTTCTTATGTTTGGGGATGTTCTTTTATATTCCTCATACTGTAATTTTTATGTTCATATTATAAGAGACTCTATTTGATCTCAAAAATCCATTTTTGGAAGTTTTAAGTGGCGCTGTTAGGCTGCCGAGTTTTCGTAAGGGATTTTTCATCTCACTTTTGTTCCCGTGACATTTATGCTACATTTACCACTATTTACTTTGATTGGTGTATGTAATACCAATTATTATACTCTTTGGGAAATATAATTCCATTTATGGGTATTTACATATTCATTGTATGACCCTTCTTTCATGGGGTGTACGTTTCGAAAGTTACCCAAATCGGTAAGGGAACCTTTCACCCTCCTCTTTTTAAAAGACTTATTTTGTTATGTCTTTTAATTCACATACTATTATGTTGGGATATGTTTTTATATATCCTTATTGATGTAAATTTTATGACCAAGTGATGATATACCCTTTTTATCTCTTATCAACTCTTTTTATGAATTTGTAAGTGATGCTGTTAGGCTGTCGAATTTTTGCAAGGGAACTTCTTAACCCAATTTTGATTATTTGGGATAAACTTGTACACCATGAATATGTCGTTCTATGATTATATGTGAATGTAATCTGATTTTTTTACACTTAATACCCACTTATATTTTGTATTCATTTGTAACACATAATTATGTAACTGATTTATCCTTAATCCAAGGATATCGTCTTTGTATTGAGACTTCGTCTCAATCTCCTTTCATTGAGGCATATTTTGTTTTATACACAACTTTCTTTTATACGGTGTATAAACCCCTTTGTCTTTTATGTTTATTCAAAAGGAATATTTTTTCTATGAAGCATTTACTAAACGACAAAAGGGAATGTTTTTGTCATACGTATGCGGCGACAATGACTTCTCCGCTGCCATGACCATTATTTGAGTTTTGGCTTCCTCTACCAGCCATACCTTCTTTTTAAAATAAAAATAAATACCATGTTTTACTTTTCTTTTATTTTGGTATTTAAATTGGTTTCATAATGTTTTTATATCAATGTGTTGTATTGATATCTTGTTATTGAATGATGGAAATGTTATGTTTCCTTTATGCATATTTTATGTTATAAGATTATGTTATGGTTCTTGGGCAATGTTATGAAGACGGGTGGTTCCATGATAAACTAAGGGCGGGTGAGCCCGATATAGCTCTCCAATGCATTGGGTAACGCGAAGGAGTGAAACTTTAAGGTTTCTCCAAAGAGATTTAGGGAATATACTGTGGTGGGTATTCCAGACGTAACCAAGAGGGTTACTCCCTACGTAAGAATGTTATGAATGCCTCAAGTTACCTTTATGTATTATGATTTCTATGATTTATTCATGATTTTATGAGGTATGTTAAAGTGATTATGCTTTATGTGTATAGTATGATTTCACTCTTATGTATGTATATATGTACTCATGTTTCCTTTCCATTCTTTTTATAACCCTTACTGATCTTTTTATGCTCATCCCATGTTTTTGAAATGTTTTTCACAGGTCAAGGGAAAGGTACGTGATGTGATGATAGTGTCAAGGAAGTGTCAAGAAATAATCCATGTTTTATTTTAAATATGTTTCCGTTGATGGGAAAAATGAATACTGTCTTTTAAGTTACCACTTTGTTTAAATGTGGAATGTAATGCAAGTTTCATGATCTAATTCTCTAAAACTCTAAACCGGAGAATATCCTCAATGTGTAATCTTGTAATGACTCAAGATTAAGTAAGGTTTAAGGCTGGGGCCTTATAGTTGGTATCAGAGGTCGGTTTAGATAACTTTAGAGGTTAGGGTATTCATTAAGCATATGTGACATTACCATAATGGTTAGGATTTCAGAAAGAGTCCTAGTTTGAGATAAAGTGAATGAGTAAGTATATCTTAGTTTTTTTCTTCCACATTAGTACATGATGGTTTTTTGATATACTCACACTGACCTTTTTGGTTTTAGTAAATGGCTGGATCTAACAGGCACCAAAGTAACAGTGGATGTGAAGGAAACTTTGACAGTTTTTTTGAGCAAGCACTGAATGATATGGGAGCTGCAATGAGAAATCTTTTGTTTATCCTCAAAAAACTATCTAGAGTCATGATTGACCACCTAAACCTTGGTGATTTCTATAAGTCATAATATATGTGTGAAACAAATCCCTACGGAACTACGGGTAATAATCATAAAGGTAAGTGTGTTCAAAAACCTATGTGTCAAAGATGTGGAATGAAACACCTAGGAAATTTTTTCAAAGGGAAAGAAATATTCTATAGAGCTGGAAATGAAGGTCATAAAGCAAGAACCTTCTATGGAAAAAGGAATCATCCAGTTGATTCGAGGAAAGGGAAAGAAGTTCTTTCTGAGGGATCAACTGAATGTTATAAATGTGGTGTGCATGGTCATTATGCAAACACATGTCCTATGAAGAATTTTCATGAATGGGATCACCAAGATCGTACAAATACTTGTTTACCAATACCTAATTCCATTTCGATTGAGGATGAAGAAACTGACAATGACCAATCAAAGGTATGGATTATTTCATAACTTTTGTTTTCCTATTTTGGAATCTTATGATATGATTCATGATTTTGTTTTTAGGAAAGAAGTATTTCAAAATAAGTTGGAAAGGAATGCTTAATGGATCATGAAGAATGTTGAATGAGTAATAAGTCAACATATAAGGGCTTCAAGAGTCATGGTGAAATTCTTAAGGGTATTAAGTCTCTTTTGAAGATGGGGTTACATTAGAAGACTTTTTATAGTATGTGTAACCCTGATTTTTAATATATGAAAATTTTATTCAAGGAATAGTTATCTGTTCTTTTGTGGACATAGTTATAAAGAACCATTTGGGTTTACATGATCCTTACTTTTGCGGTAATTATGGGTTACTATATGTTATGGTGGAAGTGAAAGGCATGAGATAAAATTGAGGTAAAATTATGTTATGGTTATTTTTGATGATTTTATCTCTTTTTGGGAAATGATTTGAGAATTATATAGTTTTGTAAAAAGGAAAACACGCAGACCATGTGACAACCCATCGCATCGGACAAAGCTGCGGGAATCGAACCCACAACCAATGTGCAACTGGTATTTATCGCCTACCACTGGACTACATGAAGTCCCTGGTTAGTTTGACTAATTCTTTTTAGTTAGAAGATTTTATGAAATAAGAGTAAGTTGATTTTGGGTTATCTATGGAAATTTGTTAACCTATCATAGAGGATATGTGATTAGGTTAATTACTTTTCAATAAGAGACATTGAGAGCAACTGATGTAGTTTGGAGATAAATGTTACGGTTTAACTTGGAGGACTATGTGACTAAATCCTTCAAATATTTGGGTTTCAATATTATATTGGTTTACTTTGAAGAATTTTATGGAAAAATTGTTTATCGAATGGTCCTTGTTGACCTTTGGGTTTTGTTTGACAAATTTTGGAGATTAAGAATAGATTTTATTTTTATAAAGGGTTATCCTTTTCTGGATTATCTGATCTTGTACTAACCTTTTTGGTTTTGGTTAGAGTCTAAAGACATGGGATGTATATAGTTCACTTTTGTGGATTAGTTGATTCTCAAGAAGTTGATTATAGTACTCTTAATGTGAACAAGACTTCCTAAAAACTCGTCTTTTGGAGAAAATATGAGTTTGATTAAGGAATCTAGTAAAATTTGAAAGTCTACATTACAAGTAAGTATGTTTCATTATTATTTAGTTAAGATAAAAAATAAATTCCTCAATGAAAAGTAACTTAAAATAAAAATGTTTTATGTTAACTTTTCCTACAAGGGAATCGAATACCATTTAACCCATCACAAGTTTGTGATTTTCTTATTGTTAAATTTCTCCTAAACATTTTTACTATCACTCTCCATCAGAACATGACCCATTGTTATTTCCTCCATGTCCATATTTTCATACTTGGAATCCTAGTATGGGTTAACTCGGGTGACATTTGTACTTATCTTTCTTTATTTTAAAGTGATTGTTTCACTGACTCTTGTTCCGATGTGGGATTTTCAATGAAGATTCCAAGCCCCAATTTTAAAATTGCAAGGACGCAATTCCCAAAAGGGGGGAAGGATGTAACAGCCCAGGTAAATAAAGAGTATGACATTTTCACATTTATCCATAATTGTGAATAAAATATTAATATAACTTTAAAGGGGAAACTATGATCGATGGCGTACCTAACATGCAACAATGAGTTTCTTGGGAATCTTACGTTGCACTCTAATAAAAAAAATATTATTTTAAATGGTAGTTAACGCCTAGATGTTGTGATGGCGGGAATGAATAGAACTAACTACAAAATGATTATATATGTTTGTCAAATATTTTTACTTTTTATAATAAATGTTAGAAGATTAAAAATGTGAATGAATCCAATTTTAAGCGTAAACATTCTAATATTCATTAAAGGTTCGATTAACTGCCTTTTGATGGAGATCCTCTTTTAAATCCACTTTTTGACAATTTTATGTGTTAAATTTGACAAAATAAAATTCTTCTTTAGAATCGGGACATCAAAATTTATTTTTTGTAAATTTTTGGTATTTTTCTGATAAAGTTCATTTTTTAATGAATAGTGAAAAATGTTGTATTTTAATTCAAAACCACTTTTTAATCTAATTTATTTATTTTATTAGATTATCTTTTGAATTTGTATTAAAGTGAAATTAGAATATATATTTATCATTTAATCTAATAGTGGTCGTTGGAATTAATTTCACTTTGAAATTGGACTTAAACTAGTGTCAATCTTTTGATACATTTTGTTTCATAAAAACACGCTATTTGTTTTGACAGGAGGAATTAATTATTAAATTAATTAATGCAACTTATATGTTTTGAATTTTTTAAAATAGAAATAATTTTTGAATCCAGAATATCAAATATAACTTAGGGTGAATTTTTGGTAATTTTCTAAAAAACATCAATTTTTAATGAATAGTGAAACCACTATTTGGTACTTATAAAAACTGATTTTCCATTTAAATGAATTTTTTCCACCTTTTTGTTTTGAATTTCAAAAAAATGACATATATGGTTGTCATTAAGAAGTAAAATGTGGTTCAATGGGATTAAAATAATTTTTTGGTGAATAGTAACTTATTAAGTTTTTAATCGCGATTAGAGGTAACTAGAGTAGTTTAAGGTAAAAATAATGTTTTAATAACATGAGATGAGCTTGACACAGGTCCGACCATCATTGGATGTGTCAAGGCCGACCAATACAACCCATGGGTCAACTTGGGGACCCCATGGAGCCACTTTGGTTGGGAAATGACATAAATAACTTTTTATTTAATGTTAAAGTAAAAATGACACAAACATGAGATGTTTTAAAAAAAATTGCATGTGGTTATACAAGTCATATTTTTTACTATAAATATTCATTAGAAAGATAATAATATTTCCTACATCATCTTATTTTTATTAATTTTTATACATTAAATAAATTAAATTATTTATGGCATCATGATGATGCAGCGTTGACCTCATTATTTAACTATTTATATGAAATGGAAAGATAATGTAAAAACTAAGACCTACACATGTCCAAAACCTATTGGATGGGTGAATTTAGAACCCTTATCACCTTATCCTCGAAACACATCAATGTGGGACCATTAAAATCCGAAACTCATTCTAAAAAAAGTAACATTTCCTTACTTTCCAAGAGTGCCCCTCCCCTCCTCTTATAAAAGGTCCCAAACTATACCTCCTTACCCACACTTCCAAAGCCTTTGGCTCAGCCAACCCCTACCCATTTTGTCTCTCCACATCCCTCTCTAACTTTTTTATGCCTCACTTTGGGAGGAAGTCTTCCCAAGGAAGCCTTTATGCTCAAACCAAAGGGAGTTACCCGATTTTAAGGTAATGTCTTCACTTAAGTTCTTTTGTTTTATTTAGCTTCTCCAACCCCCTAAAATCTTTTTATTCATTTCTTTTGTAACAACTAAAGTATCATCAAAATACTAGGATGTTGTTATAAAAATGATTATAGCTACACCTACACACACCTTCATCTAATGGTTAAATAACATACTGTTTCTGTGGATGGCGAATTTCTGCCTCATGAAACGATGATTGTTCAACACTCATATAACACCTTCAAAGGTGGAAATTAAGATGCCACTATATTTATATATGATATATAATATGCTTATTTTTTCCTAAAGATTCTGTATTTTTCATTTATGGAATACCTTTATGGATTCCATTATGGGTATACACGATATCTTCATTTTAGGAAGTGCGGACTACCGCCCCCTCAAAGTGATTTGATTCGTTAATTCCATACGCGGGATGTATAAAGGATAGATTTAAAATTATTATATATGATTTTATACTGGAATTATAATATACCTTTATATCATTATTATTTTCTTTCCATTAAAGTATGAGATAGAAATGAAAGTAGAATTCATGTGTACGTACAGCTTACCGTCTCCATGAACGGTGCATTTCATTTCTTACCTCTAAATGATTATGTAATATTATAAATACATGTACATTCTGGATATATATGATATATATGATATAAAAATCATTAATATCATTCTTTAGATAATGTATATTTGACTACGTGAACAACTTGTAATTACAAAAAAAGTTTATTTTTGACTCAAATACCAAAGATAGTTAAAACGATCGTTATTAACTTAAATAATAAAATAGTGTTCATGACATGGTAATAAGTGATATAAAAGGAATAATGAACTTGAAAAATGTTCTTATGCAAGTATAAATTAACTCAAGTTTATTATTCAGTACATTAAAGAATGATCGAGTCAAGTCGGACACGAGGTAAGGGATCCAACCTCTCTCTTTCTTTTAAGTACTCTATTTTATGTCATTTCTTTTAAGATCATATTTCTTATGTTTGGGGATGTTCTTTTATATTACTCATATTGTAATTTTTATGTTCATATTATAATAGACCCTATTTGATCTTATAAATCCATTTTTGTAAGTTTTACGTGGCGCTGTTAGGCTGTCGAGTTTTCGTAAGGGATTTTTAATCTCACTTTTGTTCCTGTGACATTAATGCTACGTTTGCCACTATTTACTTTGATTGGTGTATATAATGCCAATTATTATACTCTTTGTGAAATATAATTTCATTTATGGGTATTTACATCTTCATTGTATGAACCTTATTTCATGGGGCGTACGTTTCGAATGTTACCCAATTCGGTAAGGGAACCTTTCACCCTCCTCTTTTTAAAAGACTTATTTTGTTATGTCTTTTAATTCACAAACTATTATGTCAGGATATGTTATTATATATCCTTATTGATGTAAATTTTATGACCACGTGATGAGATACCCTTTTTATCTGTCATCAACTCTTTTTTTGATTTTTAAAGTGACGTCGTTAGGCTGTCGATTTTTTGCAAGGGAACATCTTAACCCAATTTTGATTCTTTGGGATAAACTTGTACACCTTGAATATGTTGTTATATGATTATGTGTGAATGTCCTCTGATTGTTTTACACTTAATACCCACTTATATTTTGTATTCGTTTGTCACACATAATTATGTAACAGATTTATCCTAAATCCAAGGATACCATCTTTGTATTGGGACTTCGTCTCAATCTCCTTTCATTGAAGCATATTTTGTTTTATACACAACTTTATTTTATACGGTGTATAAACCCCTTTGAATTTTATGTTTATTTAAAAGGAATCTTTTTTCTACGAATCGTTTACTAAATGACAAAAGGGAATGTTTTTGTCATACGTATGCGGCGACAACGACTTCTCTGCCGCCATGACCATTATTTGAGTTTCGGCTTCCTCTACAAGCCATGCCTTCTTTTTAAAAGAAAAATAAATACCATGTTTTAATTTTATTTTATTTTGGTATTTAAAATGGTTTTCATAATATTTTTATATCAATGTGTTGTATTGATATCTTGTTATTGAAAGGTGGAAATGTTATGTTTCCTTTATGCATGTTTTATATGATAAGATTATGTTATGGTTATTGGGCAATGTTATGTAGATGGGTGGTTCCGTGATAAACTAAGGGCGGGTGAGCCCGATATAGCTCTCCAATGCATTGGGTAACATGAAGGAGTGAAACGTTAAGGTTTCTCCAAATAGATTTAGGGAATATACTGTGGTGGTTATTCCAAACGTAACCAAGAGGGTTACTCCCTATGTAAGAATGTTATGAATGCCTAAAGTTACCTTTATGTCTTATGATTTCTTTGATTTATTCATGATTTTATGAGGTATGTAAAAGTTCTTGTGCTTTATGGGTAAAGTATGATTTCACTCTTATGTATATATGTACTCATGTTTCCTTTCCATAATTTTTATAACCCTTACTGAGCTTTTTTTGCTCATCCCATGTTTTTGAAATGTTATTCACAGGTCAAGGGAAAGGTATGTGATGTGATGATAGTGTCAAGGAAGTGTCAAGAAAGAATCCATGTTTTATTTTAAATATGTTTCTGTTGATGGGAAAAATGAATAATGTATTTTATGTAACCACTTTTTTTAAATGTGGAATGTAATCAAGTTTCATGATCTAATTCTCTAAAACTCTAAACCCGAAAAGATCCTCAATGTGTAATCTTGTAATAACTCAAGATTAAGTAAGGTTTAAGGCTGGGGCCTTATATTGGGCTTTGTTCCATAATCTACATTTTTTAATCTAGTTTCCATGTTTTCTACTATACATCCTGTGATAACAACTATAATTCCCTAACCCCTCAAGACTAGAGCCAGTACAACACTTATTAAATTGGAATGGTTTAAAGGAATGAAATACCAAAGTAATGATCAGTTTATTATTCATGAAGAAACTAGATATATAGATGTTACTCAAATTATTTTGGGAAAGTTAACGAAAATTCAATACATAACAACCACTAAAAAAACATCATCGACAAGAACTCAATAAATGATCTCTCCTAATAGCCTATTGAAGGTCATAAAATTAAAGGGATGATACCAAATTCTCAAAAATGTTTACAAATTTTTGAATCATGAATCAATAACAACTGAATCATAAAAAAATATGGTATGGTGAATAAATGAAAAACACCCTCCATTAATAAACATAAAAAGAGCCTGAATCCAAAAATTGTTCCATAGTGAAAACTTCATAGATAGTAATAATGGAAAATGAATAAAGAGAATTATTATTAATGGGATGTCATGTATCTATCACATATTATCATAATACCATAAAAAGTTTAGTCCTAATAGTAGAAACCCATCTGATTTTTGAAAAAAAACTCAAAAAGTTTCTCGCCAACTGATTTGTCTCATGAGACATGTCGATGAATAGAGACTCTATATATGGCCTCACCCTTCACTTAAATTCCAAATTATTATTTATAAATAGTTTTAATACAAGTAAAATAATCCTTCTTAATATACGTATATGGTAGATAATACAAATTCATCAATATTTCCATAGATAAAAACACATTCCAAATTAACACTACGTGTGAAGTGGTATAAGACATCAGGAAATAATCATATACATGATACATGAAAATGGATATTTTCTAGAATTATAATTTAAAATGAAAAAATATTTTAAATGGGAAGTAGTTACACCACATAATAATGATTAGTTTCACAATACTGAGATGGTCTCAATGAAATGGAAATTGAGACAAAGTCACTTACCACATTGTTATCAATTGAACTGTATGACCAAAAATGATTAATCACAAAATTAATCTCAAAATACCCTAAATAAAATGATAATCATGATATTTTACATCAAATAGAAGTAAACATATACCACATATAAGAAAGAATAGGCAAACAATGTAAATCCCACTGAATCGAATGTGAGATGAGAAACACCTTACAAACATTTCGACATGGTAACATGTGTTCTTGTGGGGGATTAAAGAGAGTTAAAGGGTAATACCATCCTTTATATATAATAAGGGATTTATGGGGGTTGTGAAAAAACATAAAACATCATTATAAATTAAAAATAAAAGGACACAACACATGGGGAATTCTTGAATAAAATTGAGAGAGAGGATCCCTTACCTTTTGCCCAAAGGTGTCCTCGATTTATCTTAAGGACCTAAATAATCTATTTTAGCTTTACTATTTATTACTTGAAGAACCAAATAAACATGTAATTGATTTTTATATCCTTGTTAGGTTAATTCATGGAAGTTTTGGTGGATATAAGATATTAAATTTTATATTTTAGGAAGCATTTTCTACCTTGGGTTTCATAACCGGTTTACTTGTATTCATGAATGGATGTCCAGTTGAAATGTGGTTAATCATCCATAATTGTAAATATATATTGTTATTATAACTATAAATGATATTATAATAATTTTGGATTATATATCTTGAGGATGACTCATTAGTTATATGTTTTTGATAAATGTTTGGATTAACTTAGCGGTTTTGTTCATAATGAACATGTTTTGTATTATTATTTATATTATTAGTGAGTAAGGATTAGGAAACCTTTAATAAGGTAAGATACATATATTATGATATGGTTCATCCATTAAAAATGTTTCATGACTAGTATTGAAGATATTAATAGAAATTGAAAACCAATTGTTCTTGAATGTTATAAATTAACACATCTCGGACGGTATTTTCATTATTAGAGTAAGAGGTGAGTGAGAAGAGAGATAATGATGAAATATTCCATTAGCATAATAAAATTACATTAAATTTATGTTACTGTAATTATCATATAATTTGGATGTGTGATGGTTATTTTAAGAGCAACAAAATAAGGGAAATTGTAAAAGAATTTGAAAGAAAAGAGTAGAGATGTTCACCTCATGAGTACTCCTCCTTGAAAATATCCTTAAAGTCTTTTTTTGGCCTTTTGGTGAGACCAAAAGGTTTTGGGCGTGGCAGATAATCTTAGGGATATATTTGTGTATAATTTATGAAAGTAATTAAGCTTGAGTTGTTAGGGAGGAAGAGGGTGATAGGGGTGGTTTATATAGTGGAGGGGAGGAGGGATTTTACATTATTTTAATCATTATTTTAATAACTTTTCTTAGGACTATGAATAGTATTGATTCATGGGATCCCAAATTGTAATAATGTAATGATATTTCAAACCAAGTGGGCTTACATCATCCTTGCATCACCTATGATGCAGAAAAACAAGTATTTATCATTTTTCATAAATTATCATATTTTACTATTTATCAAAAATTCATGAATTTCAGAAAAATCCAAAAATGTCAACCTTTCCATTTTTCAATATGTAGAGTCCAAAAATGAACTCCATTTTTTTAAAATAATTTTCTAAATATGATACTTTTTTTATTAAAATTCTTTATTTAATAGAAAAAAACCAACACTTAAAATATTCATTTTCATTTTTAAGGTGCCTAAATTTTATTTATACATCAATGAGTAAGGTTACCACTCATAAGGGTTGTATTAATATTCATAAATTTAAGGAAATATTTATAATGTTATGTAAATATTCATAAAGGACATTTACTATTCACCAAAAATTAACATGATTCTATCGGATCCCAAATATCTCCCCGATAGAAACTGTGTATGTCAGTTTTCAAAATTCAAAACATAGAAGTGGAAAATTTATATTTAATGGGTAGGTTATGAGTATATATATAAAATAATTTTTTTTCAAAGAATCTCAATGCATTATGAAATATAGGCTATCAAATCAATAGAATGTATTTAAGAGAAACATATCATTAAATGTTTGGGTATTATAATCATACTATCTTATAATTCTACCAGTCTACATATCATGTCTCTAATAACAATAATCCCTATCTAACTCTAATTGTTCCATCCATATATACATATATATATATATATATATATTCATTTTTTTGTTTTCTAAATATCATCCAATCCAGGTTTCTATAAGACCCCAAACTAGCCTCATTATACACTGAAGGCTACAGACAAGTGATAATGTTTGAAAACAATCATGGGAAGAATATTCCATCTTAAATAAATCCCTATGGTCATTAATAAGTCTAAAAAAACCATATCCATACCTATCCATATAATTTAAAATCCAAAGACCAATAGATTAAAAATGGAGTTATAATAGATACCCCATAATCCAGAATAATATAGCAGTACAAAATGCATGATTTTGGGAGTTACCTGAAAGAGGATTCTTTTGAAATATCGTTTTTTGGTATTCATAACACCCCCAGAAGTGAAACTAAATAACATTATTTTTGATGATCTCCAATCGCTTTAGCTTCCAAAATAGAGATTATTGGAACCCAATCCACCAGACATAGCCATCATAACATTTAGTTTAATTTATTGTCTAGTTATCCATTAATATAATAAAAAATAAAAAAATACAATAAAAATTAATATTAATTGTCATAAGTACAATTCAAAATAGGGATTTACATTGTTTGGAATTGCATCTTATATACATGGTAGAAATAGACTTACTTCTATTATTCATGGATATTTTTGGGATACAATGACACTCATAAATTGTCACCACCATTCTAAAACCAAAATAAGAAGTATCAACAGCCAATTTAACCATTATTTCTTATGATATAACCCTTCTAGTCATCATCCTTGAATAAATTTAACCTTAACCTTTGGCTCTTATTCCTTAGGAACTTTTGTGCACACATGTTGTCTTCATTGGATTTTGGGAGCCACATCATTCTTATCCAGTATTTTTCAATGAAATAATTCATTCATCACACATATGGAGTAATTACATTATTATATAACATCCTAAATAGTCATCAAGTACACACATATATCTAAAATATTCATGCCTCAATCCATTTTCTTTTGTGTATTTTAATTACCACTAATAACAAGCACCCTAATTGACAAAATCTAGTTCACTATACATTTCACCATTACATTTGATCACTTTTGATTCTCAATGTTATATATGTTTAAAATATTTTATGGGTTTTATCCAAATAATTATCTTTAATTTATTTTCCCTGATTAAATTCTTAACCAAATTTCACTAATAAAACTATGGTACATCATTCAATATTTTAAAGATTCATCTTTTGGAATTTTCACTAAATACATCCAGAACATGAAATAACTAACTATATTTGATATCATCCTTGAAGCTACATTGTATATTAGTCTTACATCCCTGTGCTTCCATAGAAGTTTCTCATTCAAGCTTTGTTGTTCTAACTCTGATATCAAGGCTCCTTTGAAAATGTTCATTAGATAAACACACCATTGAATTGAATTAACCTACTTTTTGTGCACACCCATTCACCCAAACTGTATCTGTTGAAATTAATCTATTCATATCATTTAGGGTGGAGGTTATTCTGAAGGCCCCATTTTGGATAGTACATGGTGCTATCATAATGTCCCTCTCTAAATTCCAAAGTTATAGTGGTATATATTGTCTATCCAAAATTACCAAAAACAAATTGTCCAAAAAACTACCTTTAAACCAAACAGATGATGTGTTAAATAATACAGATCTGAAACAACATATAAAATGTATAATAATCATCGTTATCTAAATATAATAATGAAACAATATCTATTACATGGGAAAAACAATAATTTCAATGAAAATAATTTGTTTTATGGAACAACTCATATAATCAGACATGTCAAAGCCAAAATCTCAACATCAAGATAATCCCAAACCATATGTTCAATTCCATATAATTACTATGCCCAATAGAAAGCATGAAGATCTACCCATGTTCATAGAAATAAATACCATCTATACAGGTAGGTGTTTATTCAAGCTTCCCATTTGGAATCCACATCACCATAATATGATTACTATATCATTACCAAAATGATGATCATGAAATATATATATGGAATGGATGTCATAATCATATAAGACACCCACCTAAAATCATAACATACAATTCACCCATGAACCATACATGTTATGTTATTATGTTCTAATGAAGCCCCTATTTCCCCTTACCTTACCTCTTTATCCAGTTTCGGTAATATATCAATTGAAATTGTATTATAAGAAAACCCCTTTGGAAAAAAAATCTCAAAATCCACTATGAATCATATAATAACCAGCATCATTAATAAAATATCTATAACCATTTCTGTCATATAGTAAATCCATCATGTACAACATGATATCTACTGAGGGAATAACTATGTCCAACCTCTCACATATGATGAACCATATACTCAGGATAAGTTTCCATGGACACATCCCATATCCACTTGTCAACATAAAAAAAATCCAATGATGGTATCTTAATTTCTAACATAACACAAGAGTAAACCTAAACAAAAAAAATTTACATCTTATGTATAATCACATATCTCAACATTATTGGAATCCATTTGAGTATGGAATCAAAATATTCAACTCCTCTTACAATTCAACCAATCCACTCGATAAATGACTGATGGAATAATCCAATCCACATGAACACTAGTTTAGTTCCATGGATAATTTCATAACACCCTCTCACTCATGTATGGGTATCATACACATTATATAACAAGATGTTAGTATATATAATCATCTATAAAAAATATGTAAATAATTGCACAATGGAAAATGCTAATTATAAGCTAACTACAAGTACAACATTTGGATTTTTTCTACACAAAACGCTCATTTTTACTCAAATATACCATGTTCATCACTTTATACCTTCATTATTTGTATATTCATCAACTTATACAGTATGGTAGAGATATGGGTCACTCAAGCCCCATTGGTTCCTAAACACCTCATTCCAGTACATATTTATCCAAGAGGAAGACACTACCTAACTTCATGGTATTGCGAATTATTCCATCCATCATAATCCATTTTACCCATATCTATTACCTATAGGGTCAATTAATCCTAATTTGACTCACTTGGTTTCATTGGTAAAAAATCAATACAACATAATGACAAGTCATTCATCCACATAAATGATATTCCATAAAATCAAATGAAAATTCCATAACATAGTATGACATTTATATAAAATTTTCCATAATGGTGAAATTAAAATGGAATACATAGAAATCATGTTTAGTAGCACAAAAAATAATAATATATTTTAAAATAGGGTCGTTACCTACTTGAATTTAAGTAGACAAAAAATATCAACCAAATGCATTTATATTTTTTCCTTAGAAACATTGTAAAAACTTATCCAAATTTTTTTTTAGAAATTATCACATGTTTACCTACTCATTATAGTTCATTGTAATAAATTATCATTTAATCATTATTTGGACAATTTCACACTTTTTTACACATATCTTCCCAAAACTTTCACCTGGAATAACCTCAATTACAATGAAATTTCATGTCAAATAATTTCCTTTTGGAGTCAATTTCCCATGAAAACCCACTTTATAAATCCTCATTTAAAAATTAAATCCCATTTACTATGATAGCTTAACACATGGAAACAAATAATTCATAAAGTGGGACACTGATCCATATTCAGATTAGACCCCACCAACTAACCATTTAAAATGAAATGTGGTTCTTGTTAATTATTAGAACAATGTTATCACATAATAATTTCTGAGGTTAGGTATCCTAATTCACATAACATAATAATAATAACCATAACGATATCACAAATATATATAATGATCCAATCAGAAGGAGTCTTATGTAATCAAAATCCACCTATATCATTTATAGTTAACAAAACTATACTCATCGAAAAACCTATATGACTCGTATCCAACAATAAAAAATTAATAATTTGATAAAATCACTAATTTTTCAAATCGTTTATAGAAAATAAGAAAATGGAACGTCAGACCATAAATAAACAGAAAATTGAAGTTCGCCTTACCTAACTATATCACTACTAAAATATTTTATGAAGATCTTGTATTATTTGATGATGTTCTCACTTAGTGATGAATTATATAATCGGAGAACAATATAGGACTTGATCACAATATTACATATGAAAAATTCCTTAACTCCATTCAACATTTTTTAGAAAAATTTATTAATTTTTGAAAAATATTGAAAAATATGTTGACACAACTTTTGAAAATCATGGGTATCCTTACATATGATATGGTACTTACATACCACCCAAGTGGGTCCTTATGTAGCACTAATCCTTATACATCATCTATAAAAATTTGAAACATAAATTTCCCTTCTGAATAGACTATTATTTATGGGGATACCCCTATATAAAACTGAATATAATATTATATATCACAGGATATCCCCACACATTACCTTTTTCTATCGCATATTTATAATACTGGTTCCCCTAATGTATCACATAGCTTCCACGAACCTATTTTTTTTAAATATGAGGACCTTTATATATAGTTTTACCCATACATATAAGTAAATAGTTATATTTCTAGATAATACCAATTTTCTATCCAATAAATGTTGATGGGTATATGTCATTAAGTTTACCATTATGTATCCAACAAATTACCATTTCTTAAACTATAGTGACCCATACATATGTTTCTTCCAATTTTCTACCATTGTGTTTCATAAAATTTACTTTTACAGGTCATAGAGTGACTATGATATTTATCCAAGTTTATGAACATGAGGAAGGTCCTTACATATGAGTGTAACTGTGTATAAGTGAAATTATTCCATATTCAACACTTATATGATTTATTAACAAGTGTATGGACATAAAATATGGAAGTTTACATTTTTTTTACTATAGGGTCTCTAATTATTTTCAAATTACTCATTACATTATGAGTATTTTTTAGGAATAATTTTTTTCATGATCCTTTTCCAATTTTTTCTAAACACTAAGAACCTTTTGTATGGGACTTCCCACATGTAAGACTACACTCATGACCCTTATATATTGGATAGAAATTTTTTTCTAGAAATCTACAACAACTCTGAAACATCTCTTTATCATTCCCATAATCATTTTGGCTTCAAAATGAATATAATAATTATGTCAAAAACACCCCCAATACCAATTCTTTTTATCGTAAGAATAAAAATAAATCATTTTTTGACATTAATTATTCAATTAATGACATGAGTTATAGAGGTAAATTTCTTAGCAAAGATATATGACCCTACTTCAACACTCACATGGGCACCCAAAGCACCTCGCGAGCCTTTGAACACATCTAAAAACTCATTTTAATGATGTCATAACTCTCAAAATTTCAATCAATTTCCTAAATATTAAAACAACCGAATCCATTGCTAAAAATTTCCCACAAATATATCAACTAATAATATTTTAGTTATTACAAGATAGATATTTATTTTTATATATTTTTCATCATTTTTTGGAAACTAGTTATCAATTAAGAATTTTTTCAGTAGTTTTTTCTATAATGGTTTAAAATTAATGGTGTTCGACTCCCATACAAATTTTTTCTTGGGTTCTATGATGTTGAGATTCTTGGTTAGTTTTTTTTCAATTATTCCTAATTAATATAAATTAGATAATATGTTAACAATTATTTATAATTAATAAATTGAGAATTCATTTATAAGATTGGGGATTTGATCATGGTTTTTCTTGGTATGGGTTGAATGATAATGCATTGTGGATGGTTAAAATATTTTAAAAGAATGTAAAAAATTAGTATATAACCATATGTATGACTATATGTTTTTTTCATGTTCATGACATTCATTTGATGTTAGGGGAATTTTTTAGGGGTATGGTGAGTCTAAAATTATGGAATAAGATTTTATATTACTTTATATTGTGAATTAGTATACCATTCATGATTTATAAATATTGGAGATATGTTATGGTTATACCACTATGGGAATAATGTTGATAATGTTTTAAGGGACCCCAAAGTGGTCTTGGTATATTGGGTAAATATTAAATTCATTTGGTTGATCTTGTGTGAGATTTATTTTTACCTCTAAGATATTTGGGACATTAGGTAGAGGTCCTACTTGGTGAAAATATTATGGAATTATACAATAAGTCTATGAGAATATCCTTGGAATCTCATAAATAATAGATTAATAAGATTTATTTGATATGAAATAATATAGTAAAAAAGAAAATTTCATGGGGCTTTGGATTTATATGGGATTATATGGTGGAGTGGGTAACCACTCTATCCCGAGGGTTCCTAGTTGATCTTCATGATGATACATAGTTTATTCTCCATAAATGACTTTGTAACTCTCCTAGGATTGGAATTGGAGTTTGATATTTCTATGATAAGGTCACAATATGTTAGGTGAGGATTTGATAATGACTGTAAGGGGATTGATTATATCATGGGTTACCTTGGGGTGTGGTTAATTACAATATGTGTTAAAGGGATTGGTGTTAATAATGGTATGTTTTTATTAGTGGAATTTAGTCAAATTGTGAGGCTTATATTGATGTCTGTGTGTTCATTGTATCCATGTATGACTAATTATCCAGGCCTATGAGTCTAACATTTCATAATGTCTAGAGAAAATTGTGGGTTTTTTGTAGTTATAGTATCAGATAAATATGTGCATGAATGTCCCAGGTAGGGTGTATGAGGTTATGCTATATTATACACCCACTATCAAGGGGATAAGGAAGGATATATGTGACCATCATTTTGGGATATGTTATGGGTTTTTGTTCCATGTTTCTACTTTATCCAAACTATGCGCATAAATGAATAGACAAGTTCTATATGAGAACTCAGCATGTGTGAGGGGGTATATGAGTGAGACATGATTATGGGGTCTCACCCTAAGTTAAAATGTGATGAGATGAGACAAAACATGAGAAATTATTCTATATGATATGGTGGTGGTATGGGATGTGTATTGGAACAACATCCTAGGTGAGAGAGTGGTGGTAAGAGGTTATGTATGATATCCGAACATGGTATGAGATACTACCCAAGGTGATAAGGTAGCAGTTGATACATGGATTAATGTACCATCCATGATTGATTGGGGTAAGGGGTTGATTTGTATTATGATACAACATTTCACCTAGAATTGGTTAATGTAAAAGAGATCGTGTATCATGGTGGCGTGGTTAGAACATTATGACTTAAGTTGAATCTTAGAGTACCATATTTTGTCGCATGATTTTATTTGTTGTTAATGTGTGAATCGTATATGATGTAATATATATATTATGTGTTTTTAGTTTCTTACTGATTTATTATTTCATTTATATGTATCGACTAATTGGTAATTACTACAATTAAAATCATTAAAAACAATAAAACACTTAAAACCCTGTAATTGATACCTAAAAACCTATTAAAATATAAATAAAGGATGTGTAAGTTACACTAGAGATCACTAATACTAATTATTATGATCCATGCTTAACGAATGTATCTTGGAAGATCAAATAAAATTTTCCCTCTATGGTTGATTCATGAGATTAATTGAATAATGCAAACAGTTTTTGATTGACCATTCATCCTTCCAAAATATTCTAGTGTATGAATTTTCTATGGAAGAGGGTGTATGGGAGATTTATATGGGAGAGAAACAACCGAAATTAATTATAATTAAATTCACACTAAAATAATATTAGAAAACCTTCTATTTAATATTCTTCAGATTCTATCTCAAAACCCTATTCGTATTTTAATAAGTTATAAGTTCATTTATTATCAGATATAAATATTCTTAACATAAATTATATATAACCCTAATGAATTTAATCATGTAAAATTTTCTCTCAATGAAGGAATATTTTTATAGCGATTTTAACATTAATCACTTCACATTAAACTTCCATTATATCAATAAAAAATAACATATCATGCATTGAACATGACTCTTTATATCATAATAGTTATGATGTTTTTTATGAAATATACCTCTTAGAAATAAATATTTGTTATCATTTTGGTAAAATATAATATATTGAAATTAATGATATACCCAATCAAATTAATATTATATTCCATTGATGCATTATTGTAAAATTATATGACAAACAAATTATAACATATGATATTGTCTTAACATATAACATTTATGTATGCTTTAATGAATATAGACTTCAATATTACGCATTATGTAAAAACTCAAAGACATTTATCAACTTCATTTTATATTATATCAAAAAAAACATGTGAAACCAATTCCAAAAATCCTTCTTGATATCATAAATTTCATTGTATATCACTTCATATGAAATAAACATGGAATAACGATATGAAACTCCTTTTGGATAAACCCTAATAAAAACATAGGGTAGTTATATGAATAAATCACAAGTCATTCAACTATGAAAATTAGGAAATCACATCCACTTGATTAATGTAGTGTATAACATCATATATAACATATATAATGAATATTACATTTCCTTATTCTATCTCAATCAAGGGACATGATGTCATGCTCACCATAAAAGAGTAATAATATCATCTTGGATAATCTCCAACCAATGAAATGATTATAAACATACCCAACAACCATTATTTAATTTAGCCTCATGGATTAATTATGAATGGAATTAATGATTTGAGGTTTTCATAGAATGTATCTTACTAATTCAAGGTATTTTTATTCAATATAAATTATAAACCCATTGTATATCAACGAAATCATGAATAACACTACCGTTAGGATATTTATTGAAAAAACTCATTTTTTACTTCATGACTATATTCTATATCCTAATTAAAGATTAATACTCATAGTAACCTCAACATTTTTTTCACAATCTATTATAATCCATGAAAAACATTACTTAGGGATAACAAACAGTCATTCTTCGAGAAGTTATGTCATGACCCAGCCCAATGGGAACCAAACCATTACTTCCACCAGCCTGCCTATAAAAGGATACAGGCTCATGACACGCACCAATTAAGAATATCACACACATGGGAGGAATTATGCTAATGTACATATATATGTTTAAAAATATTCATTTCCATAAAATTCATAAATGTAAAACAAATGAAGCTAATGAATACATATATCTATAATCCCACTACCAATGTATTTAAATAATGTGATTGAATATATAAGGGGTCCAAATAAAATCCTAATAATAAATTTCAGATATTATATACAAATAAAAAGGTGTATAATATTATCAAATTAAATAACCTAGAAAACACCACTATTCTTTTAGCTCAATCTGTACTTTATTGGATGCCTTTCGTCCCTAGACACCATCCAATGGGTCATCTTCTGCTTCAGACATGACATGTGAAGGAAAATCCCCTGAGGGGGTTAGTGTAAAAATACATAGTAGTACACCAAAAAAACACAAAAAATGTAGAATTAATAATATCCATCTCATAACAATGATGTTACAATCAAATAATATCCCATATATACTTAGTACATACAACTCTCCTCCTAGTGGTATCAACCAAATCACATGCCACATGATTTTTCTCAAAGATTATTGTAAATTATAACTATAGGATAACATTCTATGAAATGCATTATAACATCTAAGACACTCGTCCAAGAGATCATGATATTTCAAACAAACCAATTAAAACACACTAGTATCTAAAGAGCTCAATACACTGATATAGGATCACACCAAAGATCATTGGGGGATAACACATAACCAATCAATTTCAACCTATAATGTAGGGGATCATTAAACAAAAATACCATGAAACCTAATGAAATTTCTCTATATATAGAAGATCAATGCCTCTGTAAAACAGTTCACGTTGAATCCACAAATTCCACTTTTGTTATAAGAAGGAATGGTAGAGGATCACACTCTAGTATCATAGAGGGAAACCAAAATCTATATATGATAATGATCCTCTAGTGGAGTTCAAAATCCTGAGATGTGGATATTATTTTTCAGTTTATCCTTAAGGGTATTTTCCACGGGGACACACTCAATTGGTTATCATCCAATACTGATTAAATGGCATAATTATAAACATCCAAAATGGATTTCATGGAGTGTAGTCAGGGTATATATCATGTATATACAACCCTTAGTCATATTCTATGTCACTGCCTCACAAAACTTGTAATCTTAAAATTCATGGGTTATAAGGAACTATAAACGGTGAGTACATGTCCACCAACACACTACTCATGAAATATATCCATTTATATGTACTTTTTATCATTTTCATGTACTAACCTGTGTATAATTGATCATTCCATGTACACTTGTCCATGTTTAAGTACAAGGCACTCATCATGTACATCTTTAGTATTTGTACATTAGCCTACTGAAGAATGTATTTCTTCTGAGTTATTTGTTGACCCTCCAAGATTGAATACCTGGTGTTTTACACATTCCACATAGTGTGTAATACTATTTTATCCACATAATCCATTGCACCATATAGAGTGATACAAATGACGTGTATATCAGGGTTACAAAATGTGTAACATGGTTTTTTCCTGAATAAATGGGTTATTATCCACATTTTACTCCATATTGATTCCAACAAAAATATTTTTGGAACACAAGGATACATGGTTAGTTGACTCTCACCATCATAATAACTAAGATATGGCCTTCAAAACAGCTTAGAAATCATCCAAACACATCACTTATAGCCACAAAATCAAATAAAGATAAACAAAAACCATTAATCTATTGAAATCAATCAAAAATAACTTTATTTCATTTTCTCGACTCAATAACACACTTGATTTAATTTTTTACACATCGTATCGATCCATTTCACGAAATAATGGTACATAATGATCGAATATGGGGGATTTTATCAAACTGCATAGAAAATGAATTTCCTATGATGAATGTATATAGAAATAGGGGATAAATCCATAAAACATAAAATTTGACGAATGAGAATTTTCTATTTTTCATTTAGCCTCAATCTTCTGTTGATGAATTGGATGAACTAAAAGGTAATAATCAATGAAAAAATAAAAAAAATATAAAATAAATCAATCGCCAATGTGTCAATAAATTATTTTACATTGAATAGGTATGTGTTCCGATAAAATAAAAGGACATTATTGAATCATACAAAAAAATCATCTTTCCTTGAGTTTGGATCAATCACTGATTAGTAATGATCATTTGTTGCGATCATTATAATGATCCATGAACTACGATGGTACCATGATCCTCAATCACAATCCAATCTAATATAATGTCATTCGATGATTATTATACCCTCTAATGGTCCTTTAAGTCTCTTAGGTTAAGTGAAAAAACATAATAACTCATCATAACAATATATTTATATAGGAAATGGGTCGGTTTATAAATGTTATAAAATAAATAGTAATTATATTATTTTATTATATATGCACACAAAGGATTTTAACCAATAATCATATTCACAAAAACATTATGTCACACCATGGGTAAATAAAAACCATGAACTCAAGATTAGCCTCTTATTTTAAATCTATTATTCATTTTACGTGTTATTCTTCTTCTTTTTTGAAATATTATTCCCTCATGATTTTGAAATATTTAATAATTCCCAAAGATATATTCAAACATAATTAGGATTCAGAATCTCATTCCATCTTAGCACATAGATCTGAAATTAATAAATGTAATATTATAAAGTAATAAATGGAAAAATTAACTTGTCACAGTATCACAACCTCTGTGATTTTTTTCAAGAAAATTAAAAATCCAATTTAAAAAGATGATAGTACTAAGATCAAATCTTGGTTCCCCTCTCCTCGGTTCTCCAATGAAGATTCTCAGGCTACCACTAGACATGCACTAGAGAGATATATCATACATGATTTATTGAATCTTGAAAATACTTGATTTTCATCATTTACTCAACTATTTTATCCCTATCATCAATATCCAACATTCCCCTATCAATAATAATAGACTATTCATAAACATACATACTCAAATGAGTCATGTGGTAGACATTGTGTACCCAGTATAATTGTAGTGATTGAGAAAATTTGTATTCCACATTTCAATCTCTATGTAGTGTAAAAAGGGCCAATGGATCTCAGAGATAGATTTTTGTATCAAACAAGTCTATATAATCCACATCGAGGTGATACCCTTAGGAACACTTGATCTCCCTCATTAAACATTAGTTTCTTCAATCATCTATCCATATAAGACTTTTGATGTCTATGTGTAGTCATCATCCACTATTGGATGACCTATGAAATCTTTATTATAGATCACACAAGCTTGGGTCCCATGAGTATTATACCTCATTTTTAACCCCAAAAACATTCTGACTTTTCTAGACTCCTGTAAAAGTATTTGGATGGTTCCATACTAATTATTTAATGATAGCTAAATTTTTACACATCGTTCAGTAAGGGAAGGTGATCTTCCCAACTATGGAAAAAGTCTAACATGTAGGAATGCAACATGTTCTCTAGAACATGAGTCATCCACTCAGTATATCAATAAATCTAGGGGTAAACACCATGATTAAATGAAACATAATCCCAAAGGAATCATGATAATATTATACATAATCATGATTTGAATCTTGAATAACAAACTGAAATGATCATCGAGGGAACTCCAGTTATCTGTACTAACTCCAACATTTAAAATCTCTCCGTGATCTCAACCAAACAATGTTCTTGAAAATCTAGGACAGTTTGGACTTCGTATATAGGTCTATGATCACCAAAATGGAATTGTATGTTTTGGAAATTTATGGTATACCTGGCTGAAAATATATTGATATCACATGACAATTACACATTGGAATTAGTATAGGTTGATTCAATCATGCTGGAACCTGGCGATATTCCTTCACATAGTGATAAGTGAGGGATTGGGTGAAAACCCTGAAAAACATATCTATATTATATCCTAAAAAAACTAATATCAAAGTACCTACTACATCTATTCCACACAAGGATGTACTGCCAATGTATATTTATGGAACTCTATCATCACATCCTCTAGCTATGCCATTGGTACCATCTCCCATATTCTTAAAATTACAACATGATCCTACCTTCATGAGAAAAACTCATGAGTATTTCTAGTGGATCTCTGAGTACATAGGGTCCCATAGTAAGTATCTCCTAGTTGTAAATCCTTGAATCATAATAAATGTGGAGGAATAATAACCATAAAAATTTGTTAACCTTCTCTATCCTCATCCACCAAGTACAACATCAAATAGGATAATTACTCTATTGCCTCATCCAACAACTGAGAAACATATCTCATACTAAGAGCGTCATCTTCCACATTCCCCAACTCCTGAATATAGAAAATATCATCATTATATTTCGGTAGTATCTCTATCCACCTAATATGTCTCATGTAAATATTATCTTGAGATAAGATACACATGAGAATCTTTTGGTCATATCAGACAATAAACATCCCTCCCATTAGGTAGTGTCTCCATATCCTTAGGGCGAAGACTACCACTAACAAGTCATGATCATGGGTCATGTAGTTCATTTCCTAAGGTATCAAATTTCATAATCTATAGGAAATAACTTTCATCCTCTACATTAGTACATAACCATCTCAAGTCCATATGGATGCATAGAACATGACTTAATCATCACTTTCCTCCAAGAATATCATTACAGGGGTTCTAACCAACCTATTCTACTACTTTAAAAGGTAATGTTGGAACCTATATATCAGTATGAATGGATTACTATTGATAGGAAATTCATTAATGTATGTTTGAACTATGGAGAAATCAAGTAATAACATCTAATAGTCCCCTAATAAACCATGGGAAATACCTACTTCAGTTAAAATATTGTTTGGCTCCCATGATATCACTACCCTATACTTCACTAGACCACTTTCTACCATTCCTCTAAGATGTATTGTCCTAGGATAATGATTTATTGAATTCAAAACTGAATCCTTGAGGGATTCACATAATGATGGTCCTACTTTTTTATATGAAAATCATCTTATGTATTGTATTATCCTAATCAAACACTGATTACTATAGGGTAACATCAATTATTACCACCATAAACCATTCCAAGAAAGGATGAAACATCTGGTTCATGAGTCCCACGAACACTATTATGGATTTCATCATTCTGAAAGGAATAACCATGTATTCGTGGTCACCGTATTGACTAGTGAATGTGTGCTTTTTTACATCCTCATCCAATACTCAAATGTGGTGATTGTCCAATCTATATTAAATATTAGAGGACTATCAGGCCCAACACAAATGGTTAAAGAGTTCATCAATATTTGATAGTGGATAATTATTCATTGTGTTCACATTTTTCATGTTCCAGTAATCCTATCTTAAAAAAACTGCATAATATTTTCATGGTACACTACACTAATGCTTCCAAAAGGTAAATATTATATCTCAGAATACCCTACCACTAATGGTCCTACAACTATACAATCAACTCGTGAATCTATGTGGGAGCCAAAACATATTATTGTGAAAATATTTAGGTCATCCTCAACTATAATTCAATGTATTGGTATATCTCACTATTTGGATGTATTATTATAAAGTCCTCAAAAAAAATTCCTCATATTTCTCCACCATCCTAGGGAACGGGTATCCCATATCATCAACTACTCCAATTTTTATTAGAGACATTTTGTGACTAATCAAATACACTCTCCTATTTTGAAGTGTTTCATGCTCCACCAAGGTTTTCCTTTCTCCCATAAAAGAATCTCTCATCATATCTTCAAAGACACAACACACCCACAGCCTAATATAATCACTCTTGGCATGAAATATTGATAAAAATTCTATACATGAGATGATTTAATAAGGACTAATTATTGAAACAAGGAGTACAAACATGATTATCTAACCTCCAAGCATTATATATCATTATTACATGAAGTGTCCAATCATTGTGTCACCTTCTATTAGAGTCTCAAAGAATAATAGTAATTCAATATGTTCAATCAGAATCTTTATGTCCCAAACTAGAGATGTGGCATGAAATTAATTTACCACACCTTTTTTATTAGTATAAAATCTAAGGTATAAAAGTCACAATTCATAACTCAAATCATTCCGAGATCTACAGGGTCATAGTACTCTACATCCTAATGTTTTACTCATCCCCCAAAAAAATAATCCTAATCATAGAATGAAACACCTATGGGTGGTGGGGAAAATAAAACAAACCTTAAAAGATATTATTCTATTGTACTAGACCCTCATCTATGTCTATTTCCTTATAGATTTATATGTTCATGCTTCTATATCTACTCGGGTGGTTCATTGATCATCTCTCAGTCATTTTAACAATGGTTCATAAAATTCCATAATATATTTTCCTAAACATCGTAGAAAAAACACAGCCACTGTCACGGCTGATTCGAGTGATCATAAGATCTTTGAACCACTCATCCTAAATCTTGGGATCATCCCATCAAGTTTATGACACACTTGGATTCCTAAAACATCCATCGTCTACATGTTCCCTATGTCTATACTTTTTGAGTTCCACTAACATCACCCACTTCCAATTACTTCTCTTCAAGGAATATATTCACCACTAATTCATTGACATGTACTCCATTTTATGTGGGAATATATAAATATAACACTAAATCACTAATATACTAATGTAAGACTTTCTCAAATGCATGATCACTGATGAAATGATCATACAACATGTTCATGGAGTTCCATAAAATATAATTATACCTTCACAAATACTCTTTCACGGTCATACTACCCTCCAAAATATGAATAATCTTTTGGATGTGCATTGATTACAATGTGGCTATATAAAGCTCCCCCTAAAGTGAAAATCAATGTATGGCTAGGATAGAATTATCTTGTTGTTTTATTAAGTCACCAAAATCAACCATAAACTAGTGGATCCACGAATATAACTCATCAAAAGGATTGAAATTTTATCTAAAGGAATCCTTGTAAGATATAAAACATGAGTGATTACTATTATGCAGTCCATATAAACTTGGGGGAATGGATCCATCTGAAGCCATAGTGTTCACTTCCTGTAGAACTCGTGCTGAACACTCATACTTCGTGAATCCTTGACCAGTACTATCATCGCTAACTACTTCTAAATGAGTAGTGGTATATCAAGTTAGCCACCCTGCAACATTATATATTATACATAACCCACTACTAAATCCTTATCACTTGGTAGATCAGCCTTGGGATAACAATGTGTAATCAAAGATAACATTATTTTGGGAGGAATGCAGAACTAAAAAATATGTACAATGATAAAAGATAATATCCATGGGTGACTCGAGAAATACATGGAAACCAAAACCCATTAAAATATGATTAATCTACTATGTTTTCCCTTAAAATTAGTTTCTGCATATATCAATTGAAAATGCAGGTTTTTAAATTATTGGTATATGGATACGTTGTCTATGACACCAATAATGGATTCCATTTCCTGAATTCCAATCAAAAACCACCTAACACTATTTCCATAATATGCAATCCAATATTACAAACTCTAGTAATAAGGTAATACTAAATCCTCATAAACCAAATTTTTGTGACCCTTCCTAATAGTTCCCAAACAATTACTCCCCAAATCCCAACATAAATATGAAAAGGGATGAATTAAATAATAGAGTTGGAATATAACAAAAATTAGAGGAATTATCTTAATGTACATATCACAATTACCAATTATCAATGTCCATACAATTCTGAAATTTAAAAACCAAAAACAATGCATGCATACATCCATAATCTCATAGACAGTGTACATTAATAATGTACTAAAAGAAATTAAGGGTTCAAATAAAAGACTAAGAAACAATATAGAGTAAAATTTACTCATAATGAGAGGAATAATATCTTGTATAACCACACTGAAAAAAACATGGCCCTTCTAGCTCTTTCTATACCCCACCTGGTCCCTATCCCTCCAGAAGGTCGTCAAATAGGTCGTTGTCTGTATAATACATGGAACAGGTCGGAGGATCCCATGTGGGGGTGACAGTAACAATACCATATAGGAAACCCAAAAAAACACATAAAATAAATAACAATTATCTCATATATATGATATATAAAATCAATTAATAAACCATATAACCCTAGGAAGGACACAATTACATAAGGGGGACTCAATAAAACTACCATCCGTAGGATTATTCATGAGTCTACTATGTAATACTCTTCCATGGAGAACCAACTGCATGTTAATTTATATAATAATATATGATCATCAAATATATCATTATAATTGGCCCCCACACATGAATCTTCATTGGTGTTTTAGTAACATGATACAAATATAGAGGACCACACCCAGGACCACTAGGGGACACCGAAAAATATGTCTAGATCAACCCACTATATAAAAAATCATATAAAAATGATATCCTGAAACCTAATGAAGTATCATTATAGATGTTGTATAAACACCCTAATCAATAAGGTAAATATGATTATAAAAACCCATACTAGGGTATAAGATGTAATGATTTAAAATCACACTCCTGACAAATTGATGGACACCAAAAACTCTATATGAGAATCATCCTCTAATAGGGATAATAATACAGATACATGGAAATAATGTTTCTCTATATTCTCATGAGGAAGGAACAAGTGAACACATAAAACTAATATTGATCCAATAATGAACAAATTAACGACTCAAAACAGCCTAAATGGTAGTACACAATGTGTACTAGGGGTATATGGTGTGTCTAGAAAACCCTTCGTCTGCTCATGTACCCCTTCCTCACATGGAATTTTAAACTCAAATACATTGCATGTAAGTAAGTATACATAGTCTTTAAAGGACCTTTGTCACCATGGATGTGTTTTTTATCCATGCCCATGTACTTCTGGTCATTCCCATGTACCAACACATGTATGCCTAGTGGGGACCCATTACACCTTGTCATGTTTGAGTACCCATATCTACCCGTGTATTATGGTTGTTTATAGGTTCCACATCACCGTCATTACTATGTACCCTCTAGGTTACATTCTATGCCACCAAGATGGTTCACACAACATTTGATACATGTCATATGATATTTCATATTATTTTTTCCATGGAAGCCCTTGAACTTCACATAGGGTCACACACAACATGTATAACTGGATTTCATGCCGTGTAACTTATGACATTAAAATACATAATAGATCATCCTTTTTCCATCCTCAACAACATCACCACCAAAAATCTCACTGAAACACAAGGATCTAGAGTTTTATTTTACCCTACTATCACTAATCATCAGGATTTGTATTTCAAAACCACATTGGAATCATAAACACACATCATCTGTAGCCTCATCATCAATCATAGATGAATGAGATAATTCAATAATTTTTTGAACATCCTCCACTTTTACACGATCATAATTTATTCTTTATCAAAACATTTATTGTAATATTTAACAATGACAGAAATCCATATCACCAAATAACAGTTGTGTAATGATAGGATACATGCTATTTATTTGAACCACTAAAAAAGGAATTTCACATAATCAGTGTGTGAAGAAATAGGGGAGAAATCTAAAAAATAAAAATTGTAAGGAATAGACCTTATATATATTTTTGTTATTATTTGATATATATTCAAATAATTATATGAAAAAATACTGAATATAAATTTAAAAAATAAATTAATCTTGAAACAAAATCAATCATTGATTCACAAATCAATTATATCCCTTAGAATTTATCGTCATTCGACTGAGATAAGATTACTAGATTAAATAATTGATTCAAAAAATTTATACCTGGAATTTGGATCAATCCAAGATGAAAAATGACCATAAAATTTTATTAGTAGTGAGATCCATGAACAGTTATTTCACAAAGATCCTTGATCTTGATCTGATCCCATTCAGTTTTTCACTCCAAGAAAGATCTCCTATAATGGTCAATTAGGTATCCATTGTAAAATGGCCGACTCTAAGATCTCATCAAGACAAAATATGTATATATTAAAATGGTTTGATGTGTCAACATAATAAAATAAATAAATTTTTTCATTTAATTTATTCTTTAATCCCATGGTCTCTTTTAACCAAGTGTCTGACATTGAAAAATATTATGTCAATAACTAGGTAAATCACATTCTCTAAACTCAATAGTAGCCTCATATTTCCCATTCTTTCCTCCTTTAATGACATATTATACATCTTCATGGAAAATTCACTCACATGATTTTGAGATATTTAATATTTTTTAACATTAAATTTTGGCTTCACTATGACTCATAATCTCACACTGTCTCAATTCATATTTCTGAAAATAATCTATATAATATTTTAATGTAACATAAGGAAAAATAGTAGTCATTAAATTTTATGTATCATATAAAACTTTGACAATATACAACCATAATGATAGAATTATAATGTGGATATTTCCTTTTGTATTAAAATATAGATTATCTTTTATTAATATTTTTCATGAATATTATAAAAACCATGCTTAAGTGCCTATACAATCATTCAATATATTTTAAAGTTCTATATTATCCTTATGTTTTCTTCACATTTAGAATTTTACTAAATTAATTACCTATTTTTGTAATTCTTATGACATATCTATGTGATTATCTAAATAAATCATACCAATAACTTCCTTAGTGAGTAAAATATATGATTAAATCCAATATGAAAAATTAAGTGACAAAGAAATTACAATACTAATTTTTGAATAATTTAACATAGTATAAAATTTCTCTACATTACAACAAAATTTTTTAGGATTTTAATAAATTTTATTTTTTTTATTATAACACATTCTAATTCACCATCATCATCATTTTTTGAATCAATTTTTATTGTCCCGGCCCAAATCACTCTATTTTAACAGGATCAGAGTACCACTAGTTTAACGAATACCTCCACATAAGCCATAGGTTATCGACTAGAAGTGTGATTTTAAGTATTGGTTTTGGGGAGACTACACCCATTATAGAAAAATAATAATAATAACACAAAAATAATGAAATCATTAATTAGTAACATAAATAAATTAGTAGAAAATAGTGTTTACGTTAAAACATATTAAAATTCATATCTATAATGTCATTCTAATCGTATAATGATAAAATAGTTCCCCCATAGTCTACTCAGATACATACATGACAAACAAATTAAAAAAAATAAATTATCTTTCCTATTTCTAGGAACCACCCATATTATCTACAAACAAATTATGTTAAACACATTAACCATATATCCCTCCATCCCCACTAGACTCTAGATAATGATCATAACCAATAAAATTTCCGGAAACCATAAATCATTACATGTCAGAGAGTTCACATTAAATGTGTGAGTATGAACACAGTTGGAAATAAATAGTGGTATCACTAGATATAATTCATACATATATAAGGGTAATCAAAGTGAAATAGATAGAAACCAAATCACACCACCCAACCTACTCCACTCATGCTCGACCAACCACATGTGAGAATTTAAAAACATCAACAATTGTCGAAGTACGATAATTCATCCAAATATTTTCATGCCACGAATTCCATTATCTTTCCTAAAACAACCATACCACAAAGAATCACATGACAACTGTTACCACTATAAATATAATGTAAACCAAAAATCCCTAATGGCACATACACATTTCATATCATGTGTCCCATGGTCTTATGACTCCTCTACCAATTGAAAAAATAATATCCCAATGAAACCCAAGGAATAATGACACCCATCGTTTACCAATCATTGATCATTTTTTCCCATTTAAAGAATCATTACACTATCATGTAATCTCAATCTCCACTAAGATCCCATATACATCTATGACATATACATTCACTATATTCATGGTCAAAACGATCACACATGGGACACTAAATCTATACTGAATACCACCAATAACAAGTAGTGAAAACCACCACATCATCCCTGTGTGGTTTAAAAAACACTAAATGAATATACCCAATGGTGAGGGTCAATCACTAATAACCAATGTCTATAACTTAGTAAAAATCCATTTTTTCTGGTGGACATGGTTAACAATAACAAAATTACAATATGAAAAACATCACCAGCCACAGAAATTGACATCACTATTCATATTATATCATAAAATCATGTCACCACCTGTATAAATGATAAAAACCTCCTTCATACAACTAGTGACCCACCATGTACACCCATGTAAATGATCAACACTATTAACATCTTAATGAAAACCACATAATCTTATTCTTTTTTATCAACATCACCCATAGTCACATTGGCTCACCAATCATCATCCAAATGAATATAATAAATCAGAACATACAAATGGACATTTTTTAAAATGTGACATCATTCCCATAAATCTCTAAAACAAAAATTCCAATCAATATAAACCCTTTATAGCCAAAAAGATTATTTTACAAATGATACTACCTGAAGCCATCTCTAAAAAAATGGAAACAACAAGTGTATTTGTTCATAGTTATTCACTAGACTCTACCATTTCCTGATCATCAGAAGACACATAAACCCATGTATATTACTAGAAATATCTATGCACCACCTATATGTAGTTATTAGTACTCCACTTTCTCTCAAACTCAACATAATATGGATTTGATTATAAAAAGCTAGTTAATGTAGTAAACCCCCAGATTTAGGGAACAACCAATATATTATAAGAAAATAATGGGAGGAAATAGAAATAATCATCAATTGAAAACAACCATAACCATGTATAATCCCTCAAATGATGAAAAAAATAAACAAAAATAAATTAAAATCAATACATATTGAAAAATAATGAACTACATGGTGGAATTATGGTGTAGCCATTATATGTCATGAAAACACAGTTTAAAACATCTAAAATATTTAAGTTATCCAAATATATAATTATTTTTTATAAAAACTAGACCTAGATAACATCACTTCATGATCTTGTAGAAAAAATGAGATTTTCAGTCTAGATCATCACTTTCAAATAAGGAAAAGTTTCTAACCCTTATGTGTAATCTAAATAAACTCTTATATATCATCTAAATAATTATTTCCATTTTCCTTTACCCTTATCTGTCACCATTATATATCCATTATATATCATTTAGATAACTGTTATAAATCAAATACATAAACATTTTTTTGAACAATGAACATCAGAGTAACTCTTACTCATTGTGAGGGAAATTTTGGTAATCCATACAGATCATAATTTACGATTTTTCTAAAAAAGGGTAAATCATATGAATCATATGGTAATTGTATTGAATCACATAATTTAATATATTTATACCCAACTATGGAAACCATTACATATCGAATATTGACCCTTACATACCGCAGAGTAACCCCTACACATCACACGATAAATATAGTATTTTGACAATCCACATAACCTTTTGAGTATTGTTATGTTTCATTATGAGGAACCTTATGTATCAAATTGTCTTGGAAGAAATTATAAATTTTTTGAATTCATTATGTACACTTATGAATGAAGACCCTTATTAATAATGTGTTATGAATTTACTAAATGAGTTTTGTACATTATTGTATGATGAACTAGATGAATGAGGTATTAACCAATTATTAGAAACAAATCCATCCATCATCATAGAAATCATTACATGGTAAAACATGGCTATGAAATGAACTAAAAAACACTAAATTTATGTCCTTATACTTCCTCTCATAAAAATATGATTCCATGAATCCTGATGTGGGCTTCAACCAACTATATAATTCTATCATAGAGTACCTGTAAAATCCCAATCTTGACTCCTAATAACACTAATAGGATCGAAAATATGACATTATCTTAAATCACATATTTTACCAAAAATATTACCTAAATTATAATTATTAAATATCAAATCCATTATAAATACCCCACAATTTGATAACTCATCCCCAAATTATCTCTGGTCAAACACATACATACCCTTACTAAAAGATTAGAATCATACTCTCTATACTCTCAAAACATCAATACAATATCAAAAAATATACCATCCCAAATTTCTCTACTAACCTACTCAACATGTAGATTCCTTTAGTGGGAACTATCCTACTTACAAATCTCATTCCTAGTGACATCATAACCAAACTACTCGATATAGTGATATTATTTTATTCATCCACCATCTAATAAAAAATATATCTAAAATATTATACATTGTCATACTTATTTATACTAATACCCATTATCATCTTGAATGATAAAATATTACCTCATCATTTCGCAATATACTAGATATCCATTATCAATGCATGTCACACTAAAGTACATTATCATCTAGTTTCATATCGAGGCCCATTATCATCTTGTATCGTAATGATTTCAACTATCATCTCACATGATAATAATTCCCAATATCATCCTCCATTATACCAAATTAATATTCTCCATATAGGGTCTAGATTATCAATTTATCATAATCGCACAATATACACTAATAACTATCATGAGAAAAAGAATCCAAAATACTCATCATATACCTAATACTACTAATGGAGAACCACTATTTTCAAAAAAATATATCTCATTCACAGGATGTTATCCCATATACATACTACCTAATATTTATCTGACATATAGATTCACACTAACTAGTATCCACTATCCACACTATAGGATACCCTATAAACTACCTCAGCCCATGTGTGAAAAATAATCTTGTTTACAAACTCATGGTAATACTTAAAGTCATATCATAAATTCCTATGTATGATATGATCCATGAAACCTAGCTAATTTCAAGGTCATTTGATCAAAATATTCTATATTCCCCATATATCTTGAATCTCGACACACATTTTATGGCTGATTTATTGGTCATGAGCACTCCATGTCATCACACAGTGGAACCAAAAACTAGAATACACACTCCGTGGTGGCATCAGGAACCACTACATTGAATAATCAATTGTGTCTCCTCATGAACCTACTTATATCTACCCAATTATTAACCATCTATATATCTTGATTTCTCAACCAATATAAATATACTCCTATTGTCCCCTTTCTATTATACTATTAACATGTAGTTATCTACATCCAAAATTATGTTCTACATTAGTAAAATTACCTGTACAATTATATATTATGTTATTCCATCCTAGAATAACCACCCTTTTATGATATCATCTCCCATTAATATTGGTAAAAAATTAACACATCTATCCACGTCAGGGAAAAGTACATGATCAATGTCACTCTCTAAGCCAAGTGTATGAAATCATGTTTTGTGTATTTCAGTAATGGATTATCTCCCTAAGCTCCTCAAAAATTTTCTATATAATACCTCATTTTATTTCCCTAATCCACTCATAAAACCACTTCCATAGATCCTCTATCCAGTTGGGATGGATTACAAACCTTCGAACATCTATTTAAATATCATTGTCACATATCCCCTCAAAGTCATCATTCAGTTCATGCCTTCTTGGAACCACATATCCACTCTTATGACACTCAAATAAAATCCATCTAGGTGAAATTATGTAGAGATTTGAATAAAATACCCAATTAAGTTTTTAAGATTTATATATCAAAAATAGGAAAAACATTAATAGAAATCCTAACCTACGGTCCCTTGAACATGACTTCCACACCCAAGTCTCATTACATCAGACCTAACAATCCCACCAAATGGTATCAGGGTCATGTACCGCACACACCGCACTCAAAAGATCAATATTCTGGATCACAACCAAAATTTCATCCTCTACCTTAATATGTATAATGATAAAATGAAGCTATAAGGGAATAAACTATGTTTTTTTTCATTAACACATTAAACAATAAAATACATTTGTATTAAAAAAAGATGTAAATCAAAATAATAAACATATGTATCAGGCCAGTCCAACATTCCTTATATGATACATGAGTAACACATATTCCCTCTTGAGGTTAAGTGTTTGAAATAGAAATTGAAGCTATCTAATACCCAATTATCCAAATAAAATAACAAAACCATAACAATGAAATAAAAACAAAATACAATTTTATATACTAACATGGGATTAATTTTATACTTATTATTTCTAAAAACACAGAGTAATATTCATCCCTAGTTCTAAGATATCCCTAAACATGCATCTATCATATCATTAATATAATAAAAACTTGTTAGTATCATTTTACATTAACTTTATTTGATTCCTCTGTTTAATGTCCTCGACCATCTCAATATATTAGAACTAGATTTATGTTTCTATAAACCCCAGGTGTGGATACTATGTCACCAGAGGATACAAAAGAATGATTTGTGTATGGGTTTATAGTGGGGATATTATACCTTTTGATGATAAATAATAATAATAAATCCATAATAAAATAAAGAGAAATAAATAAAATAAACGAAATAATATAATATTTATATATAACCATATGTAAAAAGATATAGAAAAATAATATCTATAATGTTATATAGGTGATATAATTGTCAAGAATATTTTTTAAAGGCCGATGAAATATATACTTGCACAAAAGTAATAAAAATAAACTGAAATTACACCAACTAAGAACCACTCGACCCATTTGAAATTCAAAAAAAGTCTACCTTTGACACCATCTTCAACAATATGCTTAATAAACAAGAGATATATAAAAGTAATCCTTACATATTCCAGGAACCATGAATTATGAATGCATCCTACAGGGCCCATAAGAGCATGAGCATGAACTCATTAGGGAACCACTAATGGTGTCCTTATAAAAAATCCATATTTATATGAGTTTATGAAATGTGAAACAAACAAAAACGAATGGACACTACCTAACCTACTACATTTTTTCTCTAAAAGACATAAGTGAGCCTATAATAGCTTCAGTTAAAACATGAATGGAATTATTCGTCCATAGTTAGTTATATTGGAAGTTTCCTCTACCTTCTAACCAAATCCCATACCAAAAAACATCACATATGAACCGTAATAAACGTAACCATCCAGAGTTAATCATGAGGCCCCAATGACATGTCTATATATCATATTATTATAATTGTAGCCTTTTAACCCCTTCATAAACTACTATCTTAATAACACAATGAACCTTCAATCACACTAAAACGATGCTCTTCAATTTTTAATTCATTATCTCTTACATATACCATATA
This sequence comes from Viscum album, assembly GCA_963277665.1. Lineage (NCBI taxonomy): Eukaryota > Viridiplantae > Streptophyta > Magnoliopsida > Santalales > Viscaceae > Viscum > Viscum album. Next base: position 456,661,535 of record OY728141.1, on the reverse strand, counting down.
TACAATGAGCATCATGCTTTTATCCTATGATATCAATCATTGCCAAGATCATATTCCCACCTATGGTGGATCCAACCTCAATAATTATTATCAATATTGTTTCCCTTAATTCTCTCAATCAATGAAAGATACATTTGATAAAAAAACATTATTTCCACCTCATGATCCATTCCTTGTTTAAAAATACACCCAAAAACCTCTACCCCATGGTGAAAATAAATCACTAAAAACCATTTGACACTAATCAGTGATTTTTTTCACCACACATGGTAATGGTCAACACCATATACGTCATTATGTTGGGCAAGATATCCACCAGTGAAAATGGTAAACACCGTCCCCATTGCATCAATTAGTCACATCACCCTTCCATATATCACAAAAAAACTAGGGTTTACCCCATGTGATGAACTTGAACCGGTTAACAAAAATCCTTGAGCTGTAATCCCAATCACCCTAGATGGTGAAAACATCAAATGCGATAAATGAAAAACATTGGGAATTATTTTTTATGAATAAAATATAAAAACAAAATTAATATTCTATTAAAGTAAAATAATTACAACAAAACAAAACCAATTGGTGTATAAAACAAGGAAATATATGATTCATTAGGTAGAAAACCTATTATGACCAAGTAACAAAGAATACATAATAATTAAATTAATAATAGGATGTCCCACCAACTATATCTATGTTACATGTGAATCGCCTTACTATCCACCACCCATAAAAAATATAAGAAACTAAAGGTCATTCACTATAGTTTATTAGAACATAAGAATACTAAAATAATATAGGTGTTCCTGTAATTTATCAGTAGGATACTACTATCCAATCATAGAAAACACATTAATAATAGATTTATGACATATTATTTTAAAAATGGACATGAATGATAGGATTTATTTTATTTTTTAAAATAACTAATTTCATAATGTTCCGTTTCAAAAGAGAGTTTCAATTCAAACATGGGTTTCTTAGTTTTAACTAAAAATAATTCAAAACCCATTTCAAAATATGGTTCCTGAAAAATTGTATGATTCATTTATAAAATAATGGTTATGTTATAAAAAATAATTAAAGAAAAATAAACATAAATAAGGTTACGAGAATGATGACAAAAACTAAATAAATGAAAGGTTTTTTTTCAATGGAACCTATGGGATATATGAAAGATCATGGAAAAGGCTAACAAAATCATATGAGAACTGACAAACACTTGAAAAAATCATTATTCCCTAATAGTTAGCGTTAACCTCACTAGTCTAACTAAGGGGAATTGTTATAATAATAATGATAAATATCATAGGGTCACTAGCTAGATCCAGATCATAAATAGTGAAACATGTGTTACTATAATCCTTAATAAGACACTTGTTGTTTTCCATGAATTTAGAATCAATTTGGGTCAATAATTCATTTCTAAATAATATAAAACATTTAACCAAATTAATATGAACATCTCCCTCACTTTTGATACCCTTTTGATATACTTCCCCAAAATAAATGATGGAAATACATGAAATATATATATATATATATATATTCCCATTCCATTAGGAACAAACACAAGCATAGAGAAATAAACATTTAATTTTTCCTAAACCCATAGAGAATTATTGTAAGGGGTTTTTCCTTTTATAACTCAATAAAATGTTACAAAGACACAGTATAAGTCATCCACAAAAAACTACGTAATAAATGATGGTTATAAAATGAAAAACATAATATATAACACGATAAATTATTTCATTGATATTATCGGGAATTTACAAAAACATTTACTATGAATGGGTTTGAAAATAAACATTATACTATAAGTAAAAAGGTAAAAACAACCATAATTTGAATAAATTCAATGAAAAACAACTCTATCAATTAAAAAATATTTTATATTTGGTAAACATTCCAAAATACAATATAAAAATGTATTGAAAATGATATGGAAAAAATATTTCAAATAAGAAAGAACAATAGAAGGGGTCACATTCGTTTGAACATTCCATATTTTAAAAATATGGTTCTAATCCACAACAAAAAATAGTCAATAAGTCTTAGAGAATAATAAATAATAGTAAAAACCACAAAATTCTAGAATAATAATAGATCCAAGAATAACCTGGGTTATTAGACCACACAACATATGGAATTAAAGAGAATAAAAGGGGATAAAAGTGGGGTGTTTGATGGTAAAAGTGATTAACATGAATAATACACAATAATTCATGATGAAAATCAATGGTCTCACTATGGGAGAGATTTTAATCAAAGTTTTTATCAAAATGGTGTTGTCTGTTTAAAATGGTAAGAGTGGGGTTGATTTTGGTTAAAAAATTAGGGGAAAGTGGTAATTCCCCTTTTAGGTAACGTCGGTACTATATGTCATTTGGCCATATGGTATTCCAAATTATTCACCATCTAATATGATCCTAGTACACTACACATGATACTACCACATGGTTCTGGAAAGTATTAGATTTATGAATTGAAAAGGAATGCATGTCACACAGTTTCAAAATTGTTATTAAAAACCATGTACCTTAATCAGGAAGCATTCTTCACACAAACTAAAAACAACAATGCTTAAGAAAATTATACATAAAAAATTGGAAAACGAGACACAAATAAAAAAATATATGTTATCCGAGGTATGGGTGTGAATATTCTCCCCACCATAAGGATTTTTACCACTAGAAAGAACCAAAGGTATTTCATTATCCAAATTAGGATTAGTAGATCATATTACCAAATGAATGGATGACTCAAGATATGAAAATCTAAAGACTAAATAATCCATCCTCAAAGGAAATAACTTATTCACAAAAAGAGAATTTATATTCTTTGGCCTACCAATTCTAACATAAATTTAACCTCTAATGATCAATGGTTATGGAATAATATAGTTATATATAATTATGTAATGATTAAGGAAAATATATGGTTCACCCCCTCACAACGTTCTTGACAATCCAATATCTCCTTATCTTATACATGTCCAAAATATATAGAACCCGTTATAGACTATTTTGTTTTTCTAGTGAATCCATGACATATCCCAGACTCTAAAAATAATCACATAGCTAATGTAAGGGTTGTGTAAGATATGGTTAAGAAAACATATCCCTACAATAACATCCACTACTCATGAGGAATATGAGACACCAACATCATTTTCAAAACGAATTATACTATAGTGGTGTCCCAAAAATATTAAAAATTTATTTATAATTATTATATTTTAAATATGAAATGAAAAATTAAACATCCAGGATCTCATAAACTTAATAAGATGAGTGTACACATTCCAAGTTCATGTGGATTCTAACATAATAGTTTGAGAGAGATATAAGGTTGAAAAATAACCAAAAACTCATAATTAGTATGAAAAGTAGATGATACAAGGTCCATATATATAACATCACCAAAATATTATACAACCATTATATATTCCATTATAAAAAATTCCTTATAGTTACTAGATGTTATAAACCAAAACATTACACCACAGAAAGAAGCCAATTTGAAACACCCCTCTAGAAGAAAAATATGGGGGAAAAGCCTCCAATAGAAACATCTTGAACAATAGTTTCTATGACATTCCCATGAATTATGTTTGAAAAAATCTTGTATGAATAAAACAGGGGGTCAATTAATTTCCCCACTAGGTCCCCCAATCCTAGCTCTCTTCCCATTCAACTCACATGAGATATTCCTACCTCTATTAGGGACTCATTCTATATCAACTACTTTTGGAATTCCAAACAATCCATCTTGGCTCCTCATATGTTTTTAAAAACATATTCATATTTACAAGGGATAAGATAGATTTTTTTGTGACATAATATCTGGTTGAAGAATCCTTTCAAAATACTGCTCCTTTAGGGATTCTTCCACTACCTGCTCTGAAACATATGTAACCAAATAAAAGAATTAGATAGTTCACCCAAACACTAACATGTCACATTTTATAGTGAATATAATTCTCTCACATTCAGTACATTCACCTAGATGGGAAAAACTGTTTGATGAACAATTACATAAAATGTTCCCATGAAATTTCACTAAATAAATATTTTAGATAACTAAACTAGAAAACTGTCCACTTTGGCCTCCCTGACATGAAAGTAGTGACCATGAGTTTATGGGATGATAATCACATACTAGATAAGGATAACATTAATATTATGAATCCATCACTCCTCCTAAGTATAATATTGATTTCAATTAAATTCATGAGTACATAGGATCTATAACTTGTGAAAAAAATCTTAATGCTTCACTGGAAGAGAAAGAAATCTAGGGCCCACAACTACTGTAGATGTAATGACTTACTCATTTAAGTGTTCATCTATGGTGATAATTATTTTCATTGAACAACCTACAACAACTTCTTGTGAAACCATCCAGACATTAATAGGATTCTATAGAGGCATGAAACATAAATTATGAAAAAAAATTCAGAAATAACAAATCCAAATATAAATTATTAAATCATTAAAAAATCATCAATTAAAATAAATTTTAAATCCAATAATTCACAAAATATGGATTTAAAAGAGGATGAGTATTAAAAAAATTTCACAAAATTAAAACTCCTCTTTAATAATTCTAAGAAGAAATGGAAAGATATTAAAAATTTAAATTAAATCAAATCAATTATTTTCAAAAAAAATTCAAATTTAAAATACTAAAATAAATCATAAAAATATGATTCCACCAACATTTCTATAATAATTTGCGAAAATTATAAAATAAATATATTTTTCCAAATTTGATTCCATTTTTACTTTAACACTCTAAAATATTATCATGTTTTTACTGGTCCCCAATCCATTTCCAAAAAATATTCAATATTTTTTTATTAAAACCATAATTATGTAACCCAAAAAATTCCTTTTGAATCCAAAAAGACTATTGAAAGCACCCTACACTAATGAAAATAATGTAAAAAAATCAATATAACACCTCAAAATTTATAATTTTAAGGATTAAAATATTTGAATGTTATCATGGTTTGGTCACCTAGTTTGGAAGACCATGCGCATACCATATGATGCCCATGACATGTTAACTTAGGACATTTCATGGTATGTGCATGGTTTTCAAGACCATTGACAATAACTATTCAACCCCTATTTCATTTATAAAATACACTCAAAAAAATTAGAGTGTCTCAGAATAATGTTAAATATATCAAAATTAACAATATAATATTAAATAAATATTATAAAACCAAAAAAACATACGAGGACCAAGCTCTATTTCAAGACACAATTATTCTGGACCAGCCTTATAACTCAAGAATCCTCCCAATTACGCAGTGATCTGGAACCAACCTATGAACTGATACTAGAATTATAATTTTCTTACATATAATCTACAATAGAAACCCAAAATAAAAAGTGAAACCATTGAATATATACCTATACAATAAACATAGAGTATAATAACATTTATTCACAAAAGAACAATGTTAGACCCTGAACTGGGAAACTGTAATGGAAAATGAAAACCCATGTGGAGAATTCTCGATCTCCTCAGGGTGGAGATAAATCAAATTGGAATCATTAATAAAAAATTATGAATTTAACCCAAATAAAAAAATAAACCAAATATTTTATAAAGGATAATGAATAAATACCTAATCAAAGTATGTGATATATAAAAAAGGTGTAAATGTGAAGAATGGGGTAGAAAATATAACATTCTGAAGAAAAAAATAATATTGAATGAAGAAAAATTTACGGTGTCCCAACTACTATCTTTATATGAAAATAGAATCACCTTTAGTAACTATCATCTATACAAAAACAAAGATCCCAAAATTCATCCACTAAATCTTAAATAAACATGAGAATATTAAAATAATATATGTGTGAGCATAGTTGCAATATAATCCACGATCCATTGATTTAAGAAATCAATTTAATAACAGAGTATATTATTAAGGTGAAATAAAAAATATGGTTACAAATGAAAATGAAGAATAATGGTAACAAATGGAAGATAATTTTCATGGGTTCCTAATGGATACAAGAACAATCATTAAAAAAACTAATATAATCGTAGAATGAATTAGTAATGTTGGCTAAAAATCAACATTACCCATCACTCGTTGTCACCCACCCTTGTATAACTATGTGGAATTATAATAAGCATAAAACATATATCCTTTTTCCACTAGTTATAGTGTGATCATAACATGACTAGAATATTTTCATAGAAATCCCACAAATAAACCTTCAGTTAAAGATGAATTTATAATTGAGGTTATTCAAGACTTCATTTACTAAAAATATATAATATTTAATCCTTTTATAAAAACCCTCAACCTCACTTATAACACCCTCATGAAAAAAATCCACAAATATATCAATTACATATAAGAAATATATATAACTATCTTTCATTACTTACTATGAAATTAATAGAAAATTAATGTTTTCTGCTCTTCAAAAAATATTATTCTTGTTTTTAAATTGTTTTATCTTTGAAAATTAAATTCTATGTGATAAATTGTAATCATATGAATTTATTTATAAAAAAATTAATAAAACATGATTCAAAAATAAAAACGCATCACATGACATGATAAAAATGAGCTATTTAGGCATTTACGCAAATATTTATATTGAAAGAGATTCTGAATAAATAGTAAACATTAAAATGAAATGGAAATCCATGTGTATTTTTTTGAAATTATATGTAAATAATTTTTATCATTAAAAAAACTATTTATAATTGGATAAATTTCTAAAACACATAAAATATGAATTGAAACCCAAAATAAATAATAGTTTTAAAATTGAATAGATATGAATGGGATCACAAACATTGGAAACTTATTACTTTTAAAATTGTATTTCTACAAAAAATAAATAATGTCTAGGATGGATTATTTAAGAAACAATTACACTAATACTATAAAATATCTGATTAAATATTGATCCAAGATAACTCTATGTCACTATAGTACACTGGGGTTGAAGATAATGATATGAAAAGAGGATAAAAGAGAGGAGGGAGAGTCTAATGGTGATTACCATGATTAATACACCTCAAAACATTAATCAAACCAAATATCTCTCCTTGGGGTGAGAGAAACCAAGGGGCGGACCCCAAGGAGGTTGTGTGAGTCAAATGGGAGTGGAGTGGGGGGTTTTTTTGTTAACAATAAGGGGTAAAAGTGATAATTTACACTTTTAGTGAACCTAGGAATTGAACATTGATTATAATAAAATTAATGAACTATTCAACCTCTTTTAGGCTCCTAGAGAACATTGAATGGGAAGGATACCCAGTTTGAGAAACCCTTATAAAATATTTAAATTTTCAATTAGAAATTTTAGTTCATTATGAATTATTTATGCATAGATAGTACAATATATTTCCTTAACCATGAAATGTGATTTTCACCTTTGGAAATTCTAAAATTCATGTAGAACGTATGTATGAAAATGGAAAAATAAAAGAGACTCAAAAGTCAATAAAAATAAAAATTTCATCCAAGGTCAAAGTGAGGCACTGAAGTAATAGTCAACCCCATACTCATCACAATGATGAATATAAATTTCCTCCAATGTTAATTATCAATGCCATATATTTCTCATGAAAACCCCGCATTATTCCATTCACAATGATCAACATCACCCACCGTCACATTTTATTCACAAATCATGTTACTGTGAAACCACCAAAATTGCACCATACAAAAAAACTATCCGTATACCACAGACCATCATTCCAATAAATAATAGAAACTAATAATCAATGAAATCATAGTTCCACCAGAATTAATCCATCATTTTCACAAGATACTACCCTAAATTATATCTTAATAAAATTGGAAACATCATGGAATTATAGTATAAGCATCTCACAAAACCCAACATATTCCATATTATCACGTGTAATAGAAAAATACATGTTGACTAATAAATAGATATAAAAAGACTCTCTTGGTTTGGAATGACTCCACAAATTAAGAAACTTTTTTTCTTATGGATTTAGATGAAAATAATCATATAATATATAATTCCATTGATTTCATGAAGCGCAAATAAAATATAAAGAAATTACAGTAGATAATAGAAATACACACTAAATGATAGATGTAATTTTCCATGGATACTCCATATAATGAATGACATGGATAACATAAAAATCATAGGAGATATCATAAGAGTTATTAAAAAAAAGATGGAGAGAGAAAGGGGGAGAGAGAAGAGTTTTTGTGTACCAACTATACTAAATGTTGAAAGGGTGAAACCCTCTTAAATACTTAATTTATCAAATTATTTAGTAATATTTTTAATAAAACCATACATAAGTAACATAATTGTGTGAACCTATAACTAGTGGGGTGAATTCACCTGTAGATTGTCACTCTCAATTCACAAAAAGCATATAACCCTTATATATAACTAATATTAACTATTACACATGATCTAGAAAAATATTTTAATCATTTTTAACCCTTATGTATCACCCAAAAAAACTCATAAATATCATGCATACCAACATTATTTATTAGAATATGTTAATTTTTTTTGATTCTTGTGCATCAATATAACCATTTGGGTTGTTAACGAAAATAGTGGTAACCCATATGTATCCAAAATTACAATTTTTATTACCCAATATTAGTAACCATTTCATATAAGATCAATAAAATTATGCATCCTGTCTTTAACCAATTTAAACTCTTCTCTTGTAATCCTTACATATTAATGGGTGATAGATACATATCATAGATTTACCCTTATAGATAATAAGGTAACTAAGGTACATTTTCAAATCTCATATCCTTCCATGTACTCTTACATATTCGTATATATCCCCTCACGTATCCTATTTGATTTAACATGTTTACAAATTTATCTGCATGAGTTTTGTACCCTTACACTGGATGAATGTTATATATGATGAAATAATTATTTATTGAATGTATATTGTACCTTTACTTGTAGGGAATCTTTTTCAGAAGTACATAACCAATTTTTTGTACCATCTCCACCATTCATCCCATACTTTATCTCATGGATTGTGTAACCAATATCAAACTGAAAAATCTATTACTCATAAAACCCATCAACACATTTGATTCTCTAGATCCCAACATAGTGTTCTTTATATTATAAAATTCTATACCCAAGCCTCATTTAACTCTTCAACCCCATTCACAGCCAACAATGACACTCATGACACCTCAACATGATATGATTATTCATCATTGATCCGTGTTTCAACATGAATTACCACACATTAATTCCTAGGTCGTTACACCTTCTCCGTAAATTTTTTTTCCATTAAGTCTATATGCTAAAAAATGATACTCTACAATAATCTAATATGGATATAACCTAAAACATTTATGAAGTTAATGTAAATTCAAGTTGAATTGGTATTGTTATGATCCTATATTTGATAAATTTGATCTTATTTAAGTCAAAACATACTTCCAACTGCTTCTTCAAAACAATACTCATTTAAAAATATCACACTATGAAAAAAACATTGTATTGGGAAATAATAGTTATGAACTCTATTGGTAATATTTACAAATAAAATATTATACCCATATATGATATGTTATTCTATGTGTTTAGAGAAAAACTTATTTATTAATACATTGTTTTTTCATACATGTTATAGAATTTAATAATTAACCACAATGTGAATATTAATATTTATCTAATATATTGATACCATAAAATTTATGTAAGAAAAAGTTCTATCACAAAAATGTTAAATATGATTACAATTATAAAATCCATATTTCAATAAAGTCATGCATTATGTAATCTATCACTTCAAAAGAAATTATAAAAAGTATAATTCATCATTATTTTAATGCAAACCATAAGATCTAATACCTAATAAATTCAAAAATCATTTATATTTATATGAAATTTGTCACATATAATTCATATAAAATTACTATTATAATGAAAAATGGAGTTATATAACATTAAGATGTGATGTGGACTATCCATGATGTTTCTTGTAAGTCTATAGATATTGAAATTAATTTAATCTCTAATTTCAAGTAATTACACAATGAAATAATTTCCCTTCTCAATCTTTATTTGGATTATAATGGAATATAATATTATTTTAAAATAACACCATGTTTGATAGCATGTACCATATGAAACATCAAGCTTTAATAAACAATGAAATATTATTATTTTAGTATGAAAATTATAAACTAGAAATTATATTAGTATGAAACAATATGATTAATCATAGTATGACATATATATATATAAAGGACAAAATGACTATAAATTTATATGTTAATCTATAGGGAATAATATATTTGTTTATAAGAAATGCATTATTTTCTTAAAAATATGTTTTCCCCAAAAATTTTTATTATTACTACTTGTGATAGAATATTATAATAATATTTTATATATTTTTTAAAAATTATTCTCTAAAAGGAACATAATTATTAAAATCAACATACCAAATTATCTTATATTTTATTTTTTGTAATTTCTAATAAGATTAATTTTTATGGAATACAAATAAATACATATTTTTTTATTGAAAATATCATTTTTGTTTGATGAATATACAAGTTATATTTTTTAAAAAAAATTGTTTCGAGTAAAAATTATTTCCCATATATTATTAATAATGAAATTTTGATCATTTGAATCAATTTTATGGTTTTATTTGGTATAAAACATTTTTATACAAAAATAATAATAATAAATATTTTATCATTATGATTTGGGTTTTTTATCATAAATAAATTTCTATCCCATATATAAATTCAATAATAAAAAATTGATTCCATATGTATAATCATAATTTCCAAATAACATAAACATTTTATAATTTATTTTTATGATTTATAAATAGTAACCACGATCAATTTTATCAAATTTTTAAATGATAATCGCGTTATTAAGTATGAAAATAATGTGATAAAGAATTGAAAATCAACCGAAAACATGCCTTTATTTCATTATATTCCTATAATTCATCCATATAAACATAAAATTATAATATATGTAATTTTGGATTCATCAGACCTTGGTAATAAAATTTATATTATATTACATAATGAAATTAGAAAATAACTCTCTTTCTTTTAACTTATTTAATATGTCACAAGTGAATAATAATGTTTTTTGAATAAATATGAAATATTATTTTAATCATAATATTTTTTTTATCATGAAAATTTATATATATAATTTTTATTTATTAAACAATTAGCTTAATGTTTTTTCACAATGCTAACACAGTACTGGTTCAATTAATTGAAAAATAAAATAAATGTTCTAAAAATGTTAAAATTAATACAATTTATCATAATTATTATTTTCAAATAAGTTTAGAGATTATTAAAACATAATAGTGATATATTAGGTGAATGTATTTTAATTAAATATATTTATTTATATTTTTATAATTCAAATTAAATGAATAGTGTCAAAAATGACATCAATTAGATTTTAATTAAAAATACTTTTCTAAATTATTTAAAAGTGATTAAAATATTAAAAAGGGGAAACTAAATAATATCGGGTCCGTAATGTAATCTTTTAAAAATTTATGGTCAAATATTTATTTTACGGTAAATTTATTTCCTTATATAGTTTAGAAAAATATTATACTTATTTTTAAAAAGGGTTAATGATAGGCTAAAACAAGCATATATGGGTGAAACCATCACCAAATGTTGTTAAAAAATATTTTTTCAGATTATTTAGTCACATATAAATATTAACTTTAAATTATTTGAATATTTATCAATTTAAGAATGAAAAATATTTTATATTTATTTAATAGTTTTAGGAGTTCAAAGAATTCCCCTCCCCTCACCTAAAAAAGGAAACCCACCATTTTTCATATTTACTCAACTTTGATACATCTATAATGAAAATTAAATTCCCAATAATCTTATAAAAATCCCTATAAAAGTTACATATGTTATTATTTTATCAAATTGTCAACCATAGTTCTCGTAAGAGGATATATAGTGGATGTGTGCCGAAGAAGTGGTAATTGTGTTTCTCAACTCAATCAAATTTCAATCTTCATCTTCTAACCCTAAATCTATTAAACCTATTATGAAATATTAAATATGATATAATTAATGAAATGTGATATTATTATTTATTATAGGAAAATAATTTTCACATTTCCATCCTATGGAAAGAGAAGAGATTACTCGTGAATATATATGCCTTATCTTTCCCACGTAGTGGATGATTTTGTATTTCAGGAAATGTTACTTGGATTTTTTTGAACATGGTAATAATGAATATCTATGATTTTTTTGAAAACATTTATCTTATATAAGTATAATATCATATATAACATCTTACCTTGTAATATTTTGGAAAATGATAATGTCACCCAGGCATTCATGGACACTACCACAACCACATAGTGAAGTTACATTTATTATTTAAATGGATGTTAATAAGGATATATTTATTGAATATATATTATTTCAATATATATATTAATATTATGGATATGGTTGGACAATATTAAATGTACAAGGACCATAACTTCCCTGAAAAATCATGTATGTGAAAATTAAGTCTTTAAAAACTAAAAAAATGATAATAATGAAAAATTATTAATGAATATATAGGTTTATATATTACATCATGTATACTAAACCATTAAGGTATAATTTAATAAATTATTTAAAACCATTATATTTAAGGTTAAATAACGTTCAAATAAGGGGAAATTTGTGGTAATGAGTTTCTAAACACAATTTTCATTCATTGGGATCTACATATACTTCATTGACTATATTATCCAATGATTATGTGTGATATGAATTATTATATTATGTTTTATTCCCAATTATATTTTTTTGGTTTTATAATAATAAAATATAAATTTATTGATTAATTCCCTCTTCAATGATATGATTCTTTTATGGGATTTCATCACATTTTCCCCTCTATTGGGTAATATTTGGTTTTATGCACCTATTTAATTTTATATAGTGTAAACAATAAACTATTTAATTATTTAAATTGAATTTATTTTTATTCAAGGTGATTACTGATTCAATTAATATTGATAATTCAATGGTAAATTTTCAATTAAAATCATAACCTATTTCTCTTCTTGATCATGTATATTTTTTATCCTTGTCTACATTTTTTAATATTATTTTAATAATTTCTTTTTTATCACAAAAATTATTTACTAAGGACATTTATTTTAATAACATAATATTTACAATGATTAAAATTAATATTTAAAATTCATTCGAAAAGGATCATTTTCAAATTTATTTATAAAAAATTAAAAATATTTTTTAATATATATGACCATAATGTATTTTGTAGCTCCCAAAACCACTTAACACTACTGGATTTTTATAAAAGTAGTTAATAATATCAAAATGAAAAATATTTAATGAAATATGTTATTTTATATTTCACTTACATTTTAATTATTTCACTATAGAACACATTATTATTAAAAAAATTGATATTTCTGTTGAATTTATTGTCATATTTTATCTATTATTTATTTTATGGTCCATAGCATTCCCTTGAAACATTAAATTTCTTATAATAATTATACATTACAATTCTATTAAATATAAATATTATTTTTATTATGTATATTACTATTTCATAATTGTATAAAGTGTCTAAATATAAGACATTAATATGAAATTTATTTCACTAGATGGATAATTATTGATATTTCATATTCATAACTCATTTATGATAGCTGTTGTTATGGAATATTATTTCTAAATTAAATTTTTAATTAAATATTTTAGGAATACATTTATAAATTAGTTATTGGTGGGGCTAATAATTTTATATATCATCAATGTATCAACATGTATATGGAGACAAACTAATTGGACAACCTTATAAAATTTGGTTTTTGTTGTATTCTTTCCCATAGTTTACACTATCATGGTGCATGGTTATGGTGGAAAAGATATCATTTATTATGATATTAAAAATTAAAATATTATTCTTTTTCATCAATAAGAATTCATTTATTATTATCCATTACATTACTCCATTTATATTACCCATGGATGAATTTGATGCTCATGTAACTAATTAAATCAATTTTCTTTTTAGTTCTTTATAAATACATTTTATTTTTTCCATATTTAATAAAAATATTTTTTATTATTCTTAACCCATACCAAGTAACTAATGTTATAATTTTTTTTTTCATTTTCATTGGGTATGAAGAAGTAATATTTGAATTAATTTTAGGGATGTTGAATTTTTTTTTCTCTGTTATATTTTTTTCAAATTTAAAATGATAATCAATTGTCTATCGGGTTATTAAATATTACTAAAATGACATATATTTTAGGATGGGATCCTAGTTATGTTATCATAATGTAATAATGTTGACCTCAACTCTATTATATGGGATTTGGGGTTGATAAAGTTTTTATTCGAGGAAGTTATGTATAAACCATGGAAATTAGATTTAGGAAAACATAGATTAGTAAATATAATCATTTGACTTGTTTTTAGGATAAGTCTATGTATAGGATAGAATCCAAAAATTTGGGTAAGGTGTAGATTATATGGAATCCAACTACAATGATTGTCTCTCATTCTATAATTTTTGGTTTTAGTTAACAGATTGAACCATAAGGAATCATGAAAACACTATATATAATAGAAAATGTGGTTATTATGAGAAGAAAAATAGGATTATGTATAGAGAGAATGATATTTTTATCTTACCTAATTAGTTATAATAAAATATATTTGACAAAATGCACTAAAACCAACACAAAGACTCAACAAGGAAGAAAATAATAGTGTTTTCGAGTAGCAAAGATATTGTAAATGATTGATAAAAGGAACCTCAATTTCATTAAAGGAATAAACGTTGAAAGAGGTACCCCAGATAATGTCTCTTGAAACAAGAAAATGTTTTCATTTGGAAAAGAATAGAATATATATTATAAATTTTTGAGGAAAAATTAATAGCTTTATGGAGAGATATAATGGTCATCCCAGGCTATCAATTATTGTAAAATGTATTATGTGTAGGGAATAGGGTAGTTATCCATGCTAATTTTCTAATACAAGGGTTAACTCCTAGACCATATAATAACGTTTTCTATTCCAATAATTGACATGTGAGTATTTATGTGAATATACCTTGGAATAAATGGGTTATTGACTTTAATGAAGTAAATGTGATAGTATTAGTGATATTAAAATTGGTAAGAGAATTTTTGGAAAATTAAGTTTGGTCATCTGTGTTGAATTTTATTATGTTTTTCAATTTTCATAATAAAATATGATTTAATTTTAGGTCAAAGAATTTTTTAAATTATTTGGATGATATAATTACTCATGTGGGGATAACATAAGAGTTATGTATATAATCATTGGTTTATAAGTTTATGTTTTTCCACAATTTCAATTTCATATATTGCACTTTTCAAGTTTTAAGTGATGATATCATGAAGAGATTTGCATCATTTACTAGGTTTTATAAAGAATTATATATAGAAGATTTTATATACCTTGAGGATAAGATATGGTTCATTATGTTAACTTGAAAAATGGTATGCAAATAATCTTAATGGTTAAAATCAATTCAATGATAATGTGATATTTCTATATATATTCATTATTAAGTTAATGGTTACATTTCATTTTAGTATCTGAAATTTAATAATTACATTTTTGTGAATTTGAAGACATTATTGTATTATATAGTCATTTATCATGGTGATTAATGATATTTTTTAGATTTTTTATTGGGTTTATGTATATGGAACATTTAGGTTTAACATCTGGTTTAACATGAAATATTATTTCGGATGAACACAATTAAATTTTTGGAATGTGAAATACATGTATAAGATGACCACTGAGGTTTGAAAATAATTTAATATAGATCTTATTAAGGATAATATGCGTGTAGTGTTATTTTTTAATTTAATTATCAATTCATAACAATTGGTTTCATTATTAAAATTTGGAATTAAAATGTATAATATATTCATATGAAGGATTTATGTTTTTTATATTATCTTACATTATAGTAACCTGTTTATTATTTATTAATATTTATTGAAATGATTAATGTATTTTCATCTTTTTCTAGATTATATGGTTCAATATAAGTTTATTCTATTTCTTTAGGAAATAAAAATCATTGTGAGTAATCAACTTGGAGTTAAAAGATGATATTTTTTTGTAAATTAATTAAATGGTAAAATTTTAATTCCTAAGAATGTATTTCTATTTATATCATTTTTCTAAATCATTAATAATTGATTAAAATATAGTAAAAGGATCTTGAATGAAAATATTTTCCTATTTTGATCATTTTTTTGAATCAATGATCATTTAAACCATTACAAATTTATGTAATGATGATAACCATTATCTATATTACATTTCCATACCTGATTTATCACATAAAATTAAACTTAATAGAACATTTAATATCCCTAATTCTAGTTTATTTATGAATTATCTAAATTATATATAAATTTATAACTAAAAAACAACATATTTAATGAGAACTTTTGTAATATGATCGTACTTAAAATGACATGGGATAACCTAGGAGATACATAAGAAATGAGTGAGCTATAAATCCTAGTAAGGGAATAAGAATGTAATAATAAGAATATGGTAATACATGTTAAAATATAGGAATATCAGTAGATAATAAAAATGGGGATAATCATTAACAGGACAAACAAAAAATTACATATCATGATAACATAAAGACAACCTTAGAAATGTTAGAACATCATAAAACACTAAATCACAAATAATGTGGTAGTCTCAATTCAAAGAAATCATGATGGAAAATTACAATTATAGTAATAGGTTTACTCCCTATCCCAAAATGACATCTCATGAGACTAAACATTACCCACTACATTGGAGCACTATATAATTTTGGGCACTCCCATCATATTACATTCATTATCTAACTTATGTGTGCAACATAATCATACATCGTGGAATAATTCTTCATTATATTTTATTCCATGATAATGGAGTGTGAAATAAATACATTTAATTTCCAATTAAATATTTATTTATTAGTAAAGGTTGATTCCATATATATGAAATGAGTATAGTATTCACTCCCCAATTGAATTGGTAGGGAAATCACATTGATATTTTGGAAGTCTAACAATGTAACATTAAAATTAATAAAATGGGTTAATGAGATAGAAAGGGGTGTATCATCATTTTTAAATAATGTGGGAAGTGATAGAGACATGTGTATTCATATCCAAACAATAATAATTGTTAATTGAAGGCATAATATAATAAAAAATCATTAATAAAGAGGAGAAATAATGGAACCTTTACATGAGTGTGTGAATAAAAATGTTTTTAGTAGCTCCCTCATTACTTGGGGGGACCATAGGAGGACTCTAGTGAGGTGATGTTAGATAAATTACTTGATCTATGTATTTTTAATGACTATAAATGGGGTCATGGGTTTGTTTATATATAAAAATAGTGGGTGATTCATTATCATTCCTCAAACATATGTTTTGGAATCTATATAATAAATTAAATAACCGAAAAAATTAATATGGTTTTCCCATAATTTAATAAATGTTTTATTGGATATAATTATTTTCTACAATAAAGGGTATAACATAATAAAATAATAATATTTCTTATGATGATGTGATTCACACTATTAAAGAAAGGATTTTAAAACCTTGTAATATATTAATGGTTTGGGAGGATTCACAAATGCTTTATAATATTAATAAAATAAACAAGAATCACATTATATTAAAAATAAAATATCTATTTTTTCATTATAGTCTATATATTATATATTAGAACGCTTTTGTGTCATTATACTGCCATAATACACATAGTATATTAATATTATGTTTAATTTTTACCAAAAAACATACCTATCTTAGAAAATTTAGAGAAACTGACCTTTGTATAATTTCAATTTTTTGATTCAAAAACTAATATTCATTTTCTGTATTTTTTTATAAAATATTATATTTTTCATTTAATATAATAAGAGACATTTATTGAAAAATTCTGGGTTTTTTTGACAATAATGTTTTTTGAACCCTAAAAATATTACATTGGACTCCATAAAAAATTACAATATAATTTCTAAATGGTAAAAATATTTAATAAAAATATTTTATTAAAATTATTTTTATTTCAAAAATACATTAACTCGTCAACATAAATTCGGTAATTGAATTTGAATATTATGCAAACATACTATTTTTGTTTTATTATATCCAAATTAAAATAAGAATTAATTGGATAAGAATATATTCATCATTATATAAAAAATAGTTTACATATTTATATTGATGGAGTATTTATACATATCCCTTTAATAGACCATAAAATTACCTAAGAGTAAGGATGGTGATTGTGAAAATTTCATAGGGTGTTTTGGTATACATGGACTTGGTCGTGATCTAGATGTGATTGAACTTCCCATTTAAATGTATCTCCACATGATTAAGTTATTAGATCTCAGCATGGGGTTGGCCAAGAGAAATTCCAAAATATTCTATCTATCATGAAGGCTATGATAAAAATTAATGATTCTTAATGTTATTTTAAAACTGATAGGATATAATAAAATAAAATAATTGAATGTGTTTTCTCGAACCATGTTACAGAATAAGACATTTAATTAAAACACAAAGGTAATTTTATTTATAATAGTTTGGATCATAAAAATCATCCATGATTATGTAATATTTCCTAGAAATTATTATTTCCCACACTAAAATAGATTATGGTAACTTTTTTTGAACACATGCTCAAGTTCCCACATAAGTTCATCAAACTTTTGGTTTCTCTACAACAGAGTAACAAGGTGCATTATGTATGTTAGTAAAAGATTGAAACTATGATATAATATATTCCACAATTTCCTCTTCATATGAATGATCATTCTCAATTGGAAAAACCTCTTTATTTTGTACATCTTATAGGTATGGTATGTTAATAATAAGAGTGATACATGAAATAAATTAGGTAAATGGTACAGGATAGAAGGGAGTGCTAATTGATAGTCCACCGCTCAGATGCGGTCAATGATATCATAGGGGAAAACGTATAATGTAAAAATCCTTACCTTCTTTCAAAATATAATCACATTATTAGATGTATATATATAGAATAAAAACATGTCTCCAAAATCAAATTGGAGGTCTCATTGATGATTTCTATAAAAACCCATTTTCATGAATCTAAGTAGTATTGAGGTGATGCTGAATTGTGCAGATATTTTCCAAAATTTCATAGTACCTTTAAACACCTTTAATTTTTCCCAAACAATAACCCAACAAGAATTTGTTCTACACCACTTCCAATAATGGCATTAATACAGATCTATTTGGATTCTTAATTGAAAACTATTACTGTAAACGAACTCGGCCACAGGAAGTTGTTGATCCCATCCTCCCTAAAATTCAATTGAGAATTCTCTCAACATATCCTCAAGTGTTTGGATAGTTCTCCTACATTTTCCATCAGTTTGATCATGATAATCTATGATTAAGTTTACCTCATTGTTTTGAGAACATTTGAGACTTATCCAGAACATTGAGGTGAATCTTGGATCTCGATCAGTTATACTTGATATTTTTACATGCATAAAAATTAACACATATCTAATTTATATCCATTCATTTTTATCCATTGAAAAATCATATCAAATCCTAATTAATTTTTATGTATTTGTAATAATATTGAACACAACCTAGTTAGCATTATTCCCACTTGATTTTTCTAGAAGACAAGTGAAAGAGATCATAGTGATTTTTCTCATTTCAATGTATGTATGGGTAATGGTAGAATAATCCCATTCTATATTTACATTATTATTTCACTAGACAACATAAAATAAATCATGATGTATACACCATAATTTTCTTCTTTAAATTTTCCCACCAATAGTTCTCTATATGATATCAATACATCATTATTCATTATGTATTAATAGTGAAGGTAGAACTACGGGCATCATAAAACAACTCATTCCTAAACTTGTGATTTGATGGTACATATATTCTTGATAAAAATATCACAAAACCTACTTAACTAACATTTAAATCCATGTATTTCAATTTAGATAATTTTCACTTTCTTCTAAATTCCCACACCAATAATTTGATTTTCCTTTAACCTCTCTTGAAGTGATGGTTGAGAAATCATTTGTGGAATGATTTATGATTTTAAATTCTTTATGATTCCAATTTCCATACATTTAGAATTTATAAATATTAGATACTTATCTATTCTCATCAATGATAGAATATTTTGATCCATTCAACATAGATTATCAAGTGGTTTATATTAATTCCCTGGAAGGTAGTTAGTTGAGCAGTCACAGTCTTTTATTATCTCAAACCATCATTGTGGGAATATGTTAATCTCTTTTCTGGGTGAATATATAAATATGGATATTTTTATCTATATATATTTCTATCTTCCCCGAAAGAGATAATTCCATAATATTTTTGAAGTGGTGATCATTGTAGATTACTATGGGTTATGTTTTGTGTAGATTTTTGCATGATAATTCAACAACCATAATGATCATGGAATCAATTTTTTTATTATACAGAAATACACAACCCAATACATTCATTAAATCATCATTGAGTACTGTTAAAAGTTTTCCACTTTTGGGTAATGTGAGAAAAAGGGATATGATAAGCCTCCTTTTCAACTCCTTGGAAACTATCGTCACATTAATCATTTCATGAAACAAGAATACATTCTAATTTATCTTGTTTAGAGGGTTTTAAATTCTTGAGGAATTTCTCACAAATAATCTATAGTAACAATATTATCCAAGGAGTCTACAGATATCTGTCACAAATGCTCTCCTTGACCATCTTCAATATCTTTTGTCTTTTAATTGTCTACATATATCCAATTTCATAGAATGATGTTCCCAAGGAATGATACTTCCTTAAAAAAGAAGTAACATTTTTTATGTATGTCATAATGATTCTCCTTTCATAATGTCTTTAGAAAAGTTCTCATATTATCCTCATGCCTTTCCTTTCATCTAATGTATCTTTGAATATCATCAATAATTTCAACCAAAAATTGATTGAGGTAACCTATAAAGACACTATTCATAAACTCCATAATTGTTACTAAGAATATATGAGTCAGAATGGAATTACTGGGACCTCATAGTGTAATTAACATGTATGAAAACCAGACTTTTTTATATCCTCATTCTTTACCCTGACATGGTAATATCCCAAAAATAGATCCACTTTGGAGAAGTATTGTGTTTTTCATAGATGATTGATCAATTCATCAATATTTGTAAGGGGGTAGTTTTTTTGTCATGATCTCAATGATCTAAAAAATCAATTGAATAGATCTTTGACCCATCCTTCTTCTTCATGTAGAGGAATAATTCACCCTGTGGTGAAGAACATTTTCATATGAACCCTTTATTCAGATTCTCATGTAGTTTTTTCTTTAGCTCCTCATGTTACACAATATCTATTTTATATTTATTCTTAGATAAGGGTTACTCCCCAAATGTAATATTTATTGAAAATTAAGGCTCTCGGCTAGGAGGAAGAAAAGTAAAATCCTTTGGAAACACATTACTGTATTTCTCCAAAACAGGCATGTCTTTAGAGATGATATTATCCATAAACTCAATAATTTGGGCTAGATATTCTTTTTTAGAGGGAAATAATATTCATGATTGAAATTTTGGTTCTAAATAAGATTCATCCCCTTAATTTCACTTGTACATAATCAAAGAATGATTCACAATACAATGAGTGATTTATTTCTCATAGAAAATTATGTTGGAACTATATATGAACAAACAATCCATACATAGATATGCTCTTAATTATCCTAAAAGAAGAACGAAAAGGTTCACTAGTATGTTCATTAAAAAAAATTTACATGGGGGGATTTATATACATCGGATGAAATAATTTCCTAATTTTTCATTTTACATAACATCTCTACTTCCATACATTGTAGTGGTGTTTTAATTGTTATACTAGAAGTTTGTCTAAGTATGTAATGAATAAAACCAATATCAAAAAGTATGTTCAGAATTATTTAACAAATAAATAATATACATATCACCAATTTTTTTTAGGATCAACCCCATTGGTTATGGAAGAAAAATATTTCCCTTCTAACCATTTAGATTTTTGGTTATCTCTAAAAACCCTTGGATTAGTGCTATAGTTTTAAAAGTTCCATAGTTCCATGATGATGAAGTAATGACCAATGAACTTGGGTTTTACCAGAGAATTACTCTCCTCTACTACATTAGTTTGTTTCTTCTATTCCCAATCACCATATAGGTTCCCTTCCCTCCCGCACCAAAAGAAGTTCGTTATCCCTCATATGCAATTTTCATGGTGCTACTTTTCATACATTTGATAGGTGGGATTATGAAATTACTTGGTATCATATGAATTATCCATAATAATACCATAATTGAAAACCAATTTTAACTTCTAATCCCCATGATACAATTTAAACATTCCAATCATTATCTTGATTTTGATGGAACATTGGGTAATTTCCTCACAACTATCAATGTCTCAGATTGAATAAGATTTTCATAGACTATAATTTATCCCATGAAAGATGTTGTCAACATTTAATTTTGGGGTAACTATAAGGCAATATTTGTATCATGAATGTTTTATGATGTCTTACTCATATTCCATAACATATTTTTCTTGTTTTTCTTGAGGGAAATAAAATTCCATTCAATTTTATTATGTAGAGTGTGGGGTGAATAATTATCAAAAATAATTTCCAAAATAATTTCCCTCAAATCACTTTTCTCTCTTTATAATGCTTGATATTATTAATCAGTTTTTACTATAGATTAAGTTCCCATTTCATATAATAAACATCTACAACATCCTTCTCTTTTAATGGAAATTGGAATATGGAGAAGAGTTTCTCAATGGAGATGATCCATTATTCCATGATTAAGGGATCATCTCATCCACTAAATGTTGGAATACATTGTCACATAAAGCCCTCAATTTCTACATATTCTTTATTACAAGGATTGGATGCTCGCTATTTCTTATTCATAGACTTATATATTATAGAGAGTATTATAAATTTTTTTTGATTCTTACTACCATAGGGTTTGGTATCTCATTAGGGTAGTCATCACATTCTCTATCACATTGGTCATTTACCGAATTCCATCATATATCTAGAAATTAGCTAGAAAAAAAAGAAAATTTTGGTATTATTACTTGTAAACTACAAAATGATTATAATGTAATCCCTTGAAATTTAATAGATAACAAATAATTTAAATTTATTTCAATAACATGTCAATTTCTATGCATCAATCTATACTATCCTTGATTTATTTTCAAACATGTATACTTATTTCTATTTTTCATTAATAATGATTCATAATGAGCATATTATTTTCCAAAAGTATATCCCTAAAGTGTGTAAAACTAGGGGTGTAGTAAAGCCAATTATCCTATACCAGTTCCTAGTCATGTCAATCTCAATGCGGTATTTTCGGGTATTACCCCTATCTACATCTATGCCAATCCACGTCCACTGAAAGTATCTTGAAAGGGATATATGTTCTTGATAAAAACATACTATAAACATTCCAGAATTTAGGAATGTTTTATTATAGATAGTATTATCTCTAGGGATTTTTATAGAGTTTTCTAATCATAATCATAAAACAACAAAAGTTTTCCTTTGATAACAACTATAACAAACCTTATCTTTTTTATATATTAATACCTGATTTATTATATATGATTACAGTTAATAAAAAATGAATGATTATAAAGTATAGTGTCTTTGGTAATTAGGTACATTATATAAGAAATAAAAAGTGTAAAAAGTAACATCATTATTGAATACTTTATTAGCATGATAGCACTTAACATCGAATGGGATTCCCATAGGAGATACAATAAAATGGGTCATCTATAAATCCTGGTAATGGAATAAATATGGTATATATTGAAGAAAGTAAGATATATATGAATATAGGAATAAAAATGGAGAATAAAATGGTCTATAATCATTAACACAAACAATAAGACATGCCATATCATGATAACATAATGACAACATGGTAAATCTAGAAAAAACATAAAGCACCATATCAGAAAGCTATGTCAAGGATAAATTCAAAGAAATAATGATGAAAAACTTCATATAAAGTAATCATGTTTACTCCCTTGACCAAAATGATATATCATGAGACTAATTATCAACCAATATATTAGAGTTCTATATAATTTGGGGCACACCCATCACTTACAATTCATTCTCATGCTTACATATTCCACAAAGATCATAAAACATGGATTTATTTATCCAAATAGTTTATTACAAGATAAATGAATGTGGAATAAATATATGTACTTATTTTTCAATAATTATTAATTCATAATGGATACCACTCATGATAAAAAAATGTTTATGTTATTCCCTACAGAATTATTTTGGCATGGAAAATAATGGTGAGATTTCAGTAGTATTATGACACCACCTTAAAATTTTGAAAAATGATTTATGAGAGGGAGAGGGATATACAATAATTTTGAAATAAAATGGGAATTAGTAGGATCATGGAAAGAAATATCCTTGTATTAGTAATTATAAATATAATTCATAAGATAATAAAGTAACTATAATAAAGAAGATAATGGGATGATCCCATACATAATTGTGTAAATAAAAATGTTTTGAAGGATCATCTTCAGAGTATAAGGGAACCTTGGGGGGACTCTAGAGTGGGAAGGTATGATTATGGTAATTATAAAGGTATTTTTTCTGATTATAATTGGGATATTATGTGGGTTTATATAGGAAAAGAGTAGGTATTTCATTATCATTTCAAAATCATTGGTTTTAGACTTTGCATAATAAAATAATAAACACTAGAAATAATCCCATGGGTTTTCCATGGTTTCCTAAAAGTGGGATTTGTGCTAACTATATTATAAGGTAAAGGGTATATATTAATAATACAATACTCTTTCTTTAGTTTAAGTGAGTCATAATAATAATGAAGTGATATTAACACCTAAAAATATATTAATAGTATTGAAGGATTCGAAAAAGATTTATAAAATTAATCAATTAAACATAAAATAAAATAATTTTCAAGGGAAAACGTAGTATTTTTATTGAATTCGAATTGTAGTATTTATTACATCATTTTTGGGTCATTATGATATCATAATACACAACATTTATTTATACTGTATTTATTTTTAACCAAAAAAAGTTTAATATCTCAAAAAATTATGAAAATTTCAATTATAGATAATTTCAATGATATGATTTTAAAAATAATAATAATTGTATATATTTTTTTCTAAACATGTTTACATTTAATTTTAAATTAATATACAACATTTAATAAGAAATGTGGATTTTTGGATAATAATAGTATTTATACCCTTATAAAAATTACATTTGACTTCACATAAATTTTATGATCATTTATACTTGATAACCATTTTTTAATAATATTATTTTACTAAAATATTTTTTATTTATAAAATCCATTAATTAAAAAACATAATTTTTTATAAAAAATTTAATATGAACCAAAAAATAATTTTTATTTTGTTCTATAAAAATAAAATTAAAAAATAATAGGATGAAAATATATTCATTAATATATAAAAAGTAATATAAATGCTAAAATTTATATGGTCTTCTTAAATAAACTTTAAAAACATAAAAAACATCCCTATGTGTATGGTGTGCGATGGTATGACTTTGATTGGGTGGTTCGACATACATGGATTGGGCCATGATTTTGATGTGCTTGAACTTCTCCTGTAAATAGTTTCAATCATGATTTAGTTGTTGGATCTCATATTCGAATTAGTTTAAGGAAAAGAACAATGATTTTATCCTCCTTGTAATATCTGATATGTTGGACTCATACGGTATTATCTTACTATGTAATTTCATCACTTAATTTGTCTCTGTCAATTAAAATTTTTAAAACCATATATTTATATAGTTCATATGATTACTGGTTAACAAATATGTTATCAATTCTACTAAAGATTAGGGGTATTTTAATTCTGTTAGCATTTAATAAAAACAAATAATTTAATTTTTTCTTTCTATAACCATATTAAATAAAATACATTTAACTAAATCACAAGGAGAATTTTATTTATAATAGTTCAGGTCATTATGGGTATTATGGTCATCATTATGTTTCTAACCATGTTCTCTGTCAATATATTAAACCATCTGTGATAGTTTCCTTTTATATTTCCATATGTTCACTTCAAAATAATATTCCAATACATATAATCAATTTTATTTATTATTTTAGGTAACCATCATATTTCCTTTTATCTCTTTTTAAGAGGATATTTTATGAACCCTTTTTACAATGTCAGTTTTCCACTAAGAATTTTTTTAATGTGAAATCATATATTATCAAGAAGATCCAAAAATTTAAATGATAAACTGTATTGAGTGGTAGTTTTATCTCCCCTATATTTTAAAATAACACTATGTTTTATAGTGTATATAGTAAACAACAATGAGCTTAAATGAACCAAAAATATCAGTATTAACATAAAAACATTATAACCTAACCATTTAATTTGATGGTATGAATAAAATTAAACATATTAGGATATATATATATATATTATGTACTAAATAAAAATTTATTTTTTATTTTTTAGTAATTAATCACACAATTTACAGTAAAGGCATTCACTCCTAAAAATATGTTTTCTTCAAAAAATCAATTTATTGGTTATTATGAAAAAAATTATAAATAATTTCTACAATTAATCAAAAAAATTATTTAAAAAATAAATTTAAAAATACTAATATCTATATTCTTTGATGTTGATTTTTTTGTGAGTTTTCACTGAAATTTAGTTTTCAATTGAATAATGTAAAATAAAATTTTCATTTATTGAAAATTTTATTTTTGTTTCTATAATTAAAAATTTACAATATATGCTATAATGGTTTTTCATTAAAACTGGGTACAAAATAATATTAATAATCCAATTATGTTCATTTTATACAATTTTGTGTCAAAATTTTGTATAAATAATTTTTTACACATAAAAATTCATTTTAAAACAGACGGATTTTTATTAAAATTTTTTTTTAATGATACATTAATTTATTCCACATAAAAAATTCAAATATTGAAAAATTCATTCCTTATTTTAATTTAGGATGTGAAATTTTTATAGATATGTACCTCTAATTCAATGGAATTATGAATAGTAACCGTCGTAAAATTTATCACATTGATAACATGTAAATAAGGTGTTTGACGTAAAAACTAATGTGATAAAGCATTAAAATCAACTATAAACATGTACATATTTCATCCTATGGGATTAATAATTCTATATACATCCCAAATTAATATATAAATATCATTTATGAGCCATTAGACTTTGGCAAGGACATTCATATTATTTTAATATTGAAAATTCTAAAATGTTCTGATTTTCTTTTAACGTCTTTTATATTTTCACATAAGGATGGTAATATTTTAGGAATGAGTGTAAAATATTTTTTTAACATAATTAATTTCTTTATTAATGTATTTTATTTCTAATTTTTTGTGCTTGAATTATTTTCTTCAATGATTATGCTCCACTCACATAATAATTATACAATTAATATAAGAATAACATAATTTGTTTTATAAATATTAAAACTAATAAAATTTGGGTGATTTCTCATTTGTACATGTTTTAGATATAATTATAACATATTATGGGTGTTTTAATAGATTATATTTGAAATCAATAATTTTTATTGATATTTTTTAATTATAAATAAATTAATTGTTTCAAAATTGACATTTACTATATTTTAAAAAATCAATATTTTATTAAATTATTTTAAAAAATCATGAAATTGGATATGATGTATAATATATGTTCTAAAATTTCATCCCCTATAAATTTATGGGAAAATTTTATTTTTATGGAATCTTTCTTAGATTCTATAGTGTATGAAATCATCATTGTCGTGGTAATATTCAAGAGAGTTAATAGGGGTTAAAACAATAATACAAATATAAAAAATCACCAAAACATATCAAAATTTTTTAGGATGAGGTTATTTATACTAATTCATAAATAATATTATAATTATATCTTTTTTTCAATATTAATATCAATAATATTTTATAATAATTTTATAATTTATGAAATTTGATTAATGCCCCTTGCCTCAATTATAAAAGGACACCCTTAATTTCTTTTCTTTACACCACTTTGATCTTACTATCTCAACCAAAACCAAAAAAAATTATTTTATAAACTTACTAATACACATTATATTGGTTCAAGTTATATTTATCCAAGCTTGGCGTGCATGAAAATTGCATTGCGTTTGAGGAATACTTAATACATAACACAAAAATATACCCAAGGACTATATTAGTTTAGTGTATTTGGAATATGGGAACATAATATTCTAACTTCATGAATGATCTTTAACAACTTCCATAAATATCTCCGCATTTTTTTGCTACCTACAACCATTCATTATATCTTAGGGAAAGGAAAAAACAAAAAGGGAGAGCTCGAATTACCAATAAGGGTACACATGGAGAAAATAAAACAAACCATAAACATTTGAACATAAAAACATGAACCTAATGTTTATACATAAAAATATTGAATCATGAAATAAATCATGGCAGTACATAAGGTATAGATCATAAGGGACCATTAACCATGATAGAATATAATTGGTATAAAACAGAGAATTGTGGAAAACAAATATGCACATAAAATGATTTCAATAGTAGTCAAGGCATTGGTGCCAAAACAATTATAATGGAAAATTACATTACTGAACCGGTTTTACTTTTTTTCCATCCATGTATTAGTGAGCCATATTTACTTTCCATTCAATTATTATATATATCAGGCAATATAAATCATTAACCAATGCATTTGAGGGAGATATAGTTCACACCCATCTCATAATGAAATCATGCTTACATGTTCCACAAAAACATAAATAATTTTCTTAAAAGGCGATGATTTGGTCAAAAGACGAAAGAAAATTTTATTTAAGAAAAAGAAATTACATGAGTTTAAGGGAGGGAATAATTTTACAATCATTAACATGTAGAGGAAGCATGTTGTTTTAGAGCTCCTCCTGCCATGTTATGTCCTGCACAACTCCATTATTGGAAAGAATATCAGCAACCATATTCTCCTCTTTGTAGGTATGTGTTGAAATATAGTAGATTTTTTTGAGAGAGTGAAGGAAATTCATCCACCGTGTAGTAAGCGTCAAAGATAGATTAATCACGCCCTCCCAAATGGCCTGCACTATAGTAGTAGAACCACATTCAATCCACAAGTTGTTCCAACCTTGGTGTAAGGAGATAGAGATGTCATGAATCTCACTAAGAATTTCGGCTTCCAGAGAGGTTTCAGTACCTCATCCTCCAAAAAATCACCAAACTATATGACCAAGGAGTTTTCTAAAGGTGGTGTCACACCCTGCGGGTCGTGGACTTCCATTAGAGGCTCCATCCACATTGATTTTAATCCACCCTGGGAGAGGTGGTCTCTAGAAAGCTTCGAAGGTGCGTCTCGACTGTATGAAAATGAGCTCTACCCAAAGACATCTTATGGTTATAAAATCTGCCACAGAGTTATTGCAAATCCCTTTCTAAATGAACTTAGCTTCTCGAATATCTATGAGAACCTTGATTCTACCTGCATTAATGTTGGGTGAGCAATTAATGTGATGAGTCACATTTCTATCATACCAAATCACATGAAGAAGCTCCACAACCCCAGTAATAAAAAAGTTCCTGATTTATTGGGTGTTATCCATATCAACACAGAGCTTTACCTGGGTGTTGATAGAGTCAATAAAAATCCATCTACAATAAAAAATGTAAAAAAATATTGTTCCAAAGAGCAGTATAAGTAGAACAAGATAAAAAATTGTGATTAGTATCTTCCCTATATTGACTTAAAAGAAGAAATTTTGAGAAAATATGTTTTGCAAAAATTTGCAGACCAGAATTAGTGGGAACCTAGTTATAGTTAATATGCCAAATATGAGTGTGTCTTGATGGTTTAATCTAAGAAATATCAAAATATTTGATACAATTAAAGTAATTTTCAGAGTTATGAAATTAGTGAGTATAGAAATTTTTTGAATTAAGCATCCCTTTGTATGCAGTTTCCCAAGAGAAATGATCCTCTGAGAAAAAAAAGGGGTAAATTTCTATAATATTAATTACCTTATTAAGAAGAGTATCAATATAAAAATTATGAACACCTATAATAGTAGTGTTGATATTTATAGGGATATGGTCAGGGGGAATCAATTAGATAAGTGGAGAACCAGTCCAGTTGTCCAACCAGAATCTAATGGAGGAGTTTCTAGAGACCAACCATCTAGAATTGGAAAAAACATTATTATACATATTTCTGACAGAGGGCCCAATGGAATAACTCAGTAAATTCTTGTTACCTCTTTTCAATCAATCAAGGAACCCATTTTTGATAAAAGCAATCGAGGGGGAGTCATTGTGAATCAGGTTTCATGTTAATTTTTCTTGAAGGGCCTCATTAAAGTGTTTTTTGTTTTTAATACCAAGACCACCCTTGTCTAAAAGTTTACAACATTTGGACTAAGGAATAGTCACATGTTTCTTTTATATGGTGCTTCTTTTCTAAAAAAAATTTGATGCAAACATTGATTTTTTAAATGTGACTATCTGTCCAATTGTAGACCATCATCACGTACAACAATTTGGATACAATGAAATACATTTCAATAAAACTCTCTCCTCCATTGAAATTGATTTTCCCTTCCAGGTAAAAAATTGATTAAGAATTTGATCAACAATGTTAGAGAAATATCTTACATTGGGTTTTCCCCCAAAATATGGGAACCCCATGGTATTTTAAGGGATTATAACCATATTTTATTTTAAAATAATTGATGATACCATATTTCCTATAACCGGGAATGTTTTTTTCTCAAAGTAGATGAAGGATTTATACCAGCCAATGACATGACCAGAGACCTCCTCATAGTAAGTGAATATAGTTTTAAGAGTTATGATGTTTCTTATATCATCCTTTTATAAAAAGGAGGATTCCATCTGCATAAAGGAGTTGATAGGAAGCATTCACATTTTTGTAAGCATGAATAGGTTTGAGATTTTTTCATCAACCATATGAGTGAGCATAAGACATAAATAGTCTCCCTCAATAAAGAAATTAATTGCATATAGGGGATCTCCTTATAGGACACCTTTGGAACAATTGAAGTAACATGTGGTAGATCCATTAATCCTAATGAAAATGTGGACTAAATTTAAGTGGGTTTTAATTCTTGATATGAAGGTGTAATTGATGCCAATCCCTTATAGAACTTTGAAGATGAAATTTAAATACATTGTGTCAAAAGAATTACAAATGTCTAGTTGAATGGATATGTTACCACCTCTATTTTTATTGTTTAACATGTTTGGGAATTTGGAGGCATGAAAAATTTAGTCTTGTATAGATCTCCCCTTGACAAAACCAATTTGATTCCTGGAGCTAATTTTATCAGTAATAGTGTTAAGTATATTCACTATTAGTTTGGTGATAATTTTATATAGAGCGTTGATAAGATCTATGGGATGAAAGAGATGAATTTCAGAGGCATTATCTACCTTGGGAATCAAAGCAAGGAATTTTTCATTTAACCCATGGGGTAAGAAGACATTAGAAAATAAATATTTTACAAGTTTGAAAACATTGTCTTGGATGATATCCCAATATTTTTTGATAGAATCCATTATTAAAACCATCAGGACTCAGGGAACTGTCAGCATTCATTCAGAAGATTGTGTCTTTGATTTCATGATCCAGGGGAACACCAACAAGAAATGTGTTATCAACATTGGTGAATATTTTTGGAATGATATCATTAATGAGGTCCATGTTAGTGATAGGGCCATTTAATAGAGACTCAAAATAGGATAACACATGATTATCTATGCCCTATTCATTATCTAAAAGTTTTCCTCCATATTTGAGGGAAGATAGTGTTCTATAAGATTTCTAATATCTCTGAAAATAATTGTAGAATTATGTATTTCGATTTCCATCAGTTAACCATTTGATTTTTAAATTCTTCGTATCAATGTTATCATTGAAAGTGAGAAGAAAATTAAGTTTCATAGTGATGTTAATTTCATGACTTTGATTCTAAGAAAAGACTAAATGACTGTTGATGTATTGGATTTGATGAAGCTCATTCACAAGAATAAGGATGTCATTATCAATTTTTTTGGATTTAGTGTCGCACCAAATTTTAATCTTGTGTTTGAGTTGTTTTAATTTAATAGGACAAGAATAAGTCTTGTCAAAGTGTTAACATGGAGGTCCAAAATACATAATGAGATTGTAACATTCAAGGTTTGAGAACCAAGCATTATTGAATTTGAGGGAAAAAAGGTTTCGGTGTATTTTAAGAAGTAGAACCAAAATAGGATGATGGTCAGAATGAATTTTAGGTAGGGTGGAGTTTGAAATGGTATCCAATTTATCTAAGGCATGATCATCAATGAAGGATCTATCCAGTTTTATCATAACAAATCTATTGTAATGACTTAGGTACCAGGTATATTTGGCACCGAGGAGGGTAATTTTAGTTAGATTGGTGTTTTCTATTACAACCATAAAATACCTTATATATAGAGTTGGATGAAGAGGACCAATGTTTTCACATGCATAAAGAATAGAATTAAAATCACCAACAATAAACCAAGTAGAATGAATATTGTGGCTCAAGAAGGATATGTCATTCCAAAGTGTCCTCTTATCTTGATATTTGTTCTTGGAATAAATAAATGAATGAAAGAGATGAGTGTTATCTATCATAAAGTCACAGGTGAAACATTGATCAGTAATATGGAATACATTATCATTAGACAAAGATGAATGAGAAAAATTCCAAAGAGTATCAAGGTTTGTGTTGTTTTAACATGCACCTATGAAAGTGTATTCAAAATGACAAAAATGCACTAACATAGTATATAATTCTATTTTAGGTTCAGGAATACAAAAAATTAAAGGCTTTTAAATGTTTACCATCTATTTTAGAATAATTTTGGTGTTAATGCTGGAAATACCTTGATAGTTCCAATATTATATTTTCATTTTAACTTACGTTTGAAGTTATAAATCCCACTTCTCTCACAATTCGATCCTTTCTATCTAGTTGATCTACAAACATTTTTTGACATATTAGGGCTCATATTAGTAGAAGATGACACAATGTTACTATTATTATTGTTTTTAACAGCATATAATTTTCTATTATTAAATGTAATATGCTAAATATCAGTGCAGTAGGTACCTTGTATAGCACTCAGGTCAGAAATACCTGCTTGATGTCTAGCATGTGCAGCTGATCACAGTTCAGTATTCAAGCTGAAATAGGATCTTCACTTCCCAATGGTTTATTTATTCTTCTTCTCATCACTCAAATCCATTGTAAACAAAATATGTTCTTTGGCCAGGACCAACGATTGGGAGGTAATAGGATGTGTCTCCTTTCCTAGTGAAGTGTCAGCAGAGTCTAAAACCATGTGAAACCCCACCACAGAGCCGAATTTATCTTTCAAATTCTGGAGAACAAGGTCAAAAATATCCAACAAAAGACCCTAAATCAAGGAGGATTCTTATATAAGTGAAATTTTCCTCATACAATTTGTGATACTTTCACCGGTATGGGTTGTGACAACATTACAAGGCTTTTTTATTCTCTTGACCATCAATTTGTTTCAAGGGTGAATTTCTACTATTTTTATTTTCCCCCTATAGGGTATCAGAGGTATTTAAGGAGGGGATGTCATGCATCAGTACTGTGATCAAAGCTGGGAAGGTGTGATCCTTCACAGCTTTCACCAGAATTATACTCGGAAAATTTTTCTATGACTAGGTGTAGTACAAGAACAACAAGAATTTCATTTCATTCGAAGAGGTGGAGACATTTTATCCATCCTAACAAGGTTATTAACATCATTCATGGTGAATTTAGAGCATGATACTTTCTCAAAAGGAAAAGTATCAGTATCTTCTCTCTCAAGTTCATGGTTATAAAGTCGGATTGTATCAAGAACCAGAGTCTCTAATTCAGCTTTATGATTTTCATCCTTAATGAAATTATGTTCCTCTTTAGCAACATCAACCCATGTGCCATATGAGAAGTTACCTAAATGTGTCAAGTTGAGTGTTTTTATCCTAAACATCATATTTCTTTTTTTGTTAAATCCATCATGGGAGCTTTTTTCCTTCCCATATTTCTTTATTTCCTTCCATTCATTCTCAATTGGTGGGTTAACATATTTCCTAACAACTATGCAATTAGAAATGTTGTGGCCAATAATCTTACAAAGCTCACAGAAGGGGAGATTTTGCTCATATTCTATTCTGATTTATGTTTTATTGTTATTTTCATTAAAGGTAATAGTATTAGGTAGCTTTGAATCAAGATTTATTTCAACCATCACCCTTGAATAAAGTCATAAGTCATCATTTAATATTATTTGGTCTATTTTGAGAGTTTTTCCTACACATGAAACAGTATCATTAAAACTTTTTCGGATGCTAAAAGAGCCAAGTCAGGCCATTAATACTAATCGAAACTTGTGCCATTGTGTTACTATATTTATATGGGTTGAATGAAAATCACACTACGATAATCTAAGAAAACCCAGTTTTAGATTAATATTACCAGTCCTCTAAAATTTATCAATATCCTTCTCTATACTTAACAAAATATAGTAATACCATTTTCATATTAGTATCAATTTCAAGCATGAGAAATTCCAACAGTGAGAAATACGCTAATGTAAATTAGTAAGGGTCTAGGGACGGTCACCTTTGAGGTAGGATATGTGACCCATAATAGAATATTTTCAGATTTGAGTTCTCTATAGAAGTGTAGTAGGGTCCACTTCCACCAAGTAACCTCTACTATCCAACTTTTTGAAGAGAGGTGCCTTTGGAGCATTTTCGTTGCCCAGTGTTGTGCCCTTTAGAGTGTGTAGAAAATAGATCCCCTAGGATCCACCCGTAGTTATGTGATTATAGACCTTTTCCTTAGGGATATCATCTCTTTGATTTTCAGCAACGATATCTTGCTCCATAATGGTTTTCAATATATAAAGAGTCACAAATCGTTGGGATTCAAACCTCCTAGGCATGAGAACGGAAGCCACCACGAGGAGTGATATCAAGAGAGAGGGAAAAGAAACCAAAATCTCGCATGAAATTTAGAGATATATGGTCTCCTATTTCTCTAAATTTGTATTATTTCTCCTCCTTGGACCTGTCAACATAAATAATTCATCATAGCATAACCCATGAAATAAAATATGACTATAATACATTATTTCATCCTAACATAATACATATAAGATAAATAGACTTCATAAAAATAATTAAATAATAAAATAAATAAAATAAAAGTAATAATAGGTATAGAAACATTATCATGTTCCATCTTAGATGGAAAATAATTTTGATAAAACACAAGAAATTAATTCTATAGGAAAATATCCATTCTTCTTTAAGAACATTTTATTTTTTCAAAATGTCATGAAATTTTAAAAGAAATAAATTTAATTGAAAATGAACATGAAATATTATAGTGGAATATTCCTGGAAATAATTCATTATGAAAGTGTAAATTTTTTTTCATGATGTATATGTGAATTAACATTCCCCTAGTACTTTTTTCAGATAAGTAAAAAAGTAACTTGTATGGTAAATGAAAGGAAGATTCCTTCCAAAACATGTAGTAAAAGTAAAAAATTGGTAAAATGACCTTAAAATACATAAAATAATTTTAAACATTTTATGAACTTTTTTTATAAAATGTGGACATGGAGGATAAATATACCCCAGTATGTACTTAGAAATAACAAATTTCGGATAAAAATGAGCTTAGAAAAATACTTTGTTCTGTAGGTCCTATATCCTTCGTATGTGTCTAAAACTCATGTATAGTTGGTGTAAAAAAATTATTAACTTCTAACAGAACCATAATCATATTTATAACATCATATATGATTCACATATGACTTTATACTACTCGTTTATTAATCAATTCCATGTTAAATCAACATTTTTTGTAATAATAATTTTATTTATCATACGAATTTTTTGACATGTTATTCTAGATATTATTACATATATTGTGAATTAGTTAATTATTTAATGTAAAAAATTATTTATATGTCATATATATTTAGTAGATAAATATATATAATAGATTGATAAAAGAAATGGAATACACCCTTCATTGAGACGGTAGGTCATACAAACACATGAACGCTACATTCTTTTTATTTCCATATTAACGGAATGAAAACAGAATTATATATTGGTATATAATAATTTCAGTATAATATATATGTTATATATGTTATATATGATTATTAATTACATCCTTTATTTGTTCCATGTATGTAATGAAGGTGTCATATCACTCTGAGGGTGCAGTAGTTCGCACTTCAACAAATGAAATTATCTTATTTACACATTATGGAAAGAATAAAATAATGATGTAAATAAAACATAAATAATAATTTAGAAAATTTAAATATAATATATATCATATATAAATAAATTTCCATCATAATGGACTCCATGAGAGATAGTAGGAGGAAATTGAACAATCATCATTTTGTGAGGTAGTTGTTCACCGTACATAGAAATAGTATGTCTGAATCCATTAGATGGAGGTGTGTGTATGTGTAGTTGGAATCCATATATTAAAATAATCCTAGTATATTGAGGATACTTGTGTTTTTATGTAATAAAATAATATGAAGAGCATAAATAGTGGATATAGAAAATAAAAGAAAAGAACTTGAGAAATGATGTTACCTCTAAACTGGTAAACTTATTTTGATTTGAGTCTAAAGGCTTTCTTTAATGGCCTTATTCCCAATTTAAGGCTTATAGAAGGAAGGGAGGAATGTTGGGAGATTATTTTGGCAGAATTTGGGTGAGCCATTTGGCATTAGAGGTGTGTGTAATGTGGGTAATGGTGGTGGCCTTTTATAAGAGGGAGGAGGGGCACATTAGAATGGTCTTAAAATATTAATTTATTATAAAATCAATTTTGATTAAAAATTATCCAAGATTAATTTATTTTTAATATATGATTATTTGGGTTCGAATACCCATCATCATATATTTTTTAAACTTGTTTTGAATATTTTTGTATACTTATATTTTTTTTGTAAGCCTTATTTTACCCTTTTTAATCTTACCATCTTATAATGTTATTTAAACATTGTTGGGTAATGTAATTATTATATCATGTAAGAATACCCAAAAAAGTTATTTATGAATTATTTTTACTTATATTAACCATTTTAGGGAATAATATATTTTTATGAATTTAATATCATTTAATAAATATTTTATGTTTTTAGTTATGAATTATTCCAATTGTGGACACTATTCATATATGAATTGAAAATAAATCATGAAAACCTCATTAATTCGAACATAAGAAATTAAATAAAAGAGAATATGTCAATATCATCCATAAAATTATTGTATGACATCAAAATAACCAAATTATATTTATGTTAACAATTATAATATCATTTATATGAATTCTTTATTAATGAAGAGATCACTACAACTTCATTATTTCATCATTAGTTTTATTAATATAATGTCTAAAAATTATAAATAAAATATCATGATGTATAAAATATTATTATCTTTCCAATGACAATTTATAGTGGAATATATCAGTAATATAACCATGTATTAAAATTGTATTAGTAAAAGATACTTTCTTATGTTATATTTCTCTTTACTTTAAATAAATTCTTATAAAATGTCATTTTCACATCCATGTGGCTTAATGTCATCCCAAAATCGACCCAATGATTCCCATATTAAAAAATATCTCATCCAATTGTATTATCACATGTGGTAGGGTAGATTCATATTATTATAATATTATTTTATCTTTATTTACTATATTTACCCTTTAACCATTCTAAATAAAATAAATATTGACGTTACTATTCATAATGTCAAAAAATAAAAGGTTAATATTTACAAAATTTAAAACATATGATTCCAAATATGGAATCTATTTTTTCAAATTGAAAACAGAGAATTTTCAGAAAATAATTTAAAATCAATTCTTGTTTTTAAAACAAAAAATATGTTTTTAAGAAAAAAAAATTTACCAAAACATTAACATGCGTTTATGTCCAATAAAAATGTCAAATTACATTCAATGAAAAAAAAAATTGAATAAATTATAAAAAAACAATACAATTAAACATTAAAAAAAATTATAAATATATTCTAAATATATAAATAAATTAGATAAAAAGAATGTTCCAAATTAAAATGCAGTATTTTTTAACTATTCATTAACATTGGAATTTTATCAGAAAAATTCCAATAATTCAACAAAAGTAAATTTTTATGTCCTTATTCCAAATAAGAAGTTTATTTAGTCAAATATAAATTATAATAGTGTCAAAAAATAGATTTAAAATTTGTGCGCCATCAAGTGGTGGTAAAAAAGCATTTCTTGAAAAATACTTCATTCATGTAAAAAATTGATATTGATTTCATATCATGTTTTTGAAAATGTGTAAGATGAATATAATGTTATATAAAATTCAAAATGTGGTTAATACTATTCATGATGGCTAGTTTATATCCCATAAAATAATAATAAAATAATAATATATTATTGTTTATTGAAACTCAGAATCGCGTACAATGAAAGCTATTGAGGAAGGTCGCTCTTACATGTAACACAATCCATGTTAGTGTTGCATTTATTACAAGATTCATTTGGTGATGCAATAACATAATCCAAAATTATTTCATTTATACACTGAAAAATTTTAATACTCAGTGTTGCATGAAATAAATTCTATGAAAAAAACTTGTAATTGTGTGTAACATAAGACAATAATAGTGTTGCCTATAATTTAAGTTAATAAGGTGTCTCATATACCATAAGATAATCTTGGTGTATCATACAACAAAAAACATCAATGAAATGAAAAAAAATCTCGCTCATAAGATCATGAGGTGTTACATTCTACCCCCCTAAAAATGAATTTCTCCCTAGGAATTAATCAGGGTTATAAAAAGTTTAATACATAATAGTTTCATTCATGGAAACCCACATCATGAAAAAGAATACTAAAACATAATTTTAAACAGGAATGTTTGAAACATAATGGTCTCCCAAAGTAACTCATCACTGGGTTTCCACATAGGAGAACATAGATGGTAAGTGAAATCATGGATATGGAAGAGAAATATAACCATCAAGTTATGATGGAATGTGATAGAGATTAAGGTTTGGAGAAAATTAATTACTAGAAATCCATAAATTTGAGTTGATTTAAGGGACTATATGATTCATTAAATAAGAGGGTACTAGGATAACATTTTTTTTCATGATCATTTTCCTATAGTTGATGAATTTATTCATTAAGAGAAATATTTACTGGATTTCTATGTAATATCACCGTAGGTCATTCCCAAATAAATTTCCACTTCATATCTTATTTAATGAAATGACTTTTTATTATTTATTCTTCACGTATTATCATATCATACAATAGAATGATAGGTCATTCCATATGTCTCAAAAAAAGGATAGAACATGATATCAAATATACATATATCGACCTATAGTGAGATAATACATTATTCTAACAATAATCAATCAAAATATAACTGATACTATCCATAAATAGATAATATTAGAATCCTTCCAAAAATTGAAAATATAAAACATTAGATGGAGGTGAACAAAAATGACTTAACAAATTTCTACCATATCTCATTTGGATGTTCTTGGTTTTCACATTACAAACTTGTGAATACCTTAATCATGTATTCTATTAAAACATGATAATAATAGGAATTACTGTATAACGTTACTGAAAGCATAAATTTTATCAAAATTAACTCTTTCCACACACCAAAAATACCAAAAAAATTAACCATTATACCACTTTGTCCTAATATCTGTCATGAGCTCATTTATACTATCAAACATCTCATTAACTCATTATCCATTTATTATATTCATATCATGTGCTTTCCAAAAAAATGTTTGAATCACATTTCATGGTTACTGATACCATATACTTATTGAAAACTAAAATAGACCAATACATAGATATTACAATATTCCATTATACTATAAAAGAGATTCAAAAACACTATTCTAGAATCCCATTACATAAACACTTAATCATTCAAGCACTTCGTTGACATACGCATCATCAACAATAGTGATTGCAAGTGATTTACCTTTTTCTTTGGCCTTAAGAGGTTTTTGACATCGATATTCATCCATAGCCCTTGGATTTTGGAATTTGTTAGTATAATCCCCCATTTCATTGCAGATGTGATATTGATTTTTGGGAGGTGAATTTTTTTTAACAATCTTATTATTCCTATTACTTTATTATTAAAATGCTCGATGACCTTCTTTACCACACATAACACATTTATCATCCCCTTTAATACAATTTCCTCTTTGTTTCCTTCCACACTTTGTGCATAAAAAATATAATCTCTTTATCTGTGTAATTTTTATAGTTTCCCATTAATTCTATCCCACATTTCATATCAAAACAATGAGATATGTGAGAAACAAAAATATCCCTTTTTGTCAGAATAATGTGAAGAAGGTAAATATTAAAAAATATGTTTTTATACTCATCCCAATCCATGGAGTCAATTTTATCTTATTTCGATGTATTATTAATAAAGTTCTGCTATATATTCTCTTAACCTACCAAGAAATAACTGCATGACTTATCCATTTCACATTCTGAACAATAGAGAATGAAAGAATATTTTCAATAGTACAAATACATTTCTCTGCAACTAGTGGATCAGTCGTTCCATTATAATAAAGTGCATGTTTCCTTATGAAATATTCTAGAGAACATTGTTCCCAGTTTTGTTCATTTAGAATCCTAACATTATTTTTGGTCATTGAAATAATATTATTTATTAGATCTCCTGTAACATTTGGTTCTTCCAGAGTAAATTTCTCATAGCATCCAACATTAATGTGGTTTCATTAGTTTGCATCCATTGTCAAAACCCCGAAAAGAATAGTGTGAGAGGTGAAAATCATACTAGGAAAACCTCATAATCAAGGTGGGGTTCATTAAATATCTAACATCTTAGGTTTAATCCTAGGTTATTCATGATCATTACCATAATTTTAGAACTTTAGCCTATAGTTATACTTACACTTAGGGACATCCTTAGACATTCCTTAGAAATATATCTATGTATCTCAATAAATATTTCACATCATTGTTTCCAAAGGTAAACTATACC
Source organism: Viscum album (assembly GCA_963277665.1). Classification (NCBI taxonomy): domain Eukaryota; kingdom Viridiplantae; phylum Streptophyta; class Magnoliopsida; order Santalales; family Viscaceae; genus Viscum; species Viscum album. The sequence continues at coordinate 456,620,110 of OY728141.1, read as the reverse complement.
TTGATACTAACTGTAGAGACCCAATTATAACATACATAGAAATTAAATTAACTTTTTAGAATACTTAATACATGACACAAACAGACACCCAAATATCATATTAATTTAGTGTATTTGGAAACTTGCAACATAATCTTCAAACATGGTGAATGATATTAAACATATCCCATAATTATCTTCCCCTTTTGTTTTCTGACCTAAAACCTTTATTTATATCATGGGGAAAAAAACATAAAATGGGTGAGATAAAATTTTCAATAAGGTTAAACATGGAGAACGAAAAACTAACCATCAAAATTTGAATGTAAAAACATGAACAAATAGTTTAAACATAAAAATCATGAATCATGAAATAATTATTGGCAGTATTTAAGGAATATTTCATAAGGGGACATTAAATATGAAAGAATAACATTGTCATAAAAAATGGAATTGAGGAAAACAAATATGATCATATAAAAATTTCCATAGTTTCCAAGGCATTGCTTCCAATACCAACATAGTTTACCAAGTTCATTACTGATCCATTTTTACTTGTCGTTACACCCATGTATTATGGAATGAAAATTACTTGTCATTTTAATAATTTCTATATCATGATATATTAATCTTTAACCAATGAATTAGAGTATTATATAGGTCCCACCTATCTCATAATGAAATCATTCTTACAAGTGACACAAAAACATATACCATTCATTATAACATAACCCATGAAATAAAATGGGATTCTTAAACCTCATTTAATCATAACATAATCCATATAAGACAAATAAAATTCATTTAAAAAATTCAATTGTAAACACAATCAAATAAAATTAATAATAGGAATAGAAAAATAACCATATGTCATCATAGATGAAAAATATTTTTGATAAAACACTCGAACTTAATTCATGAGGAAAATATCTTTTCTTCTTCAAAAAAAATTGTTTTCTCAAAATATTGTGCAATTTTGAAAGAAAAGAATTATATTTAAAATAAAAATGAAATATTTTAAAGGAATATTAATGGAAATAATGTGTTATGAAAGCGTAAAAATCATTTCATGCCGCATATGTTAAATAAACATTCCCTTTGTCCTTTTGTCCGAGAAGTCAAAAAGTAACTTGTTTGGTAATTGAAATAATGATTCCTTCCAAACCATGTAGTAAAAGAAAAAAATGGGGAAAAAACTTTATAAATATATAGAAGAATTAAAAAACATATTTGGAAAATAATTTTAAAAAGCATATTTGGAAAATATTTTTAAAATGCATTGAACATGATGATAAATATACACTAGTAAATAATTAAGAATAAACAATCTCAGATAAAAATGAGATTAAAAAATTATCTCCATCCTCATATCAGATATCATTGATATGTGTCCAACACTCATGTATAGTGGCTTCAAACATATTATTAACTTGTAATAGATCCTCAATAATATTTATGAAATCATATAAAATTCACTTATTACTTTATATTACTTTTCATTTACCAATTCCATGTTAGAGAAATGTTTTGTGTAATAATCATTTTATTTACTGTATATTTTTTTTGATTTGTTATTCCTGATATTATTACTCAAATCATGATTTAATTATTTTCTGAATTTAAAACATATTTTATACATGATATATATTAATTATATAAATATATATAATAAATTGATAAATTAAATGGAAGGCATCGTTCATGGGGACTATAGGCCATATGTACGCATGAATGCTACTTTCATTTTTTCCCATATTAAATAAATGGACACTAAATGATATATTGGTATATAATAATTAAATTATAATATCTATGTTATATGTATTACATATTTTCATTAATTCTATCATTTATAGGTTCCATGAAAGGAATAAACGTGTCATATCACATTGAGGGGCTATAGTCCGGTCATCCTCAAATGAAATTATCGTATTTACACCTTATGGAAAGAAAAATTGTATGATGTAAATAAAAAATACTAAATAATATATAAAATATAAATAATTTATATATTTATATATAATATAAAATTACATTTCCATCATAATGGACACCATGAGAGGTTGTAATAGAAAATTGATCAATCATCATTTTTTGAGGCTATAGTTCATTATACATAGAAACAATAGGCTTGTATCCATTAGATGGAGGTGTGTGTAAGTGTAGTTTGAATCCTTATAATAACAAAATCCTATTATATTTTGGATACTTGTTTTGTTATGTAATCAAAGTATAAGAAGAGTATAGGGAGTGGAGAAAGAAAATAAATGAAAAGAGCTTGAGAGAAGACGTAACCTATAAATCAGTTAAATTCTTCTAATTTGAGACTGAAGGCTTCCTTAAATTTCATTATTCTCAAGTTAAGGCTTCTTTAATTAATTAATGGTTGTTGGGATCTTATTTGGATGAATTTGGGAGAGATAAGGGGATTGAGAGTTGTGTGTAATGTGGGAATAGGTGGTGGCCTTTTATAAGAGGGGGGATGGGTGCTTTATGAAAGTCTTAAAATATTGATTTATTATAAATACAATATCATTTAAAAATTTACCAAGTGACATTAAAGTAGAAGATAAGATTATGTGAGTTTGAATACCGATCGTCCAATAATTTTTAGAGAAGTTTTGAAGTTTTTTATCCTGATATTTTTTGTGTAACCCTTATTTTATCCTTTTTAATCTTACCATCATATCATGTTATTTAAACATTGTGGGTTAATGTAACTACCATACTATAAAAAAAGACCCAAAAAAATTTATTTATGACATATTTTGACTTATATTAACTATTTGGATGAATCTAAAAATTTATAAATTTAATTTCACTTAATAAAAAATTTTATGTTTTAGGTTATGAATTATGTCAATTTTAGACTATATTCATACTTGATTTTTTTAAAAAATTAATAAAAACCAAATTTCATAGATAATAAGGAATTATATCAAATATAATATGTCAATATCATCCAAAAAAATCATTAATGACATCAAAATAACCAAATAATATTTATTTTAACAGTTTAAACATTAATTTTTGAATCCTTTATTAATGAAGCAATCACTACATCATCCTTGTGTCATTATTAAATATATTTATATAATGTCTAAAGAAAATAAATAAAATATAATGATATAATATATATTTTTATCTTTCTAATTAAAATTTATAGTCGAATATATCAGTTATATAACCTCACATTAAAATTGTATTAGTAAAAGATACGTGTTTTTTTATATTTCTATTACATTAAATTAATTCTTATAAATTGTCATTTTCACACTCAAGTGGATCCATGGGGTCCCAAAATCAACCCATGGATAACCCTAGTTAGAAATATATCATCCAATAGGATTAGTTTATGTGTTAGTATAGTTTAATATTGTTATAATATAATTATTTTTCCCCTAACTACCAGATTTACCATTTAACCATAGTTAATAAAATAATTACAAAAGTTTATATTCATAATGTCCAAAAATAAAAGGGACATATTTAAAAAATTTCATCCTTTTGATACAAAATATGTAATCCAATTTTACAAATTAATACCATATAATTTTCATATATTAATTTATAATCAATTCTCGTTGTTAAAACAAAATGCAAGTTTTTAAGAAGAAAAATCTACCAAAATATTGACGTGTTTTTATGTCCAATTAAAATGTGAAATTTATTAAAATGAATAAATTTTGATTAAATGATAATAAAATTATCCAATTACACTTTAAAACCAATTAAATAAATAATATAATTATATAAAAAATTAGATAAAGACCCAGTTTCAAATTATAATATAGTATTTATTAATATTCATTAAAATTTGATTTGATCTGAAGAATACAAAAAAAATAAACAAAAGTAAATTTTTATGTCCCTCTTACAAATAAGAAGTTAATTTTGTGAAATTTAAATTATAAAATTTTCAAAAACTAGATTTAAAATAAGTGCACCGTCAAAATGTCGTAAAACATAATTTTTTGAAAAATACTTCATTTGTCCAAAAAATTGATATTGTTCTCATATATTGTAATAGAAAATGTTTAAGATGAATTCTAATTTGATAAAAAATACAAAATTAGGTTAATACTATTCATAAATTCTTATTTATATCCCGTTATATAACAATGTTTTAATAATATAACTTTTTTTGTGAAACTTGGTATCATGTACAACACAAGTAATCGAGGAAGGTTTATATTGTGTGTAAATCAATCCAAGTCAGTGTTGTGTGTAGATGAAGCTTAATTTTATGTTTTGAATAACATAATAAAAATTAGTTAATTTATACATTGAACAAAATCTATACTCAGTTTCATGTGAAGTGAATTCTATCAAATAAACTTGAAATTGTGTGTAACACAAGCCATGTATAGTGTTGCATATTCTGAAAGCTAATATGGTGTTATGTATAGAAAAATATAATATTGGTGTAGCATAAAACACAAGAAATAAAATAAATTAAAAGAATATATCTCATAAAATTTCAGGTTTGTACACAAGTCATTCCAAAATATCAACACTAGGCCCCGTATGTGGATATCAAAAGGATGTTTATTGATGAAAAGATAATTGTCTTTTCCAAATATTTTATATTTATTTCTTATTCAAATTATTATAATTTTATTACTAAAACAAAAAAATATTAACTCTAGTATCTATATATAACTATATGTAATTATTGTTATGGGAAACCCATTCACCTCTTTTCCATAATACCGAAAATAAAAACATCACTCGTCTATAGGTACGACTTATCATCTCCTTCGAGAGGTATAATTTCTTTTCCCCCACTATTTTACAAGGATAGACATAAATATATAATTAAATTTCTATATTATATTTATGAAGTAATTAGTATTTTATAATTATTATATTATTTATACCTTTTTCCTTCTAATCCATTGAAGAAAGATAATGTCTCTCATGTGTACGTATGAACTACCAACTCCAAAATGTGATGAGATACATTTTTCATTTACACTTATCATATATTGTAATAAGGATATATTTGATAAATATATTTTTAAAAATTTATTATGATTAATATGAAGAATATTATGGAACCATTAATAAATTACAAGGACCAGAAAATACTTTAAAAAATATGTCTTACAATATGAACCAGTTTACAATAGAAACAATGATAATATTGAAATATTGTTAACAAATATGTCATAAGATGTTATAGTATGACCATATATGATATTATAAATATTTATATAGTTCTACAATAAATTATTAACATATTGAAAACTATTATACATGAGGATAAATCATGTTCAAATAAGACTAAATGTGAGGTAAGGGGTTCCATAACACAATTTCCATTCAATAGGTCAAACATATACTTCAATATTTATTTTATTATATTATTATGAATTAAATGAACTATAATTTTATTATTTTGTATTACAAAAAAATTGGTTTTAAAATCATTAACCATTTTTACTTGAATTATTAATTTTCACTTCATTGGTATGATTCTTTTAAGTTATTTCGTCTCAATTTCTACTCCATTGAGAGATTTCGATATTATGAACCTATGTTATTTTATGTGGTGTACATATACCCCTTGATATATTTAACATGAATATCTCTTTATTCTTTAGTATTAATGATTTAATTCATGTTACTATTTTAAGGATAATTTTAAAAGTTAAAAATAAATCTTTTTCTCTTCTCGATCTTGTATGTTTTTCATCCATGCCATATTTTCAAAAAAAAATTCAGAATGAATTTTTAATAGTTCAATGATTTATTATAGAAATTTTATGTTATTGTATAAAATTTAAAATGCTTTGATGAAGTATTTATAGTTTTTTCCTAAGAGGATAATTTTTTTACTTTCTTTAAAAAAAGGAAAAATAATGTTCTTTTCAACATATACATCATTTATAGATTTTATGTCCACAAAATCCAATTTTTGATCATTGGGTTTTATATCAGATTTTATTTTTGTAATAAAAAATATATTTTATTAAATATTATATTTATATTTATCAACATTTTATTTATTTCTCCAAAGGAATTAATTTTACTATAAAACATATTTTTCATATTAGTTAATGGTTATATTTTATCTCTTAGAAATTTTGTAGTAGTCAACATTCTATTGAAACATTCACATTCTTGTGACTGTTGGAAATTATATTTCTCTTAATTATCCATATTTCTATTTCATGGATATTATTTTTAATAGACTATATTCCATTTATACATATTGGGTTTTACATTGAAATTTATTTCATTAATGGATGAAATATTGTTATATAATATTCTTTAATCAATACTAATATTTTGGACAATTCATATTATTCATTAATTAAATTTGAAATTCAGTATATTAGGAATGAATTGTAAATTTTTTGATGGTTGGGTCCTAGAATTATAAATTTCTCCCAATTCATTTACATGTATAATGATAAAAAGATGTTTTATAGCCGTATTAAATGTGATTTAGAGTATTCCTTCAAATATTTTAATTTTTTATGGTGCATTGTCTTGATGGTAATGATATCATGGTGACATATATATGGATTAGAATTATTATTCAATAAAATTAATTACTAATAATTTATCCTTATCCATGAGATTAGTTCATAGATATTATCTCGGGATGCATTTTGGGCTCAAGTTATTGATTAAATGGAACGGGTTTTTAGTTATTTGACTTTCGTATTAATATTTATTTTTTTTATACATAATATATTATATTATACTTAAATATTTATGATCATTTGAGATCACCCCTATTCATTCCCTTCCCCCTAGAAATGAATACAAAATATTGTAATGAGTATCAAATATTCATATAATTTTATTATTTTTATGTTTTATATTACATTTACAATGTTAAATAGTAATAAAGTATTACGTTAGTTATTCAATAGGATGTGATCAATTGTATCGTATTCCAATACAAGAAATAAGACTGTTGATATGGGTAAGTGTGGATGGGGTTTTTCCATATATGAAAGTGTGGACTCTCCATAAACCATCTTCTATTATTTATAGCAATATTTTAACCCATTTCTGTTTTTACAATCATCATGGTGCTTGATCCTAAAATGTCTATTTCCTACTCAGAAATCAACAATATATCAAGGAGATCAATTAATTGGACTTGGTCACATATATATTAATATTATAAATATGTTATCAAATCTATTCTACCATGAAATGCAGAATGATTCCCTTAGATAGATCATCTTTTAGAGGTGTGAGAAACTTTGGGTTGTAAAATGTTGTTAAAATTAAGATAATTTGATATATATTTTCATATATGTGATTTGACAAAAAAAAATATTCTATGATTTGATATTATATAAATTTTTTGGAAATATTTTTGATCATATAAGAGTGTTATTATAATAGGATATGAGTTTGATGAAAATCTAATCCATTCAAAATATTTGTGGACAATTTAATATTTAATTTATTAAATATTTAATTAATGTTATTTTTAAATAGTGATATCAATTAAATAGAGTAAATTAATTAGATTATATATTCATGTTTTATTCTTTAATGAGAGGTTTTATCTAGGTTGGTCAGAATGCAATTGTATGAGTCGGTATTGGGAAAGGGTTCCTTTTCATTTTCATTTTAATTTTCTCTTTTAATTCATTTTCCTTTATTTTATTTTTATTTTTTACTTTATGTTATTTTTTCCCATTTATTCCCCTAATTTATTTTGTTTCACACATTCTTTAATTGGATATAATGGTAGGAGGGAGATAGATAATGAGGTGAAACCTAGGGAACATGTCCAATTATAAATCGAGGCTCGATGGGTGTGTGGGCTGAATTCTAAATTAGTGCTCCGAAATTTTTATCCCTAAAGTATATAAAATTTTAATTTTTTTTATATCCATAAATATTTAAAAACATTAAGAATTTAAGACTTTTCATTAATTTATCAGGGTTCCGTAAGATCCCCCATGGATTATTATGGTGAATCATGGCTCTCAGAGGCATATATGGGTTTTCAGTTTAAAATTACTAATCACGTGGCATGTTGTTTTATGAAGACAAATAATTTGTTCTTTCTATTTAGGGAAATTATTTATTTATGTACATTATGTGTACTTAGAAGTAACATCCATGTAGTGGTGACTCATTTTCTATTATATAGCTATGAAAGAAACCTTGTTTTATGGCACCTAAATGTGTATGGTCATGGCTAGATCATGGTTGAGGTACATGGACATGGGTCGTGTAGTCATCCTTTTAGAACCCATATGGTGTACATGCCTATGTACATAGCTAGACACAACATGTGGGATTATATTCCATTTACATATGGATAAAACTATATACTCTATAATTTTACACATAGAGAGTGGTTGAGGTACATGATTAGGTACCCCATGTAGGGTAAACTCTTTATATTTGTCATACAGATCATGTAATTTGTAAAATTACTTGTTACGTGGCCAGTGGAACATGACCAGTGAAGACCAGTAGTGTGGTACATATTATGTACTCTAAGTACATGTCATTTAATTTTTCCTATATTTGTTTTTTTCTACTTTTCACCCTATAGTAATAATTTGACTTAATGTGAGTCTAGTTTAACAATTTTTCCACATAGATAAGGAAGGTGGATTCATTTTTGTATTTATATGCTATCTAAATGGTGTTTAATTATTTTTAGGTAGTTTCTATATTAATTTTTTATGGTGTGGTTTCCATATTTTCAAGTGGTTTTGGTTGTTATATGTGAGGTGAGGGTGAGGATTTTTTTCATTAGTATTCATTGATTATGGATTCTAGGTTCGTTTTCTCCATAGTTATTTCCGGTGGTTCTTAAAAGGTAATATTAAGTTGTATCTCTGAGGAAATCCTCAATTTTCCTTGGGTATTGGGATTTGACGATGAATGTTTGAGTAGTTGATGTTAAGTTATTTCTATAGAGTATTATAGATATTGGATCCTTTGAGATATATTGACTATGTGGGATTTGGAATATGACTTCTTTCCATTTTAATGTTGAGATGAGTTTGAGGGAATTATTAGCATTCCATTATAGTGAGGTTTCAAATGAATTGATCATTGTATTCTATAGTATACAACATAGAATTTGTGAGTGAAATGGGATTTAATAGTATTACCTTGTGGGAGAGTTTTTACTCATGGATGGATTGTTTTACAAGAAGGTCATATTGGTTTCACTATATAGGACTTTCTACAAGGATTTATTTTTATTAAGTATCCCTTGTGGTTTTTCCATTTATTGAGGTGCTCTTGAGGATTTTTTTTGAAATTACCTTATAGGAACTAATTTCATTTTTATGCCAAATTTGGTGCGTTATTTGTCCATGGATTAGTTTCATGCCACTGAGGTCCATTTGGAATGTTTCTACACTTTTCATTTATCATGCATTGGATGAGATAGAGTAACCCCTTATAATGTGTCATTATCTTTTTATGGACATCGGTTTATTTGATGATATTTTGATAGTTGTGGCCTGATTAGTTCAGTTTATAAGGGGATTTCCTCATTGGATGTCGCATTTTGATGTGACCCCAAGGACTGTGAGATAATTTCTTTTTTTTTTCTTGATGGAGGTTCATTGGAGTATGTGGTGGATATGTTTTAGGATGATGGGATCCAAGGGAGTGTGTGATCCATTTTCATTATTTGATGATAGTTTTTCGACAATAATATTTAATTTTTTTATGGTTAGTTCGAGAGGTGGATCTTCATATATTCTGTTGACCTTTAATAAGGACTATTGATGTGGATTCTATTTAGAAGATTAGTTTATATAGGAGACCCATTTAATTATTTTATTGGGTGTTGGACCTGAGTTTTGATCCACTTTTATCTACCATTGGATGGATAAGGATAGATGATATTAAGGAGATAATTTATTATCTATATGAGTTCAGCCATATAGTTGAGTATACGCCCAGCTTATTGGTCGAATTCTTCATTGATGTTGAGAATTCTCAGCTTTATAGATTCTATATTCTTCATGTTTGGTGTCTAGGGCCCATAGGGAAGTTCCTTTTTTGGGACCATGTTGATGGATCTCATATGGAAGTGTACATATTGCTTCCATTCTAGATCCCTGTTTTTTCTATAGGTCATTCAAGACATGATAGCTACTCAGACATTAGGAGGGTAGATTCTATCTCCAGTTTGGATATTCCCATTGGAGTCATAGATCCAAGTACATGTACGTTATCATATTGATGCCTATAGTTATACATAGGGATCTTGTATTTTTTCATTTTTATTTGGACATATTTGAGATCCTTTGTAGATCTAGATATCATTATTGATGTCATATATTGGGGTAATCTGTGTACTATAAGACCTACAGAATGGGCTTCAGTATGGGTAGATTTAGCTCATGTGTTAGACTAGAACCTGCAATAGATGATTTATTTGTTTTCATTTATTTCTATTTTATTTTTTATGTATTTTTGAATTTCCTTGTATCTATTATTACCATTCAACTACTCTTAATATATCATATGTGGATGCACTATTTATAACATCATATTATAGGTTCACCATTTGGAGAGGCAAATCAAGATTTATCTATAACCCCATTAACATTGACCTGGGTGTGCATGAAAACATGATGTATTCATTTAGGTTAGAGAATATATTCATTAATGGACAGTTCAAAGTCCCAATGTTTCCTTATTTAGTGGATCTTATCTTTTGGAATCATAGGATCTGGATGGTGTATCTAGAGAGTTATGGATACCAGTTATACAATTCATCTCAGATTTGGTAGTAGCTCATGATGTATTTTATTTATTTATTTTTTGTATGTGGTCAGCCTATTGGATGAATAGATGTTGTGTTTTATTCTATTATATGTATATATATAACCATATAATTTCATTTTATTTTTTATATCGTGATTCTATTTCAGGATTATATTTATTATATATACTTTTATGTTTATCATTGTTGATGATTTCTTTATTTATACTTTCATTTAACTCTAACAAGAGGGTATATTATCCACAATTTGTCTTTTAGGCCCTCACTTCTAGTCGATATTTTTTTCTATGGGAAACAAGATTAACACCTTATACTGACCTTGATAATGAAACATGTCAAATTGGCCTAGGGTAGTTCATTAAATAATGGTATAAAAAATGTTTCATTTAATTATAGGGATAATTAATAGATTGGAAGTCTAATAATGTTCAAAAAAAGTTATGGATATCGAACTAGTATTTCACATTCAACTTTGATAATTGTATGTCTATTATTATATGATATAAGATTTTTGTTCTTCAATTACTTTTATATATTTTATTGGTTTCACCTAGTGTGACGAGCTTCCATTTTTTGACATATTTTTTGTTTTAGTTTTCAGATATTTTCCACTAGAAAGTGGCTAGTCTTTAAGAATCATTCTATAGACGTATAATTTATATGACATATGTGTGTCTATGGTGTTTTCACTTACAATAGATGTTCAGTTGTAAAAATTTTCTCAAAATAAAAATATATTTAATAAAATATATATTACTTTTGGAATTATACTCAATAGAACTTAATGCATATATATTCTTCTGATGACACCACATATGAGCCTTATGGAAAGAGGTTCACCAATGATGGAGATATTGGCCCTTTTTTAGGGGTGAATTTTGATGCTTCTAGGTTGGTAATTTGATATGTGTTGCCTTTTATGGAACCATAAGGGAATATAATCCCAAGAGATGACTATATTAGTGTCATGTTTCCTTATGTTGGTTGACTTTATGATGTACCAGATTTATGATTCTATTGAAGGAGTTTTATTCATGTGTTATCTACCGGGTCCTGTGGTGGGGTCATGTGGCTTTATTCAGTAATGTCTTGGGTGGGAACAATTTTTCTTACTTGGAAGGTTTTTTATGGTTTACTAAAAATATGTTGTGTTTAGGAATGGGGATTCTTGGTGTTTGAGAATTGGATGGATTAGAGTTATCCTAATATCATGGATGGCATTAGAGGGTGGGTATGGTTGGATACATGGCCTTATTTATTTTCAGTTAATTCATTGGATGTATAGTTAGATTGTTGTTCGTAAAGACCCATAATTTCTTTGTAATTTTTTTTATTTAAATGGAAATTTTACGAGTTCACGAAAATTGACGGCATGTGATTCTAAGGCCCAGTGTTCCTAGAATGATTTTTCTAAACTTTTTTCATATACATTCAGTAAATGTGTGAGAAGGTTTTTTTATGTTTTGAACTGGTGCTCAGAATTGAAATCTGAGGGCACCATTGGACTCACAATGCCGATATTCGCTTAAGGATACCTTCATCTTGACCGTAGTTGGTTGAGAGTGAAAGATTGTTTTTTGTGATTTTCATTAAAGATTAAAAATAAAATAAAAATGTGTAACATTTTTATTTTATGTTGTTGAAACCTTAAATATAGATGTTTTGGTGGTGGGGACCACTCGATTCTAACCTCAAATGTGGGTTATGGTGGTGGGGACAACCCGAGACATCAATCCCCTTAAACCCCATTGAACTCTCTCTTAATGGGGAGATACCTCTTGAGCTCCCCCACTTAATTATGTCAACTCTCCACTTTAATTAATTTAACCAACCCATCAATTAATAAATTAAGCTATTTTTTAATTTTTTCAACAAATATAATAGATAAGTTGTTCTATTAAGTGGGTTACCATTCATTTTGGTGGAATTGGGGAGAGAAGAACTATTGGGAGAAAGCACTCTAATGAAGAATGCTCCTCCAATGAAGAACACCGACGCACGACATCAACTTATTCCTTGGGACATCCTCCAATGTGGGGCGTCTTCAATCGACAACATTCCTTCCCTCTTCATCAGCGTCAAAAAACAAATCGAGGTAGGGTGGATGTTTTATTTTTTTCCCTTCCCATTCTTGAAAATTCTTTGTGAATAAATGATGAAATTATAGCCGCTTGTTACCGTCCTAATGTGGAGAGTGGGGGCCAAACAAACATGTCTTGTCCTTTTCACAAATTCTTGTTTCTCTTCTGTGTTCTTCTCAATGGTGACAGAAACTAGTGACGACAATTGGCACCAGTGAAACTCGAGAACCGTGATGAAGGTGGCGAACAAAAGGTGGCTGGTCATGCCGGCCACTGAAGAAGTCACGAAGCTCTATCTCCCTGCAGTGCTATGCCATCCCACGGCCTCTATCGTTCGTGGCGGAACCTCCGGTAGCCATCGCCTTGAGTGGCCCCACCGCTTGCGGCCTTCACCATGCTCAACCCCACTACCCATGGCCTTCACCCTGCATGGCCCCATCACCCTCAGACTCCATGTCTATAACCACTTCTCGCGGCCTCTGCGCCCCACTGTCCAGCAACCCCATGGCCTCCTCACCCCACGGCGCTCCACCATCAAGCATCTCCCATGACATTACATCATCCAGTGGCCCTCGTGGCCTTGTTCCATCCGACGGAACACATGGCCTTCTCCGCTCTGTGGCCTCGTCGTGTCACCTTGGGGCACACTGCGCTACCTGGGCTGGGCCGCCGGCACGGGCTAGGCCCCAAAGCGTGGGCTGGGTCGGACCCTGCCTGCCGGGAGGCCCAGCAGGCTGGGTCAGACCCAGCGGGTTGAGCCGCGTCGACCCAAACTGGGTTGGTCCGACTAGTTCGGACTTGACCTGGACCTACTTTGACCCATTACGCACTTTTGGAAATGAATTTGGAACTGGACATCCGTTTGAAAAAATGTCTATGGAGCCATAAAACATAGAGGGATTCGGACCCTTTGGTATACCCCACTGTAGTTTTGGGTAAAGTTGAGGTACGATCATGTTAGATCGAGCACGAATCCAACCAGGCCCTTGGAACTAAAAGTCTAATAACTCACAAACCAGGCGTCCAATTGATGCACTGTCTATTGCATTGAGACCCCTATGACATGGAATTCCTTTTTGATACTTTTTCATGGTACTTTGTGGTAGTTGTAATATCGACTAGTGGATTGAGGAGTGGACCCTCCCGGAGATGAGCAAGCTTAGCGCGGGAACCGAGTAGCTGGCTGTGACTAGAGGAACAGATCCTTTTTGGGTTTGTGATTGAAGGTCCCACATGGAACCGCTCTAGGATTCCATGAAGGACTACTCGAGTGATCCTATGTGGGTTAGCACCTAGAGATCCTGTGTGGGTCAACACCTAGTGATCCTGTGAGGGACATCACTGAGCGATCCTATGTGGGTCAGCACCGAGCGATCCTGTGCGGGTCAACATCAAGCGATCATGTGTGGGTCCACTCCTAGAGATCCTATGTGGGTCTGATGATGATTCGCGATACTTCATGGGTATTCCACTTAACAGAGTAAGATGATTCAGTAGTTGCAAATAATCATCTCTACTATTATACCTATGTTATACCTGGTCTGAGATGAGCCAGTACCTATGTGGTACATTCCTTTGTGTTAAAACCTTGGTGGTATTCCTCAATGTTTGATACTTGTGTGGTACTTAAATTCATGGTATTCCTTCCTTTGTGGAACAGTGGATATTTAGGCTATGGATTTGGGCCTTTTGATTCCTCAGTTTGAGATGGGTTTACGTGATAACTTAGGTATATGTATGGGCATATTCCTAAGTAGGGTTGTTATTTGTTTTTATGATTTGTGGTTTATCTGTTGTGGATTGTGTGACCTTGAGGGTCTCAGAGTCCCAAATGAGTATCATTATACTCACCCCTGCATAGGTTATACCCGCACCTCGTTGTGTTTGGTGCAGACGACAGATAACGCTGACTGAGGACGAGAGTATCAGGACTGGAGGTAGCTCAGAGTTGGACCTTAGAGGAGGCATACTGTAGAGATGACCGTTCGAGATCTGTACCTACCCTTTAGGTAGGATCCTTGGTGGGTGATCACATGAGCTGTTCCATTTGACTTGTACTTTTATTTTTTTGTTCTTTCCTGTTGGGCTTGTATTCTGGCCACTTTTTCTACTTTCAGCACTCTTTTTTCTATTTAGTTTACTTGTGTGTTCGTATCTTACTATGTTCTTGTTTTCGTGTGTTTATAAGTTATAAAGGAAATGTCTTCTCGGTTACAGCTAATATGTCTTTCGGTGCTAGTCACCAATCCCTTGCCTATAGAAGGGGGGCTTGGGGTAGTCACGACACGGGCCCTGGGGGACAGGTCATGACAAATTGGTACTAGAGGTATGTTTTACCATAGAACAGAAGAATCTAATCTTTCTTATTAACAGAAATAGTGTTAAGTGTTGTGAGTGTGGTTATCAGTTTAGGTAATCCAGTGTTGGTGTGGTGGCCGACAAATCCATTCACCAGGACCCTGACTTCTGATTTCTGACTCAGTGCACAAAAATACTGATTGCAAATGTGTTTTCAAGAGTTTTATTTGTGATCACTTGAGTAATCTCACCATGTATAACTTATTGACAAAGGTGCACCTATTTCTTTTCAGGATTCCTCTAAGTAGACAGCGAGCTAGGGTTCCAAGAGTAGTACACACTGATAGCCCACCAAGCAATGAGGCCTCGGTTCAAGGCCCTCTTCCAGTAGTGGCACCAACGGAGGCACCAACGGCACCATTACCTATTAGGCCAGTGATGCCACTAGTGCCAGTATTAGAGGGTGCACACTGTTTGAGCGCATTACATGAGTTCCAGCGCTAGAGGCCACCCAGGTTCAAGGGAGAGACGGACCCACATGTAGCTGAGGATTGGCTGGAGGCTGTGGTGAGAGTCTTTCGACTAATAGGGACACTATTTAATCTCATGGTGATCCTTGCCGCCAGCCTTCTACAAGCATCAGAAGGCAGATGGTGGAGCTTGATGCTCCAGGTTCCTGATGAGGTGAAGCTTATCTAGTCAAGAATTTGAGAGCTTGATTCAGGCAGAGTTTGTCTCAGCGACTCTTCATGCAGTGCGCATACATGAGCTTCTTAATTTGCAATAGGGAAGCATGACTGTGGATCAGTACCCAGTGAGGTTCACTGACCTCTCACGCAACTACAAAAATATGGTGTGGGACCCATTCTTCAGGGCCCGAACCATCGAGCATGGACTCGGGCAAGAGATCAGGGATTCGATTATCACACTCATCATCCCGACAGAGGCAGGGGTGTTAGAGAGAGCCCTTTTAGTGGAGATTTTACTTGCTAAGCAGTCACCAGTAGCGAGACCCACTACCAGTCATCACGTAACAGAGTCTTCTACACTTGGCAATAGATAGATAACACATAGGTCCAAGAAGACTAGAATTATAGGTGGACGACTGTAATATTTTGGGTCGATTGTGCGAGGCACCTGAGGCGGATCTAGTCATACAAGGAGCGGGCAGTGTTACGCATGCGGCGGGCAGGGTCACGTGGATTGTGACTGTCCGAACCATAGTGAAAATGATCCAAATATGGTCAAAGGACCGCCCAGGAAGAGACAAAGGTTTGACCAAGGATGCCCGTTGGGAGCAGGCAGATGTGGTAGAGGAGTCGTCCTTGCAGCTGGCAGTGGGTGATGATTTGAGATGTTACCGCCACCACCACCAGGTGGTCCACCCCTACCACCGAGAGCATGATAAAAGGGGCAATCTCAGCTCCAGGCAGCTGAGGCTTACGATCAGGGCACTCTAGAGATTATACGATATATGATCTGTGTATTCTCCACCTTAGGAGAAGTACTTATACACACAGGTTCCCGTCATTCTTTTATTGCCACTACCTTCGTTTGGAGTTTGGAGATTCCAATGTAGTGGTTGGCTTGATCCTTATAGCTGGAGACTCCTAGAGGAGCAGATTGGATGATTATGAATTGGTTTCGGTGGTTCAAGCTTACTCTAGGAGGAAAGAGCTTCAGCTGGGATCTCCTAGTAGTAGCGTCGAGGCCTTACGACGTCATCATGGGTATGGACTGTTTATCTATAATCCATGCTCAGATTGACTGTATTAGGTGAAAATTACGGTGTGTCTGCATGTATGTGACCAGGTTTACCTTCACCAGTGATAAGGGAGCCTTTTCAACATAGAATGCATTTACTTGAAGGAGATTGCAGCTGATCACTCATCAATTGGCTGGCCTTACCCTCGGAGCGGTAGATGTGGAGAGTCCAAGTTATCCTGTAGTGGTGGACCAGTTCCCAGATGTCTTCCCTGATGTTGTTCTGGGTCTACCTCTGTGCAGAGAGGTGGAATTTTACATTGAATTTTATCTCGGGATGACACTGATATCTACACTAGCATATCAGATTCCTCCCATGGAGCTTCGTGAGGTGCAGGTACAACTAGAGGACTTATAGGGGAATGAGTTCAGTTGGCCAAGTGTATCTCCTCGGGTAGCCCCAATTTTGTTCACCAAGAAGGCGGATGGGAGATTGAGACATTGTGTTGAATATTGGTGCCTAAATCAGGAGACCGTGAAAAACGAGTACCCACTTCCTAGGATTGACGACCTCTTTGATCAGATGATGGGAGCACGATGGTTCTCGAAGATAGTTCTCAAATTAGGATATCACCAGCGCAGAGTATGAGATGAGAATGTGTAGAAGACAAATTTCAGATGTCTGTACGGCCACTACGAGTTCTTGGTTATGCCATTCAGTGTACCCATTGCTTCGGGAGTGTTTTTGGAACTCTTGAGCAGGATCTTTCAGCCATACCATGATCTCTTTGTATTAGTCTTTGTTGATGACATTCTGATCTACTCGACTACTAAGGAGGAGCATGACTATAATTTGCAGGTAGTACTGGACACACATAGAGAGCACTGGGTTTATGGTAAGCTCTCAAAGTGCCAGTTTTGGATCTAAGAGGATCACATTCTGGGACATGTCATATTGGAGGCTGGAGTTGCAGTGGATCCAGCAATGATTGAGGCAGTACTTGATGGGTGAGCATTTTATGGTGTACTCTGATCACAAGAGTCTTAGGTATATTTTCTCTCAAAAGGACCTAAACTTGAGACAATGAAATTGGATTCAGGTCCTCCAAGACTATGACTTTGAGATAGTATATACTCCAGGGAATGGGAATGTTGTAGCAGATGCACTCAGTAAGAGATCGGGTATGCAATAGCTACATGAGGCGATGGAGTAGCTGGCCACTTTGTAGATATCCTATGTAGATCAAGATGGAGTAGCTTTCCATCAGTTTCTTACAGTCACTCACCCACTTATTCATTTATTCAGGGAGGCACAGCAAGGGGACGCTCAGAGTGAGGCTCGACGTGCTCCGATATACATAGGGCAGGCACCTGATTCATTTTTTTAAGGTGGGGAGCAGGTAATACTCTTCAGAGGATGTACCATGGTACCATTGTCACATTCAGAGGAGTTGATGAGGGAGTTCCACAAAATCCCATCTAGAGGTACATCTAGGAGTGGTGAAGACGTACCAGGATCTCCGAAGAAAGCACTTGTAGACGGTAATGAACAAAGAAGTTAGAGAGTTTGTCTCTCGATACCTCACTTTTCAACAAGTGAAGAAGGAGCATCATGTACCAGCAGGCTTGGTTCAGCCTTTGGAGGTGCCAGAGTGGATGTGGGATGGGATATCCATGTCCATCGTGACAGGAATTCCATGTACATCCAGGGGTCATGACTCGATTTGGGTGATCATAGACTGACTCACATAGCGGCCCACTTCATACCGATTAGAGAGCAGAGTTCAATAGAGATCATGGGGAGCCTCTATGTGCCTGAGATTGTGAAGCTACATGGAGTACCCTCGATGATTGTCTCCGATCATGATACACATTTTACTTCCCGCCTATAGAAGGGGTTGCATGAGGCTTTCAAGATGCAACTTCATTTGAGCACCACCTTCCATCCTCAGACAGATGGTTAGACTGAGCGGACCATTTAGACTCTCGAGGACATGCTACATGATTGCGTCCTCGAGTTTGGCTGCATCTGGGAGGATCAATTTATTTTGGTGTACTTTTCAAACAAAAAAAGTTATCACTCAAACATTGTGATGTCACCTTTTGAGGCGTTGAAGGGGGGGCCTTGCAGATCCCCTTTGTGCTGGACTGACCCAGGGGAGTCAGCACTAGTGGGACAAGAGATGGTACGGTCTACCATAGAGAAGGTGTAGATCATCCTCGAGAGGATGAAGACTACACAAAGTTGGCTGAAGTTGTATGCCGACAGGATACAAAGACCTTTGGATTTCAATGATGATGACCACATCATTCAATGGGTCTCACCTTGACGAGGTTTGCCGAGATTTTTCTAAGGCAGAAAGTTATCTCTAAGGTTTATCAGGCCCTTCCAGGTAATCAGCAGAGTTGCCGAGGTGCCTTACCACTTAGTTCTTCAACCTTAGTTGCACCGGGTGCATGACTTCTTCCACTTATCCCAACTAAGGAGATACGTGCATGACCCTTCTCACATCATCGACCCCGACAAGTGGGGCGTCGATGATGGGGCAGCTTTTTTGGAGGTTCCAATAGAGATTGAGGATCAATAGAAGTGGGTCCTTTATGGGCAGTTGATACCTCTGGTGTGCATTCGTTGGCATCATGAGAACCACCAGGAGAGCATATGGGAGTGGGAGGCTCAGATTCATGCTCAGTACCCCCACATGTTCCCATAGTTTGAGTTATGTCTTATGGGGATGTAAATCTCTGAGGTGGGGAAAATGTAAAGACTCAGAATTTCCATGTAAATTTTTCTTATTTAAATGGGAATTTAACAAGTCTGTTAAAATTGACGGTGCACGATTCTGATTCCCGGTGTGCCAAGAATGAATTTACAAACATTTTTTGGGTACATTCAGGAAACTTTCGGGCGAGTTTTTGTAACTTTTGAACCGGTGCATGGAACTTAAATCTAAGGGAACCGTTGAACTCGAAGCCCTGGTATTCGCTTAAAGAGAAATTCATCTCGATCGCAGTTGGTCAAGAGTGAAATATTTTTTTTTTGTTTTTCGTGAAAGGATAAAAATAAAATAAAAATGCGTATCATTTTTGTTTTCATATGTTGAAACCTTCCATGTTGATGTTTTGGTGGTGGGGACCACCCGAGCCTAACCTCCCATGTGGGTTTTGGTGGTGGGGACCACCCCGAGACTTACAGCCCCTTTAACCCCTTTGAACTCCCTCTTAATGGGGAGAAAAATCTTCAGGTCCCCCACTTAATTATACCAACTATCCCGTTTAATTAATTTAGCCAACCCATCAATTAATTAATTAATCTATTTTGAAACTACTCCAACCAATATAGTAGATAACTTGTTCTATTATGTGGGCTACCTATCAATTTGGGGGAATTGGGGAGATAATAACTATTGGGAGAAATATCCCCACTAAAGAACGCTCATCCAACGAAGAAGTCCATTGCATGGCTTTGACTTCTTCCTCGGGAGATCCTCGAACTTGGGATTTCTTCAATCGATGAGCATCCTTCCCTTCTCATCAAAGTCAACAAAAAAATCAAGGTAGGGTGGATATTTGATTTTCTACCCTTCCCATTCTTAAGAATTCTTCGTGAATCAAGCAATAAATTATAGCCTCTTGCTACCTCCCTAACGTAGAGAGTGTTGGACAAACAAAAATGGCCAATCATCTCCACAAATTTGTGGTTCTCTTGTCTATTCTTCGAAATGGTAACGGAGACCGATGCCAGTGGTTGGCACATCTGGCACTCGAGAACTGCGATGAAGGAGATGAATGCATGGCCGCCCGTCCAGCCAGCCGCCGAAGATGGCACGATGCTCCACACCCCCTCGGCGCTCCGCCACCCTGTGGCACTCTGTCGCCCCATGAACTCCGCCATTTATGGCCATGCTACCCATAGCGTCCGCTGTCATCGGCCTCCACCGTCTGCGGCCTCTGGCACCTGCGGCCTCCGTCGTCCGGGGTCGCCATCGCCTGCGGTGCTCCACCCTCTGGAGGCCCCCGTGGTGCTCCACCGTCCAATGGCTCTTGCAGCCTTACATTGTCCAGTGGCCCCCGTGGCCTCACGCCATCTAGCGGCCCACATGGCCTTCACCACTCCATGGCCTCTTCACGTCGGTCCATGGCCCTCGCGGCCCTCCACACGGGCCAGGTCAATCCAAGCTAGATTGATCTGACTGGGTCGGACTAGAACCAAACCCCCTTCAACCCATTATGCTCTTTTGGACATGAAGTTTGCACTGGAGGTCCATTTGATGAACCATATACAGTTCCAGAAACCTTAAAGTGAGATAGTCCCTTTGGTTTACCCCACTAGTGATTTGGGTAAAGTTGAGGAACAGTCAGGTTGGATCGAGCAAGAATCCAACCGGGCCCTCAAGACTAAAAGGATAATAACTCCCAAACCGGGCATCCAATTGAAACACCATCTATTGCGTTGATACCCCTATAACTTGGTGGTCCTTTGGGATACTTTTTCTTGGGACTTCATGGAAGTTGTAGTATCTACCAGTGTATTGAAGAGCAGAACCGTTTGGAGATGAGAAAGCTTAGCATGGGAACCTAGTAGCTGGCTGTGACTTGAGGAAGATATCCTTCATGGGACTATGATTGAGGGTATGGCATGGAACCGCTCTATGATTTCATTCGGGACAACCTGAGCGATCATGTATCGGTCAACACATAGTGATCCTATGTGGGTTAGCACCTAGGAATCCTGTGTGGGTCAGCACCAAGAGATCCTGTGTGGGTCAACACCGAGCGATCCTGTGTGGTTCAGCACCAAACAATCATGTGTGGGTCATCACCTAGAGATCCTATGTGGGTCTTGTGATGATTATCAATCCTTCGTGGGTCTTCCACTTAACAGAGTAAAATGATTCAGTTGTTAAATCTAATTATCTCTACTACTGTACCTACGTTATACATGGTGTGAGCTGAGTCTGTACCTATGTGGTACTTTCCTTTTTCGTAATACCTTGGTGGTATTCTTCGATGTGGAATACCAGTGTGGTACTTACATTCATCAAATTCCTTTTTTTTGTGGAAAATTCAGCTTTTGGCTAATGAGTTGGGCCTTGTGAGTCCTCATGTTTGAGATGGGATTACTTGACAACTAAGGTATATGTATGGGTGTATACTAATGTAGGGTAGTCAGTTGCATTCATGATTTATGATTTATCCTTTGTGGATTGTGAGACCTTGATGCTCTCGGGGTCCCTACTGAGTATCATTATACTCACCTCTGCACAGGCTATGCCCGCACCTCGTTGTTTTCAGTGTAGACAACAGACAACACTGACTGAAGATGATAGTACTAGGACTAGATGTATCTCGGAGGTGGAATTTATATGAGGTATACCGTAGAGATGACCGTTCGAGAGGTATACCAACCCTTCAGGTAGGATCCTTGGGTTGTGATTAAAGGAGCTGTTTTAATTGATTTGTACTTTTCAGTTTCATGTACATTCATGTTGGGCATGTATTCTAGCCCCTTTTTTACTTTTAGTAATCTTTTTTCTATTCAGTTGACTTGTGATCGTATCTTGTTGTGTTCTTGGTTTCCTATGTTTATAGGTTATAAAGGCAATTCCTTCACAGTTATAGGGAATATTCATTTCGATTCTAGTCACTAGCCCCTAGCCTATAGAAGTCAGGCTTGGGGTAGTCATGGCACGGAACGTGGGGGATGGGTCATGACATGGTTGGGTTGTTGTGGATTTGGATCGACACTTGAGTGGATGGTGGTCATGTTTTTTATCCTATAATTAGGGACATACCTCACTTCTTAATAGGGGTTCTCAAGGTTATCTTATTTTTTGGAACTAAACATTGAAGGGTTATAGATTTGTGGTTTTAGGTTCCATATCCTATATTTTTTTGGACTTGTATCATGGGAGCATATGTCCTATTTTTTATTCGGAATTGGATTGTGGAAAAAATTTTGGGGGGACACCATATGATATAGAGGTTCTGAAGCTTTTTTAAGTGGTTTGTCGTGCATGTAGGATTCTATTCCTAGTGTGCTAGTAATGAAAATTTTTTGTAGTGGATTTCATTTTGAAACTATGTTATGATCAATTTGGCTACGTCAATCAATTATAGTTGTTGATGAATGTAGCATGGGATGTCTAGATTCCATTTATGAAGTGGGTGATGAAATGGATACTCATGTGGTGTGTAGAATCAGATCAGTCATGTTTGAATGATGATTGGGTAGGAAGAGGCTTATGTTTGTTGTAAGAACAATCACTAGATAGTCATGATATCATTAGTTTCACAAGTTCATGGGGATATAATGGATCCTGGTTAACCACCAAGGATTCTATAAGGAGATATTATTTTGTGTTCAGGAGTTTTCAAGGCCTCTTTTTATCACTAGATGTGAAAATTTAGAGGAATTTGAAATTTTGATTCATATAGGTGTCTTAGGGGGAGATAAATTACTCTATGAAAAGATCTGGAATAATTTTTCGAACAGCCTTTTTTGTCCCAAAATAGTGTGTTCACCCTAGAATTAAAAATTTGTGGAAATATTAGACTATCAAATTTTAATTGAATATTTAATATTTACTTAATTAAATGTTAATTTATTCATTCATGTTCATCCAGTGATACATTTTAAATGGCTTTTAGTATTGAAATTTTGTCTATGTGGATGAGTTTGTGGGTGGGGGGGGGGGGGGGTCATAGGCCTAGTATAATCCGATCACGTGCACTATAAGTGATTCCATGTGCGATTTTTTTATTTTCTTTTCCTATTCCTTTTTTTACATTTCCCCTTTAATTTAATTCATTTAGATTCCAATTATTACCCTTTGGGGATATTCAATCTCATGTATTATAGAGGGATATGGATTTTAATGCGATACGTATGAGGGGAACCATCCATGGTCCTCTAGAATAGGTAGACCGAGGTTCAGTAGTTGTGTTGCATGGATCCATGATCAATTCTCGACAGTTTTCACCCATTGGTAGGCCCATTTTTTTTATTTTTTTTATTCCCAATATATTTAATATTTTTATGTTATAATAATTTTTTGGGTTTCCCGAGGTGTTGGGAGATTACCCATAAAAAATTTTGGGTAAATTATGGGTTTCTCGTTAATATTTCTTGATCACAAGACATGTAGTCTTATGAAAAAATGTTATCTTCTCTTCCTATTATATGAAGATGACATTTTTTGAATTAGTATCTATTTACATGTGTGTGAAATCCTTGTACTCACAAGTAATGGGGTTCCCAAGGGCTCATAAAAAACCAACATGTATGAGCACAAATATTAGTTCGGTACACACCCATTTCCTAAACATGGTACATGACCAGGGACCATGTACTCAAATTGGTGAATCCTGAAATGTGGTATATATGTAGGTACATATCCATGAACCCCATATGAAATTATATTCCATGTAATCGCCCATTATGCATGTTTAGTGCGGTTGAGGTACATGGGATGGTTACCCAAATGTTGAATACATCATGTTCAAGGGTCACATGATTTGTAGTTTAGGGTAGAACAAGCCTAGTGGCTGGTGGAACATGTCCAGGGTGGAACATTTGGGGGGGTACATACCATGTACCTGAAGTACACACCATATACAATTTTTTTTCTTGGATTATTTTTCAATTTTATACCCATTAATTGAAATTAGTTATAAGAGGAGTACATTATGAGTGTTGTTCAAATATAGATTTAGATGGTGGAATCCTTTCTAAATTTATAGGGAATCTGGAAGATTTGTTTGATTAGGTGAGTGTTTTAAAGAGTCATTTTCTATATTTTGGAATCCAAATCCTCCATGGTGTGGGGTTATCATCAGTGAGGTTTTGTTGATGGTTTGGATCTCATTATTTGACATGTATTATGAATAATCATTTGTTTTTATATAATTTATACTATTTTATTTTATGAGAAGCGATCTATTATTATCTCTAAATAGAACCTATGTTTTTCTTTTAAATTGGTATAGGTTTCTTGATGATAGATATTTTGATATTTAGATCCCATTCATGATGATCAGTGTTGTTTGACATTTTGAGATGGGTTAATGTTGTGGGATGTATGTTTATTTTTATTATCATTGTGATGTTGAGAGGGTTTAATGGTTGTTTTATGTATTCCCATGTTGGATGTTTTTTTAGTTATCAGTGCACTTCATATCCAAGTACTGAGAATTATCATGTTTGAATGGCTCTCATACGATTCCCGTTTAGGCTATTTAGTACATGTGGATGGATTTATTATTGGAAATCTTTCTAAGGTTTTCTTACAATGTAATTCCCCAATGATTCATTGTGTATAATAATACATTGGTGGTTTTTTTCATTAGGTGGTCTCAAGGACCATTGGAAATTACCTTTCATGAATTATTAAATTTTGGATTTTTTTTGTTCATATTGTAGAGAGAGGACTAGTTGGAGCTCAATGAGGTTTATTTGAGATGTTTCTGCACTAGAATTTTCCAATGCATTAGTTGACCTAGAGTACCACCTTTTAGGGTTTCATAATCTTGTTATGGATTTTAGGACATTTTATGATCTTTTTAGGAGTTCATGATATCTTGGGTGTTAAAGTCGAGTCCCTAGTTAGAAATCACGTTATTCTATAACCTCGAGGACTATGAGAGCTAATTATTTTAGTTTTTCCCTAAGTAGGGTAGTTGGGAAACCATTTTGGGTTTTTTGATGTGTTATGATATAACATTTCAAATGATATCCCCATGCTTTGTTGGATGAGTGTGGATCAATACAGCTATTTACTCTATTTGAAAAATGGGTTCAACAGTTGGATCATGACATATTTCTTTACATACAGCCATATTTCATGAGGCATCTTATTCGTAGATCACTGGTCGGGAGAGGATACCCTTAGGATAGCATCGTTTGGTTGATGTCATTGAGTTTTAATCTTGTTATCTCCTCTATTGGATTTATATGGTTAAAAGAATTAGAGATATGAAATATGATCTAGATGAGTTCAATCCTTCTAATTCAGTATACAACCAAGATAAAAGGTTTATTTTCCATGAAATATTGACCAATTCTAGTGTGGTAGATTTTGAATTCTACAGTTTTTTGTATATATCCCTTAATAATGTTTATCTATTGCATCCATGTGGATGGATCCCACAGGGTGGTGTATCAGTTGGGTCCATATCAGAGATATATTTTTTTAAAGAATTTCCATTAATGAAATATTCTCATTCATGTAGAGTATATCTCTTTTTTCACTAGTTTAGGTTGTTCTATTAGAGTCCTGGATATCTGTAGATGAATATTTTCAACTGGAAACTTATAGTTACAAAATGGGGACCGAAATTATTTCTTATGAATTTTTTTATTTTGGAGATCCGATTTCAATCTAGAGGATACACATGCTTTCTCCTAGAGGATTTAGAAACATGATTTAAATCCAGTGATACAGGATATAATGAGGGTAGATTAACCTCTGTTGAAATAATAGAACCCATGGTTGGTTACTTTCCTTGTTTTTATTTATCACACATTTTGTTTCGATAATGTTGTTTTTTATATCAATTGTTGTTATATTTCAAATATGATTTGAATATCGTGTGTACATGGAAATATTATAATAGAATATTATAGGTTCTCTGTTTTGGGTCACCTAATGATAATTATTTTTCCCATCCCTATAAATGTGCATCAATGTGAATACATACATATTGTATGAATTTTTGTCAGAGTACTTTTTGTGGAATGGATGGGGAAGAAAATATATGTTTCTTGATCAAGTAGATCCACTCATGTGGAGTCTATAGAATGAGTTAGTGTGTCATTATAGTTTGTAATCCCTTTTATATGGTATATCTTAAAGTTACTCGAATATCAGGATGTTTTTTATTTCCATTTTGTTATTTTTTTATTTTAGTTACCCAGTGAGTGAGTGATTATTGTGTGTTTTTTCATAATTTGAGTCATAATGACTATATGTTGCATTTAATATATTATATAATGATTCTATTTTAGTTATGGATTTAGTATTCAAACTCTAATGTTTATCTTTATGTATGATTTATTTATTTCAACTTTTATTTCACTCTGTGTATAGGTTATTTTCTCATCACCCTGTCTTTTAGCCCCTCTCCACTAGTCAACAACTTAGAGAATATGGGGAGGTGAACTTAAGGACTTACGAATAGATAGATTGGTTGACATGTCAGGTCGACCCATGAAGGTTTTTTATAAGGTGACCCTGATATATCTAATTCCTTGATATATCTAATCATATTGATTACATGATTATATACCAATATAACATCCACAATCTTATACCAACTTGGATCCTTTTTCACCACATACCTCTCATACCATTGTTGTTCCTAATAAAATATTTTAGTTGTTTATCATGTTGTATATGTCAATATTTTCTTTTTATTTTGAAACATGGGTTTCATGGTTATATATATTATAGTATGAAATTATCTTCAATCCATTAGATTATTATTATAAGCATCTATATCTTTTTATTGAACAAATTTTCTTGTCAGTATCTTAGGCAGATTTTTTTATAACACAAAATACAGTTTTTATTATTTTATTAAAATTAATGAGTTTTTATACAATTCAAAAAAATATTATATTGATATCTTTATTCATAGAGAAATATCTCATTGCGTTAATTGAATATTTTTATTGTAATGGATCTCACAATTACGAGTTATGAATATCTATGAAATTTGAATTTTGATCTTGTGAGGGGTTCAGTTTGATAACCCGCATTTAGATTAGGGATTTGAAAAAAGATTATAAATCCTTAAATGATGTTTTTTGATATGGTTTTGGACAAGTTAGTGTCTTTTATGTTTCAGTATAAAGTAGAGATTCTCATGGTGATTGGGATTTTGAAAAATTTTATTAGTAGGCTATTCACTATGGGGTATTGAATTTTTCCCACGAATGGACTTTACCAGGTACCTTCATTCCATGAATGTGCATTGGAATGATGTTTTACCATATAGAACAATTCTTTTATTGCGTGAATTAGTTCATGATAATAATGGAGTTTTCTAGAAGATCCTTCTACCCAAGTAGTTCATGACATGAACCCCCTTTTCACTCCATGAATGGTTGTTTCGTGGTATTTTTATATTTCTAATGGGATACATTTTTTTAATATTTATTGGTTTTTTTGGTTTTTTTGTGAATGAAGGAAGAATTTTTTAACATTATTTCCCTTTCACTTCCATAAGATGATCTAAGTTGGACAGTGGTGGGTTCTTGGTTCTTTCCAATGATGGTCTAAAATATTTTCACATATATTTACCTATTTTCTTACACACATTTTTATCTATATAGTTTTCATTAATTTCAATTTGGGTTTCTTATTTACTCTCAATTGAGCATAGTGTAAATAATCCTAATCGATAGGGATTTTTATCAACTTGCATTGATGATTTTTTTTAAGATTTTATATGCATGTTGTCTCACACTGTTTTGTGAAGGTACAATTTCATTTGGATATTCATAGCGTTTTTTAATAAATTAGATAAAATGGGTAAATGAAATGAGAGTATAAATTATGTCTTCTTTATGACGTAGGTTTGAATGCATTTCAAAAGTTGAATGAAGCATGTTATTAAATGTTTCAGTTAGTGGATGGCACCTGATTTGTTTTTTGGGAAATTATTCATATTTTATTTAATATAAATATTTTATTATAATATATTATAATTAAATATATCTATCACTTTTCCTGAGATATGTTCATTAGAAAATTGAAGAGGCTTAGTGGGTATGGATGCGGATCATTGGTATATGCTGAGGGGTTATCCTCATGTTCCACGTTGGGGGCCCATATGATTAAATTTCAAATGGATTTTTTCTACAAGTGTGTGCATTGAAGGAATATTTCTTTGGTTAAGGAGTGTGTTATAAGGAACAGAAATGTTTTTTTGCGAGATGATGGGTTCATTTAAGTCTCTCGGGGTGAGAGTAACTGCTTTTGAAACTTTTATCTACATGGATCACCGGAACACTATACAGTTAAGGGATAGTGTGTTTGATGAGCTATCATGCGGCTATGGGAAGTTAAAATGTTATGTGTAGGGGAACTAAATGTACTAGGTTTCATTCCTTGGAATTATGATCCAATGTGAGTAACATAAGTTCATTCAATGATAAGAAATATGACCATACATATTGAAGGTGATTTTAAACTCCATCCAAAGGTTGTAGGTGAGTAATTATGTACTTGGAGAGTGGGATGAGTTCTACGGGACCTCAAATATATGATAGATGAGGTGAGTTTATATATATATATATATATATATATTTGATATATTATTCTATGGATAATGTGTGTTTTAGTTGAGAATGCATGGGGTTTTGATTTGTTTTTTCTACAATAAGGAATTTTGGACTCAAACAAATTAATGCCAAAAAGTAGTATATATATGATTTACAAGTCATATACATTATAAAAATTGGGTATTCTTCATTCATTGCATGCTAGTAGATCCATTGAAGAACCTGTGAAGAAAATGCATGATATGAAAACAATACATGATGTGAACAAGAATTATATGTTGTTTTAATTTAAAAATTAGAATAATAATGAATGCGAATCAAATATAGGGCATGTAGAGTTGACATGATGTCGAATGTTCAAGTCCCTACTCAGATAAAGATACATTCTAATTTTCTGGGAGAAATAATGGATCACAGATAACTGACATTTATCCAAATTACACAATGTGAATATGTCGGGACAAATCCACTTAAATCAAGTACACTGTGTAAGGGATTTTCATGTCGTGTACTTTATCAAACTATGTATTTTACAGCACCATTATCGTGCTCCAGAATTTAGAGACCTATGATTTCTTCTATTTTTCATTCTATATTTTCATATATTTTTCATCCATACATATATTTATTTAATTCATTTAATTTTTTTCATATCCATTTTAGTTTTTTTCAGTTCTACATCTGTTATTCATTATTTGTGATTCCACTTCCATTTCAATTATAGTTTTTAAAATTGATTTCCATTCTTCAACAACCCATGTTGTTCTATTGTTTTCCTATCACTCTGAGTAAGTGTTTTCTTAGATTGACATTTATTTTTAATTGTATTTATTTATTCCTTTTTCATCATAATTGTGGATTTATTATTTCCCTAACATTTCATGAATATACTAAGAATGTTTTATATTCAGTTCATGTTTATAAATACCATAATGAAAAATTATACTGGTTAGTGTTATATGTCAATAGTATGGGTGTTTCTAACCCAAATTAATCCATGAAATTAACAATTTTTATTAGTAAAACAATTAATTATGTTAAAAATAAATTTTAATTACACTACATTTTTTTGCCTTGATCGTCGAAGGTGTAATTGAAAAAACCTAGCCTAGTTGTAGTTGATAAGGATATTTTCATTCTCCTGAGATTGTTTCTACATATAAGATATGTTTATTGAATCTATTTTAGATATAATCAGTCAAAGGGATAGTTACATCATAGGTTGATCAAATTGGTTTGACCAAAAATAATTTGTGAGCCTTTCACTTCATCACTTCCTAAGTCATAGGAAGATTCTAATCTTTAATTAGGATTTTCTTTAACCAAAAGCCTTGAAAATAACCCTTTTCCAATCATATTTATCTAAATTAAATCTATGATACCTATTTCTAAAAAAAATACCATGAATAGTGAATGTGTTGAATCCTTTAAAAGGGTTTTGTTTAATTATTTCTTTTATACTAGTGATCCTAATGGGTTCTACCTCATAATTCATCATTATAATTCCATCATAGTAAGAGTATTTTTGAACTATAAATTTAAATTATGATAAATTATCATGGGTATTCAACGATACATATAAACATATCAATGTTTTACTATTTTTAGGGAGTAGTGAAGCATTACTGATGACTCAATACCAATTTCATTGGAAAAATACTTTTCTTATCCCATTTTATATTAGTAATTTTAATTCATCATCTGTTCTTGATTTTTTTTGTTTATTTTTATTTTCATGGTAATTTTTTATCATGTATTATGGAATTTCTATAAATTTATTATTATGTTGTACCACCACTAGATTATGTAGAATATCATGTAGAATATACTTCTTTAGCGACACTAAATTTTCAGTGGTGGTCACTACAATAAAAAAGAAATAATTATTCATATTCTTACTAATATGATGAATTCCTTCCTCAACAATGGAATAAATCCTATATCCAGGACAACATAGGAGATCCTGAAAATAAAGGCTACCAATATGATTACAATACTCAAAAAACTCAGAAGGCCATCTAACCAGATTACTCATTCAGTATATTCAAGAGTCATACAAGAGGATGGATAGTCATGAGGCCAATCATAGTGAATATAAAGATTGTATTACTCACCATTCTCAGGATATTAGAAATATTAATTCTACATTATGACACATGCCATTAAAATCTAAAATTGGGAAATTTGATTTGGAAATGAAGATGAGGAATAGTTGGAGGAACTCAATACTGTGTAAAAGAGGGAAAAAACATGAGGTAGAACATATAGAACAATATGTGGATGACATTACAAACGTTGAAAAATATTATCCTATACATTTAGAAGAAGTATTAGAAGATGGGGAATTCCTTCTAAAAATATAAAAATACCAAGTAGAATAAGAGAAAAAGGAAACTAGAAATCAAGAAGCCATTTATATATGTGATTCTTCTAACGAAAAGGAGGAATGTGATCTAGAGAAAAAAATAAAAACTTTTTTCTAGATTTAGATATCTCTTTATTTTCATTAAAATTGTCTTTAATATGAATCCCAACACAAGTACCAGTTATTGAGGACCAATGGTGGAGGAAGATAATACTATCCTAGATGCAGAACAATGTTCGATGAGGTTCATTCCAAGATGGAGAGTATTTTAGTATGTTATAATTAGTTGATGAAGATAAAATATGAGATAAATGACCATATAAAGAGAAACTACATTGTGGAAACCTAGATATTAAAAGTTATTTCTATGACATATATTTATTTTATTAAATTATTTCAATATCTCTCCCCATGGTCAATAGATTTACATGTTTGAGGAAAACATTATAAAATTAAAAACGGTTTGAAAATTCAATTTAATTTAAATTTTCATTCCCATAGAATAAATTAAATGATGAATACAATACCAATTCACATCATGTGATCATAGATCATGTCAAGAACATTGGATATACATGGGTTGGAAAACTCACAAAAAAACAATCCATGGAAGGGGATTTCATTTTTTAAATATTTTTTAGACCCAATTTTTCTATTACATTATTTTAAAAATAAATAGAAATGAGAAAATTAATTCAATTTTTTCATGAACAAAATTGAATTATATTCCCCATTAAAAAGTATTATTTTTTATTATCCTACACAATAATTTTTGAGACATGAGAACTTATGAGATGTATGTTCAAATGTTGGAAAATTGATATATATATCCCATAAATGGAAAATATATTAATGGATATTTTAAATGTCACTTTCTTGCATTTTTTTTACTTCATGAAAATGAGTATTTATATGATTAATATTATTTATAAAGATTTCTCACATTATTCATAGAGTAAACTAATTGTTTATTTTTATACATAAACAGATTGACATATATTCTACTCTCATTCTTGAGAAAATTATTAACAAAATATTTTCTTTTTTATGATAATATTTCCTAATTGACAATTGCGGAATGTAAACCTAATAGAGCATGAATTATTTTATTTTCAAATATATATATGAAAAAATCACTTTCAATATGATTGAATTATTTTTTTATAATCTCATTTATCCTGAAACCCACATAAACATTTATCATTCTTGGCCTGTAGAAGCCATGCATTCCATTTTTAGGATTGAGTTGCTTTATTAGTCATTTTTCCTTTCCTACCAATCCCTTTTTATTTTTCATGTTATTAAATTTAATTAGTATGGCGGATGGACCCTTCATAGTGGATATGACATGTTGTTCTTAATAGGAGACCACTGTGTGTTTCCATGGGATTTTTTCAAAAGGTTCCTGATTTTACTCATTTTATTCCATTCTTTATCAATATTATTTTTTTAAAAATAAAATGAAAAATCGAAAAAAAAACTCAGTTGTATCTCATGTGGGACGAAAATATGTATTTTAATACCAATGTTCCCAAAACATATTGTGGTTAGGAGGTGGTTGTGAGACATATCATAGTAACTGTTTCAAAAAATAACTGACCTGAATTTGGTTAATCCATAATCACCATTACCAAACCGATGATTTTCAAAATATATTTTTATGTAATGGATGTGATATTCATTCCAACCAATACTTCTAGGGAAAAAAGAATGGAAAATAAAAAAATGTTAACAGTAAGAGAGTATTATTTTTTATTATAATTACATCATTCTTAAGCTTTTTAGTGTATGTGAAATGTATTTATATTTTAGTGGGAATCATTTTTTGAGACCAAATTTTGAATATCATGAATTATACATTATAGTCTAAAATCCTCCTTGATATTTATATTATTTTATTCATTTCTACCTACCACCCCATTCTATGAGTCATTTGATCTTAATTGAACAAACCTTCATGAATAATTTTGATATTTGTTATTATGGGGAGGAAAAATTAGATTAAATGAAACCCTATGGTTAGGATCATGTACTTGAGGTATCAAAATAACACCAATTAAATTCATATCTTGAGTGATGAGTGAAAAAATAGTGATGAATATCATAAATGGAATGAATGTTGAAAAAATTTCATAACTATGTTTAAAAAGGAGTAAATTTCTTGAGTTACACATTATAAAAGATTCTTGATTTCTGAATTCATTACTGGGATTGTTTTATGTTGATTACAATGTAATGTTATATATTGTTTTTATAAACATAATAATTTTATAATTCCATTATTTATATATCTACAATTTTTGTTTCAATGATGATATTTTTTGTGGGGATGATAAATGATTTGAGTGTGTGATGAACCCATATAAATCATTTAATATAGAAGTTCATTGATAAGAATTGAAATTTATATTCCCAAACTACTCTTATTACTATGAAATAGTAAAGATATAGCACGGTGTCAAAAAACACATGGATCACTAGAATGAAAGAAACCATTCAAACAAAACTCATTAGATGGTATACTCACATTGAATATTTATGACATGAAATTTTAAATAATATGCATTGTGGATTTTCTTATGATATGTATGAAGTGATAAGGGATAATGAAAATTCCTTGAAAAATTATAATCCTACATCAACCTCGGAATAGTCCTATGTCTAAGACTGCATAACAGTGCAAGGATCACTAATTGGTTTTGGTCAAACAAATTGGATCATTCTATGTAATAACTATTCATTATTCTTGGTATATGTGAAAAAATTGTGGAATTATACTTATATTTTATACAGAAGGAATTATAGGCTAATGGTCATAGCCTCCTCAACTCTAACTAGGCCATGTTCCTTCAATGGAACCTCCAATGGTCAATTCTTTGAATGAGAATGTGATGATCAATTATTTTTTAACTAATTAATATTCATATTGTTATAAAGGTTCAATACATGGATTTATTAGTCTCAAAACACCCCAAACCTTTACCCATGACCCTAATAATATTTGCATCTTATTCTAGTATTGATCAAAATAAAAGTAATATAAAACATTCTTCACATGATTCAAAAATAGTTGAGAAATATTAAATACACAATTTTGAACAAGAAAGAATCTATAAAATTGATTAAAAAGAAACAAAAATATAATAAAACACTTACTAAGAATGAGGAAACCATGGAGGAAATGAATCATTGGTGGATAATGATGATCAGTATTGAAAATGTGTGTCAAAGTGGAAAGAGAATTACAATGAATGATAAACATATAAGGAATGGGTAAAAACTCATGATTACTCAACATAAAAATGAAATGAATGTATTAAAATTAAGTTTAGAATAAAGAAAATTTGAAAAATGAGAATTAAAAATTTATGAAAATGTACGTTTCAGCACTTTGAATCAGGATAGTGGTGAAAGTAAAATTTTCATGTCAAGTACTAGATTTACATGGAATTATCACAAAATCATCATGTCATGTAATCATGCTAAAAATCATCTATATAAGATTCAAATTTCCTCTATAAAATCAAAATATATCTTTTACTAAATGGGGTCTTGAACATTACATGTCGTGTAAAATCTACATATAGTATATTTGTTTCACTTTCAGTGGGATACTAATTACCAAATTCACATTACGTGAAATGTAAATACACGTCATTTACTATGTTCATGTCACGTAAAGTAATCACTAGTCGATATATATTTTTTCATCTATTCTATGAGTGAGTACTATACATCATTTATGATTTACTAGACTTTTTAATCATGTTTCTAAAAAAAATTAGTATTTCTTTCTTTTATTCCAAAATTTTTAATTCCTAAAAAAACAACCAAAAACTAGTGAATTTACAAATAAAAAATGAATAAAAATAATAAAAATATATCAAAAATGTTTATATATAAGATAAAATTATCAAATTCTCCCACATATGAACAATTTCTTTTCTTCAATAAAAAATACAAAAAAGATTTCAAAATTAACATTTTTTAAAATAAGAAACATTCATTACAAGCAGGAAAATTAAACATAGTGTAAGAAGAGATGTTTATTCATCAAAAATTAATAATGTAGATAAAATTAATCATTCCACATAGTTTAGTTATATATCAATATTCATTCTTCCTTTAATTATAATTTCATAAGTTTTCCTTTAAAATTATAACCATTTTCAAATATACATCACAATAAATTTTCAATCAACATTAAAGGTAAAATATAATTGGATTTAAGATTACACCTTTAATACATATTCATAAATATAGTAATTCATTGGTTATAATGTCTCCACTATAAATAATAAAAACAAAATCATTCCTAATGTCCTCATAAATAAGATTCATATTACACTAAGGTAAAGGGAGGATAAAAAAGTTGTAAAATAAATCTTAAGAGGGGGGAAATATCTAATGTATAATGTATGAAAATAATAAATAGTGAAATAATTTATCTCCTCTTAGAAAAAGTGTGTCTGTGATCCAATAACTGAACTAGGCCTATGAAGTATTCCAAAGGAATCAAGAATGTAGTCTGGTTCTTTTATTCTATTTTTATTTATTTTTTTTGAAAATCATGTATTATATAGGTCTAACACCCATTCACTAATAGAACATGATCAATTATTTGATTTATTGGTTTGGTAATGGTGAATTTTGACCATCTTGATAGACAACACAATATCTTTTTCTCTCTTTTTATATATTTAATTTTTTTTCAATGGATCATTGTATGTGTAGAAAATTTAAAAATTAACCATAGAGAACATCATACAAATATGGTTATGTATTTACATTCATTATATCAGTATAATCATCTTCTGTACAAAAATGGTGAAAATTATCCCACAAATTTTTAATGGGAAATCATCCCTCAAATCAAGAGCTAGGTTGGAAGGGATAATAATCTAGAAACTAATGAATATTAAAATGGTGATTCAAGGATACTATAGGATAATTGAAAAAATAAGTACATATGGGTATCAAGAAAAAGTTGGTGATAAAAATTTCCTAAATAATTTTAAAAATGTATCATTTTATCCCTATCATCAATAAGATCTCAATTCTATTCCTCATATTCTTTCATGTACCAAGTAACTCTCATGAAATTTTCTTATAAGAGAATATATGATTTTCATTATTTAATCCTCTTTTGATTGGGAGTATAAAATAACATGAAATCACTCTAAAAGAACAATCTAAAGTAATGAATATATCAAAATAAATTGCAAGAATAAACATATATAATTAAATTAAGAAACCCAATAATCAGGATAAAATTTATAAATAGGTGTAAAAATATGTTTCACTAATATCTAACTAAACATTGTCTTATATTTTAATCGATGTAGTAATAATTTATGTGGAAAGAATTATTTCAATGAATAATTTCTATATATATGTGATAGTAGGAAACACTCCATTTGTATCCAAAATAAGGATCAAGAAAGACCCCCACACCCATAATGAGATTTTTTCTACATTACTCGTTAAATATTATTAAAATATATAGAAATTAACTCATAATGAAAAATAAAATGTCATTTTAAGAATTAAAAATAGTGAATATAGAGCACCAAGTAGGAAATTTCATGACATGGGGAATATTTTTTGGATGTAGATGGTAATTTTCTACCTATATTTATTGAATTAAATAAAATATCTATACTAGATAAAACATTAGACCACTATAGTTAACTTATTTAAAATGATAAAAGTGGGTAGGTCTATATAGTACAATCAAAAAGAAATAATCTCAGTTAAATTTATTAATTGAGTAAAATTATTTTTAGGTCATCCAATGAACATAAATTCATGAAATATAAAAAAATATCCTAATAACATGACAGAAGGAAAAAAACAAAAGTATGGGTTATTTCCAATGAAGTTCTAATAATGACGCCCTCATATACTTTAATTGAAAAAGGAATCAATTACTTTTATCCATCTCATATAAGTTCATTTTCCTTCTATAGAAATTGATGGATATGTTATATAGATCAACTGTATTATTGGAATGATTACCCATCTCAGTAGTGCATAATGAATAAATCTCATGTGGTATGAATAAAATCATTTCTCTTTGTGGTGGAGGATGATACTATAAAAGAATATCAATATGGATATCCTCATAATATCTCTTCTGGATAGTGTTATGTTATATTATCTCAATATGGATAATATAATATAACCTACTAGTCTCATCAATGACCATCGAATAATAAGATGGGCTAGATATGGCTACAGTAATGCATCATTAAAATTAAACTATCCCAAAATAACCATGTAGTTAAAAATAGTATATCACACCTATATAAAATTAATGATACATAAATGGGAATGGTATACAATAAGAATAAAAAATATACCCAAATAGAGTAAAAACGGGGAGGGAACCAAGAAAAATATAAATTTTAAAATCAATTTTGTCTGGATCAACATAAAGAGTGACCTCTGTAAAAGTGGGGGCATGCAACTATTTTGTCCTATTACTGTCATTAAGGGAAAATTTAGATGGGGGATTGACCACCACAATGGGTTCCATTTTAAGGAATGATTTCACAGCCATTTTTGGATTAGGTAAGGTGGTGTCCCATAAAAATGAATTTTTTATAAAATATTGATTAATGAAGGGAACTATATTTTGTCCTATTACTGTCATTAATGGAAAATTTGGATGGGGGATTGACCACCACAGTGGGTTCCATGTTAAGGAATGATTTCTCAACCATTTTTGGATTAGGTAAGGTGGTGTCCCATAAAAATGAATTTTTTATAAAATATTGATTAATGAAGGGAACTTCAGAATGAGATGTAATGGTGGGGATCTTAACACATATGGCCTACTTTGAAACATACTCATGTGGGGAGATAAGTAATATATGATTTAGAGGTAGGGAATAAAAGGTTTTATATTGTGTCAGAATGGATGAAGAAGTTTTGTAAGTAGGTGGATGTTTGTGGGAAGAAGAATACAGGGGTAGTGGTGGGTGAGGGGTGTTGAAATGAGATAGGTTAGTTCATGGAAGATAGATTATGTGAATATATGTCACTAGTTCTTTAGGATGAATGAAATAAATGGGGAATGTTAATTGGTAATTAGTGAATGGGGTGCAGACATATTTGGGGGTGTGGTGGAGGTGTTAAAAGTATAGGAAGAGGGAGTGGTGGCTGATGGGATTGTACTATCCATAATGGTGGAGGATATGGAAGAGGTGGTGGTCTCAGTAGAAGACGTGGTATAAGTTATGTAAATAATGGTGTCTAGGTAATCTACATACTAAGTTATTTACTCCTCAACATATTATACATTAGACATCACCCACTGCTGGAGGATGTTTCTCTTTGTTATCATCCTTATCATATAAAGATAAATAGGCCAATTATCCTTATCAGGCTGAGGGAGGTGTGTGGCTGATAGGCACCGAAGGCACTGAGATTCTAGGTATATGGGAAATAAAGGAGCCTCCCATTAGTTAACCTTTTATCCTCTACACATGGATCTGTATAAATATCAGAACTACCTATAATTTTTTATCACTAGTCAACCCATGGATTAAATGGTAATAATGAAATTGATTTAGTTCACACTCACATGATCATCACATCGATCCAATTATCCGTGACAATGGGAATAGTAAAAGATCTGAAGAGTAAGCCTGTGGAGATATTTTCTCTTCATCATACTAAGGTAATAAATTTTCTATATGTATATGGATACCCCTCAGGCTACTCTTTGTAGCATTGAACTTGTTATGATTGAGTTTTAGTGTAAGGAATATAAGGTAGGAAATGATTTAAGTATAGTAAATGACATGGTAGATGCTGAAGTCACTAAGGTTGAGCTCCCATAGCCTACCACCGAGTCATAACATGATGAGGTTAATGGCCACCTAAAAGGTGGACAGGACCTCAAGGAAGATCTCCTAATAAATATTATCACACACCAGAGTAATTGGTGAGAGGTTAAGTTAGATGATGAGGTTAAATAACTCTTGATGAATGTAGATACTATCATGCATGGCATGGTCCAAAGTTTGGCTGGTCCTCGTAGGCTTCACCTCTAATTAACTAAACTTATAACAAGACTTCACTTTATTACACATTAATTATTGATTAATTAAATAAGAACACTTAATATAACTGAGGTGATAGATAATTCTAGTTTCTTTTAGAAATAGGATCATTACCTAATAACTTAAAATAAGGAAAACATCATCTTTATTGAAAACATCATTAAAAAGATCTCACCCAAAACTGTCTCGGATAACCTCAGGTCATACATAGGAAATGGGGGTTATATAAAGAACGTAAAGGAAATAAACATGTAATAACATAATGAGTAAAATAAATGTTTAAATAATGGAATATCAATGGGGAATAAAAGGATTCCGAATCAAAAACACAAATAGTGAACCATTATATATACTGATAACATAACAGAAAACATGAGAAATGTGGTGACAACATTTCCCACTAAATCATAAACATAGGTCAAGGATAATATCTCATATATCATGATAGAAGAATTTAAATAATGTAATTAGGTTCACTAATTATCCCAATATTATATTTCATTAGACTAAACATTACCCAATGCATTAGAGCACTATATAATTTTGGGTGCACAATTCACATTCATTTCATTTTCATGATTACGTGTTCCACATAAATCATAAAACATTGAATCATTTATCATTAATTTTTTTTACATAATCAGAGTATGTGGAATAGATACATGAAATTCCCCAATCAAAAAAGAATATGTTCATAAAGGTGAATACTAATGATTAGAAAATGGTATGGGTACTCATTACACATTTTTTTGGCAACGAAATAACAATGGAATGTCTACATTAAAATGGTGTCACATAAAAAGTCATAAATTTGGTTGATAATAGAAAAATTTGTATCTCATAGGGACATGAAAAAACATATCCCAATAATATTAATTAGAAATATCAGGCATATGATAATGAATTAAATTTAATAAAGGGGAGAAAGAGAAGATCACATGCCTTGAGAGTGTGGATTCAAATGCTTTGGGAGGAGATTATTAAGATCTTGGGGCACCTTGGGAAGACTCCAGTGATGATATGGAAGAGTAAGGACCGGATACAATGATTTTGGGGGAAGATAAATTGTTTCATGGATGTTTTTATATAGGAAAGAGTGGTAAATGTTTATTAGCTCTCAGTCATAGGTTTTGGACCCTATAAAAAAAATAACAAAAACCACAAACATTATAATGGGTTTTCCTATGAATTTTAAAATTTATTAGTGGTTTTCAGTATTTTATAATGTAAAAGTCCAAACATAATAAAATAATGCCCATTATGATGTGGAAATTTGTCATTCTTTTAAAGAAAATATTTTAAAACCCTAAAATATATTAATAGTTTTGGAGGATTCATAAAAGGATTTATTAATTTTAAAAAATAATCATTAAATTTAATTATCTTAAATTAATAAAATATAGATGTTCTTTGATACCCTTTATTATATTTATTACATAAATTTTGATTCATTATTATTTCATAATCCACAATGAATAATAATATATTATTTATGTTTTTTACCCTAAAATTTGATTGTCTTGTTTTTTAAAAAAAATAACCATTTGATAATTTTAATGTTATGATTTAAAAATTCATATTTATTTTTACCAAATAATATTATTAATATTTTAATTTTAACTTTATTATTAAAATATTCATTTTTTGGTAAATTTTATTTTTTTTGACATCAACAAATTTTGATCCCTTATAAAAATTACATTTGAATTCATAAAAAATATCAAATCACTTGTATTTATTTAAAATGATATGTTTATAATATTTAATTAAAATATTATTTATTTCAAAAATCCATTAATCCATCAATATAAATTTTTTAATTGAAATTGACTTTCATTTTAAAATACCATTTTTGTTTTTTTGTGTAAAAATAAAAATCAATTATAATGTATCGATGAAAAGAAATTATTAACATTATTATATTGTGAAATACTATATAAAAAGTTATATTATTGTGATTTTATACATTTCACATAAATACACTAGAAAAATCCCTATGAGTATGTTGTATGATGGTGATATTTTCATGGGGTCATTCAATATATATTTTTTGGGTGATGTTCTCAAAGATCATGAACTTCTCTTATAAATTATTTCACTCATGATTATGTTTTTGGATCTCAACATTGTCATAGTTATTGGAAAATTATAGAGCTGATATCATCCTCATATGCTCTAATAAATGGTAATCATAGGGTATGATCCTACTGGTTAAGGTTATCACTTAATTTGGCAATTTCAATTGGATTTGTTAAAACCCTATAATTATACCAATCATGTGATCACTATAAAATGACTATTTTATCAACTATAATGATTTATAATTGTATATTAAACAAGGAAATATTAAGGCCTAATATATAAATATATTTTATATAACCATAATAAAAATTAAAAAAAAAATAATTAAATAAAAAGGAGAATTTTAATTATGATAGTTCATGTCATTACAATCTCCCCCCTTGAGAAATTTTGATATAGAAATTTTTAATTCCCACAATAAAATAGATGAGGTTATCTCTAGTTCATAAACTAAACTAGTTATCATGTTACTTTATCAAAATTTTGATTTCCAAAACTCATTTTGACATGGTAAATAATCTTATTTAATATAGACTTGTATCTACAATATATGATTTTCACATTCTACACATCATTAAAATGGATACTCTAAAATGGTACCTTAATTGGATTGAGTTCATTTGTGGATTCTGGTATGTACTTATTCAATAACGATACATGGAATATATCATGCACCTGAGACAAATTATTCATGAATTCTAGTCGAAGCCTAGCAATCATATGTGATCGAGGATCTCTAAGGTGTCAACATATTTGGGATGAAGAATTCACTTCTTAAATCTCAGAAATTTCTTCAATGTAGATATCTAGTGGAATTCCAT
Source organism: Viscum album (assembly GCA_963277665.1). Classification (NCBI taxonomy): domain Eukaryota; kingdom Viridiplantae; phylum Streptophyta; class Magnoliopsida; order Santalales; family Viscaceae; genus Viscum; species Viscum album. Next base: position 456,577,681 of record OY728141.1, on the reverse strand, counting down.
GAATCCAACACCAAACTCTTGGAATCATTGATTATTATTATTATATCTATTTTTTCCACTCTTCTCATTTTTGATGTCCTACTTAATGGTTGTAACCTTTTCCACTATATTTTTCACCGTTTTAGGGTCGATATGTATTTATTGACTAACATGATCCCATCTTATTGTTGTTCCACACCTCTTTCCAATATATTCATAGGGATCCCTTTGGATGATCAAGTGGAAAAGGTTATTGTATAACAACTCGACCAAAGGCCGATGATGATATCATCTCCTTTCATGTCCATAGAACATGATCTCAACTTATATTATAGTGTCTGAATATTCCACTCAGATTGGCCATCAGTTTCAGTATGAAATATATAATGAAGTTCATATTATCGTATAGATCATGTAGCATAATTTTAAAAAACATAGATGTAACCATAATATCATGAGAAAATAAAATCTCTTATGGTACTCCATAAATCCTCACCACTTATTTAATATATATCCATGGATTTTGGTCAATTTAGAAGTGCTCTCAAATTGTGATAAATTGAAGTTTCATTGGAAGAAGAACCAAAAAGACCCAATAAATAATTTTTCATTTGGATGAATTTAGATATCCGATGATACATTCAAAGTTGTTTTTCCCAATTACATGTTTGGTATGGGTATTGGTTGTATCATCCCCTTAGAAATTCTCTTTTCATCATTCACTTGTTTACAGAGTAGGGATTTTGATGTATATTCAGCAATATCCTTCTCTATATTTCCCTAAAATTTTTTCTCTCAAATATATTGATATATCATTGTGTTCTATTGGGTGAATATAGAAGGTTGAGCTATTTTTTTCATTAAGAATCTCTATTTTTATCTCTTAATTTGAGGGCACACATTGTCATGACTGAAATCATACGACTCCTTCGTTATCCATTTTTAACTCTTCAGATTTCCCTTTTTTGATATAATCTCCTTCTTATAAAATTACACTTCAACTCCTTGATCATAATTTATATTTTCCAAAATATATGGTAGATCATTCTTTTTTAAACGAATTGATGAAGTTACATCCATTATGATTCTGATGTCCATACTATTCAAGTCTATGAAGATCGGAACTCTCTAAATTACCATCAATGATATAATTATTTTATCATTTCAACTTAATCCATCTTATAATTTTTTTAATATACCATTATGTTTTCGGATATAGCATCTATTGTACTTTATTAGATCTAACATTCATATTCTGTGTATATTTATCTCTTTCTGTATGAATATATACATGAGGAATTTTTTATCCATATATATTTAACACTTATCCCAAAATATATAATTATTCCATATATTCAATGAAAATATCACTACTGGTAACTCTAGAACATGATTTGGATGTTTCAATTCTTGAATGTTCAACATCCTTGAATCATTGGTAAAAAATTTTTCTTTTTCATTAACACACAACCCAAGACTTTCTTTGATGAATCACTGAATTCCAAAATGATTTACCCACTTGTGGGTAGTATGAGTACACGTGTAGTGATGAGCCTACATTTCGACTCAATGAATCTCCCTTAAAATAATTCATTACAAGAATTTAAGAATAATTTCTAAGTTATCATGCTTAGAGGGATTAAAAATTGTGAATAATTTTTCAAAAATCATTAATAGTACATATCTAATACAAGTAAACATTGAATATCTATAATATATGTTTTCCTTATCCATACCTAAATTTAATTTTTCTAATAATGGTCCACAAATATCCAATTTCATAGGATATTATTCCCCAATAATGGGATGTCCTTAATCCAAAACTCATATTTTCTATACTTTTCATTATGTTTTTCCTTTTGTAAGTTCTTTTTCATAGTCATCAGATACTTCTAATGAACATTTTTTCATTTAAATAGTATTAGAATATAAACTATAAAGAATAAAAAAATATTTGTCAAGGGAATCCCTAAATAATCTATTCATCTTTTCCATGAAGATTTTTTTGAGAATTATTGAGTTTTAATGGCTTACTATGAACTCATAGGGCCCATACCATGTATGGGGAATAACCTTAGTGATATCACTTGTCTTCACCCTAACATTGTAACATCCTAACAAAAGATACTCCATTAATATGTATTGTTTCCATGTAGATGATCAAAAAAATCATCCATATTTTTAAATTTATACTTGTTCATTACAATGATATTATTATTCTCATGATAATGTATTCAAATCAGCATTAAAAGATCATTATTCATAGCAATGAATACAGGTTCACCCCATGTTAAATCACATTATATAAACAAACATTATTACATATTATATTATAGTTTTTTCTTAATCTCCTTATGTACTTCAATATCCACTATATAAGGACCCTTGGATAGTGGTAGCACACCAAGTATAATCTTGTTTGAAAATTAAAACTCTCAAATAGAAACAAGAATAAGAAATTCCTCTCGAAATACATCAGTGTATTCCCTCACAATGGGAATGTATTCAAGGATTATATTCCCCAATGAATCAATAATTATAGATGTATATTAATTCTCATAATGATATAATATCCATGATTTACATGTTGGTGCAAAGGAAGATTCATCACACTCCTTAATCATGTATAAAATCATAGGATAATTATTGATACAAAGAGTGACTTCCTTCTCATGGAAATTTATTTTGGCTATATGTAGGGAATTCCAATCCATACATATAAATTCATCAAATTCCAAAAATGTGAGTACTACATGGTTATTTGGTATTTTGATCCAAAGTATTGTTATAGTGGAGGGTTTATATATTTGGGATACATTAATTTCCACATTTTTTGTTTTCAACAACAGTCTAATTCCATGATTTTTGGTGCTTTTATGATATTTATACTAATCCTTCATGATATGAATGTATGTGTATAACATGAATAATAATGTATGATATCTATTCTAGAATTAATAACTAACTTACATGTCACTAAATCATTTTTTATACACATTTTTAGTTGTGAAGGAAATAGTTCTCCCTTTCTATATTGGAGTTTGGTGGTGATCTATTAAAACCATTGTCTTAATGTATTGGTTTTAAAAATTTATCAATTTATCACAGTTCATGTAATGAATAATGGAAGGAGGTTTTATCATAGAATTCTATTCCTCAATCACATTGAAGGGTTTCTCCTATTAGAAATCAATAGCTAGGATCCATTCCTTCTCAGACCAAAATCAGTTCCTCATCCCACTTAGAGAATTTCTAGGGTGCTTCTTTAGGAAGCATTGATAAGTCGGTTGTTGAAATTTCATATCAAGATTGATTTTCTCCTTCAGTCCATCATAATTGAAATCTAATTTTTTCATATTTTATCTATGATACAATTGATATTCTATGATCTTAATTTCGATGTTAAGGACACATGCTAAAATATCCTCATAGTTATCAATTCTCATATCACCAAATATTTGAATGGGCTAGGTTTTATCGCACTTGTCGACAATGAATTTAGGGGAAATGAGAAATTTTCTAGTATTCTATGCTATTATTTAGATATTTTAATTTTATACCCCAATAGATTTGTCCAATTTTCATGAGGGAAATTAAATCCCATTCGAATTTTTGTCAGAGATTCTAAGGGAAATATTAATTCAAAATCATTTTATAAATTCTTACTCCTTCTTACATTGATATATTTCTAAGGTATTGTATTTTTTATCAATTTCCAATATTGATCAGCATATCCTTGTACATGATAAATAATTAATAAACCCTCCTCAGGCTCATAAACTTGATGGATGAAGAATATATTGTCAATAGAGTTGATCCATTCTTTCATGATTAAGAGTAAGATGATCCATTTATTCATGGAGGCATTTGTCACATAGTTGTCTAAATTGTTGCTTGTTTTATCTTATGTGTGTTTTGATTCCCCTCCAAATCCATGTTTCTATTCAGAACCATAAGTCATCTAAGTGATATTTGATATTAATTTATTAATTCTTCATCCCATATAGTTTTTCCAGACGTAGGGGAATTCTTCACATTTCTCATCACATTGGTTGTTTACCTAAATCATTATATTTACAAAAATAATAATGAATAAAAAGGAAATTAGGGATGATTATTATAATATTATTAAACACATAACAGGAATTCATATGAAATTAATGTGATGACTTATAAATCAAAATTATTTCCTCAAATCAAAATTTATGGTCTTTAATATATGTCATCCATGATTTATTTAATAACATATATTATTATGGATATTTTTTCCCATAATAATGGTTCCCAATTTGAATTTTAATTTAGAAAATAATATCATCATGGAGTGTTACACTAATTTTTCAGCTAGTCCTAATAGTGTGAACCCATTCTTGGTAGAGCCATTCTCAATAGTGATTTTTTTGGGTTTTACCACTATGTATCTCTTTTCTAGACCCACATCCACTTATATTATCCAAAGATGGAATTATTTCCTTAATAAACCACTTCATCTATACTTACCAAAATTTAAATATGTTTTCTTTTACTTAGTTTTCTCCCAAATACTTTCTCTAGAGTTTTCAAATCCTAATCCAAAGAATAAATAAACTTCTCCTTTGAAAAATATTTTAAAAATCCATCTATTTATTAATAATTATTTATTTTTTTATTAGGTAAGATTAATATTAATATAAACTAGAATATAAGGATGTAGAGTGACTTTTTCAAGTAGGTATATTAAATTACAACATAAAATAGTTAAAACAAATTTATTGAAAACATCCTTAACATGATCGCACATAAAACTACATGGGGTAACCTTGGGATATATAAATTAATGTGGTGAGATATAAATCATTGTAAGAGAATAAACATATAAAACATGAATAGGATAATAAATTCTATATAATAGTCTCATCAATGGGGGAAAATGAGTATGAATCATATATATGAATAATGAGTTACGGTACAACATGATAACATATAGGAAACATGAGAAATATGGAAACAACATAAAACATTGAATCATAGAAATAAGTCATGGATAACAACTAATACATCAATATAGAAAAAGTAACATAAACTAATCATGTTCACTCTATATCCCAACAAGATTTCTCATGATACTAAACATTTCTCACTTCATTGGAGCACTAAATAATTCCTGAACCACTCATCACATTCCTTATATTATCATGATTTAGTGTTCTACAAAGACCATATACTATGGAATAATATATCATATAATTTATTACATATTATTGGATATTATAACATATACATGTATATACCCAATAAATATGTATATGTGAATAATGTTGATCACCCATTATAAGGAATAACTATAAGTATTCACTACACAATATTTTTGCATGAAAAATCACAGTGTAATTTCTACAGCATAAGAGTGTCACAAAAATCTCATAAAATAGGTTTATGAGATAGAAATTCATCTCTCAAAATATCGAGTTAATATTAACAGTATTAGGTACATGAAAAAATCAAATTAATAAGAATTGAAAATAGAAGGCATAAGATAATGAAAAATCGTGAATATGGTGGAGAATGAGAATATCCCTCACCTTGAATGTGTGACTCTAAATTCATATGAGGAGATTCAAAAAAGGTTGGGGTAACATGAGAGGGCTCTAGAGAGGAAAAAATATTAAATATGTTCTCTATGAATTTTAAGTAATGATAAATGAGATCTTTGGTTGGTATATATAAAAATTAGTGGGAAATTCGTTATTATTTCTCAAACATAAGTTTTAGGATCTATATAATAAAATAATAAAATAAAAACCGTCCCATTGTTTTTTCTAATGGTTTATAAAAAATGGGAGAGGTTTCCATTTTTATATATGGTCATGGACCAAGAAAAATAAAATAATAACCTCACTGATGTTTAAGTGAATATTACTCATAAAAAAATACTTATAAAAAAATAAAATAAAATAATTCTTTGATAGGATTTAAAAAGTATTTATAAAATTGATAAATAAAGATAAAAACACATTAATTTAAAGGTAAAATATATATTTGGTAATTTATTCCATTTATAGTATTTATTACATCTCTTTTTTTCATTATCATGTCATCATACACACTATGTATTTTTATGATAAATAACTTTTTAAAAAAAATTAAAATATAATTTATATTTATGAAAAAAATCAATATTGGATAATTTGGACTTTATAATTCAAAATATTTTATTAATTCTACTAAAAAAATTTTAAAATATATTAATTTTCAATTTTAAAATAAAATCATCAATATTTGTGAAATGATTTTTTTTGAAAATAACAGTTTTTGAACCCTTATAATTTTAAATTTTACTTCATAAAAATTATATGATCATTTGTATTTAATAAATATTATTTTAGAATAATAAATTATTAAATTATTTTTCTATTTAAAAAATACATTAATTTATCAAAATAATTTTATTAATTGAAATTGAATATATAATATAAATATCATTTTTGTTATATTGTATAAAATTAAAAATCATTTATAGTGTAATGATGATAAGAAAATATGAACCTTATAATATTTAAAAATAAAATATAATCATCCACATTATTATGTTCTCGATACATATAATATTTATACCCTACAAAATTCCTTAGAGTAAGGTGTGTGGGGGTGAGACTCTCATGGGGTGGTTCTACAAAAATGGTTTGGGTCATGATCCCAATGAGTTGGAAAATATACCACAAATAGATTCTCTCATGCTTAAGTTGTTCGATCATATCTTGGGATTGGTCAATTTAATATAATTTAGATAAAATCTACCACCAATGTACTGATAATTGGGTTTCATAGTGTACAATCAAACTGAGGCAATCACTTTTTTTATATATCTATTAGAATTGATAAACCCATATATTTATAATAATCACATGATAATTTATAAATGGAAATATTTTCAATTGTAATGAAGTGTAATGGTTTTTTAAATAAGAAAATTTAAACACTAAATTAGTGTATGTTTTCCTATGAAAATAATATATTATAATACATTTAAATAAATGAAATAGGTAATTTTATTTATAACTAATTGGGTAATAGAAACATTCCCTTGTTATCATGTGCCAACAAATTAAATAAATCATATTGGTGAGGGTGGTTTTTAGAACAGGCTATGTAAGATGGTTTTGATTGAGGTGTAGGTGACGATGGCCTAAGATGATAAGGGCAGAAAGATAACAATAGTGACAAAGGATGAAGACCACCAGCCATTGGGCAGAGGAGATGAGGTAGACAAATAGTGAGGTCTCACAGAGAGTTGGAGAAAAGTGGGGGTGGTGGGTGTGTTTTGTGATATTAGGGCTTATGAGATTTAAATGATATAAAAACATACACATCATGGATTTGATACAATACAAGAAATGATCTTTTTTGTTAATTTCAATTTATTATTATTTATGACCTTCAACATTTGCACGATTTGTAAAGGTTCCAAGGTGTGTATTTGAACTTTTCCACTTTTTTGTGCATAGTACACTAAACAGGTTTCCATTAGTGATAATCATTTATAATGAGAAAACTAAAGTATTATATCATATTGAAACTAACATGTTCTTCCTCCCAATCTTCAATTTATTTTTCCTCTAGAGTTATACATTCATTTATTCAGAATATTTCTCTATATAATGATACATTTACCATGGAACAGTCCTTAAAATAGAGGGTACGTATAGCGTTGTTACATTATTTGTAAGAGTTTTAGTTTAATTCATGTTATTGTGAGCACAATATTATTTTTAAATAGGTTCTAGTTCCTTATTACCATTTTACTGGTTACAAGAACATATTTCCTATCATCAAGAGAGATGTCAATAAAATTTAGTTCCTTGTCTTTTTTATTATAACACTTCACTATAAAAAACACATCCTTTGGTTAACTAAATTTGGATATCAATCTATTTTTTACATAAATCAATAGCTTACCAATAGAGAGAAATCTTTTTAATGAAATAAGGTGTAGAGATCATTTTTCCATATCTAGTATGAGGAAAAACTTATGGAAAAATAATTTTTTGACATTTACTAAGACATTCTCATGAAATCCATGAGGATTTTAGATAGAGTGGTCAATAATTCTATTTTCCACCCTTTTTGGTATTGATTTTTAAATCCCAAACATCATGAATACAGTTATAGGAATGATATTTAAACTTTTTCCAAGATCAATAGAGTATCATTAAAAATTGCATGACTCTTTTGTGATTAGAATTGAGAAACATCCAAGCTATCACATTTTTAGTGGAAACACCATCTGGAAAACATTGAAAATTTATTAGTTTTTTGGGATGAATCCTTTGTTCTTTTTCCATTTACATGATATAATGTCTATAGATAATATTTCAAAAGAAGGAACTTTCTATGTTTATTCATCAACATTAATTTTGATGTGTAGTTGTTTAAAAATTTCATATAATTTTTTATATTTTACCTCTTTGATTAATTGTTTCATCCTTTTGGAAAAGGGTTGATTTTAATTATATAGTATATATTCCTTGTATACATTGTACATTTCATTCTTTTCCTTAACGGGAGAATTATCAATTAGTTATAATTACTTTCTTCTCCCCTAACCAACTTTATTAGATTCATTAGACTATTTATTTTAATCAATGACAAGATTCTAAATTCTTATCATCAATTCACTTATAACAACTATATAATTATCATACTCTCTCATATGAGCTTTATTATTAATAATAAAAGTACCTTATAGTCCAAAAAATAAATTCTTATAGATCACCCCCATTTGGATCTCCCATTTTCACAAGATATCATTCTGTATTTTCATTTTATTTCATTGTCTTGTCATACTTTGGTATTATTTCTTCACAATGGTATTGAGAAGGTTTTTAAGGTTTTTTTGGAGTTTTTAGGATTTTGTTCATGGTCTTATTATATATATTTCATACATCTACAATTTATCTAGTGGAAACTATTGTGCTCTAGTAAAAGGATGGTTAAATTGTTGTTACTTCTACATGATAGACCTTGAGGAGGGTAACTAAGTGGTCCTTGATTCATTGGTTTCATTTGTTGACTCATTTTTTGAAAAAAAACATTATTATTTTCTACATATACAAATATGATTTGTACTAATTGTTTTTATTGATATTAAATGTGATACCGGTACTACTATTTTTTTGGATTTTAATTGACCTAAATAAAATATTTGAATTGGAATTCCTTTATTTCTACCCTACAATCATGTTAATGGTGAGGGTCTGTGCACGTATCATAAAATATTATCTCCGTCATATAAGAATAATGGGTTGATTATTTTAGTTCAAAAGACTCATATTTTTGTTTAAGCCCTCATCATGGTATGTCAAGTGGGTAGTCTCCCCCACCAAACTGATTATGCCTCATGGAATTCCTCTATCATTTTTACAAAAAATAGATTTTTTGGAGACAACATAAAGAATAGATTATCCCTCATGATGTGTATTAAGCATGAGTCTCCCATTATTAGAATCACATACTATTGTTCTTGTAGTAGGTTTACATCCATAATATAAATATTGAGTTTAGAGATATACATCTAGTTCATGATTTGGGAATTTTATAGTGATCTCCTCAAAATGATTACATACCTCATATTATGATTATATATACTTTTGGGAGATGTTTTTAATATAATTTTAGAACATATAATTCTATATTGGTGGGAAATAATTGTCTATTATCTTTTTAGATATATTTTTCTAAGTTGAGATTAACTCCAAATCATGGGTTTTGAGAAAATCCATAGCTCATTCACACAAATTTAATGGGAAGACATAATGTATAATTATTCCTAAAGAAACATAATTGGTTGTGAAAGGTATCAAAAACCCTTTAAAATTATGATAAGCCCTCATGGGGGTCTTCATATTGAATCCCACTAAATTGACCCTTGTTCTGGATCATATGGATTAGTCCAGGATTTATCTTAATTTTTTGATCACAAATATGCATGGAATTTTTTTGTGTGTGGACTCACTTATGAAAGACAATACATAATCAATAATAGTTATCACTTTTTGTGCTCGATTCACAACCTAAATGAAAATTGGTGCATATTTCGTATTTTTCTTGTTGGGATGTTTGGGATTGTTATAATCCTTTATTAAGAAGAGGACGCATATGGTTATATATTGATCAATATCATGATAGATTGTAAGATGTTCTTGACCTTAAATTCTCTATGAATGATTTTTAATCTCCGAGAGCATGCACTAAATGATAAAAATAGGTAGGATTGATGTTCTAATAAAGAAGAAAAGGGTAAAATGGTGGGGGTGAGGAAATACCATGTTTAATATGAAGGCAATTCTACAAATGAAACAGTAATCCCTTGAAAATGTAGGAAAATTTGATGAGCCCACATGCATAGTAGAATACAAATAGGTGTTCATCAAATTATAAATTACCAATCCAAACTACCCTTACTATTATGGTGTAGTAATGATGTAGTGAAGGAAGGAATCCTTAGGCGTCACTGGTAATTTAAAACCCATTCAAAAAAACCGATTGAAAGGATTACTAAAATTCACTCTTGCAGATTTGGTTTTTCTAAAACATGGTAGTTTGGATTTAATTAATACAACAACAAAAATATTTAGGGTAAATTCTAGGTATTTATGAAAAAAGATAATCCTAAATCATGATTATAATTGTCAATTGGATAAGGCAGTGAAGAAGTGAAAGGATCCCCAGTTGGGTTTTATAAAACCAATGGGAATATCTTATTTTGTAAATATACATTGGTTCGGGTATATCTAACAACCTCTATTCATTATTAGTAGCTTATATGACCAATGATTCATAGGCTAATGGTCATAGTATGCTCAACTACAACTAGGTAGGGTTCCTTCAATTAAACCAACCATAGTTAAGGATATTCAGGAAAATCGGATGAAAAATTATTTTTAAATTAATTAGTAACCTTATAGTTAATAAATTTAATATTAGGGGTTTATTGGGATCATAAAAAACCCTACTCTAAATCTCTTAACCCTTACAGTATTAGCTACTTATAATTATATTGATCAAAAAATATAATATACAAAATTATTAGTGTAATCAAAATTGTTTGAGAAAAAAAACTAAAATTTAGAATAATAAATAATAATTATTAACACATAAAATAAATCTAAATCCAATAAAAAACATTTTCATAATGAAGAAACTAGTATGTATCACAAAGCCTTGATGAATAATAATGATCGGTATAGAAAATAAGCGTTAGGATGTAAACAAAATCACAACGAATGAAGAAAAAATTTATAATGATTAAGAAATAAAAATAATTTGACCAAAAAATAAATAGAATGAATTAAAACTGTGTTTTGAAGAAAACCATTTTAAAAAATAGAAATAAAAATAGAATTAAATGTATGTCTCTAAACTCTAGAGAACAACAGAGCTATTGTAAAATATATAGACTAAAAACATACAAAACATAAAAAACATTCATGCCATTTAATGGATTCAAGTGGATTTTTTCAAATATTTTAACATCATGTAACTAGGTTTCATAACATGTATTTGAGATCCACATTCTCTTCCAAAAAATCACCATATTTATTGGACTGAGTGGGATCTCAAAGGTTTATCATCGTGCAAACTCTTCACATTTTTAGTTGATTCACATTCATTGGGATTGTGATTTTGATATTTTTACAATGATCAACTTATGTACACCTCATGTATTGTGTTCTCATATTATAATGTCATAAAGTGTTATTTTTTGGATCTATTGGAATTTTGTGAAGGAAGAATTTTCATTGTGTATGACGTACACAATATAAAAATAATATTTCTATAAAAATTCCTCATTTCCTTTTTTGAGTGAATAGTTTTTTAATTCCTATGAAATAAATCTAAAACCCAGTGAATTATCATATATAACATTATAAAAAACATAGAAAAATTTATCTAATATATATATTTATATATACATACAAACATTACTCATCAGTGCTATAAATGGGTTTCTTATAGATGATAGGATGATAGGTCCCCCTTTTGATATATGAGAAAAAACCAAGGTGTGGGTTGTTAGGGTTTTTTGGGACATGAAATAGTACATCCAATGGGATTAGGGAGAAATTGTTAGGGATATCTAATTATATAATTGCTATGTGCTAGAATATATTTTTAGATTATATCATCCCTAGATTTTTAGTTCAAGACGAGCCTTATGGTAATGTTTTTTCCAATGGTTGTTGGATGTGAGATGAAATCTATGAGAAAAGATAAGTAGTATAGACGGATCGGTGAATTTTTGATTGGTGTGTTGGAATGTGTTGTTATTAAGTGATAAAACTCAAGAAAACTAGATCCCTGGTTTGAATGTGTGAGTTAGGTGATGGGCTACAGCCTTGTGTGCTATGACATGTACATTTTTGTAGTGAACATAGTGGGGGAGAGGATTGTAGGATCTGATCCACCATAAGTTGAGATAAGAATTGAAAAAACTACCATAATAGATATAGAGTCCTCGTGTTCATGAAATAATAAATTTCCTTGATAATTTATTGGCCATGTGTCGTGCCTTTTTTGGAGGGGCCTAGATCGAGTACTACCATGGGGTTGGTTCATGATACAATAAGAAACATGGATGATTGATTGTTCTATGTATATGTATAGGTTCGGGGCCACCCATGAGAAGATAAGTCGTGATTTTATGTGATACGTGATTGATGGAACCTATAATGAGAGATGAGGTCGTGGGTTGAGATGTCAATGTATGATTGTGACCTATCTCTTCAAGAATTGGGTTAAGGATTGGACACCACCCTAACCCAATTCTTCAGGAACAAATTGGGATTTGGTTATGGTAGCATGATATTGGGTGATTATATGGTTCCAAATTGGCACCAAATATGGTATATTAGGGTGTCATGGTAAACTAGTAATCACATAACATCAAAAAAGGTGTGTATACCTCTTTAGGCTTCATAATGTCCTAGTGAGCGCATTGTGACTTGAAGAATTTTTTATTTATGTTATTTTATTTCATCATGAATAATCATTCATATGAAGTCATATATTTGGGGTTATTGATGATATCCTGTTTATTTTTATACAAACACCCTATATGATAATTTCTACGTGCATGATGACAATATATATACTTTATTAGGTTCAACATTGTATGTGTAGTAGACTATCCTGGCCTAGCTCATTGGGAATATTTTATACATGGTGTGTAAAACATGGGAATATAATGAAATAAATCATGTGGGATTTTTATTTTTCATTTTTTTATATGTTATTGTTTTAATGTAATGTCAATGAATTATTTATATGACCATGGTTCTGTAAAAAATCACCTTGAACATTAAAAAATATGTCATTGTTCATTGTATGTACTATGTTTTCTATAAATGTGTATGAGGATTGGTTATTTTCTATGTTTTGAACACTGTTAATGAGAAAATATTATTCTCATTATATATATTTTACCCTGACACCTAGTTAGAAACGTCTATCTTATCAAAGGCACACCCAAGGCCATTTAGGGAACCTGACTCACATAGTGTTGAGTGGCCCAGGTTTGGGGCATTAAAAAATTTTATTCATGAAATCTCTCATTATATTTCTTTTTTTATTTAGGATTATGGTATACATGTGATCTTTTAATGTGTTTTATATTTTAATGGATATATTACTGGTGCCTATAGAACACTATTATGCTAGGAAATCTAGGTCACTTGGGAATGTAATTGATTCTCTTTTTAATTCAAATTATGACTATATTATTTTTTTGACAAATGTAGATTTTTATATTTATGAATTTTTGGGTATTTCATCATTTATTTGATACTTTTGTATATGAATAATGATTGGTTAAATTGAATTCTTATGGAAAATGTGTGCCCGCCTATGGCTGTTTTCTGGAAAGATGTTTAGTTTTTTAATGTTTCAACCAAAAATTATTTGGATTTAATCCATATAAAATATTTAATGATTTATACTCAACCAGACTAACATGAATGTCCTTTTGATGTTTGATCATTTGGGATATACATTGGGAGGTTCTTTAATAATTATAATTCATTCATTTCATCAAAGGATGTATTGAGGTCCATCATGGGTCAAAGAGTGCTTTGACACCCTGGTAGTGACATAATGTATACATGGTATACTATAAAGGTTATTTAAGGGTATATATGTTTTTCCTTGAGGATGTTGTCTTGGTTACATAAATATGTAATAGAAACTATATAAAACATTGAATATAATTTTTATCGGTGGAACCTTACATAACCAAACCGAGTAGTTGAGTAATGTACTCTGAATTCCTTACTTTTTAATGGATCGGTTCTCTGAGTGAGTTTTCTATTAAGGTTTAGTTAAAGGGTGTGATTAGTTTTATGTATTTACCTGGTTCATTTAGTGTAATTTTTTGTACTGTGGTGGGAGTACGTGTAACAACCCGAGAATTTATAAGATATATTCGTTTTAATTTCTTTCATATCTTCTGTTGTACACTACACCAAGATTATCTTGCGCTATACGCAACACCATATTAGCTTGCAGTATACGCAACACTAATCTTGGATCGTGTTACACACAATTTCATGTTTTTTTTATAGTAGTTATTCTACGAAACATTGAGTATATATATATATATATATATTCAATTTATTTTGTTATATGGAACAACAAAGGAGTCGTGCACTACACACAATCGTGACTTGGATTGCATTACACACAATCACGACCTTCCTCGATAGCGTGTGTTGTACGCAATACCGGGTTTTACTAAAAAAACGATATATGATTATAATATTATTATGAACTAGCCGTTATGAATAGTATTAACTAAATTTTGAATTTTATAACATTATTATTCATCTTACACATTATCTAGAACATGGTATAATAACAAAATAAATTTTTCGAGTAAAAAAAGTATTTTTAAAAAAATGCAGTTTTTCCACCTTTTGATGGCGCACCCACATTAAATCTAGTTTTTGACAAGTTTATATGTTTAAATTTACAAAATAAAATTATTCTTTGGAACCAGGATAAAAAATTTACCTTGTATAAATTTTTCATATTATTCTGATAACTTTCATATTTTTATGAATAGTAATAACACACTATATTTTAATAGTAAACAAATTTTTTCATCGTAATAACTTATATGGTTAGATTAAAATTTTGAATGGTTTTAAAGTATAAATATAATATATATTTACCATTTAATATAATGTATGACATTAGCATTGATTTTACATTGAATTCGTAGGTTAAATAAATTCAATCTTTTGCAATGTTTTAAACAAAAACCCGTTATCTTTCAACAACAGGATTAATCTTAATTTAATTTATGCAATTTCTTTGTATTGAATTTTGAAAAATGGATTCCATATTTGTAATCAGTGGGTCCAAATTAAATTAATAGACTACTTTTTATTTTTGGGCTTTATGAATAGTAACAACGGTAAATTTTATTTACCATAGTAAAAGGTAAATTGGGTAATTATGTGTAAATATAATATTATAAAATTATCCTAATAATTGTATTAATACAATTGGATGATTATATTTAGTCCTAAGTCATATTTGGGTCGAAATGGAATCCATTAGAACCCACTTGGAGGTGATTAAGACCATTAGTTTATTTTATTTAATGGAAAGTGAAATATGTCTCACTCAACTTTAATAATTAATGTATTTTTAATATAAGTTTATACAGAATATAAATTCGGTTATAAATACTCATTTGAATGATAAAATGTTTTTCTTTATCATGGTAATATATTTGTAATTTTTTAGAGTTATTTAATTACCTTATTATCTTATACATTAATGATGCAGAAATTATTTATTTAGTGAAAAATCAATAATATAGTTTTTATTGAAATAGTAATACATATAAAAAGACCCCAAAATCTGCAAAAAAAACTTATTATTAGTGTATATGTAAACACTAATCATCCACTGACCGAATTTTTGACCATTTGGATCTTTTTTATGGCCATTATGACACTTGTAATATTTTATTTTAAATGATTCCAAAGTTTTCACCTTCATAATTTAATAAAGATAACAATTTACATGTTTTATTTTAAGACGATAAATTCATGTAAAATTATTATTATAAAATAATTGGTATTTATCTTCATCAATGGATTTTATTTTTAATTTTTATGCAACAAATAAGTATATTAAATAATTATACGAAAAATTTGTACTAATTATTTTATTAAGAGATATACCAAATAAATGGTTTTAAAAATATTAATATAAATATTATATGAACTATTTAATGTGATCCATAAATTTTATAGATAAATATGACATGTTATGAATCTATTAAATCTTTTAGTTAGAACATATATTCTGTATATTGTTTATTTTAATTCAAATAAATGAATAGTGTTAAAATTGACAATATTGTTATTTTATAAAACTAACATATTATTAAATTGTTTAAAAATCACAAAAATATTTAAAAATTATAAATTGAAATTTATATAGTCTAAAATGTCATAAAGTATCCAATTATGGAAAATTAACAACACATAAGTGAATATTTATAAACATTTAAAATTTAGAATTTTATTACCATAAATAAACTTAAATAGAATAAATAAGGATAAATTAAAATACTAAGGTTTAAAATAAGATAAAAACATGTATAAATTTTATTTGTTGATGATATTACAACCCTATATCATCTAATATTAGAATTGAGTCATTTTTGGAAGTTTTTATGTGGGGTTGGGATTTAATATAAACTAATATTTCTTATATTTCCAAAGGTGCCCCTCTCCTCCCTTATAAAAGTGCACCTCCTCCCTCTCTTCCTCACACTACTTTGAGCCTTCAATCTCGGAAAAACCCTACCAAATTCTCTTCTAAACTTACCTAGAAACATCCTATAGGTCCTGCTTTTCTTCAAAGGCCAATCTTAGTTCCCTAAGAAGAGGTTTCAAAGAGCCATGTCGAAGAAGAGGTAATAACTATAACCGATTCTTTCAAATTATTTTTTCTTCTACTTATTCTTCTTTAGATGTTTTATTATGAAGTATTAACATCAGTATAACTCATATACTAATATGTTATTATAAATATGAAACAACCTTATTTCACCTTCTATCCATCCTTCAGAAAACGAAATAACCGCACGTGCGTACGAATGGAATACCATCTCCACGTCGTGGTGTAATCTGTTTTTGACCACCACCTTACTTGGATGGGTATAAGGGTGTAAATAAATAAATATATATGATTATTTTAAAGTTATATTGATTCTGAAAAATTATACATACACTTATATACAATTCCACAATCATGAGAATGATATCATCGCTCGTGCGTACGTACGGACTACCGTCTCCACGACGCGATAAGATTCATTCTCCATGTTAACCATTCATGAATGATTATAAAGTATATATAATGAATAAAAATGAAATATATGACATAATAATGATACTGGATTTATGTATATATATATGTATTTCATTTACTTAGTTCCATTCAATTCAAAAAGGAAACGAAAACAGCATTCATGCGTACGTACGGCCTACCGTCTCTATGAGCAGTGTATTTCATTGCATTTATCGATCTATCATATATACATGTATACAATGAATATATATTATATAAAAATCTTATTTTACATACTGGAATTATTTAAATCAGTGTATAAGTAATAATGTCAAGAACAACAAGTTGAAACACGTACGATAAATGTAACGATTTTACCCAAAATGCGGCTTTAGCATGGAATTTACAAAACAATGGGTAATATAATGTCATAAGTGAACCATATATGATATCATAACAATGAATATGATTATTTAATAAGTCATTGACTTTATTTAAATCATTATACAAGAGGTTAAGATACGTAAGAAGCATATCGAATTAAAGGTAAGGGATAATTTTGCAATCTCATTCTTATCCGAGATTGTTATTCATAAGTATTTACTGGGGTTATTGTTATCATCCATGACCATGTTTTCTAACAACGTTTTCATGTATGTTTAATGTTATTTTTACCCATTTTTGACTTTTACTACATGGTATTTAGGGAATGTTTCTATTACGAGGTAGTTTTTTACTTTTCCGGAAAAAGTACGAGAAGAATGTTTTTTTAACTTATACGACATGAAAATATTATTACGGTTTTATAAAGCCTTATTTTCATGAAGAATCCTCCAAAATATTTGATGACTATTTTCAAAAAAATCCTTTTATTTTAAAATTTAATTGCATTTTGTGAAAAGAGAATGATTTTCAAGATGAAAAGATATTTTCCTCAAGAATTCATTTCAAGTGGTTTATCAAAACCATTTTCCATCTAAGATGACATTATTTCATATGTGTATGTTTCAAGTATAATGTCTCTATGATTTATATGGTTTCAATTTTCTTATTATTGAATGATATCCACTTCTTTTATATATATTATGTGAAGATGGGATTATGTTTATGAAACCCATTTTATTCTTTGGGTTATTATGAATGATGTATGTTTATTTTGTGGCACAAGTAAGAATGATTTCATTATTAGATGGGTGGACCTATATCTCCCTCCAATGCATTGGGTAAAGATTTATATCTCATGAGATAGACATGGCTGGAACGGTAAGTTAATCTGGTTCAGTAATACAGGATTGGAATGAGGAGTGAACTCGATTTAGAAAGGGACTTTGTCCACTAAGATGGTCTTGGCAGCAATGCCTTGGCTACTATGGAAATCATATAATGTTCCTAATGGTTTCCACAATCACATGTTTTATTCCCATGATATTTTATCATGATTAATGTTTCCTTATGATATATGCCTTATGTATTTCTATTTTTTATGTCATTGCTCAAGATTTTGATGTTTAAACATTATGTTCATGTTTTTAAGTTTAAATGTATATGATTTGTTTTATTTTATCCATGATTACCCTTGCTAAGCATTTTAGCTCACCCTTTATATGTTTTGTTTTCCCCAGGATATAAAGAATTGTTTTAGGTAAGAAAACAAAAGCGGAAGATCTTTATGGGAGATGTTGAAGATCTTTCACCACGATTAGAAGATTACGTTCCGAGTTTCCAAAGACACTAAACTATTATGGTCCTTGTGTGTCTATTTTTGTTATGTATTAAGTATTATACAAAAGTAATGTATTGTCCATGTACGTCAATCTTCAGGTCTCTACAATTGGTATCAGAGGAAATGTGTAGTCAACCTTTGGAAACTAGGATGCAAAAACGTTAGTGAGATCCCTAGAGATATTTCTATGGTATGTCTAGGGATGTCCCTAAGGATAAGTATACGTATAGGATATAGTCCTAGAACTACGGTAACAATATTAGAATTTAACTGATGATGTTAGATATTGATGGTACTCCCACTTTACTATGTTTTTTCCCTAGCATGATTTTTGCCTCTCACACTATTCTTTTTGGGTTTTAGAAAATGGCTGGAAACAGGAAGATTCATGATAATGGAGGATATGACAGACAATGGAATTATATTCATCATGTGAAACCAAATGAAATAGGATTTGAAAGTCCAAACATCGTTATTATTCCTAATCATCAATCTCATAATATGATCAATAATCTCAACTTTGGTAGGTTTCTCGACTCAGATAATAAGAGAAAGATGGAGTTTCATGATGATCATATAGGAAAGAAAGTTCAATTTCCCTCATGTAAATCATGTGGGAAGAGGCATCGGGGAGATTGTTTCAAAGGAACTGGATGATGATTTGGGTGTGGAAAAGAAGGACACAAATCTAGTAAGTGCAAAGGATAAGGTTCAGTTAACACCATGGAAAAGGATAATGATATTTCTACGACATCAACAATGATTATATGTTTTAAATGTGGAATGTATGGGCATTATGCAAACCAATTCCCTAAGGGAAAATCTCATGAAGAGAATCAGCATGGTCATATGAGTAGTATTTATGTGGATGATGATGAAGAGACTACAAATGAAATATGAGATGAATGAAATGATGAAGCTCAGTCAATGGTTAATGTCACGACCCGTCCTCGGGGCCCGTGCCGTGACTACCCCAAGCCCGCCTTCCATAGGCCAGGGGCTGGCGACTAGCACCAAAGGCGTAAATCCCGATAACAGGGAAGGCATTGCCTTTATAAGTAACAACCACCACAGAGTCAGCAAGCGGAAAGTAACTACAAGTGCAGAAAAGTAAAGGGGGCCGGAAATACAAGCCCAACTGTAAAGTACAACTCGAAAGGGAAAAACAGCAGCTGGAAGAACGAAGCGGCTCCTGGGTCGTCCGCCTCGATTCCTACCTGAAGGGTAGGTACAGATGGCTCAGCTCCTGGATCGTCCACCACGGATCCTACCTGAAGGGTAGGTACAGATAGCTCCTCTACTCCACAGGTCCTGTCGTCTACTCCGGGTACGTCCGCCCAGTGGTCCACCTCCGGGTACCGACCTGCTCCGCAAGTCTCAACTGCGATCTGCGCTGTCCGTCGTCTGCAACCAACACAACGAGGTGCGGGCATAGCCCGTGCAGGGGTGAGTATAAGCTACTCAGTAGGGACCCCGAGACCCTTAAGGTCTCACCAAATCCAACATTGATATCCACAAAGTAAAGGCAGCAATCACGAAGTAACATCAGACTCTACTTAGGTATACGCCCATACATATACCTAAGTCATCAAGTAACCCATCCAAACTCAAGGATACACAAAAATCATGAAATCAACGGATAACCATCACCCAGGTATATGCCCATACATGTACCTAAGTTATCAAGCGACCCATCTCAATCATGAGGAAACACAAAGGTCAAAGGTCTCAGCTCAAACCAGGATTTCCATTATCGAAACCGTAACTGCTGAAGAGCTCCGTCTCTAGAGTGTACAGTGGTCCTGTCACGACTCCGAGGCTGCCGCTCACTAACCTAGGACTGCTGAGGTACTCCTCCTGTCGAGTACTGCGGGTTTGCGGCCAACTACCGGGCGCTCCGTCCGCTGAGGGTCTGTCGCCAAATACCGGGCGCTACCCAGATAGCCTGCTGAGGTACTCCTCCTGTCGAGTACCGCGGGTCTGCTGCCAACTACCAGGCGCTCCGTCCGCCGTGGGTCTGCCGCCAAATACCGGGCGCTCCGTCCACTGGGCTAGTCGACTCACTCCAAGTCGAGTCGGTCAAGCAGTCGTCAGGTCTCAGCCGGCTACACGGTCTCCGTACTCTGCACGCTCGTCTCCACCGTTGCGGGTCTGTCGCTACAACCAAGCGCTCACACTCCGTAGAGTATCGCGGGTCCGCCGCTACAACCAAGCGCTCCACCGCCAAGGATCTGCTGCTGCATCTAAGCGCACCACTACTGTCAAGTACCACGGGTCCGCTCCACGAGCTACTGGTCGATACTCCAAGTATCACAAGGTCCCGCGAAGAAGTGTCTCAAAGAACCGTCTCGTCACAGGGGTCTCAACGCAACAGACGGCACGTCGATCGGACGCCCGGTCTGTGAGTTATTAGCCTTTTCGTCCCAGGGGACCGGTTGGTTTCGTGAGCGAAACCAAACCCGGCCGTATCTCAACTGTACCCCGAACTCCCATAGGGTAAACTCAAAAGGACCGTTACTCAACGTAACCATCAACGCCGCTGACGGCTCGTCAAGCGGACGTCCTGTCTGAAAGATATCAGCTTTCCCGTTCCAGGGGCCCGGTTGGATTTCGAGTACAATCCAACCCGGCCATACTCCGACTGTATCCAAAACTCGGGCGGAGTATGTCAAAAGTTCCGTCTCATCAAGAGGAAGTCCACGAAACAGACGGCGCGTCAATCGGACGCCCGGTCTGTGAGTTATTAGCCTTTTCGTCTCCGGGGCCCGGTTGGTTTTTAAGGAAAAACCAACCCGACCGTACTCCACCTGCATCCAAACCTCGGGCGGAGTATGCCAAAAGATCCGATTCACTAAGAGGAACACAACGCGACTGACGGCGCGTCAATCGGACGTTCGTGGCTCAAGATATGAGCGTTTCCGCTCCGAAGGCCCGGTTGGTTTCGTGAACGAACCAACCCGGCCGAACTCAAAGTAACCCGAAACCTTGAGTGCGATATACCGTAACGACCGTCTCGATCCAAGGATCGCGTTGCCGCAGACGGTTCGTCATTCGGAGGTCCGAGGCTCAAGTTATGAGCCAAGAACCGAAGAGGGCCCGAAACGGGGGTACTGGGCCCGGGGCGACCCGGCCCGAACCCCCCCTGGGGTCGGCCGAACCGGGTCGGCCCGAACCGGGTCGGCCCGACCCGGCCCGAACCGGCTCGGCCGGGTCCGGTCCGGCCTGGGCGCGGCCCGGCCGACCGGACCGAGCCGGCTCGGCTTCGGCCGAGCGGCCGGAGGTGCTGCCGCCGCGGGTCAACCCCGCGGCTTTGAGGGAAACGCGGCCCCCGCGGGGGGCCGCCTGTCACGCGGACGCGGCCGGGCCGCCGCGTCCGTCCCGGTTCCGCGCGGCCGCGGAACCGGCCGCCGATGCCGCCGCGGCTTCAGCCGCGGCGGGCTTCCTCCACGGCGGCGCGCCGGGCGCCGCCGCCTCCGGTCGCCGGCGCCGCCGCGCCGGCGACCCGCGCCGCCGCCGCCTTCCGCGGGCCGCCGGAGATGCTCCGGTGGCCCGATTTCTTTCCCGTCTGCGCCGTTGCTCCTCCCGGGGGACGATCTTCACTGCGGAGCCAACAAATTGCCCTTGCCGCACGGTTCGTCGTCGTCCGCCAAATCCGCGCAAAAAGAGGAGATCGGCGGAGGGTTGCCGGGTCTTGTTCGTTAGACCCGCACCCTCCGCGTTAGTCGTAAATCACGGGAGGAACAATAAAACAATCAACAACAATTTTAATTGTTAAAATTGTTCGAAGATCAAGTTCTTCACTTAAAAAGAATAAGCACGGGGAAAAGAATCACAATCAAATCCCTACTTTGATGATCGTCGAGCGCGGGCGTTCTTCGCGGAAGAGATCGTCGTGGAAGAGATCGATCGTCGCGTCGTCGCGGGAAGGTGTCGCGTCGTCGCGGAAAATGGAGATCGCCGCGTCGTCGCGGAATCGCTCGTCGCGTCGCCAATCTTTGTTGCCGAACGAGGGTCGGCCGCGGAAGAAGAGGCGTCGCCGAAGAACGTCGCGGGTAGATCTCGTCGACGTCGCAGATCTTGGTGTGCGTCGTCGAATTCCGGTCGCCGGCGTTCTTCGCGTTCTTCGCGTTCTTCGCGTTCTTCGCGTTCTTCGCGTTCTTCGCGGAGAGGGTGGAGGAACGAAGATTCTCTCAAATCCTTTCCAAGGATTTTTATGTTGGTCTTATTTTATAAACATGCCAACACGAAACCGGTTAAGAAACGATCCATCAATTCGTTGAATTAATTCAACGAAAGAAACGACCCATTTAATTCACGAAGAAACAGTCCATTTAATTCACGAAATAAACCGCCCAATTAAATGGTCTGTTAAGAATTAAAGAAAACGCGTCGGTTGACTTTTCAGTTACTTTGACGGGTTTTCGCGGGTGCGTTACTTAGCGAAAGAAACGGCGGGGCTCGTGCGGGCCCCACCTCACAAATATCCTACCAAGGGGGTAGGATATTTCTGGATAGCATCCTATCCAGTTCAACTCAGTTCAAGCCGCCTTTAAGTGACTTCAAGTGGCTTCCAAGCAGCTTAAGTGAAATAAAATAAAGTTGTCGCACAAACTTTATTTTATTCTGACTTAAAGCCGCAAAATTTAAAAACCACGTCTGAGCAAACGCAACTCCGGAAGAGGCGTTTCTAAGCAAATACCGGCGCTGCGATTTCATCGGTGCCCTCAGAATTCGATTCCGGGCACCGGTTCAAAAGTTAGAAAAACCCGCTCGTCCGTTCACTGAACGTACCCGAGCCAAAACTTCGGCAAATGATTCCGGGCACACCGGGCCTCGGAATCAGGTGCCGTCAGAAACTGCGTTCTTGTAAAAATCCAAAGAAAATTAAGAAAAAAAAATTTCCTTGAAATTTACGGGTCTTTACATTACTCCCACCACAGGGCTTTACGTCCCCGTAAAGCTTCACCACAACCTTAGGGAAACAAAGCGGTACTGAGCACGCATCAGAGCCTTCCGATCCCATGTGCTCACCTGGAGATTCCCGTGCCGCCATCTGTTGCGCACAAGAGGAATCGATCGCCCATGTAGGACCCGCTCCTGTCGATCCTCTATCTCCACCGGGACCTCCGTATAAGACACTCATCGCCACTGTCTAGCTCCTCATGGTCGAAGATATGCGAAGGGGGTCGAGCACGTATCTCCTCAGCTGGGATACGTGGAAGACGTCGTGCACCCGGTGCAACTGAGGTGGCAGAGCCAGGCGATAAGCCACCTCGCCAACTCTGCTGAGGACCTGGAAAGGCCCGATGAAGCGGGGAGACAACTTGCCGCCTTGGCCAAAACTCTGTTTACCACGTCGAGGTGAGACCCGCAAGAAGACGTGGTCACCCTCCTCGAACTCTAGTGGCCTCCGCCTCCTGTCAGCATATGACTTCTGCCGGCTCTGAGCTGTCCTCATCCTCTCCTGGATGATCTGGACCTTCTCTGTCGTGGCCTGGACCATCACAGGTCCCACAAGAGCTGCAAGATTTCTTCTTTGCCGAAAAGAGAAATCTGGTCTCATCCCCTGGATGAACCACATTCTTTGCCTAAAACAGTCAATCCTAACATGGATGATACTAATCCATACCAAGGATGACGTCGTAAGGCCTCGACGCTACTACTAAGAGATCCAACCGTTACTCTCGCCTCCAAGGGTTGAGTCACACTGTCGGCATCAGTGTGTGGTAACTGGTCTCCTCCAGTAGATGTCTCACAAGTGAGGGTCAAGTCAACAGTCAACTGGAACCTCTTAGTAACATCACAAAAGAGGACAGGAATGAAAACATTTCAAAGGATGCGTCTTTTATTATTGCAGCTCATAATACAAGACGCTACACAAAAGCAACATCAACAAGGAACTAGAAGTACAAGAGACGTATCCACTAGTTCTGCTCCTGTCCACCTGCTCCAAGAGTTCTACTGTTGCTCAAGCATTTGTCGTCGCCTCTTTCTCGGTGGCTCCCTCAAAGCCTGCGGATCGGGAGTCGGACAGTCACGTGCCAGATGACCCTTTCCGCGACATGAGTAACACAACCTGCTCCTTGCACGGCTAGCTCCGTTCCCACTCCGGGTGCCCTGCACCACCGGTCGTAAAACCCGAGACCGTCTAACTGCTGGTCTGGTCTTTCTGGGCCTCAGCATCATCTGTCTACTGCCCACAGATGACTCGGCTTCTGATCGAGAAACACGTGGCAAAGGCAGCAGCTCCTGATCACGCTCAGGGTGTAGAGCTACTGGCACAAACTCCACCCTGAAGAAGGTCTCAAAGTCTTCCCATGCGAAGTCCATCTCATCGCAAAACTGAAACAAGTGGCTCCACCACCTACCTGCTGCTGCCTGAAGGAGGCTGGTAGCAAAGATCACCATGAAGTCTGCCGGCGTCCCCACTAGCCTGAAGACTCCCACCACGGCCTCCAGCCAATCCTCAGCCGCCTGCGGGTCCATCTCTCCCCCGAACCTGGGTGGCCTCTGGCGCTGGAACTCATGCAGTGCGCGCAAGTAGCGGGCATCGCCTACTGCTGGGGCTGGTGGCATCGGTGGCCCAACGTATGGTAGTACCGCTGGTGCCTCCGCTGGTGCCTCAACTGCAAGAGGGCCCTGTACCGAAGCCTCGTCGCTCGTCAGACTGTCAGCACGCTCATCCCTCCGGGCTCTAGCTGGTCGTCCGAGAAAAGACATCCTGAAAGAAACAACGTAACACGATCAAACGATTATACCTGGTGAGCTGACCTGGTTTGAGCTGTTTTAAGGGGGGAAACCTTTGAAAACACACACGCAATCAGTGTTTTCGCGCACAAAGTCGGAAATCAGTTGTCAGGGTCCTGGTGTATGGATACGTCGGCCGCCCGCACCAACACTGGACTCCCTGAACTGAAAACCACACTCGGTACCCTTAACACTATTGCTTCACATAGAAAGAAAAGACGATCAGAGTCTGCGGTAGAACCGACCCCTCTGATACCAATTTGTCACGACCCGTCCTCGGGGCCCGTGCCGTGACTACCCCAAGCCCGCCTTCCATAGGCCAGGGGCTGGCGACTAGCACCAAAGGCGTAAATCCCGATAACAGGGAAGGCATTGCCTTTATAAGTAACAACCACCACAGAGTCAGCAAGCGGAAAGTAACTACAAGTGCAGAAAAGTAAAGGGGGCCGGAAATACAAGCCCAACTGTAAAGTACAACTCGAAAGGGAAAAACAGCAGCTGGAAGAACGAAGCGGCTCCTGGGTCGTCCGCCTCGATTCCTACCTGAAGGGTAGGTACAGATGGCTCAGCTCCTGGATCGTCCACCACGGATCCTACCTGAAGGGTAGGTACAGATAGCTCCTCTACTCCACAGGTCCTGTCGTCTACTCCGGGTACGTCCGCCCAGTGGTCCACCTCCGGGTACCGACCTGCTCCGCAAGTCTCAACTGCGATCTGCGCTGTCCGTCGTCTGCAACCAACACAACGAGGTGCGGGCATAGCCCGTGCAGGGGTGAGTATAAGCTACTCAGTAGGGACCCCGAGACCCTTAAGGTCTCACCAAATCCAACATTGATATCCACAAAGTAAAGGCAGCAATCACGAAGTAACATCAGACTCTACTTAGGTATACGCCCATACATATACCTAAGTCATCAAGTAACCCATCCAAACTCAAGGATACACAAAAATCATGAAATCAACGGATAACCATCACCCAGGTATATGCCCATACATGTACCTAAGTTATCAAGCGACCCATCTCAATCATGAGGAAACACAAAGGTCAAAGGTCTCAGCTCAAACCAGGATTTCCATTATCGAAACCGTAACTGCTGAAGAGCTCCGTCTCTAGAGTGTACAGTGGTCCTGTCACGACTCCGAGGCTGCCGCTCACTAACCTAGGACTGCTGAGGTACTCCTCCTGTCGAGTACTGCGGGTTTGCGGCCAACTACCGGGCGCTCCGTCCGCTGAGGGTCTGTCGCCAAATACCGGGCGCTACCCAGATAGCCTGCTGAGGTACTCCTCCTGTCGAGTACCGCGGGT
Source organism: Viscum album (assembly GCA_963277665.1). Classification (NCBI taxonomy): domain Eukaryota; kingdom Viridiplantae; phylum Streptophyta; class Magnoliopsida; order Santalales; family Viscaceae; genus Viscum; species Viscum album. The sequence continues at coordinate 456,550,583 of OY728141.1, read as the reverse complement.
CTGCTGCCAACTACCAGGCGCTCCGTCCGCCGTGGGTCTGCCGCCAAATACCGGGCGCTCCGTCCACTGGGCTAGTCGACTCACTCCAAGTCGAGTCGGTCAAGCAGTCGTCAGGTCTCAGCCGGCTACACGGTCTCCGTACTCTGCACGCTCGTCTCCACCGTTGCGGGTCTGTCGCTACAACCAAGCGCTCACACTCCGTAGAGTATCGCGGGTCCGCCGCTACAACCAAGCGCTCCACCGCCAAGGATCTGCTGCTGCATCTAAGCGCACCACTACTGTCAAGTACCACGGGTCCGCTCCACGAGCTACTGGTCGATACTCCAAGTATCACAAGGTCCCGCGAAGAAGTGTCTCAAAGAACCGTCTCGTCACAGGGGTCTCAACGCAACAGACGGCACGTCGATCGGACGCCCGGTCTGTGAGTTATTAGCCTTTTCGTCCCAGGGGACCGGTTGGTTTCGTGAGCGAAACCAAACCCGGCCGTATCTCAACTGTACCCCGAACTCCCATAGGGTAAACTCAAAAGGACCGTTACTCAACGTAACCATCAACGCCGCTGACGGCTCGTCAAGCGGACGTCCTGTCTGAAAGATATCAGCTTTCCCGTTCCAGGGGCCCGGTTGGATTTCGAGTACAATCCAACCCGGCCATACTCCGACTGTATCCAAAACTCGGGCGGAGTATGTCAAAAGTTCCGTCTCATCAAGAGGAAGTCCACGAAACAGACGGCGCGTCAATCGGACGCCCGGTCTGTGAGTTATTAGCCTTTTCGTCTCCGGGGCCCGGTTGGTTTTTAAGGAAAAACCAACCCGACCGTACTCCACCTGCATCCAAACCTCGGGCGGAGTATGCCAAAAGATCCGATTCACTAAGAGGAACACAACGCGACTGACGGCGCGTCAATCGGACGTTCGTGGCTCAAGATATGAGCGTTTCCGCTCCGAAGGCCCGGTTGGTTTCGTGAACGAACCAACCCGGCCGAACTCAAAGTAACCCGAAACCTTGAGTGCGATATACCGTAACGACCGTCTCGATCCAAGGATCGCGTTGCCGCAGACGGTTCGTCATTCGGAGGTCCGAGGCTCAAGTTATGAGCCAAGAACCGAAGAGGGCCCGAAACGGGGGTACTGGGCCCGGGGCGACCCGGCCCGAACCCCCCCTGGGGTCGGCCGAACCGGGTCGGCCCGAACCGGGTCGGCCCGACCCGGCCCGAACCGGCTCGGCCGGGTCCGGTCCGGCCTGGGCGCGGCCCGGCCGACCGGACCGAGCCGGCTCGGCTTCGGCCGAGCGGCCGGAGGTGCTGCCGCCGCGGGTCAACCCCGCGGCTTTGAGGGAAACGCGGCCCCCGCGGGGGGCCGCCTGTCACGCGGACGCGGCCGGGCCGCCGCGTCCGTCCCGGTTCCGCGCGGCCGCGGAACCGGCCGCCGATGCCGCCGCGGCTTCAGCCGCGGCGGGCTTCCTCCACGGCGGCGCGCCGGGCGCCGCCGCCTCCGGTCGCCGGCGCCGCCGCGCCGGCGACCCGCGCCGCCGCCGCCTTCCGCGGGCCGCCGGAGATGCTCCGGTGGCCCGATTTCTTTCCCGTCTGCGCCGTTGCTCCTCCCGGGGGACGATCTTCACTGCGGAGCCAACAAATTGCCCTTGCCGCACGGTTCGTCGTCGTCCGCCAAATCCGCGCAAAAAGAGGAGATCGGCGGAGGGTTGCCGGGTCTTGTTCGTTAGACCCGCACCCTCCGCGTTAGTCGTAAATCACGGGAGGAACAATAAAACAATCAACAACAATTTTAATTGTTAAAATTGTTCGAAGATCAAGTTCTTCACTTAAAAAGAATAAGCACGGGGAAAAGAATCACAATCAAATCCCTACTTTGATGATCGTCGAGCGCGGGCGTTCTTCGCGGAAGAGATCGTCGTGGAAGAGATCGATCGTCGCGTCGTCGCGGGAAGGTGTCGCGTCGTCGCGGAAAATGGAGATCGCCGCGTCGTCGCGGAATCGCTCGTCGCGTCGCCAATCTTTGTTGCCGAACGAGGGTCGGCCGCGGAAGAAGAGGCGTCGCCGAAGAACGTCGCGGGTAGATCTCGTCGACGTCGCAGATCTTGGTGTGCGTCGTCGAATTCCGGTCGCCGGCGTTCTTCGCGTTCTTCGCGTTCTTCGCGTTCTTCGCGTTCTTCGCGTTCTTCGCGGAGAGGGTGGAGGAACGAAGATTCTCTCAAATCCTTTCCAAGGATTTTTATGTTGGTCTTATTTTATAAACATGCCAACACGAAACCGGTTAAGAAACGATCCATCAATTCGTTGAATTAATTCAACGAAAGAAACGACCCATTTAATTCACGAAGAAACAGTCCATTTAATTCACGAAATAAACCGCCCAATTAAATGGTCTGTTAAGAATTAAAGAAAACGCGTCGGTTGACTTTTCAGTTACTTTGACGGGTTTTCGCGGGTGCGTTACTTAGCGAAAGAAACGGCGGGGCTCGTGCGGGCCCCACCTCACAAATATCCTACCAAGGGGGTAGGATATTTCTGGATAGCATCCTATCCAGTTCAACTCAGTTCAAGCCGCCTTTAAGTGACTTCAAGTGGCTTCCAAGCAGCTTAAGTGAAATAAAATAAAGTTGTCGCACAAACTTTATTTTATTCTGACTTAAAGCCGCAAAATTTAAAAACCACGTCTGAGCAAACGCAACTCCGGAAGAGGCGTTTCTAAGCAAATACCGGCGCTGCGATTTCATCGGTGCCCTCAGAATTCGATTCCGGGCACCGGTTCAAAAGTTAGAAAAACCCGCTCGTCCGTTCACTGAACGTACCCGAGCCAAAACTTCGGCAAATGATTCCGGGCACACCGGGCCTCGGAATCAGGTGCCGTCAGAAACTGCGTTCTTGTAAAAATCCAAAGAAAATTAAGAAAAAAAAATTTCCTTGAAATTTACGGGTCTTTACAGTTAAGAAGTTAGTGGAATGATCGTATGTTTATAAAGAATAATGTATGGTACTATGGAATAAAGAATCATTTAAGGATTGTTACACTATTGTTATTCATAAAGTATTTGAATTTATATATTGAATGGTACCGGTAACCATGGAATTTAATTCAGATATTTTTTGAAAGTAGATGATATGCGCATAATGAATGGATAATAAGATAATGAGATGTTTGACTGTATTCATGAGCTCATGACTGATATAAGAACTAAGTGATATTATGGTTTGATTATATAGATTTTTTTGGGATTTTGGTATGAGGAAAGAGTTACCTTTTGATTGTATTTATGTTTTCATTAAGGTTCCATGGTAATTTATGTTTTTAAGAGAATATATGACTAAGGTATTCATGTGTTTTGAATGCAACCAACATGATATATCTAATGATATATGTGAGATAAATTCTTATATTCACATTCTTGGTAGATAACCTTTCTAGTAATTTTTTCCTTTATACTATGATCTTGGATTGATGTATTTTAGATAAGCCTAAAGATTGGAATGGATTATGTTGGGAATAATTTAGTATTTTTTAATGATATAACTTTTTTTGATATTATTGATGGGATGTTATAGTAATGTAGTTTTAGAAAAAGGACAACTTGCAGGACGGGCGACAGCCCATCGCGTCAGACAAGGTTGTGGGAATCGAACCCACAACCGAAGTGCAACTGGCCTTTATCACCTACCAACGGCCTACATAAAGTCCCTGGTTGGTAGAAACTAGTTTTATTTAATTAAGTGGCACGATAGATGAAGTATAAGTTCATTTTTGGAATTGTATACCATTAACCTTACCATAGATGGACTTATGTATATTTGATAACTTTTTGTAACCTTTTGTTTAAAACAAATGGAATTACCCATCATTCTATCACATTATTTGATAACACTTCACGAATAACAAATTCAACTTCATTTCTTTAAGAGATGAAGTGGAAATTGTTCAAAGGACAAACAATAGTGATATTGTACCAAAATCAAGTAAGTATTTCTTCTAATTCAAAATTTTCAACATTAGGGAAATGATATTGAAAACCAAAAATGGTGTCCTAGTGCTCTTATATCTGATGAATCAGATGGTACCTTAGATCATAACAAATTTATGGCTTTGTGATTGATGGATTTGTCATAGCCATGTTTTCTACCACTCTCAATCTAAACTTGATGGTTAGATTTTTCTTTCATATCCATATTTTAACCTATGTTCTCCTATATAGAAACCTAGTGATGAGTTACTTTGGGTAATCATTACATTTCATACTTTAGCTTTTAAAATTAATTATTAGTATTCCTTTTTACGATGTCGGTTTCTATGAATAGTAAATGATTTATAATCCCGACAAATTTCGAGGGAAAAATTCATTTTAAGGGGGGTAGAATGTAACAACCAGAGATTTTAGAAGATATATTTTTTTTAATTTCTTTCATATCTTCTGTTGTACACTACACCAAGATTATCTTGCGCTATACGCAACACCGTATTATCTTGCAGTATACGCAACACTAATCTTGGATCGTCTTACACAGAATTTAATGTTTGTTTGATAGTAGTTATTCTACGAAACATTGAGTATATATATATATATATTCAATGTATTTTTTATACGAAACAACAAAGGAGTCGTGCACTACATGCAACCATGACTTGGCTTGCATTACACGCAATCACAACCTTCCTCAATAGCGTGTGTTGTACTCAATACCAGGTTTTACTAAACAACGATATATTATTATAATATTATTATGAAGTAGCCGTTATGAATAGTATTAACTAAAATTTTAATTTTTTAACATTATTATTCATCTTACATATTTTCTAGAACATGGTATAAAAACAAAATAATTTTTTTGAGTAAAATAAGTATTTTTCAAAAAATGCAGTTTTGCCACCTTTTGATGGCGCACCCACTTTAAATCTTGTTTTGACATGTTTATATATCAAATTTACAAAATAAAATTATTCTTTGAAACTAGTATATAAAATTTTACCTTGGATAAATTTTTTATATTATTCTGACAACATTCATATTTTAATGAATAGTAAAAACACGCTATATTTTAATTAAAAACAACTTTTTTCATCGTAATAACTTATGTGGTTAAATTATAATATTTAATGGTTTTAAAGTATAAATAGAATATATTTTTACCATTTAACATAATTTATGTCATTATCATTGATTTTACATTGAATTCGTAGGTTAAATAAATTCAATCTTTTGCAATGTTTTAAATTAAAACCCGTTTTCTTTCAACAATGGGATTAAATTTAATTTAATTTCTGCAACTTCTTTGTATTGAATTAGGAAAAATGGATTCCATATTTGGAATCAGGGGGTCTAAATTATATTAATAGAATACTTTTTATTTTTGGTCTTTATGAATAGTAACAACGGTAAATTTTATTTACCATTGTAAAAGGTAAATTGGGTAATTAAGGGTAAATATAATATAATAAAATTATAATAATACTTTTCTTAGTAAAATTGTATGATTATATTTAGTCCGAATTCATAGTTGGGTCGAAATGGAATCCATTAGAACCCACTTGGAGGTGATTAAGACAATTAGTTTATTTTATTTAAATGAAAGTGAAATATGTCTCACTGAACATTAATAATTAAAGTATTTCTAATATAAGTTTATAAAGAATATAAATTCGGTTATAAATACCCATTTGAAATATAAAATGTTTTTCTTTATCATGGTAATTTATTTGTAATTTTTAAGAGTTATTTAATTACCTTATTATCTTATACATTAATGATGCATAAATTATTTATTCAGTGAAAAACAAATAATATAGTTTTTATTGAAATAGTAATACATATAAAAAGGCCCAAAAATATGCACAAAACCTATTAGTAGTGTATATATAAACCCTAATCATCCACTGGACTAATTGCTTACCATTCAGATCATTATTATGGTGATTATGACACTTAGAATATTTTATTTTAAATGATTCTAAAGTTGCCCCCTTCATAATTTAATAAAGATAACAATTTACATGTTGCTATTTTAAGATGATAAATTCAAGTAAAATTATTATTATAAAATATATAAAATTTATACTCATCAAAGGATTTTATTTTTAATTTTTATGCAACAAATAAGTATATTAAATAATTAAACAAAAATGTTGTACTAATTATTTTATTAAGAGATATACCAAATAAATGATTTTAAAAATATTAAAATAAATATTATATGAACTATCTAATGTTCTCCTCTAATTTTATAGATAAATATTAAATTTTATGAATCTATTAATTTATTTAGTTCGAACATATCGTCTGTATATTGTTTATTTAAATTCAAATAAATGAATAGTGTCAAAATTGACACAATTGTTATTTTATAAAAATAACATATTATTAAATTGTTTAACAATCCCAAAAATATTTACAAATTATAAATTGAAATTTATATAGTCTAAAATGTCATAAAGTATCCAATATGGAAAATTATCAAAACATAAGTGATTATTTATAACCATTTAAAATTTAGAATTTTATTACTACAAATAAACTTAAATATATTAAATAAGGATAAATCAAAATGATAAGGTTTAAAATAAAATCAAAACATTTCTAGCTTTTATTGGTTGATGAGATTACAACCATATCTCATCTAATATTAGAATTGAGTCATTTTTGGAAGTTTTTATGTGGGGTTGGGATTTAATATAAACTAATATTTCTTATATTTCCAAAGGTGCCCCTCTCCTCCCTTATAAAAGGGAACCTCCTCCCTCTCTTTCCCGAACAACTTTGAGCCTTAAAGCTCATCCAAAACCTTCCAAATTCTCTTCTCCACTTCCCTATAAACATCCTAGAGGTCTTGGTCTTCTTAATAGGCCAATCTTAGTTCCCTAAGAGGAGGTTTCAAAGAGGCGTGTCGAAGAAGAGGTAATAACCGTAACCGATTCTTTCAAATTATTTCTTCTTCTACTTCTTCTTCTTTAGTTGTATCATTATGAATCAATAACATCAGTATAACTCATATTCTGGTATGTTATTATAAATATGAAACAACCTTATTTAACCTTCTATCTATCCTATAGAAAATGAAATAACCGCGCGTGCGTACGTACGGAATACCGTCTCCACGCCGTGGTGTAATCTGTTTTTGACCACCACCATACTTGGATGGGTATAAGGGTGTAAATAAATAACTATATATGATTATTGTAAAGTTATATTGATTCTGAAATATTATACATACACTTCTATACAATTCCACGATCATGATAATGATATCATCGCTCGTGCGTACGTACAGACTACCATCTCCATGACGCGATGAGATTCATTCTCCATGTTAACCATTCATGAATGATTATAAAGTATATATAATGAATAATAATGAAATATATGACATAATAATGATACTTTATATATGTATATATATATGTATTTCATTTACTTAATTCCATTCAAATCAAAAAGGAAATGAAAACAGCGTTCATGCGTATGTACGGCCTACCGTCTCCATGAACGGTGTATTTCATTCCATTTATTGATATATCATATATATATATATATGTATATGCTGAATATATATTATATACAAATCATGTTTTACATTATGGAATTATTAAAATTATTATATAAGTAATAATATCAAGAACAACAAGTCGAAACACGTACGATAAATGTAACAATTTTACCCAAAATGTTGCTTTAACATGGAATTTACAAAAGAAAGGGTAATATTAAGTCCTAAGGGAACCATATATAATATCATAACTATGAATATGATTCTATAATAAGTCAATGACATTATTTAAATCATTATACAGGAGGTTCGGATACGTATGAAGCATATCGGACCTAAGCTAAGGGATAATTTTTCAATCTCATTCTAATATGAGATTGTTATTCATAAGTATTTATTGGGGTTATTGTTATCATCCATGTCCATGTTTTCTAACAATGTTTTCATGTATTTTTAATGTCATTTTTACCCATTTTTGACTTTTACTAAAAGGTATGTATGGAATCATTCTATTACGAGGTACTTTTTGACTTTTCCGGCAAAAGTACGAGAAGAATGTTTTTTTTAAATTATACGGCATGAAAGGATTTTAATGGTTTTATAAAGCCTTATATTCATGAAGCGTCCTCCATATTATTTCATGATTATTTTCAAAAAAAACCTTTTCTTTTAAAATTGAATGGCATTTTGTGAAAGGAAAATGATTTTCAAGATGAAAGGATATTTTCCTCAAGAATTCATTTGAAGTAATTTATCAAAACCATTTTCCATCAAGGATGACATTATTACATATGTTTATGTTCCAAGTATAATGTATCTATGATTTATATGGTTTCACCTTTCTTATTATGAAATGATATCCATTTATTTTATATTGATTATGTGATGATGGGATTATGTTTATGAAACCCATTTTATTCATTGGGTTATTATGAATGATGTATGTTTATTTTGTGGTACAAGTAAGAATGATTTCATTATGAGATGGGTGGGACCTATATCTCCCTCCAATGAATTGGGTAAAGATTTATATCCCATGAGATAGACATGGCTGGAATGGTATGTTAATCCAGTTCAGTAATACAGGACAAGAACGAGGAGTGAACTCGATTCAGAAAGGGACTTTGTCCACTAAGATGGTCTTGGCAGTAATGCCTTGGCTTCTATGGAAATAATATCATGTGCTTAATTGTTTCCACAATAACATGTTTTATTCCCATGATATTTTATCATGATTAATGTTTCTTTGTGATCTATGCCTTATTTATTTCCATGTTTTACGTCATTGCTCAAGATTTTGATGTTTAAACATTATGTTCATGTTTTTAAGTTTAAATGTATATGATTTGTTTTATTTTATCCATGCATACCCTTACTGAGCATTTTAGCTCACCCTTTATATGTTTTCTTTTCCCCAAGATATAAAGAAAGGTTTTAGGTAAGAAAACAAAAGGGTAAGATCTTTATGGGAGATGTTGAAGATCTTTCACCACGATTAGAAGATTACGTTCCGAGTTTCCAAAGACACTAAATTATTATGGTCATTGTGTGTCTGTTTTTGTTATGTATTAATTATTCCACAAAAGTAATGTATTGTCCATTTACGTCAAGCTTCGGTTCTCTACAGCATGAGTAGATGGTCATGGTCTTGAGCAATGCCAAATTTTATGGTACTCATATAGGTATCTGTTTCATTATGTGATTAAAGGGGGTTTTGGGTAAGAATGGCCTCTAGGAGGGGAATGGTTAGTGGGTTAGTCATGTAAACATGGGATAGATGAGTGGAGTCTCTTATGAGTATAATTTAGGTTGTGGTATTATGATTTATGGGATCGTGTATCTTTTTTGTTTTGGGCAGGTCAAGAATATTTGTAAGAGATATTCTAGGAAGTGAAATTGTCCGTTGTACCATTATAAGAGGAGAGTGGGTGTTGGTGTGGAATTTTGGGGATAATAACAATATGAAAGTTTATTAATTCACTATATATATAGTGGAGGTTTATTTTTGTAATTGTAAATGGGTATTGTGTGATTTTGTTGAGTTTTTTTGGGTGTTGTGGATAAACCCAATAGGTGTTCCTGCAGTTGTTTAGTAGTGAGACGGAAGTGGTAGTGGTGGAAAAGGGTTGTTTTCCTTATCATGATTTTTCATAGAGTAATACTAGTAGAAATAAGTTAGTTTAACATTTGAGAAATGTTTTAAGAGGATCCATTTAATTGGGATAAAACCATTGGTTATTGGAAGTTAATGTTTTTGGTAGTCTGAAGAAGAAAAAAAGTGGGGTTCTGTGTTAACACATGTGTATGCTTTTGTAAAAAAAATCCAAATAATGTGTGTTGTAATGAATGAATCATGGTTCATGCATAACAACATTTTTTTTAAAAAAAATAATCATAATGATGCTCATATGGTCGGTAGAATCGTATTAGTCATGGGTGAATGATCCTCATGTTGGACAGGTTTTGGGTGTGGTGAGACCAATTGGAGAGAATTTCAAGGTAACTCCTATATACCAAAGTGAGTTAATAACTATTGTAAATTGATTCCATATTTAATAATATCATTAAATTTCTAATTTGTTTTTGGGTGAGTTAGTGTGTTGGAATTGGGTTGAGAATGGCTATAGTGTGATCTAAATGTGAGTCAGATCAGAGATATGTCTATTATTAGGGTAAAAGAATGATTAATGTAGGGTAGATAGTGAACCAATTGTTGGAATAAACATTGTGTTAGACTTATTTCTGGTATGGGAGTTAGTGGATCATAATATTATTTCGTGATTCATAGCATCCTGATCATGGAGTTTGATGATGTGTCAATGGTTGAAATAGTGTTTTTGGTTAATTTCATAAAGGTGTACCTTGAATTGTGTTCTCTACAAGAATTTAATGTATTTTGGTTAATATTTCATTGGGAGTGTTGTTTGTAATGAGGTTGGTGGTTCAGTGGATGCCTATTTTTGTGTATGAAAATTGAGATTCATTAGTTTGGCAGCACCATATCATGGAGTTGGTCTTTGTGAGATGACTATTATATTGGGGAAAACCATAATCCATGGGTTGAATAAGTTTAAGACACATAATTATTATGGGATATATGGGTGCATTGAGTACCATTTAACTACTACTATTAGTGGTTCATGGGTGTAAAAATATTTAGGGAATAATGTGCTAGTTTTTGGACATGGGAACTAGAAAAAAAATTATTTATAGTGTATGGCGTGACGATTTCCCAATGAAATAATTAACAATTTTGGTCTGGGATATTTTTTATGGAATCCCATACACTATTTGAGTGTTATAATACAAATATTTGTGCATTTTTAATGACCCACTTTGTTATGGATTTTGAATTCATGAGGTTATTTTAATTTATATATTCTGATGGGTTCAATTTGAGAACAAATACTTATATAGGGAATAAGAACTTCTAGAGATCCTTATGTTATTTATATTTGTATTTTGAGGCCATGTTGGATCCTCAAATGTTCGTCTAGTTGTTAGAGGAGGTAAATGTTTAATATGTGTTTATAATTCTTTATGGAATTATAATTTCGAACTAGTGATAGGTTCTTTTGAGAACAAAGACTCGTATTGGGTATAAGAAATTTTAAACATCCACAAATGATATTTTTAATTGATTTTTAGCTCAGTTTTGTTCCTTGATTGTTCAAATTGATTTCATGGGATGGAATTGTGTCTAGGATGCTGAAAAACTATTTTATAAGTCTATTAATGAAATTAAATGATCTTTAAAACATTAATGTATTTCATGGAGGGATATCAATTTATTAGTGGGTGTTGTACAATGGTTTCAACCTAGGACCTAAATATTTCATGGTGTGATACATAGTTCACCCTATGAATTGTGTTGACTAGGGTGATCTACCTGAATTGTTAAGGGTGTAAAACTGTCATTCACATCACATGGGGTATTTTTTTTAAATAAATTAATTGAAATATTTTTTCTTTTCATGGTTTGGGGTATTGGGGGAATTTAGACAATTAGAGGAGGAAATTTTTTCTACATTATCCCTTCACATTTCCTCCTTTAATCCTTCATAGAGAGTGGTGTGTTCATGGTGCTTTCCAGTAGTGATATTAAGTGTGCCCACCCATTATTTCTATAACTCTTAATTATATTTTTATCCCTATAATTTTTCTTGATTTTGGTTAGGTTTTCCTGATTATTTCTTTCAGACCTTGGTGGAAATATTCTTGGTCAGTTGGGATTTTACAAAACATTAATATTGGACATCCTAATACATTGAATGTATGTCTTCCCATTGTTTTGGTAAATATATATCATTAGAAATTTTTCTACATAATTTTTTCTTAAATTAGACCAAACCTTCCATTTCAATGGGTTTATAAATGTGGTATTAGTTATGGTTTAGGTTCAGGAGTGTCTTTGAAGTGTACCACACAATGTTTATTGAGGTATCAATTATATGATTGTAGATGGTGTGTTTTTATGGGATTATTACTATTAAAATTATTTTGAATAACTAATTATATTTTCATATAATTATTTATGTGTGAAATTTGGAATAAGATTGGAGTTCAAGAACAATGACATGGTTTTATGGACTTAGATGAGGCGCAATGAAACTCAAAGGGAGGTTAAATACATGTTACTATAATGTTACCACTATGATAAAAATTCAAATGCATATTTGTGATCAAGTTTTAAATTCCTAATTTATTCATGGGCTCTAGAAAATTGTATAAGGACCAATAGATTCCACATGTGAGATAAACAGGTGTCTAAGCCTCCCAAGGTGAGTCCATGTTTTTTTCACCTAAATGAATGATGATCTCATAGTGATTGTATTCAAGGTGAGGGAGTGTGGGATGAGCTTATGTGGGTCCCTGTGACGGTCTTAAGATATGCATAGATTTTTGGAAAGTGGTTGGTTGTGTTCCTTATTCTAATTGGTAGGAATTAATGGCTTAGGGTGGAGTGACAATGTTTATGATTTATATACATACTGGGAGTTACCATGATCTCCCATTAAAGGTTGATTGAGGTTATCATGTGATTGAAGTGTGGTATGAGTCAAGTATTATTCCACATATGAAATGGAGGATGGTTTTTACAGAGATTATGGGATTAGAGGTCGCCCTTAGGAGAAGAGATACAGGTCTCAGGTGCATGTTGTGAGACTTATTTAAGACTTCGAATCAGGTTGACAAGGGTATTTGGGATAAATGGATTGAGATAGTCCATATATTTTCATACCATTAGTGACCATGGTTTTTGGTGAGATTGAAATGGGCCTAGAGGTTGAGTATAGGATGATCTTTCTTGTATTTTCATCAGTGGTAGGTGAAAAAATAGAAATGGTACCGATGAACAATGATTTTAATGGTTCTAAAGGACCAATTGGACACCATAATTAGAAATTCAAGACATTTTTTGATGAGGTTCTAGGTATCAAGAGAATAAAAAAATAGAATCACCTAGCGAGAAATGTAATGGGTTGAATCCCTTTTTATTTTTCTCCATGTCTTCTTATTCTATTGATATGTGATAAACCTAGTATTGGATAGGATCATGTGGCATTTACCTCCATAAGTTGATATAAGTGCTTACTGAACTATTGTGGTAGTGACATAGTGTTCATGTGATTTAAATATGAATGTTCCTTGATTACACATGGGCTAGGTGTTAGAAATTTTCATTAGATGATTGGGTTAATGTACAAAAAAAGGGATAGTTCAAGGTATTATGGAAAACATAAAATAGTTTCCTATATATTAGAATGATTGGTTTGAGGACCTCTAATGATAGGTTGGTTCATGATGTGATGTGATACATTATTTATGAATCCTACCTCGAGAGATAATGTAATTGTTTAAGAAAGATATGTATAATTATTCCCAATCTCAATAGGTATTGGTTCATGGTTTGGAAGTCATCCAACCCTGAGTATTTGGATATTAGATAGAAATAAGTTACATTAACACTAGATGAATTATTGATATATTTATGAAATGGAATTAATTTAGGAATTTTTATTGGTCATCATTTTTTCTTAGTTAGTACACGGTGGCTTAACATGAATATTTACCTCATTAGGTGTCGTGGAATCATTGTTAGAACCTAAATAACCTATGTGTATTTTTATGAATGTTATTTCCATTCCATATAATTGAATATATATTTTATGGGATATATATGGGGTCCATGTTGAGACCCAATTGACATTTATTCTCCCACCATTTATGGTCATTTTTCTGCACATGAAATAATTATGTCTAAATTTAGGCTTAGAAACTACTGTGTAGTTTATTATGATAGACTAACTCGATGGTTATTTTATAGATAGGCTTTGTTCAGCTCGGGGATGAAAGTAGTTCTAGCGTGTATGCATTGTATTATGGGATTATTTTTTATATGATATTACCTTGATGGGAGATCATTATATGATGTGTTTAATGATGGGTCTATATGACAACATTAAGTATGTTAATAGACATGTTAAAAACATTTATTTTTAATTTTATTTTTATGTATGCTTATGAGGTTTCATTATTTTTCAATGTTTATAGGAATTAGGATTAGTAAATAGTATCCACATTATATATATTTTTACCTACCCACAATTTGGTCATATCAGGTGTATGAGAAGGTATAATTTCATCTATGTAGTGAACTCATCATAGGAATTCCTGTGTGGACATGTTTTAGGGAACTATAATGATTGATTCATTATAAGAGTAATATAATATTTTATTAGATGAGTTTCATCTTTTTCATTCACATAAGTATTTTATTACATTTTCTCCCTATAAAATTATTTCCCCTTTTAAAATCATCAAATACATTAGTGGGAAAAGATACATATTTCCATAAGCAATGAGTATTCTATGGTGTTCCTCTCACCACTGATCTTATTATATAGTAAATCATAGCAATAATATCATATATAAATATTGGAAGGTTAATAATGAAACATTTTGTCCAATCCATTATATGTATAAACGAAGCTACATCCCTATTCAATCCTTCCAAAGGGTTTACTAATTAAGTGTAACCCAAATATAATAGTGGGATTTAAATACCTAAATATTAGTACCATTCATTTCCACCATGTCATACACATGATAATCAATGGTCACATTATACTAGTATAAGCTACCAGGTTCACCGATAAATTTCATGTCCAGTGTTTTCTTTAGATGTAATTTTATACTAATTATTATTCCAAATGAGATTTAATATCACCATATAATCTCATGTATCCACTTTCTCTATTTAGACATATATATAATTATTTTGGAATATTCTGTCTTTAAAGTAAATATTTTGGAACTATATTAATGTGAATCTTTTGATAGAACATATAATTTTTATTATTAACCAATATTAAAATACAAATAAATTAAAAAATATAAAATTGAATATCATGAATAAGTTATATGAAAAAATTTCATTTGAACGATTCCAATCATATAAATGTAGTAATCCCTGTAAGAGTAGTCTTATATTCAGAGAGAGTTGACAACAATTTTTTATAAAATGATCTAGCCTCTTGGATGGTGACCAATGTGACACAATGTCCCTCTATAAAAGGGTACAATAATCAAGAGATTCAAAAATTCAATCATTATTCTATGCCCTAATATGTTTAAACAGTAATAATTATTTTAAATTCATGTTTATAACACAATTATATTTTATTTCCTGGAATAGGAAAACTACATCTATTATCATACATAGCATGTTACTCCTCAAATTCAAGTGCAAAATTTATATTATCATTTTAACAATTTAAAATAAAACATACAACCATTCAACATATCATAATTATATTCAATTATATAACATAAAATAAACTATATAAATTAATAAAAATGTTATAAATTTAATCAATACGTATATAAATTCAGATTAATTCATAAATAAGGGAAGTATTTTTTATAATTTATCAATGTGTTGTGATCATTCTATAATTCTGTAAGTATAAAAAATTTAATTTATTCTATATAAGAACACCATTATAATAACATTTTATATGGAATTTATTTAAAATGTATGATATAAAATGAAATATAAATAGTTAATACTCAAATTTATTGAGTAAATAGTATACACTATGTAAATTTAAATTTACAATTTAGACCATTATCATATCTATTATGAAAAATCATTTTGATATTGATTATATAATTTTCCAAATAAAGACTTTTAATTTGAATAATTCAAATTCTTAATATAGAATAATTCACCAATTTAAATTTATACATTTTTATATTTATCCTTATTTTTTAATTTATAATAAATTTAAAAATTACCCATATAATATCCATATAAACATTTTATATATAAATTACAAGAAATTACATTTAAATTTTAAATTCTATTTTAATATAAACAATTAACATTATGGATATTAATTTAATAAATGTTTTATAGAAATTTAATTAATTTATTTAAATATATTAAAATTAAAAATTTTATAAATAATTTATAAACAACATATATTTCCTAAAATATGTTTTACCATGAATTATAAAAAAATTTACATTATACAATTCCTTTCTAAATTGGAATTTGAGAAAAGAATTGATGATATCATATTTTATGAGATATTTTATCTTATACTATATTCTTTTCCAATTTATCGATTGTATTTTAGCATAGATAATGATTTTCTATAACATCATTCCTTGAAGAAGTATTTCTTATATCTTATGATATAATTTATATTTTGGGGGAGATATGATTCCCTATTTTTTAAAAAATTAGGGATGATATCTCTGCATACGATATCCTCAATCATATATTTTTATAGTTGAATAACTAGAGTAAATTAATTTTTTTCACATATGTTATCTCATATCATAGGGTGGTATTGTATCATGGTTTTTGATATCACATATCATAAGTCAAGAAATATAACATATTTTTAATAATTTTTAAGGATTTTAAATATGACATCAATACAGTATATATTTTCTTTATTTTTAAACATTTTTTTATTGAAATCCATAACATGGATTTGATACGACTTTTGGGTTTCTAAAGATCTATTAACTCGTATTCACAATTGTAAAAAAAATTCTAAACAAAAAAACCCAATAACATCGTGAATTGAAACCTAAAAAAATGTAAACTACAAATAAATAATGTGCACCAAATAGTTGACATCATTCTAATTGTTTAATTTAAAATTTTCATGATATAAATAACTAAGATCATTCAAAATACTATTTCCTCATTGGTGTATCCATGGACTCTACTAAATTAGGAAAACTGTTTAGGCATGAACCTCCATCATTTCATGGTTTTCTTGTCCCTTGAATTTCTATGCAAGTAAGAGAAAGTGAGATCTATGAGGGAGATATTAAACCAAAAGGATTTATAAATAAATTAACACACAAATTTCCATATCCAATCCTTCATTAAATAGTCTTTAGGTATTCTCTCTAACCCCTATTCAATTAATTTCATGTTACAATTAAAAAGAATATCATTTAAAACTATTTTGAACATTAATTCAATATAACTCCCAACTATTTTATCATCTAAAACATTCAATAAATGATACCAAATGCATTTGGGATATTATGATGTTCATATTTTAACATTATAATAGAATTATATCAATATTTAAACACTATATTAATTTTAATATATAATTAAATACATCATAATTTCTATAATAGATCTAGGATATATCCATATCATAAATATTACCAGAATTTGAATGTGGTGTAACATCATGAATTTCATTTTTCGATATTCCCAAACCAAGGGATATGATATGTTTGGATTGTATATAATACTGACTATATAAAATATATATTAGGCTATTTTATATAGTCTCAATGCATCACATCCATATATTATTTAAGACATACCTTCTATAGATATATTCACACACCTTTCATGGTTACCCGGGTGTATCTAAAGGCCTTTTGATGTATTTTATGTGACATTATGCATGATGAATTTGGATAGAGAAGATGGGTAGATTTATGATTGAATTTTCCATGATGGGAAATCGGTTTAATGGTTGAGTCTTGAAAATATTTAGTTTTTAGAATATTATGAACATCGCCATCCAGATGGGAATCCATTGTTTATGGATATTTTTAAACCATGGGAGTAATTTATGTAATATCATGTTAATATTTTCTATTATTTATGTATATATTTGGGATATATATAAATATAATTAATTTAATCATTATATGATTTTGATATTATTAAACTATTATTATATGTAATGGAAAAAACAATATTGTCTCCTAGAGTGAATAATATACTACAATCACTAGAGTGTAGTTTTTTAAATAATGTGTTGTAATTTTTTCAAAATATAATATTTTTTCACAAATAAGTGATATATCATATTATTAGACATAGTTTTCCTATTTATACATATATTAAAAGCTACTAGGGATATGATCTTTTTCATTAATTTTTTTTTATCATTTTGGAATTTATTCAATGATGATGATCTTTGTGAGATTATTTTTATTATTTCTACTCTTAGCATGGAGTGTCATGATTGGATGAGTTCATGCATTATGTTAATCATATATATATCTGGACTTATGTATGACTTCTTGTGGATGTGAAATGTTTTTCAAATGGGGGAAATTATTTTGGAAAAATATTAAAAAGTAAATGAAGGCTTTGGGAAAATGATTTTGGAATGAGGCTATAATTAATTAAAGAATAATGAAAGACATACTGAGTGTTTTCATAAATAAAAATCATGGATATTTCTTCCTTTTTGAGAATATATGGGGTTATTTTTTTTTATATATTTTAATAATATTTTAGTTAAGATTATGGTAGATGATAAGCCTAAAATGGGTAGGTATGGGGTATGAGATTCCATATATTGGGTATAGGGACGAGTGATCGTGGATAGGTTACATCTATCTGATTTCGTTTTTATATTTTAGAGACTGCTTACTAGGTTGAGTGGATGTATTATGTTCCCTAATCGTTGCGATTTAAACTCCTTCTAGAGTGAGTAGAGTGGATTATAATTATGGTTTATGGTAATTAATATTGGATATATCTGTTGTGGAATGATAATATGTGATAGTTAATTATCATTAACATAATGGTAAGATGAGTGAGTTATATTAGCTGAATTTGTTGTGTCTAAGGTTGTATCCTGCATTTAGAAGATCATGGGTAGATTCTAGGATATTTAATTGATTACCAATAATGTTGTGACAGGATGTCTAGTTTTTATACGAATTGACAAGTTTTTATAGGGAATGGAATCACTCTCATGACCCATCACAGTGGGGCCCATTATGTGACTCCCCATAGACCCTTTTAATAGGATATGGTCTAGTGACTTGTACTGAGTAGAAATATCACTAACATGGGAGGCATTTTCTAAGTACACACACAAACACACACACATCTCTATGCGAAAAATTATGAAATGTAAAAAACACTAAGAAATTAAATGCATGAATACCAGTATCCAAACCAATAGAGTATGGCTGATGTAAAGAATGTAATTTCAACTAGGCCATAATACAAGACCACCACAAAAATTTGTAATATAAATAGTCTAACATGTAAACAAATAGCTAATGGGACTACTACTTAAAGACATTGAAAAATTGTGTCCTATCTGAACTAAAAAATATTTTTCTAGTCCTGGTCTCCCTGAACTCCATCAAACTATCACTCATCTACACAATACATGTCATTTAAGGGAAAATATCGTGTAGGGGTGAGTATAAAAATACTCAGTAGAATTCCCCAAAACCCCAAATCAATATAGAATGTAATGATATTTCATATACACACAAATATATGTCGACAACATATAAAAGCATATCCAGATATATTCAAACAATATATTAATTCTAGAGGGAAGTCACAACAAATGTATACCATAGCTAGAGATCACACATGATGATTCCATGAAGCACTCATCTGGGGGCATGCATTACTTAGTTTGATAGCTCTGATGACTTCCTTTCAAGGACATCTATTCAACAGGAACCATCATGAATGAGATATACAATGAATTATCTGAATAGATATATGATACATGAAATTAGGATCAAAACCAGGGCCATGGGGTGGTACAAACAACTCCATATAGATTATCCCACTATGTAGATGATAAACACCCATTATTTTCGGTCATTTATATACCTATAACACTACCTTGGGCATGAATAATGAATATAGGATCCCCCGTAGTGCCTCTTAGGGGAATCTAACAACACTATTGAGGTATTCTAGTAGATGGAATCATACTTCAGTGTGTAAAAAATGATACACAGCAACCTTTAGGGAATAGATCACGTGCATGAACCCTAATGATACTTGTATATGATATGGTGGACAAAGGATCAAAGCAATATATAGTGAAATGCACAAAATGTAGTTGGATCACATGTCATGTCCATTGACCATGGGTATAGCACAATCTCAACAGCCAATGTAATGAAAATATGACATCGAAAATCTACACACAATGTGTATAAAGGGTCAAACGCCATGTCCTACTAGTTGGCATCTTCTCCATGTCTGCTAGCCATATTCCAATACACAGCTTCATCATGTGTCTTCATTCCCATCTACTGGTACGAATGGTAGCCCATGTAGCCTGTCTAGTTCTGGTCGTGTGGTGGGGTACATACAATGTACTCCACCCCATGTCTATGTATCATATGAGATACATTATGAGTCCTAGGGAAGGGCCCATTTTTCATGTTATAGATGCCACATGCCATGTTTCATTTATATGGATACCCACAACTCTATCTTATCTTTAGGGCCCACCTATCGTTTCTCATGGAATACATGTCATGTTCTTTTCAATTTTCAAGAATTTTAGTTCTTCATAAGTGTTCCTCATCTGATCCTATAATTATATATTCATTTGTTCATTCTTCACTAAATAGAAAATGTAAGGCAGATTCATCGCTATAGCACTGAATCGGTCTGTTTCGGGCCTTCAATCGGCTCCAAATTCTGATTATGATCACCCCCACGAACAATTATCAAATAACAGTATATCTTTAAATACATCAATATATTCCTCTCCATCACTATCTCACATCTACTAGGTCATCCCAATGATGGATTTGCAATATCGAATCGTCAGGCTGCTAATCGTAGGTAGAAAAATCATCCATTCATGTCTCGTGAAGAATGAAGGACACCTAGGAAAAAAGGGAATAAAATTCATATCGAAAAATCTCATGGAATGAACCTTGATCGCTGTTCATTTTACCCTCAATCTATTCTCATAAGAATGATCATCAAGAAAATAAAGACAATTATCATAATTATCCTTAAATCTATCTCAAAATATTCTCATCCCGTAATAATGATCGTACTACGGATCAACTTCTTCATTGGTTGATATGTGTTTGTCATTGATTCAATGAAAATGAAAGAAGGAATTAAAATCACAATGCCCTACTTAGAATTTGGATCATTCGATGAAGAAGATTCATTGATGTTGGTGATCCTTTAAGAACGATCTCGACCCACCATCTCATCATCATCCATCATGATATTTCACCAAGGTTCCTCTCTAGAGCTCCTAAGGATTTATCTAGGGTTATGAATTCTAACACTATATACCATGCCATGAAACTTATATAAAAACAAAAAAAATCATCGATTCATCGCTTCATGATGATAAAATAAAATAAATCATTAATTTATATTTTTCATTAAAAACATCCAAAATATTACTTTCACTTATAACACACATTGGCCGATGTTAGTTCTCACCAAAGGTAGAGTCACAGTTCTGAACACAACGGTTCACTTAGATTTCTGATTCGGTCACCTGATTAGAATTTATTTCACTTTTTCACTAAAACCACTTATGGGTGATATTAAATATATATAATATATTTCAATCATTTGTTTTAGGCACACCAGGCATCAGAATCTCAATCTGTATTAGGTTTTAGTTTCAATTTACTTCCATATATTATTTAAAAATAATACATAAGAAAATATGGTCCATTAAATTCTCCCCACATTAACAATTTACATCCATAAAAGTCCAAAAACAAAATTCTACTAAAAATGATGTGGTTACTGCAGAAGAATCTGAGCCTCCCACTCCCATGTGATCTCTTAAATATTCTTATGCTACCACCGAACACACACTATGTGAATCTCTCTCCCATCAAAGATACTCTCTTATCAACCCTCAATCTCCTCTGGGTACTCGAAAAAAGTCACTACATCCTCAATGTCCATCTCCCCAAGTTGATGAGGTGTGAGGGGTCATGCACAGACCTCCTCAATTGTGACATGTGGAAGATGTTATGTGCCTAGTGCAACTGGGGTTGT
The DNA here is from genome assembly GCA_963277665.1 of Viscum album. NCBI lineage: Eukaryota > Viridiplantae > Streptophyta > Magnoliopsida > Santalales > Viscaceae > Viscum > Viscum album. Next base: position 456,528,774 of record OY728141.1, on the reverse strand, counting down.
AAAGCTAGGTTGTACGCCACATCGCCAACTCTACATAGCATTAGAAAATGGTTGAGAAAACATAGAGATAACTTCATTACCCTTCCAAATATCCACAATCCATTTTAAGGTGAGACCTAGAAGAATATGTAGTCTCTTTCTAGGAACACCATAGTCCTCCATCTCCTATCATCACTTGAATTCAGCTAGCACTGTGCAGTCGTCATCTGCTCTGTGATGATCGTCACCTTCTCAATAATTGCTCGCAATAACTTGGTGCCGATGAGTGATGACTCTCCGAGGTCATTCAAATTAAGTTTTGACCTATATGGTTACTTTTAAAGGGCCCCAAATGGTTCCATACCAATGGTGTAGTGGTAGCTATTATTGTATACAAACTCCACCAGTGGTAGGTTATCCTCTTTTCAATGACTGATGTCCATGATGTATGCCTACAACATGTCCTCTATAACATGGATTTTCATCTCAATCGGTCCATCCATTAATGGATTAAATGTTTTCCTCAATAATAATTGATTCCCAAAATCCTCCTATAATCCCTTCCACAATTATGATGTAGAGTGAGCCTCATTCTATGAAATAATAATCGATGGAACTCTAGGAAGTATAAATTTCTTCTGCATGTAGAGGCATCCCATGCTCCTTACAAAAATCCACTCTCAAATATCTTAGAATTGGTCTGACTTGGGGTGTTGTACAATGATCACTAGATATCATTGTGTCTTATGGGAGTACATGGAAACCCATCAAAATTTCTGTCGATATCCCATCCCGATTCCACTCCAGCACCTCAAGGTGTTGACCCAAAACCACAAGAACCTGGTGCAGATCCTTAACTTGTTGACGAGTAAGGCATCGAGAGACAAACTATGAAACTCACATCATAATTCATGGACACAAAAACTAACATTATAGGTACTAGTATATATTTTCTAGACCAGATGTACTACCAAAGGGGGCATATTAAAACCCCTTAGAACCTCCTCACACAACACCACTAGATCAACTGTGCATCCTCATAAGATAACATCATGCTCCATATTGTTCAAACATCCACCCGTAACATGTTTTTTGGATATATGATCATGTAGTGGTATCATAGTAAATATCCCCATGTTGTTCCTCCCTGACTCACTGTAAGAGTATATGGGTCATGACCCTTGACTGGAGGTAAGATCCCACATCTCCATTTATAAAGAATAAATCCAATGATGAAATCTAATTCAATTCCTCATCCAATAACTACAAACTCAATCTCTTTCTAAGAGCATCATGAACCACATTCCCCTTCCTAGGTGTATAGAAAATATAAAAGTCATAATCCTAGTGTAATTCTAGCTGCTTCATTTTTCTTATGTTCATATCCTTTTTAGAGAATCTATACTTGAGAATCTTGTGATCTGAGAAAATGATAACCCACTCTCCCATAATGTAGTATAACCTCATCATTAATGAAAATACTACCTTATCTAACTTAAGATCATGGGTCATGTAGCTATTCTCATGTGGATTCAACTGGTGTAAACCATAGGCAATCATTGGATGACTCTACATCATAATGTATCTAATCCTAGTCCCTGGTGCATCATATTACACTACATACTCAGCACCCCTCTCTAGTAATCTCAATATTAGGGAGCTCATCAAACAATGCCTCAAATAATAAAAATCACACTCACATTTATCCTTCCACACAAATGGATTCCCCTACTGAGTTTAATCTATCATCAGTGATGATATCTCGGAGAAATCAGAGATGAATATATTATAATACATTTCCATACAATGGAAGATTCACACCCCCATCATAGTCCTTGGTGTCTCTAATAAAAACATTTCCACGACCATGATCTGGTCCACTAAAACTCTATTTACTAAGATAAATTGTCTGATAAAATGGTTTTCATAAATCTATAACTAGAACGTTGAGATCATCTGATAAATATGGTGCTCTAATATTATGTCTAGAACCTTCCTTCAGTGTCTCTTGTGCTCCTCATCATACTCTGAGTACCAGTGGATATATTCGATGAAGACCACCACAAACCAGTCTAAGTATGACTAGAAGATATATTTCATGAGTCCCATGAACATTAATGGGTCATTCATCATGCTAAAGGGCATCACCATGTACTCATAATGACTGTTGTGGCATCTGATTGTTGTATTCAGTATATAATCTTCATATACTCAAAACTAGGGAGAGATTAATCAAAGGTAACTTTTTAAGGAACATGGTTCCCCTCTCAATAGAACACAATGTTCATAAATCCTTGGTAGTGGATATATATTCTTCACCATCATATAGTTCAGGCATCGATAGTCCACACACAACCCATTCACCTATCAAACTTCATGGAAAACAAAACTGGGGCCACCCTAGGTAAAACACTGGGCTTCACAAAGCCCTTACTCTATAAATCCTCGAATTTCATCCTCATCTCAAAAAGCACTATGAGATCCATTGAATATTCTGGTGCTAATACCAGTGTCATATCAGGGTATAGATCAATGTAGAAGTCAATATCTCGGTGAGGAGGTAATCATAGAACATATTCTAAGAATATGTCCTCATACTTCTCCACTACTACTAAGAATTGGAAATCCATAAAATCTATTGAACCAAGGGTCGGGCTAACCATGTGATGAGTGATCGGTCATAGCCTTCTATGCTTGATTCCATCATGTACTACATGGGATCCCTATTAATAGAAAAAGGAAAACATCATTCCAACTCTGTGGACACATCACACAGTTATCCTAACATCGTCAATCTTGGCATGGACCAGATAAAACCAACCCATGCCAAAAATGAAGTCATAAAACGTGGATGTTGTCACCAATAACTTCCAAAAAAACTATCATTTCAACGTGTTTGGTCACACTGTGGGAAAAGTTGTGTGATCATTTACTTTCCTCTAATATATGTCTCCAAGGGAAAGGTTCTATTCAATGGTTCTACCAGAATATCAAGGTCTCATACAACATATGTGGGGAGAAATGAAACAGTAGAAATTGTGTCTATCACTATGTATGGCTGTAGTAAAATATATATATATATCATACCTAAAATCATCTCTAGAGCTCCTGGGTCATAAACCTCAACTACAATCAGCTATTTTTACCCATTTCCTCCAACTCACTAAGCTTCACATGGATGTCCCTGGGGGTGGAGGTGTGTTCCCTCACGGATTTCGGGGATGACCTCCTGGACGGGAGATTCAAACGTTCTGATCGGTTTATAGCGGGTTTGTTCGTAGAACTGGAAACATCCAATGATTCGACATCTGTTTGGACCTACTTTCCAAAGGTAGGCGCTCATTAGCTTGTGGACTAATGAGGCTTAGGAATTTTCATTGGTCGAGAGGATGGGAGGTCGGACTCATCACACCTTTTTGAGGGGAATTATTGTCTACTCCGGGACTCTCTTTATAGATTTAAGTTATGTTCGTGAATCCTTATTACATTACCATGTATAAAATGAGCTTTCCTTAAGTTTTAACAATAAATGATTAAAATATGCAAGAAATTTAGAAAATATTTTATATGTATTCGAGGTTCTTCATCAATAGAGAATCATCTGTATCTATTTAGAGATTCTTGGTCAATGGTATCCTTCAAAACAAAAAAGTCTCTTGGTCATTATGATGACCGGGCTGGTTTTAAAGCCACTCAGTGAGGCACTTGAAGTTTATCGGCATTCAGAAGGACATGTATTATTTCAAAGTTGGGATCGAACCCATAAATGGGCTACCTACGTATCCTTTGTTTTGGAAAAGGAATCAGAACCCACGTAGTTCGAGTAATGGAGTATGATGTTTATGATTGATGGCTCAAAGAAGAATGTCATAATTACTTTTACACTCTAAGCTCACGTGAGTCATGCTCGGTGTGAGAAACAAGTGGTATTGGTAAAAACTAGACAATTGTGTTATGAAAGATGCAATCATAAGAATTTGTTTGGGGCTTATGTATGTATGAATTCCCAGATAGATGAAGGTTTAGGATTTAATTTTAGGGAGAAAATCCAGGAACATGGTCCATAAAGGTATATGTGCTTTATGGAGATTTTGAATACACTAATCTTGGGGATTTCTCCTAAGGAGGATTCCCATGTTAGGAGGGGACTTATGATTGGGTTTTACTCCTAAAAAAGAAAGCCAAATTAAGGGTATATTAGGACTGGTTAAGAGAAATTTAAGGGGGGGCTTTGGGTTTACTCCTGAAAAGGAAACCCAAGATTATGAATGGGACTTACTCCTAAAAATGAGGCCCAGGTTAGGGGACTTGGGGATTACTCTTGAAAAGGAAGCCCAAGATTATGACTGAGTCTTATTCCTAAAAAGGAGACCCAGGTTAGGGATTAAGGTTTGGGGCTTACTCCTGAGGAGGATGCCCAAGTTTGGGAACTTTAAGAATTTGGGGCTTACTCCTAAAGAAGGATGCCCAAGTTAAAGGATTTATAACTGGGGATTATTCCTGAAAAGGAGACCCAAGTTAAGGATTCTATCATCTTAAAGGATGAGGTTGAATGAATGAACTCTCCATATTTAGTGACATAAGGATATTTAAATCACTAGGTTTTGAGAGATATTCCACAGAATTCCTTTCAGATAAGGAAGTCAAATCAAGAAATCATGCCATAAATGGATTTGAAGAGTGTCTTGAAGACTGAATCTTGAAAAGGAAAGTTGTAATGGCTTAAGAGGGGTAAAATGGGCAAGATGGGAACCCAAAAAGGTAGGGGCGTGCAAGTCTTGAAAGGCGCGCAAGTATTGCGGCGGCGCACAAGTATGGGTCGCGCAAGTATACTTGCGCGACATGAGGGGTACTTGCACGATTCTCAAACATCATTACAATACTTGAGCGACTCCTTTTAATCACTTTAGAATCCTCTTGAGCTTCTTCCAGAAAAGGGATGCGCAAGTTATATTGAAGGAAATAAGTCGGCGCACAAGTGTTGATATGTTCCAACACTTAGGCCTTCCTTCTTCTCTTTAGATCTTCCGTTCTAGGTAAGAAATTACCTTAGAAGTGTTCCGGAAGGTTTGAGAAGAGACTTGGGCATCGGGAGCTTCAATCCGAGTTTCTGGAAAAAGATCCTCTCGAATGGGGGGGCCACAGGGTCTATTTATAGGCAAAAGAAGACCTCGGGTGGTTACCGGGCGGTTACCACTTAGGACACGCAAGTCACTTGCGCGACCAAGGGTGTCGCGCAAGTGTACTTGCGCGACAGTGAGATAACTTGCGCAGTGTAGTTGCTGTTGATCCTTTGTTCATGCCTTTGTCAATTTTTGATGTTTTCTTCAAAGGTTGAATCACTTTGAGCTCAGATATTCCCTTTTCTGGTCTTTAGATTCTGTGACGAAAGGAGCGTCAACAAAAGTCCCCCCTCAGAGTTGGATACAGAGAGAAATGAGGATTTGACTCTGAGGAAATTGAATCCATCCAAAGGAAAAGGGTGGCGTGCAAGTCTTCAGTGCACAGAGGGCGGCGCACAACTTTGCGTCGCGCAGGCCTTAAGAGCTCTGGGTACGGTGCGCAGATAGGCTTCTTGGACTATAAATACACCGCTTTTGGCCATGGATAACATCTGATCACGAATTTCTCGAGCTCTCTCCGCACAAGTCTTCCTCGCCGCGCAAGTCTCTTTTTCCACTGTTTCCTCGCTGCCGCGTTACTCTCAAGGTAATAGGGAATGCGCGGTGATACATGCGCGACATAAACTTGCGCGGCACATGTAACACTTGCGCGACATCTCCATACTTGCGCGCCTTAATGCCTTAGCCATTTTTTCCAAATTCTTTCACAAATTTTATGAAAAAATAAACCCATTTAAGAGTTTAATTTATTCAACTTTTGTGCAGATTCAATGGCTCTTAGACCTCGATTAATTGATGAACTGGCTAGCAAGCGGATAGATGACATGATGGACATCATTGGCCACGATTACTATACTGTCAAGGATAGTACTCTTCCAGATTTGGCTAAGTATCTGAAAAAATATCATCGCAACTTTCCTCAAAGCACTTATCTACCTTTGTATGGCTATGGTCATCTACAAGAAGTCATTATTCCAGAAGTAAAGAAATATCTTCCATTTTCGTGGTTTTAGAATTATACCAATTTTGCTTCAGCAAATATCTCAGGTGGAGGAGTATTTCTAACTGCTGGAACAGTGGAGAAGGCTTATGTGATGCATCATAGCCCTTGCACACTAGATCTGAAAAATCATACACCTAAGGTTCAACCACATTGTCATCCTTCAATCTTCCGAAATGCTCAGATGGATCAATCCAAAGGCTGGAAGAAAAGTTGGGATTTCCGTCCTGGGGGAGGTGTGAAGCCAACTTGGATGTGGGTATACTGGGTGCGACAGACTTGCGCAGAGTTTATCGGGGACCTGAAGAGAGCTGAAATATATGAGGCTGTCTGGGTTGGGCAAACATATGTTTACAGACATGATAACTTCGTGCCAGAGATACTCAGCCACTGGATCCCAGCAACTAATTCTTTCCATTTGACTCATGGAGAAGTAGGTATCAGTTTGTGGGATGTCCAAAAGATTTCAGGAGCTCCAATCTTGGGCGATATGTATGATGAATTCATTCCTCCCAAGGTGACATGGAATGATTCAAAGAAGACTCCTACTTTATCTCGAGAATTATTTAAAATCTTCCATAGGATCAAGAGTTCAGAGACCTCATTAACACATTTTAGAAAATATATTCATCTTGAAGAATGGATGAATGTGTTTCTTACTGAGAAGAAAGGGATGGAGCCAAAAGAAAAAGGATCTAAGAAAAAGAAATCCAAGGATACCAGGCCCAGACGTCCTACCACTTGTCCAAAACCTGAGAAGAGAGGAGCTCCTGGCACATTCTGGCCAACTCTAGAAGCAGGAGAGTTTGAAAAGTGGGGATATGAAGTGAATCAAATAATTCCAAAGAAAACTCGTCTGGTGGGTTTCTTGGCAATGTGGCTCGGTGTTTATCTCTTTCCGTTCAGGGATTCGAAGGGAGGCGTTAGGCCAGGGACCTTCGTCATTGCGGCAAATTTGGCTGAGGGAAAAATGGTTGGGTTAGCTACCCCCATTTTAGCAAAGATTCACAGGAGTTTACATCACATCTTCCAGGGTAAATCTCCTTTAAGAATAGTGGGACCATTCCAGGTTTTTTGGGGATGGATCGCCACTCACATCAGGACTTACAATGTACAGAATGGATTACAAATTCCTGGAAGCTCTTTCAGACCGTCAGTGCAAGAATTTTCTGGAATTGCTCCCTTAGATGTTAATGGTTATGACATGAAAGTAAGGCTGAGCATGTTTAAGGAATTCAACTTCATTCCCTATGGAAGTCCTCCATCCGGGCGGTTTGTTGATGATGGGACAGCCCATTTGGATTTGAGGGCATACATGCTAGCTTGCAGGGATGGCGTGTTAGTAGCCAGGATTGATGGAGAAATCATATGTGAGGCCTATGCTCCATATAGATTTGCACGCCGATTCAAATGTTTGCAACAGATTGTTGTATCCCCTCCGGTACATGTCAGGTTAGAGCAACATCCGATGGTTGCTCGACAACTATGGTTGCTGACATCAAGAGAGAAGACTGGGGCGATATTTGATCTACCAGTTGAAAAAGCAGCACATAATCTGACTACATTTTATGCCGAACACTGGATAGCATCATACCCCAAAGGGATATTGAATCACCCAGTATATCAAGTGGGAAAGAGGAAGAGGACTGTAGAGAAAGAAACCCTTCCTCATGAAGGTGACGCTTCTCCACCTGAAATAGGTTCAACAGACTCCTCTTCTAGAACTGATTCATCGGATTATCACGATGGGGATGATGAGGCACAACCGGTAGCAAAGCGGTTTCATGCCCGATATAATCCTCCGGCCAGAATTAAAAGACCCACTCCATCAACTCCTGGTGAGTTATTTAATTGTAGTAATTTCAATCACTGGTACTTTATAAAGCAATAAGTCTTACATTCTTATTCTCTATCTGTAGTTGCAGGAGCTGGGAAGAAATTAAAATCAAAAATTGTAGGACCTTCCTCACAGCCTTTATATCTAAGACCAAAGGCTGTTCAGCTTTGGCAGAGCTTATACTGTGGTACTGAGACCGCCTGGATGGATTTGTGTGAGGGCCTACAACTTCCTGGAATAGGAAATCTTGTAGCTTCTAAAAATCTTCAATACGGAGATAACCCCAATGAAGTGCGATCTTACATTAGAGAGCTGGAAATGCTCATATATGCTACTGATGACTCAGTTCCTATCACCAGGCGGGTGAAGGAAATGATTGATCGTGGTGCCACTGAGGGGGATGGTGGTTCTGGAGATGAGGAATGGCAAGAGTACGTGGATCCTGAAGATGTAAGTTTTCTTTCCTTATTTTCTTTGCAACTTGATTTCAGTTGAAGCTTTGTTACTTAAGGAAGTTATTTTCTTCATCTTGCAGCTTGCAAAGAAAGGAACTGGGGTTCCTTCGCCACAATATAGCCCTGTTGGTACTGCTATCGGGGCTGCTGCTGATTCTCCTCGCGAACCATGTGAGATATCTCCAGGCCAGCAGGCCATGAATGAGCCGCTGGACATAGCCTTCCATTCGCCAATCCAAGTGCCAATAAGGGAGAGTACTGATACTCCGAAAAAACAAAAGAAGCCAAGGCAACGAAGGAGGAAATCCATAGCTAAACGTTTCATTATCAGTGGTAAGTCCTTCGAACAATCATGAGTTTATACCCATAATCATATGGTTACTCATATTTCTGAGGATTGCAGGGGCTTCTTCAATTTCCCCCTTGAGGGAAGGGACTGACCCTCCTTCAAAGGTCGTGGAGGGTGCTGTAGAACAATCACAGACCCGAGCTGACTTGGTTTCTCCTAGAGAAGAGCTACCATCCATTCCCATTATCCCTCCTACTACTGAAGATGCTGTCCAGGGTCCGGGGTTGCAGGACATAAGTCGGCCATAAGATGTAGCAAATGCTCCCACTGGTGAGACTAATCAAAATTCTGACGTATCATTGGATGAAATGATGAATCAAGGAATTACTTTTGAAGAATTTTATGATCATGCTAAGTTGTCTTATGATTTATAAGACCTTGGGCGTGAGTGCTACCCTTCACCCAAAAAAACTTTTTTTAAAAAAATTATACTTCTAACCATGATGGAAAACAATATGCAGTTTTCTCCGTAGAAGCCGCTGAACTACCAATGCCTGAAGAGGGTGTGGACATTGATGTCAATCCTACCATTGCAGAAAAATTATCTAAAGTAGATCTAAACCCAATAAACCCTCCTGAGACCCATCTTGAAAATCTTGTTGAAACCGGGAAAGATGGGGAGAAGTCTTCTCAGGTTGCTGAACCACCTTTGGGTAAGGGATAACAATATTTGTGATTGTACTTTATTTGCAAGACAATCCATTCTTTTGTTATCCTTTAAGGCTAACTAAATCTTTCAATTAATCATGCAGGGCCATCAACTGTAATGGCTAGATCCAGAGATGAGGCCTCAGCCTCTGCCCCAAGGAGAATTGAAAGTGAAGAAACACAAGTCAGGGGGGAAAGAGCAGGATAAGGCACTTCCTTAAGCGTGTTAATTCCAGATTACATACCCCCCTCCGATGATGATATTGAATCAGATCCAGAGATGCTTAAAGCATTCAGATTTTCACGACGTAAGGCATGGAACAACATATGGAACATCATATCTGGGGTGCCTTTAGAAGAGATACCATCAAAAATTTCTCAATTGTCATCCCAATTTGTTATACTGGGACTTGGTGGTTTTGGGTATGAAAAGATCCATGCTGCGGTGAAACAGATCATTTTCAGGAGGGAGCAAGTGCAGGCAAGTTGAGAAGATTTGACCAGAGTGAAATTGTCAGTCAACATAGGTGAATTTGAGGCTGCGATATCCCAAGATGAAGCTTATTATGCTGCCAAGATGAAGGATCTGAAGCAAAAAATCAAAGAAAAGGTCGTCCAGCATGTGCAACTCCAGCAACAGTTAGATGCTGTTACTGGGGAACTTGATCAGCTTAATAAATCATTGGATGAAACTCATATGAATTTCATGAAAGCCATCGAAGATGCTAAGAAGGCACTTCAGCAAGCTGAAAAGAGTGAAGTTGGTCAAGTGCACGAGCTTCAAGTAACTGCTGATAAGGCTCAGGATGCTATACATCAAATGAAGACTTATGTTGACAATCTTCTGTAATTCTTGAAAAAAAGAGAAGAGACTCCAGTATGTGGATGTCCTTCTAACTCTTGTGAATCAATGAAAAACACTTTCACCTTCAATCATTTGTACCTGCATTCTTTCATTACCTGCTTCAAATTTACTTAAGATAATGGGCCTAGTAAGCATAGTTTGATTTTTACTAGGATTATTACAAATAATCCTACAAACTTTGAACTTTTTAATTTCTCAATATTACCTAAATCATACAAAAATGTATATTTAGTGAGCTGGAACTTGACTTTTATTCAGAGTTCCTTTGTCTTTTGTGGGATGTTTAAAGTCATGCATGCCGGACATAAAGGGGCTAATGTTTAAGGTCGAAATAGCTTTGATGGAAATGGATTAAAATTGATTCAATTCCTTGACAATTTATCTGAAAACATATTACCATAATCAAGTATGAGATAAAATATGTAAACTATGGCTTAAGAATATTTGAATCTGAGGAATGATATGAAAAAGAGCTAAAAGGCATTAGAAGAAGTAGTTTCCAAGAATGAAGTTACTATTATTTAACAAAACCCGTTAGGGGGTTGAAATATGCAGGGCCACCTATGGGTATTGGCTGCATGGTCAAATAAATAGCATCTTTCGGCTGACAAGTCTGTTATGTGGACTGTTTATGCAAGGCCACCTATGGGCACGTGCTACATAGTCAGGCAAAAGAACTCCCAGAAATTTACTTTCCTAGTGCTAAGAGCCAGTGAATGTTTATGGAGATTCAAATTTTCTAAAGTATAGAGTTTGTTGTATGGAAAAGAGGTACTTGAATATGGAGAAGATATTTCTGAACAAGAATATCGAAGAACTAGATGAATATCACTCCTACGAAGTTCTGACCCAAACGTAGGGAAGAAGAATAAACCATAGACTTGAATATTTTCAGATCATGAAAAAGGATATGGGACAAATATGTTAAGGATGGCTATTTTTTTTGCGGATCCCTACATACTGTCGTTTAAGACAAATAAGGACAAAAGAGGCATTCTTCTCATGAATGATGTTACCATTATTTAACAAACCTGTTAGGGGGTTGAAATATGCAGGGCCTCCTAAGGGAATTGGATGCATGGTCAAATAAATAGCATCTTTCGGCTGACAAGTCTGTTATGTGGACTGTTTATGCAAGGCCACCTATGGGCACGTGCTGCATATTCAGGAAAAAGAATTCTCAGAAGTTTGTCATTTTTGTGACTAGAATTCATGAAAAGGGTTATGAATATCTGAAAATATTTAAGGTTAGGATTATAATACATAAAGATGGGTATTTTCCAATGTATATAGAGATACATAGGTCAATGATAACCATAATCATGTTGTGGCTGGGTCCTGAATTGAAACTTGGACTTCACTACGTATCTCATAAGAATGAGAATCAAGCCATACGTAGTTCTTGAAATGCAGTTTAACGTCATGCATGACGAAGGTATGAGAAATCTTAGTTTAGGGTCATAGAATTCGGACCATAATAATGAATACACAGTGTGTGTTTTCATGAGGACTTTTCAGCTAAGGGACTGAAAGTGAAATTTGGGGTTACGCCCAAAAAGACTTGGGGCTGGATTCTAGGGATACTCGAACGTTCCTATGTATCCCATAAGGTTGGGAATCAAGCCCACGTAGTTCTAGAACTACCCTTTGTACAAATTTGGTTCGTACATGTGAAGGGTGAAAGGGGACTTTAGTGCAATGATGGTTTAACCTAAGATAAAAAGTTTAGGCATTACCATGTATGCATGTAGTCTTTTGGAATGAAACATGATCAAAGAATATTGTAGTTTATTGTCGTACCAGACAAAAGTGTTGTATAGTTTAACGTCATATAACAAGGACGAAAGTGAATCAATGTAAAGATATTGATTCCAGGGGCAGTTTCACAAATCATATGAGATGGTGGTGAACCGATGTGAAGAGATTGTTTTTGGGCTTGAACCCTGGGAGGTTGCCTACATACCCAGCCTGGAGGGCAAGGATCAAAGTCCGTGTAGTTCAATTAAAGAATGAATTAATGATCAAGTTGTTCTTGGGGACAATGATCTAATAAAAAATATTGTTGGGACTTACACATGGTTAGTGGCCCAAAGAGAGTATTATGGTTGATGTTCGCTCTAAGCTCACGTGAGTCATACTCGGTGTGAGAAACAAGAGGTAACAATAACCTTAACGATGCACAGTTTAATGTTATGTGGGACATATAAAGGGACTATGCAGTTTAAAGTCTTGCAGTTAGGACTGTTGGTGCTGCACAGTTTTAGTGTCATGTAGCAGGGAAAAAATATAGTTTAATGTCATGTAGGACATATCAAGGACTTTCTATACAGTTTAGCGTCATGTAGTTAGGACGATGGGGACAATACAGTTTAACGTCATATTGGACGAAAGGGGGATTGTGCAGTTTATTGTCATGCAGTAAGGACAAAAGAGTGTACCATTTTAACGTCATGTCGGACGAAATTGTGAATAGTTTAAGGTCATATGCATGGACCGTGAATGGTGAAGTTTAATGTCATACTGGACCTTTGAGATTATATAGTTTAACGTCTTTCCGGACGTAAGGGAATTTTATACAGTTTATCATCATGTAGTTAGGACGTCACAGTTTAACGTCTTGCTGGACATAAGGGATTTGCAAATAGTTTATGGTCATATACATGGACCAGGGATGATGCAGTTTAAGGTCATGATGGACGGTTTAGGGAACTTTTTCACAGTTTAATGTCGTGTGGGACGAAGTTGCAGTTTAAAGTCATACTGGACCATTGCTGTATAGTTTAACGTCATATAGCAAGGAAGAACTGGTGTTGTTCAGTTTAAAGTCATGTAGTTAGGACTAAGGTGAACCAATACGAGGATATCAGTTCTGGGGACTTTTTACAGTTTATCATCATGCTGGACGATGAAAGTGCCACACAGTTTAATGTCATGTAGATAGGACATAATACAGTTTAGTGTCATGTGGGACAAAATATAGTTTAATGCCATCTCGGACATATAAGGAACTTCTGTACAGTTTAATGTCATATATCTAGGACTTAATACAGTTTAGTGTCGTGTAGATAGGACATAATACAGTTTAGTGTCATGTAGGACAAATAAGGAACTTCTGTACAGTTTAATGTCATGTAGATAAGACATAATACAGTTTAGTGTCATGTAGGACAAACTGGTGCTGTACAGTTTAAAGTCCAGTAGCTAGGACTAAGGTGAACCAATACGATTGTTTTGGATCTGGGAACAATATTTTGTGTTTATACAAAATACTTCTTTAGAAATCTGGCATTAGTTGGAGTCGTGATGTGTTCTCCATCCATTGAGAATAGAGAATACGCTCCATTGGAGTAGACCTTATGTATTGAATAAGGTCCTTCCCATTTTGGTTCAAGCTTGGGAGGCTTCTTTCCTGGTATCATTAGTGCTCTGAGAACCAATACCAATTCTCCCTGAATGAATGAACGAAGACGAACGTTTTTGTTAAAAGCTCATGCTATTCGATTCTGATAGATTTACAAGTGGTGTAAAGTGCACAATCTTTTCTCATCTAACTGTTCCAATTCATTCAACTGCTTTTGGGATTGCTCATCTGTAGATAACTGATCACAAATGGCTATTCTGAGTGAGGGAAATTGAACTTCAATTGGCAAGACTGCTTCTGTTCCATATACCAATGAATATGGAGTTGACCGCGTTGCATTGCGAGTGGTAGTCCGATAAGCCCATAAAGCATGAAAGCATTTTTCAGGCCATGACCTCTTATCTTTATCCACCATTTTTTGCAGTATATTTGAAGAGTCCTGTTGAAGGCTTCTATCTGGCCATTATCCGCTGCATGATATCGAGATGAATGGTTGGACTTAATGTTGTATTTTTGATAAAATTTCTTTACCTCAGAAGAACAGAAGATGGTGCCATTGTCCGTCAATATGAAATGAGGGACACCAAATCTAGTAATGATGTTAGACTTGATGAAGCTAACAATGCATTTAGAACTGACTTCTTTGAGAGGTACTGCCTCTGCCCATTTGGAAAAGAAATCAGTAGCAGTAAGAATGTACTTAAACTATTTGGCCGTATCTGAAGGGTAAGGTCCCACCACATCCATTCCCCATGTGGAAAATGGCCATGAGTATTTAGCTGTATGAAGCAACTCTGGAGGTTTATGAATGAAGTTGGCATATACTTGGCATGAATGACACTTCTTTGTGAAATTAACACAATCTTGTATCATTGAAGGCCAAAAGTATCCAAGCCTTCGAATTTGATCAGACAGTCTATGTCCAGACTGGTGGGCACCACAGACTCTTGCATGCACTTATTTTATGACAGCCATTGTCTCTTCACCATCAATACATCTGAAGATAACTCCATCAAAACCACGTTTGTAGAGAATTTTCTCGAGGTGGTTTGGGCTATCATAAAGAGAAAAATTGACCACACATCGCCGAATTTGTTATTTCTCGGCTCTATCAGATGGAAGTGTTCCATTTTGAAGGTATTCCCTGATAGGTGACATCCATCCTGTAGTATGACCATACAGTTCAGGAATGGGACATATTTCATTAATTTCCTCTGTTCTGACTTGAACATAATGTGAAATTGCACGATGGTGGGCAATACAGATGGTTGTCTCGTCCCGATTTGGATCTGTTAAAGATGTGGCTATATTAGCCAGTGCATCAGCTTGAGCATTTTGTGACCTTGGTACATAAGAAAATGTCGGTTCTGAAGGGAATTCCAACGTTAACTCTCTGACGTAATCATAAAAATGGTTTAATTCTTCTTTTCTGATGGCATAATCCCCATTGACTTGTTTTATTACCAGGTCTGAATCACCTTTCACCTTTAAGTGATTCACTTGTGCTTGAAGCGCTAATTCTAAGCCTGTAATGAGAGCTTGGTATTCAGCTTCATTATTGTTACCACCTTCCCACAACAAAAAAGGAATAAGGTAACACTACCTTATTTGGAGAAATGAGCAAAATTCCTAAACCAACTTTGTTGAATTTAGGATTTTCCATTTTCTTCCCTGTTGGACTTCTAGAAGCACCATCAAAATACATTTCCCATGTTTGAGGACTCTCTTGAATAGAGAAAACTTCCTCATCAGGGAGTTCAATATCTGAATATGTGTCTTCTACTGAAGGATGTTCAGCCAGGAAATCAGCCAGAGCATGGCCCTTAATTGCCTTTTGAGACACATATTGAATGTCGAACTGCTGTAGAATAACCGCCCACCATGCCAGACGTCCTGTAAGCATTGGACGACTAAGGATGAATTTGAGCGGATTATTACGAGATACCAATTGGACCTCATGATGTTGCAGGTAGTGTCTCAGTTTCTGAACTGCAACGATTAATGCTAGGCAGCATTTTTCAATACTTGAATACTGGGTTTCTGCTTCAAGCATAGTTCTACTGAGATAGTAGAGACTATTTTCATTCCCAACATCATTCTTTTGAGTGAGAAAGGCACCCAATGATCGCTCTAAAGCTGTCACATATAGGATAAGTGGTCTACCCTCAAAAAGTGGCATGAGTACTGGTGGACTCAAGAGGTATTTCTTGAGTACATCAAATGATTCTTGACATTCTTCAGTCCACTATTAAGTGACTCCTTTCTTCAATAATTTGGTAAAGGGTAAACTTTTGCCTTCCAAATTAGCGATGAAACGCCGAATATAGGCTAAATGTACTTGAAGTCCTCTTAATTCTTTCAAATTCTGAGGAGGTGACATACCAAGGATTGATTTGGTCTTCTCAGGATCGACTTCAATACCACGATGGCGTACAAAAAAGCCGAGGAATTTTCCTGAGGTTACCCCAAAAGCACATTTTAAGGGGTTCATCTTCAAATTATGTTGTCGAAGATTGTGGAATATGACTTCCAAATCAGCCAAGTGATTAGAACGTTTTTTGGATTTAACCTCCAAATCATCTGCATAGCATTCAACAAACTTCCCTAAAAGAGGTTTGAAGATACGATGCATGGCGCGTTGATATGTTGCACCTGCATTCTTTAAACCAAAGGGCATCACCCGGTAACAAAACACACTTTGAGGAGATGTGAAGGCTGTATATTCCTCATCTTCTGGGGCCATTCGGATTTGATTATATCTGGAATATCCATCCATGAATGAAAGTACTTTATATCCAGCCGTCGCATCAATTAAGAGTTCTGTAATCGGAACTGGGAAATCATCTTTAGGACAATACCGATTAAGATCTCTGAAATCGATGCAGACCCTAATTTGTCCATTCTTCTTCTTTACAAGGACAATATTAGCCAACCACTTGGGATATTGAACTTCTCTGACGAAGTTGGATTTGATCAGCTTATCCACTTCAGCTTCAATTTTGGAAGCATAGGTTGGGTGTGTTCTTCTCGCGGCTTGTTTAAAACCTCGATGTTCTTTTGGTAAACCCAAATGATGAGTAGCAACATCAGGATCAAGCCCAGGCATTTCTGTATAATTCCAAGCAAAAATATCTTTATTTTGATTTAGAAAAGAAATATACATCTCTTGCTCTTCAAGGGTCATGGTCGCACTAATTAAAGTGGGGTGTGGATCTTTCTCTGTACCCAGATTTACTTCTCTGAGTTCATCCACAGTGGTAGAGATGCCCTCTTCAAATGCTGGAGGAGCATCTCTAAGATCTTCCTCTTCCTCTTCATCATGTGTTATTTCTTCCGTTTCTACTTGCAAAGTAGATGAAAAAACGAAATTCTCATGATCATAAGAGATGTCAAAATTTTCACATTTTGAAGAAGAAGCTTCCATTTCCGACCCTATTGATGATAAAGGGTCTTCTTTGGGAAATAAAGAGGAGATGATGGATTGAGAATCGACATCATTATTCACCTCTGGTGTTGCTATAACTTCTTCTGGCCTGATTAGCGAAGTATAGACTTGTTGGACTTCATCACCACTTATGCTTTCATCACTGCTTGGTAGGTTACCAATTTCTCCTATGTTGTCTGGCTCGATCGCCGTAATTGACATTATGTATCATTCCATAAGAGTATTTTGATTTGGGCCTATTTTGTCAATTTTACTGATAGGTAATACATAATCTGTACTCACATGTAAAAATGGATTTATTGGAATTTTCTCCAAACCATATGGAGCATTAACTTTGGTAATTTTCTTCATTGTATATTTTTCTATTCCTTTCATGTGATAAAATTCTGCCTCAATATATTGAGACTCACATGTCTTGACCGGGGCCTTATCACCATACAATGTTCCAACTTGACCATCGAAACAGTATTTGAGACATTGATGGTATGATGAAGGAATAGCTGCATGCTGATGTAGCCAGGGTCTTCCAAGCAAGATATTGAAAGCTGAGTCTTGATCAACAATCATGAAATCTGAATTGGATACAAGATCTCCAAACTGAGTTCTGAG
Source organism: Viscum album (assembly GCA_963277665.1). NCBI lineage: Eukaryota > Viridiplantae > Streptophyta > Magnoliopsida > Santalales > Viscaceae > Viscum > Viscum album. Next base: position 456,511,103 of record OY728141.1, on the reverse strand, counting down.
TGTAACCTCTCCCAGTGGTTCTTGTTCATTTTTATCATATCCTTGTAACATCATGGTAGAAGGAGATAAATCAGATTCCGTGAGGCCCAATCGACGAAGTGTACGAATGGGCATGAGGTTGACTCCTGAACCATTGCCAATAAAAGCTCTTCGAACATCTACACCATTGAATTTTCTAGATAAGTACAAAGGTTTTATGTGTCCATGCACAACATCATCTTCATCTTTATCAGTAAAAGATATTACTGCATGGAATTATGCAGGATTATTCTCTATGTGATAGATTCCAGCTGCAGAAATTTCAGCTTCAAGCTCCCGAGGACTTGACAAAGCTTCGATGAGTGCTTCCCGAAGATCTTTTGACAGATTCAAAGCATCCAAAATTGATAACTTGGATGGTACATGGTCCAAGTGTTTCAATATATCATACTTTTGATCTAGAGGTCTGTGTTTCCCAATAGGAATATGCGGTTTAGCAGGTACCTTGGAAGCAGATGCTTTGGAAGCTGATGCATCTTGTATTGAAGTTGGCAACATGCTTGGTTTTGGAAGATTAGACTGATTAGATCCATTTAATTGCTGATATAAAGAAGATGGAACCTTTAATCGGTCTTCCAAAATAACTGTGCCAAAACTGAGTTGGCCATTGGTAGAAGAACTTGCTTTTTCTTTTTGAGCTTGCTGAAGGGATCTATCACGGGTTTCTGCTGCATATACAGTGCTAGAAGGGGTAAAATTAGAGTAGTGGCTTTGGAAAGATCCACGTCTTCCCATGTATCCTGAACCTCTAGAACCTCCTCGGATTCCCTTATTTGATACAGGGAATTCAGGCTAATCAAGACTGGAATATGGATCTGTTAATTGAATCATATTAACAGAACCAAAGATTAACTCTTCGTCTGATAAAGACTCTTCCTGGTTAGCCTGTTTAGGCTGTGCCGTTTGGTGGGATGGTGCCCGTGGCTTTGAAGTAGATGGCATGAAATCTGCCAGAGTCAAAGACAATTTAGGCTTTGATACATACTCATCTTCTCCCGATTCCTCTTTCTTCTTTGAATTGCGCTGCCCTTTTGAGGATTTATCTTTTGATGGAGGCTTTACTGCAGCTTTTGTAGGAGACACAATTGTCTTCTTCAATTGTGTTCGCAAAATGGAATGGGTCCGATTGATTGTCTTTCTGACCATCCAATCATCATATTTTTTTGCAGTTTTTCTTTTGACTTCCTGCCACTCGCCTCCTTCCTCTGGATCTGTAGCAGTAATACACGCTACATGAGCTGAAGAACCCTTCAATTTGACTTGTCCCAAGTCGACCATCTTTTGCAGGAGGTCTTTAAAGAAAAAACACTCCTGGATGGGATGCCCCAACATTTGATGAAAGGGAAAATAATTGGGACGGTCTTCATCTCCTTCCTTGTTTGGCCTCTTTGGCACTGGTAATTGAACCAAATTATTTTCCAGAGCTGAAATGAAGTAACCAGGAACTTGCTCACTTCGGAAAGAGTATGTTTTACTCTTCATATCCTCAAATTGTTTTCATCGTTGATCTTTTTGATCATTTAGACGAAACAGCCTTTGTTGTTGGCATTCAGGAGGTGGAGCCCTTCGAGAAGATGAAGGTTTTGAAGTAGAAATAGGTATAGGTGCTTGTTTAAGCATAACTATAGCAGTTTCCTCTTTACCCATTCTCTTTCCTGGAGCTGATGGAATTATACGAGATTTAACCTTAGCCCGTATAAGGGAATCTTCAATCTGTTGAGCGATTGATTTAAGGTCTTGAAACCCTCCTGTGTATTTCACAGGGATCAATGGCGTGCGTAATTAGTCATGCAAATTTGCCACACATATTGGCAACAATTCCTCCTGAGGGAGTGCTAAACTCAGGGAATACGTTAATCCCTTCCAATGAGCAATGAAATCAGAGACTCTTTCATTCTCCCTTTGCTTGTAGTTTGTAAGATCAAAAACTATCGTTTTTGGCAAAGTTGAGCTAAACTGAAGAAGGAATTTTTGACGAAGATCCTCCCATCTGATGACTGACCGGGATTGCAAGCTTGTATAACAGATAAAAGATGGTCCTTGCAAGGTTCGCACGAAGCATCTGAGTTTCACTGCTTCTTGCTGCTCTGGAGTTCCCATCATAGGATCACAACAAGACACGTAATGCGTCAAATGTTGTTCGGGGTCGCCTGATTCATTGAAAGTAGGGAAAACAGGGTTTCCAAAACTGGATGGAGGAGAAATTGAATCTACCCATTCAGGGTAAACTTTCATTTCAGGTTGAACTTGCGCATGTTTCCCTTCCATAGTTTCTAACCGAGCTGTTAATGACTCAATAGTAGTTATTAAATTTTGAGAAACATCAGGTTGATCTTGGTTTTGGGTAGGTGCAATGAATGGAGCTTGGACAGACATGGTGGCTGGTGCTGCAACTGAGGGTTGTGCTGCCAACCGTTGTTGCGTTTGACCCGTAGGATTAGACCTTTGAGGGTGTACTGATAAAGGAGGATATTCCTGATCCATCTCAGTAGTTACAACAAATTCATTCGGCTGTCGGACTTCAGCATTCTTAAGAAGAAGACTACTTTGAAGTAGTTCTGCATTCAACCTTCTTAATTCTTTCATTTCTTCCTCCTTTTGTGCAAATCTTTTCTCTAATGAGAGCGATTGACCTCCTTCAGAGGAAGGGTGAGAAGTAACCTGATTCTTTCCTTTCCCCTTATTGGATCCTTTTCGGAGAGGGGGAAGTGGGTTGCTTGAAGGAATACCCAGATTTTGGGTAAGCCTTTTATTACGTGTGCGCACACCTTCTTCATTTAGGTCTGTGTGCGCAACTTCTTGAGTAGGAACCTCTTCGTCTGATCCCTCTGATTGAGCCTCATCTGGTGAATCAGCAGCAATAGCATTGATGACATTAATGGATGCATATTGCATGGAATCCTTTCTATCAGCATTTCTGTGATATTGTCTTCTTCCATGTCCATGATGAGACATGGAATTCTGTTGACTTGATCCCTCCGGAATTTCTTGGAGAACCGTCACTTGGAGAGAATCTCCTGATAGCTTGGCTCTTCGTTCCTCTTGAGGCTTATTCCCTAATCGAGAGAATACTGACTTTCTCTGAGGGAGGGATTGAGGATTTGAAAAAGTCCCCAGTCCGGTGGACTGGGGATGTTCTTGCTGCTTCCGCTCAACTCCTCGAATCCCATTTGTTGACTCTGAGGGTTGGTTTAGAGAAGTCCCCAGTCTAACAAGCTGGGGTGTCTCTTGACATGCTATGTCTGAGATATTCTTAAAATCTCTCTTGATCTTACGAATCTTAGTTCGGAAATTAGCTGGATGCATTAACATGTATCCACTTTTATCACCTGGTTCAACAGACCGTTGGATGATTTCCGAAACTTCTGTCATTTGATGACGTGTTTGCTCCAGACGAGAGGCTTGTGCAATATTCTCGCCTTCTTGATGTAGGAGAAATTCAACAACTTGTTCTCTATATACTTTATTTTGAGAGGAACTAGTTGAAGCCTGTTCTTGAGCAAGATTTTGATTATGAACAAAGCCCATTGACTGTGGCCGGCCATGGGAAATAACATTGCATGAGACCATTTTCGGTAGGCTTTGCTGACTGGAAAGCACTGTGAAATGTAGTGCTCCGTGAATACCCCATCCTCTGATATGAACATCAGATGGAGCATTGGCAATTAACTGATGCAATTTTCTTTGTGCGCCAAGGCATGAACATTGAAGGGTTTTTTGTTTCTTTTCAGCCTTCGGATACCGAGAGACTGATAGAGATGCCAAATCAATCTGGCGTTGTAACCCTTCTATTATCCTAATATGATTTTCATAATCACCGTAAGATAATAGTTTCTTCTTCAATTGAAAAAGAGTCTTCCATATGTTGAGACGAATATCATGGATTCCATCATCCGTCAATATCTTTGGAATGTCGTACTGGGAGTCAGCCAAAGGCCAAAACATGACTGGTACTTCACCTTTTTCCAGTTTTTTCCTCTTGTTCAGCATTTCCTATTTATCATTAAATGAAGATTCTTCTACCTGTTTGGACCAGAGTTGGTGTTTCCTTGTTTCTTCATCGGATTCAACAAGATTGGTAGAGAGATCACTATTCATGCTGGAAGATGAATGACCCAGGGATGGTTCGGAGAATAACCTGAACCCCAAGCTATCTTCTGATGGAGAAAGAGTTTCACCTGCCAATAGTAAATCATCCGACATGACTGGCTTTACGTTTGCATGTTCCTCGAGATAAGAGGGCTTTCTCGTCACTACATTGCCTTCTGAAGAATTTTCGAGACAACGAGAATCACTAATGCGGAGAGGACTTTCGCAGCGAAGTTCATCACCATGAGGAGGACCGTCATGATGGGTTACATCAAAAGATGAAATCTCTTTCTCCATGGTCTTCTGACCACACAGAGGGTTCCTGTGGCTCTCATCTGAAGAAGAAACTTCAAGATTGACCGAACTTTCATGAAGCAAGCCTTCATGAGGAAGTGTCTGTTGAAGACCTTCAAAATTAATGTTCCCGTTATTGGGAACTGAGGGAGTAGAATCTTGAATTCTGATAGATAAATGTCTGAGGGCTTCAAGAACTCCAGCATCGAGCAAGGACTTGTTGCAGATTGGCCATTGATCTCCTGACTGTGCTGGGCGGATCTTTTTCTTAGATGCCTGCTTACTCACTTTAGGAACCACTTGTTGACGAAATTGGTTACTCTGAGCAGGTGTATGTGCCTGATCAGGAAATATGGTCATGTTAGGCTGACGATCTCCACTCAAATTAGGTTTATCTGCCTGACTTGGTTGTCCGTATGATATGGGGGAGTATGCCCCATAACCCTCTTGGACTAGAATAGATGTGTGTGTCTTTTCCGGAGTGAATCGTTGATGTGTCACTCCACTGCTAGGGATAGATTTATGTGTCTGTCCCTGAGATGATGTTGAAGCTGTTATGATATCCTGGCAAGCATCCAGAATATGGGCAGGAATTTGCTTCTGCTCTTTCACCATTGACAAAATATGTTTGGTGACTTCAGCCGCCGGAACGGGGATATACGTCCATTCCGGGCTTGCAGTAGGTGTATGTCCCTGCTCCTGTCCTCCTTTTCCTGTCAGTGAATCCTGACAGTACTCAAGTGTGGAGGCAGAGAGTTGAGTCTGCCTCCTGTTTGTCGTCGGGGCTTTTCGACTGACTTCTCCGTGCGCTACCAAGCGAGACTGTTGGTAGGCTTGATTAGTATTAGCAGGTGTATGTGTCTGCCGATTACACTTCGCCAAACGCGGTTGACGAGATCCATCATATGTAGTCAGACGAGCCTGCTGACTAACTGGTGATGTATAAGCAGGTGTATGTTCCTGCCTATAGTACTCCGCCGGGATTGCCTGGCGGGATTGGCGTGATGCTGCCAGACGATTCTGCTGGACAACGGAATTAAAACGGACAGGTGATTGTGCCTGCTCATTGTTTTCCACCAAGTTAGGTTGGTGGACTTCTCCGGAGATGGCAGGGATGACAACCTGCCTATTGTTAACCGGATTCCGTCTCTGGCAGTTCATCTTGCCTGCTCGGGTTCGAGGAACCTGAGCTGAATGCATGGAGTCGGTACCCTCATCATGTTGAGGTTGCACTACCGCACGAGTCTGGCGGTGATTGTTGATGGGAGCCCTCGAGAAGGACTCCTGTCTTTTTGAATTAAGGCCCTGCGGGACCTGATCATTCACTTCCTCATAGTAAGGGAATATATGGAAATTGCGTTCTGGGGATAACAACCCGAAACGGTTGGAGACGGTAGTCAGCACCGCCTGCTTCTTGATCGCTGTTCGCCGTTGTCCGGACGACCAGGTAGAGTTGTTAACTTGGAGGGCTTGACGAGCGGCCTCTAGAGTTGGGATAGTACCGTTGCGATGGTACTCCTAAACCAGTGCATTAGAAACAAAGAGTTGAAGACGCTGAGTTGGTGATGTCATCCTCAGAGTGGACGATGTTCCAGCAGGAGTAGTAGCATTGGTTTTCACAGCAGCAGACCTCATAGTAGAGGTGTCCACAGCAGCAGTATTCACAGGGGTGAATTTAAGGAAATCCATTTTGCAGAAGATCTTGAGAAAAGAGTGCCTGTTCCATATAACAGACATAATCAAGATGAATCCGGCCACTACATCTTTTGGATGAGAACATGTCAATGATTGCTTTGTTGGCCCAAGGGGCCTGACAAATAAGAAGAATATCACTTTAACTTGGTTAAGGATTCACGTCGGGTTCACCATTTTTGTTCCCTCACGGATTTCGGGGATGACCTCCTGGACGGGAGATTCAAACGTTCCGATCGGTTTCTAGAGGGTTTGTTCGTAGAACCGGAAACATCCAATGATTCCACATCCGTTTGGACCTACTTTCCAAAGGTAGGCGCTCATTAGCTTGTGGAATAATGAGGCTTAGGAATTTGCATTGGTCGAGAGGATGGGAGGTCGGACTCATCACACCTTTTTGAGGGGAATTATTGTCTACTCCGGGACTCTCTTTATAGATTTAAGTTATGTTCGTGAATCCTTATTACATTACCAAGTATAAAATGAGCTTTCCTTAAGTTTTAACAATCAATGATTAAAATATGCAAGAAATTTAGAGAATCATTTATATTTATTCAAGGTTCTTCATCAATAGAGAATCATCTGTATCAATTTAGAGATTCTTGGTCAATGGTATCCTTCGAAACAAAAAAGTCTCTTGGTCATTATGATGATCAGGCTGGTTTTAAAGCCACTCAGTGAGGCACTTGAAGTTTATCGTCATTCAGAAGGACATGGATTATTTCAAAGTTGGGATCGATCCCATAAATGGGCTACCTACGTATCCTTTGTTTTGGAAAAGGAATCAGAACCCACGTAGTTCGAGTAATGGAGTATGATGTTTATGATTGATGGCTCAAAGAAGAATGTCATAATTACTTTTACACTCTAAGCTCATGTGAGTCATGATCGGTGTGAGAAACAAGAGGTATTGGTAAAAATTAGACAATTGTGTCATGAAAGATGCAATCATAAGAATTTGTTTGGGGCTTATGTATGTATGACTGCCCAGATAGATGAAGGTTTAGGATTTACTTTTAGGGAGAAAATCCAAGAATAGGGTCCATAAAGGTATATGTGCTTTATGGAGATTTTGAATACTCTAATCTTGGGGCTTGCTCCTAAGGAGGATGCCCAAGTTAGGAGAGGACTTATGATTGGGTTTTACTCCTAAAAAGGAAACCCAAATTAAGGGTAAATTAGGACTTGTTAAGAGAAATTTAAGGGGGGGCTTGGGGTTTACTCCTGAAAAGGAAACCCAAGATTATGACTGGGACTTACTCCTAAAAAGGAGGCCCAGGTTAGGGGACTTGGGTCTTACTCCTGAAAAGGAAGCCCAAGATTATGACTGAGTCTTATTCCTAAAAAGGAGACCCAGGTTAGGGATTAAGGTTTGGGGCTTACTTTTGAGGAGGATTCCCAAGTTTGGGAACTTTAAGAATTTGGGGCTTCCTCCTAAAGAAGGATGCCCAAGTTAAAGGATTTATAACAGGGGATTATTCCTGAAAAGGAGACCCAAGTTAAGGATTCTCTCATCTTAAAGGATGAGGTTGAATGAATGAACTCTCTATATTTAGTGACATAAGGATATTTAAATCACTAGGTTTTGAGAGATATTCCACAAAATTCCTTTCAGATAAGGAAGTAAAATCAAGAAATCATTCCATAAATGGCTTTGAAGAGTGTCTTGAAGACTGAATCTTGAAAAGGAAAGGTGTAATGGCTTAAGAGGGGTAAAATGGGAAAGATGGGCACCCAAAAAGGTAGGGGCGCGAAAGTCTTGAAAGGCGCGCAAGTATTGCGGCGGCGTGAAAGTATGGGTCGTGAAAGTATACTTGCGCGACATGAGGGGTACTTGCGCGATTATCAAACATCATTAGAATACTTGAGCGACTCCTTTTAATCACTTTAGAATCCTCTTGAGCTTCTTCCAGAAAAGGGACGCACAAGTTATATTGAAGGAAATAAGTCGGCGCGCAAGTGTTGATAAGTTTCAACACTTAGGCCTTCCTTCTTCTCTTTAGATCTTCCGTTCTAGGTAAGAAATTACCTTAGAAGTGTTCTGGAAGGTTTGAGAAGAGACTTGGGCGTCGGGAGCTTCAATCCGAGTTTCTGGAAAAAGATCCCCTCGAATGGGGGGCCCACAGGGTCTATTTATAGGCAAAAGAAGACCTCGGGCGGTTACCACTTAGGTCGCGCAAGTCACTTGCGCGACCAAGGGTGCCGCGCAAATGTACTTGCACAACAGTGAGATAACGTGCGCGGTGTAGTTGCTGTTGATCCTTTGTTCATGCCTTTGTCGATTTTTGATGTTTTCTTCAAAGGTTGAATCACTTTGAGCTCAGATATTCCCTTTTCCGATCTTTAGATTCTGTGACGAAAGGAGCGTCAACAAGGTGATAAAAACTTGATATGGTAACCATCTCATACTACTCTCCTAGCTCCTCTTCCAAGTCTGCCACCCTATAGATATGCATGTTCCTTCCACTTCCTATACCCCGTTTTTCCATCCATAGTCTCTCCATAAAGATCATGAAATCTTGGAAAATCTCAAGTGAGATGTCCCATACCATCACAAGAGTAGCACCGCCTCTCCCTAGGAAGACTGGATCTACTGTATCAATCCTAAACTGCAAATCCTCTATCCTGGAACCACCTCTTAAAACATCTCAAATGTCTGGATCCCTGAGACTTACATAATCTCCCTTATTCAAAGGAAATTAAAGTTTCCTGTACAATACTGACTATTCCCTACTGTCTCTGCTCATCCAAGAAGCTCTTGACCACCAAACTCACCTGATCACCCCATCATAAGTTTGAAATATTAAAGGGATAATAATGTCTTGTATCTCTTTCAGTAGACCTCTATCAATGTTCTCATCCCTAATGTAATGATCCATGAACATATCTATCAAGTACCTAGAGAGAATTTTGAACCATGATGAACAATCAGTTACCATCATACTTTACTACTAGAGATGATGATTCTTCTTAATATGCATCTCTCTTAGAATTACTAGAGAAATATCCTCTCTGAATATATGATCGAACTCTATGCATGAGAGAGTAACTATGTCCTGAATCTGGATAGCCAAACTCCATCGTCTTCATGTTGAGCCATGCAAAAGGCACTCTGTTATGATCACTATATGATTGTCTAGTGTAATTACTAGTCGAAAAATAGGGACTCCACTTAAAGATAGTCCTCAACCGATTAATGGTTAGGCTCACCTCAAAACCGAAAGGGTCTCTGACTCTAAAACTCATTTCGTGTGCTCATCTTATGCTCCCCATCTTCTAGTACCACATGTACTACGAGTTGATCCACATGTGGTGGCATAGTGGGTTCACCATCTAGAGGTGACATCTTCAAAACTAGTCCTTATACTAAAGCATCACCAATTTTTTGTTCATCCTTTTGATCGAGCTACTAGATCTGAGCTGGTATGCATCATTGAGGATTGTGGTAGGAAATCAATATGTACCATACTCAATGAGTATATAAGGATAAGTGACTCAAGAAGAAAATATAAACCACAAACCAATCAATATATGATTTAGGTACCATTGTTTTCCCTAAAAATAGTTTTCTCATGTACTGAGTTGAAAAGCAGGTTATAAATGTCCTAGTGTATGAATATGAAGGCCGCTACATCAACACTAGATTCCCTTGACTGAAAGATGAACTGTTAATACATTAAATTTTTTCCCAAAACCAATATCATATACTCTCGGTCTTAAGGTAGAACTGACCTTCTCTGATACCACTCTATCATGACCCATCCTAGTGGGGCCCAAGCCATGACTCCCCAAGACAATTCCAACAGGCCAAGGGATAGAGATTAGCACATAGTTGGAATATCTCTTACATGGGAGGCATTTCCAAAGTACATGTACACATGCACACATCTCTAAGACCAAAATATATAAATATAAAAACATATGGGAAAGTAAATGCATGGATAACACTATCTCAAAAAATATTTTACGATAGAAGTAAAGCATGTAATGTAAACCAAGCCAAAATTCAAGCCCACCCAAAAGTATGTAAACAAAAAAGTCTAACCTATAAAAAAATTTTCTCTAGGAAAACTAATAGAATACATATGAACATCTCAGCATGTCCGATCTCACAATGCTCTGTCTAGTCTTGGTCTGCCCAGGACTCCAAAGAAAGGTAGCTTTTTTTCACACGACATGACATATGGAAGAAAATTTTGTGCTGGGGTGAGTATAACAATACTCCAATAAGAAACCACTGAACCCAAAATAAATAAATAGAGGAATTATATTTTCAAATCTACATATGTATATGTATACAAAATATAAAAATGATAACCATATATTTTCAAAGAAGACACGTAGTCTAGCGTAATGTCCAAACTACCTTATACAACCACAAGGGATCCATCTCAAAAATTACACAAATAACTCATCTAGGAGCACACTATCATGAGTCTAACAGCACTGATGATGTACATCTAAGGATTATTGTTCATTGAGAACCATCATGAAATATATATACTATGAATAATCTGAAAAGAGATATGATACATTAGATGTTGATCATATCCAGGGCCATGGTCTGATACGAACAACTCAATATGGATTATCTCTCTATGTAAGAGATCAATTCTTGATGAATTTGGTTATACCTATACCCATACTTCCAAGGGAACAAACAATTATTATAGTTTCCCCCACTAGGCCTCTCTGGGGATTCTAAAAACACTATCTTAGAAGTCCTACTAAAGGGATCATACTAAGTTGTGTAAAAAATGATACAGACCAAAATTTAAGGAAATAATAAAGGGTAAAAAACCTAAAAAAACATGTCCATGATATAGTGTAAAAAGGATATAATCCATGTAGAATAGAATACAGAGCATGTAGTAGGATCGTATGCCCCATCCCTTGACCTCGTGTACTACCATTGTTCAATGGATAGCTTCAAGAGAATATTCCATGTAAAAGGTACCCATGGAATATAGAAATGGTGACTCATTGAGTCCTTCTATCTGAGAACCACTCTATTTCTGTTGTCCATGAGCTAGTACACGACTTCAACCTATTTCTGCATACCCAAGTACCAGTACATAGGGTAGTCCATGTAGATGATCTCAATCTAGATGTGTGGTGGGGTATATGCCCTGTTGTAAACCCGAGGTCCTTGTATCCCTTGAGATACACCCCAATTCTGGGTTAAAGTCCAACACATTGTGTAAAATATGTGACATGTCATGTGATAATTTTACAATGACCTAAAACCCTATTCACTGCTCAGTGGGGCACACATTTCAACTATCAATGAATACATTACTTGTTCTTCATGATTTTACAGAGTCATAATTCTTCCTTCGTGCACCTCAACCAATCCTCTAGTGCCCGATCAGTTGATACATTCATCCTGAAATGGACGATCCAAGGTCACCACCTAATCATAGCACCAAATCATAGAATTTTGGGCCTCAAATCGGTACAAAAATATGATTCTGATCACTCGCATGAAGAATGATTGATGAATGATATCTCCCAAAATACTTCAATCTATACATCTCCATTTCGATCACACCTCCACTAGGTCATTCTGATATCAAAACTACAATCCCGGATTATTTCTCTAAAAATCATAGGCACAACAATCATCCGTTCAAATCTTGCAAAGAATGAAGAATTCATGAAAAAAATGTAAGAGAATTCTTATAATAGAAACCCATAGAACAAACCTCATCTATTGTTCTTTGGAGCCTCTATTACTACATGTTAGAACAATCAACATGATAATCCAAGAAATATTCATAATCAACACCAAAATGATCCAACACTCACCCATCCTGAAAGAATGATGGAAGCATAGATCAACATATTCATGGAATGATCTACATTCATCATTGATTCTATAAATTGGAAAAAATGACTTGAAATCACACTGCCCAACCTAGGATTTGGATCATTTTTTGTCGAGGATTTGTTGCTGATGGTGATCATTCAATAATGATCATGATCCATTATCTCATTGTAATTCATTGATAGGTTTCTCCATTTTTCCTCTCTAGATCTCATTGGGATTTCTTCAGGGTTATGAATTAAAACCCTATGTCCCTTGTAGAGATGCTTATTTAGAAACAAAAAATGTGTCACTACGTCCCTATATAACGTTAAAATAAAATAAATCATTAATTTATTTTATTCTTTTAAATTTCCAAAATGTATCCTTCACGCACGAACTACCCCGACTGATGTTAGGCCACACCTAAGGTAAAGTCGATGCCCTGAATGCAACTGTGACCTCATATTTTGGATTTGGAAACCTATTTAGAATGAATTATACTTTTTATTGGAACCTATCACACATGAAATTAAATATTTTTAATTAATTTCAATCATTTATTTCGAGCACACTAGGCCTCACAATTTCACACCTTCTTAGCACCTTGTCTCAAAATAATTCCACATAATATTTAAAAATAATACATGGGAAATTCTAGACATTAAAATTACCATAAGTTCCTCTTGAGTTGTATTTTGGATAATTCCAAATGGGTATGTAATATACATATTTTAGTTTTGTTTTAGAATCCAATGTATTGTTTCTGATCAGAATGGATCATATGAATCTGTCTAACAATGTAGGAATTCATGTGTGGAATAGTAGTTTTATGGATTTAGATGATGTGTATTTGATGGAAAAACATGCTTTGGAGCATGGAAGGGATTAGGCTATGAGTAGTTTAATTAACCTTTTCATATTGGATAGATGTTTCTCTATTTGGAATGGATGGTTGATTTAATCATGGACATTAAATTGTGTAGATTGGAGGTGGTGATATATTAAGGGTAGGAGGTTTCTCTTGAAATAGATAGAGTCATAGGGTGATACCAGTAACTCCATCTGGATTAAAACGATAAGTAGAGGATCAACACCTGGTAATGTAAGTCACATCTATACCTAGATCTCTACCTAGAACACAAAGAATGATGATAGGATCACACATTTTTCATCTATGGGGATTACAACCACTCTATCCAGGAAGAAATACTCAAGGGGTCATACTCTGGTGTGTAGGAAAAAATACACACCAACCTTTATGGAAACTATGAAGGGAATGAACCCTAATGAAATATGACCATGATAAAGGGTAAAAAGATCTATTCCATGTATAAAGGAATATATGGATTGTAGTAGGATCACTTGTCATGTTCCTTGACCCCAGTTACTACCCATGTTTAACATCCTATGCCAGTAGAATAAGTCGTGTAAAAGGAACACAGTTCATGTATAAAGGGTCACACATCATATAATACTATTTGCAGCACACTCTAAGTCTGATGACTAAGTGATAGTAGATGACTTTATCATGTATTTTCAGGACCATGTACTAGTACAAAAGGTATCCTATGTATCTAGTCTGGGTCTGGCAATGTGGTGGGGTACATGTGGTGTACTCCATCTCATGTCTTTGTATGCCCCAAGATACATGTCGAGTCTCAGGTAAAGGCTTACAAACATTGTGATATATTTTAGACATCTTGTAACACTTTTACAAATCCCCAAAACTATATCCACCACTCAGCAGGGCCCACATTCACTGAATCATGGAATACACATCGTGTTCTTTATGGTTTTCATGAATATCAATTACACTAGTGTGCTCCATAGCATATCCTTCGATGCTAAAACATTTGATTTGTTCATCCGATAACTGATGATCCAAGGTCCCCTCATCATCATAGAACATAATTGGTGAGTTTTGAGCCTTCAACCATCTCTAAAATCAGATTCTGTTCATTTGTACAAATATTTTTTGATGAATGATATATCACAATATACTTGAATATGTTTGTCTCCATTGTCATTGCACCTTCACTAGGTCGTCTGGATTCCAGAACTAAAATATCATATCATTGCACTTTGAATCATATGTGTATAAATCATCCATTCATATCCCAAGAAAAACAATTAACGTGTAGGGAAAAAGGGAAGAACATTCATATAGAACAAACTAGAGGCACAAACCTCAGCACTTTTATCCTTGCAGGATTGATTGGCTCCTATATTAATGATAAAAAATCTAATCAAAACACTAATCATAGTTATCCCTAAACCAATCCCTCTATCAACCCATCTACACGAATGATTGAACCTCAGATAAATCTATTCATTAGTGGATATACATTTTTTGTTGATTCAATGAAATGGAATGAAGGAATTTAAATCACAACGCCTTACCTAGGATTTAGATAACTCACTATCAAGGATTCAGTGGTGATGGCGATCAATCTAGCATGATCTCGATCCATCATGTCATTGATGTCCATCGAGATATTTCTCTTAGGTTCCTCTCTGATGCTCCTATGGATTTCACCAAGGTTATGAATTCTCACCATGGGTCCCTTGATGATATTCTTTTTAAAAAAAAGGAAACTCTTCGATGCATTTTTGTACAATGTTAAAATAAAATAAATCATTAGTTTATTTTATTTTTAAAAATTTAAAAATATTAACATTCACCACTAACCTATGCTCACTGATGTTTGGCCTCACATAAGAAAGATTCACTACTCTGAACACAATGGTGCCCTTATATTTCCTGTCTGAGAACCCATTTTGAATTTATTCCACTTTTTCAAGAAAAAATCTTGCATCTACAATTAAATATATTTAATATATTTATAATATTATTACGGGTATAGTAGGCCATGGGAAAACATGGTGTCTTTGGTTGTAATCTCAAATTAATTTATTACAATATTTAAAAATAGTACACAAGAAAAATATAGGACCTTACAATATCCCCATATTACATATTTACGCCCTAAAAATCCAGAACGAAAGGATACAAAAAAATATTTGGGTAATGCACATGAATTCGAGCCTCATGCTACCATGTTCTCTACAAAATCTTCTCATGCTCACAAAAGACACACACCAAGGGAATCACTCTTCCAAAAAGTATCATATTTTATCGATCCTCTGTCTCCACTGGATACTCTTCAAAAGTATCTCAATCATTGATGTTCATCTCTCCCTAGTCGATGATGTGTGATGCGTCATGCACATACCTCCTTAGCTGTGTCATGTGAAATACATCGTGTACCATGTGAAATGGGAGGGATAGATCTAGGAGGTATTCCCCCATGACAACTATTTGTAATATATCAAAAGGTCCAATAATCCTCAAAGATAACTCACTGCCCCTACCAAATCTCTTCCACCAATGTCGTGGTGAGACATTATGGAACACATGATATAATTCTTATAACTCCAAAGGCATCTATCTCCTTTAATAATATGTCTTTTTTGGATCTATTTAGAATTTATCTTCTCCGAGATGATCTTCACCTTCTCAGAGTTGCTCCACTAACTTCGAACCCATGATTGCTAACTCTCGTTGGTCAGTGTAGCAATGTGGTGACCTTTTGGGTCATCTTTATAGTTCCCCAAATGGTTCTATACCAATGGTGGATTGGTAGCTATTATTGGACATAAAATCTAATAGTGTTAGGTGATCCTCCAATCTATGACTGAAGTCCATGATTCAAGACCGCAACATGTCCTCCAGAACATGAATTTTCTTCTTCGTATGTCCATCTATCTAGGTATAAAACATTGTTATCAAGTGTAACTGATTCTTAGACACCAAATTTGATCCCTTCCATAACTCTAATGTGAAGTGAGCATCACGATCTAAATTAATCATATATGTCACCTCGTGAATCAGTACATAGAGGTGTCCCAAGATCTTTACCGAACTATGATCTCAAATTGCTAGGAAGTGGTCCGACTTGGTTATTTAGTCAATGATCAACCATATGTCATAAATTCCAATTGATGTACATGGTAAAACCATCTTGAATTCCATTGATATCCCATCCCAGATCCAATTCATGTCCTCAAGGGTTTCATCCAAACACACTAGAACCTAGTGCCCGGTCTTGACTTGTTGACATGAAAGGCATTGAGGGAAAAAATCTCCAACTACTTTATTAATTCCTTGCCACCAGAACTAATGTAAATGTTATTGGAAGATAATTTCCACAAAATGATGTACCACCAAAGGGGATGTATGAAACTCCCTAGGAAACTCCTCCCACAATTCCACTGGTGTAACTATGTGTCCTCTAGAAAAAACTATGTGCACCCCATATTCGAATATCTATCTATAGAATATACTACAGATATTTGATCACGTAGAGGTATAATAGTGGGTATAGACAATATGTGCCTCCCAGAATCGTTGTAAGAGTTTAGGGGTAATAACCATTGACTGGAGGTAACCACCCCCATCTCCATCCACAAACGATTTATGAAACGAGGACCACTTCTCTAATGTCTTGTCCAATGGTTGTGAACTCGATCTCTAGTAGGTAGAATCATCCACCATGTTTACCTTCCCAGATGTATATAAAATATCAATGTCACAGTAATGGAGGAACTCTAGACACCACCACTATATCATGTTTAGATAATTCAGAGAGAATATGTACTTGATACACTTATGATCAGTGTAAATGATAAACCTCCTACAAATAAGTTAGGGTTGCCACATCATCAACGTGAAGACTACCACTACCCACTCATGATCATGGATCATGTAGTTCTAGACATGTAGTCTGAATTAGTGTAAACCATAGGTAGTCACCACCTTCCTCTCCATCATAACACACTACTTGTCGGTCCCGGATTCGTTGCCGAACATTACGTACTCAACACCCTCTTCCAGTAATCTCATGATTGGGGAACTCATCAAACTCAACCTCAACTGCTGGGTATCATGCTGATTTTTTTCCATCCATATGAAGGGAATTACCTTTTGAGTCAAAGCTATCATTAGTGATGATATCCTAGGGAAATCAGGGATGAATCTCTGGTAATATCTTTCCAGCCCAATGAATCTTCTCACCTCCATCACGCTCCTATGTGGCTCCCATACTAACACTTCCACCACCTTGGTTGGGTCCAATAACACTCCACCTGTTGAGATGAAACATTCATGAAATTGGACCACCTTAATCATGAACTGGAACATACATAGGTTACCATAAATATGGTTCTCTTAGAATACATCCCAAACAAACCATAGGTGTATCGTGTGCTCTAACTCAGATTCCATGTATATAATGGTATCATTTATGAAGACCACCATGAACTGACCAATGTATGGCTAGATGATCTTGGTATTTAGTCTTGTGAACTCTAATGGGATGTTTGTGACACCCAATGGAATCACTAACTATTCATAATGATTGGAACAACATCTAAAACTCATCTTTGGTGTATCATCATCCCATAATCATAGATTGTGATAGAATGATCAAAGGACAACCGTTATGAACCATCATGCCCCTCTCAACTGATCAAAGAGGCCATCAGTCCTCTATAATTGATTCATGTTCTTCACGATCACTAGGTCCAAGTGCTGGTAGTACAAAAATCCTTAAACTACACCCTTATCTTACGAAGTTCTACATGACCCATCATATATGTCGATGCAGATATCTGTTTCTATCTTGGGGTGTAGATTGATTCATAAGTCTATCTACCGATGAGGTGGAAATCTGAGAATATCTTCAAGGAAGATGCCCTTGTACTCTGCCACTGTTCATGGGAACCTGATACACATTACACCTATTTCACTAATGGTCAGGCAAGCCAAGTGACGAGTGATTGGTCACTCCCTTATATGCGTGAGTCCATCATTTTTTTCATGGTATTCCTTTTTTCAAAAAAATGGAAACATCATTCCATATATACGGACACACCACAACCTTTGCCAGAAACGTTTAAGCGAGGAATGGACCAAATATTAGCAATCCATACCAAGAATGACATTGTAAGTCTTCTACCCTTCCACCACGGGGTTACAACAAAAACTATTACCTCCAACGGTAAGGTCACATTGTTAGAAAAGTTGTGCAATCACAAAGTCTATTCCACTATGCATATCAAGGCATAAGGGTCCATTCAATGGTTCTACAAAAATATTAGGGCCTTGTAAAAGATATGTGGATATGAAGGAATGAATAACACCTATGTTTATTAGTAAGGAATCTAGAGTAATAAAGACCCAGATAATATCTTCAATCATCCCTATATATTTTAGGTAACAACCCTCAACCACATGTAGTTATCCATGCCCCTGTCCTCCAAATTTTGGTGCCTAGTGCAAACCTCTTGGAGTTTTTGGTTATAACAAGTCGATATGTTGACCACAACATGCTGCTCACCCAGCTCCTCTACCACATCCACTGCCACATGTATCATTCATCTCCTACCTCTGCCTCTACCTCGGTGGTCGATACATTGTCTTATTATCAATAGATTGACATGTTGGAAATTATCGAGTGATATTCCCCATGCCATCACATAAGTAGAATCACTTCTTTCAAGGACGAATGGATCAACCCTATGAACCCTAAACTGTATGTCCTATATCATGGGACCTCCTACTGAAATGCCTCACATGTATAGATCTGTGACACTAACATAGACCCCCTTATAATGATTAATTTACTCCTAATTATACACTACTGACAATCAACGCATGTGTCTACCCATCCATGAAGATCTTGAACTCCATAGCTCGCTTGAGAACACCAACATTAGTTGGAATTCTCATAAGGATAGTACTAGATCATATTTATCATCATTAATGTTACACGGTACTTTGACCTCTAATGTACTGATCCAGGACTATAACCATTGAGTACACAGAGAGGCTGGTGATCAAAGATGAATAATTATCTACCATCATACTTCCCTTCTAGAGATAAAAATGCTTCTGTATATGCACAACTCTAATCGTAACCATAGAAAACTCTACTCTAAAGAGGTTCCCGAACTCCTTCCTTTAGAGAGTCTCCTTGTCAGGTGTCTAGATATGAAAACTCCACCATTTCCATACTGATCCCAGTACAAGGATCACTGCTTACATCACCATCTGATCAGTTGGTGTCATAACTTGTCAAAAAAACATGGGTCCCCACCTCAAGCCATTCCTCAGCCACCTGAGGGTCAAGCTAACCTTGGATCTAGAGGTTTCAACGTATCTGATAATCATGGAGGGCCATCAACCTACTCTTCTCATCTACTGGTATAATAGATACCATGGGCAGCTCCATAGGTGGTGGTATAACGGGTGCACCACATTGATGTTACGTCGTGAAAATTGATCCCTATACTTAAGGCTTTTCACTGAGGGGGTCACCCCTATGATTGATATAATGGAACCTATACAGTATGTGTCATTGTGGCATCATGTAAGAAATTAATATGAACCACATTCAATGATTATTTCAGGATAGCTTACCCAAGATGGACTTGGAAACCAAAAACCATTCTTATGATGCATGTACCATTGTTTTATATACAACTAGTGTTCTCATGTACCAAGTCTAATAGAATTTTATCAGGGTCCCAGTGTATGGATATGTTAGCTACCACCCCAACACTAGAGTCTCTGGCCTAAAAGATGAACTAGAAGCACTTAACATGATTTCACCAAACCTATTTCATAGACTCTCAGTCCTAATGTAGAACTAGCCTTCTCTGATACCACTATATCAGGACCAGTCCTTGTGGGCACCATGCTATGACTCACCAAGCCCACATTTAATTGTACAAGGGCTGGTGACTAGAACATATCAGTCATATCACTAACATGGGATGCATTGTCAATGTATCTATACACATGCACACATCTCTAAGAAAAGAATGATTAAATGTAAAAACCCACTAAGAAACTATATGAATTCATACCACTATCCCAACCAACACATTACGATAGATGTAAAGAATGTAATGTAAACCGAGCCAGAATAAAAAACCCCAAAAATTTATATAGAATACAAAGTCCAACTTATAACCAAATAGGTACTGGGACTATAACTCGAATGCATAGGAACACCTCTACATGTTTGAACTCGCAATGATCTGTCTCATCTTGGTCCGCCCTGGACTCTATAAAAAGGACTCTTGTCTGCACAAGACAGAATATGTGAGGGAAAACCCCGTTCAGGGGTGAGTATATCAATACTCAGTAGGACTCCCTAAAACCCAAAATCAATACACAAATGAAAGATACTATCATCTCTACACAAGTATATTTTTATAGTATATAAAAAGGACATATAGATATATTCAGACAATAAATTATGTCTATAGGTAAGTTAAAACCACTAAATACCTCCTCTAGGGAACCATCATGAAGATTCCATGACGAAATCAACTGGGGGAATGAATTCCTGTATCCGATAGAACCGATGACGTCCCTCTAAGAAGTATTGATCATCGAGAACCATCATGAAAGGGAGATACAATGAATGTTCTAAAGAGAGATATGATTCCTAATATTATGATCATATCTAGATCCATGGGATGATACCCACAACTCCAGCTCGATTAACCCTATACGTAGTGGATCGATTAATGATAAAGGTGGTTACTTATATACAAATAAAAATACCTAGGGAATGAATAATGAATAGAGTACCGCTCACTTGGACTCTTGGGGGATTCTAATAACTCTATCTTGGAATTCCTACTGTAGGGGTCACACTCTGGTGTGTAGGATACGATACACACCACAATATAGAGAAATGTTCAAGGGTACGAATACTATTGAAACTTGTCCATGAAATGATGGATAGGGGATCTAATACATCTATAAATGAATACATGATATGTTGTAGCATCACACATCATATCTCTTGACCCCACGGACTTCCCATGATCAATGGCCCATGTCTTGAGAATATACCGCATAAAAGGTAAAAAAAATTAGAAAGGGTCAACACCATGTCCTATTACAAAGGGTATTCTCTATGTCTATTGACCATGTTTCAGTACATAGCTTTAACCTATTTCCTCCTTCCCATGTACCAGTATATAATGTAGCTCATGTAGTCAGTCTATGCTTGGTCGTGTTGTTGGGTACATTTCGTGTACTCCACCATGTGTTGTGGATCCCCCGAGATACATGTTGAGTCCCAGGTAATGGACCAACACTATTAGAAATATGTCACACAAAATGTGACACTTTTTCACCTTCTTGAAACCCAATCCACCAATCATTGAGGCCCAAACGATGTGTATCATGAAATACACATTGTGTTCTTCGTGATTTTCATGAATCACAGTCCTTCCTATATGCACCTCAGAAGATCCTTTAGTGGTTGATTTGTTGGTATGTTTTTCCCAAAACTGAAAATCCAATGTTTCCTCATTGTTATAGCACTAATTTGGTAAATTTTGGGCTTTTAATTGGATCTAAAATCCAATTATGATCACCTGCACAGAGAACACCCGACGAACAATATCTCCTATTATACATTTATCTGCTAGTTTCCATCACCATCACACATCGTCTAGGTCATCCCAATGCAAGATAAGCAATATCATAGTTTTGCACCATGAATCATAAGTGCAATGTGGATTTTTTTTATCATATCGAATGACTAATAAAGAACGCATGGAAAAAAGGGAAGAAAATTAATGTAGAACAAACCCCTGGAATGAACCTCACCTTGTGTTTATTGCACCCTTGATATGTTTCCATTAGAATGATCAAAAATATAATTCAAAAAATAATCATAAGTACCCTCAAATCGATCATTCAATCAACCCATCCTATAGGAACGATTAAACCACAATTCATCCTATTCATCGGTTGATCTGCATTCATCATTGATTCTAAGAACCTGAAAGATGGAATTAAAATATGGGATTTGGATCATACACTATCGAGGATTATTTTCTGATGTAGATCCTTAAATAATGATCTTGATCCACCATCTCATCGTCAACGATCAAGAGATTTCTCCATGGTTCCTATCCAGTGCTCTGAGGAATTTTACTTGGGGTTTGAATTCTAATAATAGGACCATGGTCAAGCTTCTTATTTTAAAACAGAAAATGTGTCTCTTCATCACTACACAATGTTAAAATAAAATAAATATTTAATTTAATTTATTCATTAAAACGACCAAAAAATAACATTCCTAGCTGATTGACACCAGTAAATGTTAGGCATCTACTAAGGTAATGTTGCTTCTCTGAATGAAATGTGTAACGTCCCGGTTCCAGGTGCCACTCAACGGGTGCCCCGAACCCAGTTTGCCACATGACCTCAAGCGCACAGTACTGGAAACTACCCCTTTCACAATGCTTCTTTACCAAAGATTTAAACAAACCGTTGGTAAAGAATCCCATTCCCAACGGTTCTCTTGAACCATTGGGATAGGGGTACCCCTTTACCAACGGTTCTCTTGAACCGTTGGTAAAGGGGTGTCCAAGAAACCATTTCCCAACAGTTCTAAATGAACCGTTTGGAAGTAGTCACCCTTTAACAATAATTTGTTTAAACCGTTGGTAAAGGGCCTCTTGGAGACCCCTTTCCAAACAGTTTTTAAAAATCGTTGGGAATGATTTTCCCCAAATACAGAATCAGCCACTCTATCCCCCATTCGCGACAGAACCCTAATCTTTCCACAGCTCTGCTCCTCTCACGACTTCCCCCATCTGAACCTTTCAAACTAAATCCAAATTTTCTCAAATTAGGTATTCTATTCTTCATACACATAAAATATTTAAGTGCTACCTTGTTTTTATTGTTATTCATCTCATATTTCAGTTTTATGTTTTGATTTTGATGTGTATATCATTTTTTGTGTTTTGATTTAATCTAGACTTTATCCTTTGCAATCCATTTAATTAATTAAATCCTTAACCCTCCATCGATGAAGAAGCATCTCAAATTCATTGTCGTTGGATTGTATATTTTCTAAGTATGTTTTTTATGATTTTTTCCATCTTTTAATTAATTGTTACTTGGAAATTTATTTATATGTGTTTAATAATTTTTAGCAATGTTTTTATGAATGTTTTCCTTAAAATTCATTGAGGAGAGTTTTTTATTAAAATTATTTTTTTTAATAAGGCTTGTGTAATTTAATTTTTTATAGTACACTATGTGATTATGTTTGGTATTTAGTAACACATGAGATAACTGGTGTGTTAGAATGTGTTGTGAAAGAGATTCCATGGTTGGTTTAATATTATATTTACGTTTAGAGCCTATTAATGAGTTTTTTAAAGATATTTTGAGATATTTACCTTATGTTTATTGGTTAAAATTGGGAGCTGTAGAGGTGGTTCATGATTAAGAAATATATTACTACTAAACATGTGGATAAACCTTACATAGTAGTGAATTCTTGAAATTTTTGATGTTTTTAGTCCTTTTTTATTTGGATTTTATTTTGATAGTGATGTTTCTTATTGTTACCTATGATGGGAATTTATTTTAGTTTCTAAATCGGTTGAGACTCCCCCACCATGCACAATGTATGCAACCTCTACCCTTATTTAATCATTCTTTTTACACAGCGTATGCAACCTCTATCCTCATTTAATCAGTGAACTCAAGTCATTAATTTAAGTCTTCATTCTCACTAGAATATAAGAAATTGAATGATGTAAACCCATCCTCACATGATTTCTTACCTTAGATAGTGTCCAACATATGTAATATGGTCTTTTGAACTCATTAGTTAACCATGATCATATATTCCATTTCCCCCAAGATGAATGTAATAATATAACTTTTGGGTCAAATAAATATGGTTCTCATTGTATGTTGTATATTATGTGTCCTTCTTGGCCAATACTCACTTTTATGAGGGTGGGGTGCTTTTCACTACCCATTCTGGAATGTGTAGACGGTCATAAAAATGTTAGATAAGTCACAAGTTTTATTCAGTAATGTTTTTATCATTGACATACTTTATTAAGAATTTCAAATTAAAAAATAAATCTTTTTGTCTATACTAAATGAAATTAAATCTTTTTACAATCCATGAACAACCTATTAGTGTATAAGCCTAAAATTTATTCACCCATGGGGTGTGCTTGACTTGGGGAAGTAATTGGGTAATGAAAGGTATGCCCATAGAGGAGTCAATAATGAGTTATTGAACATGAGTGAATGATTTGGGATGCCTATAACACATGATGGGACCTGAGTCATGTGCCTCTTATAGACCTAATTAAAATGAATATAAATAAATTTTAATTTAATTTATGATTACTTGTTCTTTACATTATGTTAATAGTTCACTACATCAACTAGAAACTTCTTCCTTTATCGTTTACTTAAATGTATTTTCTATTAAAGTTCAATCCTATTGAATTGATTATGACAAAATAAACTATATAAATTCATTTTACAGAATGGAAAAAAGTTGGATGTATAAAAATGATCGGATCTCAAGCGATTTTCAAAACAATTTGGAGAGATTTATAGATTTTTCATTTCACAATGCTTCAGATAGTGGTCGCATACACTGCCCATATTCCAATTGTGTTGGTAGACCTTGGTTGAGCCATGAAGAAGTCAGCTACCACATAACAAAAAAAAAATTCATGAAAACTACTTTGTGTGGTATCACAATGGGGAGAAAATGAAATCTCAAATTGGTGATGATCGAAATGAAAGGATTGGAATGGAGAATTTGTTAGATGATCGATTTCCATTTATTCGTCACCATGAAAAAGAAAGGATTTCAACTCAAGAAGACTTCTATATGAGCACAGATGATGTATCTATTGAAAATGATGATATTGATAGGGTGAAAAAATTGAATGATGCTACCACGACTCCAGTATATTGACAATGCGATAAAATGAAAAAGATGGAATTTTTAATCTGATTGTATCATGGGAAAACTATGTATTGAATTTCTAATACCGCAATCGATTACATTATTACCCTTTTGAAGGATTTACTTCCAGATGATGTAGATATTCCCTCAAACCACTATATGGCATGGATTTTAGTTATGGAATTTGGATTTTCAAGAAACAAAATTCATGATTGTTTGAAAGATTGTAGTTTATTATGGGAGGAAACTACTGAACGAAATGATTGTATAAAATGTGGCACATCCTGCTGGAAGTCAAAATCTGATGGAACACCATCCCGTGTTCCACAAAAAGTAATGTGGAACTTTCCATTGATCCCCAGACTCCAGAATCTTTTTATGTCTGATGACATATCAATAAAAGTGAGATGTCATGATACGGATAGAATGAAGACTAATGATGATTTGGTTCATCCTGCAGATGGATTTTCATGGCAGATATTTGATGCTCGACATCCCGATTTTGCAGCTGACATGCGTAATGTGAGGCTGGGTCTTTCATACGATGGTTTTAATCTTTTTGGGCAGATGCTTACTTTCCACAGCACATGGCCAGTTTTTATAGACATTTATAATCTTCCCCCATGTTGTGTATGAAAAAAACCCTACACTTTGATGAGTATACTCATATCTGGTCCTTCTAATCCTTACATTGATATTGATGTATACATGCAACATTTAATAAAAGAGTTGAAACTCTTCTGGGATGTGGGTGTGTGGACATACGTGCATGTTTTAAAGACATATTTTAGATGTGTGTTGTGCTTATGTGGACGATTAATGATTTTCCAGCTTATGCAATGATGTTTGGATAGAGAACAAAGGGAAAACCTTCATGTCCAGTTTGTATGAAGAATACACGATCCAAAAGACTGAAACATCACTGTAGTTTCAGTTTTATGGGACATCAACGATTATTTCCAAAGGATCATCCATATAGAATGAATCGTCGAATATTTGATAATACCGTAGAGACCAATGATCCACCTCAGCATATGTCTGGAACTAACCTGATTAATGAATTGAAAGATTTCAGTTTTTTTTCAGGAATGGTCAAATGAAATCTGGAAAGAGAAATAATGTTTCAACTGAAACCTGTTACAATTGGAGGAAGAGGAGTATCTTTTTTGATTTTCATTATTGATCAACCAATTTGTTAGGTCATTGCTTAGACGTAATGCATATTGAAAAGAATATATGCAAAAAATTTCTTCCGGTTCTTCTAAATGTCAAGGGGAAGACAAAAGATGATTTACGATCTTGGTGTGACTTGGTGGAATGGGGAATCAGACTAGAATTGAATCCTGTGCATATCAGTGAAAATAAATGGAAACTTCCATGTGCTTCTTATGTGATGAAACCTATGGGAAAAAACAATTTCTGGAAGTATTAGAGACTATTAGAGTTCCTGATGGCTATTCAAGCAACATATCTAAACGGGTCAACAGAAGAGAGTTGAAGCTAAAATCTTTGAAGACTCGTGATTATCACATTCTATTGCATGAGTTGCTTCCAATAGCAATCTGTCATCTTCTGTCCAATAATGTAAGGGTGGTTTTCATTTGGTTATGCGATTTGTTTAGAGATCTTTGTGCTAAGAAGTTGTCCAAGTCTTTCTTGCACAGATGCCCCATTAATTTTGTGTGAGTTGGAGAAAATATTTCCTCCATCATTTTTCATATGCATGCTGCATCTGACTGTCCATATTCCCACTGAAATACTTCTCGGAGGACCTGTTTCTTTTCATTTGATGCATCCAACTGAAAGAAATATGTTCACATTAATGTCTTATGTCTGAAACAGAAATCATCCCGAAGGTTCTATCAGGAACTGTTACCTATCTCAAGAATGTATGGATTTCTGCTCGATGTATTTGTCTGATCTTAGTACAAGATTGAACAGTCCAATGATAAATGATGAAGAACAGTATGAGAAAATTGAAGCCAGTTTTCCATCACGTCCTCAAACAGGAGGAATTCTTGGATCATATACATTGAAGGCATTAAGTCATGAAGAGCGGGAGATGGCACATCGCGCAGTTTTGTTCAACTGTGATTTGTTCGATGACTATATTAGGTAACTAAATTGATTATGTATATCTTACATATATATCTGTTAAATTATTCATATTTTTTATCTACAGGGAACATAAAACAATGATAAATAGGAAGCATCGTTCTTTATCATTGAGAAGGAGAGATACTTTGGATAGAAAATAGTTTTTTTCTTGGTTAAAATTGAAACTAAAAATATTAAATTTTAAAATAATTATATCAATATTTAATTAAGTTTAATAGTCGTTTATATTGCAGGAATTGAGTTTGTCTGCTGACTCTGTCTCTGAGGAAATAAGAGCTTTAGATTTTGGTCCTAATACCGTGGTTCGTGACTGTAAATCAATTGTTATTAATGGGTACAAATTTATTTTCACTGAACGAGAAAAGAACATGAGAACACAACATGATGGTGTTATGGTTACTACCACAACAGATTGTTATGCCAGTGCATCATATAGTAGACCGCGATTTGAAAATGTGGGTTATTATGGAGTTGTTGAGAAAATAATAATATTGGATTATTACTCTCATGGATGAGTCACAATGATGAAATGTCATTGGTTTGATTTGATGATCAGACATGGCATATTTATTGATGATTTTAGATTTCGATTAATTATTATGAATCACAGTCTTGCTACCAAAGAACCATATGTGTTGGCATCAATGGATAAAAAAGTTTTTTAAGTCAAATACCAACATAGACCTGAATTTGGTGTCATAGTTGAAGTAATTCCAAGACATATTTTTGATGATGGAGATGATGGAATTGACACTGTACCTAGTGCCATAGGAACCAATCTATTTATTTCTTTTGATGACTCCAATAGCTCAATTGTCAGAGTTGATTGTGAACCTGATGTTGTGGTTGAAAATATATTGAATCATTTATCCATGTTCTCAATTCATTTGGTTTACCTCAAGTTGGGTTGTTAAGGTTGGTAATATTCAAATTTATTTAGTATTGATCGCAAATATGTTTTAGCTGACTTGACTGTTATGTGAATTTTCAATTTTTTATTAGTTGCAGTTTTATTTGAATTGCATTTTCTAATTTGGAAATGAACTGTTTTCAAACCTAGTCAAACAATATTTCTAACCTGGTAAACATTACAACTTTTATGATTTATTAAATCCATTCAATCTCTTCTAAAACAATTGATAGCTGAATTGAACGTTATGTGAATTATCAATGTTTATTGGTTGCAGTTTTATTTGAATTTCATTTTATAATTTGGAATTGAACTTCATTCAAACATAGTCAAACAATATTTCAAACATGGTGAACATTACAACTTGTATGATTTATTAAATCCATTAAAGCTCTTCTAAAACAATTGATAGCTAGATTGACCATTATGTGAATTTTCAATGTTTATTGGTTGTAGTTTTATTTGAATTTCATTTTCTAATTTGGAATTGAACTGTATTCAAACATAGTCAAACAATATTTCTAACTTGGTGAACATTATAACTTTTATGATTTATTAAATACATTCAATCTCTTCTAAGAAAATTTATCGCTAAATTACCAATTAATCCCCCTATTCCCTCATATATTTAGTTTTTTGGGTTACACATTAGTTTCCTTTTTCTAATTAATTATATATTTGTTTTCAAAAGCAGAAAATGAAGCCAATTTAAGGGAGATGAAAGAAAAAACTTATAGAGAACAAATGTTGAATGACGGAGTTGGGAATTCTATCATTAGTTCCTGTAGTGAGTACTTTATTTTAAATTGATATATTTAAAGAATAATAATGTCATGTGATTAATTTTTTTGTAAACATTTTTGTAGGATCCACCTATACGTTGCAGTTATTCGACAAGGTGCCTAGTACTGGTCCTAGTACTCCGGAAGGTGGTACGAGGAGGGTTTGTACTAGAGGTGGACGAGTAGCTGGGTGTACCCGACTAGACTCTGCCCCTCCCACTGACATGTCATCCTTCCCATATTCTGATCCTGATGTGTCGTTAAAGACACACGAGATATTTTGGCCTCCCATGTTTTCGCAACCTTTTGCATCTTCTAGCCCATCATTTTCAAATCTCATGATGATTGCCACTCCCCAGTCAGCATCGAGTCAGACAGCTATCCCATATTCTTTTCCATCTACTTCTGTCGCTCTGAGCTTCTATATTCCATCTTCTTTGACTCCTGTTCCACCACAGGGTGTTCCATCAGTTTTTGTGGATCCAGCGGCGCTCAGTGATCTGACCGGCATTGGTATATTTATAGAACCCTAACAAATTCTCATAGCAATATTTATTTTCATTATAACATGTTTTGATAAAATATTTCTTTTTCATTCATGACTGATAAATCTACTGACAGGAGACGTGGGCGGGTGCGTACATGCATGCGTTTGGTGTGGAACCACCGCACACAGGTTATGGTGGATTATAATGAAGACAACCAAATGGTTAAGAAAACAGGGCAGTAATGTCGGAGTTTTTTGGAGACGCTTTCCAAATACTCTAAAATAATTCCCGTCAGCCCGCTATCATGGAAACATTTTCCACATGAGGTCAAGGATAGATCTTGGGCATATATATGGGTAAAAAAATGTGTTCTATTTAATGCAATGAATTATTTTTGTATTTATATGAATTAATATTTTGATTTCAGCTTCGATTTAATTTTTTCAATGGTGAGGGTGCACGACCAGAATGTCTAATGGATTTAGTCGAGCTTTAGAGAGCCTACAAGAATGAGTTTTATATTGGCTGGGTTCCTAGAGTTGGCACTAAGTTAGAGGCAGTACCAGTGGTGGATGATTGTCCTATAGAGCAGTATCATCAGATGATTACTCATTGGACGAGTACCCAGTTTAAGGTATTAATAACATTTGAGGTATTTAAATATAACTTTTATGTTTTGTATTAATAAAATATATTTAATTTTCTAATTTTATTTAGAAATCATCTGGAAAATGTAAAAATAACATTAATGCAAAAAAATACCTCCACACATTGGGATGCACTATGATGCCTGGTCATGAGAGGAAGCAGGTATGACAATTGTTTATAAGTTTTCTTTACGACTTACACTTTCTTTTGTTTCCCCAATTATTTAATAGTTTGCTAAATTTTTCATATAACATTAGTTTTCAATGTCATATTAGAGGCAAATACAGAATGTTGAAGGACGTGTGCCTCGAGAAAAGCTGTTTTGCTCGAGTATACGGGAAAAGGATGGAAGTGCCATCAACGAAGCGACTCAACAGCAGATTGTAAATTTTAATTTTTTTAATTTATATTGTAATATCTATTTTTTAACTTAGTTATATATTTATATTTGTAACAGGATTCTTTAGAGGCCCCCGATGCCCAAAAACCAGACAATTTTGGGCCAACAGATCACTTACATCAGTTGTTGGGAGAGAAGCATTCTGGCAAAGTATGCTACCGACCTAGGATAGCCCCAACGATGTATTGACCCTCCTCAGGTACGAGCTGTAGTTCCACTGAGCTGCAAAAAGTTAGGGCACATGTAGAACAGGCTGAGAAAAGGGCCACAGAGATGGAAGAACAGTATGCTAGGGAAAACAATGTGTTTATGAAATTTATTGAAGTTTTACATCCAACACTTCCAGCAGAGGCCAGCCTATCTTTTGATGAATATATGTCGTCAATACATTATATATATGGTGCACCAGGTGGTAGTTCTAGTGGTGGTCAGGATGATGTCCATCTTGACGATGATGATGGTGAGGAGTCTGATGTGGAAGATGAGGGAGAGGAGGAGGGCGAGGTAGGTGGTGAGGGCGAGGAGGAGGGAGAGGGCGAGGAGGAGGGCACTGAGGAGGGAGAGGATGATGATGGGGATGAGGATGAGGGTGATGATGATGGTGATGATGGTGATAGTGATGTGGGACAAATTTATCCATTACATTTTTGACTAAAATTACTGATATTTGATATTTAATCTATTCTAGTTGTTGGTTTCATATAGACTCGTAGTATAGTATAGGATTTGAGTTATTTTTATATATTATCTATTTTTATTGATGTTTTTGTCTTTTAGTGGTTGTGTTTTTGGAAACCCCCCTCCTTCATGGACCCTGTACAACCCCCCCACCATCCTCCTTGGACCCCGGACACCCCCCGGACAGCCCCCCAGATAGCCCCCAGACAGCCCCCTAGACAGCCCCCCCCCCCCCCACCCTCTTTCATGGACCCCGGACAACCCCCTGAACACCCCCCGGACAGCCCCTGGATAGCCCCCCGAATAGCCCCCTGGACTGCCCCCCCACCCTCCTCCCTGGACCCCAGATAGGCCCTCGGACATCCCCAAGATAGCCCCCCGGACAACCCCACCCCCCCCCCCCCACCCTCTTCCTTGGACCCCAGACAACCCCCCGAACACCCCCCAGACAGCCCCCGGACAGCCCCCCGAATAGCCCCCCACCCTCCTCCCTAGACCTCGGACAGCCCCCCGGACAGCCCCTCAGACAGCCCCCCAGACAGCCCCCCCCCCCCCCACCCTCCTCCTTGGACCCCAGACAACCCCCCGAACACCCCCCGGACAGCCCCCTGCACAGCCCCCCAGACAGCCCCGCCGGACAGCCCCCCACCCTCCTTGATTTCATTTAATACAAGAAAATCTATAATATATATTTTATTTATTTTCATCATGATAATCAATGTAAATCACATTTACACATCTAATCAATATCATAGATTCTTGATATGTTATAAAAGAGATGTATTCATTGGGCATGACATTGTTTGCTCTGAAATGTTTCATAGCATGATAAACTAAAATCTAATCCATAATAAGAATTATATAAAAATATTTTATATGAATGTCGAACTGATTTTAAGTAAATACCATTCCACTAATAGACACATGAGGATTCTCAGAAAATGGACAACATTTTAAGTACATATGGAAAATAGACCAAACGCATTCTATTTCCGTTGAAACTTTAGGAGAACGATAAATGGGTCGTATGTGACATGTACGAATCAACTCTTCTTCAATATGAGACACGGTGTGGATAGAACCACTCAAAGTGTCTGCATTTTGTTTCAAAAGGACGTCATTTTAATTGAAAAACATCAACTGGAATACATAAAACTGACCAAACGCATTCAGTTTCCATTTAAACTTAATGAGAATGATTCATGGGTAATATGTGACATGAACGAGTCAACCCCGCCTCAATCTGAGATGTGGTGTGTCCGGAACCACTCAAAGTGTCTATATTTTATTTCAAAAGGACGTCATTTTATGTTAAAAACATCAAATGTCATACGGAAAACCAACCTAACACATTCAGATTGTGTCGATACTTTAGCAAAAAGATCCATCGGTCATATGTGACATGTACGAGTCAAACCCTCCTTAAACTAAGGCGCGGTGTGGCCGCCACCACTCAAAGTGTCTCTCTTTTGTTTAAAATGGACAACATTTTAAGTACATTCGAAAAACCGACCAAACGCATTCAGTTTTCATTGAAACATTAGGATAATGATTCATGGGTCATATGTCACATGTATGAATCAACCCCGCCTCAATCTGAGATGCGGTGTGGCCGACACCACTCAATGTCTCTACCTTTTGTTTCAAAAGGACATCATTTTAATTGAAAAACATCAACTAGCACATGGAAAACTGACCAAATGCATTTGGATTGTGTTAATACTTTATCACAACGATCCATAGGTCATATGTGACATGTA
Source organism: Viscum album (assembly GCA_963277665.1). Lineage (NCBI taxonomy): Eukaryota > Viridiplantae > Streptophyta > Magnoliopsida > Santalales > Viscaceae > Viscum > Viscum album. Next base: position 456,478,566 of record OY728141.1, on the reverse strand, counting down.
CGAGTCAACGTCGCCTCAATCCGAGGCATGGTGTGGCCGACACCACTCAAAGTGTATGCCTTTTGTTTCAAAAGGACGCCATTTTAAATGAAAAACATCAATTGGCATATGGAAAACTGACCAAACGCATTCATATTGTGTTGATACTTTAGCACAATGATCCATGGGTCAAATATGATGTGTACAAGTCAACCCTTCCTCAATCTAAGGAGCAGTGTGGCCACCACCACTCAAAGCGTCTGCCTTTTGTTTCAAAAGGACGTCATTTTAATTTAAAAACATCACTTGGCATACAGAAAACCAACCAAATGCATTCATATTGTTTTGATACTTTAGCACAACGATCCATGGGTCATATGTGACGTGTACGAGTCAACCCCACCTCAATATGAGGCACAGTGTGACTACCACCACTCAAAGTGTCTGTCTTTTGTTTCAAAAGGATGTTATTTTATGTGAAAAACATCAACTAGAATACAAGAAAACTAACCAAACGCATTCAGATTGCATCAATACTTTTTCAAAACGATCCAATGGTCATATGTGATATGTACGAGTCAACCCCACCTTAATATGAGTGACGGTGTGTCCAGAATCACTCTAAGTGGCTCTCTTTTGTTTAAAATGGACAACATATTAAGTACATATGGAAAACCGACCAAACAAATTCAGTTTCTATTGAAACTTTAGGAGAATGATTCATGGGTCATATGTGATGTGTACAAATCAACCCCACTTCAATCTGAGATGCAGTGTGGCTGGAACCACTCAGAGTTTCTGCCTTTTGTTTCAAAAGAACGTCATTTTAATTGAAAAACATCAACTGGCATACAGAAAGCTGACTAAACACATTCAGATTTTGTCGATACATTAGCACAACGAGCCATGGGTCATATGGGACGTGTACGTGTCAACACCGCCTTAAACTGAGGTTCAGTGTGGCCGCCACCACTCAAAGTGTCTGTCTTTTGTTTAAAATGAACAACATTTTAGGTACATATAGAAAACCGACCAAACGCAATTGGTTTTCATTGAAACTATAGGAGAACGATTCATGGGTCATATGTGACATGTAAGAATCTACCCCGCCGCAATTTGAGATGCGGTGTGGCCGGCACCACAAAAAGTGTATGTATTTTGTTTTAAAAGGATGCCATTTTAATTAAAAAACATCAACTAGCACACGAAAAACCAACCAAACGCATTCGAATTGTGTTGATACTTTATCACAATGATCCATGGGTCATATGTGACTTGTACAAGTCATCCTCACCTCAATCTGAGGTGCAGTGTGGCTGCCACAACTCAAAGTGTCTGCCTTTTGTTTCAAAAGGACGTCATTTTAATTGAAAAACATGAACTAGCATACGAAAAACCGACCAAACGCATTCAGTTTGTGTCGATACTTTAGCACAACGATATATGGGTTATATGTGACGTGTACGAGTCAATCGCGCCTCAATCTGAGGCATGGTGTGGCCTCTACCACTAAAAGTGTCTGTCTTTTGTTTCAAAAGGACGTCATTTTAAGTGAAAAACATCAATTGGCATAAGGAAAACCGGATAAACGCATTTAGATTGTGCCGATACTTTAGTACAATGATTCATGGGTCATATGTGATGTGTACGAGTAAACCCCGCCTTAATATGAGGCACAGTGTGGTCAGAATAACTCTAAGTGGATCTCTTTTTTTATAATGGTCAACATTTTAAGTACATATAGAAAACTGAACAAACACATTCAGTTTCCATTGAAACTTTAGGAGAACGATTCATGGGTCATATGTGACATGTAAAAATCAACCCCACTTCAATCTGAGATGTGGTGTGGCCAGAACCACTCAAAGTGTCTACCTTTTGTTTCAAAAGGACGTCATTTTAATTGAAAAACGTCAACTGGTATACGGAAAACCGACCAAACGCATTCGGATTGTGTCGATACTTTATCACAATAATCCATGGGTCATATATGACGTGTAAGATCCAACCCCGCCTCAATAAGAGGTGTGGTGTGGCTGCCACCACTCAAAGTGTCTGTCTTTTGTTTCAAAAGGACGTCATTTTAAGTGAAAAACATCAACTGGTATACGAAAAGCCAACCAAAAGAATTCGGATTGTGTTGATACTTTAGCACAACGATCCACGGGTCATATGTGACATGTAAGAGTCAACCCTGCCTTAAACGGAGGCACGGTGTAGCCAGAATAACTCTAAGTGGCTCTCTTTTTTTTAAATGGACAACATTTTAAGTACATACGGAAAACCGACCAAACACATTCGGTTTCCATTGAAACATTAGGAGAACGATTCATGGGTCATATGTGACATGTTAAAATCATCCTCGCCTAAATATTGAGATGTGGTGTGGCCGAAACCACTCAATGTTTCTGCCTTTTGTTTCAAAAGGACGTCATTTTAATTGAAAAACATCAACTCGCATACGGAAAACCGACCAAACGCATTTGGAATGTGTTGATACTTTAGCACAATGATCCATGGGTCATATGTGACATGTACGAGTCAGCCCCGCCTCAATGCGAGGCGCGGTTTGGCCGCACCACTCAATGTGTCTGCCTTTTGTTTCAAAAGGATGTCATTTTAATTGAAAAACATCAACTAGCATATGGAAAACGGACCAAACGCATTCGGATTGTGTCGATACATTATCACAACGAACCATGGGTCATATGTGACATGTACGAGTCAACCCTTCCTCAATCTGAGGCATGGTGTGGCTGCAACCACTCAAAGTGTTTGTCTTTTGTTTCAAAAGGATGTCATTTTAAGTGAAAAACATGAACTGGCATACGGAAAACCGATCAAATGCATTCAGATTTCATCAATAATTTAGAACAACGATACATGGGACATATGTGATGTGTATGAGTAAACCCCTCCTTGATCTGGGGCACAATGTGGCAGAAATCACTCTATGTGGATCTCTTTTGTTTAAAATGGACAGCATTTTAAGTACATACGGAAAACCAACCAAACGCATTCAGTTTCCATTGAAACATTAGTATAACGATTCATGGGTCATATGTGTCGTGTAGAAATCAACCCCGCCTCAATTTGAGATGTGGTGTGGCCGGTACCACTCAAAGTGTCTGCCTTTTGTTTCAAAAGGACGTCATTTTAATTGAAAAACATCAACTGGCATACGGGAAACCAACCAAGTGCATTCAGATCGTGTCAATACTTTATCACAATGATCCATGGGTCATATGTCATGTGTAAGAGTTAATCCCGCCTCAATCCAAGGCGTGGTGTGGCTTCCACCACTCAAAGTTTCTGTATTTTGTTTCAAAAGGATGTCATTTTAAGTGAAAAACATCAACTGGCATACGGAAAATTGACCAAATGAATTCATATTGGGTCGATAATTTATAAAAACGATCCATTTGTCATATGTGACATGTATGAGCCAACCCCACCTTAATCTTAGGCACGGTGTGGCCAGAATCACTCTATGTGGCTCTCTTTTTTTAAAATTGACTACATTTTATGTACATATGGAAAACCCAACAAACGCATTCAGTTTCCATTGAAACTTTAGGAGAATGATTCATGGGTCATACGTGACGTTTACAAATCAACCATGCCTCAATCTGATTTGTAGTGTGGCCGGGACCACTCAAAGTGTCTGCCTTTTGTTTCAGAAGGACGTCATTTAAATTGAAAAACAACAACTAGCATACGGAAAACCGACCAAACACATTTGGATTTTGTCTATACATTTTCACAACGATCCATAGGTCATATGTGACATGTACGAGTCAACCCCTCAATATGAGGCGTGGTGTGGCCACCACCACTCAAAGGTTCTGTCTTTTGTTTCAAAAGGATGTCATTTTAAGTGAAAAACATCAACTAGCATACGAGAAACCAACAAAAAGCATTTGGATTTTGTCGATACTTTAGTAAAACTATCCATGGGTCATATGTGACGTGTATGAGTCAACCCCACCTTAATCGGAGGCACGGTGTGGCCGAAATCACTCTAAGTGGCTCTTTTTTGTTTAAAATGGACAACATTTTAAGTACATATGGAAAACTGACCAAACACATTTGTTTTCGATTGAAAATTTAGGAGAACGATCCATGGGTCATATGTGACATGTACGAATCAACCACTCCTCAATCTGAGACGTTGTGTGGCCGGTACCACTCAATGTGTCTGCCTATTGTTTCAATAGGACGTCATTTTATTTGAAAAATATCAACTGGCATACGGAAAACCGACCAAAAGCATTCGGATTGTGTTGATACTTTCCCACAATGATCCATGGGTCATATGTGATGTGTACGAGTCAACCCCGCCTCAATCCAAGGTGCAGTGTGGTCGATATCACTCTAGGTGTATGTATTTTGTTTAAAATGGACATCATTTCAGGTAAAAATATATGGTATGCAAAAAAACCAATCAAATAATGAATTGACTTTCGGATTCCACATATAATTGTCATCTTAATTTTGAATATAATTATTAAAAAATTATATTTGTTGATAATTACGTTCTGAATTATAATTTAAGTATGGATTTGTATAGTTCCAGGATGCATTATATGTTAAATGTGTATGAATTTGTTCTCTATATGTATGTGTTAGTTGGTTATTTCAGGTACAATAATTGTATATGTATGTGTTAGTTTATTGAAAGTACAATAATTAGATTGAAAATGGGAGGGCACAAAATGAGGCCTGATGTGCAAATTGCAGACCAGCTGTGAAAATTGCAGGCTGCTGTGCAATTTGCACAACATAGGCTATTCCAATGGTTCAAAACCGTTGGCATAGCATCTTGGTTCCATTTTTTACCAAAGGTTCATTGAACCATTGGTAAAAATCCTTTCTCAACCGTTCAATGAACTATTGGGAAAGAGGGGATACCTTGGGATTTCCAAACAGTTCAAGCCAAACCATTGGGATAGGTTACGATTTCCCCACCCTATCCAAACGGTTCACAGTAAACTGTTGGAAAAACCTTTCCCAACGGCTTACTTCCCTACAGTTTGCAGAACCGTTGGTATAACATATGCCAGCGGTTCTCCAGCCTTTCCCAATGGTTCTGAACCATTGAGAAAGGCTGTATTTATAGTAGTGGCATTTCCCTAAAACACCAGAGGCTTTCGACAAGCAGCGAGGGCCTAGGTCTGATAGTTGGGAAACTGTGCCCTCATTTGTCAAAGTGTAGTGCAGCGGAATGACATAAAACATACAACAACAGCAGCGGAATCAATAAACCATAACAATTTAATATAACAACTACAAAAAAAGAAAACCAACCAGTTATATAGATACGATGCAACATGTATCAAGTTATAGGAAAACAACCAGAACATGTTACATAACAGTGTGATACAATATAGAGAATAACAAACAAAAAAACGAAACAACTGGTAGCATCATGAGCCTAAGCCCAGTCCCATGCTCCCCTACTCCTCAGAAACACTCAAGTACCTGTATAAGGACTCTTTCCATTATCTATACCTGCAGAAGTGTAATCTGTTTGGGCCGAAAAGCATAACCCAAATAGGGTGTGAGAAATATATCTCAGTAGGCACTCAGCAAAGGCTTGTGCCTAACTGGGTGTAAACATGCAACAATAGCGTGCAAAAGTAAAATGCAATAAACGAAGCAGTATTCAAAAGTAACCAACTTACCAGTTATATTGCCATTTAATTATTCATTAAATCCATTTAATATAAGAAAACACCATAATGAATTTCTATTTAAACAGACAACATCCTTAGACAAAAAAAATCTCACCCTCAGGTAATCAGAATCCAATGCGCAGGTATTGCCCTCAAGCGTATCATAAATTACCCTTAGGCGTAGGAAGTGTTTCCCTCATACACATAATTCATGCCCTTAGGAACGAAAGGTTTCACTCATGAAAAATAGTACGTTGCCCTCAGGCTAATACATTCATGCCCTCAGGCTGTAGTAAAACACCGCCCTCAAACATAAGTAAGTGGGCCATGCCCAACATATAAACATGCAATCTTCATACAATTCCTCTCAAGGAAAAAGTAATACATAATTTAAACATGGTATACCCTCAGGTATCCTGGCTGAATGGCTAAACAGAGGAATACAACAACGGGGTGGTCCTGGATCCAAGAACTGATCTGAAACAACAATTTTACAACTTTATCTAATTACCTATACAGTTCTTCGTAGTTAAAATAGCCACGGCCGTAGCCACAGGACACCCCAAATATGGGTTTATAGCTCAAAAACTCACAAAACACACGACAGTTGGAAAATAAACACCAATCCACCTACCTTAAATGCCAACAATCAATATACATGAACGTCAATTCCAGAAATGACCATGAACGACGTAGATCTGACGATGAGGAAAACCCATTCAATCATAAATAACTTTCCCTCAGGAAAAAATTGGTATGAACGACTTAAGTAGAGTGAAGGGATTACCCATGCGCTTCCAACAAGATTGTTTGAGGAAGAAACGGATTCCTGGTTTGCGATCGACGGATCCTCAAAGGTTCGGTCGTCCCCTCCTACTCCTTCCTTCGGTTCTAAGCCTTCCCTATGAACAAGGGAGCCTACTGCCCATTTTAAATGAAAAATCAAAGTACACAGTGTGTACTTCCGAGTACACGGTGTGTACCTCCCATTTTTAAACTATTCCCCTAACGGCTTCGCGCCAACGTGTCACTGTTCACCTATCGACATGACTACATGGTGTGTCTGCGTGAGCACACTGCGTGTTCTGTCGCACATCTGGCCACCACCTTACTATTCACCTATCGAATGACTACATGGCGTGTAAAGGACCCCTACACAACATGTAGTTGGTTCTTACACCCTTCATCCCTGGCATGGCCACACGCCCCATGTACCCATCCCATATGGACAAAAGTACACAGTGTGTGGAAAAAGTACACGGTGTGTACATTCCAAAATTTAGGATTTTCCACTTTTTTCATATTTTCTCAAAAACATGTAAGGAATAGAGAAAAAAATAAACCCATACTTCAAAATAAGAAACAGGTTCTTACAAACATTCCCCCTTAAAAAAATTCATCCACGAATTTCCCTTCCAAGGGTGGTGAAGATAAAGCCGTGAACAACTCTAGCCACTAAGAACGTATATCGGTTTCCCACTCCCAGGTTTCATCCTGCATTCATCCATGCTTCCATAGCTCCCGTACGAGAGGAACTGACCGACTTCAGAGAACCTTCGTGCTCCTAACAAAAATACGAATCAGATGCTTCTCAAAGGACGCATCTACCTAAATCTCAACCTCCTTAGGCTGAAAGACGTGAGACGGGTCTGAATGATAGCGATGAAACTGAGATACATGGAAGACGTCGTGCATGGACTGATACCTCTGTGGTAACTGCAACAGATAGGAAACTGGACCGAATCTCCCCAGAATCTTGAATGGCCCCACATACCTCAGTGAAATTTTACCCTGTCTTCTGATATTCTTGTGTCCCAACCTCATAAAAACTCACATGAAAACCTGGACCTCGACCACGAACTCCAAAATTCATCTGCGGTGATTAGCATAAGACCTCTGATGAGACTGTGCGGTAGCCATATGCTTCTGAATCAACTGGACCTACTCAAAAGTCTCTTTTACGAGACGTGGTCCCAGCAAAGCTGCCTCACCTGCCTCTAACCATCACAAGGGTGATCGGCATGACCTACCATATAAAGCCTCATATGGTACCATCTCAATAGTCACCTAATAACTGTTATTATAGGCAAACTCGACAAGGGGTGTGTGCTTCTCCCAAGAGCCCCCAAAGTCCAAGACGCATGCACGTAGAATGTCCTCAAGCACCTGTATCGTACGCTCTGACTGGCCATTGGTCTGAGGGTGGTAAGCTATGCTCAAAAGCACCTGCGTACCCAGTGCCCTCTGAAAACTCTGCCAGAAACGAGACGTAAAATGGGTAACCCTATCTGAAACAATAGAACGAGGAACACAACGAAGACGTATGATCTCTCGGATATACAACCTTCCGAGCTCATCAAATCCGAAAGTCTACTTGATCGGCAAAAACAAAGCTACCTTTGTGAGTCTGTCCACAACAACCCACACGACATCATTGCCTCGATGTGACCTCGGCAAACCAGTCACATAGTCCATCGTGACATCATCCCATTTCCACTTCGGGATGGGTAACTGTTGTAACAGTCTGACAGGCCTCTGATGCTCCACCTTCACCTACTGATAAGTGGAACACCTTGTAACAAAACCATCTACATCTCTCTTAATACCAGGCCACCAGTACTGACGTCTCAAGTCATGGTACATCTTGGTAACCCCAGGATGAACTGTCCAAGCTGAATCATGACAATCCTACATTAGATCCTTGCGTATATCCCCTGGAACCCACACTCATTGGAATTGCAACACCTCATCATCGCCTATCATCCAACAAAAAGGAGGGTCCTCACTTGCCACCGACTCCCGTAGAACTAGGCCTTCCAAATCAGATAGTTGTCTCATCCTCACTCTATCAAGGAGGGTAGAAGTCACAGCTAAAGATTAAAGATAAGTTTACCTCTGACTATTGTGAAACTCCAAATGTATCTCAGAGAACAAAGCCATGAGCTACCACTCACCACTAGCCTCCTGCACTGCATGTATCTAAGTCTTCCTTCTCAGTTCATTAACTAATACAGTACCTTTACCATGTGTGTAGGAAAGCTCAAAATCAAAGGACAGAAGGTATTCAACCCACCTTCGTTGCCTCAGATTCAAGTCACGCTGAGTAAAGATATACTTTAGTATTTTGTGGTCAGTGAAAACCACAAAATGTTACCCCAATAGATAATGTCTCCAAAAGCACAACGCATGAACAAATGCAGCCAACTCGAGATCTTGTGTTGGGTAATTTTTCTCATGTGGCCTCAACTATCGAGACCCATATGCAACGACTCGATTGCCCTGCATCAACACTGCTCCCAACCCAATACTTGATGCGTCATAGTAAACTGTATAGATCTTCCCCTGCTCTGGGAGTATCAGGATCGGTGCTAATGTCAACCTTCCTTTCAGGTCCTCAAAGGCTATCTAAAAATCTTCTATCCAAACGAACATCACACCATTATTAGTCAAACCCATCAATGGCATGGCTAAGCAGGAGAAGTCCTAGATAAAACGTCTCTAGTAACCAGCCATACCGAAGAAACTTCGAATCTCAAATATGTTCTTAGGATTCTCCTACAAAACTACTGCTCTTACCTTCTCTGGGTCCACTAAAACTCCTGAATCTAAGATGATATGACCTAGGAAGTGAATCTGGTCCATCCAAAAGTGGCACTTTGAGTGCTTAGCATATATCTAATGCTCTATCAGTGTACAAAAATACGATCTCAATATGGGTGGAATGGTCATGTCGAGTGTGAGAGTACACCAAGATGTTTTCCACGAATACTATAATGAAAGAGTCCAAATAAGGATTGAACAAATGATTCATCAGAGCCATGAAAACTTCTGGCGCATTTGTGAGTCAGAATAGCATAACCAAGTACTCGTACAGACCATATCTACTCCGAAAAACTGTAAGCGGTATATCCGATGGTCTCATGCGCAGCTGATGATATCTTGATCTCAAGTCAATCTTCAAGAACACTTGTGCTCCACGAAGTTGATCAAAAAGATCATAAATCCTCAGAAAGGGATATCGGTTATTAACCGTCAACAAGTTCAGCTTCCGATAATCTACACAGAGTCTGAGGGTACCGTCTGCCTTCTTTGCAAAAAGGATCGGTCAAACCCATGGTGAAGTACTAGGACGTATAAAACCCTTATCCTATAACTCCTCTAACTGCCTCCTAAGCTCATGCAACTCAGGCGTAGCCATATTATAAGTAGGAATGGGCACCAGTGCTGCTCCCGGCACAAGCTCAATAGAGAAATCCACCTCACGCTCCGGAGGTAGACCAGAAAATTCATCCAGGAAGACATCCCTAAAATGATCAACCACTGGAGAAAAATCCATTTGACAAGTCCCCTGGTCGTCCAGATATAAACTCGCAATCTGGACTCTGACTCCACCTCACCCATGATGCTCTGGTCCAGCTCAACTAGCCTGAATATACCGTTTTCCCTTGTATAGAAACTCTCCGCCCTTTGGTGACGTGAAACACACCCTGTGACGATTTCAGTCTACAAAGGATCAAAAGGGAACCAAACAATCCATCCCGAGAATGAAATCATAGCTTTTCATCTCCAAGAAATAGTGGTCCCAAAGAATGTGACACCCACCAACCTCAAGGGGCCACTCCTTGCACTGACGAACACTAGCCGTTCTATTCCCCAATGGAGTGTCTAGTGTAATGATATCAGAAGAAGTAAAAACACCAAGCCTAAGGCTCTCCAAAACTAGTACAGATATGAAACTATGTGTAACACCCGTATCAATAACTACTGAAGATAAGACAGAAGCTACTAGAATAGTACCTCTGACTGTAGAAGGTCTGGGATCATGCTCCTGCTGGGTCTGTTGCACTGCATATGTCTGACCAATGTCGCGGCACTGCGACACAGCCTGGCTACCCTAAGCTATCCCGCCCTACTGCCTCTGAGATCCTGGTGTCTAGCTACCACGACCATGACCACCATCTCTACCTACCCACCCTGACGTATTCTAGTTCCCTGACTGGTAAGAAGCCACTGGTCCTGGTCCCGCACGCGGAGTCTGCACAGAACCCCTCTCACTCATCACTGGTAGAAACGCCCTACAAAAGCACTACAGATGACCCATCCTTCCACAAGCCCGATACTCCACTGGGTCTTGTGGACACTGTGGCCTCTTGTTCCCCTCTTTACCACACTGGTAACACCTAATCAGGCCACCTGAAGAAACTACCTGGCTGGTACTACAACCTAGAGAGAAATCCATCTGTCTCTTCCTCTTTCCAGAAGAAATAGTACCAGTAACTGGTGTTGAACCACCCTGGCCCACACCACTAGATTCCCATAGGGTCCTCTCTGTAATCATCACCTAGTTCACAATAACATGTACTGAAGGAAACCTGAAAACATTCATCACTACTTGAATGTCATACCGAAGACTATCCTCAAAAAGTTTGGCTCTCAATGCGTCATCACCCACCAGCACAGGTGCAAAGCGCTGAATCTCGGTAGAGATATCAGAATATTCTATCACCGACATAGTTCCCTGCTACAGATTCATGAACTCTCAATCTCTGTCTGCCCTCAGTGTCTTGGGAAAGTAGAAGTCATAGAATAATGACTGAAAATCATCCCACGCCATGTCTTTGTGATGCTCTGACTAGGTGGTAACATCCCACCACCTCTTGGACGAATCACGCAGCATGTATGTTGGGAGCTTTACCCTCCTCTCTGGATGCGTCTCAAGATGCTCGAAAATAATCTACATCGACCCCAGCCAAGACTCTGCAGCCTATGGTCCTCCATCCCCTGAAAATGTTGGTGGATGCTGCTGCTTGAATATACAAATAAGCTCATCCATAGATGTGGAAGCCAGCGGTGCTCCCTGAAAGGTCTGCATGAACCACATAAAGCCTTCACGGAACTATGCCTATGTGCCTGTGTCTGGTATAGGAGCCGGTGCCGCATCTGGATCTACTGAAGGATCCACTAGTAGCCCATGGCCCACCATCTCTGGAGTATAGTCGTTATCACTCTCCTGGCGAAAAAAGCACAGTCGTCTAGGCAGAATGACACTACAATGTCAAAAACACGGCTTAGAATCAAGATTATTCAGACCGAAAACGACAAAACCCAAAGGGAACAGGAGGAAGAAGGAATTAAAAATTTGCAAAAAAGGACTACACGACGTGTATACTAACAACACGCTGTGTACTTGACTTCCTTTCCCTGCCCGGGTCCTTCTACACGACTAAGCCACACAACTACCATTGAACAAAACTACATGGTGTGTATATAATCTACATGGCATGTATGGTGTAATTTTACAGCTACCCATTTCGTCTGTGACACGGCCAACTACTCGTCTTGAGACTACACGACATGTTAAACTTGCACATGGCGTGTCAACAACCCCATTTCCCTTGCCACATGGCTAAATCCACACAGTCTGTCTTCGGACAAGACTACACGGCGTGTCCCACAGGTACAAGACGTGTACTGTACGAGCTCCACCAACCCATGTTTTTAGTTACACGGCAGGATACACAGCTCAACCTACACGGCATGTTCTATATACACACAGCGTGTACACGAAGGGATTTCCTCGACCTGTGTTGTTAGTTGAACGGTCGGGTCCCCAAGTTAGACTACACAGCATGTTCCATAATAGAGACGGTGTGTCTACCTTATGGTTTCCTCCCCCCCATGTTGTTAGTTACACAGCGTACACTGGGTCAACACTACACGGCATGTACATAAGCTACAGGGCATGTTCGCCCCAAGCTCTTCTCTTCCCCGTCTCGTCGCCCACACGGTTTTTGACACGGGAAGAGACTACACAGCGTGTACTCTGGGTACACAGCGTGTACTCAAAAATATTATTTATCTTCCCAAAAAAAATAACATACACTGTGTGTTGAAGGTACTACAGGGCGTGTATACTAGGAATTCTGGACAGTATGCCTCAAAAACTACTCCAGTGCCCATAAAACACTGAAAAACAACACCAAAGTGCCAAATTCCGATCCATGAGGGCCCATACTCCCCACGAATCAACGTTTGGTATCTTATCTATTTTATGAAATACGGTAAAGACCCAATGATCTACCAAATTCCATTCAATGGGGGCCCATACTCCCCAAAAACCAAATTTTGGTGTCCATTCTATAAAAAGGCTCACATAAAATACCCTATCACATAGCAGGTATTTATCAAGCAGCTATCAAAATAGCATGCTTTTATAGCGTAACAACTATCACAACAACCTGAAATTTATAATGCACCTACATGGCATGGAACTATTCATGGAATGTGATTTCTAGAATTTTCCTAAATGATGAATGAGATGGCATACCATCATCTCATCAGGTTGCAACGAAATAGAACCCATAGATAAATATAACAGCACACCACAAGTGTGTCACCCAACGGTGAAAATAAAATCTACTGTAAATTGAAAAATCAGTAAAATTTCAATATGAGGTAAATTGGATTTTCCCTATACATGGGTTAGCTACTCCCAGGAACAGCTTATTACCAACTACCGGTAGTCCTATCCCTTACTATGGCCCCAAATAGTAAGTCAAAGAAAAGAAACCTCCCTCTGATACCACTTTGTAATGTCCCGGTTCTGTGTGCCACTCATTGGGTGCCCTGAACCCGGTTCACCACATGACCTCAAGCGCATTTCTCCAAGCGCCAGAGGCTACCAACTAGAAGCGAGGACACAGGTTTGATAGTGGGGAAACTATGCCTTCATTTGTCGAAGTGTAGCGTAACGGAATGAAATAAAACATACAACAACAGCAACAGAAGCAATAAACCATACACATTTAATATAACAACTACAACAAAAGATAACCAACCAGTTATATAGATATGATGAAACATGTCTCATGTTCTAGGAAAACAGCCAGAACATGTTACATAGCAGTGCAATACAATACAGAGTACAACAAAGGAAGAAAAACGAAACAGCTGGTAGCATCGCGAGCCTAAGCCCGATCCCATGCTCCCATCACTAGTGCAGAAAACCTTTTTTACGTCGGTTATTTTTCATTATTTACGTCGGTTTTTAGGCGACGTTAATACGGACAACGTTATAAATAATGTTTTTTACGTCGGTTATTTAAAACCCGACGTAACATCCCTAACATCACGGTGTTTATCATGTCGGTTATTTCTAAACCGACGTGATAAAATGCCGGGGATATCGTTTATCACGTCGGTTATGACATAACCGACGTGATTAACCCTTCCCCGGGCCTATTATCACGTCGGTTTTCTTAAAAAAACCGACGTGATAAAAAGGCCTGGGAAACGTTTTAGCACGTCGGTTATCCAATAACCGACGTGGTAAATCGATTCCCAGGCCTTTTAGCACGTCGGTTATATTAAGAAACGGCATGATAAAAGGCCCGGGAACAGTTTATCATGTCGGTTCTCGAAAAAAACGATGTGATAAACCCCTACCGATTTATTTACCACGTCGGTTATAAAATAACCGACGTGAAAGTGATATTTGTTTTTTAAAATAATTGCACTGCTCTCACCAAAAAGCAACCAGAAACCCAACAACAAAAATAACTATGCCAGCCCTCCCCCAAGCCCCAACTAAACCCCACCCTCATCTATACCCACCTGACAACCTGGCCAGCCCTCCCCCACCACATTGGAGCCCCACCACAACCCTTGGACACCCCCACCCCTTGGACAGCCCCCACCCTCATTTACACCCCCACAACCCCTAGTACAGCCTCAAACACCCATTGGACACCCCTCCCATATCCCTTGGACACCCCCCACCCCTTGGACACCCCCCACCCCTTAGACAGCCCCCACCCTCATTTACACCCCCAAGACCCCTAGTACAGCCTCAAACACCCATTGGACACCCCCCCACACCTTGATAGCCCTCCCAGACCCCTTGGACACCCCCCCGAGCCCTTGGACAGCCCCAAACACCCCTTGGACACCCCTCCCATATCCCTTGGACACCCCCCCACCCCTTGGACAGCCCCCCACCCTCATTTACACCCAACCGGGCCCTTGGAAAGAACTCCCAGACACCTTGGACACCACTCCCATATCCCTTGGACACCCCCACCCCTTGGACACCCCCCACCCCTTCGACAGCCCCCCACCCTCATTTACACCCCCCGAACACTAGGACAGCCCCAAACACCCCTTGGACACCCCTCCGATATCCCTTGGACACCCCCCCCCCTTGGACACCCCCAACCCTTGGACAGCCCCCCCACCCCCTGGACACCCCCCCAACCCCTTGGAAACCCCCCCCCCCGGACCCCTTGGAAACCCCCTCATCCCCTTGGACAGACCCAAACACCCCTTGGACACCCCTCCTATATCCCTTGGACACCCCCCACCACTTGGACACCCCCCCACCCCTTGGACAGCCCCCCCCCTCATTTACACCCAACCGACCCCTTGGACAGCCCCAAACACACCTTGGACACCCCTCCCATATCCCTTGGACACCCCCCACCCCTTGGACACCCCCCACCCTCATTTACACCCCCCCGACCCCTAGGACAGCCCCAAACACACCTTGGACACCCCTCCCATATCCCTTGGACACCCCCCAAACACCCACCCACCCCCTTGGAACCTCTCCCCCCATACCAAAATCCAGACCAGAAAAACCATCAACAGTAGACCAAAACAAGAAGTAGAGAAAAATTAAACATTCACTTATATAACATTCAAAACGTACACTGTCAACTTCAAAAAAAAACTAAATCCAACCTAAACGACTACACAATACACAATTACATTGACAATATTCAAAATTACATTTTACATTACAAACAACTAAAAGTCAATCAAACTTGTAAAATAATTTGACCACTCCACTTGTAAGTGTTTGATATCTTCAGCAGTAAAGGGTTGAGGGTCATCAAAAAGCTACAAAGGAAAAGGATAGTAGTCAACGTGTATAATGAATAAATCAAATTGAAATATTATGAGAAAGAGGAAATCTTACCTGGTCAAAACTCAGAACTGTCCCAGTTGTTATTATTTCATACATAAATCTTAACATGTAATATCCGCATTCGATGATGCCTTGTTGCTCATGAAATTTCTGTTTGAATGAGTGTAAATTAAATATATTATTTTTATGTAATAAATCAAAATGTACAAATTATAAATGGATATTTACCTTCACATGTACATATTTGATCTTGAAATTCCTTTTCTTTGCGCTTTTTCGAAAGTGGACCCATGCCCTGTTAGAAAATAATACGAATGGGGTAAATTTAAAATTCATTATAATATATAAAACTATTGTGAAATTGAAACTTACTTTTCCAATATATTCTTAAAACTTTCTCGCACATCATCATGGAGAGAGCATATCCAATAAAGTGCTTTCTCCCTAGGGCAAAAAACCCCTAACATCCAATGATCCCTGATAAAAGGAAATTTAACGTTAGTGGTTTTTTATGTTAAAAGATAATTAACTCTTTAAGAGGGATGTGTTTCATACCTCTCACAAAAAGGCATCATCCAAAACTGTGTGATTACATTCTTTTCAAATCTATCAGCAATATAAATCATTCTTTGTTCCTCATCCAATGAACATGCTTCAGGGGAAATCAATTGTGGGTCCACGAATCCATATAAATCTGTCAGCTCATTCCTCTCACAAATTTTATACAGATACCTAATACAAAGCAGACATAAGTATACATTTTTAATAAATATAATGCAAGGAAAAGGTGTTAAGACTTACATGATAAAAATTTGCACCACGTTGATGCCCAACTTATCTCCAGTGACAAACTCCATGACATCAGTTTTCATAATCCCCACACTTAGTTCACGTCCACAGACAGGAGCATCCATTGTAAAGTCATAATGATCCGCCAACAAATTTGAATATCTTGAAAATTTTTCAAGACTGCTAGTATCTGCATCTTATGTCATAGCTATCTGTCTTTGTTGTTGTCTATACAGTATTTCTTTACCTTTGAAGTATTCCTGTAAAAATAAATTGGAAAATATATTAGTTTTCAAATGATAAAACATTAATAAAAATATAAAATAAAAGATATAACATCCATTCCTCTATGGTAATGAGTCGAAGAAGTCTGGATGGCCAAAGTAAAAAATGGCGGATACTATGTCCAACTGTCGTCACCTCATCTGTAGGTAATGGTATCCGAGATGATCTATCTATAATATCATGTACAGTGACCCTCTGATTCTCTACTTCTAACTGTTGACGATGAACTGTATCTCCTATACAATATACCATCCCATATGAAACTATATGATGTTGAGGATCATCAACATACAACTCACAATAAGTAGGTAGCTGCGGCGGAGGAGGAGGATCAAAAATGGGGTCCGTAGGCTGAGGTGGGGGAGTGGGAGCTACTGGGAGAGGTGGAGTGGGAGCTGCACCCTGAAATTGTCTTTGCAAGTCTGCAAACATAAACTGCACCGATGCTCTAATCTTGTCCTCCATTGTCGCATTAATATTATGGACTTCAGCCTCCAAGGATTCTATTTTTTTTATAAACTCCCTCAACGTTAGAAGTTGAGGAACGTGGCAACACTTTTCTTACCGATACACCTGCCGGATATCCTCTTACACGGACAGGATGTTCGGGCTTTCCCAATGCCACAGATAAAATATCTTCCCTCCCAGATGGTGTAAATGTCCCCTGTGAACTCTACTCCTCAAGAGAGTCCTGTAATAATTAATTGAACATTTCTATAATGATTGGAAATATATGAAGAAAATAGTAAAATTAAATAAATAAAATAGATATCTTACAATCCTCTCAACTACGAGTCTCAATTCTTCCGAAAGATATTGTCCTTTTTTGCCCTTCCGAGCTCTTTTCCATTTCTCATGTCTAGATGGAGAGGATGGAGGGGCCACCTCTCCAGAGCTTGAAGATTCAGCTCTTAGTTGTTGAAATTTTTCTGCCATCATTTGTTCTTCCAATAATGCATACCCTCCCCAAGATAAACTATGAGGGTATACATTTTTAGATTGGATCTCTTGATAAGCTTTCCTTGTTTTCTATAAATTAAGAATAAGTAATCATTAACAAAACAATAATAAGATCATTTATATAAGAAAGCTTATAAAAGTTTACATTGCCCTTACCAAAAATGATTCTTTTCTTCTACTTTCAAAAAATTGTCTCCATGTGTCTTCATCTATAAAAGGATATATACGAAATGGATTCTCACGACTCCTATGACCATAAATGAAATCAGATGAGAGGGTTGATTTGAAATCCCTCCATCTCCTAGCAGCCAACAATAAGCATTTATTCCTGACTCCTCCAGTGTCAGGAATATCAAATGTCATCTGATAAAAAAGAGGTTAAAAATATTATATATACTATAAACATTTAATGAACAGTCAAACAATAGAAAAAGATCTTACCAAAATGGTCTCCCACAGCTGAGAAATTATCGCCTTATCCACACTTCTCCAATCATCATAGAGAATGCTTACTTTGCTCTTAGCCTGAGTTGCTACAAAACCCTTACAATCTTTAGCATTTGGACCTCTAGGAAGATCATCATCATCAAACTCCACGACTATCCTCTCCTCCTTCATACGGGCAAGTGATAATTTTGGTAAACGTGTGCACCCACGCTTACCAACCTTTGAACTCTTTTTCGTAATAGGAGCATGTGAATGTTCCTCCCCAGATGTATGACCAATATGCTCATCTCCAGAATCATGTGTCTGATCAACTGATTGATCTGTCATTTTCCTTCAAATCAAAAAAAAAACATTAGTTCACAAATATAAAAATTCAAATATTGTAATACTACTTAATTAGAAAATAGAAAAGTGTACTAAATTACATAATAGTAAACATTGGTAATATGGTAAGCATGTTATAAAATGATAAACATGGTAAACACAGTCTGTTGTACCCCTATCTCTTGGATTTTAATGATAACAATCACTCTTATTATGTTCTAACTTGTTTTCAAGTGTTTTTGTTGATAGGAAAAAGGTGGCCAAGGAGTTGGCCCAAGAAAGCTGAAAAGTGGACTCACTGAGTCCACCGGTCGGCCGGTGTGAGCTCACCGGCCAGCCGGAGGACCCAGGCAGTAGACTTGCCCTCTGCCTGGTGTCACCGGCCGGCCGCTGGCTCACCACCGGCCGGCCGGTGGACCAGACAGAGACCCTTCCTCTCTGTCTGGACCACCGGCCGGCCGCTGGATCACCACCGGCCGGCCGGTGGACCAAACAGAGACCCTTCCTCTCTGTCTGGACCACCGGCCGGCCGCTGGATCACCACCGGCCGGCCGGTGGACCAAACAGAGAGCCTTCCTCTATCTGGACCACCGGCCGGCCGCTGGCTCATCACCGGCCGGCCGGTGGACCAGACAGAGCTTTGCTCTGGACCACCGGCCAACCGGTGATCCACCACCGGCCAGCCGGTGCGCCCAGGACTTCTCCTCTTTACGGGTTTTATTGTTTTATCATTTTGGTTTGATACATGTTTTAATAAGTAAAAAATTTACAATATCTAACATTATATGAAAAAACTAAATGTAAACAAGAAATAAACATGTGTTACCTGTAATTTTTGGAATGTACAGTTGGATTGTTTTCCCAAATTCCTTCGTCGTGATCGTTCCTTATGGCACAAACCATGTCTTCAACATACTCATCATTATGTTCTGTTAATCTTTCCATGGAAGTAGGGATCTCACATAAATCAGCATCTTCATCAAATTCATCCTCACCAACATATTGTTTTTCCCCTGTAAAACAACAGCCCACTACATATCTGATTGATCTACTACATAGAAAATTTGTTTGGCATGTGTTTCCATTATAAAAGAATCAGTTGTGTCTTCCAATCTATTCATATTAACAAGTGTCATTCCAAATTCATCGTGTATGACACTGTTGTTACTGATAAACCATTTACAGTTAAAAATAGGAACTTTAATTTTAAAGTAATCATCCTCCCATATGTCTTCAATCACTCCATAATATGCACTTGATGCCGAAATTGGGTTTCTGTCCTTAAAACTCGAAAAATGCATTGCTTCTACAAACACCAATACACCATTATTCTGAACTGCACTTCTGTTGTCCTGAGATTTCGTATGAAATGTATAGCCATTAATGTCATAAGAGGACCATGTTATCACATTTAATGATGGACCACCCACTATCCATTTTAATGTCTCTGATACATCTGATCTACCAAGCATGTTCTTTTTAAACCATGGCAAAAAAGTTTTGTTGTGCTCATTCAAAATCCACATTTCTTTCTTCTTTGGATGACATTGTTTCAACTCATTAATATGAAATGTGATATACGGTTGAACATCAGCTATGTTATTTAAGATGTATGATTCTAACTTCTTCATCTGTTCAGCTGACAGTGATTTGACTTTCAAGCCACGAATCCCCTTTCCCCCATTATTAACCCGTTCATGGAGAGATGGAGGCAAACCTATGTGTTGCGTCGTAGCCAAGTAGCTCGTACAAAACTCTGCCACCTCCTCAGAAATATACTTTTCAATAATGGAGGCTTCAGGTTGATATGGATTTTTAACATATCCCTTTAATATTTTCATATACCTTTCAAAAGGATACATCCAACGAAGATATACAGGTCCACAAAGCTTAATTTCTCGAACTAGATGAATCATTAAATGCACCATCATATCAAAAAATGTTGGAGGAAAATACATTTCCAAATGACAATGTATAAAAATTGCATCCTTTTCCAAAATGTTCAAATCATTCACATCAATCTCCTTGTTACAAATTGAATTGAAAAAATAACACAACCTCATTATAGTCTTTCTGACACGGATGGGAAATATTCCATGCAGTGCAACTGGTAGAATTTGTTGCATCATGACGTGACAATCATGTGATTTCATACCTATCAACTTCAAGTCTTTCAATGAGACAAAATTTTTACATTTGAAGAATAA
Organism: Viscum album; assembly: GCA_963277665.1. NCBI lineage: Eukaryota > Viridiplantae > Streptophyta > Magnoliopsida > Santalales > Viscaceae > Viscum > Viscum album. The sequence continues at coordinate 456,457,975 of OY728141.1, read as the reverse complement.
CCTTGAAGAACTTTGATATCATGAAGACACTGACAGAAGATACTTTTCTCCCTCTTCGATAATGTATGGCAAGCCGGGGGAAGAAATGTTTGTCTTCCTTTAGGAGTGGGAGATAACTCCAAACGTATTCCCATTGATAGTAGGTCTAACCTTGCATTCAACCCATCTTTTGTCTTTCCTTTAATATCTAGCAATGTTCCAATCAAAGAATCACAAATATTCTTCTCCATGTGCATGACATCAATATTATGTTTGAATTCATGATACCTCCAATATGGTAGCTCAAAAAATATTGACCTTTTCTTCCAAATATGTCTATCATTACGAGATTTCTGTGTCTTTCCCAATGTCACATCAAGGTTTTTCACCCTCTCAAAATACAAATCTGGGGATAAAGGTTTTGGAGTAGTATCAAATTCTTGTGATCCATTGAATGCCTTTTTTAGTCTTCTATAAGGGTGATCCATAGGCAAAAACTTTCGATGACCCATGTACACTGTTTTCCTCCCATGATGCAATTGACAATATGACGTCTGTTGTTCGCAAATTGGACATGTTTTATTCCCTTTAACACTGTATCCAGACAAATTTCCATATGCTGGGAAGTCATTTATAGTGAATAGAAGCACTGCATGCAGTTGAAAATATTCCATTTTATAAGAATCATACACCCTAATACCATCAGCCCATAAAAGTTTCAAATCATCAATCAGCGGTGACAAGTATACATCAATATCATTGTCAGGTTTCTTTGGACCAGAGATCATGATACTCAACATGACATATTTGCGCTTCATACAAACTTCAGGAGAGAGGTTGTAAATTATCAATAAAACAGGCCATGAACTATGTGTGCTACTGAGGGTTCGGTATGGATTCATTCCATCTGTGCACAAGCCTAGTCTCAGATTTCTAATTTCATTTCCAAATGTAGGGTACTGGGCATCAATTTTCTTCCATTGTGGACAATCAGCTGGATGAAGTATTTTTCCATCACATACCCGCTCATCCGCATGCCATGTTAACCTTTTTGCATCATGTGAATTAGCAAATAAACGTTTGAAACGAGGAATTATAGAAAGATACCAAAATACCTTTGAAGGGAGCTTTGTAATCTCTACATCAGCTTGTGATTTTTCTTTCACCTTATATCGTGATGTCCCACATTTAGGACACTCTTTCAGAAATTCATATTCCTTCCTATATATAATGCAGTCATTCGGACAGGCATGTATTTTCCTATATCCCAATCCCATCGGGCATAATATTTTTTTGGCCTTATAATGTGAATCTGGAAGATCGTTATCTTTTGGAAGAATGTCTTTCATCAATTGTAGCAGCTCTGTAAAACTTCTGTCACTCCATCCATGTTTCGCCTTCAGGTTAATCAATCTTAACACCACCGACAAAACCGTAAAATCTATACAACCAGGATATAATGGTTTTTTGGCATCTCCATATAGACGTGCAACTATCGGTTCTATCTCAATTTGTTCTGCTAAAATATCGCGAATCATTTATTCAATTCCATCGGAGTTACCATCTTGCGATTCATTATCATCAGTGACATTCTGTCCAGTTTCTCCATGCCAAATCCAAGGGTTGTAACTCGGATTGAAACCATGACAAATCAGATGATCTTTTATCTCTCTACTTTTCAACTTCTTCATATTCAGACATTTCAGGCATGGACAGAAAAAAATGTCACTACTTGGAACATTTCGTTTAGCAAATTCCAAAAAGGCATAAACACCTTCCTCATATTCATTGCTCATTCGATGTGCCATAATCCAACTTCGACTCATTATTACCTATAACAAATAGCAAAAATATATATATTTTTTAGATAAGACAAATATATGTTTATATGAAAAAAATCATAATTTGAATGTAAACAATTTTGAAATATAAAACAAATCGATGTGTATTTAAAAAAATATGCTTGAATATTATTTTTTAAACAAAATATAGTAAGATATAACACCCCCCCCTAGACACCCCCCGACCCCTCTGGACAGCCCCCCGCCCCTCCTGGACACCACCCCCCCCCCCACCCCCTACCCCCTTGGACACCCCCTTGAACATCCCCCAACCCTCTGGACAGCCCCCCACCCACCCCGACAACCCCAAATACCCTCTGGAGAGGCCTCCACCCACTTGGACAGCCCCCCACACCCATCCACCCCCTTGGACACCCCCCTGGACACCCCACCGACCCCTCTAGACAGGCCGCCACCCCCTTGGACAGCCCCCCACACCCACCCATCCCCTTGTACACCACCCTGGACACCCCCCGACCCCTCTGGACACCCCCCGACCCCTCTAGAAAGCACCCCCACCCCTCCTGGACACAACCCCCCACCCCCGATCTGCTTGGACACCCCCCTGGACACCCCCCAACCCTCTGGACAGCCCCCCACCACTCCTAAACACCACCCCCACCCCCTACCCCCTTGGACACCCCCCTGGACACCCCCCAACACCCAGCCACACCCTTGGACAGCCCCCCACACCCACCCACCCCCTTGTAAACCCCCCTGGACACCCCCCGACCCCTCTGGACAGCCCCCCACCCCTCCTGGACACCACCCCCCACCCCCTACCCCCTTGGACACCCCCTGGACATCCCCCAACCCTCTGGGCAGCCCCCCCACCCACCCGGACAACCCCAAATACCCTCTGGAGAGGCCGCCACCCACTTGGACATCCCCCCACACCCATCCACCCCCTTGGACAGCCCCCTGGACACCCCACCGACCCCTCTGGACAGGCCGCCACCCCCTTGGACAGCCCCCCACACCCACCCATCCCCTTGGACACCACCCTGGACACCCCCCAACCCCTCTGGACAGCCCCCGACCCCTCTAGAAAGCACCCCCACCCCTCCTGGACACAACCCCCCACCCCCGACCTGCTTGGACCCCCCCTGGACACCCCCCAACACTCTGGACAGCCCCCCCCCCCACCCCTCCTAAACACCACCCCCACCCCCTACCCCCTTGGACACCCCCCGGGACACCCCCCAACACCCAACCACACCCTTGGACAGCCCCCCACACCCACCCACCCCCTTGTAAACCCCCCTGGACACCCCCCGACCCCTCTGGACAGCCCCCCCCCCCGCCCCTCCTGGACACCACCCCCCACCCCCTACCCCCTTGGACACCCCCTGGACATCCCCCAACCCTCTGGACAGCCCCCCACGCACCCGGACAACCCCAAATACCCTCTGGAAAGGCCGCCACCCACTTGGACAGCCCCCCACACCCATCCAACCCCTTGGACACCCCCCCTGGACACCCCACCGACCCCTCTGGATAGGCCGCCACCCCCTTGGACAGCCCCCACAACCACCCATCCCCTTGGACACCACCCTGGACACCACCCTGGACACCCCCGACCCCTCTGGACAGCCCCCGACCCCTCTAGAAAGCACCCCCACCCCTCCTGGACACAACCCCCCACCCCCGACCTGCTTGGACACCCCCCAACCCTCTGGACATCCCCCCCACCCCTCCTAAACACCACCCCCACCCTTACCCCCTTGGACAGCCCCCCTGGACACCCCCCAACACCCACACACACCCTTGGACAGCCCCCCACACCCACCCACCCCCTTGTAAACCGCCCTGGACACCCCCTAACCCCTCTGGACAGCCCCCCACCCCTCTTGGACACCACCCCCCACACCCTACCCCCTTGGACACCCCCCTGGACACCCCCCAACCCTCTTGATAACCCTCCCACCCCCCTGGAATCACTGAAAATTTACCATAACAAGAAGTTGGGCCATTCAAAGAATGTTTTTAGGTGTGGAGGAAGAACTGAGTTTCAATAGATAGAGAAGGAACTCGACATTAGGTTGTCTATTCCAGGTGTGGATTTGAAGGAGTTAATGTTCGTTTAGTGACCCAAGAGATTGAATCAGAAATTCAGATGTTGTGCCATTTTCTCATGATGAGGATGAATAATTGGTGGGGTTTGACTTTTAAATGGAGAGCTTAGCAGACCATCATATTTTCTATAGATCAGTAAAGGATGTTAGCATCGAACATAAGGCTTAAGGGATGCTTTCAGATCCAAATATGTATGTTGATGGATGCAATGGATCTAGTAGAGGTTCTAGAAAGAATGGTGGTTTTATTTGTTTAGGATAAGTAGTGAAGAAAAAACTAGTTAATTTTTTACTTGCTGAAAAGAGGGTATCTAAAATTTTTAACATGCCGAGGGGAAATCTAGAGAGTCCTCCTCGTGAAACATTGTTTGCAGGGGGTGAAAATGGTGATGTGATCCCAAATCCATGCACTTATGCCATGGTTGTGTGTGAATAAAGTAGTAACAACTGTAAAAGGGCAACCCATCAAAATGGACACGCCCCAACCCTCTCGGGGATTTATAGAAAACGATGAAAAATTAGTGAAATCATAAAATTAGTCAATATTGCAAGTCGAACTAATAGATTTAGGGATGATTAATAAGATTATGGTGCCAAAACGAGTTAAATGGGTTCGCAATCGAAGAATCTTAGCTAGTTTCAACAAAGAAATCAACACACATATATATATACTATCGGCGAAAAAAAAACGAATGAGTGGGAGGATTACTAGAGTGCTGCGAGTTTAGATGACTGATCCGAGGAGATTAAATATGAGAAACGATGATCGCAAAATGAATCTAAACCAACGAAATGGACGAGCCGATTCGGGTTTACGCGCGAGAGAGACGAGTCGCGACTGTCGAAGGTAAACTCGCGAATGACAATCCACAGGTCTGGGTAAATTTTTAAATGAGTTATCACGTCGGTTATTCAATAACTGACGTTATATTTATAATGTCGGTTATTCAATAACCGACGTAAAAAACTTCCTCCGATTCTTTTTTTACGTCGGTTATTTTATAACCGATGTTATAAAGGGCTCAAAATCCGCGTTTTTTTACGCCGGTTATTCCATAACCGACGTCAAAAACATCTGCGGATTATTTTTTTACGTCGGTTATAAACTAACCGACATAAAAAGGCCTTCAAAAACCGCGTTTTTTACGTCGGTTATTGAATAACCGACGTAATAACTCGTACATATGTCTGTTTGTTACGTCGGTTATTGAATAACCGACGTAACAAACACCCCCCGCTTCTGTTTTTTACGGCGGTTAATGTATAACCGACGTAAAAAACGAAGCCGCGCGATTAATAACGTCGGTTATAAAAATAACCGATGTTAAAGGTGTACTAAACACAGGTTTTTACGTCGGTTATTAAATAACCGATGTAAAAAACCTCGTTTTACATATTATGACGGCGGTTTTATATAACCGACGTAAAAAATGGTGACGTAAAAAACGTTTTCTGCACTAGTGCCTACTCCTCAGAAGCACTCAAGTACCTATATAAGGACTTTTGCCCTTATCTATACCTGCAGAAACGTAATCTGTTTGGGCTGAAAAGCATGACCCAAATAGGGTGTGAGAAATATATCTTAGCAGGCACTCACCAAAGGCCCATGCCCAACTGGGTGTAAACATTCAACAATAGTGTGAAAAAGTAAAATGCAACAAACTAAGCAATACTCAAAAGTAACCAACTTACAAGTTATATTTCCATTTAATTATTAATAAAATCAATTTAATACAAGAAAATACCACAGTGAATTTCTAAGTAAACAGACACCATCCTCAGACAAACAAAATCTCACCCTTAGGTAATCAGAATCCAACCCTCTGGTATTTCCCTCAAGCATAACAGAAATTTCCCTCAGGCATAGGAAGTGTCTCCCTTAGGCACAAAAGCCAAGCCCTCAGGCATGGAAGGTTTCCCTCAAGAGAAATAGTACGTTTCCCTCAGGATAATACAGTCATGCCCTCTGGCTATAGTAAAACACCGCCCTCATGCATAAGTAATCGGGCCATGCCCAACATATAAACATGAAATTTTCATACAATTCCTCTCAAGGAAGACATAATGCATAATTTAAACATGGCATAACCTCAGGTATCATGGAGAAAGTCTAAACAGAGTAACGCACTGGCGGGGTGGTCCTAGATCCAAGCACTAATCCCAAAAAACAAGTTTACAACTTTATTTAATTACCTATACAGTTCTAGGTAGTAAAAATAGCCACAAACGCAGCCAAACAACACCCCAAATATGGGTTTGTAGATCAAAAACTCACAAAACACACCACATTTGGAAAATAGACACCAAGACACCAACCTTAAATGCCAATGATTAATATATGTTAAATTCGATTCCAGAGACACCCAAGAATGATGTAGATCTGATGAAGAGGAAAACCCATTCAAACATAAATAATATTCACTCTGGAAAGAATTGGTAAGAATGACTTAAGGACAGTGGAGGGCTTACCCATGTGGTTCCAACAAGATTGTTAGAGGTGGAAACGGATTCCCGGTTTGCGATCGATGGATCCTCAAAGGTTTGGTCGTCCCCTCCCGCTCCTTCCTCCGTTTCTAAGCCTTCCCTATGAACATGGGAGGCTACAACCCATTTTAAACGAAAAAAAGTACACAACATGTATTTCTGAGTACACAACATGTACTTCCCATTTTTAAACTGTTCCCCTAGCGGCTTCCCACCAGTGTGGCACTGTTCACCTGTCGACATGACTACATGGCATGTAAAGGACCCCTACATAGCATGTAGTCGGTTCCTACACCCTTCATCCCCGGCATGGACACACGCCCTGTGTACCCATCCCACATGGCCAAAAGTACACGACGTGTGGACAAAGTACACGGCGTGTACTTTCCAAAATTTAGGATTTTTCCCCTTTTCTCATATTTTCTCAAAAACACGTAATGAAAAAAGAAAATAAGAATCCCATAACTCAAAATAAGAACCGGGTTCTTACAAAATAATGCCCTTAGATTTCATATCTAGTCACCCATTTAAAAGTTATTCCACTTTTCCCAGAAAACAGTTCATGTACGCTATTAAATATTTTTAATATATTTCAAACATTTATTCCAGGGTCACCAAGCCTCAAAATCACACACCATCTCATCTCTTGGTCTCGAATTAATTCTATATGAAATTTAAATATAATATATGAAAAAATTATAGATATTTCAAGAACTAAATGTTCCTTATGAGGACTATTTGGGATAATCTATAATGGGTATGTTATTTATGGATTTTAGTTTTTTTTGGATTCCACAATATAACTTTTGATCAGGATAGATCCTATGAAGATGGGTAAAATGTGAACATTTTGGTGTGTAATAGTAGTTTTAGGGAGTTAGATGATATAATGTGCTTGGGAAAACCTTATTTGGATAATGGAATAGTTTTAGTATTGAGTATTTGAATTATAGTTGTTATTTTGGATGGACATATTCCTATTGGGAATGGATGGTTCATTTAATCATGGTTGTTAAATGTGTATATACGCAGTGGTGAGAAATGTCAGGGTCGTGGTTTCTCTGGAATCATCAAGTGTGATTATAGAAATTTTCCATAAAAATGGGTTCATTGAGATAATACTAGTGTAATATCCTTGTCTTGGTTTATATATTTCTCAATTTATTATTGAATATATAGCTTTGGATTTGGTGATTGGTGTATTGTCTGTTTTATAGAAAGAGATGATATGTGTTAGTATTGTGTTGTTTAACAAATCCTAATTTATTAATGGGAATATCATATCATGGGAAATATATTCAATCAAAAAACCATACTAGTCACTCACCAAGAAAGATGTGTTGTTACACAAAATGTTCTCTAGGAATTATGAAATCATCAGTAGAGATCACAAAAATGAATATATAATACTCTTGTGGATAATGATCACATTCCCCCAATGTGTAGTGTATTTAATTGATCTAGGGTGTGAAATATGATTCATTTAGGATGGTAGAGATCTATTCAATGATGAAAGGTTCTATAGGACCTAGAAACATGGATCCTGGTTGATTATGATTTTAGATTCCAATGTTAATGGTTCATGTGAGAAAATTCTATCAGTATATTACTGTTTTTTGTATGGTTGTGTTAGTGTAAGGATAGTATAATCAATCTTATTATGGGGAGGGTCATGATGTTATTTGGTAAATGACCCTCAAACTAGTTGGGTAGGGATCAACATTACTATCAATCACGATTTTTTCTATGGATGTAGCATGAGTTAAAAACTATTATTGTTTCTAGGAACACATGAAATTTGGTGCACAATCTGCTGGGGTGGTATTATTATTTTATTATTTAGCTAATAGGGATTTTTTTTATTAAATGTAATGGGTGGAGACCCGGTGATATGAATTTTCATATATAGCGAGGAACCATTCTATGGATTAAGAAATTGTAACATGAAGGGATAGTGTTGTTGTGTAAATTAGTGTGTGGTGGATTCGAAGATATTTTATAGGTGTGACTCAGTATTGTATGTTAGTTTTTAATTGTATATGTTGTTCAATTTCGGATTGATTTATCTCGAGGTGTTAGACCAAGAGTTTTATATGAAAATCCAACATGGTCTGATCGAGTGTCTTTAGTAAATATTTGAGAATATTTTGAATCGATGATGATCCATGGTTTTATATTACAATGGTTGGTTGAGTATCAAGTGATAATCATGGTCACATTATAGGGATGACAATTCCTTTGGTGTGACTTTTTAATAACCTAAATTGTTACAGGTTGGTAAAATTCATTGGAAATATGGATGTTGAGTCTCAAAGGAGTGGTTTTTTGAGAATTGGGTTTCAAATTTGAATTCAATGAGTTAAAACATCTCTAGAAAATGTTTTTTTCACATGTTTAGGTGTTCTAGTATAGTCTTCTAGATAGATTAAGATTGTTTCCTACACTATTTTATTTTTCTATAATTTAATTTTTTTCATTGTAATAGGATGTGTTAAAGAATTGTGGGGTTAAGGAATATTTCATAAAGGAGTAAACCATGTTAGGGTAACATGTATTAATGTGTTGGTGTCTGTGATGTATGTTGATCACACTATAATTGGGGGATTTTAGAAAGGTGTTTGGCTAGTGTGCAGTTATATTATTGATCTGTGGAAGATCAATTGGTCCCCAAGAAGTGGACTATAAGGGTTTTCTATGGTAGGATAGGTCATGACACAACAAAAACTTTGTTCAATATAGGATATTTATGGAGATGAATTGTTGGAATGGTGTATCATAATAATTTCGATGAAGATATATAGACAACTCACTATATCTCATCCAACATCTACAGACAAGTTATTATATGATAACTAGAATTAATGTGTTTTGGTGGATTATTCTAATCATATTCATTATTATATCATTCAATATAGGGTTATTTGTACAATAAAAATATCTATAACTAAACTTCAAAAATAGAAAAGTGCTCATTAACCCTATGGTTTTAGGGTTCATATCCCAAAACCACATATATCATTGTTTTATGTGATCTACTTATCATTATTTTTTCCATTATTTTATTTATGAGTATATTATTATATCACATAGTCCCCATTCATTTTTATGCTAATCAATCGGGATTCCCCTTGGTGGTTTATTCCACCGTGATGATTATTCCACATTATAGAGTGGAGGTCATGCATTTTCTATGTGGATATGGGAAGTGTAAATACGATATAGAGCTTTAGATTATATAGAAACATGTCCTGATGAATGGGCATTATATTGTGACTCATAATTTCATACCACACTATGAAACTTTTATAATTTTTTATTTTTGGTCCATTGAAATATTTTCCAAATCAGCCACCACTACCTCCTTGGTCAAGTAAACCCTCTATAGATTACATCAGACCTCTTTTTCCCCCTATATTACATCATATAGGGTCCCCAAAGGCTCCCCTTCAGTTTTTGTTCGATTGGGGTCATTTCATCACACAAGAGACATAATAATCTCCCTATTTTCTATATTGTTATTATCTATTGGTTTTATCAGTGTTATAGGTTTATAAGCTAGAGTTCATGTCAAATTTCACTAATTAATGCAGAAATAGTAATAATATATATATTCTTAGAGGATCAATGGCTTGATGAAGCTAAAAGAGAAGTAATTCCTCCATTTTCTTATTATTTTGATTGTGGGATTCCATTGAGTTGTTTCTCCTTGGAACTGTTCCATGTTTCCATGGAATTAGATATTTATTGGAAATTAGGTTACACAAATTTTGGTTATATGGGTGATGAATTAATGGTGTATGTTTCCCATAGCCCATTGGTCACATGTTTATTGATGTGATGGTGTTTTTTGATTTGTATATAATTTTTATTCATTAAATTACAATGGACTAATAATTCTTTATTTTATATAATAATTTTTTGGAATGTTTTTTATGAGATAGGGGTTGATTCTTTATATGTCATGCTTATTTCTAGGATGGTTGTTCCATGCAGATGGTAACTCCATTTTCTCATTTTGGTTGTCTCTTATATATATATATATACACATACATATTTGTGTGTGTGTGTGTGTTCATGTTAATTGAATGTGTGTTACCCATATTCGAGTACATAAAATCTATAAATAGACCAATTATGTTTATAATTACGGAATATTTTTTGTCTAAGACATTCTTATAGATTTATTATGTCTTGCATGAGTTATATATTTGAGATTCACTAAAGGACTATCCCACCCAAGTGAATAATGTCATGAACTAATGAAGGGACCAAAAACAATTCTTTTAATTTTAAGTAAATTATGAATTTCCTAGGTTGATCCTCGAGTGAGATGGTTTGTGAACTATGGTGTGGCTATAATCCTGGGTATAGGTACTAATTGTTGTTATCCCTTAGGAATTATAAGAGAATGGCCATAAAACTCATCTAGTAAGAGTATTGGTTTAATGAGAATGATCCCATATATCCATGAAAATACATAGGTATTGGGAATTATACATCGATTAGATGATGGTGTGGGTATCCACTATAACTTAACTTCTAACAATAGCACCTAATGATGGTATTTATAATCTTCAGAATCATTGAGTATAAAACTCCTGTGGGGGTGGGGTTAGAGTATGAGATAATAATGGATGGTAAGCGGGAAGTTGTGTGAGCATGGATGGTTATGGGATGAGGTATTAAAATATATTGGGATAAATTATGCTTTTTTTGTCACTAAATATGTTCATGGGTTGGGAGTTGATGTTGTCAGGTGTTTATGATATGCCTTTCGGTTAAGCGTGTAGCCTGAGTGAGAGGATAAGTGTTTACTATGTCAATGTATGTCCAATATGATAAACCTATATTTTAGGAATGAATTATATGATAGAATTAAATTCATATATTAAAACATAATCTAGTGGTGGAAGAACATAAAGATTATCAATTTTTTAAAGCTGTATGCATTTATATGGGAAAACAATAATAGTGTTATTCTTATATTCATCAATGAACCAACTCATTATTTGTAGTCCCCATATGATGAACACTATGTGATGATAATTATTTAAAATTTATTATGTTTCTCCACATCATATTCACCTTCCTTATTCAAATACTAGTACAGAACAATTATTTTTTAAGTGTACTCTTTTTTACTTCCATCTAATAATCTCTGCTCCCTCCAAATATGTTCCTGACAGACAATTCAACTTCCATCTTCTTCTTCCATTGAATTTATCAATTAATACACTCATGAATTTTTTTATTTTTTATTTATATATATTACTATTATATTCACCATATTTCATTATTAAGACAAACTTACCCATTATATTTTAAAACTATTGATGATATAAAATAAATACTCATTAAATCACACCAGATGCATTTTTAGAATTTCATCCACTGATATTCCATATTAAAACTATAAATATTGACATATATCCTTACATTTAATCAAACTAAAATAATAAATTGATATTTATATTAATATATATTATTTTCCCTATTTAAATTTCAAAATAAAATAGGTATTGAATATCATAATAAATTTCATGTGCTTTCAATTCAACCGAAATAATGTTCTAAATCAAAATACATCTTTTGTGATCATTCAAATATTATATTCATTAATTTATTCATAAATACTTGTATCAAGAACCTGAAATTTGAAAATAATTATTACATCATATATAGTTTTTCCTTTACCTTAATAAATCATAAATAGTTTGTTCTGAACATAGATTCACAAAAAAACTACTCAATTTTGAAATTCATTATTCTGAAATATAAATCCATATGAAAAATAACATTAATAATAAAAATACAATATAATATTATGTCTAATATTATATTAGTAGTTGAAACTCATAGTCAATTATCTGTTGATAATTCTTCATTTTTATCTCATTTACATAGCTAGTTAACATTTTATGAATCACTTATATATCCCATATACAGTTTAATATGGATAATTTGTTTAAGAATTCTAACATGTAGAACATTATAATCATTCAAATAAATAACTTCTATAAGTATATGTTAAACATATAAAAACACAAAACCCACATAATGTAGAAAAAACAAATAAAAATTAAATATCTACCTCCAGTACTTAATTTCTAATTGTTATCACATGACTAGTAACTTCTCTAACCTCTTATAGTTAAGTTATTTCATCATTTAAACCATAATTATTCCATACCAAACACATTATATTAATATTCCAACGACTTGTTTTACTAGATTAAAATTTCTTCTAACATGTCTTTTGTTACTTTAGTATGGAAAATATTTAACCATTGATTTAATTTTTTTGCCTAACAATAATTAATTCATATATATTTAATTATATATTATATTATAATGTATCATTTGATAATATTAAATATATAACCTCTAGATTGATAATAAATTAATCAATAATAATTCGGTCATGTAATTAAAGAAATTAATAACACATAAAACATATATTTTTTAGTTACAATAATACCCACATTAAATATAATTATAAATTAAGTAATAAATTCATCCACGTAATTTATTTCTTAATGATTTTCCATATATAATTCACACCATCTATTTATGGTAAATTATTTCCACATATTTGATAATATAATTCTATGGTTATATTACATAAATATGTGTATTCATTAAATTTAAACGGATCATATTAATTTTAAATTCCATATATAGAGTAATTATATTCGACGGTGGGAATAAATCCATGGTTCAAAATTCCACCCCGTTTTAACAATAAACATATATAAAATATATATTATTTTATCTAACATATACTTTTGGAATAAAAAATCTTCCCCTTTACTAACACCACATATTGATTATTGAATAATTATTCCATTTATTGATATAGTAACGTAATTCATCATGAATTGAAATATTCCTCATGATAAGAGAGATAAACACCTCTACTACCATTTTTTTAAGTGATAAATACATTATAGTCACAATAATTAACAATATTTAATATAGAGTCAAGATAAATATACTAAACAAGTGTAATAATTTTGATAAAAAATATATCTCTTATTTCAATCTACAATTCAAAATATTCCTCATAATACTAGATATGAAAAAAATCCAACCTTTCATATCCATTGTTTTTTATACAACAAATGGAATAAATTATGATATATTTTTATAGATAAAAATTACATGTTATTTAAGATCATGGATTCTATGTGATACTTATTTCATCTTTCAAAAATTTATGAAATTAAATCTCCTATTATCTATTCCACTAAATAAATTATAAATAATTCATCATTATCCATTGATAATCCTATAAAAATAGATAATAAAAATATTTTATTATCCTATTTGATTCATTATTATTATTAATTATGATGTGAAAAATGGAAAAAAATTATACTTTCATAATTAATAAACACTTCTAACATTATACATTACAAAAAAATGTAATTGTTTTTATCTTTAATTTTTTTACTAGCATAATTTATATTCTATTTTGATGAAAATTATTATTATAAATCTCATATAATTTTTTATTTCATAAACTAATATAGTCACTAATATTCTCTAAGTTTAAAACATATATTCAAGAATCCACTATTTTTTTAGACATAAATATTTATTATAAATTTATTTATTATAATATCACTTTTTATTTAAGAAATAGTTTTATTTATTCTAAAATCTTTTTCTTAGAAATCATAATCAAAATAACAACCTCTTATTGATAATGGAAACCATCCAAATATAAGGGATCTTGGTCACCATATCTAATCTCACATAATTCAATGTCATATTTTACAAATAAAAAAACTAAATTGAACACTATAAATCCTCCACTAAATATTTTATCCATTAATCTTATAATCTATTTTTCATATTTCTCATAGACAACATAAACCTTCTTATAGTAATTTCTTTAAATTAACCTTAAAAAACCCTTATATATAATTAATTTATTTCATTAAGATGTATAATATGGATTTTATCACTTTAGTAATCTATACATATATTTAACCACTTTTAAAAGATTGAAATTAAATTACACGGAGAGAGTGGTACCGTAAAATCATTATCAATTATAAAATATTGGTTTTTTGATATAAATTAACATTTTATCCAATTATAGTTTTTTTATTTCAACTTATTTTTTTAGAAGATACTTCCTTTGATGATACCACATATAAAAATTTTGTTTTTTTGTTTGAGTATTCATTAAATTTTTATCTTCTAACATATCATTTCTCTTCAAAGCCAGACCTGTAACTTGTATACTTCTAATTTTTCATCTAAATGATGAATATTACTCTATTGTTACATGACTCTTTATATTTCACCATATTATTAATAGTATAAGATTAATTTTTTTTTTAATTTCTCTTTACTATCCGAAAAGATTCTATCCTCCCCTGTAATCATTTAGACTTGTTTCTTTCACTTAAATTTAGTAATTATAAAATCATATAGAAAGGATCTTACTAAAAAAAATTATTTCTTTAATCATCACACTAGTATAAATACCTAAATATTTTATTTAAAAACTTATTTTTAAATCACACATGATTCCTTCATTTTATAGGAGTTATAATATCCTTTTATCCAATTAATTAATATTCTAATATATAACCTTATGTATAATATTAGTATAAAAAACAATCTAAGAATGAATTCATAACAAAAAAATTTGTTATTCATTGAGATAATTTATCACACCTCACATCTATTAATATATTTTTTTAATAACTTATATTTCAATGATCGCTTGTGTTACATGCAATACTGGGTTGTAATAAACTATGAAAAACATTTAACATCATTATTCAATCGTGAAAATTATTACACATTCATTAACCATAGAAATATTATTAATAATTTATACTATTTAGATATTAATAATAATTTTTTTAATATAATGAAAAGTTATTTATAAAAATTACTAAATACTTAGCAAATTAATTATATGTTTTGAAAAATACTGTTATCAGAAAAAAGGGTTTTCTATTTCTTTTGTTGAGAATAGAATAAAGATAATTTTGAAACCTTTAGAATATTAAATTTTAAACAAAATAATTTTTTATTATCATATCTGAATTATATTTGGGTGAATTTATGACAATTTTATGAAAGTAATATTTTTATTTGAATAATTAAAATACTGAATTCTAAATGAAACCTTCATTTTAATTTTAATTATTTAAAAAGTTAAATGATATATTAATTTTTGTTTAATTTAAACTTATTTCAATTTTATTTCTATAAATAACATTTATTTCATTGAAATAATTTTCATATAGATTGTTGATACAAAAACATTGTAATCTTTTGAACTCATTCTCTTTGAAAACCTTCTTTATTTTTGCATTTTCATGATTAATTTTAAATTAAAATTTTCCACATATGTGAATTAAATTTGGAAATACATATTACATATTTTTAATAATTAAAACATATATTATATAAATGGTCAAATTCATTAATTTCCAAAAATTTCTAGTGATTAAAGTGAAAATTAATTACCACGATTAATGTAAAATTTTGTTTACCCAGTGGTTAAACTAAAATGATAATAGTTAATATGACCTAAAAACATATCTAAAACTAATTTCATCTCATTATATTGACCTTATAATTTAAATTACTTGATAATAATTCATATTGGATCCTTTTTTAATGATAAAAACTTTGATACACCTTTTTCTTTTCCAAATATTAGAACTGTTCCACTCAACCCACATATAAAAGTTCCACCACATTATTCTCATATATGTACCATAAAAATCATTTTTCTGAGAAAATATAAAACAAATTAACAAGAATAATTCTATTCTATAATCCTATAATAATTTTTTTTGGAATAAATAAAACATAGGAATGATTTTTTTAAAACCTAATGAGGTTACTTAAAGATTATATAATGTTTAACAATGAGACTTTAAATTTATTTCTTCTTCAAAGTTCTTAAATTATCATTGCTACAAATTTTTTTCTATGGAGAAGCATTGCCTTGGAATTTGATGTCATTAGTTTTTCCATTACCACCACTCATGACTTGTTATAATGATGTATTAAATGTTTATTTATTATTTTTATTTTATTATAATAATTTCATAATTAGAAAATCACACAAACATTCACATGTTCTATTTTGGGAGAATATGATATCATCCCTCTTGTGAAAAACATACTAACGCCTCCTAAAGCAATTTGATACTTTCATGAATTATGTGGAAGGTAAAAAGGTTGGTTTTAATGAAAAAATATGATATAATTTACATCAAAATGACTATATAATTTTAATATATTATTTATATTGCATTCATCAAATCTATCATGGAAATCAAAACAATATTCATGCATACGTATGGACTACCATCTCTATGAAAGACAGATTGAATTTTATATCTCAAAATTTTATTTAATACTATAGATAAATATATACAAAATAAAAATGATATTTATATCATGTGGAAACATATGGAGATTATGAGGCCATTATCAAGGTGATAAAACCAAAAATAAAACAAATCAAATCATATATGAAAAAGAAAGAAATTTTCCCCCCAATGTAAAATTAAAATGGAATTAAGAATAAAAATGTTATAAATGGACATAATTAAATAATATATTTTCTGATATATAAATTTATGGTTCTATAATTAATTTATAATAATTTTTTATTTATTTTATAATAGTTTTGATCTTATATGGTTGATATCAAGACATAAAGTAAGGGATTTATTGTATCTCTTTTATTTCATGAAGACATATTCAAATTCACCTCTCATTTGATTTATGTGGTGTATATAATACCAAATTTATTTTTTACAGCATTAATCTAATTATTTTAATGATATTATATTTTTTATTTAATTTTATTCTTTTAGTGGTCTTACGATTTATATTTTCAAAAGATATAGGGGTTTTACATTTCAATCTTATGGATTATTGGTATTGGACATAATTGGGTTTTCAATGATGAAATAATATGATATAAATATAGATAAACTAATATATTTTCTTATATTATATATTTTTCAATATAATCAATGTTTTCACATCATTTTCAAAACTTTATATACTCGTGATTTCAATTTTATGTTTTTAGAAATATTTTACATATAAATCTCTTAGATCAAAAACCCATTTTTCTTCCCAAACCATCTATTATAAAATTATTTTAATTTTTTTTAAATTATTATAATGATTTATTGAATAAATTTTCACTCATGTTTTACATATTGAAAAATTATTTTGAAAATAATTTTCATGTATTTTTCCAAATAATACCCATTTTTCTTATATTCATAATGTAAAATGAATATTTTATTTAAAGAATATGGAATTAGTTGAATTTTACACCATCATAAAAATTATTATCTTTGAAGAATAATTTATAAGTATTCATGGTAATTTTTTAAAAATTATTTTTAAATTGATTTATGATTTTTTATTTTTAAAAATTGATTTTTACTGAAAAATAAATATCCTTATGAAATGTTTCAAGTGACCCTTAATAATAATTCTCTATATAACATGACATCCTTTTATTTAACTTATGATTTTATAAGGATTATATTGAAGGATAACATTCTAATTCTCTCTCTATATGGATTATTTTGACAATATTATTATGAATCCCATTTCTCTCCCATGGGTTATACCAAGATAAAATTATTATAAAAACTGCTTCATTTTGTGTGAGTTATTCCACGAGGTGATGATTATAAAACCATTCACTTTTTCATAGCATATGATATGATGAAATATTTATGAAACTCAATAAATTTCATATTTTATGATATGATTCTTATTTTACGAACTTCATTCAAATATATTATTGATTTTCATTATGTAATGGTTAGACCTATATCTCCCTCTGATTAATTAGTTAAAGATGAATAACTCATTAAAAAATATTTTATTAATGAACTAAATTTAATGATCACAATGTTATGTGTTCACCTGATTAGCAATTCAATATGTTATAAATGAACCTGATTACATGTTCACAATTTTATATGTGAACCTTATTATATATTAATAATGATATGTCTGTACTTAACTACATGTTCACTGTGTTATGTGTGGACATGTATTTTATGTCCATTATATAATTCATTAACCTAGTTACATGAACATGAATTTATTTAGGTCAAGATTTCATTTACTTTACATATTGACAAAACATGTCTCTATTTTTTAATGTTCACAATGTTATAATCTGATGTGTATTCCACAAATTGATGTCTTATTCCAAATTTATTTTACCATGGATCATATTATTTGATACCAAAATGATTGATGACTTCTGAAATTCCTATATTTAATCCATACCTCAATATTATGATCATTGATATGTAGGGTATGGTTTTCAAATGTTATTTTCATGTTTTCATACTGATATATTTATGTTATACATAAATATCTTCCTTGTTAACCCATACGGAGAATCTATGATCACCATATGTTTTGCTTCCTGTCCCTATATTAAGAAGAAAGTTATTACATATGATATTTCTAGGAAGGGTGCAAGTTATAAAGAACATAGTGGGAGATGATGTAGTTTAACTATTAACAAGTTATTTTTGATCCGATGTTTCCAAAGGAACTACACCTTTATGATACCCAGATCTATTTTCTATAATATAATAAATATTCCTATAAAATTTGAATTATATATTTAAAAATCATATGGCTATATAGTTGGTATCATATAAATGTTTTAGTTATCCACTAGAAACTAGAATGAGTAAACTAACATGAAATTACTAGGGATAACTCTATGAATATTTTAATTGATTTATTTAAGAATAAGCCTAAAGATGAGTCAAAGCTTATGAAATTTATTTCATTTTTATTGTAGGTTATATGAAGTGGTTTACAATAAATTAAATACATTTGTCAACTATACAAGTCAATGTCTCTTTGGTACAAAGGTACATAGCGGTTATAACTCGAAAAATGGAATAATGAGATGGAATCTATCATCACCTGGTGCACAAAAATGGGCCTTCATGTATAGTTGACTAGACCCTCACAGGTGATATGATTTTGAAATTTCATAACTCTTTATAAACATTCATGATGGATTTAAATAATTGATTATTCATAATTACCTAGAAAAAAACTATGGCTTTATTGATTGAAAAGACATTTTCAAAAAAAAATCATCCTATATGAAAATTTTCAAGATTATATAGTTTTCAAATATGATTATTGATTCTCAAAATATGATTTTTTGTTTTAGTCAACAGTTGGGGCTCAAATTTGATCATGTTATCATTGAATCAATTGAAATATTTGATTACAATTTGATCCCAAATAGGAGCATGACTTCAGTTAATGATATTGTGATTATTTTTAATTAGATATCATGATATATTAGCTACAATGTGAACATTGGGTATATTTTGAAGTTTAAAATAAGGGTAATATTATCTTTTATAGATGTTCATGTTGTAATGAATATACAAAAAAGAATACACAACTTCTTATTGGTCAAGATGGTGGGAATAATAATCTATAATAATATTTAATAGTGAGGGGATTAATATATTTGTGTGGAAAATAAGGTCATAGTGTGAACAATTTTCATCGAGTTCAATGTATTATTTATGAGAAACATGGTAATTATAATACTAAATGACCTAAAAAAATAATTTACTTATAGACCAAGGAAGAACCAATTCCCTGTCAAACATTTTAATATAAGGGTTGAAGTATATATGTATTATATTTGAAGGATTATGATCTAGAAGTATTTTTCCAATGGTATTTGTGTTGTAAGAGTTCAGAGAAATCTATGGATTCTATTTTAATTGTATGAATATATATTTTTAGGTAATATTAACATTATATTAATGTATTACATTACATTTTTATGAGATTTATGTTGATAAAATGCATAATGTCTTAGAAACCCCTTTTGATGTTTTATAAGAAGGATGTTTATCAATATTATTTTAATGGAAATTTATTGAAATAAAAAACATTTTTTTCATATGTTTTAGAACCAATGTTAGTTAAGGATGAATTCATTTACACATTTATAACATATTATAAGAGGTAATAGGTATTATCTTATCTTTAACATTTTGGTAATTATGGGTTGTAGTTTATAGCCTTATGAAGACAACACACATTGTTTCTATTAAAAATATTTCTATATACATCATGTTTTTATAATATATATTAACAAAGTTGTATGACTTCATTTTGTAATAGATTAAATTGTATTTTATCAGGATTTGGGGCCTTACTCAATTTTTCGGCCATGTATTCAGTAAGATCTTGAAATTGAGGTGAGTTTCCTCACTCGGTATCATCCTCAAATAGATATTCCACCTAAGTGAAAAAATCAGACAATGGATGATATTAAATGATCTAGGTCTATGGATTTTAATTATTATTGGGATAAATACCTTCCTTATATTTAGTTTTCTTTTGAAAATATATTTCACTCAAGGAATCATATAGATCCTTATGAATCTCTTTAGGGAATTATGTGTCAAATTATAATGTACTCAAATGAATTTCTTGAGAGAAATATATTAGTACACAATATAGATGATGAAATTGTGGAGATGGTTGGATCCATTCAAAATTATGTAAGGATATAAATAATTTTAAGGAACTGTCACGTTTATAATAATCAACACAATATAGAATTTTAAGTTACTGAGAATGAAATTCTATGAATCTATAAATATAATAAATGATGGAAAAAATCCATAGGTATATTGGTTCCTTTGATATACTTGGTCATATATAGATAGCATCTTTTCATGGGTTTCTTACACTAAAACATTTTGAGGATCTTCATGTGTTCCATTTGTATCTCCTTAGGAAGTACATAACTGACCCTTCACACATACTGAATATTGAGGTCAGACGAATAGGGAAAAATATTTATTTTGAGAACCAAAAAATAGTGATTTTGGATCATAATTAAAATTTTATAAGAAACAATACCATTCACCTAGTAATTTTTTTGTTTCAAAACAATGATTTTAAGGATGAAATGTGGGATCCTGAGGACAAGAAGCGAAAATGTATTCTCATTTCGTTATATTAGAGTGATCGATTTCAAGAGAGAAATTGATTGCGGTGGGGTGGGGGGTGTAACGTCTCATAATTTCCATGTAATTTTTTTTATATGGAATTATTTCAAGACTGTGAAATTTTACAAAATGTGATTCCAAGGTTCGGAGAGCCTGAAATAGAATTTTGAACATTTTTTACACAATATTCAGAAAATGTATGAGCGGTTTTTTATATTCTTTAAACCATTGCTCGGATCAAAAATCTAAGGGAACCCTTGAATTCATAACACTGGGATCTTCCTAGAAATTACATAAATTTGGTTGAAATGGGATGATTAAAAAATTTATTTTTCAAACATTTCAAGAAAAATAATAAAATAATTTAGATGAATTATTTTATTTTTCTTCCACACTTTTGAGTGGCATATGGTGATGTAGCGGGGTAGTGACATGGCATCAATGATGCACATCAATGAGGCTCATTGATGGATAGTTAAACCCACAGTGTAATGATACTTTAATGGATAATAAAAACGATGATGTTTCATAAATGAAATAGTGTAACGATGCAACATTAAATCATAATGGGAATGATGTGACGTGCTCTTAGTATAGTTCGACACGCAGGGTAAATATGGATTATAAATTTGGAGGATTCTCTGGAGAACCTCTAATGGACAACCACTCCAGCAAAGAATGACTATCGCTGGCGGATCTTCACCACCATTGAAACCTTTCGATGACCAGATCTAGGAAGCGACGTCGACGTCTTAACAACACTAGGATGAATGTTGCGGCATCAGACGTCTTTAGAGGTATGAGATTTTTTATTTTAAACATTCCCAAATCTTATTTCAAAACTATGAATCCAGATTAACCCACAAATAGGTCAATATGAGGACCATGAATTCTTGTGGGATGGTGACTTATTTGTGTTTCCTTTATTTGAGATTTAATTATCTTTTTTGTTCAAATTAAAATCCGTTAACCCCCTTGTTTTGTAACCTTTTAACGCGGAGGGAATGAGCCGATACGAACAAGTCCTGAGCCCTATAGCCATGGGTGTTATTTGTGGAAAAAATTTTGAATTGAAAACATGGAAGTTTGGATACCATCGTGGTGGAGGGGATGATCCTCAGATAACTCTACCACATCAGGCATTAAGAACAAACCACTGGTGCAGACCCAGTGGTCCGTGGAAGAATCTGCCAGCACACCGGCACTGGTGGTGGCACCGACGACTTCCGACGGTGGCCTGTGGTGGAGACCATGGCTGGAAGGTGGTGTACCATGATGGTGAACCAAAGGAAAAGTCACGGCTAGACCACACCATGGTGCATTAGGAGAATTTATCGCCCGAGCCGATAGCTGGAGGCTGCGGATGCGGTCGCTTGACAACATCGGGGACCCATGGATTAGGAACCGAGTTGTGTCCCGTGTGACGGGCTTTGGTATCTTGACTAAATAGAAAGAGGTGCCCCATGGAGAAATGGTGGCAGACAGATTTGGATCTCAGTCGTGTCTAGTGAGCCGGAATGGTCCTCCTCTACCAGACGGGGTGGGGCACGTAACGTCCAGAGGGCCGGACCCACGGCTCACTAGGCTGGACCCGCGGCTCACCAGGCCAGGATGGCCCCACGGCCCAGTGGGCCATAACCAAGCCCAACGGGTCCGTCCCAAGACCAGTAGTCTGTACCGTGCCAGTGGGCCAGACTCGCTCCCTCTTTGGGTCATGCCGGACTAGACCGGTTCACCGGGTGACTCGGTGTGCTGGACCCGCGGCCAATCGGGCCTGGTCTAGGGAGGCCTTTTGGGCTTGGCCCACTGGCCAGGCTGGACCAGACCAACCTCGACCTGCACAGGGTTGGGTCATGTCTGTCTTAATGAAATGGGGTATAAATGACCTTTAGTTTGGGTTGGTCAGGTCGGTCTGACCGAGTCAGACCGGGTCTCGTCACAATTGTCCCCTTGTATAATAAAACACATGTTTCCTGCAAACCACACGGCCAATTGAAAATTCATTTGTAACATTGGGTCCCTCTAGATGATTCGGGTCTTTTGGAATGATCTATGGTGACTTTAATGGAACTTCAAATGATAATATGGTCTTGAGGGGTGGTTCTACCAAGCGCACTTTGTAGAGAACCCTACGACTGGCTGAGACCTGATGACTGCTGACTTTTGGCCTAGTGGGAAGCAACTAATCGTGATATGGAAGGACCATGGTGGTAATAACTTCTCTATGACATTTCAGGATCTCAGTACGTGATTAGGATGAGTACCTTGGTAGGCCCGGTCTAGTGGGAAGAACCTCTTTGTGACTTTTCAAGCCCATGGTACATGATGGGGGAGGAGTACCTAAAGAGTACAAGGTTAGTGGGAAGAACCTCTATGTGACTTGGAAGGCACACTATACTAGCTACCGTAAGAGTTCTCCAGTAGTCGAGGTGTTTGACGATATGACAGATGATGCTACTGTTACTACCGAAGAATATTCCTAGTGTGAGTTGTCTTGCGTTTTGTGCTATACATTGAAGAATTGTTGTGTGTTCTTTCTTTTGGTTTTTGGGTCCCTACTAAGTACATTGTTACTCACCATTGAACAGGATTTTCCCACATGTGTTGTTTCTAGTGAAGACGACTGATGTTATGATAAGGGTGATCAGGGAGACAAGACTAACAGATGCTATGACGGTGGACTTGGAGGACTGGGACTAGGTGTGGCCCAGTAGGACCAAGGGGACTGGACGTACTTCCTCGGCTTCTAGTAGCTTCACTAATCTCCCAATCAGGTGGGGTTTTCTATAGAAGTCCATCATTGTATACTTTTATACTTGTTGTTTTCAGTATTTTTTGGTATGTATGTTGTCCTACATACATTTAGTTGCACATGCACTCAGCTTTGTTTTAGTGGTACTTTTTTTAATTTTTTAATTATTTTTGCATGTGGTTGGGTGTGTTTCTGTGTATAGGTACTTAGTAAAATGTCTCCAACTTGTAGGTTGACACCTTCACAACTAGTTTCCAGCCCCTGGTCTTTCGGAGGCAGGCTTGGGGTAGTAACGGCACAGGCCTCAGGGGATGAGTCATGACAAAGTGGTATTAGGGGGAGGTTGGTCACCCCTCAAATATTGGGATAATATTTTTTTGTTTTTGGGAAACAATGTTAAGTGTTGTGTTTTTGACATTTACATTTAGGGAGTCTAGTGTTGGTGTGGTAGCCAATGTATCGATACACCAGGACCTTGAATTATGTTTTTAGTTCAATACATGAAAACAATTGTTGCATAATTGTCTACTTAATTTGAATAAGAGTCATCTCACCACGTATAAACTTCTATCCATGGTACATCTTGATCAATATCAGGATACCTCCACATAAAAGACTATCCATGATCCCGATACAAGGTCATGAGTGTATCCTGCCTTGTGACGAGGCGTCCATTCATGGACCAGTTCTAGTGATGTCCCCAACAGGTGGTACACTAGTACTTCCACAACACGATGGTAAACATCTACCTCTAGAGGTTCTAGGAGAGGTGTATTGTAGAATCAATTCCCTATATGAGTTCCAGAGACTAACACCTCCCAGGTTCATGGGAGAGATAGATCCATATATCGATGAGTACTAGATAGAGGCTGTGACACATGTCTTCTATTAGTGAGGACACCGCCTGAACAGATGATGACCTTGGTAGTGAGTCTTATTTAGTGAGAATCATGGAGATGGTGGAGTTTGAACATCTAGATTCATGATGAGGCAACCCTCACTTGGGTTGTCTTCGAGAGGTTTTTTCGAGAGATGTTTTTCCCTATGACCTTGTGCTATGTGCACATCCAAGAGCTGCTTCACCAAAAGCAGTACAACATGACGATGACCGAGTACTCTGTGAGGTTTATAGAAATTTCATGCTATTCCACAGATATGGTGCGGGACACTTTCTTCCGGGATAAAGCCTTTGACCCGGGACTCTGGTGGGAGATTTGGGCTACAGTGCTGTCTCTCAGCATCCCCACCTAGGCTAGGGTGCCGGAGCGAGCCATTATGATGGAGAACTACTTGGTATAGATGGAACCTACAGCCTACAGCTACCAAAAGTTCCTAGGTGACAGAGTCTTCAGCACGTAGTAGGAAGCAGAGGCGTGGGCCCATGCAGGCCAAAAAATTCTGAGGCCGACCCTAAGACTCAGGGCCGGTAGTGCGAGTCTCCCATACCAGAGAGATTATAACAGGGTGTAGTCTTTTCTATTCGTGCGACGGGAAGGGACACATGGCATATGACTGCCCGACCCACCGTATAGATGACCAACAGACCGTTGAGGGTCTACTGAGGTAGAGGAAATGGCTCGAGTGAGTATGTCCACATGGAAACTGACATAGTAGGGGACCTAGAAGAGAATAATGTGGTTGTTGATGGTTCAAGGTGTTACCACCACCACCCCCAGGTGGTCCACCCCGACCACAGGGAGTAGCTGGACAGGGGTGAGCTCAGCTCCAGGTCATAGAGACTTATGACCACGGTGATCCAGAGATGATCTGAGGTATGATTTGTGTGTTCTCCAACCTATATGTAGTATTTATAGATATAGGTTATAGTCACACCTTCCTTATCATGACTCTCATTAAATGCTCCATGTTTTCAGTGGAGCCATTGGCTCGATCCTTAAATATAGATACTTCTACGGGAGGGTATTCGATGATTACACACTTGTATCAATAGTGTGAGCTTACCCAGTGAGGCAAGACCTTCGGTTCATATCTCTTATTATCAGCATCGAGGCCTTACAACTTCATCTTGGGTATGGACTGGTTATCCACAGTCCATGATCAGATCGAATGTTTTTGGTGTACAGTGCGGTGATTCCGTGGAGATGGGACTAGGTTTTCCTACACTGGCAAGAAGGAATCTTTTGCGGCATATGATAGACTCTCTCAAAGGAGGGTGCAGCCGATCACTCTGCAGCTGGCTAGCCTCACCCACAGTGTAGTTAAGGAGATGAGTCCAAAATTTCTTGTAGTGGTGGATGAGTACGAGGATGTTTTTCCTAATGTGGTTCTAGGACTACATCCTCATAAAGTGGTAGACTTATGTATCAACTTATACCTCAGGATGACACCAATATCCACACCTGCATATGAAATGGATCCCGAAGAGCTTCGTGAATAGAGGGTACAACTAGAGGACATGCAAGAGAAGTGGTTCGTAAGGCCCAATGTTTCACCGTGCGCATCCCCATTTATTTTTTCAAAGAAGGTATATGGGAGTTTGAGGTTGTGCATGGGCTTCCGACACCTGAACCAGGTAACTTTGAATAACAAGTACCCACTACTAAAAATTGATGTCATCTTTGACCATCCAAAGAGAGGGAAGTGGTTCTCAGAGATAGTCCTTAGATCAGGCTATCACCAGCTTTTAGTAAGGGTTGAAGATGTACTGAAGACAACCTTAAAGTTCTGGTATGGCCACGAGAGTTCCTAGTGCTACATTTCCGAATGACCAATGCCCCAATAGTGTTCATGGGACTCATAAACAGGACCTTCTAGCCCTACCTTGACCGGTTCATCTTGGTCTTCATCGATGAAATTTTGGTGTATTCAATGTTAGAGGTGGAGCATGATATACACCTGCGGTTAGTCCTAGATACACTTTGAGAGCACCAACATTATGGTAAGCTCTTGAAGTTTCAGTTATGGATTCGGGAGGACTATTTACTAGGAAACATCATCTCACAGGCTGGAGTTTTAGTATATCCAGCAAAGATAGTGGTTGTGCTTTCTCAGGAGCCACCAAGATGCATGACTAAGGTAAAAATCTTCTTAGGTTTGGATGGTTACTATTGAAGGTTTGTACCCAATGTTTCTAGGGTGGCAACACACTTATTGGAATTTACACGGAAGGGAATTCCCTTTGTGTGAATGGAGAAATGCCAGCATAGTTTCTAAGTGTTGAGTTGGAGACTGATGAGTGCCCCCATCTTTAGAATACCATAAGAGGGCATTGGGTATATATTTTACTATGACACATCAGGGACCAAGCTCGGTTGTGTCCTAATGCAGGAGAAATAAATGATTTACAACAGCTCACAAAATTTGAGAAATCATAATCAGATCTATGTGACCCATGACTTAGAGTTTTAAATAGTGGTCTTTTCCATGAAGATGTGGTGGCACTACATGATGGGTGAGTAGTTCACCATTTACTTCAACCAATAGAGTCTCAGATATATCTTCTCCCATAAGGACCTGAACTTGAGACAATGGAAATGGCTTGAGTTCCTCCAGGACGTTGATTTTGAGATAGTTTATACTTCTGGGAAGAAGAATGTTTTGGCAGACATGCTCAACAAAAGGACCGGGTTGAATGTAACACCCCAAGCTTCCACGATATGATTCTCTTTGAATAATACAGTAGTGTGTGTTGTACGCAACGTCGAGTTCTAACACACAACAACTAATAAAACTAGCCGTTATGAATAGTAATACCAACTTTTTGGAAAATTTAAAATTTTATATTTCAAAATAGTCTTCATTTTTGGATTCAGAATATCGAAATTATCTTAGGGTGAATTTTTGGTTTTTTTTTTGAAAATTTTCAATTTTTTTATGAAAACTGAAAAACACTAAGTTATAGTTTAAACCCAAATTTTTATTTAAATAATTTTTTATTTAATTTAAATTCATTTTTGGTCAAAATAGATACATAATACTTATATAAGTTCAATGTAATTGATTGGATTCAATTTATAATAATTTTAGATATACAAAATATTAATGAACTTTTCACCGTCTTTTACCCATGTCCAAGGAGAATTTGAAAATTCACATATAACATAATTTTACCGAATCTGTGGGTGGAATTTCAAAAACCCATGAGACACGGTTGATATTAGTAAGTAAAATGTAGTTCAATTAGATGAAAATATTTTTTTGTGAAAAGTAAGTTTTTACTTTTATTTACCACGGTTAAAAGTAATTGGGATAATTAAGGGTAAAAATGATATTATTATTACCCTAGAACATGTAATAATTCTATTGGATAAGTATAGTTCGACCAAAATAACCTTAGGAATAAAATATGAACCTTTTTGGTCCACCTGGATTATATTAGGACACTTATTATTATATAATTCAAAGCTGAGTTAAAAGAGTTAAAATCAAAGTTTAATAACTAAAACTCTATTAATATAGGGATACACATAAGATAAATTATACTATAAATATTAATTAGAAATATAAAAATATTTCCTACATAATGGTATTTTATTTTAATTTTTTAGACATTAAATAATTTAATTTATTTATGACACAATGATGATGCAGTAATTATCTAATTAATGAAATATTAAAATAATTGATATTATAAATATCCAAATAAATGTAATTTGATACTTTTTATGAATTCCAATAATTTTATAGGTTAATATATAATTTTAGGGTTGTTTAGATGATTTTTTTGAAGCAATAATGCTGTAATGAATTTAGAAAAAACAAAATACCAAATAGTGTTACAATTGACATAAAAGATTTTTTTAAAACAAATATTATAGTATTAATTGATATTCTATTCTTAAAAATATATGGATGGACCCAAAGGCATAAATAATTATATTTGTATCATTATTTAACCACATGGGGTTCTCTTGGAAGTATATAGTATGTTTATTAACCATATAATTTAAAAATACAAAGATACATGGTAAATGTCAAACTATTTAACTAAGAGTTAAATCTTAAAGATAACGTTAATATAATGACCCAAACCTAGCTAAAACCTATTGGTTGAGTAGGTTTAGACCCATCCCCACCATATCATTTAAATAATACACTTTGGAGCTGTTAGAAACTGAAAATGATTTTATTATAAAATAATATTTCTAGCTTTTCCAAAAGTACCTGTCACCCCTCATATAAAAGGGCACTCCACCTTCCCTCTAATTCACACCTTCAAAGCCATTTGTCACGACAAAACTCTACCCAAATACCCTCTCAACAGTACTATAATCATCCTATAAGCCTTCCATTAGTCAAAAATCCAACCTAGGAAGCCCTTTTTATCAAATAAAAAGGAAGAACCCGAAGAAGAGGTATATATCTCACCACCTCTTTCAAGTTCGTTTGTTCTTCCACTTCATTTTTATTTTTTTGTTTCTATTATAATATATTAAATCCAGTATCTTATATATACTTTGATGTTATTATAAATATGGTAAAACCAAATTCATTATTCTATCCATCATTTTAATGACAAGTCACCATACGTGCGTACGTACGACTTATCGTCCCCACGTCGTGGTTTAATTGTTATTCAATACATTATTATTTGTATGGGTATAATAATGATGTTTAATTGATGTAAATATTAAATATAACATGATAATTATTCGGTTTATATGATATACCATCCTATTATATATTATTTTAATATCAAAAGAATTATATTGTCGCTCGTGCGTATGTACAGATTACCGTCTCCACGAACGTGATGAGATTCATTCCCCCATCATATCCATTTAAGAATAATTTTCATTAGATGATAAAAAATAAAGTTTAAATACTTTATATCATTCTAGATATGAATAAGATACATTCCATCCATAAATAAATATTACTCACATAGCAAATATTATCAAGGAAAACGAATATGTTAACACCCGAAACCACGATAATACTAAGATATTATTAACAAAGAAATGTTAAAAGGTCATATATGATATGATATTAATGTATATGATTCTTGTATTATTTATAAAAAATTATTTCACTATTATATAGGAGGTCAACCTAACCTCTACCAAGGAAAAGTACAATGGTTAATTTTACAATCTCTTCATTATTTGAGGTTGTTTACATGTAATTATCTACTAGGACCTCTTTATCATCCACATCCACGTTTCTTAAAAATATATTTCAAAACATTCTTACTATTTTATAAACTATTTGTTAAAGTAATTTATACCCTTTTTTGACTTTTCATATGATTTTTATAATGAAATATTTTCGTCTTTTTCCAAACAAGGTCCTTTTTAACCTTTTCAACAAAATTAATGTAAGAATGTTTTTAAACTTATACGGTAGGTGTGGCTATTTTCTGCCATTATAAAATCATTGATTCTTCCCTTAAAATCTTATAAAATTATTTTGAAAGTAAATGATTTATTTTATAATTATGTTACATTTAAATGATTTCAAAAAAGAGATATTTCTCTCAAATAGTTTTGATTTCAACTATGTCAACATCCATTGATGGATTTTAAGCTTATTTGAAGTTGATTTATTATGATACAAAACTTTCATATTGTATTGAAGGTTTTGTGGTATGTTTGACTATTAAATTGTAATTTTCATGCAATTCATGTTTAATGGATAATGTATTGACATTTCATATGCTAGTTTTAATACGAATGTTTATGTTATTTTTAAACCTATTCATATGAGGAATGAATTAGACTTAATAAGTGATAGGTGGAGCCCGCTATAGCTCCTCGATGCATCAGTAGGTCTCATGAGACAAACTATTGTCTTGGCATTAGGCGTTGAAAAAATCATATTTGTAGTCTTGGCACAAGTCCTTGACTATGTGGTTATTAAAGTCTGGCATTATGCATTCCATCATTATGAAAGTGGTTATCAATATTTCATGCAATTATTCAACTAGTAGAATATCCATGTGAGTATGTAAATGTCATTTTTTGATTATATCTTTGCCATATTATTTTAATGTTCAAGTTTAAAAGTATTTTAATTTAGCCTTATATATTTCCTTAAATGTTTGTTCTTATTTATGAAAGTTTACACTATATTTTTATCCTCACTAAGAATCTGAGCTCACCCCTTTCTATGTTTTATTTTTCCCAGGATATGAAGAAGAATTTTTTTACAGACCTATTGGGATAGTCTGATGGGATATGAGTGTGGACTATGGAAACTATGATGTCATAGTTTTTCATTTTATCATGTAATGTAAGACTTATGAATGTATCCAGTGTTTCAAAGGCTATTAAACGAATTGGTCTACTGAGAATTGATCTACTGTGATCATTCCAATGTTATGTAATAATGCACCAACTCTTGGTAACTGGGGTCGGGGCATTATAGTTGGTATTAGAGAAATTTTAGTACAAACCTTGGAAACTAGATTTAGATAAACTCTAATTAGGGAACATAGCCCTAATATAGACTTTGAGGATTAGAATTGAAGAACTTCCTAGAATTTTGGTATTGCAGAGATTTTGTGAGTTTTCCAATCAATTCATACCTATATAAATACAAGCAGGTAGAGGCTACTCTAGCACATATGTACCTTGGAGTAAAACCCAAAAACACTACTTTGAGCTAGACTCGAATGAGAACTGGTGCACGATAATAGGCCTTGTTGCACTCTTGGTTACGACACTCCTGGGGTATATGCTTGCAATAATTATCATTTTATATACAAACCATTTTAAAGGGTTTATTATTATATACTTCCTAGAAGAAAACATTTTTTATGATTATTGATTATATCCATAAACTGTTTAATTTATGTTAAGTGTTTTACAAGTTTAGAAATATGTATTTCGATTCATAAACTAATCTAGTTTATGCAATTGTTTATAAATGGATCATATTGGAAGAAATGGAAACTGTATTAATGCACAAACTCCTTGTAGTGATTTCCCTCCTACTCAAGATAATTATAGTGGAGTTGGTGATACAACTAGTTCTAGTCAGCTTATCACTATACTGGGACAACTCACTCTGGTTATGAATAAAAACCTTACCTGTATGGAGCACCCTGATCCAAAATGTGGAGGATCAATGTTATAACGCTTCCTGAGGAAACAACCACCAATATTAAATGGGAGTAAATATCCATTAGTAGTTGGGAAATGGATAAATTCCATAGAAAAAATATTCCACACCTTGGGGAATAGTGAAAGGGGAAATATTGTCCTGGCAGTTTACCACCTCACTGGAGATGCAGATCAATGGTGGTCATTGATTAAAAACACAAAGGAAGATGATGAAGTATAAAATATAGAATTTAGGGAGTTCAAAGATATTTTCATAGAAAAATACTTTCCTCATAACCATAGAGCAGATATGGAAAGGCAATTTCTGAGTATGAGGAAAAAAGAGTATGAGAATGTCGCAAAGTATGAGGCTAACTTTACAAGGTTAGCAAGGAATGAAACATATTATATAGATAACCTAATAAATAAGATAGATCATTTCTTTGATGGGCTAAATCCATTTCTCCATCGAGCATTAGCCTCACAATCCATCTCTGTGTATGATGATATTGTCTTATTTGGTTTTAAGATTGAAAAAGAATTCTCTAATTCTTACGACATTAAAGAAAATGAAGAGGAGAAGAGATCTATTGAACACTTTAGAAATGAAAATAAGGGGTGTAAGGGAAATGTTGAATATCCATCCTGTAGTAAATGTGGGAAAAAACACCCTGGTACTTTCTTGAAGGGAATGGTAGTCTGTTAAAAGTGTGGTGAAAAAGGCCACCAAGTTCGTGATTGAATGGGGAAGAAATAAGCTACCTATTTTCAATGTTGAAATTGCAGGGAGATGGGACATTATTCAAATGAATGTCTTAAGCATCAGGTGAACTTATCTCAGAAAATTCCAAGGTATCAAGGACAAGTTTATGATATCACTACTACTATTGTAGATGCTCTGAAAGATGTGGTGGCAGGTAATTTAATGGTTTCTCAAGTTTAGAAAATGCTTTATCTGATTCTGGATCATCACATTGTTTCATATCTTCTGAGTTTGGTATGAAAATTATATATTTTTAATTTGATTTAACAAGGGAGTTGTCAGTCAAAACTCTTAAGGGATGTATCGTCACAACTAAATTTTGTGAATCTATTCCCATTAGATCATATTAATGTTATTTATCTGCAAATCTCATCATCATACCCATGATTGAATTTGATAATATACTCGGTATGGATTGGATTTCAGACCATGATGCAATGATTTATTTTAAGAATTAGGAGGATAAATTTTTTGATGATGATGATGAAGAATGCCTTATCTTTAGAGCAGAATAATCACCACATAATTCTTATTTAGATCCACCCCTATTTCTCAAATAAATTCAATTATTAGGGAGGAAGATAATGTAATAATTTTGGGTGAGGAAGAGAATGTTCGAATAGAGTATGCACATATTGTGGAAGAATAAGTTTATGTGTTTCTATAAGATTTACCTGGACATCCTCAAAAATGAGAAATTGAGTTTTCTATCGATTTAATTATTTGATCAAGGCCCATATTGAATACCCCTTATATAATGGCCACTGTGGAATTAGAGTAACTAAAGAAACAACTAGAGTAATTGAGTAATAAGGGATTTATTCACCCTTGTGTTTCTCCATGGGGAGCCCCAATCCTTTTTGTTATGAAGAAAGATGGATCTATGAGGTTGTTCATTGACTACATGGAGATCAATGCAATAACAATAAAGAACAAGTATCCCATACCTCACATTGATTATTTATTTGACCAACAACATGGATCTCAATAATTTTCAAATATTGACCTTTGACCAGGATACCATCAGTTGTGCGTGAAGAAGGAAGACATTCCAAAGACAGCATTTCGAACTAGGTACGGGCATTACAAGTTTACAGTAATGCCTTTTGGATTGACTAATGCACCCTCTTTCTTCATGGATCTAATGAATAGAGTTTTCAATGAGTATCTGGATGACTTTGTAGTGGTATTTATTAATGATATCTTGGTATACTCAAAAAGCTATGAAGATCATGAAAATTACTTGTGCATTATCTTGAAGACTCTTAGAAGACATGAATTATATGGGAAGTTTAGAAAGTTTGAATTCTGGCTTCAGGAGATTTATTTTCTTGGCCATATTGTCTCTAAGGATTGAATTTCCATTGATCCTTTAAAGTCCAAGTAAATCCAAGAATTTCCATCAACAACAATTATAACTAAGGTACACAGTTTTATTGGTTTAGCTAGTTATTATCGACGTTTCATCCAGAATTTTTCCCTAGTGGCTAACCCATTAACAAATATCATACTAAAAGGGGTTAAATTTGTTTGGAAAAAATAGTGTGAAAAATGTTTTGAAGAACTAAACATAATATTTTTCAATTCTCCTATATTGACTCTATCATCAAGGAATGATGGGTTCGTTATTTATTGTGATGCATTAAAGAAAGGACATGGTTGTGTCCTTATGCAGAATAATAAAGTTATTGCCAATGCATCATGAAAACTGAAAATTCCTGAGAAAAAATATCCTACTCATGATCTTGGTTTAGAAGCGGTAATTTTGGATTTAAATATTTGGAGACACTATCTCTATGGTGAAAAATGTGATATTTATACTGATCACAAGAGTTTGAAGTATATTTTCTCACAAGAAGAACTCAACATGAGGCAAAGGAGATGTATTAAACTACTCAAGGATTATGATTTCACTATACACTACCACCCGGGGAAGGAAAATAAGGTGGGAAATGCTTTGATTAGAAAGGATCATGGAGTTTTGAACAAGATGAGAGTTGTAAAGGATCCTACATACATGGATCTAGTAAAGATGGATATATAAATCACCATGAAAGGGTAAACATCAATAATTTTTCAAATGGTTGCCAAAACATATTTACTAGAAAAGATAAAAAGTTCTCAGACTGATGATGAAGAGTTTTAAAAGAAGATTAAATCTGTGAATGATGGGAGATTGAGTGAATTTCTATATGACGATGGAATTTTGAAATTTTTGAAGAGACTTTGTGTTCCTGATATACTTGATCTAAAAAGAGAATTGTTAGAAAATGCTCATAGTTCCATTTTTTATATACACCCTAGGAGCACCAAAATATATAGATATTTGAAGGAACATTTTTGGTGGGACAACATGAAGAGGGAGATTTCTGATTTTGTGTCAAGATATATGGTTTTTCAACAAGTGAAAGTTGGAAGGCAACAGGCTTGAGGATTCATGAAACCTCTTCCCATACCTGAGTGGAAATGGGATAATATTATGATGGAATTTTTCATGGGACTACCAAAGACTCCTAGAAGGAATGATGCAATATGGTTCATTGTCGATTGTCTTACCAATTCAGCACATTTCCTAGATATTAGAGAAGATTTACCACTTGAACATTTAGCAGGAGTAAATTTTAATGAAGTTGTAATACTTCATGGAGTTCCACTATTGATTGTTTCTAACCGTGATCCCCATTTTTCATCAAGATTATAGAAAATCCTTCCGAAAGCCCTAAATGTAGATCTTCGTTTGATCACTGCCTACCACACCCAAAATGAAGGAGCATCAGAATGGACTATTCATACCTTAGATGACATGTTGAGATCATGCTCACTTGACTTTCAAGGTATGTGGTATAAATATTTACCTATGGTATAATTATCCTATAACAATAGCTTCTATTCAAGTATTCAGATGTCACTATATAAAGCGTTATACGGAATGAGATGTCGCTCAGCAACCAATTTGGATGATGTTGGCGAAAGAAAACTCGTAGGCCCAGAACTTGTGGAGTAAACGATGGAAAAAGTGAAACTAATCTAAAACCACATCAATGCATCTCAAAGTAGGCCGAAGAGCTATACTGATAACAGAAGGAAGGATTTTGAATTTCAGGTAGGAGATCATGTTTTTGTGAAGGCAACTCCATGGAAGGGTGTTAAACGTTTTGGTAAGAAGGGAAAATTGAGTCCTTGGTACATCGGACATTTTGAAATTCTAGAACGAATCGGAGTTGTAGCTTACTGGTTGGCAATGCCGCCAAGTCTCTCCAAAGTTCATGATGTGTTCCACATATCACTATTGAGAAAATGCATGCCTGACCCAACACATATACTCATCTATGAGGAATTATAAATAGAACACGATCTATCTTATTTCGAAGAGCCTATCAATATTCTTGATACAAGAGAAGAAGTGTTGAGAAACCAGACGACTCGTCTGGTAAAGTTCAATAGAGAAATCATAAGATGGAACAGCCAACATGGGAACCTGAGGAACATATGATGAAGAACCACCCAAGTCTTTTTATACAGTAATATTCTAGAAATTTTGAGGACAAAATTATTTGAAGGAGGGTATAATGTAACACCACAAGCTTCCATGGTATTCTTCTCTTTGAATAATTTAGTAGCGTGTGTTGTACGCAACTTTGAGTTCTAACACACCAAAACCAATCAAACTAGCTGTTATGAATAGTAATACCCACTTTTTGAAATTTTATAAATTTTATCTTTTAAAATCGACTTCATTTCTGGATTCGGAATATTGAAATTAGCTTAGGGTCAAGTTTTGGTATTATTCTAAAAAATGTCAATTTTTGATGAAAAGTGAAAAACACTAAGTTATAGTTTAAAACCGATTTTTTATTTAAATAATTATTTATTTTATTTAAATTTATTTTAGGTCTAAATATATAAAAAATACCTATATAAGTTCAATGTAATTCATTGGAGTCGGTTTATAATAATTTTAGATATATAAAAATTTTATTGAACTTTTCACCGTTTTTTACCCACCTCCTAGGAGAATTTTCAAATTTACATAAAACATAATTTTAACATTTTTGTGAGTGAAAATTTCAAAATTCCAAGAGACATAGTTGATATTAGTAAGTAAAATGTGGTTCAATAAGATGAAAATAATTTTTGGTGAATAATAACTTTTTACTTTTATTTACCACAGTTAAAAGTAAATAGGGTAATTGAGGGTAAATATTATATTATTATTACCCTAATAGATATACTAATTCTATTGGATAAGTATAGTTCGATCAAAAAAACATTTGGATGAAAATATGAACCTTTTTGGTCCACTTGGATTGGATTAGGACACTTATTATTATTTAATTCAAAGAAGTGCTAAAAGAGTTAAAATCAAAGTTTAATAACTAAGACCTTATTAATATAGGGTTACACATAAGATAAATTCGACTATAAATATTCACTAGAAAGATAAAAATATTTCCCACATAATATTATTTTATTTTTATTTTTTAGACATTAAATAATTTAATTTATTTTTTACACAATGATGATGCAGTAATTATCTAAATAATGAAATATTAAAATAATAGATATTATAAATATCTAAATAAATGTAATTTGAGACTTTTTATGAATTCCAATGATTTTATAAGTTATTATGACATATTAGTGTTAGTTAGATGAATATTTTTGAAGCAATAATGCTGTTATGAATTTAGAAAAAACGAAATACCAAATAGTGTTATAATTGTCATAAAAGAGTTTTTAAAACAAATATTATAGTATTAATTGGTATTATATTCATAAAAATCTATGTATGGGACAAAAGACATATATAATTATAGGTGTATCATTAATTAACCACTTGGGGTTCTCTTGGAATTATATAGTAAGTTTATTAACCATATAATTTATTAATACAAAGAGACATGGTAATGTCAAACTTTTTAACTAAGAGTTAAATCTAAAAGAAAAAGTTAATATAGTGACCCAAACCTGGCTAAAACCTATTATTTGAGTCACTTTCAACCCATCCCCACCTTGTCCTTTAAATTATACATTATGGATCCATTAGAAACCGAAAATTATTTTATTATAAAATAATATTTCTAGCTTTTCCTAAAGTGCCCCTCACACTTCTTATAAAAGGGAACTCCCCCTTCCCTCTAATTCAAACCTTCAAAGCCATTTATCTCATCAAAACTCTAACCAAATAACCTCTCGACAGTCCTCTATTAATCCTATAAGCCTTCCATTAGTCATAAATCCAACCTAGGAAGCCTTTTTGATCAAATCAAAAGGAAGAACCCGAAGAAGAGGTAAATATCTCACCACCTCTTTCAAGTTTCTTTCTTCTTCCACTTCATTTTTATTTGTTGTTTCCATTATAATATAATAAATCTAGTATCTTATATATACAGTGATGTTATTATAAATATGGTAAAACCAAATTCATTATTCTATCCATCCTTTGAATGACATGTCACCATATGTGCGTACGTATGGCTTACCGTCTCCACGTCGTGGTGTAATTGTTATTCAATACCTTATTAGTTGGATGAGTATAATAATGATGTGTAATTGATGTAAATATTAAATATAACATGATAATTATTTGGTATATATGATATACCATCGAATTATATATTATTCTAATATCAAAAGAATTATATTGTTGCTCCTGCATATGTATAGATTACCATCTCCACGAACGTGATGAGATTCATTCCCCATCGTATCCATTTAAGACTAATTTTCATTAGATAATTAAAAATAACGTTCAAATACTTCATATAATTCTGGATATGAATAATATACATTCCATCCATAACAAATATGACTCACATAACAAATACTGTAAAGGAAAATGAATCTGTTAACACCTGAAATGATGATAAAACAAAGATATTATTAACAAAGCAATGTTAAAATATCATATATGATATCATATTAATGTATATGATTCCTGTATAATTTAATAACAATTATTTCACCATTATATAGGAGGTTAACCTACCCTTGACCAAGGAAATGTACAAGGGTTAATTTCATAATCTCTTCATTATCCGAGGTTATTTATATATAATTATCTACTGGGACCTCTTTATCATCAACATCCATATTTCTTAAAATTGTATTACAAAACATTCTTAATATTTTATAGACTATGGGTTAAAGTCATTTATACCATTTTTTGACTTTTTATTCGATGTTTATGAAGAAATATTTCCAGTGTTTTCTAAACAAGGTCCGTTTTATCCTTTTCAACAAAATTAAGGTAAGAATGTCTTTTTTAACATATACAGCGGGTGCAGCTATTTTCTACTATTATAAAATCATCGAAGCTTCCCTTAAAACTATAATATTTTCAAATTAAATGTTTTATTTTATAATTTTGGGACTTTTAAATGATTTCAAAAAAGAGGTATTTCTCTCAAATAGTTTTGATTTCATTAATGTCAACATCCTTTCATGAATTTAAAGCGTATTTGATGTTTATTTATTATGATACAAAACTTCTATATTTTATTGAAGGTTTTGTGATATTTTTCACTATCGATGTGTTATTTTTATACCATTCATGGTTTATGGATAAAGTATTGACATTTCATATGCTCGTTTTAATACAAATGTATATGTTATGTTTAAACCTGTTCATATGAGGAATGCACTGGACATAGTAATTGGCAGGTGGAGCCCGCTATAACTCCTAGATATATCAGTAGGTCTCATGAGAAAAAAATAGTGTCTTGGCATAAGGCCTTGATGAAATATTATTTCTAGTCTTGGTAGAAGGCCTTGACTATGTGGTCATTAAGGTCTGGCATTATGCATTCCATCATTATGAAAGTGGTTATTGATATTGCATGTGATTATTTGACTAGTAGAATATCCATGTGAGTAAGTAAATGGCATTATTGGATTTTATCTTTTACATATTATGCTTAAGTTCAAGTTTAAAAGGCTTTTGTTTTAGTCTTATACATTTCCTTAAATGTTTAGGCTTATTTATAAAAGTCTCTTCTATATTTTTATCCTTACTGAGAATCTGAGGTCACCCCTTTATATGTTTAATTTTTCTGGGGATGTGAAGAATTATTTTATGACTGACCTGTAGGGATAGTCTAAGGGGATATTAGTGTGGACTATGGAGACTATGTTTTTGTAGTTTTTAACTTTATCATGTAATATAATAATTATGAATATATCTAGTGTTTCCAAGGCTACTAAAGTAATCGGTCTTTCGAGACATGATATTTTTTTGATCATGAAAAAGTTATGTAATAATATATTGACTCTGGTTAACTGGGGTATGGGTGTTACATTGAAACTGCTGGGTGAGGTGACCGAGCAGTTAGCCACGATGCAGATATCCTTTATGGATTATGATGGAGGAGGTTACCTTAAGTTGATGATTGTAACTCCACAACTCTTATAGAGAGTCGGGTAGGACCAACTGTTGGATGTTGAATGTGAGGTATGACTTGCTCAATTATCCCTATGATAAGATAATGATGGATTTTCGATAGATGGGGAGCACATCATTCATTTCAAAGGGCACACCATTGTACGAGTGGCATTGTAAGATGAGGTGTTGAGGGAGTTTCATATATCTCCCTTGTAAATACATATTGAAGTGTAAAAGTTGTTCTATTACTTTTAGTGATAGTACTGGTGTCCAGGGATGAAGAAAGTAGTGTCCGAGTTCGTTTCACGATGTCTTACTTGTCAGCAAGTGAAGGATAAGCACCAGGTTATTGTAGGCTTGACTCAGCCACTCGAGGTACCGGAGTGGAAATGTGAATGTATCATGATTTAATTCATGATGAAGTTACCACATAAGTACAAAGGTCATGGCCCTATTTGGGTGATTATTGAACAACTCACCAAGTCAGTTCACTTCCTACACATCCAGGATTATAGATCGATAGAGGACTTGGGACGCCTCTATGTCTAAGAGAGAGTGTGGCTTCACATGGTGCTTTTTACGATCATCTCAGATCACAACACCCATTTTACATCACAGTTGGGGAAGGTATTATAAAAGGTGTTCTGGAAAAAGCTACATTTGAGCACATCTTTTCATCCCTAGTCTAATGGTCATACAGAACGAACCATATAGACCTTGGATGATATGCTTCATGCTTGCGTCCTAGACTTTGGTCGTAGTTGGGAGGACCATCTGCCACTGGTGGAGTTTGCATACAACAACAATTATCAATCCACCATAGGCATGGTACTATTTGAAGACTTGTATGGGTTGATTTGAAGATCACACATATGCTGGACAGATCCAGGGGATTCAGCACTAATGGGTCTAGAGTTGGTATAGGCTACCACCAGGAAGGTGTAGATTGAACATGAGCATATGATGACCGCAAAGAGTAGGCATAAGTCTTATGCTGACCAGATATGGAGGCCCTTGGAGTTTTAGGAGGGAGAAAATTTGTTCCCTTGGGTCTCACCCGAATGAGGATTCTAGAGATTTGGCCAGGGCAGAAAGCTGTCTCCACGGCTTATCAGACCTTTTCAGATCCTGAGTAGAGTTGGCGAGGTGGCGTACCGCCTAGCACTGCCACCAATGATGCACCCGATGCATGATTTTTTCCACGTGTTGTAGCTAAAGAGGTATTTTCATGATCCATCACACGTTATCGATAGGGAGATATGGAAATTGACGACAGGGCAACCATTGCATAGTTCCCAATAGAGACAGATGATTGACAAGATTAGGTCCTGCAAGGATGGTCGATTCCTCTATGTGCGTGATCCATCACACATCATCAACAGGGGACAAATGGACATTGATTATGGGGAGACCTTTGCAGAGTTCCAAATAGAGATAGTGGATCGAAAAGATCAGGTCCTATGTGGATGATCGATTCATATAGTGTGAATCTGATGGCAGCCCATGAATCTCTAGGAGGGAACAAGGGAGCGAGAAGTTCAGATTCATGCTCAATACCCCCATATTTTTGTTTAGTTATTGTTTTGGATTTTGAGGATTTAAATCCGTATGCTGAGTAGAATGTAACATCTCATAATTTCCATGTAAATATTTTTTTATATGGAATTATTTCGAGATCGTGAAATTTGACGGCCCATGATTCTAGGGTCAAGAGAGATCGAAATGAAATTTTGAATGTTTTTTAAGGTACATTCAGTAAACATGAGAACATGAATTTTTATCGTTTGAACCATTGATCATTTCAAAAATAAGAGGGTACTATTGAATTCAGAATACGAATATTCTCGTAGAAATGAATTAAATTTGACTTGTAAGGGCCAAACAAAAAATTTATATTTCATACTTTGCATGAAAGATCATAAAATAATCTAAATGAATTATTTTATTTTCCTTCCTTACTTTTTAGTGGTGGAGGGTGATGCAGCAAGGTAGTGACATGATGGGTATGATGCACATCAATTATGCAAATTAATGGCTCATTAAACTCATAGTGTTACAATTATTTAATGGCATGTAATAGAGAAACTTTTTTATAAATTAAATAGTGTAACGAGGATGCATTGCATCATAATGGTAAAGCTACAACGTGCTCTTATTTATAGTTTGATGCACTGGGGAAATGTGGATTACAAATTTAGAGGATTCTCTAGAGATCCTTTGATGGACTTCCACACCAGCGAAGAAAAAAGAATGATGACAGATCTTCACCACCTTCGACGCCTTTCGATGACAAGAGCCAGGAAGTGATGTCGATGTCTTTCACCCTAAAGGATGAATGTCATGACATAAAATGTTGTAAGTGGTTTGGGTGTTTTGATTTTAAAGTTTTTCCATTATTATTTCAAAACGATGAATGGGGATTAAACGAAAAACAGGTTATTCAGTGGACTGTGTGTTCTTATTGGAGGGTGACTTCTTTGGGGTTTCTTTATCATAGATTCAATTAACTTTTTTGTTCAAATTAAAATCCCTAAACCTGCCATGTTTTGTAATGTTCTAATGCGAAGGGCCCAACCTAACACGAACAAGGCTTGAGCCCCTCTGCTATAGGTGTTCATTGTGGCCAAAAATTGGAATCGAGAGAAAGTTTGTTTTGAGACCATCGCAATGGAGAGGAAGATCCTCGAATAATGCAGGCGCATGCGGCATGGAGAATGGGAC
This sequence comes from Viscum album, assembly GCA_963277665.1. Lineage (NCBI taxonomy): Eukaryota > Viridiplantae > Streptophyta > Magnoliopsida > Santalales > Viscaceae > Viscum > Viscum album. The sequence continues at coordinate 456,414,938 of OY728141.1, read as the reverse complement.
ACTAGTGCAAACACAGTAGTCTACAGAAGAGTCTAGAAGGGCACTAGCTCTAGTAGTGGCCCCAGTGACTGCCGGAGGTGGCAGTCGACAATGAACACAGGTGAAAGACGGCGTGTGCGATGGTGAAACAGAGGAAAGGTCAAGGGCGGACCGGGTCACACTATAGTAGGAGAAGCCGCTGGAAGGGCCAATGACTAGAGGCAACAGATGCGGTCACTCAACTACATCAGAGAACCATAGTGGCGGCACTAAGACACATCTCATGTGATGGGCCATGGTCGCATGACCGTAGTGGAGGAGGCTCCCCCCTGCGACCTGTGGGGAGATAGAGGCAAAAGGATGTTACTCTCGGTCATGTCCAGCGAGGCAAACCGGTCCACCTCTTGCAGATCAGGAGGGGCGTGTAACACCCAGTGGGTTGGACCCGCACTGTGCTCCAGACCTGTGGCTCCCCGGGCCGAGCCAGACCTGTGGCTCACCAAGACGTACTGGTCCCGCTACCCAACGGGCTGGACTTGAGCCGGGGGGGGGGGGGGGGACCGTGCTGGTGGCTCAGACCTACCCCCTCTTTAGGCCGGGCCGGACTAGACAAGGTTGTCGGGCGACTCGGCGGGCTGGATCCTCAACCAACCAGGCCGGTTCCAACTAGCCCTATTGGGCCTGGCCCACTGACTAGGCCAAACCAGACCGACCTCAACCCACACCAGGTTTGGTCGAGTCTATCTTCATGAACCGGGGTAAGTGGGACCCCTGAGCTGGGTTGGTCGGGTCAATCCGATCGGGTTAGACCGAGTCCCATTGCAACCAGACCCATGTTTACTAAAATGCATGTATCTAGCAAACCACTTATTCGATTGATGAACCTTTAGTGGAGTTGGGACCCTATTGACGAGGCAGATCTTTTGGAATGCTCTATAGTGAGTTTTGTAATAGTTCATATGCATCGATGGACCTGAGAAGTGGTTCTCCCAAGCGCACTTTGTAAAGAACCCTGCGACTGGCTGAGACCTGATGACTGCTGACTTTTGGCCCAGTGCGAAGCTCTACTCTATGACTTGGTAGGCCCACAGTGGGAAGCACCTCTCTTTTCCTTTGAAGGCCCATAGTATGTGATTAGGATGAGTACCTCAATAGTCCATGACTAGTGGGAATCACCTCTTTGAGACATTGTAGGCCCACAATACATGATGGGGGAGGAGTACCTAAGTAGTACAATGTTAGTGGGAAGCACCTCTTCGTGAATTGGAAGGCCCACTATATTCTCTAGAGGAGGAGTTCTCTAGCAGTCGAGGTGTTCGACGATGTGACTGAAGATGATACTATTACTATAGTAGAATATACCAGGTTTGATCTGTCTTGTGCTTCATTCTTTAAATTGTGGAATTGTTGTTTGTTATATCCTTTTTTGTTTTGGGGTCCCTACTGAGTATCATGTTACTCACCTCTGCATGGGAATTGGCCACATGTGTTGTGTATAGTGTAGAAAACTGAAGTTATGACCGGGGTACTCAGGGAGATAGGACTCACAGATACAATGAGGGTGGACTTGGTGGCCTTGGACATGGCGGGGCCTAGTAGGATCGGGCGGACGTGACGTACTACTTCAGCTTCCAGTAGCTTAACTAATATCCCGATCAGGTTGGGTTTTCTGCGGATGACAATTAGGGTTTCTTTTTTGTACATGCTATTTTATCGTTTTTTGGGGTTGTATTCAAGCCCACATACTTTCAATTATACATTCACATAGCTTTTTTTAGTGATACTTGTTTCCCCCTTTTTAGTGTGTAGGGATGTGGTTTGGTGTGTGTGTGTGTACAGGTTCTCAGAAAAATGCATCCCACATGCAGGTTGATGCCGTCAGTGTTATTCACTAGCCCCTTGATTTTGGGAAGCGCGTTTGGGGTAGTCACAGCATGGGCCCCAGTGGACAGTTCGTGACCAGGGTAGAAGGTATCATCAATAGTTTTTATGAATATTTTTAAATAAATTAAATTTTTTTGATAGCTTTTGTTACACACCACACTGTGTAATAACAAATCATTTAAAATAATTAATATTATTATTCAAAAATGACCCTCAAAAGTTAGATGCTAAAAATAAGAACATGAATAGTAATAAATATATTTTAAATATTATATATCAATTTTTTATATATGGAAAATGAATTGATTAAATTTAATAATTTTTTTAAATGTTATTATATGTTTTGAAGATTCTATTATATAAAAACATTTTTTTATATTTAAAAAAAATAAAGAATATATATTTTTTAGAAAATATATAAACCAAAATTGATAAAATTAAATTACATTTTGAAAGAAAAATATTATACTTTTCTTAGGGTATATTTTTTATAATTTCTTGAAAAGACTAATTTCATCATGAATATGGGAAAATACTAAATTTAAAATTATAACGACCACTACATTTTAATTATTTTTACAGATAAATTATATTATAATTTTCATTTAAATTATTATCTGTTTAATTATATATCTATTAATTAGTATTAAATCACTTTAATAATTTTCATATTTAATTTAGATATAAAAACAAGTGAACAATTGGGCAATTTTTCTTTGAAACCACACATTCTAGTCTCAACTATATGATGAAGTTTTATTAATTTTTCCCAATTTTTTGAATTGAATTTAAAAAAAAGTAAATAACTAAATTAAATAATAAAAAACTATAATATATAATAATTTCAAATTAATTTTTGATCTAAATTAGTATGGGAAGAACAAAAAATTAATTACCATGGTTAAGGAAAAAATGGGTTTACTTGAAGTTAAAATAAAAATAAAAAGGTTAAAATGAACTCTCAACATTAAAAACAATATTTACTTGATATTTATCCACACTATAATTTCTATGTATATATATGAATCAATTTTTTCATGGGACATAAGAAAAATTTGTGTACACATTTTCCTTTCCAAAATATTTCAAGTGTGCCAGTCACCTCACCTAATAATTAATCCCTCTATCCTTTATCGTATACACATTTTAAAAAAATGATTATGTAATACATGAGAAATTACTTCCCAACATCATTAATCACATTATATAATCCTTATCCTGTAAATAAATATATCCTAGGAAGTCTATTGCTGATAACCTAAAAAGGTCACCCTAAGAAGAGGCAGCATTCTTCATTGAGCATTTTTATTTTATTTCTTCCTCCCCAAAATTAAATTATTATTAATGTATGATGATATAATAGCCTTAGTATTTTACATGAAATTAAAATTTTAATGTTATGATAATGACCTAAAACCATATCCTCTATCAAAAAATGGGTTATGAATCCATCATTCATGTGTAATGTTGACTACATCATTGAAAACTTATGTCAATCGTTTTTCCATTACCACCTATGATGTATAATTATAGTGACTAATTAAATGATTTTATATTATATTTAGTATTATCATATCCCTATCTAATTATTATATCACAGACACATTTATACTTTCTATTCTATGGGAATATGAAAATGTTTCTCCTCTGTATGGAGGATTATAGCCTCAAGAAGGGTTGTGATATATTCAATCAATATATGGAAGGTTTTAAGGATATATTTAATAAAAATATGATATATTTATTATAGAATAATTATAAATAAATATTAATATATTATTTTCCTTTATTTAATTCATCCCATTGATAATATTGAAACCACCATAATGACAATGTCGACCTATTATCTCTCTAAATGATGAATTTCATTGTCTACATTTCTAAAATAATCTAAATAGATATGTACATAATATATAATTTATTAATATAATTTTTAAAATTATATATATTATAGAACCATAATTAGTGTTTGAAAAAAGAAAATATGAAAAATCCAAACATACATGGAAATCAAAGTAGTTATTTCCCGAAATGTGTCTTTAACATGAAATTACTTATAAAATAGTAATAAAATTACATAATGAAATTTTATATGTTATGATATATATATATATATGTATGGTAATATAATCAATTAATAAATGAAATATATTTATTATATATTATAATTAAATTTGTATTATGAAATTTGAGACTTATAGTAAGGGATTTTTAGTCTCTTTTTCATTTCTCGAGACATATGAGAATTCCCCACTCATTTATTTTATGTGTTGTATATAATTCTTTTTTTACACGTTATTTCATTAATATGATTCTTTAATTGATATTATATGTTTAATTTAATGTAATTATTTTATGTGATTGTTATTTAGTGTTACCAAAGTGTTATATGATTTATGTTTCAATCTCATTGTTTATTGAGATTGCTCATGATTATTCATTAAATGAGGAATTTTTTTGATCTAAATCTTTCTAATCTCTAATTATTTTTTATAATACTTATTTCCTAACATTTTATTAATTTAAAATACTAAATATTTAATAAGAATAATTTTATGTATAATCATATATATTTCAATCATTCATCAAAAAACCCATTTTCCATCCAAAATAATGTTTTTTTAAAAGTGATCTTAAATTTTTTACATTGTAAAAATAATTTATTAAATAATTTATTCCCATGTTTTTATTTTTTACAATATATATTTAAAGAAATCATCAGTTATTTTTCCAAAAAATACATATTTATGTTTTTTAATCATGTTAAAAGAATCATTGTTATAATGTATAACTAATGAATGGAATTTTATGACATCATTACCATTATTTTCATTGATGACTTGTTTATATGTTTTAAGGTAATTTTCAAATAAAATACTTACTACATGTTATATAATTTTTTAGTTTCATTAATTTGATTTTGATTGAAAAGTAATTTTCCTCGATAAATGATCCAAATTGTACTTTAAAACCATTTTATCTAAGATGTTATCTTCTAATGTAACATATTTATTTCTATTGATATGATCAATTGACACCATTATAATTATTATTGTAAATGATTTATCCTAACAATTTGTTTATGAAATAAATTTCTATTCCACTAGTTATTCCATGATAAAATTATTATGAATCCAAATTTTTCTAATGGTTCTTCTATAAAGAAATGATGATATTTTAAGAAATCCAGTATTTTTTCTATTGGTTATGATATTTTTAAATTTTTATGAAAATAATTTCATTTTATTGTTTGTCATATGATCACTATTTTATGATACTGTGGAAATATTATGTATTATTTTCCTTATGTCATTAGTGGGACCTATATCTCTATCCAATGCATTTGGTAAAGTTGGATAACTTAGGGGTAACAATTTTACATGTGACCCTAATTACTTTATCAAAATGTTACGTGTTAAACTAATTAAAATTCCCAAATGTTATCAAAGAACCTAATTACATCATCAAAATATTAAGGGTAAACCCTATAAAATTTTCATAATTTAATGTGTGAATCGGATCACATGTTCACAATGTCTTGTGTGAACCTAATATTAATTTACATAATTTTATGTGTGAACCTTATTACAAGTCAATGAGATTATTTGAAGTAGTGGTTTCAGGTCCCTATCTTAATAAGAAAACTTGTATCAATTTATACATGTTCACAATGTTATATACTAATTTTTATGCCAAAAATATATATCTTATTACAATGTAATGTCCTCATCTCTTAGGTTCTTTATAATCATGGGATTCATGTCTTATGAAATTATGATATTTATTCCATGACTCAAGATTATGATCATTGATATATAGGTTATGGTTTTCAAAAAAAAATCTCATGTTCTTTTACCCTTACGTCCATGTTATGATTATGTAAATCCCATTATATCACTGTATAGCATATGAGATCACCATTTTTTATGTCTCCTTTCTCATGGTTTTGAAGAAATATGTTATGTATAATATGTATATGAAGGGTGATAGTTATGTAGTGAATTGTGGGAAATGATATGGTTCACCTATGAACTAGTTTTTCATGTTTCCTAGATTCCAAATCACTATACCTTTAAAATAATGATATGTGTGTCAGAGTAATGCAATTAATATTCATATAAAAATATGTATCATATATGTATGAAAATTCGGGGACCATATATTATAAATATGAATTTCTTATCTTTCATAGATATTTAGAATACATGAATACTTTCAAGGAATATAATAATAATTAATAAATGTTGAAATTCATTCCATTTATATTTTGAGAATGAATTCTTTCAATTTAGAATGCTTCGTAATAATTTTAACTAATTAAATATTATTTATTTAGTAATTTACACTATTTTAAGTCTCTATATGAGATTATTTTTTATCGTAAACAAATTTAATTCTCTATTTAAACTTTTTATCAACCTAGAATTTCTTCAAATATCCCCCTTTGAATTCTATTTCTACAACTTGAAATTTATGGAATGAATCTTGTGTATATTTTATTATTTTTTGTACCTATTTCTTGAGAGAAATATTTTAAATATTGCAATTATTCTCCTCCATTTTATCTTCCTTTTCAAGTTCATGTTCATCTAATAAATCATTATGTGACATTATCAGTGCATACTTCCTTGAAACTAATCATATCAATATGATCCCTTCTTGACATAAACGTTCATTTTTTTAATATTATCTAAATAGAATATTTCATTCTTCATTTCCAATAATTTATATATCTTGAAATTCATTTATCAATTACTAAATATCCTCTTGAATATAGAATAACCATCCATAACATTGGAAAAATAATATTTTTTTCATTTCATAATTATCATAATAATCAATCACCATAATCAAGGGAAAATATATATTATCCAATTTTCCTTATAATCCAAAAGACATATTAGAATCATATATTTTAAAAGTATTTCATTAATTTATCTCAATGTATGTAGAATGTTTTTTCAATATTATTTTCTTATTCTAAGTCTTTATACCATTTGTCATGAGGTATTATAATTCTTTAGATTTAATTTCATCAAGTTTCAAGGATGTACAAATTTCATCCCATAACAAGGGGTTTCAATAGGTATTCTTTTTTTTCCTACTTATCTAAAAAATTATATCACAGTGAATAATTTTTATAAATGTATAATTTTTCTCCGAAATAGAGAGAATAATATTTTCTTATCTCCAATACACTATTTTGTTTTTTCTTCAAGAATTATTATCATGATAGATATATTTTATAATTTATTATCCACAAACCCATTATAAAACAAATATCAGATAATAACTCCCTTCATAGTGAGAACCATAAATAATATATGGATTAAAATTGAAATATCTATCTGGGAAAAAATTAAAAATACATAAGATATATTTAGAATAATATAAGTAAATTATAAAAAGTTGCCATATATTAATTTTCATGTTTTAAATGTTTTCACAAAAATACATGTACATCAAAGGACTCAACAATGCCCTATATATACATGGTATGTGGGGGGATGGGTGGATGATTATTATTTAAAAAAACCATTCAATTCACTATAATATCGATGTTTTCCACATTATGGCATTTAGTTATTGTATTCCCAAAACATCATTAATTATATTATTCTTCTCCAATCATTTTTTCTACAATTTTTATCCCTAAATGAATTATTTTCCATCACAAACCATACCATTTTTCTTGATACATTATTCACAGGGAGAGCTATTATAGTTCTTTAATGTTTCCATATCTTCGTCATGTATTTTCAGAAAACCTTATGTTCAATTATATATTTATAATTCCTCTTCAAAAGTAATTAATCATAATGAAATTATTTATTCAATCCTTGAATTATTTCTCTAGTGAATATATTTTCCACCGAATTTATATTGGTTTTCTCAATTCATTTTGTCTAAACCTATTATGAAACTCATAAATTTCTGTGAAAATATTAATGAACATGTTTTATATATTTTTATTAGATATATTAGTTCACCCTTTATTAGGAAATATTGTAACATTACTCATCTCTTTCCTTGGGTTATATACTATGAAACCACTCATTCAATATTTTTGTTTGTCCTAATTGATAGTAATTTAAGTAATTTTTTCAATTTTCATTATAGGTGGATAATATTCATTTATTTTTATGTATATTTGTTTGTATTATATTCCATAGGGTTGGAATTTTTTTCTATTATTAGTACTTATTGTTCAATTAATTTATATCGATTATTTTACACAAAAGATATAAATCTATTATCCAATATAACAATAATTCCTTTAGTCTAAACTTATCCCCACTTATCTTAGGAATGGAGGAATTTCTTATGAAATCTTTATTTCCTCACACACTTTTATTTTTAACCTTGTTTGCATGTTTATCCAAATTAAATAATTTCCCACTAAAATAATACCTAGAATATGTCTTTAACCAACATATTAGGACCCTTCCCATGATGGTCGAAAGCCATGTTTGATACCCAACATGGATCCAATATGTCAACAGATTTAAACAGGAACCATGAAGTCATATTATTAAATTATTTTTTCTTATAAAAATGTGCCAGAAGCTACATAGAGAACAAGTTACATGATTATGTGTAGAGATATAGGAATAAATGAAAACATATAGATTATAAACCATTAATGAAACAACCCCTAAGAAATATATCAATGTAAAGAAGAGTGATTCAAATGGTATGGGGGAAAATACATGCCAAACCTAAAATAATGTTTCATACTGAAATAAAATAGAAAAATTGGAAACTAAAGAGATCTCATATGAGTGTATCTGATGATGACAATCAAACTTACTATTCACGTCCATATACTACTATGCTCCTCCATGTTCATTTTTGATATTTATTTCATATGCAGAAGACAAACCATATACTAGAAAATCTCATTTAGGGGTGAGTATATACATACCAAGTAGGTTACCCAAAAAATATTTATGGGAAAATAGAAATATAAATATCCATGTAATCCCATTAGTAGAGTTGGTGAAGAAACCCCCACTTCAGATTTCCACAAAAGAGTCCCAACTGGGCAAGAAAAAGGGATCTTGATCTCCACAACTATATAAGAATAATCAATAAGATTATTGTTACAAAACGTCTAACAAGGATTTCTAATAACATCCACATGCTCAGAAGAATGAATGGGGAGGGGGCCACTCTTCACTATTGTACTTCATATATGAGGGATTACAAACTCCAATAGAGGACCTTCACCTCATCAAAGCTCGAGGATGGGGTAGTACTACTTCATAGATAGAGGACATGAACCCTGTATACTATGTGGGATTACTATATCTACATACATAAAATTGTTTAGGGACCCAGAAAATACTGTTATAGGGTATTAATGACCCTTGAATATCTCAGATGATCAAACACGCTCATAGACAATAGTAAAGCATTGTTAAATAAATCATCATTATCAACACACCCCCAATCATATCTCTAATGCCAAAGAAAAGGTCAGTATCTTGTTTTAGAATGGTAAAATTATACAAAAGTCTATTCATGGTCTGGAATCTATGTCCCAATGAAGTATTTACATTAATTTAAAGGCATATCAAAAATACATAGTGTTTACATAGGGTGACACCACATTTGACTTCTCATAGACCCCTGGGTGTGTCCTCACCTGGACATAGTTCGGATAGACATTTGTATATACACAACATGTACATGGAGTTACTCTGCATGTCCTGTAGATTGTTTTATTCATATATCCTCCCAAAAATTTCCTTCTTAGTATTTCACTTGCCCTATTACTCTAGTTTCTCCCACGTACATAGATATTTCCAAGTATATAAAATCCCCCATGTACCTAGTCATTCTAATTAAGATGTAACTTTGAGGTATATAATGATAATATTGAATCACATCCCATGGTGTTTGGATGTCCCCCATGATTTTTGATATTTAATATCAAATGGAACCCTTGATAACATTGAAAATGGATTATATGGTGTGAGTTCAATGACTACTCTCAGTGTTTATCGGAATTTTTCAAAAATGTGATCACACTTCATGTTTCTCACCCGCGACTCTTCTGTTGTCAGATCCATATAAACATTCACATGGAAGATTGTATATAGAGTTGATCAGCCTTGAAACATTAACGATTGATGTATTCTATCCACCAAAACAACATACCTATTATCCTCCTCACACTACATTGTTGTGGTTCCTCTCTTATTGATGGAATCCCACATTCTAACCTCCAATATATGTCACCAACACATGAATCTATCAAGGAATCATGATTTAACATCAAAAAATTACCTACAACACATCTACATGTTTAACTCAAATATTGGTATTCAATACTTCATGTACCCCACAAGGAAATGTCCAATCATTGACTCTATGTCCAATATTGAAGTACACAATTATTGATGGGGGAATGTCACAATAATGAAGTAAAAAATAATAAATGGCCAATGTGATCATATCCAATTATTTCATATAGTAGATAACGAGTGAAAATAATTGTAAAAAACTATTAATTAGGTTCAAGAACATTAATTAGGAAACCAGCTCATATGTAGAACAAAAAAAAATGAAATTTATTAATCTATTATAAATACATAATAGAAAAAAGAGAAATATCCATGAAATAACATCACCTATCAATATTTTAGATGAATAATTAATGAATAATGGGATAATACCATTATTGTTAGTGATATCCAGGAACTTCAATGGTAAATATAATCACTTAGAAAAATATTCATTGCACCATGATCTATTATAATTTTTAACCATATCTCTCTTAATAATCCTCTCAAATCTTTAGGGTTATGCAGATAAACATATAGATATTCTATAATAGGGATCAAATATAGGATTATGGGGACTTTTAAGTTAATTAAACAAAATTATTATATTATTTTATTTTCATATATAACTTAAAAATTATTTCTTCTAACCGAACACCTGACACCAATCATCTTTATGTCCCAAATTTGGTAAACCACATTTTTAGTATCAATCTTGATCTGAATATTCCTGTATGAGGTACCAAAAGATGAGAAAAATATTTATTCAAAAATTGATTTATGTGTATTATTTAATAAATAATATAATTTTTAATATGTTAATTATAAGGACCTATGATAACCAAACACAACATAGAATCTATCAAAATATATATATATATATATATTTATATTAAGAGTATCAATACAAAAAAATTAATTATATTCTAACCTTCTTCATGTTTTTTTTTCTAAAAACCATAAGATACAAAAAGAGATTGGGTATTGAGCTCGCATCTAACACTCACACACCAAGGAGACCTAATGTATTCTCTCAGATTACAAAAGAACTCGAACCAAGGGGATGGTCCATCCATACAGGATCTTATAATATAATACCTCGATTTATACTTGGTACTCTACGAAGTTAGCTCCATTATAAATTTATATCTTTCCCCAGTCAATAGTGTGAACCATATAATATATATTTTTCCTCATATGTAATAAATTAACAAAAAAATAATTAACTAGGTACAACTAATGGGTAAATTCAATCAGTAAGAAATGTCTCCAACCCTACATAAGATTTAAAATACACCAATAAACCTCAGTGATATCTTGATTCCCTAAAATCACTTCTTTAATCCTCTTAATGGGGAGACTATCAAAATACACAGTCACCCTTTTCAAACTACAATGACCTATAATGTATATATATATATATATAGGATTTTTATTAGCTCTAGTTTCTCCTAATACAATCTCTGATCAACTAAACCTTCTTGATCATTGTATGAACCATCTCTAACTCAATAAGATATCTATGACCATTATAAAACTAGTATAACTGTGACCTGTATGGTCACCCATATAGGGCCTCAAAAAATTTAATTCCGATATTGAAGGGATAAATGTTGTTATAGGAAAACTACACAAATGGAAGTGTGTACTATAAAATCCATCCAATGTGAAACATTAAATCTATTAGTATATCTTAAAACACTAGGATTTTCCACTCAGTATTTCCATAAATCTATAGCTAAAACGTTTTTCTCATCCATAATTTGTTCCTGAAATCTATCTTCAAGATGTTCCACAACTATGATGTGAGTCAAGAATCATGATTAAAGTCAATCATCTTGGGTACCCCATGAAGGTAGATGATTTTAAGTATTTATAGCCACCCCAAACGTTCTGGTTATATCTCTTCCAAGATGGAAAGTAAGTGAATAAACTTTGTAAGTATATCAAAAACCAATTGGATATAATCATGGAATCTTGTTTTATATGGAAACCTCATCAAAAAATCCATTTCTATTATATCACACATCAATTTATGAATTTAATGTGACTATGTCAAACCTTCTAGAACATGGTTTTCATCCTTTAACTAACTAAATGAGGCACATTGAGAGATGTGACCTGAAATTCATCACCTCATTCAATCCAATTAAAACTACTATTTAGAGTCCTTGGTCATATTTTTCACACCAAAATTTATATCGAATGGGGAGGCACAAAGCACACTCAACACCACCCCATGAAATGTGACTGAAATGTCCTTCCATCTTTGGAAATGGATAACATAATCCCCCCCCTTCAAGAAATCCATCTACTGCATCCCCTGAGGATATCTAGTGACATAGAACCACATAATTAATTACTCCAACATAGGCCTTCCTCATATATTAATGAAATGATAGAGTCACCAACATATACTGAAGATATTATGAAACTCTATCATCCACCCTGGTAAGATACAACACATACAAATTCTTAGATTCCTCCTCTATTAATTTTAAATGTTATTTCCTACTAATGGGGTATTCCTTTATGTTTCCCTTCCTTATAGTATTGAATATCTAAACTTCATAATATTTTACGATCTCTAACTATCCCATCAATATCATGTTGCAATATTTCCAAGTGATGTCATTATAGAGACACTGGTGTTCTATGAAAATATTGAAATTCTCATATAGAGGATACTTCTTCGACTTCTTTATAGTGATGACTACCAATAGTGAATATAATTATTTTGTCATGTAAATATTCTATTAGAGAATCAACTATCTCAACCCAGAAGAGATCCCTAACTAAATCTACATCAACAAAAAATTGATCTCATCTCTATAATCATCAAGAAACACCATGTACAAAATACCCACAATAAACATTCAAAAAATATATGAAATGTTAACCCACTTACTCTACTTTTCAAAGGATCACTAACACTACCATGTCCAGGAAATTTACTTTTCATTTCAAATCAATGTATTCATAGGGGTAGTTAACCTGGAAAATTATACTAAGAAACTCCCGTAGTACTCCTTCAAACCATGAAAACAAAAAAACCTAAAAAACATTCACTGGTTTTTCTTATGAAATTATTTCATAAATAATCTTCGTATCCAATGATAAAATATTCTCAAATATTACAAGACATAGAAATCAAATCTCAGTTATCCAAAACTAAAACATTGAGACCTTTATGTATATAGGGTTCTCCCAATGTATCTCTAGGGCCATCCAAAAATTATTTTCATACTCTTACTCATTTCATGGGTATATAATAATTTAATTGATGAATATAACTATGAATTAGTTCTATTGTTGATGGAAAATCAAGTTCAAAAAATCTATATACATATTATGTACATTATTCACACCAAAAGGCATCACTATGAACTTATAGTGCCTATAAAGACATAAGAATGATGTATTTGTAATATCAACCAAATGAAATATCAAAAAATTGTAGTTAAACATGATATCAATATTTTAGAAGAAACTAATATTTCAAACTTGAAAAAAAGGTCACTGATTCTTTTATAGGTGTAAATTTCCTTGATCATTATGTGATTCAGGTGATTATATTCCACAAATATCCTAAAATTCTCATATTAATATTTCATAAATAGAACTATAGATGATATAGGCAATATACTTTATCTCATAAAACAATTCCCTCAATCGTCTTCCAACTACACACACCTCCCAAAGTTCAATTGGGGATATTTGATAAGTCATAGAAGATATTGATGTAGTCTCGAGGAGAAAGTTATGACAGTAGTCATTCTCCCATTATAGAGGTTCTCCCAAAAAATCATCGGTAAATATGAATATATAATACTCTACTACTTTTGGAATATAGATGCGTGAATTTGCTTATACACCTACCAATAAAAAATCAATATAATGGGTGATGGGTTGTAGCTTCATGATTAAAAGCCTTGTATTCTGATATGTAATATCACTCTCACCCGTGAAAGCGAATCTTGTCTTATCTATATGTAGAAATCTAACATTGTTATTGTCAAATTGTATCTTGAAACACACTGAGGAAAATAAATCAATTCCAATTATGACTTCATAATGTATCATTTTAATGAACAAGAAGTCCCATGAGAAACACTCTCCACCAAGATCCCACATGCACTTCAGATAGGTGTGTGATACAGAACAATTAATCCTGGTAGAAACATATTTCCATTGATAATAGGATTTAGAATAAACTAGATCTCATAAAAAAATATGGAAAATAAAAAATTATTTAGAACTATGTCTATAAGTAATGGGAACATAATATAGAAGAAATAGATAACACCTTTAGTCATTTCATGAGTATCCTGGTCACATCCTTTTATAACCTGCAACTACACAGGCCCATGACTTCCAAAACTCTAAGTAAATCATGGGCCACCAGGTTGTGGTAGTTGAAATAACTTTTAGTTTTGTCCTATTCAGGTAAATACTACCTCTATATCCACGCGTAACCCCCTATCAACACCACCTCTAGGGGGGGTTTCTGGTTCATGCCTCAAGGATCTCTGATCATTACATTTCCTTTACCGTGGGGGTTCATCCACTACGTATCTTCTTTACATGACATGTTGTGTTAGTAAATAACGAGCCACGTGACCTACCCATCACAAGAATGAAATATCTTATCACTAGGATGACTAGATCATATACAAAAAATGTACTCGAGATGAACATGTTCATGTCCAAGAATGAGTATGTATCCTACACCAAGACCCTGATGAATGACGCCTACAAGAAGCATGAGATTCCTCAGGACCTTGATTTCCACTTTCAAATCCCTTTTCCCAATGTCCCTCTACTAATATGATATCAACAACAAAGACCCACTCATACACATTGACATAATTGGGAATGCATACAAATTCTATGCTACCATCGATGTCTCTATGAATACCATACTCAAACATCTTATCCCTAAATTATCCATCCTAGACCCTATCAAGGTTGTAACGCGTGATGTAAATAATTATTGTGGAATATTCATAAACATACCTATCACACCAATGAAATTCAATATGATCCCAAAACAACATAGAGTGAAATATTTAATGAAAATACTCCTTACAGAATTGATCATTGAAGTTGAATCGTTAGAGTGTCTCCTTATCATGACAATGAGTAATTGGACTCCAAAAGTGACATACTACACCTTGAACAAGGTTTCTCACAAGATCAACCATATGATCATAGGGTGTTTAAAAAATCATGAAAACATGAACCACCACCACCAGAAAAACCTCTACTACCTAAGGTTCTGGATCTCCATCATAACTAAATGGAATCTATTAATGAAACTAATGTAATTCATTAAGCTTTTACATATCATCATCTTTTCCTTGTATACCTATTGACTTCCTCATAAGATGTAGAACTAACCTATTATTTCATGGAGGATTCAATGCATGTGTGGTTATTAAAATTGATCCCTCATCACTGGACACATCTTTTTCATGGTTATATAATGGTATCTTATATTTTTTCATCATGCTGAAATCTAGAAAGTTATAATATATACCATGGTTAGATGAGTATATCTGAATAGATTACTCAAGAATGATATAAATGTAAAAATAAAAAACCACATATGATGCGTATACCATTGAATTTTCTAGCCAAGGTGACATTATTTTGAAAATAGAACATCATTTCCCTATGATCCACAAACCACACCACACTCAATCCAAAAAAAACATATAATGTGGTAAATACCCCCTTTGATACCACTATGTAACAACTCGACCTAACGAGAGCCCACCCAGACAGGCATTAAGCCATTTGTGACACTCCAATACCACCTTTAATAGGGAAGGTTCCAGTGACAATAACCAAGTAGCTATATGATTTAAATAGGATTTTGCGGACTAATTTACCTATACTCATGCACAAAAAAAGTTCCATACTGCAATGATGATATATATAAATACACTAAAACATCTAGATATTAAAGCATCCATTAAAAGACAATTTGGAAAAAAATCAAAGTTCAACAATATTAATATAAATTATATAAGGGTAAAATAAACATTCAGAAACAAATAAGTCCCCAAACTGATAAAAATAGAAAAGGGGGAAACAAAAGAGAATCCAAATTTCAATATAAAAGAATAAATAATGATCATGATCAACACTAATGTGTACTACTATTATTCTTAGATATTATAGGAAACATGTATATCATATACATAATATAGAAATTTGTAGGATTAACCCTTGTTGGGTTTGTATATACACACCCAGTAGGATGCCACAAAAACCAAAATGGGAGAAATATAAATAGAAACAATCTTCTCAATATTTAAATAAATAAGGTAAATAAATCCCAACATCATATATGATCAAAATAAATACATGTGAGATAGATAGGGGATCTATATCACCACATATTTCTATTAATGAAGAGTCTCAATGTAACTCCAAATATTCATGTGTAATGACCAAATCCATGCATAATATCACAGTAATTTTTGTGGATGGACCAACTCCTCTCTATTTTTCTATACATTCAAGGGATCAATGACTCTAGTAAAGGAATACATACCTACTAGATCAGGATGATTGGGGGTACCACTGCATGAACACAAGACCCTCACCCATTATAGTATGGTGTAGTGAAGAATCAAAAATTGTAAATATTATGAGGTAACCATTCATAGGTCTGATAGCGAAGTACGGACCAAAACATATCTCTAATGGTCAAACACGATTACTACTACTGGGAAAGAGTCATTTAAATAAGTTTAATTCTCTTCACACCTCATGTCATATCTATGTTGATAAAACGATTTTTGGATTCATGATCTATGTATAAAACTAATCAATATAGGATAATTTCATTCATGAATACGAGACACACTAAAAGAGTTGCATCATGTAAAAATGTCATAGAAATTTATACATTGTATTAAAAATCTCACATAACATGTGACCTATCATTGAGTCTTGGTAATTTAATATAATAAAATTGTCTTAGACATCCATGTGGACATACAAGACATGTACATGGATTCACATGACATGTCTTGATAGACTTAGGTATTCACATGTCCTCTTAGCTCATGCATCTCTACTTTGTCCCAATATCATGTACTCTTAACATGCACATATACATAACAGTACTACAAAAACGATCAAGGGATGCACTTAACTTTTATCAGTGCTAAAAAAGGTGCTGATATATGGGGCTTTTTTTATCGCTAAAAAATCACTGATAAAGGGTTGAGTTTATCAGTGCTAAAAAAGTGCTAATATAGGGGGCCTTTATCAGTGTTAAAAAATCGCTGATAAAGGGTCGCATTTATCAGCCCTAAAAAAAGTGATGACAAAGTCCCCCTTTATCAGCGCTTTTTTAGCGCTGATAAAGGTCCCCCTATATTAGCACTTTGTGTAGTATTGATAATGGGGACCCCTTTATCAGCGCTTCTTTAAGTAGCATTGATAAAGGGGGGGATTTATCAGCGCTTTTCCTGAGCGCTGATAAATGTTATGTTTCAAAAAAAATATTTTTTCATGAAAAATAATATTTTGTTAGATAATTATATTTATATTGATATAAATACAATATATATTTTTTAAATATGTTATAGATACATTTACATAGACTATTACATTTAATCTATAAGAAATTTAGTGAAAATGGATTCAAAATATTTTTTAAAAAATATAATTAATTAATAATTTTCTAATTATTATCGATTTAAAATCATTTAATTACAATTTGAAGACACAAAAAATCAAAATAATTAATAAAAGATTTATAATATGTTGAAAATGTAACTCAAACTTCAAACAGCCATAACTTTTGATCTGGGTGTCCGTTTGATCTCTACAACATATCAAATCGAAGCCTGCGACAAGTTCTACGCGCTAGTGATCGAAGGGAAGCCTCTGTCACATTTTTTGAGCCCAGAAAGGCCTATAAGGCCTACAAAACCGAGTTTTTAGTCGGGATACCACGATTTGATAACATTCAAACAAGTATAACTTCTGATCCAGATGTCTGTTAGGACTGTGCCACATATCATATCGAAGATTGTTTCATTTCCTTCGATTTTACTGGTTGTGGTGTTGAAACTAAATTATAGATTATATGTTATGGTCGTTTTAACATTCTATGGCTATTCAAATACACATTATATGTATTTATTCATAAATATATATGTGTCTATGTGTGTGGGAGTCTATGTGTGTGTCTGTGTGTTGTATATATGTATATATGTATGAATTTATTGACTTATAAACACACGTCAAAAATATATTTTATCATAAATGTATTTAAAACTAATCTTTTAAGTACATTCTATGGATTTTCAAATACACATATATATGTATTTATTCATAAATATAAATGTGTTTGTGTGTGTGTGTCTCTCGGTGTGTCTGTGTGTTGTATATATCTATGTATGTATGTATGTATTTATTTATTTATAAACACACATAAAAAACATATTTTCTCATAAATTTATTTAAAACTAATCTTATAAGTATATATTAATATACAAATATATATACGTATAAAAAATTATAACTAAAAATATATATATAAATATATTAATATATGAATTAATATAAATATACTAATATATAAATATATGTATTTATATTAATATGAATCAATATCAATATATGAATAAATATAACTATATATATATAGATATATCATTAAATAGAGAACAAAACGAAATGTCTTAGTGGTAATGGGGCGGCCGCAAAAGGGGGGAGGTCTCGGGTTCGAGTTTGGGTGGAAGAGAAATAGGTCCGCGCGTATAAGGATGCGCATGAATGGCAGCATGCGGGAGACCTCCTAGCACTGATAAAGGGTATGTGATGCACTGATAAAAGCATTCCCCGTATTATTTTTAATTTTTTTAATTTTTTATTAATTTTTTTTTGACCTTTATTAGTGATAAAAACACCCCAATAAAGTCCTCTTTTATCAGTGCTAAAAAAGCGCTGATAAAGGTGTCTTTTATCAGCACTATTTTTAGCGCTGATAAAAGTGGCCTTTATCATTGCTTTTTGGAGCGCTGATAAAAGGGACGCCCCTATATTAGCGCTAAGCTTTACAGTTCCTTTTTAGCGCTGTTAAATCCCTTTTTTAGTTCTGATATAGGCCGTTTTTTTAGTAGTGTATTTTGAAAACAAACACATGAAAATAATGAAAAGTGATATAAAATAAAAAGATATGATAAATCCATACTTTATTTATAAATCAATATGTGTAAATCTATGAAATATCATACCCTACCACTAATTTGGATTGATCACTAATAGAGAATGGATCCATTCCGTTATAATTATTTTGAACTAATATCATCATGGGAGAGAAAAATATTTTGAAAAATGATCAATGCTCCTCAATATTTTTTCATTCCTCAAATTATCTACACCCCAAATCCATTAAAATTTATAGGTCTATCTGAAAACCCCTAGGGATTTTCCATAATAAGTTTTAAATATATGAGTGTGTACGCATTTCGAAATTAATTAAATAAAATAAATTATTTATTTTATCTTCTTAGATCACCCCATATAGCTTCCTTTAACAAAATTCCCAATTTTAATCAGCATTATGTCATTTAATGAGTAAACCCCAAGTTCCATAATCAATTTTGGTCTTGGATTTCTCATATGAAGTCATGGACAATTAGAAAACTGTTTATTATTAAATGAGTCATTTCATGCTTTAATATATATTATTATTATTTATATATTAATCTTGAGGTCCTAAGATTGTCAAACACAGCGTTGAATCCATGGAAAATCCAAATATATATATATATATATATATTGAATTATTCAAAGGATTGAACCGCAAAAAGTAGATTCATTACAAATTAATTGTTTATTTGTTGAGATGATGTTTTGAAAAAAAATCCATTAAGTCTGTGTGATTCTATTAGAACACTCTTGGTATTCAACATCATTTCACAATAATAGAACATTTTTACAGCTTTATTAAGAGTCTTCTATTTAAAATTTAGAAATAATATTATACATTCTCACTAACACTATAATTTTGAATTTTTTGATTTCACAAATTTATTCTATCATGTGATATATCTTCATATATTCAATAGATTTTTTCACCATCCCCTAAAACTCATTGATATTCATATTATTTTATATCAATTAGAATGTACTCTCCTTGAAACCTAATATAAAATCCTTTCTAAATTGTATCCTACATTCATGTTCTATCATTATATCGATCATGAAAACTATTAATTGTTTATCCATGGTTGTTTTATTTATCTATTACATGTGAATTTTATTCAAATAAATCACTTTTACCATTCATCTTAGCACACAATTTCATAACAAAATAGTTCAATGAAAACACCACTTGATTTATTCTCTAATTCCTATCAACCAATTCTTATATATGTTCATCAATTTCATCTTTCATGAAAATTATTAATAATTTTTCTTTTTATTCAAGAAAATTCACCAATGAATTATATATAATCTTCCTCATTATAAAAATAATTTTCTATATTTTAAATACCTAAGAATCATTATTGTTTTTTTAACTTATAATTACTTCCATTAGTTTATCATTCATGATTTTTATTTTATGAAACTAAATCTTCATCACATCAATATGGATTTATTAAGACTCGTTATTCTTTATTATCCTTGTTCTACATTATCCTATAGTCTAGTTCTTCTTACTCATTCAAAGAATCCACCCTTGGATCTATAGATATATCATCATCATCATATGATCTAATAAAACATTGTAAATATAGTCCCTTACTAAGTGTTGTCGAAATTCGTAATGAATTAATAGATTCAAAATAACAATCATTCCTACATATTTTTTGAATGTTGTTTTAATCCTTCCCCTCAATCACAAAATCCCCAAAAACATCTCCATTATATAGAAGTCCCTTAGAGTTTACTTTTTGTTAATATTCTTTTTATTTCCCCTGTTAATGAATGAATTCAAGGGATGAATATAACTCAACTCAAATTAACATTATAATCAATTACAAACAAAAAAATCTATAAATATTATCCTTTAGTAGAAAATAATTGTAGTCATTGGGGGGTAAATTTGTCAATGATTTGCAAATGGTGGAGTAAATCTGGGTATGACACCCATTCCAATTTACCCATATACATATCAAACTCCAACTAACATATATCACTATAACCATAATGTTATTTGGGAAATAATTTTTTATTCTTTAACTAATGATCCAATTCAAACTTATCTAATCTTATCTAAAATCATATTATATTGATTCTTTATTAACCCACAAATATAAATTGTCATCTAGTAGTGTGTAAGTAAATCATAGACACAATATAAAAGAATTTTACATTGTTGAACATTACTATGTTAATCTATAGGGTGTATAATAATAATATACAGATGTATTTTAATCTACTAAATCATTATTTGTGATGGGTTTGGCTAGGTCACACTAATGACTGGGGAAAATCCCCTTATATGATTTTGGGATAGTGCTATAAATCCCAAGGGTCACTCCCTCAATCCTATACATGTATCACTGTATAAAGAGGGAAAATAATTAAGAACACAAGATAATGGAATATTTTACCATCTCATATTACTAAAATGGGTATCGGTACGTACCAATTGATCTTAAAACATATCTTTTATATATTATATGTGAAATTATTTATAGTATCAACTACACTTCTTTGGTGATATTATATCATAATGCAATAGCATCATCTTATAGAGGGTCTATAAAGAGTTCAATATTACATTATATATTTTTCACTAATGAGACTTTAAAATACATGCATTTACATGACATCCTATTCACACAATTAAGGCCTTGTATAATCTAGAATAAGATCCGTTTTAAGTCACTTTGTTCATAAAATACTATGCTTTAAAAAATTCAATTTCCCTAAAAAAATGTTTATTTTAAAATCTCTGTAGATCAATCAAGTTACTCACAAAACATAGTTTTTTAGTAACTCCTTTCAAAAAAATTTACATTTTAGAAATTAGAGAATTCTCTCTCATGAAATTTCCCATACCAATTGTCCCTTTTAATTCTTCTCTAGGGCTCAGTTATTTATATGAAAATACCAATCCTTTACAAAATTCATGAAATATTCATTTAAAAAACATGAAATAAAATTGTTAACTCATTAATATTTATTATGCACAACATCACCACCATGTTTTTTTATAATTTTTTGAATCTACGCCTTTCTTGAGAATTATTTCGTTATATCCTTTCCTAGGAATTGTTCCCAAATTAAATAAACATTGTACCTACATGATTCAATGTATTAAATTGTTTAATAATGCTTCCATTCATCAATTTTCATATCATACAAAAACTTATAGAACCATTTCTTAATTAATATATCATGGTCTCCTGGTCTTAAAACATCATCATGAACTAGTATTCTGTCATGGAGTAGTTAAACACTTATTGTTTTATACTCCCCAAATATATCTTAGAAATCTTCATCTAACTTCCTCCTATAATAGTAATGACTGAATGTATAATCCCACAATGTGATATAACAGTCTTTTTTCAATATACCTTTTTCAGTCTAACAACATGGTAGCACCCAATCATATTGGAAGTAATAATTCCCTCTATTAATAAATCAAGTTCTTCACTCTAATTTTGAAATGTTGAAAAACAACTAACACAATTCGTCTTAAAAATTTATGGTTGATAACAATTCCAACCTAAAGTAAAACTAATTATAATTATATTCCTACAATCACTAATAAGAAGAAACATATATGAAACATGAATATAGAGACATAATCATGAAATATGGAATATGATTTTAGCATGGAATATGTATTTTTTACATTTATAACAATAGGATATCATTACAATACGTCAAATATCTACTTCCAAGTCATTATAACATAATGGTCCTATACAAAATATCATGAGATATATGATTCACATAAATCATTGAAGTTATATATAAATTAATTCCCATTTTTCACATAATTATATTTCTATAAATATATGTTCCAAAATATAAATAAAATAATTATGGTGACCATGAATAAATAATAAACCATGTTATAGTTTACACATTAAAAATGATATGTTATATTAATATTTAATATGATATCATATAAGAGTAAATCAAAGGGTATAAATTGTATATAATGAAACGATCCCCATTATTGGGGTAAAATATCATAATATGAGTAAATTAATTTAACATATGAAAATAAAATTATAACAGATACATAACAATATTCTTAAAGGGGAACAGAATTATTTTTTAGAAATCATTATAAAATTATGTTATCATTTACATACCCTGAGATGTAAACCCAAATAAGGAAAGGATATAATAATGAAATATAAAACATTATACATAATATATAATTAAATGTAAGTTAATATATATATATATACTATAAACCATTCCAAATAATCTAAAATAATAAAATATTATTTTAAGATGTGTGATGAAACCATGAAAATACAGACATTGTCAATTGCTATTAACATGGGAAAATACCTGGCTCCATTAAAATTAGATCTATATGGATTTCTAAATTTATAATTAATAAGAGAGTAATTGTATCCTTAAAATATTCAAGATATATAAATTATTGTTTTCTGGTGGAAACATGAGTGGATAACAAAAAATGTAAATTTTAATGGAAATTTAAAGGCAATTGAAAAATCCAAAAACACCTAATAGATTGTTATCGAGTATATGATGGAGAAATCAGTGGTGTTTTCCGACTTGTTCATCAACTAGGTTGTCAAAGTGCTTACATAAAGCACTTAATGAGCCAATGAGTTAGTGATTTATATCCATTAAGTACCTGATGGAATCTATAGTGGTTTATGAAAGAGGAAAAATATATTTTTATCACAATAACCCTATTTTATTTTATATGGATGTGAATTTGGGAAAGAAATTTATATAGAATTTACTCCTTGATTTAACCCATTTATTCCCTTTTTATTCCAATTTGAATAGATGTTTAATCAATGAAATTTATTTTGTAATATTGAGGAAAATTTTTTTCATTCATTTTTACTTGGTTTTTATATAAATCAACATTATATTTTTTTAGAAAAATTAAAATAATTAAATAATATTTTTATTACCCTAAATCATATATAAAACTAAAAAAATGAATCATGATACATTTTACAAAGATAAAATTAAAAGTATTAAATTTGATCATTGCCTTGTAACAATTTTATTGGAAGGTATAAAATTAAATAATTGTATTTTGAAATCTATGTAGAAATAATAATAATGTGTAATTTTCTATAAAAATATACTGATAAAATTATATTATTGTATTTAAATAACAAATAATATAATTTAATGATTAAAAGTGTATTGTCCAAAAATTTTCATTTTTAAGAGTTATAAATTTACAGATTATGAATAAGATTATTTTATACATTAATGAAAATAAATTATATTATTATTAATACCAATATATTATCATTAATTCAATAAGTAATTAATATAATATAATAATAATATATTTATGTTTGGGAAGGTATAATTTGAATCGGAAGAACATTCCATTATATTTTTTTGTTAATTTTTTAAATATTATAATAATAATTTTGAAAAATCAATATATTTAATGTATTCGTCCTAAAAGATTATTTAAGATTTATGATTTTTAAATTTTTTAGAATTTTAGGTTCTAGGAGAACAATGAAAAATACTATTTTGACCAATAATTTATCTTTTATGACATTATCATTATATACAAAATAATTAA
This sequence comes from Viscum album, assembly GCA_963277665.1. NCBI lineage: Eukaryota > Viridiplantae > Streptophyta > Magnoliopsida > Santalales > Viscaceae > Viscum > Viscum album. The sequence continues at coordinate 456,390,032 of OY728141.1, read as the reverse complement.
ATGGTTATACTATATTTTAATTAATCAAATATAGATTTAGGGAATAAAATTATTCATTAAAAATTATTATGTTTGTTTTATAAAACATATGTTCATCATTTTGGAACATAATTAACAAATTTTCTTAATAAAAATTTTTGTCCTTATTTATCTTTTATTTTTATTTTATCAAAGTTGAATTGGGTTTTGAATAAATTTCGAAGACACGTTAATCCTCATTGATTAATAATAAAAAAATATATTTATGGGAATTAAAAAAATTAATAATTTTATGCTGAACAAATTTATGCCTAAAATACACTTTTTCTAAAAATATTTTTTACATATATTTCTCGATAATATTAAAAATAATTTTTCTCACCTGTAGAAGTTTAATATGGTAAACTAGTTTCCATATGTAAAATCATAAATTCATATTTATTTATAAAATCCTTTCAATTTTTATTCAATAAAAGTACATATCATGGATAAAAATTTTGATACCATGGTAAAGGAAAATTAATGTAAAAATTTTTATATATAAGTGTAAAAGTGGTAAAACAACACAAAAATGCCTCCAATTGAGTGGGTAAGGATTGATCAACAAAAACATTCCTCCTCTCGGTTATTGTTAATATTGCATTCATCTTTCCATGTAAAACATGTCTTTATTTTATATTGAGAGATTATATTTACAATAATTTCATTCCCTTAAATCGTAAAATATACCCTCCCCACCCCTTTAAAGCCACTCTAATTATTCAATGTTCCCCTGGAAGAATAAAAAATTTACATATCATATAAACCAATTCCATGTACCTAATACTTTTTCAAAATAAATTATACAATGGTCTCTATTTTGAATTATTATTTTAAGGGAAAGATCAAATTCTTAATGATGTTAAAGAATGTTTTTTAGATATGATAACTAAGTAAGTAGATCCACGTAAAAATATTTTTCATTTGATACTTCTTTCATATCCACTACATGATTGATGTTTTTTGTACTTCAATTTGATTTTTTTATCAATATTTTCATTAATTTAAATGGATATAAAAATACAAATCATGTCATATATTTCAATGATTTTGATTCAAATTCAAAAAAAATTAAAGGGTCATATTTCCAATCACATTATGAAATTAAAAATTTTTATGCTTTATAATCAATCTATGGAATTTATATGACATTTACCTCTTAAAACACCATTATATTCTTATTTTATGAAAAATTTTAATGTATTTAATTTCCTCACATGTTTTTATTTCCCTATAATGTATAATCTTCCTAAGGATATTTGTGGAGGAAAACAAACCCAATCTATTCTTTAGGGTTGGTAATCCTCCCCATAAATGTCCACATTAAATTTATATATTTACTTATCCATGAAAATGAATTGGTTAAGGGTTTTTACATGTTTTAAATTTCATTAGAATAAAATTATAATATTTTTTTCCTTGTTTTCCAAACAAATCATTTTTACAAAATCGTCATTTTTTATAAATTTTTATATGAATGCATCTAATAAATATGATCAGAATTATTATTTATAAATATTTATTTTCATGTTTTGGAATGGTTTTCCAAATTTATTTTAATAGTTTTTAATTGAGAAGTAAATATTTATATATTTTGCAAAATTAAAAGTGTGATTAGTAAAGTGAATTCTATATTTTAAAAAGGGTCCATAAAAGATTTTTTAAGATAGTTATCACTAGTGATTTTAATATCTTATCAAAGAATGTTTTTGTCGGAATATTTATTTTATAAGTCATTATTTTTTATTCTTTTTTAATTAAATTTGATATTTAAAAAAATAATATCATGATAAAATTATTGTTAATGAAAAAAAAATCTTTTGTTTTCTTAGATTTTAAAAGGGGGATATTTCTTTGGATTTATCAATGAAAAAATCCAATAATAAAAAAAGGGGTATTTTATATATTTACTATCATCATTAAAAATTCCATATGTTACATTTTTATATATTATTTTCATATACGCAACCATATTTCTTTTAATTAATTATTAAATATTTGATTTAATTTTTCATAAAACCCAACTCAATCACACATGATAATTATATTATTTATTAAATATGAAAGATTAAAAGGTATATTAGAGAAAAAAAATTGGTCATGTAATGAGGATCTGTGGGTTCCAATAATTCATTTTAATTAATTGGGTAAATTTTTCAATATCATGATATAAGTATGGGAATCATATGTCGATCCATTGTATACTATAAGAATCAAAACGTTATGGCTTATAAACTATGTTCATAGGAAACGTGAAGTGATTCAAAATCTACTAAGTTTATGAGAAACATCTATTAATTTATTCTGAATTATGTTTATGAGAATCGATAATTGAGGAATGGTCCACTATGGGTAAAAAATTAAGATATTGATTTCTACTCGACTTTGTTATTGTAAATTTATAGAGAATAATTATCCCATATTTTTTTGAATTTTTAGCTTAAATTTGTTCCATATTCACATGTTTTTCACAATACTCATATTATGTTAGATTATATATTATTTTATGTTCATATCCTTGATTTATCTCTTATGATCCATGATTATTTTAGTATGATCTCCTAATGTAATGATCTTTGTCTTTGATTTTGTTCAAATACACACTTGATTACATTATACTTGCTTATGATCAATATTAATTGTCTATTTTGATTACCCTATCTATGAATTTGATATCACCCTGTTATTATGTTTCTTTTTTTATGGTTATAAATATTAGTATTACCTATGAAAAGTTTATAATGAGGATATACTATGGTTAGATTATAGATAATCATTCTCAACTATTGTAAATTGATTTTCATAGGTAAATAGTCCTCAAGAACACTATACATTCAGTTCAATGGATTATGTGAGAACATTTAGAGATGAAATGTTAATATGAATTATATTTATGGTTAGATTGGGTTATCACACATTTTATCAAATCAATTGTTTAAAAATTTAGTATTATCCAAAAATTTGAGAGTGCTGGTATGGGAAGCTTTAATTGTTATTAAAATTAGGTTTAGTTATTTATGATGATTATTTTAATTAATTTCGTGGATTTGGATGAGATAACATTAGTGAACACCATAGTGATAATTTAATTTATATGATAACATCAAGATATTTTAGAATCATACATAATCTATGGTTTCGTAGCAATGAAATCCCCATACAGATACATATAATTGGATGCACGAATTGTTATAGATTGTCCTTGGGGAAATTACCCTATGAAAGTTTTTGGGTATTAAATGGATCCTCACCTAGTGATTTATAATTATATCTAACTACTCACCTAATTTAATAGTCCAGGTAGATATGTTTTTCGGATTTTTATTCTTTTCATAAAAAATTATGAATGATTTAAATGGAATTTTAGGATATAACAATTACCAAATATAGTTGTAAAATTGAATTGTAAATTAACCATGTATAACATAGATTAAATTATAGCACTGTAAGGTTGATAAAATTATATTATTATATAAATGAATGTATAATAAGTTAAAATGATATGATCATTAAATAATACATCATATCATAGATGTTTCAAATTAATATGATCATTTAATAATACTTAATTATATATTACCATGACCGTGTTCTTTTTTATTGGTAAATAGTATCAGAAAAATAATGCTACAAATGTTTTCCCACTAGAAACTCTTATAAAAAACTGAGGAATAATATTTGGTATAAATAGTTGAAAATTTGAAAAAATCATGACATACCTTTTATTTGGAAAATGATGATTCACTAAGAATAAATTTTTTTATTATTCGTAACTCATTGGAAATTTTATCTTCGCCAGTTTTTATCCATTTGTTACCCCATAATACTATTTTAGTGAATGAACATTACAATTATGTGGGTGAAGTATTTTTAAATGGGCGTAAATAAAATGCCTCATGATTTTAGTGTATATTTTATATTTATTGGATAATATTCTGAATATTATACTTCACATGAAACACCAAACCAAAAAAACATTAATAGATTTTACTAATATAAAATTATAAGTCATCAATGTGACCTATGTAATAAAGATAATTAATTTTTTGGTAAATATTTAAGTAACATCCAATATATATATATATATATAATGGAATTATTATTTTAAATATTAATGAATTTTAAAATTTTATTAAATGTTTCAAAATAACTAACCATATAACTTTAGGAAAAAGTATATTTTTTTAAAACATTTCTTATGAGTTAGTATATATTTCTAATAAACTAAATATATTATTTTTTAATTATTATTAAATCATTTTTTAAAAGAATTAAAATAATATAACTAATTTATTTAGTAATTAATTTTAAAAACATAAATAAAAAAATATTATTTTAAAAATTGTTTTTCTTAAACAATGTTTTTCATTATATTTATATATTAACATATTAATATTTAAAAAATTAATTTTAAAAAATTAAAATTGATTTTTTACTCTACATAAGAAAATTGTAATATGTTATATTTTAAATTTTCTGAGAATGATGGATTTTTTAGGCGAATAGATAAAAATAAATTTATTACTAATACTATGAATTTTATATATGTATCATTATATTATATAGTATTAAATGTTTATAAATCATTTTATGTAATCAAATTGTACATTAATGGTTAAAATTATTTAGTTAAAAATAATACTATGATGGATTTATAAAGAATATGTTTCACATTTTGAATCCTATGTAATAATTTATCATAATAAATATTATTTTCATATTTCTCTTTTAATTAAGTTTTATCAAGGAGGAACTATATTCTGAATTGTTTTTGAAGAAAAATTTTTGGTCCATGTTTAATAATAATCTAGTTTATTTAATTAACATCTCTAAAAATGATAATTTTACTGTAAATACAATTTTTATGCATAAAATTGTACTTTTATAAAAAAAGTATCACTTTTAATCAATTATAATATTTAAAAACTTTTCTAAACATTTATATATTTTACATGAGAAATTTTTTTCCATATATAAACATAGTATTTTCAAATGTCAATAACGAATTTTTTTATTCCAATACATATTTACTAATGTTAAAAAGGAAGTTACCAATATAGAGGTTAACTAAGGAAAAAAGTGGCAAACTAATTTTTAAAATGATAAAACATGTAAAAAATGTGTCTCCAAATGGTTGGATGTGGTGTTTCATGAAAAAATAATATAGTTAATCCACTATTTTTTACTTTGGAATCCAATTTCCATTTTAATCATATATTATTTTAACATATAGAGATTTAATTTAGAAAACATTAATTCCCCATAGTTGAAAAGGGTACCTTCCACAACCGCTTTAAATAGACAATAAAAATCCAAATTTACCATATAACTCTACTAATTTTACTTCCCCTAGAATCCACTTCAATTTTCATAATAATTTTTTAGAAAGAAGTCAGAATAAGACTTATATTTGTAAAAATAAATGCATGATACGATTCAAATTCCCTATGAGTTTTATGAAATTTCATGAATGTAGTTAATTATGGAAATGAGATCCTCATCTCAATTTTCATTCTTTAAGACTTATGTTATATCCACCAATTTATTTTTACTACATTATAATATATACTTCCCACGGATTTATTTTTAATAAATTCAATTAATTTGAAGATCCATGTCTTCTTCTATCTCCCATGAATCTTTATTCAATGTTTACCAAGTTAAAAAAAACCTATTCTATATCTCACTATGAAATTAAAAATACTTTTGAGTGATAATCCATTTGAGAAATTTTTATGACATTTAGCTTAGGAAAAAAATATCATATTCTTATTATATGGTTATTCATTAATTATTACACATCCTATCATGTATTCCTATCCAAAAAAATCTATGATTTAAAAATGTTGGTGTGTGTATGTAAAAAACCCCATCCAATCCCTATTGTAAGTAATATTCCTATATGTCCACATTTATTTTATGGATTTCCTTACTAATTCACCAATAATTAATTATGGACATCTTATACTATTTGAATTTAATTACAATATCTATATCATTCAATGATAACATAGAAGTGAAATGCTTCTGAGAACTAGGTATAGTTTGGGTGAAACATTTTTGAGAACCAGGTATTGTTTGAGTTAACAACCAATAATCAGTTTCCAGGTTATTACCCATAGTTACATCTTTCTTATTCTACATCCACATATAGTATTCATATAGGGATTTAATTTTATGGTAAATACTCACTCTATTATTCACTAAAAATTGAGGATATTGTCTTATAGATAGACGCACCCCTAATGTTTTAAATAGTTTATTTTATTCCTATTACTGAAAAATATCTATATCATTATATGATAAGATTTATAATTACATGTTTCCTTTACAAATATTATTACATAATTTTTAACATATATATCCTATAAAAACATAGCAATTGAGTGTTCTGATGACTTTAGAAGACTCAATTTGTAAAAATAATAATAATAATAAAATAAAATAATAGTAACTATTCCTCCATAATGAGATATTAAATCCCTTAGTCTTTTAAATCTATATAGCATAACACGTGGAATACAATAGCAAAAAGGGTGAGCTAAAAATCACACTAATGGAATAAGAACCTTAACAAAAAATAGAATATATTTCAGAAGGAAAAACATCAAATGGTAAAATATATGGCCCATGAATAATTAAATGGGATAATAATATAAATAACATTTAACCATAAGATCATTTAAATTTTGGAATATGGAAACACTACCAATCATGGCACAAGAATATAGCAAGGCTATCTCTCAAAATTTCATCAAATGGTTGATAGATTCTCATCAAAGAGTATGTTCATTTCAAAATATCATACATGTATTCTCATGAGACATAAACACTACACAATGAAATTGAGATTTATCATGGTATGCACATAATAACATTTATATACTTATTTATTCAAAAAATAGAAGTAAAATGTATGATTTAAACATAATAATTAAATATAGAACGAAATGTGTTGCATAATCTTGATTTATATCACAATCTATTGATATTTGATAAATATTCCAAAGAGAATAAAGAATCAAATTTCTTCAGAAACCATATTTGAGTAAAAAATCATAGGGATCAAAATTTCTTGTTTAATTAAATAAAACCTCATTAAAAATTGTGGATAAGTGGGTATATAAACATACCCTCAAATGGTGTTTGAATGAGTCGGTAAAATTCCATTGAGAAGGAATGGATATTGTTTTTTCAGTGAAAAATATAGGTAAACCAGAATGATTAATCATTTAATATTCAATAATGAAACCTAAAATGACAATAAAAACAATAAAATCATATTACATAAAATGTATAATAGATAGAAACTATCTCATTATTTAGTTTTGATTTAATAGATGTAATTTGATAAAGGAACATAAAGTGTGCATATCCACATTAAAGTAAGGGAGAATAATATAGGTACCTCTTTAATAAAAATATATAACTAATATAGAAAATATCCATATCTTCAAATATATATAATGTAATTTATATCTAGAAAATTCATAACCAAAAGGAAATAGGGTGGTTTATAGAGTTCTCATACCTTATTTCTAGAATCATTATGCACCATCTCTTAAAATACATGATAATCAAGATAGTTATATTAATTACTTAATTAAAATCCATTTTCATATATATTTTATTTATTACAATTTTATTATATTAATTAAGTCTATTTTAGTGAGATGTAATGTTTAAATACACTACTATGAGGATGTTTATTTCCTGGTTTCATGATCATATAACATGTGGGAAATTATTAATGTAAATTTAAAATGGAACTGAATATCCATAAGTAAAATGAAATGGAATTAATGTCCTTAAATAAATTTAGGTTTTCCCAAATATCCATAGTTTTTATATCACAGTGATGATTAATTTTGTGAAAATGCTAATTTTGCACGGTGAGTTCATTTATACAATTTTACCAACCATTGTATACTAGAATCGTATTATATAATGAAATTATTTTTATTAAATTATATGACATAAAATAATTTAAAATAAAAATAAAAATATATTTTTTAATCATATTAATATTTTTATAACCATCCATGAAGGTGGTGGAGAAAACAATGTTTGTTGCTCATGGAGGTGGTGAATGAGCCATATTTTGGAAAACATTTTTGTATAAGAACCAATTGTGGAAAGGGTTTAAGATATATATTCCTCCCTAATAATTTCACATTACTATATTAAGATAATTTTGTTAATATATTTATGTTGATATATAACATATTTGGGCGGAAGAAGAAGTATAAAATTGAAAGAGTTTAGTTTGGAATTTTACCTATTCTATGGCTGGATCCTCTTGGGATACACCTTAAGGTTCCTTGAAATTGTCTTTGGTGAGACATGTAGAACTATAAAATGGGATATAGTAGTAGGATTATAAATGGGATGTAATTTTCAATTCTCTAAGGTGTAGAATATGTGAGGATATGGAGTGGTGAGGGATGTTATTTAGAAGGGAAGGTTATTGGTTTTTTTGAATATTATATTCTTTAGTTTATTAGTTTTGATAATTACGATTAATAGTGATAAATATCACGACTATATATAGTAAATATTTCATTATATATTTAACTAATGTGTTCTTAAACCACCCCTTACGTATCTAATCATGTATTTATCATATAATTTCAAATATAATATTTTACCGTATTCCACTATTTTCTAAAAAATCAACTATTTTAGAATTAAAATAACACTAATAATTTTCTGAAATTTATGTTAAAAATATGAATTCTATTTTATAAAAATAATTTTATATATATGGGAAAATTAATTTCTAAATGAAAATCTTATATGTTTGGAAGATGAAATTTTTAATATTATGATCTATTTTACGACACCTTGAAAATTTTTATAGGTTCTCATTAAATTATATTTTATTTATAAGAAAACACTTTATTATTTTATAAATTACTTTTAAAAAATAATATTATTTGAAATAATTAATTTTTTCATAAAAAAATGCATCCAAATATATATGTGTTACAAAAATATGAATCTTGTGTTTTCCATTCCAAAAACATCTATTTACTTGAACCATGATATGAATATGTAATATTTTTATTTTATAAGATTAATAAGTACTTATTTACAATTATATATGTGAAGATGTTATTATAACGTTTATATTACTAATCTTATCATTAATATTATCATTCAAATAGTTAGATTACATTTTTAAGTTTTTATATTAAAATTAAAATAATCATATTTTTAATTTTCATATGCGTTAACTAATTTATATAAAAATCTAAATTTTTATTCATTTAATAATCACTTGAATTTTTTCAAAAGTTTATATATATTTCAATTTTCATGATGAATATTTAATTACTAAAATTTTTTCCCATTTCTACAATATTGTTCTGGAGTATAGTTATTCTGGTGGATGGAGAGTTTCAAAATAATGATATTATAGTTCTCTATTTTTATAGTTATCATCGCATTGAAATATTTTCAATTAATATGGCCATTTTTATTCCTTAGATGTAATACATAAATTAATGTAATAAACTATTTTTTCTATAATGTGTCCAGTGTGCATTTTCCAATACTAGATTATTATATATGACATAATTAAATACTCATAATGGAACATACATTGATAAGAATCTAGGTCATTATAGATAATTCATTCTTTCATTGTCTATCATTATTCTTTACAAAGCATAATTATTTGCATTTCAATGGGTTTTTTAGGTGACATTGATCTGAAATTTTTTGAAATGTAATGAAATATTTTTATATTTTTCAAAAATTATTTTTTTTATTTTAACAAATAATAATTTATTTTAAAAAGGGCTTTTAATCGATTAAGTTTTTATAAAAGGAATTATTAATTGTTTTCTTTGTTTTTGAAGAAAAATATTGAAATTTGTTTTATTTTATAAAATTTATTTATAGAACCCCTATTTTCTAAAATTGTTATATTTCATAAAATATCAATCTCAATGTTCTTTTTATATAATATATTTCTATAGAGTTAACAAGAATTTGAAAAAGGGGATATTTATTATCATATTTAAATATGAACTATTCAATTATTATAAAAGGTTATTTTACATCTCATTCAACATAAACTGACATTTGATATGTAACAAATGGATATGTTTTACTAAATCTAGGAAACTTTAATATCTATAAGAATTGTTAAATTTATTATTAATGGTTTCATGAAACTAGACCCTTTTCCATATTCTAATTAAGTAATTATTAAAAGATGATTTTTTTCCGATTCTACTGGAAGTCTTATGTATATATTATATTTATTTGACAAGTGTGGTCATATATCACCCTATAATGAATTGTTTAACTTTTTTATATCTTAAAAGATAATAATTTTAAAAGACTATGGATGATCACTCTACAATGGGAATCAGGATGTGATTCATAGTCCATTGTGTTTATGTGAATTGGGTAGTGATTCCTGATGCATAATGTTTATGAGAATCATGTAGTTATGCATTTTTCATTATGATTTTAGGAATCATGTTGTGATAAATTCTATAAAACTTTATGAAAATCAGATATTTATTATTTCTCTATCATGATATGGGAAACATATAATGATTACATATCTACTATTTAATAATTTCTACAGCTAAGTAATCTTAAAATTTATATATTTTTTCTTTATAATCATATTGGGTCGACATATGTATTCTGTTATGGGGATATCCTTGACTAATGTCTTATGATTAATTTTTTACTTTATTATAATCTCCTAATGATATATTCTTGGACTTAAATTATATTCTCATACCCACATTATTATCTTATGATAAATTATAATCATAAATTATAATCTATTATGTATAGCCTTACTGAGGGTTTATGATTTCCCCTTTCTTATGATTCTATTCCAATGGTTTTAAATATGAGTATAACCTGTGGAGATAATAGAAGGGGGCCTAGTGTGGTTGGATTTTGAAGAAACCTTCACAAGAAATATAAAATACTTTTTGTGTAACTAGTCTTAAAAGACACTAAAACTTCTACTCTTATGATTTTGTATGTTTATTGTGAGATTTTATGATAAATTGAATTATTTTTATTGTTATCTTGGGTAATTTAATATTGTGTCAAATTTAATGTCTAAGGTCTTTGATTTTTCAATCGGATCCAGTTGTTCTAGTGTAGGAAAAAATGCCTTAAATTTATTAATCAATTCATTTTGTATAGTGATTTTATTTTTTATTACACTATAGAATAGTGAAGTCACATTATAAAAATGTATTTCCCCCTTTTTCACCTATATTAGACACAATACTAATTATTAATAGTTACTCAGCATTAGTCTAGAGAAAAATCATTAAATTGTTTTTTTTAAGATTTACATTTTTTTAGATAAAATTACTATTGAATTGATATAATATTTTTTGGATTTCACTCTTTGAATATATGAGGGTATGTTATGGATTTGTGGGATTTTTTATTGAATTTAATTGAGTTTTTGACATCTGCTGAGCTTATCCTAAATATAATGGTTATGTTTTAATTATTATAATTAATTAAAATTTGGTTTCAATTAATTATATTCATATTTTGATGACATGAGATCTCATGGATTAATATTTTGATTAATGGGTTTTGATGTGATGAGAAAATATTATTTTATGGGGGAAACTCCAAATGAATAGGTAGGTAATATTTATTAATCAATATTTATTTACTATATTAATATTCCAATGTCATTATTATACATATTTAATTTATAAAAAAATAATAACAGTAAAGATGTTTTGAAATGTAATAAGAATTAAAATATGTCAAGGAATATTCATTATCACTTAGATGTGATCTTACCTCTACTACCTGGCTATATTTTTTGAAGACTTTGGGACTTCATATTCAGACCAAAACCTCACAAACTTGTAGGAGGTTACTAAAATATAACAATAGGATATATTTTATAGTGCTAAATAAATTTTAAGAGTCATTTAAAATTTTAAGAAGTATCATTTTTGAAAACAATCATTAGCTCATGGTAATTCAAATCAGATTTTCATGAAAAGATTCCAATAAATGGAAAAAATACTCTCATCCAGTATTTAATACTTTTAAAATGATAAATATTTATTTTTGTTAATTTATACATCATTTTTATCATATTATATGTTTTCCTTATTTTTTATTTAATAAAAAATTTACTATTCATTTATTAGTATATTTATTTCTTACCTAACATGATATTTTTCCAATTAAATAATTTTAAAACCATGAAACAAAGTATAGTGTTCATATTAATAAAAAATTCTATAAATATAAAACATATAATCATCAAATAAAACTTATAAAGCATTAAAATGTGATTTTTTGAGAAATCATTTCAGTACCATGGATATTTCTTTTTATTTTCATTGTCATATAATAGTAATTTATTTATTAAAATATATATAAAATATGATTGAAGGTGATTAATATATATATATATATATTCTACAAATTGATTTCATTTAACTTATAACTACTGCATTATGGTTATCAATTAGAAATTAACCAAAAATTATATATATTCAAAATGGCCATATAATGGCCACTATACCCTCTTTTCATCCTATATATTATATAATGTACTTATCTGAAAATAATTCATGACTTTTAATTGTGGCATCATCAAAAAATATATAATATTTCTTTCATTTTCTATTTTTTATAGAACGATTCTAGCATGTATGGTATTTTTAAGTTACTATGAACCACTTTTAATCAACCTTGTTATTAGGATTTTAATTCTATTTATAAATATTAATTAATTATATTATTTATGAATAAAATATTTTATTGTGTTTAATTACTATTTCAAATAAATAATACTATAATTATTTACTTTTTCCAATGTTTGTTCTAAATATGATTTGATAAAAAATTGTATTGAGAAAATTAATGATAATGAAAAAATTAAGGTTTTAAATTCTTCTTAATTGGAATGTTTATAGAATAAAATAAAATTTTACCTTATATGATATAAAATTAGAGAACAATTATTTTATTAAACCCTCATAATATGATGGTTCCTTTTTACACTTGTGATATCACAAAAAACATCAAACAAGTGAGTTTTTTCATAGACTGTTTTACCAACAACCATAGATCTACAAAAGTCATTCCCAATACAAGATATCATAATTAAATTATATTGCCATGGGATTTAATACATGTGATATATATAGTATGTACATGATTATAAGGGGTGCATGGGACATTTTTTCATTTATAAAGTGGTGTGGTGGTATAAATTATAATGGCCGAAGAATAAAAATGTAGATATTATATACTTTTTATGAATATTAAATTTATCTCTCTAACAAGAATGCACATGAATTATAATGATTTTTTACTTAAAAACTAGATACCTATACATATCATTTGATAAGAATCAACATTATCTAAAATATCATTCTTTATATAAATTCCCTTTATAGTATCATCACATTTAAATCCTTCTTTCAAAACATGGGGATGAAATACCAAATAAATGGTGTTCTCAAATTCATAGTATGGGTAAAATTGGATATTTCAATAATAACAATGAATTATATGATCATAAGTATAAACATTACCAAATTCATTGGAGGGACATAATGACCTAATGAGAAATATAATAATAGTTAATTCATATGTATTCCATAATTTCATGCAAACATTTAGGAATTCCTCTATCTTAAAACTATTTATAAAAGTTTATCTTCCTCTTATAAGTGACAACTAAACTGATCATAGTGTATCTTCCTATGGATCATAGGTAATCATAAAGACCAAAATGTTATTTATATGCCCATAGGGGGCTACTCGTGGATTTTAGTCTCAATAGTGTTGGTCTATTAGATTTGTATGATCGGCCATGGATTCCTATTTATAGCTTCATAATAATTTTTTGGTTGTTTTTCAATGGCCATGATAATCTGACCACTTATAGTAAATTTACTAATTCTCCACATGTACACTGGATATCCACCAAGGAGATAACTAGATGTGTTCTCACTTAACAATTCCCTTTACAGGAAATGAATTTTCAACACTCCATAATATCTGGTTGTGTTCATTCATTGTATTTACTCCACCTTTACCACACCTACTAACCACATAATGGTTCTGGATGTGGTGAATCTATACATTAATAAATATGGGAACTTACTTCATTTCATATTTCAAAAATAATCCTTCATCCACATTGTCCATAATGAAGAAAAAAAAATCCTAAAGAGATATATTTTATTATTGAATCACTGGATGATGTCCTCATCGAATCATATGTAAAATAAAATGATATTTTTATAAATGAGAATACCTTTACTATATCACTTGAACAGTTCCTGAGGGAAAAATATTTCTGTTTTTAAATCACATATATAAAATATAAATATAAAAAGATTAATATTAAAAATGAATCATTTGAATAAAACCCTATAATACTGTTAATTAAACCCCAATGAAATTAGTACTCATGATAGAATAAAAAACTAGTCGTGTGGTATATGTTAAAATAACGATTTCAATCACATTGCTAATAAAAAGTACTTCATTTGGAAAAATATCATTTAAAAAGTTTTATAGAAGGACAATCATTGGTTAAAATTTTGTAAAAGTAATTTTAAAATACTAAAAACTTTATTTAAATAAATTTATATATAATTTAGATAAGAAAAAATAGTTTCCTCTATATAAGAAAATAATAATGGTTTTACAATAAAACATTATCTCAAATATTCTTAGTATTTTAAATAATAAAATGTTATTATCAATAAAAAATTACATGAATGGATAGATTATGAGGAAATAAATGGGTTTTAAAGTATAACATTCATATAATTTACATCAATATATTTTTAGTTAAAAATACTGAAAAATATTGATGGTGACAAAAATCTTTAACAAAAATATCTTCTTTCTTCATGCATGTTCAATCCTCTTATATAAAAAATATATATTTATTTAATATATTTATGTGAATGATATTCATTATTTAAATATTATATACAATTACATAATAATTTATAATTATTATTTTATAAAAAATGTTTACTTAAAATGGGCATTCATGTGATAATCAGTTCATTTCCATGCATGCTTTGGTTTGATCGATCTAGTCCTCAGGCATTAGTCATTGTTTAAAATTATAACTAGAATCATAATCCTAGAAAAATTATCATTTTTATTCCTTATATAATCTTTTAAAATCATTTATAAAATTAGTTGATTATGAATTCATTACTTAAATTTGTGGACATGGTAGTCCAAACATACACAAAAGTGTTGTTTCGACTTTTACATGGGAAGAATAAAAAATGTAAAAAATAATACACATTAAAGAATAATTGTTATATCATAAAGTTTATATGTATATAATAAATATATCCTTAATTATATCCATGTAATAATGAAATGAAATAAAAAATCTCATATCTTTTTGAAGGTGGTAGTCTACAAGTACACACAATAGATGTTACCATTTTAAAATTATTGTTATTTTTAGAATTTAGTTCCGAAATTATAATTATAAAATTATAATTATAGAATTATAATTATGTTGTAAATAACACATGTAAACATTAAAATCAATAATTATAACTATTTATGAAAAAATGGTGATGTAAAATAAATCATATCACTTAGTGAAGGAAACAATCCACACATACTCACAATGATACTCTCATTTTCCATTTGATAGAAATGAGGTGGAAAATGGTTGTGAAATCATAAATATAACATCAATTTATATTGATGAAACTAGATTCATAATTTTATTATGGATAAAATAGTTTTATTGAAGGTGTAAGAAAAAATTAAATTGAACACACTCAGTTAAGGATTGTACACATTCATTAAGAAACCTCCTTTATCATACACCTTAATCCCTGAAATGATGTTATTATTATCAAAATATGGATTATGAATAAATGGTAATTTGTTATGAAATCCTTTGGAGAGGTATTTGGTGATCAAATTGGCACATTATTGGTGGATACAAGTGGATAGGTGGTGTCATTTTATTAGCGAAGGGGGACACACATGGAATTTTTAAAATGATTAAATTATCATAATGTAATTTTCTTAACATAGTTGAACCAAATAAAAAAATTATAATTTTGGATAATATTGGATAAACTATGTTCTTCCTTTGAGTTACACGTCTGGTTTTTTTTCATTTTCGGGTTGTTTCTAAGTAAACTGGGAATTTTTGGATGTTCTGTAAATTATAGGGATATACGTATGTAGTCTTAAGTACACGCCTTGTACCCTTGGCTGTGTGTGGATGCCATACATGGTGTGTGGGCATGATGGTTGGAATAATTATTTAACCAAGAACACATCATGTACTCATTATACATGCCATGTAGTCAAGATGTGTATGAGGGATATACATGGTGTGTGGTTAAGTCAATGAGTAAGAGAATAAAAACCAAATACACACCATGTACTGCCTAGTACAAGTTGTGTACTCAAGTCGGTACGTTCTGGAATGCATGTCAGAAGAAAAGTGGCTGCTATATGAAAAATAAAAGAACCTACACTATGTGTAGTCCTAAGTACATGCTGTGTATTTCCTTTTTTTCACTTCAATTGGGTAGTAGGTCATTTTTAGGTTCTGGATAGAACCTCCTCCTTTCAAGTGGTCAGGACTTCATTTTGATCTTATTTCATTATCTGAGGTCGGATTTGAACCCTGTTTGAGCCATCAGAACCCCCTAATTATGAAATTGATTCCTCTAAATCTGTTTTCTTGGATTACTCTTATCAACCATGTTAGCTATTGTTGAGCATTTTTTGTCAATTTTGTAGATCTACTTCGTTTTAGGCTGAATTGGAGGCTGATATCAGAGGAAGATTATTGTACGTGTATGAGGTAAGTGGTGCATACCTTCTTTATTATTTTCGTAGATTATTTCAAGATATGACCTTTAGTTCATATTTGGGTTTTTTGAGTGGGATGTGTTTTATTCTACTATTTAATATTAAATTGATTGTTAGACTTGTGGAATGCCTTTGAGTATTTCCTTTACCTATTTTTCTTGAGAAAGGCTGGGTGAGGGGCCATTTCTCCATTGGGGCATTTTGGACGGGTAATCCAAAATGTGTTAAAATGATTTTTTATTAAATAGATATGTTTAATTTGTTAAATTATGATATGAATTTTTAGTGGCTTTAAATACCTTAGATCTAGTATGGGACATCACTTGGTTAGTGGATTTTAATTATTTAGTTTTTTCCTGTTATAATGTTATTCTAGAATTATATATGTAATTGCTGAATTGCATATGCTGGAACCTTTAAGGTTTTGTTGGGAATGGCCCAGATATTTCTTGACTGATGTTGAAAACAGGTTGGAATTGGCCCAAATTACATTGGGTAGTTTTGACCATGGGAGTGGGAATCATGGATGCCATGAGTGAATCAGTAAGATTGTAAGATTTGGCATAGCTGAGGTTACATGGCTGGAAAGGCCATCAGATACTGAGCGACATGGTCATAGGTGCATGTGGTGCCATAGATGTTGTGGCTTGGGTACTATTTTGGTGATTACCACTCACTTGTGATTTGAGTAGTGTGCACACAATGAAACTCATTGATGTGGTGGTTTTGACCACTTGTGTGGGTAAAGGCCCCCAATTATTGCGGTTTAGGTACTATTAGTTTGGGGATACTTGTTATATGACACCACGTGGAAGGTGAGGAGCCTACGGGAGATAGCGATGTGGCTATCAGGTCGGTGGCTAAGGCTATCCGGGATTGAGGCATGGGACAATAAACTTTATTTGAGGGAAGGCATCATTGTCCCTCTAGTTACTTCATTTGAGGGAAAACATCAGTGTCCCTCTGGTTACTTATTTGAGGATAGACATCATTGTTCCTCCTAGTTACTTTTTTTGTCATGCCATCGGGACGTCAGTACCTTGAGACAGTTGGTGTCAGGAGGAAGATGGTCCAGAGTTATGTGATTGAGGTGGAACCAGAGGCTTCACTTGGAATTTGTGACAACATGGGTACTTGGGCCATGGACCAAGTACTATATTTACTTCAGATATACCAGCATTAGTCGTATCAGGTGATAGTCCATGGTGGCTGCTGAGCACCAGTGGATGTTGTGTTTATTTATTACATTGCACTATTTAATTTACATAGAGATGCATGCCTTCTTAAACACTTATAATAGGAACACACCATTTTGGTGGTATCCTATAGAGATTCATCTTACACCCTACACGGGGCCTTCAGGATGCATTTAGATTTTATGGATTTATGTGAAGGTAAAATATTAGCCTCAGGAGATGGATCATAGTATCGTTTGGCCTAGAGACTGGTATGGACCTTGAGATCTTACCTATCATGAGTTTACTTGTTTAGTTACCTTTTTGTATCATCATGATTACTTTTTTTGTAGCTACAATTGGTTTTCCATTAGTGCCCTTTTTATAGGGATATGTATTACATGATTTGGTTGCATGTTTTGTTGTTCAGTAGTAGTTACAAGTGATACTCAGCATGCTTTTCTTTTTTCCATTTGTTTCATTTATTTATAAATTACTTCTACTGTTTATAATATTAAATGTGATTCTGATATGCGAATCTAGTTTGAGCCTATTGAGTCATTTATTTCTTCTGCATATTTATTATTATAATTGTACAAATACCATTAATTTTCTCTAAGAGGGTATATCATCCCCACTATACAGTTTTTCACCCTCACTACTAGTCGACAACCTTTGGCATTTAGGGAGGTGCACCTAAGTAGTAACACCCTGTCCGTTTAGCAATATTCAGGTGGCTATTCGAGTTTGGGACGTAACAATGTGGTATTAAAGCAGTTCTTAACAGTGATTTAGTAGCAGTGTTTTGCTGGATACTAATGAGATTGAGACTTCAATTTTTATTTCTGCTGGTTTACTATTTGGGATATAGTAAACTGGAGATAGGTTGTTACTAGAACTGGATTTCTAGCTTCTGTTTGGGTGCATGAATTCCCATATATGAGGGATAGACAATGTTTTCTTGGGTGGGAATTGAGATATTTATTTTTTTCAAGTTACAATTTATATTATTTCCACCTCGATAGATCACTTGTTGTGTGATGTTATTGATTGTGATATGTGACCTCTAACCCGGTGAGGGATTTAAAGAATTGGATCTTCACCCAGTATGGCAAGGATTATTTTCATAGCTTTTGATAGGCACATTTTTAGGATATTTCAATTTCATAATGGCATTTATGCCTTGTGAAGGGACAATTCCATGTGAATAATATCAATTTTTATGCTTTTTATGCATTGAAATTTAAAAAAAGTGGGATTCCTGATAGAATTTCTTGATTATTTAAATGTGATATTCCATGCTTTATATATTTGTAAAATTTCACATTGCCGGGTTTTTGGGTCTGGATCTTATAAGAGTAGGATGGTACTATGGTTGAATTGATTTGGATCACTAGGATTGGGTGTCCTGGACATCAGTTTGAGCCTGTTTGACTGTTAGGATAGGGCAACTCGATCATCGGTTTGGGGAAACTTTGGTTGTGAGGACTGGAATGGCTAGAGGAAATTTTGATACATGGCCTTGTTGAGGGTGGGTAAGGAGGCCATGATGCAGGGATGCCATGGGGCATGGTTGCGGTGGGGGAGAGTAAGGGTAGTAGAAATGTTCTGACTTTTACTATTTCTTTATCTATATTATATATATGTTGTTATATATGTGGGATGTCTAACCATTTACGGTATTTGGAGGGTTCCTCCAAGATGATTCAGATAGAAATTCAGAAGGGTGATGGTACAGTGTTTAAAGAGAATGATTAGGTTTATAATTATGAGGGGAAGGCAGATCCTGAGATGCAGGTACATGCTCAAGGACATGATCAGGTTTAGGATTCATTGCAGGAAGGACAACAGTCGGGTTTGGTAATGTTCAGGTCGTGGCTCTACAAGATACTTCGATATAGCCTGGTACATGTCTTACATTGGATCAATAGAGGTGTAGAATGTACATAGACTTATATGGAATATCTGACATGGGAGATCCTGTCACAACACCAATTTCTATTTCATGGAGAGGGTGGTCCACAGACTATTGGGAACATGATAAAGAGCATATAGATGATCTTTTAGTAGCTCGAGATGCCTCTAGGGTAGACGATCATGCTATCTACATACATACTGAGAGGACCAGTGAAGCGTTGGTGGGATGTGAAGGTTTAGGATTACAGACATGAAGTACTGGCATATAAGGACTTCAAGGAAAGGTTCTTCGAGTACTTTTACATAGAGATAAAGAGGGATGAGAGAGCTCAGGAGTTCTTGAGCCTTCAATAGTGAGACATTTCTGTCATGTACTATGGATCTACATTTACCCAGTTATCTCACGTTGCACCTGGTATGGTATGATATGACTAGTTAAGGGTGCATCGATTCGAGGATGGCATGCAACACGCCATTCCGATCCAGGAAAATATCTTCATACTAGGTTCATTATCAGTGGTGGTGAATCAAGTGTTAATAGCAGTGGGAAACCCGAGGGATAGAGCCCAGGTTGGTCAGGAGACAACTTTAAGAGATTGTTCTGATTGCAAGAAGAGAGTATGGGATTGGTTCTAGTAGGGAAGTCAGGCCAATGAATCATCTAGACCACCTCATAAAAGTTTAGATGTGGTTTTCTTTTAATGTGGACAACCAAGGCATGTCAAAACTCAATGCAATAGGCCAAAAAAGCAGTGTTGGGCATGTGGATAGGTCAGGCATCTTGAGAAGTTCTGAGGGAGACCTTCTCAGACAGCCGGTAGACAGAGACCAGGGAAGAGGGTGGCATCTAGAGTAGGTTTTGGTTTTGTACCAGGAGAGGGTATCTGAGTTTCCGTTGCAAGTGGTGGACATGATAGAGATAGTGAAACCCAACTGAGGTGTCAGTGGTCAGTGAATGGTGAAGCTTTAGAGGGACGATAGGCTCAGGAAGCCATGTGTAAGGTTAGGTGCTTGCTGGGGAGCTGCCAGAGGTTGAGCAGGCTGTTGAGCTGATGAAGGTTAGAGGTACTCTGTGGGTGTGGTTGAGATCTGTCCTATTTTTACTTTTTTTTCCTGACCTATTTAGCCATGTACTTTTTTAGTACAGAAGGTGAACATGATATATATGGACTGACTAGATGTTGGTCTGTGGGGTTTGGCACTATATCAATTACCTGATATTTATATATATCTATGATGTACAGTGCATGATTAGCATCATTATATGCAGGTTAAATGAGGTGTCGTGAGCATAGGGGCATCAAGGATGCAGGTTATATGAGGTGTTGCGGGATTCAGGGCATTGATGATGTGGGTTACATGAAGGTTCGTGGGAATCAGGGCATTGAGGATGCGGGTAACATTAGGTGTATATCATCATGTTTAATTTTTGAGCATCCATGGGATGCATGACCTCATTGAGGGAGACACTGAATCAGTGCAGATACGTTGGGGGTCGGAAGTTACACGGGAGCACCGATGAGAGGTGGGAGTGAAAATGCATCATCGATGGACCATGAGTCCAGAAACAGGTCATTGAATCGTTGTTTGATTTAATCATTGGGATAATGTTTTCCCTGAAATGTTTATTCGCCACCCTTGGAAGGGAAATTAAGGGTTGAATTTATTTAAGGGGGGAAGTTTGTAAGAACCTAGTTATTCCTTTGAGGTATGAGTCTTTTTTGTTTTTTTATTGGGTTGTTTATGAAGAAATAGGGAATTTTGATATGTTCTAAAAATTTTAGGGATACATGCCATCTACTCCTAAGTACATGCCATGTACCCTTGGATGTGTGTGGATTCCATACATGGCTTGTGGGAATCCTGGCTGAGTAGAATTGTTTAACCACGAACACATTGTGAACTCCTTGTACAAGCCATGTAGTCTAGCAGTGTATGAAGGATATACATAGTGTATGGGTATGTAGGCAAGGAAGATAAGAAAAACCAAGTACACATCGTGTACTGCCTATTACATGCCATGTATTCATGTCGATAGGTTCATGAATGTAAGTCGGTGGAAAAGCGGCTTCTATATGAATATAAAAAGAACCTACATGGATTGTAGTCCTAAGTACACATAATGAATTTTTTCACATAAATCATGAAGTAGCTCATTTTTTGAGGTTTTGGAGAGAACCTCCTCCCATGAAGCAGTCAGGAATTCATTTTGATCTGGTTTCATCATTCGAGGTTGGATTCGAACATTGTTTGATCCATTAGAACCCCCTCAGTAAGACCTTGAATCCTCATAATCCATATTATTTGATTAATCTTCTCAACCAAGTTTTTAGGGGTTGATTTTTTTTGGTTCTGTTATCGATATACCACATTTTAGGCTGAATTGGAGGCTGATACCATAGGAGGATCATCGTATATGTATGAGGTATGTGGCACATACCTTCTTTCTTGTTTTTGTAGAATTAGGGTTACGTGGCATTTGGTGCATATTGGGGTATTTTGAGCAGGACCCTTTTTATCGTTTATTGCATATTTAATTGATTGTTAGTCCCATGGTATTCCTTTTTCTATTCCCTTTAACTGTTTTTCTTGTACGAGGTCAGTCGAGGAATTGTTGCTCAATTTGGGAATTTTGGTCTGATAAACCAAAATGTGTTTAAATGAACTGTTTTTATTAAACTAATGAGTATCATTTGTTAAGGTATGATATGAATTGTTAGAGGCTTTAAAGACCTCAATACTGTTATGTGACAACACTTGGTTAGTGAATATGAATTGGTCAGTTTGTTTTTCATGTTATAAAGTGATTCTTGGATTATATATGTAATTACTAAATTTCATATGCCAGAACTTTTGGGGTTGTGTAGGGAATGGCATGGATATTTATTTAGTGATGTTAATCACAACTTGGCCTTGGCCTGGATTACTTTGGGTTGTTTTGACCATGATATTGGGCCTCATGGATGTCAGGATTGAGGTAGTAAGTCTATCAGGTTGGGCATGTCCCAGGTTACTTAGATGGATTGGCCATTAGATACTGAGTGACATGGTCACATGGGCATGAGGTGCCAAAGATGTTGTGGCTTTTGTACTATATTGGTGATTACTGCTCCCCCGTTATTTTAGTAGTGTGCACATAGAGAGACTTAGTGATGAGGTTTTTTTTACTACTCAGGTGGGTAGAGGACTCTGATGGTTTCAGTTTAGGTACAATTGATTTGGGGGTTCTTGCCGTAGGAAGCCACTTGGAAGATGAGGAGGCCTCGAGAGATGGTGATTAAGCTATCAGGTTGGGGGGGTATGGCTCGCCATGATTGAGGTCGTGGGCGAGGACACTTTATTTGATGGAAGATATCTTTGTCCCTCTAATTACATTATTTGAGTGCAGACAACGTTGTCCCTCTGTTTACTTATTTGAGAACATGCATCGATATTCCTATAAGATAATTTTTCTTGGGTATGCCTTCGAGACATCGGTACCTTGAGACACAAGGTGTTAGGAGGCACATAGTGTTGAGTTCCACGATTGAGGTGTAACTAGAGCATTCACCCAGTATTTTTGACAATAGGGGTACTTGGGCCATGTTCCAAGCACTCTATTTACTTTAGATATTCCTGAATTGGCCAAATTAGGTGACACTCCATGGTGGATACTGATCACCAGTGGATGTTGTGTTTATTTATTGCATTTCACTATTTACTTTACATAGAGATTAATGGCTACTTAAATACTTATACTATGGATGCACCATGTTGTTTGTATCCTACTGATATTCCTCTCACACACTACTTGGTCCCTTCGGTACGCATGTAGACTTTATGGATTTATGTGTAGGTAATGGATCAGTCAAATGACATGGATCATATTACCATTTTTCATAGAGACTTGAATGGATATTTAGATCATGCCCAGTAGAAGTTTACTTGTTTATTTTTCTTTCTATAACAGCATGCTTACTTGGTTTGTAGCTATAATTAGTTATCCATTAGCACCCTTTTTATACTGACATGTATGACCTTATTTGGATTCATGTTTTTTATTAGTAGTTATGCGTTATACCTAGAATGTTGTTCGGTTTACCTTTCGCAGTAGTTGTTTATATATTTCTTTCATTGTTTATTGATATTGAATGTGCATCCCCTCTGTGGGTCTGGTTTGAGTCTACTGATTCATTTATTTTTGGTGCATATTTATTATTATACTTGGACCGGTACCATTTATTTTCCTCTGAGAGGGTAATGTGTCCCCACTATATCTATTTACACCCTCTTTGTTCGTCTGCAACCTTTGGTGTTCATGGAGGTGCACCTAAGGTAGTAACAACTGACCCGTTTCGCACAATTTGTGTGGTTGTTCGGGTAAGAGACATTACAAATATAGGGTTTAAATACCTTCAAACAATACAAATTGG
This sequence comes from Viscum album, assembly GCA_963277665.1. NCBI lineage: Eukaryota > Viridiplantae > Streptophyta > Magnoliopsida > Santalales > Viscaceae > Viscum > Viscum album. The sequence goes on along the minus strand of OY728141.1, from coordinate 456,365,653 downwards.
ATAGTTTTAAGTTTTAATCATACCCTTATCCCTAATTGGTTCCCCCCCAAAGAGTAAAATTATTTTAACCTTTACTATGGTAACAAAATCATCCATTTTAACTTTTCACGATGACCAAAATTAGATGTTGAATATTTAAAAAAAATTTAAATTATAAATAAAAATACAGTTCCTTTTTTATCGAATTCAAATCCAAGAAGTGGTATAAATTAATTTAAAAAAATACGTTAATATGCGATGAACATTTTTTTTCCAAAAAAATGGTTATTTATGTATCAAAAAAAGTTTATAGAACATTGAAACACAAAATCAATTATAAATGTATTAATTTGATTATTTTTTGAAAAATTAATTAACTTTAAAATTAAACTCAAAAAAATTACTTTGTAAATACATTAATGGAAATTATAGATTTCTATAAAATCAGTATTTTTTAATGATTTATTGAAAAATTAATTATTTCAAAAAATAGAGTTATATCTCTTAATGATTATGTTTATGTGTTGTTTTAATAAATGGTAACATTTTTATTAAATTTAATTTAATAAAGTGGAATGAATAAATTATAATATAATATTATTAAATGAAATAAAAATCAAATTTTAAATATAATAAGTCCTTAAATCAGAAAATGGCTTCATTTAAAGAGAAGTAAATTTTATTATTATAGTTGTCATTATTGGGGTTTTTAAATGTTTTGGATCATTATTTTGTTTATATTAGTGGTATACAATAATATTTCATTCTTATTTTATATTAAAAATAATAAAAATAATAAATGATGGGGGATATGAACTTATCTATAATTTTTTGAAGTGGTTTTTGATGTATATATGTGTTTTATAATTTTTATGAACAAAAAACTATTTTTTTACCCAGAAAAATTATAAAAACAATAATGTATCGAAAAAAATTGTAAATAATATATGTTTCATATACATTATTAATATTATTACATTATTAGGTGGCATAATTCTTGGAATTTTAGTGGGTTCAGGTGGTTATGAGGGATGTTAAGTAATAATAACTATAAATATTTTCATTAGGGTTTTATTTATCTGATAATTTTCACTCTCCTACATTGTAGACTATTTATGGTTTATAGTTTATGATTTTTCTTAAAACAAACCTCTTTATATAATTTTTAGGAACTAACACAAAGAAGTTGACATTCTAATAATGTTATTTATTTCAATGTTCTTGAGTTGAACTCAAAAAATTTAACGGATGGAATATATTTATCCTTTAATTGTTCATTTTTAGTAGGTTTTACCATTATATTTTTATAAATATATAACTATTATAATCTATTTAGTAGTCAGTTATTCAATTTTTTTTCCATTAGTGATTTATTCCTAATATGAAAAACTCATCTGATGTGTTATAATTCAATTTTTAAATTTTTTTCTGGATTTTTCTTGATGAATGGTCATTATGATTGATAGAGTGTCTACTCCATTTCATTGAATTTTTAATCCTTGGGTTTGTACGTTAACTATTGTTCAAAACATTGGGGTTTGTTACACACTTCAATTATATATTCGGTGACACTTTATAGAGTGATGTTTCCATATATCATCTCTCCCCACAATTTAACAAAAGGAGAGTTATTCCGTATATATAGTGTGTTTAGAAATTTTATTCAAGTAGAAGTATTTTATAATGTTTCTTTTTAGTATTTTTAATAGGAGAATATTTTTATTATCATGTTTCCATCTTTAATTATTCTTCCATTTTGAATATTCTTCATGAATAATTTATGGTGATTTCATATGTGGTTCCACGAGCATGGTATATTTTAAAATACACTGTTATGAAAGTTGTATTTTCTGGGAGATTTTTTGATGATGTATTTAGAGTAATGGTAAAAAAATTATTACATTCAAATCCTATAGAAACTTATTCCTCAATTTTTTCCTTGGTTACATTATTATTATATATTTGGTTGTATTATTTACCAAGGTATTCTTGGGGGTCAATATATATTGTTTTAAAAACTATTTTCAAGATTAATTTTTTTTCGGGTTTATTTGTTTTTTAACTATTTTTGTTACTATATTTTTGGTCTAATAAGTTGATTTCATGAAGGTGTGAGTTTCACAATTGTTTTTTCTTATATTTTTTATAATATTTTAATAATTCTTTATTTGGATAAATTTTTATATATATATATATGGTTGGTTTTCTATAGTACTTATATTATTTATAGGTGAAGGCTCATATTCTTGTATCAAAAACATGCATGATGGTCCATTTTCCATCAATGGAATGATATTATCAAGATTTTAGTTTTAAATTCAATATATTTTATTTTAATTCAATATATATATTTTAATTCCCTTGAGGTATGTAGTGGTGATGATAATGTAATTGATATTTTATTCATTATATGGTCTTTTTTATTAAGTTGTTATTACTTTTGATATAATTTAGAGAAATAATAACATGACTATTTATTATATTTAATAATTATAATTTGGCCCTGTAGTGTGACCAAAAATTCATGTAGTGGGAGATAACTAGATAGATTGGTCAGTAGATCCATCTCAAAAGCACTATTTATTTCGAAAATTATAATTTATTTCTTAACAATTAATATTATCAATTTATTGGTATGGAATTTTACTTTTAGATGATATTTATTATGGTGGGATTTTTCATGATGTCAGATTTTGGGGGTCCACATCTAATAAGTGGTGTAATTTTTATAGGTTTCATTTTTTATATGTCATTTTATTTGGTGGAGTATGACTATTGTGATTTATGGGTTTCAATATAAGAAATGGCTCTTTTTCTAGGATGTGACATATCTTCTATTTTAATTTTTTTCCACATGGCGGTATTATCACACTCTATTCATATTGATTATTTTGGTGTTTTAGGGAAGTAAGCTACATGGTGTATGTTAAACCCAATCCTAAAATTTACATGATTGTATATGTGGTAGTGTTAATAAATTCTAACATAGATAATCTTGTTTGTTCTTAAATTTGGATGTTATTCGACATATTCACTGAAATGAGGTATTCATGGATATTATATTTTCCCTTTGATATTGGTGGTTTATGTTTGTTAATGTCAATGGTAAAATATCATTATATTTAATTATATTTCTATTAAATTTATTTATATTTCACATTTTTTATACTACTATATATTAAATATGATTGTATATTCAAATATTTTGATTTTACATTATTTAATTACTCGATGATTTTGAGGATAATGGTACCCATGTTTTGTGATAATATCCTCACTGCTTATATCCATTCATCAGTTTATTTGTTTTGTGATTTTGGGTGACAAAACTATTTATATTAATCAAAATATCAGTTGTCCCTAATAATTTATAATCCATTTGAATAGATAATCAATTTATTTTAATCCTATTATGAATTTCAAAATATGGTTAATAATCCGATGAGAATAATATGGGACTATTCCATTAAAAAACTCATCATAAACAATTATACATTTTAATATAATATGATATGAAATAAAAATTACTTGAATATATCATGGTTTAGTTCTAAATAAAATTATCAATACAAATTATTTTTTGGAGTCTAGTTATATAATGAAAAATTATAATATAATTTTCCAAAAAAAATCACTAGTAGTTCAACATTTCATTGAATATTAATATCATAAAAAAATTAAAATAAATAAAATTATATACAATTAAAAATATTATATCTAAATAAATAACTAATTTTTTGATGAGTATTAAAGAAATTGTTACCAATATAGAATTAATATAATATAATTAGTATCTCTATTGAAACTAAAATTCACTTATATATTTATCAATAAAGATATATAAATGTATTTAATGGAATATATCAATAAATGTGATAATTAAATATCAAGGATATTGTTTATACTGAAATTTTGAGGGGTAAAATATTATATTGATATCTAATTTTGGTGGTGTGGTATCCCATATTTTTTTTATTTTTATGAAACCCCCTCTAGTAAGAGAATTGTATTCAATACACTAGATAAAATTAATATAAATTTGGTAAATATAATAATTATATCTAAAAAACTATTAATCCATCATACATGATGCACCAATAGTTTTAATATTTACCTACTATTTCTTTAATGTTTTCAAATAGAAAAAACATTTCTTTTTTTCTCCCACTTTAGAAGGTTATTTTCTATTTGGGTATCTTGCTTTATAAAAGTGTTATAACTATCCCCATAAAAAAACTACTTTTGTAGATATTTTTATGCTCTCATATTCATTTGAAAAATAACTAAAAAATTTAATGGAATGTCATAGTGTTCATATGATTCATAGATAACTATTTTCCATTTAAATTCCCTTACTGTAGGTTCATTATAATATTTTTTAATAAATAAAATTTACCCATGTTTTTATCTGAATTGTCTCTATAAAATATATGATCAATACATTTCATTAAATTAAAAATAATCAACATAATATAATTAGGGAATCATATAATATGAATTATATAAAAAACTAAATTATAATAATATTGAAAATTGGTGAACATAATATTCTTGAATGAATTTAGATGCCAAGTGAACTATTTTGTCCATAATGAGGGGGTGTGGGTGAATCAGTGTGGATATATTTTATTGAATTCACATCCCTCGTTAAAATTTTAATCTCTACACCTGTGAGGATGAATAGATATTATTTCTAATACCCAACAAAAACCACCACAAATAAAATATGTATCTAAAATAGGAATGAAATGGACTACAGTACTTGTTTTCCCCCAACGTGGATGACTATTTCCTTATCATGTTTTTGTGAATTTTATAACATAGACATGTACTTATATATTAAATTAATACAATTGGATTATATCATCTTTGAACTAGAAGTAATCTCCCATCAACATTACTATCCCCAAACATGATCTTTTTACCTGACTTTTTCAATTTAAAATGTGTGTTCCTGCATATTTCTTGAACAAGATCATACCTACAATCATATATACCAAAACCATAAAGGATATATCTTCTTCCTCACACAAAAACATATACTCTTAGAATATTCTATGAAAACATAATACATTCCAATTTTTTTACCATCAAAATGATCATAAAAGAGAAATAACAGGACCCACCATATTTTTATCATCCAAAAAAATAAATATCCTTCTAATATACGAACAAAAAAGTTACCCATCTCCAGTGGATAACCATAGTGAGAGTTTTTACCTAAATCCTTTCTTGTTAGATTTAACCTCTTCCTAGTCTTTTTCATCACATAAGATATTCAATATCAGAGACAATATTGGTCTCCCAATATCATTAATATATATTATTTGAATTATCTCATTTTTAAAGAAACTCAATGTTATTTTGTGTATAATATATCTTTATTTTAATTAATAAAAAGATTTGAAATGAGGATGTGTTATCTTCATATTTCAAACTGGTAAAATATTTAATCATAAAAAATCTCTCTTCATATAATTTCATGTGGTAGGGTTCCTCTATTCACTAACGGTGCATGCTAGCATAGAGGAGATGGATGTGACCACTACCATATTGAGGGCTTGGATCAGTGTATTTTTTTTATTTTCCTATTTTTTTATTCATGGTCTTTAGGTGTTTTCATATGTATTCATAAATTAACCAACAAACAGTGATCAGATTAATTAATGATTATCCAATTTTTTCTTGTGATGGACTTCCCTTGTAATTATTTTTCCTTGACTCTTATTCTTTTGGATGCATTTCATTGTTTGGAATTTTCTAATGGGACCTTTAATATTGTTGTATCTATAAATTTATACACCATATTTTTGTTTCTTCACTCGATGGATAATGTTTTAGGAGACTTTTCAAGTATTTTTGTTTTTTATGGGTTTGTTTGAATGTATGATTTTCATCTTAATGGTTCTTAATTTTATCATGGTGTGTTATTACTCTAAGCAGGGGATTATTTTTCAATATTCTAATATGTTATTCTTTCCCAGTTTATTTGTAGTGAATCTTGGAGTTTGGAGGTTGTCTTGTAGTAAATCCCCTTTCACAACTAACATTCAAGGAATACCACTAACGATGGGGGTTTTGGAAATGTTATGGATTCTAAAAAAAAATTTGATATATATTTTATACTTATTTCTCTTTTGAGTTTAACATTTTAGTTCTTATTTTCATATTATTCATTATTTTTCAATTTTTGATATTTTTTAATAGATTTAGATCATTTAGTGTGATGGAGTACAACCCATTTTTCATTTGTAAGTTAGTTAAAGTTAAATAGGGGAATTTTTTAGAGGTTTGAAATTTTCAATATCATCCTCCATCACTTCATCTAGAATTCAATGTGGGGGATGTTATTTTATCTGATAGATATCATTTTACAATATTATCATCATATCTATTTTGTATTATATTAAAGGATTCTTTATATAATATTAATTTTAGGGTTTTATTTCCTTATATAAGATAGAATCATTTGAGCTTTATAGAGAGAGGGAGTTAGGTGTTGTATAGAATGGATACATGGGTGATGTGGTTTTAAGCATGAGAAAGAGTGAGAAATAGAAAATTAGGTTGTGCAACGAGGTGATAAAACAATAATACATGTTCATTTATGATCTATGAAAGTTTACTTTTAATCATTAGTTATTATCATAAAGGTTAAAGAGTCTTATCATGGTGTGTATTTTTAGATATGTTTGAATAATGTCTTTGAAATTCTTGTTTGGGATTCTACTTGATTTTTTGCACACTCTAATTATCGTATATTTTTTCGAGTTTCTCATTTTGTTTTTTTCCTCCACATTTTAGGTTATTATTCACATTAATAATTCATGTCCACATTTAGTTTTCTTCTTTTATTTATATGATTTTTTTCATTGGAGATTCATATAATTTATGTGTCGCATCTGAGTTTTTATTTGAAAACTGATTCAGTACCTCCCCAAACAACTAGTATCAGTGGATGATATATGTGTTTCTTATTGATTGGATATTGTTGAATCAATACATAAGATTTTATTCCAAATATATAAGTTTAATGGGATGAATTATTTTACTATACGTTAGCAATGAGTTAAAAATATTTTGGTCTATCAAAAGATAATAAATATGCTGAAGAAAAAATCCCGACAAGCCAAGGATGATGAGTGATGGTGATTGGAAGGACATGATAGATTCAGAAACAAGAGAAATTAAAATTTATTTAATTGGTAATAATATATGGAAAGTGATGGATATTTATTATCTAGAAGAGATTTTGGTGAATCTTAAAAGTAGAAATAAATAAATATACCAAAAAATTATTTATTTTTTAAAAAATATATTGTTTGTGAAGACAGCTGACTAGGATGAATATTATTGGGAAGAAAAAGCTGTACTTGTTTGGTTTTTCAAGATATACACCTAATTAATTTCTTTGGGTAATGATACTAGTGAAGAAATAATTAAAATCAATGATTGAGGTTTCATGTAGAATGTTTTAAACTGCTCAGAGGATATTGATTAGAGGGGGGATTAGTTTCTACAGGTAGTGCAAACTATATGGTTGTCACAGTTATAGGGGAGGAATATATTTTTGAATCTTAAATTATAATTTATGAAATAAGGTATGATAAATAAGTTTACATTAGTACATCATTTTCATGGGGAGATTTTGGGATTCTATTTAGATGGAAAAGTTGTATTTCAAAAAATTTACAGAGGATCATGGTTGGTGGGATAAAAACTGTCTTACTATACAATTATGTTTGTTGGAATTTCATATCCATATATACTGGACTGAAGGGGAGATTTTTATTATTCTTCTCCTTAATTGTATCCTAGGATATTAAAATGAAAATAGGGGATTTTTTAGAGGATTGAAATTTTCAATGTCTCCCGCAGACACATCACATGACATTCAAAATGGGATGGCATTTATTTATCCCACAGTTTTTTATGAAATAAGATAAATATATATATTTTTATATTTTAAGGGATGTTTCATAAAACATGTATTATAGGGTTTTAATTACTTATAAAATGGAGTATCAAGGGTTCTGTAAATAGAGGAAAATTATGTGTGGTAGAGAATAGACACATGGGTGATGGATTTTCAATGATAGGTATCACTGAGTAGTACAAAATAAGTTTGTAAAATATAGTATTGTAATGACACCACATGTTTAGATTAGATCTCTAAAATGTGATGTTCTTTCTGTTGGTTTGTTTTCAATTATTTTTTTCTAGGATTCAATGATGTTCATGCCTATAGTCAAAATTCAGTTTGTCATTGTTTGTGTTCCACTTTGGAACAATGTTGGATTTCAAAATTCATGGTGTTTATAAGGTACTAGAATTAAATGATTTATTTTCAGTCCCATGAGTATGTGACAATGATTTTGGCTAGAACGTGGTTTCTATGAGATTAGGTGTAACATTTTGTATTGTTGCTGGATTTCTCAATTTGGGTCATCTAATTATTTTCCTAGTATATTAGTTAGTATGACTAGTCTAGGTCTTTGTCCCTCCAGTACTTTTAGACATGCTGAATAATTTAAACATGGTGTAATTAATAATTCATATGTGATTATGTGGTTTCCCTCTTGAGTTATTTAGATTAATGTTTTTTGGATTTGGGGGTTCCACTCACAGTTTTGGGTTTGTTTTGAGGTTTTTTCAGTCTGTTCCTAACCTCTTTTCATCAGTATTTATTTACCTCAATTATATACTAAAACTTAATTTTTAACTTCTTCCAAAAATATCTTTCTAATAAAATTATAAATAGTGGTTCAAACTTAATCACTGAATCATAAGGAATTTTAAAATTATATCCAAAAAATACCTATTAGAATCTTAAAATATGACGTTTTTCTTTATTTCAAACACCAAAAATATTTTTTAAAACAATAAATAACCATATGAAAAAAAATTTCCAATACTTTATCTCATATCTTAATATTATCATTCTTATTACTAATCATAAAATAACTACATAAATAATTTTTTATATCATTATGAAATTTATATCACCATAAATATCATAGAATTTTTATATTTATTATTATACAACCTCTTTAAAAATTCAAACATATCCACTAAATCATATTTTTTTTATTATATATTGGACTAGTTACTTATACTTATTCCAAGGAATAGTATAGTTACTCTTATGTGTATCCCCAAATTTAGTCTTACATAGCATATGAAAATTTGGAGTTATTCTTATCTATCATCATATTATAATAATATTTTCTTTGTAATTTTTTTATATACCATAAAATTTACTGACACAATAAAAATTCATACTCATGTTTATTCACAAATATCAACTTAATTCTTTCATATATACATATATTTAATTCACTGTTAATATTATATGTCCATTTCTTAATCCTATTTATATAATTCACCACATTTTTATTCTCAGGATATTAATTGTGCAGAGAATAATAAAAGTCACTCTTAATTATCTCAATTTAATTCACCATAATTATCTAATCATTTTTATTTATTTTATTTCATCTAAAAAAATCGAATAGCTATAGAATATTATCTTACAATTCATGGATCCCTTCAACACAATTTCAAATTCTTATGCAACATATAAAAACCCCCTTGAGATATTCAATATAGATATCAATGACTCAAATCTTTCTTAGATAAATATTTATTAGATTTTTTCAATTTATAGTTCTTCATAAATCAACATGTAGTTAAAATTAAATGAAAATCATATCTTTAATTTTATTATCTGATTTTGTAATTACAAACATTGTAGATTCCTCAATTTTTGATAATACATGGTTGCATTGTCACTAAAATTCATGGTTAAATTTCTACTCCAAAAATTCTATCAAAATATTATTTTCATCTTTGTAGACTCATATTATTTAGTATGATATATTACCTTTATGAAACTCACTATCAATCTAAATTACAAAAACTAGCTAGGAATCAAATTCAATTTCTGTCACAATACATTATGAAGTAGTATCATAAACCAATAATTATTCCCCATATTAAAAATCCTCAATACTATACATTAATAGTATATTGTGAACATAAAAAAAATATAATAATATAATTATTAAAAGAATTTATTCAATATAGATAATAAATGTCTCTAACTAGTCCAAAAAAAATAGTTATTCTATGATTAAAATAATAAATTATTCTCTTTGGTAATATATGGTGAACATTAACCAAAAATATAATAAAAATTCCTAAAGCAGCTTATCTATATATATGATAAATTATACAAGTTGTATCCCATTCATAATGGTATTTCATCTACACCGTGTTCTTGGGATTCTCCATTCTTCCAATTTATATGGAAATCCTTAATTGTACACAACATATATTGAAATTATTTGTTATTAAAAACAAATAAAAAATTCCATAACATAATCAATTGGTATCATCAATCTCTTCCATTGAAATTATTTTTTTTCAAGTCCACATAGAATAACATTTCAATATGTTATCAAACAATATATTCTTATCAACTTCCTTTTCAATATATACCAAGGATGAAATAATATTTTATTATATATTTACAATCTCTATATCCACATTAAAAATAATTACATTAAAAATAATTATTATTAATTATTTTACAAATAATATGATAAAAAAATATGTTTTTACACCTTTTTACTCAATTTTGTGTCTGTAAACCATCCTATATTCTATTTCTAAATTAACAATTAGTACTTTTAAAGTAGTGGTGGTAAAATATGTTTAAAATACCAAAAAAATTACCTTTATGACACACTAAATAATTTACATCATCACATAAAATACTAACATGTTACAACTTCTTCAACTTAACTCTTACTATAATGTAAACCCTATCAAATCCTTATCAAGGATGATCATTTTTTTCAGATAAAATTTAAGTACCTTTTTCATAAGTGAACTTTAATAAAATATGTAATTTATGATATATCACACTAAGATAGATATCTCCTCCCACTATAAAATCTTCCATGTAATTCCTTAAACCTAGGTACCTATATTCAGTGCATTATTACAAAACTCTGGCATGATCCCAAGAGATCATGTCTCAAAAGACCGATTATTTTAATAGCCTTGGAACTACTAGATACATACATAAGTTTTGAATTACACCATGAAATGAAAAAACAATAAAATATTGTCCCCATAGAACACACTCATATTCCATATCCTATTACTCCAGGTTAATAGTAATATACTTCTTCGTATCCTGGAAAAAATAAAACATTGAAATGAGAGAGCTCAGACACACAGTAAAGATAACAATATAGTGGAAACTATCATAAATAAGCATAAAAACTTAAGGCAATTTATAATACTAAAACCCAATAATTTTAAACAAAATATTCAGCATAATATGGCAATGATATATCAAATAATTCCATTCACTTATTGACATGGATATTCTACTAGTCGAATAATCACATGTAACATCAATAAACTATTTCATAATTATAGAATGAATAATGCCTAACATCATAAAAACATAGTCAAGGCCTCATGCCAAGACTAAAAATAAGACTTTATCAAGGCCTTTTGTCAAGACACTAGTTTGTCTCATTAGTCCTACTGATGAATCGAGGAGCTATAGTGGGCTGCACCCATCACTTACTAAGTCCAATGAATTCATCATATGAAAAGGTTGAAACATAACATAAACATTTGTATTAAAACTAGCATATTAAAGGTTAATAATTTAACCAACAACTATGAATGGTATAAAAATAACACATCCACATTCTAACATATCACAAAACCTTCAATAAAATATGTAATATTGTATCACAATAAATCAACTTCAAAAAAGTTTCAAATCCATCAAAGGATGTAAACATAGATGAAATTAGAACTATTTTAGACAAATATCTCTTTCTATTTTACAATCATTTAAAAGAAAATAATTATAAATGAAAAAATATATTTTGAAAATATTATTATAATCTTGTACGGGTAGATTCTATGGTGATATAATGGCAGAAAATAGATGCACTCACTATATAAGTTAAAAAAAACAGTATTTCCTTAATTTTTTCAAAAAGGTCGTAAAAGGGCCTTATTTGGAAAATAATGGAAATATTCCTTTATAAACATTTTATAAAAATTAAAAAAAGGGTATAAATAAATTTAACTAATAGTCTTGTAAATAGAAAAATGTTTTGAAATATATTTTTAAGTAACAAGGGTGTGGATGAATAAGAGGTCCCAGTATATACTCCCTTATAAACTACCTCAGATAATGAAGAGATTTTAGAAGTAACCCTTACCTTGTACTTTTCCTTGGTAGTGGATATGTTAAACTCTTGTATAATAGTAAAATAATTGTTATTAAATTATACAAGAACAACATATATGAATATAATATCATATATGATCTTCTAATATTGCTTTGGTGATAATGATTCAGTAGTATCATTGTTTTGGGTGTTAACTGGATCATTTTCTTATATATGTTTTGTTATGTAAGTCATTTTTGTTATGGATATGATGTATTTGATTCATATCCAGATTGATATTAAGTTATTTAACATTATTTTAAATCATAAAATGAAAATTATTATTGAATGATTACGATGGGAAATGAATCTCATCATGTTCGTGGAGATGGTAATCCTTACATACGCACGAGCGACAATGTCATTCTATTGATGCTAAAATAGTATGTAATTGGATGGTATATCATATATACATAATAATTAATATGTTATATTTATTATTTAAATCAATTATACACATTATTATACCGATCCAAATAATAAAGTGTTGAATAACAAACTAAACCATCACGTGGATATGGTAAGCCGTACGCATGCACGTATGGTGAATTTTTCATTTATATAATGGATAGAATAATTAATATTGATGTAAAAGTTTTATAATAACATCATAGTAAGTATAAGGTATTGGATTCATTATTCTTTTATGTAAACAATAAATAAAGAGTAAGTGGATGAAGAAAAGAACTTTGAAAGAGGTGATGAAATTATTACCTCTTCTTCAGGTGCCTCCTTTGGATTTGATCAAAAGGGCTCCTTAGGTAGAATTATGCTCAAAGTAAAGCCTCTAGTTTAAATTTAGGGTGTTTTGGAGGATATTTGATCCTGTCTTGGCTAATCTAAATGGATTTGGAGGAGTGAATGTGAGAGAAGGGGAAGTACCCTTTTATAAGAGAGGTGAGAGTCACTTTAGGAAAAGCATGAAATATTATTTTATTATAACATCATATTCGGTTTATAATGGATCAAAAAAAGATTTAATTTTGAGTCTACGGTGGGTATTGGTAAAAAAACTCTCAACCAATAGGTTTCAGATAGGTTTAGGTCATAATATTAACTGTATCTATTAGATTTAACTCTAAGTTAAATAGTTTAACTTTTACAATGTATTCTTGTATTAGTATAATAAATTGTTGATAAACACATTATAAAAATACAATATAACCCAAAGTGGTTAATTATTGATATATATAACCATATATAAGTCTTTTGGACAATAATTATATTTTTAGGAATATTATATCAACTATTTATATAGTATTTGTTTTAAAAACTCATTTATGTCAATTATAAAACTATTTAGTATTTGGTTTTTTTGAAAGTCATATAAACTTTATACCTTTGAAAAAAATTATTTAATAAACTCTAAAATGTAATATTAACTTAGAAAATTCTTGGAATACATAAATAGTATCAATTTACAATTATATTAATATTTATTATATCAATTATTTTAATCATTTAATAATAAGATAATTACGTCATCATCATTGTTTCATAAGTAAATTTAATTATTTAATGTATAAAAATTATAAATAAAGCACCACTATGTAGTAAATATTATTAGCTTTCTAATGAATATTTATAGTTTAAATTACCCTCCATATAACCTGATATTGGAAATGGTTTAGTTATTAAACTTTAAATTTAACACTTTTAACTCTTTTTAAAAAAAATAATAATAAATGTCCAAATCTAATAGAAGTGGACCAAAAGGATCATATTTTATTCCTAAGGTTTATTTTAGTCAAAATACAATTATCCAATTGAATTAGGATATGTGTTAGTGTAATTATAATATAATTTTTACATTTAATTACCCTATTTACTTTTAAACGGGGTAAATAAAATTTAAATTTTACTATTCACCAAAAATTATTTTCATCTTATTGAATAACATTTTAAAAACCAATGTCAACCTTGGCTCTCGAATTTTTGAAATTCAATTCATAGAATCAATAAAATTACAATTTATGTAAATTTTCCAATCTTCCTAGAAGGTGGGTAAAAGATGTTAAATGTTCGAAAAAATTTTATATATATAATCATATTATAAAATGTATCTAATGAATTATGTTGAATATATATAGGTATTATATTTCTATTTTTACCTAATATAAATTTAAATATAATTTCTATTTATTTTAAAAAAAAAGTCAATTTTAAACAATAATGCAGTGTTTTTCACTATTCATCAAAAATTGAATGTTTTCATAAAAAATCCAAAAAATTCACCCTAAGCTGATAAGGATATTCCAAATCCAGCAATGAAGTCCATTTTGAAAAATAAAATTTATAAAATTTCAAAAAATGGGTATTACTCTTCAAAATGCCTAGTTTGATTGGTCATTATGTGCTAGAACTAGATACTGCGTACAACAAAAGCTATTGAATTTTTCATAGAGAAACATATCATGGAAGATTGGGGTGTTACATTCTTCCCTCTATCAAATAATTTTGTCCTCGAAATTTCTAGAATACTACTTTATAAAATGATTCAAATGGTTCTTCATCATAAGTTCCTTAGGTTCCCACATTGTCTTTTCCATCTTATAGTTTCTCCATAGATCTTTTACCAGACGAGTCGTCCGATTTCTTAGCACATGTTCTATGGTATCACGAATCTTGATAGGCTCTTCACAATAAGACAGATCGAGTTACAGTTCTATTTCATTATAGGTTAGTACATGCATTGGGTCAAGTATGTATTTTATCAATAGTGATACGTGGAACACTTCATGAACTTTGGAGAGACATGGAGGCATTTTCAAACAGTAAGCTACAACTTCAGTTTGTTCTTGAATTTTGAAAGGTCTGTTGTACCTGGGACATAATTTACCCTATTTACCGAATCTTAAAACACTCTTCCATGGAGATACCTTCCTGAAAACATAATCTCTTACATGAAATTCCAAATCCTTACTTCAGTTATCGACATAGCTCTTTTTCCTACTTTTAGCTGCTTTAAAGGGGTTTGGGATAATCTTCACCTTTTCTATTGTTTCCTCAACATGTTCTGGGCCTACAAGTATTCCTTCACCAACATCATCCCAACAAGTTGGCGTGTGATGTCTCTTTCCATATAAAACTTCATATGGTTCCATATAAATACTTGAATGGAAACTATTGTTGTAGGAAAATTCTACCAGTGGTAAATATTTATCTCACATATCTGGAAAGTCATGTGAGAAAGATCTCAACATGTCTTCTAAAGTTTCAATAGTCCGTTCTGATTTTCCATCAGTTTGAGAGTGGTAGGCAGTGCTCAAATGATGTTTTGTATCTTGGGCCTTCTGAATTCATTTCCAGAATCATGATGTAAAATGGGGATCGTGATCAGAAATAATCGATAGGGGTACTCCATGAAGCCTTAAAAATTTATTAATATATAGTCTTTCTAAACGTTCAAGTTGTAAATCTCCTCTTATAGCAAGAAAATGTGTTGACTTGGTAAGACGATAATAAATGACACATATTTCATCATTCCTTCTAGGTTTCTTTGGTAGCCCCATGGAAAAGTCCATCTTAATATTAACCCATTTCCAATCAAGTATAGGAATAGGTTTCATGACTTCTTCAGGATGTTGTCTTCCAACCATAACCTATTGAATAACCAAACATCATGACACATAATTAGAAATATCCCTCTTCATTTTGTCCCACCAAAAATGTTCCTTCAAATCTCTATACATCTTAGTGCTACTAGGGTGTATATAGAAATTGGATCTATGAGCATCATGCAAAAATTCCACATAGATCATCTATGTCAGGTACACAAAGTATCTTCCAAAATTTTATAATCCCATCTTCATATATGATGTCGATCAATCTACCATCATTCACAACCTTAATTTTCTTTTGAAACTCTTCATCATTAGTCTAATAACTTCTTATCCTTTCTAGTAAATATGGTTTGTCATCCATTTGAAAAATTATTGATGTTTCACCTTCCATGGTTATTCCCACATCCATCATTACCAGATCCATGAAAATTGGATCTCTTTCAACTTTCATCTTGTTGAAAACACCATGATCATTTCTGATCAAAATATCATCCACGTTATTTTTCTTCCCCAGGTGCAAGTGTATAGTTCAATCATAATGATTGAGTAGTTAAATCCATCGTCTTTGCCTCTTGTTGAGTTATTTTTGTATGGAAATGTACTTTAATATCCTGTGATCAGTATATATCTCACATTTTTTACCATAGAGATAGTTTCACCATATATTCAAAGAAATGATTACATCTGTTAACTCAAGATTATGAGTGGGATAGTTTTGTTCACAAATTTTTAGCTGTTGTGATGTATAGTTAATAAATCTATCATTCTTTATAAGGACATAACCATGTCCTTTCTTTGATCCATCACTATAAATGAAAAACTCATCAGTCCCCGATGATATAGTCAATATGAGGTAATTGACAAATATTCTATTTAGTTCTTGAAAACAATCTTCACAATCTTTTTTTCAAACAAATTTAGCCCCTTTACATGTGATCTTGGTTAATGGATTAGCCAATTGGGAATGATTCTGGAAGAATCACAGACATTAACCTGTTAAACCAATAAAACTGCATACCTTAGTTATACTCTTCGATGATTTCCATTCATGGATTTCCTTTTTCATTGATGGATCAATAGAGATTCCATCCTTTGAGATAATATGGCTAAGAAAAGAAACCCCCCAAAGCCTGATTTCTCACTTTTCTAAACTTCCCATATAATTCATTTCTTCTATGATTTTTATAATAGTGTGCAATTGATTTTCATGGTCTTCATAGCTTTGGGAGTATACCAAGATATCATCAATATATTGAACTACAATGTCATCAAGATATTACTTGAAAACTCTATTCAGTGTATCCATGAAAACATAGGGTGAATTAGTCAGTTCAAAGGGAATTACGGTAAAATTATAATGCCCATACCTAGTACGAAATGCAGTCTTCAGAATATCTTCCTTCTTCACACACAAATGATGATATCTATATTGAAGGTCAATCTTTGAAAAAATATAGAGCTTTGTGAAGTTGATCCAATAAATCATCAATGCGAGGTAGGGGATACTTGTTCTTTATTATTATAATATTGATCTCCCAATAGTCAATGTACAACCTCATAGATCCATCATTCTTCTTATGAAAAAGAACAGGGGCTCCCCATAGAGATACAATTGGGAAAATAAATCCCATATTACTCAATTCCTCCAGTTGTTTCTTTTGTTCCACTAATTCCACAATGACCATACTATAAGGGATCTTCAATGGAGTCTTTGAACCGGGAATTATGTCAATGGAAAACTTAATTTTTCATTCTAAAGGATATCCAAGTAAATCTTATGGAAACACATCAATATATTCTTGCACAATAGGTACATCATATATTTGAACATTCCTATCTTCACCCATAGTTATTTTATTCTATTCCTCCCTAATAATTGAATTTAGTAGTTCTACTAGGGGTGGATCTATATAAGAATCAGATGGTGATGTTTTCACACTAATAAAAAGGCAATCCTTATCATTATCGAAAATTGTAACCTCCTTCTTCTTACAAAATTTGTTTGAATCATGGTCTGAAATACAATCCATACCAAAGATTATATAAAATTAAATCATGGATATGATGATGAGATTAGGAGATAAATCACATTTATGTGACCCAATGGGAAGTGATTGACAAAATTTTATTACAATGACACTTCCATTTTGAGTTTTGACTGACAAATCCCTTATAAAATAAAATTAGAAATATCTATTTTTCATAGCAAACTAGGAAGATATGAAACAATGTGATGATCCAGAATCAAATAAAGCATTAGCTAAATTGGAGGAAACAATTAAATTACCTACCACCACATCATTCAAAGCTTCAACCTCAGTAGTAGTGATTGAATAAGCTTATATTTTCTACCTTGGACTTTTCTGAGGTAAGTTTCCTTAGATCATAGGACATTCATTTTCATAATTCACCATTTCTCTACAATTATAGCATTCAACATTTACAACCTCATACTTTTCCTTGAAATCATGAGATTGGTGGCCTTCTTTGCGACACTTGTAACAGACTCTCAGTCTCTTAAGGAAGGTACCGGGGTGTTTCTTCTCACATTTACTACGGGATGGAAATTAAACTTTACCATTCCTCCCCTTATTTGCATTTCATGAGTGTTCAACGGATCTCTTCTTCTCTTGCTTTACTATATAGTCGGAAGACTTAGATAATTCCTTTTCTATATTAATAGGACATGAGATAATATCTTCATACAATGAGAAGTATTGTGATACTAATTCCAAAAAGAGAAATGGTTTTAACCCATCAATTAGTCGATCAATATTACTCCTTGGGTTACGTATATATTTTGTAGCATGCCTTGCTGACCTTGTAAAACCAGCATCATACTTTACGATATTCTCATCCTCCTTTTTTCTAAGACTCATAAATTGTCTTTCCATATATGCTCAATGGTCCTGAGAAACATATTTTTCTAAGAAAAGTTATTTAAAATCCCTTAATTCAATATTTTATACTTCTTAATCCTCCTTTGTGTTTTGAATTAATGACTACTATTGATCGACATCTCCTGTGAGGTGATAAAATGGCATCAAAACTTTTTCCATTTCGCTACTCCCCAAAGCATGAAATATTTTTTTCTAAGGAACTTATCCATTGCTCAACTAAAAATGGAATTGTAGTCCTATTGATTATTGGTGGTTGTTACATCATGAGGAAGTCTAGCATTGATCCTCTACATTGTGGATCAGGGTGCTCCATACGAGTAAGGCTATTATTCACAACCTGAGTGAGTTTTTCCAATATGGGTATATGTTGTTCATCACCTATTGCATCACCAGCTCCACTATAACTATCTTTAGTAGGAGTTAAAACCATACATGGATTATGTGTGTTAATAAAATTTCCATTCCTTCCACTAGGTTCTATTTCTAAACATTGGTATACACTTGATTAGTTTGTGAATTGCAATACATAATTCCAAACTAGTAAAATATATAACATAAATTGAACAGTTTATGAATATAATGCATAATCATAAAAAAATGTTTTCATTGTTCTGGTATTTACTCATAAATAATTTATAGAGGTTTGTAAAGAAAATTTGAGTTATCCTAAGCATGTCCCCGGGGAGTATCAAAATCATGAGTGTAGCAAGGCCCGTTATCAAGTACTAGGATACCCCAGGTCAAGCATGAAACTCCATGTCAGAGTTTTCACTCCTAGGTACATTTTTTCCAGAGCCGTCTCAACCATCTCGTATCTATAAAGGGATGTAATTTGTGTAAAATTCACAAAATCAATACATTACCAAAATTCTTCGAAGTTTTACTATCCTAATCCTCAAAGTCTATCTTACGGTAATGTTCTCTAATCAATGTTTTTCTCAATCTAGTTTCCAAGGTTTGTACTAAACTTCCTCTAATAAAAAAAACAACACCCCTACACTAGTTACCCAGAGTTTATGAATAATAAAAAAACATTGGCATGATCACAAGAGATCAAGTATTGAAATACTGATCAGTTTAGTAGCCACGAAAGTGAAAGATACATACATAAGTTTTCCATTACATCATGAAATGCATAAAACAAAAACATTGTGTTCCCTTTGAACACACTCATATCCATTAGACTATTCCTGCAAGTTAATCATAATATACTTATTCCCATCCTAGGAAAAATAAAATATAGAAAGGGATGGGCTCAGACACTCAGTAAGGATTCCAATATATGGGAAACTATCATAAATAAGTATAAACATTACATGCAATGTATAAGTCAAAAACAGAACCCTTTTAAACATAAACTTCAGCATAATATGGAAAATATAGATCCAATAATTCCATTTACTTATTCAAATGGATATTCTACTTGTCGGATAATAACATGTAATATTAGTATCCAATTTCATAATGATGGAATTCATAATATTAGACATCATAACCACATAGTCAAGGCGTCATGACAAGAATACAAGTAAGATTTGTTTAAGGACTTATGCCATGACACTAGTTTGTCTTATGACACCTAAAGATACATAAAATAGATATATTAGGCTCCACCCATCATTTAATAAGACCAATGCATTCCCCTTATGAAAATGAAGAAAATTAACATAAACAATCATATTAAAACTAGCATAATAAATATTAATACTATAACCATAAACCATGAATGGTATAAAAACAACACATCCAAATTAAAACAAATCACAAAAAATTCAATACAATATGGGAGACTGTATTATTATAAACCAACTTCAAACAAGTATAAAATCCATCAACGGATGTTGTCCTAGATGAAATCAAAACTATTTGATAGAAATATCTCTTTCTATTTTGAAATAATTACAAAGTCATATAATTATAAAATAAAAAAGTTATTTTGAAAATATTCTTATATGTTAGTAAGATAAGCTTCAAAGGTGTTATAATAGTAGAAAAGAGCTGCACTCACCATATAAGTTAAAAAAACATTCATTCCGTAATTTTGTCAAAAAGGTCGTAGAGGACCATGTTTAGAAAACAACGGAAATATTCCTTTATAAAAATTTCATAAAATATAAAAAAGGGGTATAAATGAATTTTTACCATAGTCTAGGACATAGTATAAATGTTTTGAAATACATTTTTAAGAAACACAGATGTGGATAATAAAGAGGTCCCCATAGATACACATGTATAAACAAACTCAAATAATGAAAAGATTGTAGAATTAAACCTTTCCTTATAATTTTACTTTTTTAAGAGTAAGTTAACCTTCTGTATAATTGAAAAATCATTGTTATTAAATTATAATAGAACCACATACATAAATATAATATCATATATTGTCTTCTAATATTTCTTTGTTAATAATGTTTAAGTATTACCATTGTTTCGGGTGTTAACTGATTCGTTTTTATTTATATGTTTTGTTACATAAGTCATTTATGTTATGGATAGGATGTATTTGATTCATATCCAGAATGATATTCAGTTATTAAAAAGATAATTACTCAAAAAATTAAAATTATTCTTCAATGATTACAATGGGGAAGGAATCACATCACATTCGTGGAGATGGTAATCCGTACGTATGCATGAGCGACAATATCATTATATTGTTGGTGAAATCATATGTAATTGGATGGTATATCATATATAAATAATTATTAACATGTTGTATTTATTATTTAAATAAATTATTCTCATTATTATACCCATCCAAAAAATGAATTGTTGAATAAGAAACTACAGCACGACGTGGAGACGGTAAGCTGTATTTACGCACGTATAGAAACTATGTCATTCATAAGATGGATAGAATAATGATTATGCTTGTAACATATTTATAATAACATAAATTTAAGTATAAGTTACAGTATTTATTATTTTGTTATGGAAACAACAATTATAGAGGAAGTGGAAGATGAAAAGAACTTTGAAAGAGGTGATCAAATTATTACCTCTTCTTCAGGTGCATCAATTTGATTTGATCTAAAAGGATCCTTAGGTTGGATTCAGTTCAAAGTAAGGCATCTAAGATTAATTGAAGTTAGTTAAGAGGATATTTAAGATAGTTTTGTCTGATCCAAATAGTTTTGGAGGTGTGATTTTGAGAGAAGTGTATGTACCCTTTTATAAGAGAGGTGAGGGTCACTTTAGGAAAAGTAGGAGATATTATTTTATTATACAATCATATTCGGTTTAAAATGTATACAAAAGGATTTATTTCAAGGATAAGGTGGGGATGTTTTTAAAACCTCTCAACCAATATGTTTTATATAGGTTTGAGTCACAATATTAACCTTATCTTTTAGATTTAACTCTTAGTTTAATTGTTTAACTTTTACCATGTATTCTTGTATTAATATAATAAATGGTTAACAAACATACTATAAAAATACTAGTGGACCCAAATTGGTTTATTATTGATATATATAACCTTATCTAAGCCCTTTAGTAGATCCTTATATTTTAAAAAATATTATATCAATTAATAATATTGTATTTAAAAAAAAATCATTTATGTCAATTTTGGCACTACTTATTGTTTCGTTTTTGTATAAGTCATAAATACTTTATAACATAGAAAGAAATTTATTTAATCAACCATAAAATGTAATATTTATTTTGAAAATTCATTTAATACACCAAAATTCTCAATTTACAATTATATTAATATTTATAATATAAATTATTTTAATCATTCATCAATAAGGTAATTACTGCATCATCATTGTCTCATAAATAAATTTAACTATTTAATGTCTAAAAATAATAAATAAAATAACATTATGTAGGAATTTGTTTATATTTCTAATAAATATTTGTAGTTTAATTTATCTTATATACAATGCTATATTGAAAATTGTTTAGTTATTTAACTTTGAATTTAACACTTTTAACTCTTCTTTAAATAAAATAATAATAAATGTCTTAATCTAATCCAAGTGGACAAAAAGGATCATATGTTATTCCTAAGGATTATTTTAACTGAAATACAATTTTCCTATAGAATTAGGAAATTGTTTAGGGTTTTTATAATATCATTTTTACCTTTAATTACCCTATTTACTTTTAATTGTGGTATATAAAATTAAAAAGTTAATATTCAACAAAAAATATTTTCAACATATTGAACCACATTATACTTAATAAAGTCACATGTGTATCTCATATTGTTTAAATTCAATTCATAAAAGTGTTCAAATTACGTTTTATGCAAATTTTCAAATGTGCTTAGAAGGTGGGTAAAAGACGTTAAAAGTTAAATAAAAGTTTATATAGCAAATATTATTATAGAATGACCCCAATGAAATGAATTGAACATATATAGTTATTATATATCCATTTTGACCAAAAATAAATTTAAATAAAATAACTAATTATTAAAATAAAATATCAGTTTCAAACAATAACGAAGTATTTTTCACTATTCATCAAAAATTGAATGTTTTCAGAAAAATACAAAAAATTCACCCTAATATAATTTTGATATTTTGAATCCAAAAATGAATTCCATTTTTAAAAAAATTATACAATTTAAAAAAGTGGGTATTACTATTCATAACAGCTATTTTGATTGGTCGTGGTGTGCTAAAACTCAAAGTTGTGTACATCGCAAGTTATTGCATTATTCAAAGAGAAACGTATCGTGGAAGCTTGGGTGTTACATTCCACAACCACATTATTCTACCAAAATATAAATCAATTCAATTACATATAAAAGAAGAAAGTAAATAAGAAAATATGGGAATAAGGTGGTTTCCTCATGCTCAATAGTGAGAGAGGGAAATTGGAGAGTTATCTCAACCAACAAAATATTTTAATTTTATCTCTATTGTAAAGAGAACTTGTCATGAATTCTAATTTTATTTTATCAAACATAATATCATTGGGAAGCACAATATTATTTATTATTTTATTCCTCTCCTTATGTGGAACATAATTTTTTATTTTAATTAGCATACCACATTTATTCTAGTATGCTTGTTTTATTTTCATCAATAAATCCTATCGTGCTTATAGTATTATCATGCATTCTCTTGGAATTTCTATATATTTATTTTATCTTCTATATAACATCTGAATAATATTTGGTTAACCCTATCTTATCAACTTCTCAAAAAATTGAATTCCTATCCATTCTCGAAGATATATTCTACCAAACCAATCCTATTTTCATTCTTTGATTTATTCTATTTTTTTCTCTAAATTTTTTCAAATAACAATAACACTCATTGATTTTTCAAAATCTTCTTTTAACTTCTTAATTCACTAGAACGTAAGTATCATATCTTTTTTCCTATAAAGTCATTCATAATCTTCCTTGGATAATTTTATTTATTAAATTCATTTTATATATACATAGATATAAATAAATCATCTCACATTATGATTATTATTCTAATATATTTTATTCCTCGATTTTTAGTAAAACTGAATTACTCATGGTACGAATAAACCCCCCATTTTAATTATAATGATCACTTTTTTTCAATTTCCATTAATATTTTCCCAGAATCCAAATTTGACTAAGTTATAGAGATTCATACCATTCATATATAATTGAAAATATGAAGACCACTGACAATTAAAATGTGTATAGGAATTGATTCCAAAACATCAAAAACATAGCATCTACAAATAAATTTTTGAATCCTCCCACTATAAAAAAACAACCATTGCATATTTGAATTCATATAATATGATTCATGCTATGATTCAAAAGGAAATTTAGTTTATATAGAAAACTAATTAGAGAGGACACAATCTTAGAACAGTCCTGGTTGATTGGCCTAGAAAGTGAACTAAATGACCAAACTATATATTATTGAAAAATATAAAAAACATAACTTCATAGTGACAACATCAGTAGGGAAAAAATAAATATCAGGATGACAAAAAAAACGACAACTAAGTAATATTGAGCTAACCACCTCCTATAGAAAAAACCTACTAAGTTTCATGACATCCAAGATTCTTACTAGATATGTACATATACCAAAATAAATAAATTTTCCTCCTCTTCTACACCGTTTTCCATAGAAAAATGCATATTATTGAACAACAGTGTCAAATTAACCCAACTGTAATCAAGATGATGATAGAGGAACTGAATCACTAACCCAAAAAATAAAACCACAACCAATGAAAATTGAAGAGGGAAGAAAATTAACCCACAATAGAAAATTATTAGTATATAAACAAAATTGAAACAACCAAAATAAATAATGTAAATAATAGAAATATAGTCCAACATTCTTAATGGTTCACTATTACACTCTGATTTTTTTTAATGGTTGGGGTCGAAGCCTCATTTTTCACTATTACACTATGAATTTTTGTGGAATTTTTTTTAATAAATTATGTTTCTTTGAATTCTTGTGTTATACTCTACACTAAGATAATCGTGTGCTACACGTAACACTTCTTAGATCTCTTTATAGAAATCACTAGGAATCAATGAAAAAGCATTTTATTATTATTTAAATATGATAATGACCCAGGGTATTAATGGATTGAGTTTGAATAGTAATAAATAACTTATTAAAATTTTAATTCATTGGTTTACAATAAATTATAAATGAAAAATTGTACTAATAGTATATAAATAAAATATTTTTATTTTTATTATCCAAAATAGATGTTTCTTAATAAATTAAATTAATTACACCTAGTGAATAACATTATTGAAATACATATTTTATTTATTCAATAAAATAATTTTTATATTCATCAAATAGATTTTATAGTCATATGATAAGAACCAACCAATTTTTTACATAAAAATCTATATTTTCTAAAAAAGTTAATTTTGACACATTTTAATGGAAACTCTATATTAATTAAATATTTTGACACCTTTTTAGATTCTATTTAAAAAAATATTTTTATTTGGAAGCAGAATATTAAAATTTAATTGTATTGAATTTTTGGTATTTTTAGGATATGTTTTATATTTTTAGGAATAGTAATAGAAAACTCTAAATTTCCATTGAAAAAATAATTTTACATCGAAATATTTATTAATGTTAAATAATATATTTTTTTAAAAAAATCATATTTAATTATTATTATTTTATATAATTTATGACATTAATATAAATTTAATATTAAATTTTGATATAAAAATGTTTCAATCCATTGCTTGTTTGCACATTAATGACTTGTTTTCTCACCATGTCAAAAGCTATAATTGACAATTAATTACTCAAAAGTTTTTTTTATAAATATTTAAAAAATATTTCAATATTTAAAATTGAAGGGTATAAACTATGAAAATATATTTCTTTTAATTATAGGGATTATGTATAGTAACTGTATTAATTTTTTTTAACATTGTAAAATGATAAATCATGTAATAATGGGTAAAAATAATATCATAATTAATAGAAAAATATCCTTAAACATGTCCTAATTTCATTAAAAGAGTATATTAAGACCATAGTAATCATAAGTATGAAATTATAAACATTTTTTGGAACTTTTATGAGAGTAATATATTTAATTTTTTCTATTTAATGAAATGTTTATGTTTTCGTACTCATATTCTCAATAACTATATAATTTTTAACATAGTGTTATACAAAATACAGATTAGACTATAAATAATAATTTGAACTATTAAATATTTTTCATTATCATGAAAATTTAGTTTTAATTGTTAGTAAATAAATTAATACCTCAATGGCTTTTATAATGATGGTGAAATAATTTATTAATTAATGGAAATACCAAATAAATGTCAAAAAAATATTAAAATAAATATAATTTATATAATTAATATCATACAATAATATTATTCATCATATATAAATGTTATGGATTACTTAATTAAGTTGGTACCCATATTTCATGTTTTCATGAAATTTTTAATAAGGAAAATAATGAATAGTTTCAAAATTGTCACTGATGATAATTTATGAATGTATTATTTTATTAAATTATTTAAAAATAATAAAAATATGAAATAATATAGAGGGAACTATATAAGGTCTAAAATATCATTAATTTTACATTTATAGTCTAATTTATACTTTATATGTATAAATTAAATTTTCTTAACTTAAAAAAAATTTCTAGCATATTTAAAATTAAAATAGGATAAATTTGGTTTAATTAAAAATACAAGGATTAAAATTTAATCAAACCCAGTCTAAGATATATTTTTTTCATGATATTAAAACATTACATCATCTTATCTTGTAATCTATTCATCTTTTTTGGTATTTGTATTGATATTTAGTTTATTATAACGTAATATTTCTTAAAATTCAAAAGGTGTCATCATCGCAATTTTTTTAAAAAACCTCCTCTATCTCTTATACACATTAAATTATGCGTTAAATTTTTACCATCCCATAAAATTTTCCCTTATAGACTTACCTAGTAAAATTATTGAGGTTTTGTTCCTCCTAAAAGACCAACTATAGTGTCTCTAAGAGGAGATCTGGATGGAGATCATTGAAAAGAGGAAATATCCTTACCATCTCTTTTATAATTTATTTTTCTCTATTTTCATCATGTGTTAACACTATTATAAAGTAATAAATCCAGTATCACCTATGTGTTAATATTTTATTATGATTATGGAACATCCATATTACACATTTTATTCATCCTAAGAAAAATGAAAGTATCATTTATGCGTATGTAAGACATACCATCTCCACATTGTGGTGTAATTTTTTCCCCACCACATTACATATATGAGTATAGTGTTGAAAATATTAATTATATATGATGATTATAAAATTATATTTATGATTGGGAAAAATATATACCATAAAATACTACATATTTTAACAATTAAGGGAATGATATCTTACTCGTGTGAAAGTATGACCTACCCTCTCCATGACAGGATTTGATTCAGTTTTCCTATTAAACAATAAAGAATGATTATATAAATGCATATAATTAATATTTAATATATATATTCATAAAATTTTATTTTTTAAAATTTTAAATAATATTATATGCATAATAATTGAGACTTATATGAAAAATATGCATAAGAAAATAAAGAAATTGACTCCCAAAAGAAGAGTAATAATGAAATTTTATTAACAAACTTGTAATAAAGTGATCATGTACGATATAATAAATATGAAAATTTTTATTGATGAAGTTAATGATAATATTTAAACCATTATAAATGAGTTTCAAATATGTACTATGGAAACCAGACCTATGGTAAGTGTTAATTCTACAATCTAAATATTATCTAGATTGTTTGTATATAAGAATCTACCATGAAATATTTATCTTCCAAGTCCATGTTTCCTAATAATGTATTCCAAAAAATATATTTAATATTACTCTAAAATTTATTACAAAATCTTGTACCCCATTATAAATTTTAATAAAATGTTTTGAAAGTAATATTTTTTTCCACTTACCAAATAAGGTGCATTTTTTAACATTCTGGAAAAAGTACGAGAAAATTATATTTTTTAACTTATATAGAATTAACATATTTTTATTTTTTCATTTTATCTTAATTTCATGAATATTCCCTTAAAATATGGAAGTTTTATTTTCAAATAAAATATATACTTTTGAAATCGCAAATTATTTTAAGAAAATAAATTGATTTCAATAAAGAAAGTATATTTTCCACATGAATTATTTTCATGTGATATATCAAAAATATTTTCCATCTAAACTAACATTTTTATGTTAATTATGTTTTACTATGTATATAAATTAATGTTACCATTCTTAATATCTCAATTAATAATTTATTATTATGATGCAATGATATTTATGAAACACATTACGTTTTTCTCGGTTATGTTATTATTTAATGATGTTATGAAACCCATTTTATTCATTGGGTTATGATATGATACATGATTTACGTTCTTTTGTAACATATATGTTTTATTTAAATATGATATGGTAATGAATTATATCTCAATCCAATTTTTTGGGTAATTTTTTTATATCTAATGAAATAGGAAAGGCATGAATGTGGAACTAACTCGGTTTAGTAAAGGACATTGTCTTATAAGATGGAATTAGGAGTGAACCTTGACTACTAAGATGGCCATGGGAGTCAACCATGACTACCAAGATGGTGTGAACATTGAACCCATTTTACTAATATTTCCTTTAAAGTGTTTCCTTTACAACTATGGAAATAATTTTATATGATTCTATGTTTGTGATAAATTTCATGTATTATTTCTTTATTATTATTTAACAGAATATGTTCATTATTTCCTAATGATTCATCTCTTATGAACTGAATTTTGATGCCATCATTCCTATTTATAAACAATATTATAAATTCTATGGTCTCATATTTTCAAGATTATTTTCTCATGCCCTTATTCTCATGATTATGTTTACATTTATCCTTTCATTACCCTTATTGATCATCTGAGGTCACCCATTTAATAATTCATTCCTCCCAGGTTATGAATATGTGTAATATTCTTAATGTGTCTAAGAAGTGTGCTGGTTGAGAAGAACCTAGTGGTATATAATGTACATCACTTATTTGTTTATGTATCATTGTTACTAAATTCACTAGACTATTATATCCTTTGAGATTCTATTTTTGAAATGTATCAAGTATTTTACAAAAGTTATGTAATGTTAATGTGTAACAAATTGGGTCATTATTTCTAGTATTAGAGAAAAATATTAGTTAACATTTGGAAATTATAATGATAAAACCTTATTGAGACCCCTAATTACTCTTCTAAGGACAAGTCTAAGGATAATAAAAATGTCCGAAATATTTTGTAGGGGATAGAGTAAGTGATTTACTATAAATGCATCCCTTCCTAGATACTACATGAGGATGTTTCCTTATAAAATATGTATTGAGGGATAAAACATCCAAATATATGTGTCAATGTTGACTCAAGAATAACTTATTACATGACAACATGCCTTATTACACACTCAGTTTGACACTCCCGAGGGAAATTTTGTTGGAATTAACAAACCCTTCACGAACTCTCATAAAGGATTAAAATATAATCTGGCTATGAAGAAAGTTATATGTAACTAATGTTTCATATATTATATAAGGTTTCAAAATTATGACATAATATATGTTTTTTTTCATGATACGGTGGTTCCTCACTATGAAAACCTTTTCTTACTTTATGCCTATGGTTTTTGTCAATGGATCAAAACTGAGGGAACCTCATTAATGGAAATTGTGATGGACACTAAAAAGATTTTACTCTTAATAAAATGAATGATATGGTACCTAGAATGAATTTTTTAAATAATATGCTCACCCATATTTCTAAATCTATGAATCATTCTTAAATTCTAAATGAGAAATAGAGGGAACAATATTCTATTGATTCCTCCAAAAGGCAACATCCATTTTCTTTCTGTGGGTCTTCTGATCCACTTTTTGTTTAAAAATGGATCAGTACAACTGAGAAAAGAATCTATATTATACAGTTTTGAAAACATTAGAAAGTCATTTTTTATGATTATCTATTTGAAGTTTAAGTGGACTGGTCACAAACGTCAATCAAGAATACAAGGTGGAAAGAGGATATTTAATCCATTTATTAGTATGATTTCAAGAAAATATTTCTCAAAAATTAAATCCCTCATATTATATGGAGTAAAATGGAGAAGGAGTTTCTCATGTTACACTAAGGGTATGATGAATCTGTTGGAACCTATGAATAAAATTTCATAATACTTACGATGTATGATTCTGGAAATATAGACTAGCCCAAAAGTAATGTTTATATATTAATTATTTTCTTAAAGCCATTTTTCTTAAGGGAATTATCCATAAGATACCTCGGTATATATTAATAGATTTTGTTTTGTGAAATAATGGTTAAAATTTAGGAAGGAGTTATGTTTCAATATCTTTTTTTGATATGATTATGAATCTGGAGTTCAAAGGAAAATAAAAAATAACAGAAAAACGTAAATGAGCCTTCCATTATTCTGATGGTATGAGAAGAAGAATGGGGGAAATTTTCATAGGGGTAATAATAAATTTTTTAGGTTTGGAATGTATGATAATAAAGAAATTGATTTCCGAAGTGATGGGAAGAAGATAGAAAAAAATGAGAATGGAGAAAATAAAACATAGACATCACCTCCCCCACATCAGTCCTACAAGTGTGTGAAGAATGTTCATTATGTTAACTTGTTCCAAAACCCAAGGTATGGTCATGATTATAGAAGTCATTCCCCTATCATTCTATGGAAAAATGGTAAATCTCAAACCATCACTATTTTTTATGAGGTTTTTGATGACAATGTGGTGAAATGTACACTTACCATCCACTCTATAATATCTAATTTATATTTTTATTCTATATCTACCCACTATTTCATATCTAGGGAATTTTTTAAAGGTGGTAATATTCCACCCAAATGATTATATGTGGAATTAGTAGTAAAACCCCTTAATGGTATTATTATTTCATATCGAGTCTATTATTCCTCTTGAGATTTTATTTGCGGGGTTGTTTTTCATAAAAATAATTTCATTCTTCCTCTAGTGGAATTTGATTTCAATTTAGGCGTGGATTGTATTTCTCAAAATAATTCCCACATCAATTATCATGGAAGTAATGTTACACTTGATGTTTCAAACCAACTTATAATGATCCATTAATTTCATGATAATTATGAACATCCTATGGTGATTAAAACTAGTTTATGGATATTAATAACCATTAAAAATTATGGTTTATCTCAGATGGTTTCAGAGAAAATTTTCATCGAGGAGATGTCTACTTTTTATAAATCCATGGATGTTTTTCTATAATATTTTCACATTCTTCTAAAAAAAATTGATGTTATGTTCTTGATAAAGTTCATACCTTATCCTAAAATAATTTCAAAGACTCCCTATAGAATGTCCGCAATTGAGTTGCATGAATTGAAGAACAAACTCCATGAAGTCCATGAAAAGTGGTTCATTTGGGTAAGTGTGTCACTTTAGGGCACATCATTTCTTTTTTTGAAGATGGAAGATGAACCAATGAGACTGTTTATCTTTTATTGGGATTTGAACAAGATCAAAATCAAGAAATGTTTATTATTCCTATACCGATTGTTTGTTTGACCAACTGTAGGGAGATCAATAATCATGAAATATTAACCTTCATTCTGTATATCTACAATTGATGTTTTAGAATGATTATATACCAATGATGGAAATCCAATCTAGCTACAGTCACTATGAATATATAGTAATTCCTTTTGGTCTTACTAATTCCACTTTTATCATCATGGATTTGATGAATATTATATTTAGAAATTACCTTGATCTATTTTTGGTAGCCTTTATATATTACATTCTTATATATTCAAAGTGTAAGGAGGGTCATTATGACCACTTATGAATTAAACTAAAGTCTCTTAGGAATGAGAAACTGTTTGAAAATCCTACAATGTGTGAGTTTTGGATTCAAAAGGATTCATTTTCCAGTCACATACTCTCAAGAAATGGTATAGAAGTATATTTACCAATGATGGAGGCTATTGAATGTTGTCTTAAAGAAACCACGATGACTGAGATCCATAGATTTCTTTGTTTACCTGAATATAATTGACTATTTTTTGATAGTTTCTCATGAATATGTAATCCTTTGATCAATATTACTTGGAAGGGTTCCATATTCCCTAGTAAATATGAATGTAAGTAAAATTTAAAGGAAGTAGAGAAGATTTGTTAGTGCTTATGTGACAACATTACCTTGTAATTCGGAATGGTCTGTAATCTTTAGTTATGCATCTAATAAGGGGTTGATATATTTCATTATGTATAAGAACATGGTTATCACTTAATTCCTCATGAATGTTAATTATTCATGATAACGTTACCCAACTCATTAATTAGTGTTTTCCATGGTAAAATTTTAATTAAATATATGGAGGCATTATTATTATGAATAGTAGTGTGATATATATACCAATAATAAAAGTATGAAATATGTATTAACATAGAAGGATTCATGCATGAACCACATGTAATGGTTAGATATGATAATGGTTTATGACTTCTCAGTACATTATCACCCTATAAAAGTGAACATGGTGGCCTATTGTTTTATTCAAAGGGATCACGATAGCTTATACATGATGATAATCACAAAAGATCCAATATTAATTGATTTGCAAAGGATGGATCTGGAAATCGTTATATAAGGGTAAAATATTATCATTCTAAATTGAATGCTCAACCCTCCATCTAAGTGACAATTAAAGTGGCGTATAAGGAAGATGTAGACATACCAATGAAGGATAGAAGTGTTTGTGGGATTAACTTCAATCAGGATTGAATTATAATATTTAGGAACCACGTATGTTTTCCATGTTTACCTAATTTAAAGAAATAAATAGTATATGAATCTCCTTTTTCTTCATTCAATATTCATCCTATAAGTATGAATATGTATAATGATTTGAAGGAATAATACTTATAGGATGGAATGAAGATAAATATTAAAAAGTTTGTATCTCGATGCATGGTATGATAACACGTTATGGTTGAAGGAAACAAAATATAAGGGGATGTTTTATCCGTTACCCATACAAGAATAAAAATGGGGGGTAAACACTATGTATTTTGTGTTTAGACTTCCCAAATCCTATAAAGGGTTTAATGTTATGTGTGTGGTTTTAAAAAATCTTACAAAGTTAGCACACTATAGAAAATATTGCATGATATTCATTATGAAATGGTATGGTTTCATGGTTTATGAAATTCTATTTTAAATTATTGGGAATTCAGGTTTACCTAAAATTCTAGTGAAGTCTTTAGAAAGTACACGATACAGAATTGAGTTTCAAAATTTCATATCCTCCTAAAAATTATGTCCATTGTAGAATAAAAATTCGAACCATAAAGGATTTGTTGAGAACACTTTCTCTGGATTAAAAATATGTTTAAGATCATAACCTTACTCTAGTTGAGTTTTCACACAATAATATCTTTCACTCATGAATTTAGATAGCTCTTTATGAAGCCCTATATAGGAATTAATGTAATGCTCCAACATGTTGGGATAAATTTAAGGAATGTAATCTTATATATGATGAGACCATTGAATATAGGGATGATAATGTTAAAAAAATTCAGTACTATATCAAGGCATCCCAAATTCGGAAAAAAATGTTATGTTGATAACCATTGAGATGATCTGGAATTTGAAGTTGTTGAGATGGTGTTTCTACAAAATTTCTTCATGGAAGAAGGTTATGAATTTTGGGAAGAAATGGAAACTAAAACTATATATTATCATTTACTTTGATATTAGGGATCATATCGGGATGGTATCATATCACTTGGAACATTCTCTAAATCTCCCTTAAATCTTGGATGTGTTCCACATATCTCTTTTGAGGAGGTTCATACATAACCCATCACATGTACTAATGATAGAGGTCAAACATCTGGACTAGGATATTTCTTATGAAGAGAAACATGTATAAATTATAGATCGTATATAGAAAGTTCAATGAAAATATACCACTACCATAGTGAACATTTTTTGAAAAAAAAACACTAGTATGAATAAGATATGTGGGAATATGAGGAATTTATGTGGTAGAAGTATCGTCAATTTTTGTATTAGAATGAATAATTTAAAGGGATAAATTCATTTTTAGGGGAGGGGGATAATGTAACACACCAATTATTTATGAATATTTTCTAGAATAAATTAATTTTATTTGATATCTTATGTTATATGCTACACCAAGTTCTGTGTGCAATACATATAACAACAATATATATTACTGTACAAGAAATATTAAGTTTATAGGAAAAATAATTCTTATTAATTAAAAACGATAATAACCTATATTTTTTGATTTTTTGTATGAATAATTTTAAATAACATATGAAAATTTGAATTCATTAGTTACAAATTAGTTAGAAAAAAATATATACCAATTGAGTAAAAAGGAAATATTTTTTTTTATACTGAAAAAACCATTTTACAATAACAAATTATGTTAATTACAATTTGTGGATGAAATTAAAGAAAATTATATTTTATATATTCAAAAAAATTACAGTATTCAAAAAAGGTATTTTATAATTATAACAGTAAAACCTGCCAAATATTATACAAAAAACATATATTTTCATTAAAAGCTAAATTTTTCAACTTTTAAAGGAAAAATGATTTTAAATTCAACTTTTGACAATTTAATATTTTCTAATTGAAAAAATAGTATAATTCTTTGAATAAGGGGTATAAAAATACAATTTTATGGAACTTTTTTTATTTTTTAGATAAGTTAAAAGTATTTATTATTCGTAAAAAAACAAAAAAAAATTAATTGAAAAAAAATCATTGAAGAAATTTATTGGGTAAAATAATATTTTTTATTTATTTTAAATTATATGTAGATTATATTTTAACCATTTAATATAATAGGGTTATTTGAAAAAAATTAATTTTAATTTTTATATTAAAATGTTAAAATATTTTGCATATTTTAACATTAATAACCATTTTTTTACCCTTTCAATGGGATTAATTTTAAATTAACTAATGAAAATTTTATGTTTTGATTTTTGATAAATGGTTTCAATATTTTAAATAATTTTTTCTAAAATATATAAATAGGATTCTTTTATTTTTGGGAATTAAGAATGGTGTCATTAGTAATATTTTATTAAAATAGTAAATAGATAAATTATGTAGTTATGGTTTAAAAATTATATTATAAATACTAAAGAGTTACACGACAAAATCATATAATTTCAATGGAAGAGTGTATATTGAAAAAATAATCCTTATTCTGAAATCATATCATTTTTTTCCACTTGTATGAGAGTTTTTAATTTTCATATTTTATTTAATGAAAAGTTAAAAAATTTTATAATCATATTTTAAATATATATATATTTTTTAATATTGGGTTATATAGATGATAAATAAAAATAAAAATATAAATTTTTAAAAGGAATTTTTTTTTCATTACCATTGAAATTTATTTTTATATTTTAGGAGATAAATAAATACCTTAAAGGCATCCATATTGAATGTCTATTAATTGTTTAATTAATTGAAAAAATTGTTTTTAAAATTATTAAAACAACTGAAATATGACATAATTAATAACATGCATGAATTTCAGGGATTAATTTTACATGTTAGGTATAATTTAATTTAATTGGTTAGAAGATATCTTTTTTTAAATTTTTATACAAAAAACAAATGAATATTTTCAAAATTAACACTACTGATAATTTCTGAATGTAATATATTATTAAATAGTATAAAAATCATAAAAATATTAAATCAAGAAAAGGGGAAGTGATATGGTAAAAAATAACATTAATAAACAATTTATGGTTCAATTAACACTTTATATGTAATAATTACATTCCATTTACATTAGAAGCATTTATATCATATCTAAAATTTAAATAGGTTAACTAAGTGTTAATAAAAAATATAATGTCTATAATTTTAAATAAAATTGAGTAAATTTATTTTTTGAATAAATTAGAACATTATCCCATATTATTTTCCATTCCATGTCCTTTATAATGTATTTTTATTGATATTGAATTTATTATAAAGTAATATTTCTAGAAATTACAAGTGTCCATCACCTCAATTATATAAGGGAAGATCTACTCTCACTTCTGCACATCATATATGGCCTTCATGATCAACAATACACTACCCACTACACTAATAAAATTCCCTAGTAACATTAAAGGGGATATGTTCTTCACTAAAGACAAACTCTACTATTTCTAAGAGGATACCCAGAGGGAGTTCTTTGAAGAATAGGTTATCTTCTTACTGACTCTTTCAAAATGGTTTCTTCTTATACTTCCTCTTAATGTATTGATTCAATTATACTGTAATAAATATAGTATATACTATATTGTTAAATGTTATTAAGATTAATGAACAACCATATTCCCAATTTTATTCATCCAATGGGAAATAAACTTACCATGCGTGAGAATATATGACTTATAATCTCCACATAGTGGGGTAATATGTTTTTCATCAACACATAACATGGATGAGTATAATTATGGAAATTATAATTATATGTGATTATTATAACAAAATATTGATTTAGGAATAAAATATATACCATCCATATCCTTAACTTTCATAATTAATGGAATGATATCGGTGCTCGTACGTATGTACATCCTATCATCTCCATGAAGTGATGTGATCCGTTTTCCCTATTAACAAATCCGGACTGATTATATAAATGTATAAATTAATATCAATGATATAAATTACCTACATATTTTTCCTTAAGTGTTCTAACTATACCATATTCACAATATTGGGTTTTTATATGAGAAAACATATTGAATAAAATAAAGCTAACAATACTAAAAAGATGAGTAATAATGAAATATTACTAATAAACAGTTGATAAGGTGGTCATATATGATATAATACATATGAATATCATTCTAGAAATAGATAATAACATTATTTGAACAATTATACATATTTTATATATATATATGAAAGAAACTGGACTTATGTTAAGGGTTGATTACACAGTCCCATTATTATATAGATTGTTTATATGTAAGTATCTACCAAGAAATATTTATCATCCATGTCCATGTTTCATAAAAATCTATTCCAAAATATTTTTATATAATTATTAATTTTTTTCTAATTCATTTTTACCCATGTGTCATTATTTACTAAATTGTTTGAAATAGATCGTTTATTGTGTTCCATATCAATGTAAATTTATTACTTTTCCACAAAATGTACGAGAAGAATTTTTTTCAACATATACTCCATGAAGGGTTTTTTACAATTTCATCTTACCAGAGTGACATGATGATATACAAAAATTCCAATAAGGTTATTATCAATGAAAATTTTTTATTTTAAGATTGTGTTTTATTTTACAAAAAGAAAACAATTTCATATAAGATAGTATATTTTCATCATGAATTATTTTCAAGTGACCTCTTGAAATTATTTTCCATCTAAGATAACATTATTGGATATTAATTATGTTTTATAGGGGATATGTTTCAATATATCCATTATTATTATTTCTAAGAATGTTTTATATTTTTTATGGAATTATATATATCAAACACATTTCTTTTAAGTGTGTTATGTTATGATGAAATGATGTTTATGAAACCCATTTCATTAAATGGGTACGAATATAACAAATGATTTATGTTAATGTGGTACATATATGTATGAATTCATTATGAGATGGATGGGACTTATATCCTAATAAAATTAATTGGTTATATCTCATGAGATAGATATGTATTAAATAGTGGATGAACCCATCTCAGTAATGAACTTTATCTCATAAGATGGTATTTGGAGTGAACATTGACTTCCAAGATGAACCTATGAGTAAACCATGACAACTATTATGGATTTTATTGTGAACCAACACTACTAATATAGCATTGAAAATTAAACCTTCACTATTATTTAAATTATTTTATATTCTTATATGACAATAATAAATTTCAAGTCTTTTTTCTATGTTATGATTTCATGGATTAAGTTCTTTATTTCCTTACAGTTCATGTCTTATAAACTTCCAATAATTATTACATGAATCATATTTGTGATCAGTGATATATAGTTTATGATCATATAATTTAATGATCAGGTTCTTGTAAACTTATTGTCATCATTATCTTTACTTGTCACCATTTTTTTCCTTTATCTAAGAATATGAGCTCACCCCTTTTAATTTATTCATTCTCCCTTGTTATGAATATAAGCATTATGTATTATTTGTATAAAAGGGGTTCTAGTCGAGATGTACCTATTGGGAGATAATTTAGTTAATTTATGTACCATTTTTTATGATTCAATGATACAAATTGCACTAGACTAGTATGGTCTGTGTGCTTCTATTTATTAAATGTATTATATATTCCACAAAAGTATTTTAATGTCAATGTATACAAAATGTGTCATTATAATCAACACAATAAAAAATATATGAAACCCATATCCAAATATGGCTACTATAATCAGATATATTTGAGTTTACCAAATAATTCCAATTGTATCCTGAATGATATCTCCATATGAGAATGATTATAAGGAAATCAAGTCTCTTTAGAGAACCATGGTGAAGTTACACAATACATGTGGGCCAAAAGAAGATAAATCATTGATCAATATTATGGTTTGATAGAATAAAATAACATGAGTGTTAATCTTAATATAAATACTTTATCTCTAAAACCATAGTCACGTCACATTTTTCACGAAGTGTCAATGAAGCCCCCAAACTGATCCAACTAAAATTATAGTAGCGTAGATTCCAAAAATAAAACCCATGGTGTTTTAAACCATGTTATCACTAAACCAATGCAAAAATAGTTGTATCACATGGAACTAGCATGGAAGGTAGGGCACAATATATCCATCCCAAATGATGAAATAGAAATAATCATTTGTACAAGTAAGAAGAAAAAACATTACATCCATTTTATTTGATGATAAATCCCATATCTGGTATAATACATCCATCATCATAGAACACAAGAAGATACCAAAAAAAATGATTAAATCTAGGGATGAGGTATCAAAAAGTGTAGGGTTAGTGTTAAAAATAATTGTCTAGGGGAAACTCTAATTCTAGGAGTGGATGATGATTTAAAATGGAATCCAAAACATAGAGATGTAATAAATGATTAAATTTACACCACAAATAAGAAATGAAATAAATAATAAACACTCAAAAATAGATAATAGCACTCTGATGCTGGTAGAATGGGAATCACCATGGTGCACAGTCATTACCTCAGTCATAATTCTCGATACATTTCACCTATACTCTCATGATTTTTTTAACCCACATTATTAATGAATTTAATTTATCACAATATCTATCCATGTAAATATTGTTATATGAATATTGGAATTTGGATAAAAAATTACATTACTTTATTTTAGTACATTGAATTTTTATCTCTAGATAATTTCAATTTCTCTCTTCCAATAGTACAAACCCTTTTAGCACTAATACTCCCATAAAAATATTGACTGTGACATGCCTTTTATAAGTAGTTTGTGAATATTAATATTGAGCCACATATTGACTTCCTTATTTTACATTAATCTCATGATATTCAAGATTTATATTGGTCTTCTCCTCTTTATGTAATTTCACTCTTTGTTTAGAATCCATTATTATTTTATCAATATGATCTTCCTATATAGTTCAAATTTTTTGTAATAAATTTTTAAAATCCTATGTTTTTTCTTTTATATCCAACTATGATTTCATGATAACAATGAAAAAAAAATTTCCAAAAGTTCATAGATTCATTTCTCAAAATAATTTCATATCTCAACTTTCTCATTAATTTCATTTTTTCTGTTCATATTTTGTTATTGACCTTATATACTTAAATATCATTTAATGTTGTCTATTGACTTGAACATTTTTTATCATATTGTTTTACATCTGTACATTCTCAGTCAATACATTCTCAAATGTAGTTTTATATATCAAATAAATTTTATTTTTATTCTTTGGAGACTTGATAAATTCTAATATTTAAGGGAAATTTTTTTAAGGATATTTTTAATTTAGTAATTCATTTTATATTTCAAATAAGAAATTATTTAAATTCAAATATAATCAATATATAGTCAAGTAAATTATTCTGAAGGATGATAATTAATATTTATAAAACAATTTCTACTATCATTACCTTTAACAAGTCGCACATCCGTTTAATCTTTTATAATAATGATATTTTTCTAAACATCACTTATTATCCCTTCCTAATATTCCTTATGGTTTTGGAAAAAACCACCATATTTTCTAATATAGTTAACCCATGAATATTATCATAAATGAACATCATTTATAAAAAATTATATAGATAAAAAACATAATATATCAAATTAGATATATATCCCTACATCTGATACAAATTGAGATACCCATTAAACTAGTTTCATCCAATCTAATAGGAGATGTTGTTTCTACTTAATTGTATTTACATTTTAATATTAGAACCTCATCACATGTTGAATGGATTCTCTTTCATATATACAAAAACACTAAATGAAATTTTATAAATGAATGAGGAAAAAATAAACAATATCTAAAAGTTTCACCCACAACATGTGTGAATACATATTTTCTATTTTGAAGTGAACGTTTAAAAACATATATCCACTAATGTAATATATATATAATATAATTGGAATGAATCATCAGGGACCATGAATCTATATCTATCAGTTCTTTAAACACGATTCTTCCAATTTAAATCAGGTTTACAATCCTCAATCATTAAGATGATATTCCTTGAATACTAATATATCTTATAATCAAAGTTCATCATCCAAAATATTCAATAACGACATCATGTATGATATTATTTCATAAGTTTAAAATGATAAATGATTATAAATACACTAAAACAATTTTTATATTCTTCTTCAATCGATAGATATCTATATGATATTCTCTAGAAGCACCAATTACTATCTCTTTTATAATGTTATTATTAATTTTCAATAGAAACCATTGATGTTGTATTTTTTATATACTATTTAGAAAAATCAATTGTAGAATTAATTAAAAACTATTATAATTTTTCTTCTACATTAATTTTCTAGGATTATTTTTATTGAGGCATTACATGATTACATAAATAATTTATCTATTTTTTAAATTTAAAGTACACCAGAAAAAATTAAGACGTGATATTATTATTTTAAACTATTCAAATATTAAATCATATAAAATTCCAAACTATTATCTTTAAATGTGGTATTCAAAACATCTAATTTTATATATATATATATATATATATATATATATATATATATTCCCCAATGATACAATGATTTTTCTAAAAAAAATCCATAAGTCTTATCATTTAATTTTATTTGAACATTAATAAATTACACATATACTTTTCCATCTATGTATGATAATATGAAAATAAAATTATAATACAATAATCCCAATCATAGTGTTTTAATATCATTATTATCACCAAAACAAAAAAGTATTGAATCGTATATTATAGAATCCTAATATTTATGACATAAGGAACATTGATGAATGGTGAAATTTAACATTACATGATCTCATGAAGGATATTATTTAACATGTGAAACTTGTTTTCTATTCTAATTTATTTTATATGTAACACATACATATTACCATAATTGTCATAGTTAATATTACAAATCAAAAAAATTAATATTATGTGGGATTTGAAAATGTAGAGTTATTTTTACATTTCGTCATATTACACTTACATATTCCACAATTTTTTTGTATCATCCTTGTTACTCATATGTAGAGTATTAGAAAATATAGTTTAATCATACATATCAACCAGATGTATGCACACATATATAGTAAAAACTCATAGTTAATAATGAATTCCTGATTCTTATTCATACTTATTTAATTTCAGAACATCTACTTCTTAAGATATTTTTTATGTAGTTAAATAGAATAGTTACTATAATATTACTCAAAATTATTATAAAACATTCTCTATAATTACTTATTAACATCAAATAATTTCAAAAAACTCAAATAGATTCAAGAAAAAAACATAAATCCATTGATATCATCATTATTTTTTCCACAGATTATATATCATATAAAAACCCAAATAAGTAACTCAATGTACTTGTCAACACCTCAACTAATTCATAAGAGAACACTTATAAAATTCATAGAATTTATATTTAATTAATTAATCATAACCCATTTTAACTAAAAATTAAATTTTCTATTAATGTTTATTATGGATTTTTTTTAAATCTAGACAATATAGTCTCCTTTATTCAGGATAATACAAGGATGGATCCTCACCTGTATTATCATCCATTTTCTTTTTCAACCAATTCTAATATTCTCTAAAATTATTCTTCATATAGCCATAATATTTTTTAAGATATGAAACCACTAAGAAATTCACAACCGTTATCAAACTCAAAATCATAAACAACTGTAAAGCTCAATTTTTCATAAAATGTTTCCAAAAAATCATTATCAATTCGAAATTTATCCAAACATAAAAATCAACAAAAAATCTCCTTGATATTATGTATTAGAGATTAATTAGAAACATAAATAGCATTCTTTAAAAAACACATCCATATTTTCAATAAATAGTCTAAATTGTATCTTAATAAATAGGTAATTAATTTGGGCTAATCATCAATCTTGTCAAGAAATACATTTGATAGTATATAGAAAATATAAATCAGAATCCATAACCTCAATTTTTGAATATCACATATATATATATATAATGAATTATTTATTTTCTTTGTCACAATATTTGGATACTTCATCTCCACCCAATTCATGTGAATTTTCATTTTACCAATTTCAATGCGAATCTTTGACTGTAATATTCATATATTGACATAATTACTTCTTTAAAAAAATAAGATCTTACTCATTACTATCCATTGAGATATTTAAAAAATATTAAATAATAGAAATGGAAATTTTATATGTGTAAAAAGCATATCCACCACCCCACAATCTCTATAAGACATGTGTTTTGAATTTCACTTTCATTAAAATATTTTGTAAAATAAAATGGATATAACAATAGAAAATTTGGATAAGGTTGTATTTTTTTCGAACAGTTTTCCCAAACCAACAATGTGTCCCCTATAATTCCATAGTTTTGGATATAATAAAAATAGTCATCAATTTGGGTGATTATTTTAATTATTTTCGAAAAATTGGATATATATGGGGATATATAGCCATTGTGAAAATGAACCATAGTAATAGCTTAATTCAGTGACCATATTACCATGGCATCATGGACAATGGATATAGAGGAACCTGGTGATCCCTATTAGTATTGTTCTAGAAACATATGGTATTATATACCAATATTTACTTGATATTTAGGATTGTTGATAATGTTATTACCAATTATAATAGTTTTAAATAATTTATAATAATAAGAAACTAATTTTTATTATTTTTATTCTTTAATATTAAAAAATAATTTGA
Organism: Viscum album; assembly: GCA_963277665.1. Taxonomy (NCBI): domain Eukaryota; kingdom Viridiplantae; phylum Streptophyta; class Magnoliopsida; order Santalales; family Viscaceae; genus Viscum; species Viscum album. The sequence continues at coordinate 456,321,922 of OY728141.1, read as the reverse complement.
AAATTATAAAATAATTAAAAATGGGTCTTATTTCAGTGTTTTGGTCAATGTTATCATTCTTATAAGTCAAGGGTTCATATCCAGTTGGATTGTTTTTTAAAAATTTAGCCAATTGTAATTATTTTAAACCACATATATAAGTTCTAAATATATGGAACTTGGTGGCTATATCCACTGTTTATGTAAAAGTTTTCAATATCACCTACTAAATTGATTAATGAAATATATTATCCTTAACCATCAATGAATATAATAATTTAATTCTATAACTAATTAGTACATATCCCAAATATGAAAAAAATATTGAAAATAACAATGATCACACTAATCTCATATCACGGATATATTATATATCTTCAAAGATTTACCATCATCATATTATATTAATAATACATGCAAGTATACCATAAATTGATTTACATCATGGTACTAAAACAATCATCTTTTTTAATAAGTTAAAATAATTACAAATTTTAACCAATTTTATATCTGATTAATTCAAATTTTAATAAATTTTAAAAGATAATTAAATTTTTTATTTTTATAAAACATGGGAAAATAGACTTTTTTATTTAAATGTTTTTATTATCTCAACATGATTCACCATTATGAAATTTTGAATCATCCAAAAATATGTCTTTTGATTCTATAATATAATTACATTGCCATTAAAACCCCAGTATCTCAATAGTTATTGGTTCACAGAAAAAATATAATGATTTATACTCTTAATCCATACTAACTGTGTTTTATAACAAAATAATTTGTATTGGTTTTTTATACTACTTAATTTATAAATAATCGTATGAAATATTTATACTTATTTCTTATGTTTTAAATTTTATATCATAGAAAAATAATGATTTTTTGAAAAATAATCTCTATAAAAAATATACCAGGGTAATTTCATCCCCATATACCAATTATATTAATTTTTTATACACAAGTGAATTTAATTGTCAAAAAAAGTATATTATAAAACATTTTTACCTCCCATAATTGATTTCACCTCTATGAAAAATAATTTTATATAAAAAATAATAACATAATTTCATAATACATTTTGAACTTCACTTATGAGATTTGTATTTGGGAAATCATAATTTTTCTTGATTTTGGACTATGACATGTATGACCATCTACTTCCAATTAAATATTACATTCATGTTTTTAACAAGAAAAAAACCAACCCAAATACATGAACAACATCCTATCAGTGTCTCCACAATAATATTGTTTTATCCTAAGATTATACTTTTTAATCAATATATGACATTCATTACTATATTAATATAGGAAAAATGTGAAAAAAAATATTATCTGTTTTCATTTTATTCAAATATATTCATCGAATAATGAAACCATCTACCTCTATATATATAAAAAAATGATCATTTAATTATTTTTTAAACATAAATCTCATTAATGGTTTCACAATGCATGATGTGTCATCTCCATAAATTTTGTTATATTCATATACATTAATATAACACACATATTATTAGTTTCTATAAATAATCATAGCACATATAAATATATTAATTTAACAAGAATACAAATAAAATTTAAAATAAAAATAGTTGTCATTATACTTATAAAAATATATTCATTTTATTAAAACTAAAAATATAATTTGAAAATAAAATGTATTTATTATAGAAAATTTTCATTTCAAAATTTTATTAAAAAAACAAGGAATCATTATGGGAGAATATTTCAAAAGATAAATCAAATTTCATAGACTATGAAAAAGTATGCTGGTAAATGTTATAATGATAATTTCTGAAATAAGAGTACAATTAAAATAATAACTAACTATAATAGAAAATTATAGTGAATAATAAATTTGAAAATATTGAGGGAAAATTCGAAAAGAATAAATTTAATTTAAATTTTCACTAGAATTCTTTTTGGAATATTATATTATCAATTTAGATTAAAAATTTACCTTTAAATTTTTAGCATAAAATCACCTGTAAATTTTTAGAGAAAAAAAGTTTTGGAAAATTTTTACAAGGGTTTATTGAAAAATATTACATAGAGATATTTGAATAAAAATTAACAAAATTGTTTTTTTGGATTGCACATAAATATGATGTTGTAAGATGTCACAAAAAATAAGCTATAAAATTCCCCAACAAATTAATGAAAATAAATTAAATAATACACTTGAATATTCTAATGTTATATTAGATAAAAATTTAATAATTTAAAAATTTAATTAAACCTCTTTATAGATAAGTTATGCTGAAATATATAATGGAAAAAACATTCCAATGAAATTTTACATAAAAAATAATCCAAATTTTTATTCAATACTTTCCATGTTATTTTTTATATTAGATACCATATAAAATCATTATGAAATATTTCAATGTAAACCTACAATTTAAATGTTTAATAAAAAACTTTAGTGGAGAATTATTATTACAAAATTCATTTTCATTATAATAAGGGATAACACTAGAAAATATTACTATAATAATATATTAAAAAGTAAACTAGAAAATTATATTATAATTAAATAAAAAATTTCATTGAATTTTTCATTATACAATTCAATTAAATTAGGTGAAACTTTTTAGTGGAATGTTCCTGATAAATATATAATAATGAAATATAAAATAGATATTGTAGTGAATTATCAGTGAAAAATTAACGTGAGACAGATTTTGTTGGATAATATTCATATTAAGGGAAATTTGTGATATATATTGATTAAGGATCATCTTATGAAAATGAAAAATCAATTTCAAGTAGTGTGAAATTATATAATTAAAAACACCAAACAATTTATAATTAAATCAATCAAGACATTGAAAACCCTAGTTCAAGGAAATATTGGGGATTTTTTGTCTTATATTTCTAATTTTACATGTAAATTTTAAATAAAATAATACATAATATAAAGGGGAAGGATAAATATATTCCTCATAAAATAGAGAGTGAAAACCCTGTAAATTCTCTCAAATTTTATATTTAATCCAATACATACGAAATGAATATGATTTTTCATAATCAAGGAGTGGTAAAATGGTCAAAAGTATAACATGGTTTACAGACATATATCAAGACTTTGTTGACATATCCCTCAGAAAACAAATTTGGTTCCACCAAAATTGAATGGTGGATATACTTTATTTTGAATATGATCCAAAATTATTATAATCTACTAATTTCCACCCATGATCGATGAATCATAGAGGGGGAGGGGCTGAATCAGTTAAACCATTTTATGTTATGTTTCATTTCTTATAAAATAATTGTTACTTATTATACATGATTTTGAAACTTTTCTAAAAAATAATAACAAATCCATTGGAAAAAAATATTTACAAGTATCATTTCTCAACAAGAGAAGTTACATCATTGTCATGGTTTGGAAAAATCACGTACCATAAATTCTAGTATAAAAAATAATTCTTTTGGATACAAAAATTAGGTTATACCCTTAAATTTTTTTTCACCCTGTGATCAATAATACAATGTACAGGACTCGCCTAGAGTAAATAATGTAATGAATTTATGTGTAACATGTAATGGCACCTTTAATATTTGGTTCAAAACAATTTTTCCCCTTATCAATATTCACTTTTGAGACATATCCTGAAAATTCATCACTATAATACCTAGGAGTAGGTAAGAACATCCCTTTCTAGATATTTTAAAATTACTAGTCTGATGGATCAGTCTGATTCACCATTATAATCGCTCAGTCTGGAAAACATATGTGTATAACAATACCTCATAAATAATTCTAATGTACTTATTCTTATCCCATAAATCTTCCTTTGATTTCTCGTTCTAAACATAACTCTGGTTACTATCCTCTCTTATACATCTTATGTATGGATTTCATTCATAGGAAAAAATGGTATAGAAACATATTGTCTCTTTAAAAAATTATGTTATTTATCATCCTTCATAAATTAGTAGTAATCTAGATTAAGAATGTACAACATACATCTTACTATTTGTACGTGGACCAAAAAAAATTTGACAGGAATCTCAAAATATTTTTTGGCTTAACAAAATTTATATAACATATAACTTCTTTTTTATTTGGAATTAATCATTGAATTCTTCACAACATCTTGTCATTTAAAAATTCTTCTCAAAACATATAAAATAATTTCCCAACTTCAAAAATCTTAATTACTTACAAACCATTCTTTAGTCTGATGAAAATTATCATTATGATTTTCCTTATTTCTATGAAAACAAATTTTAGATGGAAAAAAATTCATTACGATCCTTCACACCAATTGAAAATAGGATGCACTTTCTAACGATTTATATCAACTTCTAAGCATAAAACATTGTAATCATTAATCCATATACATAGTTGAAACTTTTTTTAGGATTAAAAATCCCCTTTGACAATACTTTGGTAGGAATAATTAATTTGGAAACACATCTGGGATATCTTCAATGTAATTCATCTTTCCTTATGTTGTTCCATAACTTCTTCAGACTACATCTTATAACGTTCCATTATTAGAACGTTCCAAATGAATCGGTCACTAGTTTATTTATATAGATTGGTATCTACAATTTTTTAATGAATTGAAACCACTCATTGTCCAATAATTTCTATACCAATTGAAAATAAAAAATATTCCCTATCAATTGACCTAATTTAAATACAATTAATCTTGATAAAAATGTTTTTCTATTTTTTTATCATCACCATGTTTATCAGTCTATTACATTATTAGAAACACCAGTCCCATCAAACTATAATTTATTTTCTGTGTCAAAAAATATTCCCACCTCTGATGGATTGGTGGAACCCCTTTTTCGATGGACCTATATCAGTTAGAACATCATTCCTTTTCAGATTATGGAACAAATAAACATCCACCATTCAGAAAATTATTTCTCTAAATGATTTTATCTTATAGCTTATTATTCTATTTGATAACCAGAATCATTTTTCTTCTAACTAAACCTCATACCAATTGGCATTACTTGTTCTACACATTTATTTCATAAGAAATACATCAAATGTTCCAAAAAAATATGATTTATGATAAATTTAAGATAACAAAATCATTGACATATTTTGTATGGATACATTCAAACTCTTATACACTTTCTCGTATCGATAATGTAATTATTTTTGGATGAAAGGTATGTTTGATAAAACTAAATCTTTTACAAAACATATTCATAGCATAAAACCTAAACCAATAAAATTTTATGGTTACAATGAAAACCTTCATTATTTTCGGGATAATTATAATCCTTTCATTAATTTCTTCTGAACACAAAAGAAAAAAATTAATGTGATTCCTTTCTTGAGAATATATTCATTATGATTACACTTCAACCTTTCATTATTTTCTCATTAAATTAAAACCCTTCATTATTTTCATATGATCACCAATACATTAATAGTAATTTTATTTCTTTTCTTGAGAACATATTCATCATATCTATATATTGAAAAAATACAATCAAAACCCATTTTTACCCCAATAATCACCACTTTATGATTGATGTTATTGCCCGTTTAATGAAACATCCTTGTGATCCTCTTATTTTTAAGTCTTAACCCATTAAATAAATTTTCCATATATCTTCTCCCCTATCATATCTTCTCCCACATATCTAAAATTAAATTCAAAGGGGCCACTCATGATAATTTCTCATAATATCATAACCTTGAAATTCATCTTTAGAAGAATAAAAGTGTCATATTATTTCATTAATAATGATCCATTAAATAATCATATATTACACTATATTGGTTATCTTAGTATAGAAAATAAGAATGTATAATCAATGTTATGAATTCTTTCAATAAAAAAAATTATTATTATAGCATTTCTTGATTTATTAAGTATTCAAAGATCTTGGGAAATATGAGAATCTTTTTTAAGATAAAAGTAACATGAACCCTTCTCATGAAACACACCAGAATAGCTCAAGTCTAAAAACAGAAATTTCTCCAAAAATTATCAATCATAACCTCATTTCATCATTTGCATATAAAATTGAGAAACTCATACAAAATATTATTTAATTTAACTCCTTCGACTCCCTATAAGTTAGTATAAATGCACAATTATTTTTGGAATAAAGGGGAACATCAATAGTTTCTTAGAATCAAAATTTGAACTCAATTTCTTTTATCAGTTATGGATTTTAATTATTCATAATGGATTCTTCATTGTATGATCATTCAACCATTTGTTACCCCTCCCCATATTTTTAACAATATTTTTTTCATATGTAGACTCTTCTAAGGTTGATGTAAACTTATTTTTTAATTTAGTAACATTATTATTATAGTGAGTTTATAACAACCTTTTTATTCCTTCCTTTTGTTCTAGAAAATTATATGATTCATTTTGGTAATATTCCCTTCTTTCTCACATCTATTATATCTTTTCTGAGTCTCTAAAAAACTATGTTTTGATAACATAAAATCAGTATTTTTCATATCATCATAATTATTTTTCATACACATTTATTATATTATTATTTTAGCATCTATTATCATTTTATCAATGTCAACTTGTTCTGGATAGATAACCAATAATACATTTTTTTAGAATCATCATGTTTTTTTCTCAACATTCACAACATTTTTCTCATATTTCCTTCTTTGGTAGAACTAGATTCTCATCAAATATATCCTTTCATAACACATGGAATATTTTTAATAATGATGCTTAAACCATTACATAATAACTATAATACAAAATCCACCACAATACCATTTATATAAATAAAAATAATACGTTCTTCTATATCTTCCATATTTTATGGAGTTCTGAACATTTTTCTCAACAACCTTTTCATATACATTATCTGAATAATGTTAACACCCAATATTTCTGTCATCATCTAAAATATTATTCATTAACTTATATTTTTTCTATACATTTGGGAACCTGAAGTATTAGATATTTTTTTCATACCCATATTTTTTCAAACACTTCTAATATTCCAACATTATTTACATAGGCCACCAACATGACTTTCCCTATGCATTCTATTTATTATAAAATCATCTAAATTATACTGAAACTTGAGGTAGCTTTTGATCCTTCTAAAGTTTAGAAAAATATTGTATAATTTTGAAATCTTCTTCATTTATTTTAAATATTACATAAAGATTTTCATTCTGATTATCATTCTTCTATGGAGACTTCCACAAACAATCATCATCTTCATATAAAATAAAATTCCCTTCAGGAGGAAATTATGGAATGTTTCATATAGGAAATTCAGTCTTCAATTTTTTGATTTATTTGTCATGTTATCCTATTATTCCTAGACATAATTTCAATTACCCTTTCAAATGAATCTCTAATAAATTTTCTTCTTCTTTATAATATATTCCTTCCTCACTAGAAAATAATTACATCATTAATGTTTTCAATAATGATTTTTACTTAAGAACATTATTGAACCTCCCAATTTCTACTTCACTATTATCAGTTTTATAAAAAAATATTCTTTTTGTGTTTAATAACATATAATCCATCCATTTGGAGTATGATTTCTCAACATGTTTCTTCCAAGATCATATTGGGATTCTTTCAACTTTATCAGTGTCTTATTTATCAAATTATTCTTTATTACCACTTTTATGTCAATTTGAATCAAATTTCACAACTCTGCCCCATACAAAAAATTTTAAGGGTTATTTATATTTATAAAATCTTATAATACATTTCACATTATTAAAAAGAAATTATATAGATTTATAAATATTTTTACTAACCACATTTTTGGATTTATAATCATAATATTCCTATTCATCAAGAATCATTTTAGACTTTTCTTTAGTGGAAACATTAAATGTCATTTCGATATTTAAATTTGATTTTTCACTTGAAAAATATCTCCCTTACCAGTTCATATGTAATTATACTAATGTTAAGTTCTTCCATATTTGAATTTTTAGGATATCTATCCTCTAAAATGAAACACTGACATAAAAATTGTTAGGAATAATTCTCAAGATCATTTCAATAATAGTTAATCCTTCCATCTTGTCATCAATGAAACAAATAGTGCTAAAATATCAATCAAAATTGTGATGATGTAACCAAAGCAATGATCCTAACTCATTGTAATATCATCACACTTTAGCCTCTAAATTTTTAAAATTTCCTACTTTAATTTAATTCCCATTATAATATTTCTATTTATTATCATTAATTCCTTTAGTAGTCGAAACTCTCTTCATTATGTGAAACTCAATTTATAAAAGTGATGTAATTAATGAATTTTTGGCACAACCTTCATTATCATTGTCTTATATATTTGTTATTTTAAGAGGATCATTCTAAACATGAGGAATAAATCCATATATAGTAGTTTCCAAAACATCATACCCAAGAGACATAAGATATTATGTCTTTTTGTCTTTCGATATATAATAGTTATTATCATTTATGATTGGAATTCAAATTTTATTCAAATGATTAAAATTCTCCATCAAAACTTCATTTAAAAACATCATAAAATATTAAACAAAATGAACCTTCACACTAATATAAATTGATAATTCATACCCATAATAGATGTATCCCTAAGAGGGGGAAGTGGTCAATCGGTGATAAAATTTTCCTATTGGTTTTATTTACTTTAAAACAAACTTCTCCTCTTATTAAAGATATAAAATTTTGATGAAAATAAAAAAATCACACATCCAAAGGAACACATGTATTTATAGGGTTAACTACTCCACAAGAGTTTATATATCCCTGGCATGGTTAGGAAACAATATAATACAATACCATCCACTAGAAAATAAACCAATGTGTATATAAAAATATTACTACATACCATTACAGTTGTGTTGCACTATGTTAAAAAAACAGATCATGTGATTCATATTGCATGAATGGTGTAATACAAGTTTGTATAGTAGGTAATGAAACAATCAACAATTGGTTAAAATATGTTATTTTCCAGAATTATATATATTCACTTTTGAGTAATATAAAAATAATTCAATTAGGTAGTTAGTAATAACTTCACATTGTGGACATTGTGAAAATACATAATAAAATTAATTAGTTTTATTCCCCAGTCTGATTTTTCAATCTAAAATAAAATTATTCAAGAATACCTTGGAAAAATTTATTGAAAACATTTCCCCCCCAAGAAATATGATTCTGATTGGTTGGACTTATTTGGTAACACTAATTAATATCCTCCCTTATTCTTTTTTTAATCGAGAGATGTTTCTCAAGAAAAATTTTTCTGGAAAATTTTATCTCTCCAAGACATTCATCAATTTAACTTCCTTCAATTGTGAATAATATAGAAGATTTATAAAGTAAAAAATACTTCTTAATATTTATATGTGAACCAAATATGGCTTTTCTGAGAATCCAAATGCATTTTATGACATATCTAATTTTCTATAAAATCTAATTTCATTTCCATTTTTACTTCATACTTGACTTCTTCAATACTTCCAAAATTTTCATGATTCAACTCAAAACATCTCAAATATTTTCGTGTCATTAGAAAGATTTATTAATTTCAATCCATTCTTCTAGTATGATGTAAATTTTAATTCGTATTATATTTTTTATGAGGATAAATTATTTATGATTTATAAAATTCATTACGATGATCTATACCATTTGAAAAAAATCTTCTCATTACGATGCTTCATATAAAATGTTATGTATGAATCTTTAAAAACATTATTCCATAAATATTTTTACAAGTTTTGTAGCATTAAAACCTATCTTATATAATTCATTGTAAGTAAGTATTACATTGGAAACAAATCTAAAATATCATCATTTTAATTATGTTTTACTTAATTTTTTAAACTAAATACTCAGACCACAATCAATGAATTTTTGGTGTTAGAAATCATATGATGGATTAGTATCTTGTTCCTCCAATGTATTAGTATCAATACTAGTCTAATGAGTAAACAACACTTCCTATCTGATAACCATTATTTCAGTCGGGAAAAATAATTTCATTTTCTCATTTCCCAATTGTAATACAATTAAGTATGATAAAAATGGCCAGGTACATTATTGATCATCACCTTTTTGATCTTTCTTGGACATTCATACACACATCTTACCTAAAAAAATAGAATTTATTATTTGTTTAACCCAAATTTTCTATCTCTAATGGATTAGTGGGACACCGCATCTGATAGACCAGTATATGTGTAAACATTTTTCCTTTTATGATTATGTTAAAAAAATCACAATTCACCATGTTCTTTTTATGAAAATTTTTATCTTCTAGTTTATTAGTCTTATTGAAAACCATCTGTTAATTTTTATTTCAAATTCATACAACAATTGGAAGCACTTCTCCCCCCACTCATTCATTAAAAATTAATGAATAATAAGTTCTCCAATGAATATATCATTTATAAAACTCCGCAATTAGAAATGAAACAACATATTTTATATAGATAGATTAAAATCTAATAAACATTCCTATACTAACCAAAACATTATTTTTGGTTACTCGGTTAGTCAAAAAAACAACACCCTTCATGAAACTTACTTAGAAAAGAAATCTGAAACCAAAGGGCATTCTAACAAAATATTTACCAAATTTTTCTGATTAATTTTAAACCATAAATTGGGTTTTTATTACTTTTCAACCTTTAAATATTTTTTTTGATCACCAAAAGATTCAAATTAATTTGATTTACTTTCCTAGAACTTATTATTTTAGATTACATTGAAAACCTTCATTATTTTAAGATTACTTTGAAACCTATAATTTTTTTCTTATGATAACCAAAATAGACGATGTATTCTAATTTCTATTATTTCATACATATTCATCATATTGATATATTGACATAAAATACAAAAAAATAACTTGTTACCAATAAAAATTGTCATGTATTTTTTGTCATGTCCTCTATGAGTCAAATTGTATTCCTCCAACCATAACATGGGAGATTATTCAATTTGATTTTGATATAATAATAATATAATAAAATTTATTGTAATTAATTCACCCTATTTTGGATTGAATAATAGAGATATTAATATAATTTATAATGTGTTATGTAATGGTTTACAATCAGATTTAATGAAATTGTTATCTTATCCCACATGGAACGAAATTTTTCCTCTTACCATGAATGTGGAGATTCCTCAAGTAGAATATGATCCATAAATATTATTATCAAATTTTTTGGAATTAATACTGCATATTTATGATTAAATTGTGTATATAATAATCTCATTACTCACATAAATTCTTGCAATTTGGCTTTGGTCATTTAACACACCATGGTGAGATCCTATTTTACATTATAGAGTATTTAACATTCTACACATCGTTATTACTTGAAACTCCATTTCTATTACATGGTTAATTAGGTTCATTATTTTGACTAAAATTTCATCATTATACCCATTTTTATAGTATTAACTAAGAAATATTCATCCTCAATAAGCAAATAAGCAGAATGACTACAAAAAATCATATTATACTAACATCATACTCACCAAATAAAAACACATTTAATAATCATATTTAATTATGTTTGGAATTAAGAAAGGTTTATATTATAATGTAATTTTTTTAAAATTCAATTTTACATCAACCATTTCTTTCTTGCGTGAATCCATGTAATTTTATCATTATGAAGTACCCATTTTCATGAGTAATTATTTTTTCTCTATTCATTAAATATTATTATTTTTATTTTGTGGTAATTTTATTTAGGGAGGATTAGCATTTTTCCTTTCCAATGGGTTAATATGTGGGAATGAGTTTTTTTCAAACATGATTTTTCATTAAAAAAATACTATTATTCCTTTTATACATGGTCAAATTCAAATAATGTATTTCAAAAGATTGGTTGAAAAGAGTATAACACGTATTAAAAAATTGAATGAGTAAGTTTTTATCGATTATTGATAAAGATGCAATTATTATGAGTGATTTATCTTATTTTAATGGTCATATATTATACATGTATAATGTAAATAATGTTTTTTTATAAATTATTGAAAAACATATTGCTAATTTTTAAATTATCAATGGGGTAAAATGTCATTAAATTTATTTATTATAAGATATATCTATTTTAAATTCATTTAATGGGAATTGAATTTCTATGGTATCTATGATATCTTAGTTATTAAAAAAAATTAAATTATATTCCTAATTTATTCAACGATCGTATTATTGTCAATTTTTTATGAAGTAAATTTTTTTAAAAAAATGTTTATATATTTTTTCAAGGTCTCGAATTTGTATTATCATATTTAAGAATATTTTTATAAATTATATTTTTATATTCGGAAGGAAATGTTAGGTGAAATGGGTTATTAGAGTATGTTTTGGATGATATACATAAGGCCTCTATTATGGTATTATCTTTTACAAAAATGAGTATTAAATAGAATGTTCTTTTTCTAAAGATGAAAAATTTTAAGCATATATATTTTAAAATAATATATGACCAATGTGTAAAAATGTTTTGCAAGAATTAATAATTTTTATTGATAATATTTAATTGAAAATGAGTTTTCTTTGGATTTTTTTTTATGATTTTTAGTTTTACATAAAAATGGAGAAATTAAAATATGAGGTTGTCACAACCCGACCCTACCCGGGCTCGAGCCGCAACTACCGTAGGCCCACCTCCATAGGCCAGGGGTTGATGACCAGCGCCGAAGGCACAAAAACTTGGGGAGGAATTTTCCTAAGTACCTATACACACTCATGCAGCACACTCAAAGCAAAAGTGCAGAATAAAAGGGAAAGTAAAGTGCCAACTCTTATAAACAACCACAAGAGTGCATCGACCTCTAAACATTATAAAGAATATGCTAAAGATAAACTGAAAAGAAAAGGGAAAAACACAAGCCCAACTAGAAAATTCCCACAAACCGGCAACAGGTAAACAAAAGTACACAGCTAGGAGAGTCCCACACCTGGAACCTGACTACGACCACCACACACGGTCCAAGCTCCCGAACTCCTAAGCTCTGCTGAAGTCACGACCGACATGTCCGTCGTCTTCAAGGGAACACCAAGTGCAGGCAAATCCCAAGCAGGGGTGAGTATAAAAATACTCAGTAGGATTCCCCGAAGGCTTGAGGGAGAAAAAAAGGAGGTGCTAAAGATTTGGGTAGTAGATCGAACAAGGAAAATTAAAGGAGTACTATAGAGAGTGCAGTAAAGAGTACAACTCAACCTAACAAGAGGAAGGAAGTAGACTCATCCAAACAAAAGGAGGTAGAAATGGCGAGAAGATGAACTTTTTGTCGAGTCTTCGCTATATATAGAAGGATAGTAGACTCGTCCAACCACGATAAGCTATACATGGAAAGCACGTGGCATACCCCACACATCTTCACCTCTCCTGGAAGAAGAGTAACCAAAACCCAATAAGTGGGTACTGGAACAAGGTATACATATACATATGCTCTGTCAGGAAACTTGAACAAGACCGTAAGGGGATCTCTATCCCGTAGCTCAGCCCAAGAAAGTGAGTAGCCAACAATCCCAGAAGTAAACACCATTTGATGCCCGGCATCCCGCATGTCTGCCCTGAACTGTAAGTCAAGGGGATCAAACCACCACACCATGAAACTATCCAAATTGGGCGGCGGCAATGACTCGCCCGCACAGTTTTAGGTCATGTTTCAAGGACACGTCTTGGTGGGGAAATCTCCCCTCGTACTTGAGAATTCTGAGGGAAAGTCAAACCACACCTCGTCACTACCATAAAGTCGAGAGGTCTCCTCAAATTCAATAGGTGACCCCCGGATCAGCCCCATTGGAGGGTAATCCCAAGAAGTAGACGGGTTCCCACTAGAGGGAGACCCTGCAAAAGTCGACGGGTGCCACACTTCCTAGTCCCGTAAAATGGTAATCTACCGGTGGTAGATCCGGCTAAAGTCATTGATGAGTCCCAATGCCCAGTCTTGTAAAAGGGTACTCCGCTGGAGGGAGGCTTGGAACCATCATCGGGGACAACTTCCAAACCTAGCTGCAGGTATACCCAGCATCAGAGACCACTTCCCAGCCCAACTGGAGGTTAACCTGGCATCGGGGACCACTTCCCAGCCCCGCTGGAGGTAAACCCGAAACCACTTTGGCCATCCCTACTGGATGGTACTGCTCGGTAAACACCACTGTACTGGCCATCCCTGCTGGATGGTAACCCACTAGCCATCCCTGCTGGATCGTACTGCTCTGGCCATCCCTGCTAGATGGTACAACATGGCCACCCCTACTGGATGGTACGCCACTGGCCATCCCTGCTGAAAACAACCTCCTGGGTAGAGGATCGGTGCCCGTGTAATGTATTGGTCACACCGTATCCACCAGAACTCTACTAAGAAACACGAAGCATCTCTACCAGCCAAACCATCGATAACATAACTAGGGGAAAAACACTCAACCCTGCGGGTCGAAACCATCGTGAACAGGACCAGGAGGGGAACCCACTCAACCCTACCGGTCAAAAAAATGAGAACAGAACTAGGGGGAAACTCATCCCGGCTGGTCAATCAGACGAGAACAGAACTACGAGAAAACACAAACCGGCTGGTCAAACAAACGAGAATAGAACAAGGGGGAAACTCAACCCTGCTGGTCAGACAAATGAAATCAGAAGGAACCTCTATGTCACGAGAGGTCAAGGGTACACAAATCAGAACACGACATGCACATGGGACCCACACGACGTGTGGCCCCAAGTCAACTCCAACAAATCACACAAACGTTCTCAAGTAAAAACAACCACATGTACCTCCAAGCGTTCCTATATACTCTCAGAGTATACCACATTTCCAGCCCAAAGTCTATCGTGCACATGGAACCCAACATCAAGGCGAAGGGCATAAACGTAAAAAATCCAACTTGCCACCGCGTCGGCCCAAGCATGGCCAACAACATCTTTTTAAACACTAACCTCAGTCTCACAGGAGTGAATTCGATCTCACAACAAGGGTTCTCTACAAACACCATAGAAGGAACAACCAATGGTACACCTTTCATTCTTCTGCATTTAATGAGATCTCAAAACAGACTCTGTACATCCAAATAGATTGTACCTTTGTAATCCTTGTGGAAAAACATGCGAGATAGATTATTTACTCGCCTCCAATGGATATCTGACAGGATAGTCGCCAACACCACTTTACGCCCAAACGACGTCCTGTGATCCCGAGCCTCAACCCTGAAAATAGTTGAGTGCATCACACCATTGTGATCCCCTCTGTAAAAAACGTCAACATGGCTGGTTACTTGAATGCAATGGATATCCATATAAAAAGATGCATTTTGTCATACCACACATGAGCGGTGCTTCATGGGACCGACATCTTGGTCCTGAAGCGCAATGAGCGGATCGCACTATTGTGATCCTATTAAAAAAGTACACAAGATGTACTATTCACATGTCCAAAACAGACACTTGGTGATAAAGCTGGAAATCACCGCCAACTCCCAAAATGGCCCTCGCGGGACCTGCGCCATTATGCTGAATTAAATCGAGCAGATTGCACCATTGCAATGCCCTTGTAATAACACTCAAGATCGACTACTCGCACAAACCGAATGGAAATCTGATTAAAAAAAGTTTTAAAGCACTACACGTAGCTCCAAAGACGGGCAAAGGAGCCCACGCCTTAACTCTAGTTTCAATGTCGGAAACCACCCTAGAAAATTCCGCCTCAAAATCAAGGTCCCAACGCCATTAACGGTGCTAAAAACAAACATCAGATGTGTTTACTTCTCCCCAAAACAGAAACCCATGGAAAAACGCCAAACAACTTAAAGACGTGTAGTTCCATAGCGGCCCCCATTCCTAGAGTTAAAAACCCTCAAAACCATCTCAAAATGTTCATCTTGTTTTGAGGAATGTGTCGCCGCTGACAGCACACAATTCCGACACCCGGACTGCATTGTAGGGGTGTTTTAAGAATTTTAGGGTGGAAACAGGTGGGTCGGGCCGGTTCGGCCGGCCCTCCATGCCTGAACCGGCCCATAGTTCACGTGGACTGGCTTCCTCACCCAGACAGGCTGGAGCCGGTCCGGTTCCACCCCCACAGGACCCGCAATATGCGGGTCCTTGTCTGCCAGTTGGGGTCCGTGGACCCCGGTCTTCCTCCTGCATCAACCGGCCAAAGGCCGGTCCACCCTCCCCTCGTGTCGTGTGTCCGACGCCTGCAGCCGGAGCCCCTCAGCGCCTGCGATTGACCCCGCCACCCATGGTCATCATCCCCAGCCGATGTCCCTGCTCGCCCAGCCGACCACCCGCACTCCAGCTCACCGTGCCGCCTTGCGCTAACCTCCGCTACCGAGGAGAGCATCGCCGCCACCACTGGAGAGCCTCATCGCCACCTGGCGCTCGTCAGATCAGCCTGAAACACACCGGAAACTTATGTTCATCGGTAAACACTCTAAAAACCCACAGATCTTTGGCGAACGACTGCAGACACATCGTTACTCGAAATTTTAATCTGAAACATGATTCGTACTGCTCATAATTCATACTATGCAATTAAGGGCATTGCTCGACAATAAAACATCTTTAAAACGTAATAAATTGAGCTCAAAGAAAGGTTTATAATTTAAAATGCAAAATGAAATATCCTACATCTTTGGGCGTAGCCCGAAGCTTCACTGATAGTCCGCTGGAGTTGTCGTGCCTCACCGGAGTGGTGGAGGAGAGCGAAGGAGCTCCTCCTTCTTCGTTGAGAGGGATTGTGCTAGGGAAGAACATGGGAGGGGAAGGGGAGGTGGTTATGTTTAAATAGAAAAAAATTAATTAATTTTAATTAATTTTTAAAACATCGACCAGTAGGCCCACAGCTGGACTCCCAACGGGGTCGAGGTTAAGCCTCCTCTAGGGTAAAAATTACCTCCTGAGCAGAATGGCAGTCTCAGAATTTTAATCTGAGGCCCCATTCAAAAGTTATAAAATTTAATGACCAAGGCCGCTAAATTACAGAAATTCCCCTGGAGGATTTTTTTTCATAGAAGGCCTATGCCCGTGGAAGTTACACCCCTCCTAGGGTGAACGACACGTTCCAGACTCAACAGTGCCCTTGGTTTTCCCATCAGATCTACCGCTTAAGAGATGCTTGTGTTTAACCATTAAACAAGTAAATTAATCAATTTATTTATTCATTTAATGTTTCGATAATGGGCGAGGGGTCCAAACATCCCGCGCCAACATGATCTATGTCGTTCTTAGGGTAAAAACCCCATTTTGGACCCATCCGTAAACTCATATTTCTAATTCAAATCACTGTTTAGGAGTTATCCCTTTTATTTGTCATGCCTAGTGTGAACGCACTGAAAATTTAATTCCGGCCACACCGGGGCTCGGAATCGCACGCCGTCTGAAGGAGCTGATCTGGATTAACATCAATAATATTCCAAAGTCTTTTATTGAAAAAAACAGGTTCTTATATAATTCCCTCCGTCAATATTTTCATCCATAAAAAGGAACACTAGGGAACAACGCAGGGTACAAAGCCCGCACTTGCCTCTCTGGTACCCAGGAAAACTCCTCTACAGTTCTTGTGCCACCGCATATAGACCAAAGGACTTGATCCGTTCACACAAGGTCTACCCTCGCCGATGTCATTCATAGAAGCACAAACACTTCTTCCCTAGTATGTCACATGGGGGACGTCGTGCACCCACTATTTACTTTGTGGTTAGGGAAAGGCGGTAGAGAACCTCACCATCCCTTCGCACGGTCTCAAACGGCCCGAATGATCTCGGGGGTAACTCACCTCCCTGAAAAAACCCCTACGTTGCACGCTATGACTGGAATCACTGTTTGGACCTGGAAGAAGGCCCAGTGATTCTCTCCTTCAGAATATCCATATGGTGAAACACCGAGGGATACCTGGTCACGGAAGGTTTCACAGTCGATGCCCCACAACCAAGGCCCTCTTACACACTCGGAAGCAAAGGAGTCAACACCACCGACTAAAGAGAAAGGTTCCAGGACTTCTACTCTACTGACACAGGGTTACACCGACGCCCCGTGCCAACCTGGTAACACCTCAAGCAAGGAGCAGGGAGAAAATCATTTCACACACAGACTCTAACAATTATGCGGTCCCAACCGTCAGCTCCCGAAACCTAACATGAAAAGCCCGGTGGTGATGGGAAGACTTCATAAGGTTGTCCACCACTTCCATCTCCTCCCGCTCCTCTGCTAGCACCACCTCTCTGGGTGCTACTCTGATCACGGCCCTTCCTCTATCGCGGTGGTGGACTTGCTGTCTACCCGATATTCATTAAGCGCCTAGTCGGGCAGTCCCGTGCCAGGTGACCTTGCCCATCGTAAGAATAGTACCGGCACTCTCTGGGCTGCACTGGTTCCCTCCTGTGCCACTGTAGTGTACGACCACGCCCCTGAGTCCGATTATCAGAATGCCACATTTGTCGAGGTTCTATCAGTCGACGCCTGCTAGCTGCGGTAGACATCTCAGCTCTGTAGAGCCTACTGCCACCACCAACAGTAGAGCATGACAGGAAGATCTTTGTCACCAGCGCCTACTCTTGCACCCCAGCATAAGTGAAAATGCCCAAGGGTACTATGATAGCATGAATCTCTCGGCAGAGACCCTGCTCAAACTTCGGCGCTCGGAATTTTCCGTCATGGACATAGTCTGGGTAAAAAAGTGCACTGTCTGCAAAACTGGCCGCGTTCTCAGCCACCGACATCCATCCCTACTAAAACTGCAGGTGATCCTGAATTCGAATAGAGCGTAAGCAGGATGGGCAAAACTCTTCATGAAATAACAACTGAAAGACTTCCCAAGAAAGTGTAGACTCTTCAAGAAACTGAGTCACCATACTCCACCAATGCCAAAGCTACTCCGCGGAAAAGGTTGGCGTCCAAATCCACCTTAAGATCTGTAGGAATCTACACAAAACTGAAATGTCGATCCAATGTCTCTAGCCAAACCACTTCTGCCTGGGGGTCAGGCTCACCACCAAACCTCAGCGATTATGCCGCTGGAACTCATTGTGTGCTCTCAACCTGCGCTCAAACTCAGTCTGCTGCTCAGCAGGTGGGGGTGCTGCTACCTGGCCACCCAGAGAAAGGGACTCACATGATGGGTCTCGGACTGAGGCCTCATACCTCACAACGTCTTCATCACGAAACAAAGCTGGTATCATGGCTAAATGTCTTTGCGGAGACATCCTGAATGTTATCAAGGAGTGTCGCGGTCAGATGAGCATATATAAATATAACAGTAACAACAATGGGGAGCTAACTCAAGAAGGACAGTCAATGACTCAATCCTATGTGATTCACAAACCAATTTTCCCTACAAAAAGTGTCTCAGCATGCTGAGTCAACAAGCAGGTTATCAGGGTCTAGGTGAATGGATATGTCTGCTGCCGCACCATCACTAGACTCCCTAGCCTGAGAGCCACTCTCGAGACATGTTAACACTATTGCCCTAAATCCCAACCAATTCCTTTTTAGGGACGTCCGAACAACATCCCAAGGAACGAACGAGCTCTGATACAACTTTGTGATGACCCGAACCTACCCAGGCTCGAGCTGAAACTACCCCAAGCCCACCTGAAAAGGCGACGGGCAGGAGACTAGTGCCGAAGGCACAACAACTCGGGGAGGCCTTTTCCTAAGTACCTATACACAATCACGGAGCTCATTCAATGGAAAAGTGTAGAGTAAAAGGGAAAGTAAAGTTCCAACTGCTATAAACAACCAAAAGAGTGCATAAACCTCTAAACAGTACAATGTATATGCTGAAGGTAAATTGAAATGAAAAGGGGAAAAACATGTTCCCAACTTGGAATGTGCCGCAACCTGACAACAGGTAAAAAAAAGTAAACAGCTAGGAGATTCCCACACCTGGAACCCAACTACGACCACCACACGTGGTCTAACCTCCCGAACTCCTAAGCTCTGCTGAAGTCATGACCAACCTTCTCGTCGTCTGCAAGGGCACACCATGTGTGGTCAAATCCCAAGCAGGGGTGAGTAAAAAAATACTCATTAGGATGCCCTGAAGGCTCGAGGGAGAAACAAAGGTGGTACTGAAGAGGTGAGCAATATATCGAACAAGGAAAAGTAAAGGAGTACAATAGAGAGTGCAATAAAGTGTACAACTCAACCCAACAAGCGGAAAGAAGTAGACTCATCCAAATGCAAGGAGCTATAAACGGTGAGAAGATGAACTTCTCGATGAGTCTTAGTTACCTATAGTAGGAGAGTAGACTCATCCAACCACAAGAACCTAGACACGAAAAGCATGTGGCATAACCCATGCGTCTATGCCTCTCCTGGAAGGAGAGTAACTAAAACCCAAGAAGTGGGTACTGGAACAAGGTATACATATCTATATGCTCTGTCAAAAAACTCGAAGAAGATCAAAAGGGGATCTTGGTCCCGTAGCTCAGCCCAAGATAGTATGTATCCAACACTCCCAGAAGTAAATACCATCGATGCCCAACATCAAGCACGTCTGCCCCGAACTGTAATTCAAGGGGATCAAATCAACAGACATTGACACTGTCCACTTTGGGCGGCATTGACTCGCCCTCAGAGTTTTAGGTCGCGTCATAATGACGCATCTCTATGGGGAAAGTTCCTCTTGTACTTGAGAGTTCTGGGGGGAATGTCAAACCACACCTCGTCACTGCCCCGCAGTCGAGAGGTCTCCTCAATGTCGACAGGGGACCCCATACCCAGCCCTGCTGAAGGGTAATCCCTGGAAATAGACGAGTTACCACTGAAGGAAGGCTTGGAAAAATTCTACGAGTTCCACACTGCCCAGTCCCGTAAAAGGTTAATCCTTTGGAGGGAGACCCGGATAAATTCATCGATGAGTCCCAATGCCCAGTCCCTTAAAAGGGTACTCCACTAAAGAGAGGCTCTAAACCGTCATCGAAGACCACTTCCCGGCCCAGCTGGAGGTAAAAATTGGCATCAGGGACCACTTCACAGTCCCACTGGAGGTAAACCTAAAACCGCTCTGGAAATCCCTTCTGGATGGTACTACTCGGTGAACCCCGATGTACTAGCCATCCCACCTGGATGGTACTGCTTTGGCCATCCCTGCTGGATGGTACAACTGGCCACCCCTTATGGATGGTACCCCACTGGCCATCCCTACTGGAAAAAACCTCTTGGACAGTCCTGATGGAAACAACCTCCTGGCCAGCCCTGCTGGAAATAACCTTATGGGTAGAGGATCGGTGCCCACATAATGTGTTGGTCACACCTAATCCACAAGAACTCTACTAGGGAACACGAAGCATTACTTCCGGCCAAACCATTGAGAATAGAACTAGGGGAAAACAACTCAACCCTGCAGGTCGAAACCATCATGAATAGGAATAGGAGGGGAACCCACTCAACCCTACTAGTCAAAAAAATGATAACAGAACCAGGGAAAAACCCAACCCGGCTGGTCAAACAAACGAGAACAGAGCCAGGGGGAAAATTAACCCGACTAGTCAAACAAACGAGAACAGAACCAGTGGGAAACTCAACTGGTTGGTCAAAAAAATGAGAATAGAAGGACCTTATAGGTCTCGAGAGGTCAAGGGTATGCAAAGAAGAACACAACACGCACATGGGGCCCACACGACGTGTGGCCCCATGTCAACTCCAACCAAGCCCACAAACGTTCTCAGGTAAAAACAACCACATGTGCCTCCAAGCATTACCATATGCTCCAAGAGTATACTACATTTCCATCCCAAGGGATATCATGCAAACGGAACCCAACGTCAAGGCGAAGGGTGTAAACGTAATAACAAAAACTTTCCACCTCTTTGGCCCAGGCACGACCAACTACATCCTTTCAAACACTAACTTCACTCCCACAGGAGTGAATGTGATCTCACGTCAAGGGTTCTCTACAAACATCATAGAAGGAACCACCACAAGTACACCTTTCATGCTTCTACATTTAATGAGATTTAAAAAAAGACTCCACACATCCAAACGGATCGCACCGTTGTAATCCTCAGGGAAAAACATGTGAGATAGACTATTTACTTGCATCCAACGGATATCCGATGGGATAGAAGCCAACACCGATTTATGCCCAAACGACATCCCGTGATCCTGATCCTCAGCCAAGAAAAAAGTCGGGCACATCACACCATTGTGATCCCCTAAAGAAAACACGTCAAATTGACAGCTCACATGAGTGCAATGGATATCCAAAGAAAAAGATGTATTTCGCCATACCACAAATAAGCGGTGCTTCGTGGACCTGCATCTTGATCTTGAAGCACAATGAACAGATCACACCATTGTGATCCTCTCAAAAAAGTACATAAGATGGACAATTCACTTGTCCAAAACGGACACCTGGTGGAAAAGTTGGAAATCACTGCCTACTCCCAAAACGGCCCTCACAGGGCCCGCACCATCGTGCTGAATTAAAGTGGGAGGAATACACCATTAAAATGACCTTGGAAAAACACTCAGGATCGACTACTTGCATGCCCCGAACGGACATCTGATGAAAAAGTTGTAAAGCGTTGCACGCAGCTCGAAAGGCGGGTCGTGGGGCCCATGCTTTAACTCTGGTTTCAATGCCGTAAATCACCCTGGAAAACTTCTCCTCGGCACCAGGTTCCCAACACCATTGATGGTGATCAAAATGGACATCGGATGTGTCTGCACCTCCCCAAAACAAAAACCCCTGAAAAAACACCAAACCACTTAAAGGCATGTCGCGCCACCGAGGCCCCCCGTTTCTGGAGGTAAAAACCCCAAAAACCATCTCAATGTGTTCATATTGTTTCAAGAAATGCGTCGCCGCTGACAGAATGAGAATCTGACACCCGAAATGCATTTCAGGGTTTTTTTAAGAATTTTAGGACATAAATAGGTGGGCGGAGCCGGTTCGGCAGGCCCACCGTGCCTGAACCGGACTGCGGTTCGCGCGGGCTGGCTGCCTTGCCCGGACCGGCTGCATCCTGTCCGGTTCCAGCCTCACAAGACCCGCAATATGCAGGTCCTTATCTACTAGATTGGGTCCGTAGACCCCAGTCTTCCTCCCACATCAACCGTCCAAAGGCTGGTCGATCCTCCCCCCATGTCGCATGCCCGGCGCATATAGCCGGCGCCCTGCACCGCCTGCGCTCAACCCCGACACCCGCAGTCGCCATCCCCAGCCGACGTCCCTGCTCGCCCAGCCAACCACCCTCCCTCCAGCACGTCGTGCCACCCTGCGCCGACCTTCACTGCCGACGAGAGCACCACCATCGCCGCTGGAGAGCCCCGCTGCCGCCTGGTGCTCGCCAGACTGTCCTGAAACCCACCGAAAACCCTATTTCGTCTATAAACACTCAAAAACATGCGGATCTTCAGCGGAAAACTGCGGATGCATCGAGACTCGAAATTTAAATATGAAACATGCATCATAGAGCTCAAAATTTTGACTACGCAACTAAGGGCTTTGATCGACGATCAAACATGTTTAAATACAATAAATTGATTTTGAAGAAGGGTTTAGAATCTAAAATGAAAAACGAAATATCCTACCTCTTTGGGTGTAGTCCGAAGCTTCACCAACAGTCTGTCGGAGTTTCTGCACCTCTCTAGAGTGGTGGAGGAGAGGGGAGGATCTCATCCTTCTTCATTGAGAGGGAATGCACCAGGGAAGAACAAGGGAGGGGAAGGGGAGGTGGTTATGTTTAAATAGAAAAAAATTTAATTAATTTTAATTAATTTTTGAAACATCCACCAGTAGGCCCGCACATGGACTCCCAATGGGGTCGAGGATAAGCCTCCCCTAGGGTAAAGACTGCCACCCGAGCACAGCGGCAGTCTTAGAATTTTAATCTGAGGCCCCATTCAAAAGTTATAAAATTTAATGACCAAGGCCGCTAAATTATGGAAATTCCCCTGGCGGGATTTTTCACAGAAGGCTCGTGCCTGTGGAAGTTACACCCCTCCTAGTGTCAACTACATGTTACAGACTCGACGGTTCCCTAAGTTTTCCCATCCGAGCTACCGTTTAAGAGATGCTTGAGTTTAACCATTAAACGAATAAATTAATCAATTTGTTTATCCTTTTAATGTTCTGTAAATGGGAGAGGGGTCCAAATATCTCGTGCCGACATGATTTATGTTGTTCCTAGGGCAAACACCCCATTTCAGAGCCATCTGTGCACTCAGATTTCTGATCTAGATCATGGTTTAGGAGTTATCCCATTTATTTGGTGTGCCCAGTGTGAATGCATTAAAAATTTAATTCCATCCACAGCAGGGCTCAGAATCGCATGCCCTCTGAGGGTGCTTCTCTAGAATAACATAAAGAATATTCGAAAGTATTTTATAGCAAAAAAAACAGGTTCTTATAGAGGTATGAATCATACTTCAAATGATAGTATTATGGTTCTCAAATGGTGAAAAATAATTAATTGTTTCTTTCATAGTTAATTTTATACCTCAATGTAAAGAAGGGTATTTTGTGTTGATTTTGACTGTCGTTAAAGTTTAAATAAACTAAAAGGTAGTTTTATAAGAAGTTTTTTCAGAGGTGGTATAAGTTATGATATCAAGATTATTCTCCATGTTTCATGTTGTTAATGTGTGACTTATATGTGATACATGTTTTCCCACTCCTATTAGATAACTCTGTGAGAACACTAGGTATCTAAGAGGGTGATTGACATATGATTTCTATTATTGTATGTTAATGTGGTACGTTGGATTATCTTGTATATGATATGTTTTGGCTATGTGTAGTGACATCCATTTTGGATAGGTTAATGTAAATTGAGGAGGCTGTATTTATATTTTGATGTTATTTTTTATATTCTAAAGTGCATTGAATATTTTTAAAATATATTTATATCTTGGTTTATAAAATTTCAC
Organism: Viscum album; assembly: GCA_963277665.1. Lineage (NCBI taxonomy): Eukaryota > Viridiplantae > Streptophyta > Magnoliopsida > Santalales > Viscaceae > Viscum > Viscum album. The sequence goes on along the minus strand of OY728141.1, from coordinate 456,297,084 downwards.
TCTATTTTGTAATGGTAAAAAATAATGTTACCAATATTATATATATTATTTGAGTGATCAATAACTCTAGTAACATGAATATTTATAATAATGTAATCTTTTCTAAGATTTTAGGTTTATGAAAGGTTGTATCACTATTTGAAATTTTTTACTAATTTAAAGAAGGATTACATTATTATTGTCTTAGTCAAAATATGAAATTACTATTTATGGAAATTTATTCTGAAGCGACACTATCTAATAGGTTTTTGATTCCAATACTGAACAATTTCTATTTTTATAAAATTAAACAGTAATGGTTGGGTAGTGGATGAGCCAATGAATGGAAGTGGCTTGGTCCATAAAACCAAACATTCAATGCTTATTTTTTATATATTAAATTTTTTAACAATAATTATAATATATAATCTTATTAAAATAATGAATATGATTGATAGTGTATAAAATATACCACACCAATACTAAATGAATAATGAAATATTAGAATTGGAATATGATAGTGGTAACATGGATGTTAAATTGGAAGGAATGAATTGTATTTACAAATTATATATAAATATATATTAATGTTCTTGTGCAAATAAATTTCTAGATGATTTATTATAAAATAAGAACTCATTATTTTGAAAATTCATCTTACACATCAAATATATGTTTTATTAAAAAATTATTTTTTTTGAAAATGGTATAAATAATTTTGAAAACATTTAGTAATTTTATTTGATAAATAAACATCACTTTTTAATTCCACATATCAAAATTATGTTATGGTGAAATTTTGATATTTTTCAAAAAAGATTGATTTTATGTGAATATTGAAAAATAATGATTTTATTGAAAACTATATTTTAAATTATATCATATACAATGTGAAATTATATAGAATATTAAATTTTAAATAAAATTAATTTTTTATCTAATAAAATCCAATTTTAGTTTTTGAAATATTTTTTATACGTGAATTTATTATTAAAAAATTATATTTAAAATAATCTTATCAAATAAATCATTTTTCACAAATTTTTATTGTTTAATTATAAATAAAATTAAAAAATTACTATTTTATGAATAATGAAAAATGGATTAAATATTTGAAATCAATCTTCTCTAATTCAGTAAATAGGTCCCTTTATTTTTCTCGAACATAAATAACAACTACAATAAATTTTACTACAATGGTTGTGGCTAAATCCGGTAATTAAGGGTAATAACTATAATGATATAGGCCAAAAAAATGGAACAATAACATGAAATAATTATTGTTTTCTTAGAAAACTAAACCATAATCCTACAATAATGGGTATTATGTAAGTTTTTCCTATTCTTGTGTGAACATAACCTATATAATATTTTATATAAAGAAAAGAATGAAATGTCACACTCTTATTTAATAAGTATAATATTCATAAATTGAGGATAACGAAATGATATGATTAGTTATAAATAATATTTTTAAATATAATATATTTAACTTTATCATGGTAAATGTTTTTAAATTTCTTGTTAATATATAATTGTAATAATTTCTTACACAACACTGACACAATAATTATTCATTTACTCAAAAATTAAAATTAAATATATTAAAAATAAGAAATGTTGTATAATTTGAAATAATTAAATTGAACCAATATTTTTTTGATAAAAAATTAATATTATACATTCTTGGAAACTTTTTATTCTAATTAATTAGTTGTCTTAATGTTATTAGAGTCAATGTAAATGTATTGTTCTGAAATTTTAATTAATGATATTTTATAATGAATAATGTTTAATTAAATGTTTTAAAATTTATAAAAATATTATATTATTCCAAATGAATGGTATATAGTTAAATAAAAAAACAATTTTCCTTTTATGATCTGTTTTTTTATAGTAACATTATTAACCCTAAAATGGTAGAAAACATTCATATTACTGTAATTGAAAATAAGATTAATGAAGGGTTAAAAAATGAAATGGAAAATGTGTAATCCATAACTATTAAAAATTAATATTATGAGACCAAATAGAATAAAAATCCTTTAAAATTTTAATATTACTAATTTGATACATTTTATATCAAAATGAATTTCATATTTTAGGAAATTTAATGTGTGCCCCTCCCCTCTCTTACAAAAGGGAACCATTTCTTATGATTTATTCACATTTAAAAACAAATTTTTTCATCCAATACCTACCAAAATACCCTCATGACATATCTCAATTCATTGTAATGAGATAATTTCAGTCATAATACAAATATTATTTCTTTTAATGTGTCAATAAAATGATATTTTTTTAAATAAGACGTGTCATTCTAAAACTATCATTTTTTTATTTTATCTTTCAACTCATTAGGATAATGTTGAACAATATTGATAAAATAAAATCATTATTAGGGTTACATGAATATTTTTATGTTAATTATATAAAGCAGATCCATATCTAACCTCCATAAAATTGGAAAGGAATCCATATTTATGTTTTACGTTGGAGTGCCATCTCACTAAGCTATATAATTCATTCTCCATCACATTCTCTCACAGAAGGCTATAATGATGGAATTAATATCTATATATGATATTAATTAAATAAATATCATTCTAAAAAAATAATATACCATTAATTTTTCACCATTCCAATCTTTTAAAAATAATCCAATTGTCCGTGCATACGTGTGGACTACCACCTACCAGAATTGATGTGACTCATTTTTCATCACCACATAACATAAGTGAAATATACATATGTATATGGATATTTAATTGAGTAATATTATATTTATGATATTATTATAATTAATTAAAATGTAAATAATACATACCTTCTTTCCAACATGATCGTTAGAAAATGGAAAGGTTACTCCTGCGTACGTATGATCTACCATTACCTGGATTGAAATAGAGTATATTTTTTTGTAACCATATTTAGTGGATGGATTTAAAATTGTAATTTAATTGTATAAATAAAATTTATTTCAATATTATTATTCCTAATATTACTGAATTTAAAATCTTGTACCATAATTAACCCACCAAATTTATTTTGGACTTATAAACTGAATATCATCAAAACATCTGATAGAAACACAAATGAATAAGTAAAAGTTACAAATTGTTAATAATTATGAGAAAAAGTAATATTAAACATTAATATGTTTCCAATGAAAGTAAATAATTCACATAATTCTATTATTCATGATTATAAATAATGTACATGATGATTCAAACACGTGTTATGTTTTATTCTATTGGATCGTGTTATACAAAATATACATAAGAGGGGGGTGAATTATGACTTCCAAAACTTCTTGAGAAATCATGATGATAATCAATTATGTCCTTTAATATTTATCAGATTGTTTATGTAGTGTAAATTAACAAATATTAGGACACATTGATTTATAGTGGTTTGGGGCACAAAGATCCCCTAGTCCACTCCACCAACACTCTACTCAACGAGCTTTGTAATTTTCACTAGTAATTCCTTTTTTCACAAGACCTTCCAAAACTGAGTATAGGAAATTGACACCTTTACAATTTAAGACTGGAACAGAGCATTCGGGTTGTAAACACAAATCCGATCAAACAACTTAGTACAAGTAGGCGATACCAAAAATAAAATAGTATTTTATTTAAATTACTTTCCATTTGTTCTTCATAGTTGTAGAAGTATGAAACTGACTGTAGATAGATCTTCATCATCAGAAAGGATGTTCTTCAAATAAGAGGAATTCTGAATCAATCCAGTTGAAAATTATCTTGAAATATATTCATTAATAAATCAGTAGTAGATTCAAGATAGATCTCCAATATAGAAAAATTAAATCTTTAATATTTTTCTTTCTAATGAAAAACAGAATCTTATCACTCTTTTATTAGTAGATCAGTTAAATATCCTTTTTAAAGAATCCATGAAACTCTTATGAAACTCAAATATCCTCATATTTGAATCTTGTAAAACTTCTTGAATTCAAGAGATATCTTTTCACCTATATATTGTTTAAAATTCATATACATAGAATATATAGAATAAATACGAGCACCTTATTCAAAAATTTAGATCTACAAAAGTCTCCTAACAAATCGCGACATTCAAATGATGGAATAACAGAATAGTCATAACTTCACTTAAAAATCAGCACGGAATCCTCCTCTTAAATAGTTCCATTTAATCACATACAAACCGCTTTATATTGGCCAAATATGCACTTTAAAATCAAGTTTTGTATCTAGATTGAAATCATCATCATAATTCTCAGTCTACCATTGCATGATAAAGTTGTAAATTCAAATCTATGACACTTAAAGAACGTAAATGTGGGGTACTCATTAGAAGTCATCCAAATATCAAACGTAATGTTGATGATCCATACTTTTGTCATTGACTTTCAAATGTATGATATATGATCCATAGTTTTCCCTTACTTAGAATGTAACGTACATGATCCATAAATTTGATAAAACATAAGGTTCATTACAAAATTAGGGTTTAAGATCCATACTTTGGTTATGAAAATGTAAGGTTCTTCATCCATACTTTTCTCATATAAAAAATTTAAGGTTCATTCCAAACATATGGTCAATAAAAAATAATTTTTTCATATAAAAAACGTAAGGTTCCTTCCAAAAATAACGTTGATTAACTATACATTTCTCATATAAAAAATGTAAGGTTCCTTCCAAATGTAAGTTAGATGAAGAATAATTTTCTGAACTCCCATAAAATAAACATAGGATTTAATCCTTACGCTAAACTTTCTAACATAAGGTATTAATAGTGTTTCCAGAACATGATGAATAGAATTCCGAACACATTGAAAATTATTTCAAGTGAATTATAGTATTTGATGTTATTTTAAAATTAGGAATATAAAGAATATTAATTTTCTGAAATATAATTTAAGTAAAATCCATAGAATAACAAATAAGTGTATTTGTGAGCATCCAAATATTCTTGAAAATTTAGAGTATTGTTGAAACAAAATTCTCAACAATATCACCCCTTTTGATGATCAAAAAAACATATAATTATTCACATATAATATAGAATTTTTCAAGGATGAAAAAATATTTATTTTCAACTTTTAATAACTTCATTAAATATAAAATACTGATTTATCAGAAAAATTCATTCAAATTTTATAAAAAATTGTGTTTACCCAAATTTTTATCCCTTTTTATGATGTCAAAAATAATTATAGAATAGAAAATATAAAACTTTTAATGTAGTAAAGAACTTGTAATCAATTATTATGAGAAAAAATTTTTTTAATTAAAGAATTTAGATTTTTAAGGCTGTCTAACGTACTAATAAACAAAGTAAAAACAATAAAATATGATAAAAAATTAATTTCATTGATAAAAAATATTCAATTACATTAATGAATAGGAATAAAGGTTTCTAGGATAAAGGTTTGAAAAATGGTATCTCAATGATTCTGAATAACATCCTTCAACTCTGCCATATGTAACTATAATCACATCATTACTCCATCTCCCATATAAATTATCAAACCCCTTCCTTACTAGGTCTAATGAATATCTTCAATGAGGTTAAATCTGAAAAACTCATGTAATGTATCTTCCTTCTCCATACGATAATTTAGATACTCCGTGAATATGTTAAGTAATTTTCTAATACTCAGATCATCTGAGTTAAGCTGATCAACAAGGAATATCCTGTTTTCCAATAGAATATACAAAGGAGCACTATTACATGGTAAATACTGCAACATGTCATTAATGTTTCTCATTATATATGTAATGTCATGGAATATCTTGATTAAATCAGGAGAAGTACCTAATGTACTTTCTTGAAATACTGTGACAGAAGCAAACTGTTTCTCCATAAAAGATCTCAAATCTACCAAATCTAATTTCTTCAAAACTTTATATTTCAACATTGCAACCTCTACCATAAATTCATTCATAAAAACATAAACTTCTTACTTTGAAATAGAACTGTATTTTAGATTTTGGAATATTTGGTTTTCTATCTCTAGCCCTCTTTATAAAGTTTCATTCTCAGCTTTTGTTTTGTTAAATCTTTTGCAAAGCTCCTCAACATGATCAGACACAAAATCAGAGGCACCCTGTGGGAGAATCACAACTAGATTTACCATGATTAGTGGTAAAGACTGAGCATATGATTTATCTTCTTCATCTTGCACCCCTAGTTACTCAAATGATATTTCTCCAGAAATCTTAACTAAAAAACATTCATTCTGAACATCTGTACGAATTTCAAAGAAAATTTTTTAAACACGGTTATCTTCATTTTCAACTTCCTAAGATAGGTTCTCTTCTTAAGAAATTTTTTATGGAATCATTTCATGAATCTAATGTACAGAGTCAATATTATCTACAGATTGTTCTAAAATTACTATTTCATGATATTTTTCAAACTGGGGTACCTCCTCCATTCTTTTTTCTACCTCATCTTGAGGAAAAAAATAAAATTCTTCTTGAGAAACAACTTCCTCTTATCACTCTATTTGAATAGGGGAACTTAAAAATTTATAACTAAATAGTTCTTCTGTATCGTCAACATTCTCAAGAGTTGATTCCTAACCAACTGTTCTTTTTTTTTTCGGAACTATGAGGTCCTCTTTGTCTTTCTTCGACATAATGTTTATTTTCTATCTCAAATATTGGTCTACTTGCAGTCATCAAAACTTCCCCTATTCTGGATTCATCCAATCCTTCTTTATATTTTACAGGTTGCTCCCCCTAGGCAGATTCCTGATCCTCCTTAGCTCCAACAAGCTTGATTTTACCTTTTATAGTGCTCTAGAAAAACCAGAGCTTTCTCATTGTTCTAGCCTTAAATACATTACTATGGTGTAATCTCACTCCCACATCAACTGGCCTTACCATATCTTTCTCAAACAACAACTTTGAAATAAATCTTCCATGAGGATAAAAACTCAAAGGAACCTCGGGTTGATAGTAGTAACTCAAATATCTAGTCATGTATCTCAGAAAATTCAGCATTATGTCACATAAAAACTAAAACATTATATACATATCTGGAAAAAAATTATTCTACATCTCAGACATCATTGGGGTTATCCCATTCTGAATAAACATGATCAAAATGTTCTTATCTGGTTCAAATATTTTACCATTATTTTTCTTATGTTAGTAAATAGAAAAGACACGATATCCTCATATTTGTGATTTCAATCCCTAATTGAATTCAGACCAAAATGAAAAAACTACCTTGTGAGGGTAGTTCAAGATCTTTGTTATTTCAATAGAAGAGATAGATAACTCACTATCTTAGATCTTCACAACAATGAAATCTTCTCTATCTCCCAAACTATATTGAAATTTTTTAAAGAAACTTTAAACTAAAATTAATACAAAAATATTGTGTTGTCCTCACTGAATATCTTTTCAATAAATTTAACGGTTAATGCTTACTTTAGCATCAGATTCTTCTAGTACAACGATTCTGGATCGATGACTTTTCCCTAAATAATTTTCCATCTAGTTGAATGCTAATGCTTAGAATCACTGGGTTATCCTTCATCAATTATCTATTTATTTTCCATTTCCATAAAAAATATGTTATGGTTTTACGTTCAAGGGTTTTGAATATGTGATGAAAGGAAGACGAAAGAGATGAAGGGTTTTGGTAGTTCGAAAGGTTTTGAAAAAAATGGTGGTTTTGGGATTCAAAACAGGCTCTAAAAGAGCCTTGTTTCTAGTGTCATTATGTACATAATAATAATTACAGAATTTAAAATAAAATAAATTGTATGTGGTGTTTTTAAAATTTATTTAAGAATAAAAAAATTATTTTTATTTAAAATATGAGTAATTGTATTATTTTAAATAGTGAAATATTAAATTAATACAATCAAATAAAATCAAGATTAAAATTAAATAATATTTATTTAAAAATAAATAAAAATATAATTAAAAAAATTATTTAAATTTTTATAAACCAAATCCCCCCTTAATAAATTCAAAACATGAAGTGGGAATTGGTTTAGTAAAAATATCAGCTAATTGAAATTCTGTATGTGTAAATTCTAAAAAAATATCCTTTTTTAGAACATGATCTGTTAGAAAATGATGTCTAATGTCAATATGTTTTGTTCTAGAATGGATTATAGTATTTTTTGAAATATTTATAGCATTAGTATTATCACATAAAATATGTGTATTATCGAAATTTTTTCCAAAGTCCGTAAGAGTGTTTTTCATCCACAAAACATGTTCACAACAACTTCCTGTAGATACACTTTCTACCTTATCTATTGACAAAGAAACTAAGTATTGTTTCTTACTAGACCATGACACTAATGATTTTCCAAAAAAGTGACAGTTTCCTAAGGTGTTTTATCTATATTATCTAAAACATCCAAAATCAGCATTCAGATATGAAATTAAATTATAATCCAATGTTTTTGAATATAGAAGAGATTTAAAAATAGTTCGTTTTTAATATCTAAAATTCTTTTGACAGCTGTAAGATGAGATTATTCATGATTTTATTGAAATATTACAGAAAGACAAACTGAATACATAATATATGTCCTGCTAGCAGTAAGATATGAAAAACTACCAATCATTCTTCTATATAACTTGTTTTCTATTGGTTTTCTAGTTTCATACAAATCTAGTTTTATATTAGTACACATAAAAGTTGTATATGTCTTCCGGTTTTCAAGTCCAAATTTATTTAGTAAATAAGTAATTTCTTTTCATTTATTCAAAACATTTCCAATATATGTTTGATATATTTCAAATCCTATAAAGTAATTTAGTTCTCCCATCATACTCATTTTGAATTATTTTTGAATTATGTTTAAAAACTCATGACAACATTTTTTATATGTTGATCTAAAAATCACATCATCAACAAAAATTTAAACTTATAAAATATTAGAATTTATATTTTTCTTGAAATTTTTTGGATCTAGCATACCAATAGTAATATAATTTTTCAAAAGAAAAGAACATAACCTTTCAATCCAAGATCTAGGTGCTTATTTAAGGAGATAAAAATGCTTTAGTATGTTTAAAAACAAACAATGGATTTTGAGAATTTTCCAAACCATGAGGTTGCTGAACATAAAATTACTCTATTAATTAATCATTTAAAAAGATGAATTAAAATCCATAATAAATAATTTAATACTCATATGAGATTCATCAGCTAAAAAGATCATAATGGCTTATAATCAAGTTATAGTGAAAAATGTCTCATCATAATCTATACCTTATTCCTGATTATATCATTTTTCTACCAGTCTTACTTTATTTCTAGTTATAATTACTTAGTCATCGTGCTTATTTCTAAAGACCTATTTAGTTCCAATAACTAAATAATTCTTTGTTCTTTCAAATATTTTCCAAACTTCATTTATTTTGAATTGGTTTAGTTCATCTTGGATTGTTATCATCCAGCATTCATCAACTAAGGCTTCATCTATTGACGTAGGTTCTAATTGGGATAGAAAGGTAGAGAATTCAACTTGATTTCATATATTTCTTCTAGTCTTTATTCCTATTTCTATGTCTCTAATAATAGTTTCTAATAGGTGATTCTTTAGAGTTATAAATTGTCTTGGTAAAAACTTTTATTTTCCTCAGTGACATGTTCTTATGAAATGGAATGTATTTTTTTATACCATTTTCAAAATCATCTTTTAGGTTTTGAAGAATCTTGTTATCATTAGGATCAGATTCATCAATTTGAGCCCTACTTTTCTCAAAAGGGTCAGATTCATAATATTTCACATGAACTAATTATTCAAAAATCCTTGAATTTTTACTTAAAACTCAATAAGCATTGGAGGTAGTAGAATATCCTAAGAAAATTCCATCATCAAATTTTGGATCAAACTTACCAAGATTTTCCTTAGTGTTCAAGATATAAAACTTTCATCCAAAAACATTAAAGTATTTTACTTTAGGTTTTCTATTATTCTAGAGTTCATAGGTTGTCTTATTGAAAATTAGTCTGATTAAAACAGTATTCATTATGTAGCAGGATGTGCTTATATCTTCTGCCTAGAAATAGTTAGGAAGAATTAATTCCTTTAGCATATTCCTAGACATTTTTTGAATAGTTAAATTTTTTCTTTCAACAATTCCATTTTATTGAGGTGTTCTTGGGGTAGAAAAGGTGTGTTTAATACCAAGATTTGAGCCAAAGTAATTGAATTACTATTTCTAAAATTATCCACTATGATAACTTCTTAATCAAATTATTTTAAAATCATTTTTATTTTAAATAGCTTTCAAAAAACATTAAAACATAGTAGAACCTTCATTTTTATATTTTAAAAAAATATATCCTTGTAAATATAGAATAATCATCAACTTAAACATATACATTAAATTACCATCCAAACATGCTACTTTTGAAGGTACAAACAGATCCACATGGATAAGTACACCAGGATTAGATATAGAATTTTTTTTAATTAATTTGAAGGATAATTTGTGTTACTTTCCAAATTGACATGCACTACATAATATTTCACTATCAAATTTAAGACTACACAAATCAAAAAAAAATTCTTATATAATTTATGTAAAACATAAATAATATTATGTCTAATTATTTTATGCCAAATACCTCATTCATTTATTTTAGTAGTTAATTTTTTTCTATTTACACAAGGATTTTATGTCTCGGTTGTAAATATTTTCAATTCATGGTTCTCTAAATTTAATTAATTTATCTTTCAAAGTAGAATATCAGTTTCCAGAAAAATCAACAAAATAAACATCATTAAAAAGTTGATAAATACTTATCAGGTTATGTTTCAATAATTGTACATAAAGTACTTTATTGATTGAGATAACTTCTGAATATCCAACATTTCCTATACCTATAACTTTTCCATTGGAATTGTCACCAAAGGTGACTAATCCACCATCCTTTTGAGTTAAGGTTTTAAATTTTGTAGAGTTTTCACTCATATTCATAGTGCATCCATTATCAATGTACCATATTTATTTTCTAATTCTATAACATGCTTCCTATAAAGTCATTTAAACAATGGTTTGTTTTGGTACCCATATTCTCTTGGTTCATGCATTGTTATCTAGTAGTGATCTAGAAATCCAAATTTACTTTATTTTTCTGCAATATTTTGAGTCAAATAAACTGCTTGAAATAAAGGACATTTTAATTCAACTAATTTGGGGATTTTTTTTAAATAACAGCTTTTAGTTGTACGAACTTTTGTTCCATAGTAGTTAAAAATTACACCTTTTGTATTTGGAACAAAATAGTTTTTGTTTATTATAGTTTTCTCACCTTTGTAGTCTATCCCATATCTTTCTTTCATAATCACATTCTTAACTAGAATTTCAATTAAAGTATTTATCCTTTTGTAAAAACAAGAGATACACTTTTGTAGGTTTCAACTTCATCTTGCTGTGTTTTGATCTAAATTTCATCATCTGCACTATTTGTGTTAGATGAGATATATATTTCAATTAACTCTTGAGGGTTTTTTAGAAAAGATACTCTTTCTCCTAAATCTGCATTGTGAATATTTTTCAGTGATTTATTCTTTTTTAATAAGGAATGATATCTTTCTTCTAGAAAGTTACTGTAGGTTGTAAGTTTTTCATTTGAATATCTAGGGACAGAATCATAATAGGAAGAGTAATAAGATTGTACCTCATTATCTTTAGGCATGTAGTACATGTTTACTTCTGGATTTTATTCTTCTTTTTCTAAGTCAGACTTTGATGAGCAGTTTGAGTCTTCAGAAACACTTAATTTCACTTTCATTTCCCTTATATCTTTCAAGTCATAATCTATATTCTATAAAAACTTGTTTTTCTTTTCTCTATTAAGAATATGACTGTCATGTCTTATGTGACTCATTTTCTTGAATTCATATCATCTGACTTCCATTGGATATTTCTCATATTTCTTGAATGATTTTATAAATTCTTTCTTCTTCTTATAAAATTGGCTGAATTTTATAGACATCTATGCTAGTTCAATTTCTATATCAGATGAGTTAGAACATTATTCTTTTTTTATTTCTTGTATCATATTTCTTCTCTTCTTCTATGATGTAACTTTCATATCACTATTATCTCTTTTTATCAAGACTTTACGATCACTAGCTTCATCTTACATCTCAGCTTCATACAACATTAGGGTTCCAGTCAATTCACTAATGGTTATATTTTTAATAATTGATGATTTTATAATGGTTGCTGATATCCCATTACATTGGGTTATAATACTCTCTGTACTTTCAATGCATGATCTGATTGGTTGATATGATCCCCCAAGGCAGTAATGTTGTAGACTATCTATGTAATCCTACCATTCATTTGAGTGATGCTTTCACCATAAATAATTATAAATGTATCAAATTTCAGTTTTTCAGTAGCATACCTCATTTGTCTGATTTGTTAGTTCCTTCATAGGTAACTTCAATTGTCTCCCACATCTTATATGCAGTAGGTCATTGTGATACTCTGTTAAATTATTCCATCCCAGGACCACAGATTATTGCATTTATTGCTTTTGAATTTATGTTATACTCCGATTCTTTAGTTGCACTCTTTGTTTTCAGTTTCTCTAGAATCTCATATGTAATAATATTTTTTTAATAGTCTCTGTATCCAAGATTCTTCAATTAGATGATCATCCTCTATTTCCAAAATTACTAGTTTTCACCATTGAAGCATGGAGATTGAACCATTGACATTGACACCTGTGTAATAGCTATTGAGATCTATGTATAATCCTTTATTTTCAGCTTTATATTTCATTAACAAAAGAAACCTCCTTTGATACAAATTTTTGGATCATTTTATATAAAATATACCCAAGAGGGGGTGAATTATGTCTTTCAAAAATTCTTGAGATATTCGATGATAATCAATTATGTCATATTATCCATATCATATTATTTATTCTATAGAAATAAACAAATATTGAGACTCAAAGATTTATAGTGGTTTGGGGAACAAAGATCCCCTAGTCCACTCCACCAACGCACTAATCCATTAGTTTGGTGATTTTCACTTCACAAGATCATCCATGACTGAGCGCATGCAGTTGACACCATTACAATTTAAGACTAAAACAGAGCCTTCTGGTTCTAAACACAGATCCAATAAAATATCTTACTATGAGAATCAAGTACTCAAAATAATAGATTATTTGACTTAAAATACTTTCCATTTGTTCTTCAGAGTTGCAGTAGAATTGAACTGACAGTAGAATAATTTTCATCTTCAGAAAGCATGTTCTTCAGATAAGAGTAGTTCTGAATTGATCCGAGAGAAAAAGATCTTGAAATATATTCAGAAATAATTCAACAGTAGATTCATGATATATCTCCATTTTAGAATAAGTAAATATTTAATACTTTTCTTTCTGATACTAAATATAATCTGATAGTTCTTTGAAACAGCAGATCTATATAAGATTTTTTTTAAAGAATCTGCAAAACTCTATTTTTGTGTAACTTAAACATCTACAGATATGAATATTGTAAAACTATGTGACTGTAAATGATGTCTTTTCACATATATATTCATCAAAATTTAGAAACCCAGAAAATATAGAATAAATATGAGAACTTTATTCATAAATGTAGATCTAAAAAAGTCTCCAGACAGATCTAAGTATTCAAATGATTGAATAACAGAGCAGTCATAACTTCAATTAATAATAAGAATGGAATATTAGTCTTAAATTGATCCTTTGAATAAAGTGTAAACAGAATTAAATTGGTTAAAGATGCAATTTAAAATTGGGCTTTGAATCTATCTTGAAATCAACCAGATAATTCATAAAGACTGTTGCACAATAAAGTAAAAAATTCAAATATTCGACACTTAAAGAAGGCAAACGTAGGATTAACTTTAGATGAATTACAAATTTCAAATGTTAGGTTGATGATACATACTTTTGACATTGACTTTAAAATTTAGGATATATGATCCATACTTTTCTCTTCCTCAGGACGTAAGGTCCATGATCCATAATTTTGATAATACATAAAGTTCATTACAAAATTAGGACTTATGATCCATACTTTTATGAAAAAAACATAAGTTTCATCATCCATATTTTTTGCATACAAAAAATTTAAGGTTCTATCCAAACGTAAAGTTGATTAACCATACATTTCTCATAAAAAATGTAAGTTTCCTTCCAAACATAAGGTTGATTAACCATAATTTTATCATATAACAAATGTAAGGTTCCTTCCAAACGTAAGGTTGAATAACCATAATTTTCTGAACTCATGTAAAATATCGAGAAGATTTTATCATTACGCTATGCTTTCTATCATATGATATGAACAATGTTTCTAGAACACACTGAATAGATTTCTGAACACCTTGAAAAATATCTCACGTGAATCATATGCTTCAATATTATTCCAAAATATAGAATATAAAGAATATTAATTTCCTAAAATATACTTACAGTAAAATCATTATAATAACAAATAAGGGTATTGGTGAGCATCAAAATAGTCATAAAAATATTGATTATTATTGAATCAACTTGCTCAATATATTCTTTTAAAAATCATCTTTTCATGTTTCCCTTAAAAATCTATTTTTCTGCCATGTCCATATTTTTTAAATTTAGGTTGAGATATATTTATATTTATATTGATTAAATAGAAAAGAAATATGATGTTTATTTTCATATTATTTCAATTTTAATAAATGGATAATTTTCTATGGAATGTTTAGAAATTCATAACAAATATTAAAAAGGAATAATCTATTTTAACAGATACGGTGACAATTAATTTATCTAAATCCTTAAAAATTGTTTGTTTTTTTAACTTATTTAACATGAAATCATGTTTTATTCATATAAAACCTATCCTATATATTTTAATGTTTACTAAAAAAATGGTTTTAAAATGGAATGGATAAATCAGTATCTGAATATGTTTTCTTATGGGTTTAAAGGAAATATATATAATGAGATAGTTTACTTATTCTTTTTTGAATCATTGTAATTTTTTATTAGTACGGGTGGTTTATTTATAATTTGGGGTTAGGTGACCACATAAAATCACTCCAATTAATTATGTAAAGGAATTTATTTAATATATTATATTTCTCATTAGTGATTATGGTAGTATATTATGAATGTTATTCAAATTGTAACTGTTGTTGTTATTTTAAGTATAAATGTGATGGTTCTTCTATGTTTAATCATGAAGCTTGTCCCATTTTTAAGAGTGGTATAAAAAAATTCTCCATGTTACCCATATGTTTTATTTATTCTTTCTAAAGGGTTTTGATTGATGTATTATGATTTCCCAGGTAAATGTATTTATATGTTACTTCAAAAGGTTTAAAAGTATAATTATTGGAAAATATTCTTATTATTTATTCATGAAATCAAATAAAACATCATAAGTTTAATTTTGGATTTAAAATTTCTTATTAGCTTTTTTCAAATGATTTTTGGAGAGAAGGATAATTCTGGGGTAAATAAAATTCTATTTTGAACCAAAATTATATTTTTAAGAAAGAATTTTTTTATAGATATTCATAGACTAACAATTTATTTATCTTTTTTCTAGTCACTAATTGATATTTTATTCCTCGTACAATGCTTAAAAATGTTTTCTCACCAGTTTTAAGGATCTTGGAGGGAATAGAAAAAGAAAATATGAAATTCATGAATATTTCTCATGAAAATAAAATTTATTTAATTTTTAAAAATTTTAAATTATTGAAAGATGTAAACTGATTTTATGTATCCAATTTTTATATAAAGGTGAGTTTATAAGATATTTGTGACTAAACACTCCATAAATTTAGCCTAAATGTTCTTTAAAAATGTAAGGAAGAGAATTCTCTTTTAAAGTCTCTATAATATGTCATCTATATGTTCGGGTCCTCTCTATTATTGTTAGAATATTTTTAGATTGAATTATAGGATTGGCTGTTATTTAAACATAAATTAAAAGTACTCTATAAATAGAAATGATGGTATGGTATGGATATTTATGGATGTTTTGGATAAATAGAATATAATTGAAGAAAAATGGTTAAGGATATAATTTTATGTGTCTTCCTCATAAGAAGGTTAATTATGACATTATTAATATTCTCAAACAAACATTTTTTTTACTAAATAGCTGTATATTATAAGAACAATGTAATAAGGGATATGAATCAGGATTTGGTGGTTGATTGAATTAGAAGGTGACTAAAATAAATGATTTTTCAGAAAACTATTATGTTTATTTTTAATCATCTATCATAATATACAATTAACCACATGAACCTAAGTGAGTTTCCCAACTTATAAAAAATAGATAAATGATGACTCGAGGAATTTCATGTAATAAATACCATTAAGGTAAAAAGATTCAATGAATTTCAAGTCATTATTGTGGGAAGATGATCCTAGGAAAATGTCTTAAATTAATGGGATGTTATTTTGTATATTGTAGATGCGGTAATAGAGAAATAATACACTAAGGATAATTGAATCATTAGGTTTAAACCATGAATAGGAATAAATATAATCCCATGGAATCCATTGAATGTTTTAAATGTGGGGAGTATGGGAATTATTTAAATTGATTTCATATAGGGAAATCCATATAATGGGATCAAACAGTCCATATATATGAACTTTATTTAATTCCTAATTCCACACTTTTTTAAGAAAATGTAACTAAAAATGAAGTTTTAATTGTGTGGATTGTATCTTGGATTATGTTTTGATATTGTTGAATCAAAATACAATATTCATAAAATTTTTGTCGAAATAAATTATTATAGAATGATATTTAAAATCATGGTTAATAAAGATCAATGAATGATTATGGTCTCAACAAATAGGGATTGAAGAGTTATGATTTAGTGCTATATTTAAGGTTCATCAAAATTGTAATATAATGGACACCCCTTTTGAGTTTTTACATCATTGGAGTATTTTTTGAGAAATATATTAAGTTTTAGTAGATATTTGAGTTATAATAAAATATTAATATAAAAATATGATAAAATTATTTAAGTAATAATGATATTTTTGTGATTAGAAATATATTTAAGGGTATGTATATATTCTAGGGTTCAAATGACCAGTGAAGATTACTGAAATATTTTATGATGTTCATGATATTCTAGAAAAGAATTTAAATATAGTATTTATGATTTCTCCCACTGAGAAGAATCTTGATCCTCTCCATCTCTAACGGGAATGATTTTACCTTTTGTAGTGCTCTAAAATATTATGAGATTTCTCAAAGTTCTAGAAGTCAACACATTACAATGGTAGAATCTGACTCTCACAACAACTAGCCATACCATATCTTTCATAAACAACAACTTTGAAATAAATCTTTTAAAGGTATAAAAACTCATACGGGCCTCCGGTTGAAAGCAGTAACTCAAATATCTAATCACGTATCTTGGAAAATTCAGCATTACCTCACATAAAAACGGAAACAATATATAAATATCTGGAAAAATAATCTTCTCCATCTCTGACATCCTTGGGGATATCCCAGTCTGAATAAACATAACCAAAATTTTCTGATCTGATTCTAAATATTTTACCATCATTTTACTTATGTTTGTAAGAATAAAAGACATAATGTCCTCAGATTTATGATTTCATTCCCCAACTAACTTCAGATAAAAATGAAAAAAATCCATTATGAGGGATGTTCAAGATCTTATCTATTTCAATAGAAGAGATTGATAAATCACTATCTTTGATCATTGCAACAATCGAATCTTCTATAACTCCCAAACTAAACTGAATAGTTTTAAAGAAACTTTTCAAATTAGCTTTGTACAGAATTCTTGGGTAGTTTTCACTAAATGTTGTTTTAATACCTTGAAAGGCTAACGCTTACTTCAGCATCAAATTCATCTAATACAGCTATTACAGATCGATGACTTTTCATTAAAGGATTTTTTGTCCAGTTGAACGTTGATGATTAGCATAACTGGGGTCTCCTTCTTCTATTCTCTATGTTTTTCCCATTTCTATAAAAAAATCTATGATTGTTTGAGGTTCTAGGGATTTGGAGGTGTGAGTAAAAGAAGATTAAAGAGGTGAATGGTTTTGGTAGTTCAAAAGGTTTTGAGAAAATGAGTTGTTTCAGAATTCAAAAGAAGCACTGACAAATCCTTGATTCCAATGTCATTACGTACATAAAAAATCATTATAGAATATAAAATAAATTAAACAGCATGTTGTGGATTTAAAATATATTACAAAATAAAAAATGGATTTTATTTAAAAGATGAGTAATTAAAATATTTTAAATAGTAAAATTTAAAAATAATATGATCAAATAAAATTAAGATTAAAATTAAATAAAATTTATATAAAAATAAAAATAAATAAACATAGAATTTAAATAAATTATTTAAAATTAAATAAACCTAACTACCCCTAAATAAAATAAAAACATGTAGTAGAAAGTGGTTTAGAAATAATATCAACTACTTGAAATTTAGTACTTATAAATTCTAAAAATATATCCTTTTTATGAACATGATCTCTTAGAAAATGATGTCTAATATCAATATGCTTAGTTCTAGACTTATAGGATTTTATGAAATATTTATTGCACTAGTATTACTACATAAATTAGGAGTATTATCAAAATTTATTCCAGAGTCCATAAGAGCGTTTTTCATCCAAAAAACATGTGCACAACAACTGCCTTCATATACATATTACACCTCGACTGCTGACAAAGAAAATGAGTATTGTTTCTTACTAGACCATGAAACTAAATATTTTCATAAAAATTGACAATTTTCTAAGGTTTTTTTTCTATTTAATATAAAACATCCATAATAATCATTCGGATATGAAATTAATTTAAATTAAAATTTTTTTGGACAAATAAGTGATTAAAAAACAGTACATTTTTAATAACTAAAAATTATTTTGACAACTGTATGATAAGATTAATTGAGATTTGATTTAAATATTAGACAAATAAATAATAAATACATTATATATGGACTTCTAGTAGTAAGATATAACAAACTACCAATCATACCTCTATATAACTTTTTTTCTACTAGTTTTTCAGTTTCATCCAAATCAAGTTCTATATTAGTTCAAATAAGAGTTGTATATATCTTAATGTTTTCAAGTGTAAATTTATTTAGTAAATCAGTGATGTATTTTATTTGATTAAAAACATTTACAAAATATGTTTGATATATTTGAAGTCCTAAAAATAAATTTATTTCTCCCATCATACTCATTTCAGATTGGTTTGTCAATAACTTTGAAAACTCAAGAAAATGTTTTTTATATGTTGATCCAAAAATTAAATCATCAACATAAATTCGATCTAATAAAATATTAGAATTTATAGTTTTCTTGAAATGTGTTGGATCTAGAATACCAACAGTAAAATAAATTTTTAGAAGAAAAGAACTTAATTATTCATACCATGTTGTAGGTGCTTGTTTACAGCCATAAATAGATTTAGTATGTTTGAAAAAAAATATGGTTTTTGATAATTTTTAAAACCATGAGGTTGATTAATATAAACTTCCTCCATTAAATAACCATTTTAAAAAGTAGAAACTAACATCCATCTGAAATAATTTAAAACTCATATTAGATTCATAGGCTAAAATGATCCCAATGGCTTCTAATATTGCTTCAGGGGAAAGGGTCTCATCATAATCTATACCTTCTTCATGATTATATCTTTTTTCTACTAGTCTTGGTTTATTTCTCGTTATTATTCCATAATAATATTTTTTATTTCTAAAGAACCATTAAGTTCTAATAACAGGATAGTTCCTTGGTATTTCAACATAATTCCAAGCATCATTTCTTTTAAACTGGATTAGTTCTTCTTACATTGATATCATCCAAAATTCATCAACTATGGCTTCTTCTATTCACTTAGGTTATAATTTGGATAGAAGGGCAGAAAACTCTACTAGATTTACTATATTTCTTTTGGTCTTTATTTCTATTTCTATGTATCCAATATAGTTTTTAAGGGATGATTATTTAGAGTTCTAGATTGTTTAGGTATAAAAATTTTAGGTTCATCAGTGACATGTTCTTCTAAACTGGAATGAATTTTTTTTATATCATTTTTCAAATCTTCCTTTCGGTTTTAAAGTATCTTTTTTTCAATAGGATCAAAATGATCAATTTGATCTTTCTTTTTATCAAAATGGTCAGATTCATAAAATTTTACATGAACTGATTCTTCAACAGACCTTGAATTTTTCTTTAAAAATCTGTAATCTTTGGAGGAAGTAGAATATCTTAATAAAATTCCTTCATCATATTTTAGATCAAACTTACCAAGATTGTCCTTAGTGTTCGAGATATAAACCTTACATCTAAAAACATTAAAATATTTTACTTTAGTTTTTTTATTTTTCCATAGTTCATAGGGTATCTTTGTGAGAATTTTTCTGATTAAAACACTATAAATTATTTAGCAGGCAGTGCATACTGCTTCGTCCTAGAAATAGTTAAGAAAACATTATTCATTTAGAATAGTTCTATCCATTTCCTAAATAGTTATATTTCTTCTATTAATATTTCCATTTTGTTGAGGTGTTCTTGGTGAAATAAAGGTGTGTTTAATATCAAGATTTGAGAAAAATTAATTGAATTACTAATTCTCAAAATATCCACCATGATCCCTTCTTAATGAAATTATTTTAAAATATTTTTCATTTTGAAAATCTTTGGAAAAACATTCAAATATAGTCAATGCTTTATTTTAATATTTTATAAAATATATCCAAGTAAATATAGAATAGTCATCAACTAAAACATATATATATAATTTACTAGCCAACCATGCTACTCTTGAAGGTCCAAATAGATCCATATGGATAAGTTCTCAAGTTTTAGATGTATCAATTTTGTTAATTAATTTGATTGATGATTTCTGTTGCTGGCCAATTTATCATGCATCACAGAATCTTTTGCTATCAAATTTAAGACTTGGAAAATCAAAAACTAATTGTTTCTTAGATAATTTAAGTAAAACATAAATATTAAAATTTTCACATTCTTCTATGAATAATACTAGATTCATTTATTTTATGTGATAAAAAATTTACTTTCTGTTTACATGGGGATTATATGTCCAGGGTATAAACATTGTTAACTCTGGGTGCTCCAAATTTAAGAAATTTATCTTTAAAATAGAAGAACAGTTGTTAGAAATATCAACAAAATAACCATAAACACAATGTTGAGAAATATTTTCCATGTTATGTTTAAATCCTTGTATATAATGTACTTTATTGATTGAGAAAGTTTTTGCATCTCCAAAAGTTCCAATACTAAATTTTTTTCCATTTTCATTATCACCAAAGGTGAAAAATCCACCATCCTTTTGAGATATGGTTTTAATGTTTGATGAGTTTCCACTCATATTCCTAGAGGAGTCCCTATCTACGTACCATATTTCTTTTATACTTATATGACCTGCTTCTTTCAAAGTAATTTAAGCACTGGTTTGTTTTGGTACCTATATTCTCTTTACTGAAGTAGTGTTAGTTAGTAGTGATCTGGAAATCCATATTTTCTTTTTTATTCTGGAATATTTTGAGTAAAATAAACTTTTGAAACAATGGCCTATTTAATTAAACTAATTTCGGGTTTTTTAAATAATATTTTTTATTTGTATGACCTGTTGTTCTATAGTATTTTTAAATTACACCTTTTATATTTTGAAAAAATATATTTTTTGTACCGTTTATGTTTCTAAACTTTATTTCCTGTTCCATATCTTTCTATATTAATCACATTCTTACCACATATTTAATTTAAAGTATTTCTCTTTTAGTAAAAATTAGATCTACAATTTTGTAGATTTCAACTTCATCTTGTAGTGTGTGGATCTTAATTTCCTAAGATGCACTGTTTGTGTGGGATGATTTATATTTTTCTATTAACTCTTTAAGGTAGTTTTATAAAAGTTTATCTTTCTCTTAAAATTACATTGTGAATATTTTTTAGTGATTTATAATTTTTTAATAATGAATCATATCTTTCTTCTAGTAAGTGGTAGTATGTTGTAAGTCTGTCATTTCAACAACTATGTTTTGAATCAAAATTATAAGAGTAATAAAATTTCACCTCATTATCTTCAGCCATGAAGCACATGTTTCCCTTTAGATTTTATTCTTCTTTTACCAAGTTTGACATTGATGAGCTGTTCGAGTCTTCAAAAACACTCTATGTAGCATTCATTTCTCTTATATATTTCTTCATATAATCATTATTTTCAAAAAACATCTTTTAATTTTCTCTATTTAGTAGAGGATAGTAAGATCTTATGTGAAGAATTTTCTTGCATTCATAGCATCTAACTTCTATTGGATCTTTATCATATTTCATGAAGGATTTTCTGAATCCCTTCTTCATATTATAAAATTTTCAGTATTTTATGGCCATCTGTACCAGTTCCATTTCTGAATCAGATGAGTCAAAAAATTATTCCATTTTTTTCTTGTTTCATCTTTCTGCTCTTCTTCATAGATGTAACTTTCATAGTAGTATTTTCACTTTTTATCGAGATTTTATGTTAATTAGCTTAATCTTATATCTCAAATTCATACATCATTAGGGTTCCAATCAATTCTCTAATGGTTATATTTTTAACAGGTGATGATTTTCTAATAGCTCTTGATATTCCATTTCATTGGGTTGGTTGTACTCTCAGTACTTTCAAGTCTTGATCTTCTTGGTTGATTGGATCCTCTAAGGCAATAATTTTTTTGACTATCTCTATAATCCTTCCATTCATATGCGTGATTCTTTCACCATCATTCATTATAAATGTATCAAAATTCAGTTTTCTTGTGGCGTACCTCATTTGTCTGTCATTGTAAGTTCCTTTATAGGCAACTGCAATTGTCTCCCACATCTCATATGAAGTAGGGAATTTTAATAATTGGTAAAATTCATCCTGTCCAAGACCACAGATGATTTCATTCATTTATTTTTAATTTATGTCATACTCTGCTTCTGTAGCTGCACACCAAGTTTCATGTTTCTCGGTAACATCATAATGAGTTATACTTTTTTAGTAGAATTTGTATCCAAGATTATTCGTGAAGATAATAATCCTCAATTTCCAACATCCCTAGTTTCCAACATCGAAGTATGGAGCTTGAAACATTGGAATTCCCTCTCTTTTATTAGCCATTGAGATCTCTATATAATACTTCACTTTCAACTTTCTATATATTTAACAAAAGTAACCTCCTCTGATACCAATTTTAGGATCATGTTATATGAAATATACACAGGAGGGGGGTGAAATGTGTCTTTCAAAACATGTCGAGAAATCTTGATGAAAATCAATTCTTTTATTTTTATCTTTATCAGATTGTTTATGCAGCAGAAATAAAAAATTATCAGGATGAAAATATTTATAGTGGTTTAGTGGACAAAGGTACCCTATTCCACTTCACCAATGCTCTACTCCATGATCTTGTTGATTTTCACTAGTCGGACCTCTTTTAACAAGACCTTTCACAATAGGGTGCAGGTAGTTGAGACCATTACAGTTTAAGTCTACAACAAAGCCTTCTAGTTTTAAACACAGAACTGATCGTATAGATTAGTATGAGAATAAGGTAGTCAAAATAATAGATTATTTAATTTAAAATACTTTCCAGTTGTTCTTCATAGTTACAGAAGTATGCAATGGACAGTAGATTGATTGTCATCTTTAGAAAGCATGTTCCTTAGATAAGAGAAGTTCTTAATCGATCCGATTGAAAATGATCATGAAATATATTCATCAATAAATCAACAGTAGATTGACAATAGATATCTAATATATAACAAGTAAATCTTTAATTTTTTTATTTCTGATACAAAATAGTATCTGATTGGTCTATGTAGTAGCTGATATGTAATAAATCATTTTTAAAGAATCGGAGAAATTATTTTTTGTGATACTCGAACATCTCCATATTTAAATATTGTAAAACTCCATGACGTCAAGAGATTTATTGTCTCCTATATATTCTTCAAAATTCAGAAACACAGAATATAAGGAATAAATAAGGGAACCTGATTCATAAACAGAGATATACAAATGTCGCCTGACAGATCGCAATATTTAAATGTTTGAGTAACAGAGCAGTCATAACTTCCCTTAATAACCAACACAAAATCCTACTCATAAATCGATCCATCAAATCATGTATAAAGGGATTTAAATTGGTAAAAGATGCAATTTAAAATCGGGCTTTGAATATGGCTTGAAATCAGCCTGACAATTCGCAAAAGACCATTTCATGATAAAGTCAAAAATTCAAATCTTTAATGCTTAATGAAGGTAAATGTAGGGTTCACTTTAGATGCAGTCTAAATATCAAATGTAAAGATGATGATCCATAGTTTTGACATCGACTTTCAAACGTATGATATATGATCAATATTTTTCTCTTCCCTATAATGGAAGGTACATGATCCATAATTTTGATAAAACGTAAGGTTTATTACAAAATTTGGGTTGATGATCCATACTTTTGTGAATAAATCCTATGGTTATAAATCCATAATTTTCTCATATAACAAACATAAGGTTCCTTCCAAATGTATGGTTGATTAACCATACTTTTCTCATATAAAAAATGTAAGGTTCCTTCCAAACATAAGGTTGATTGACCATACTTTTCTGAACTATCAGAAAATAAACATAGGATTTTATCCTTACACTACGCTTTCCAACATACAGTATGAAAAATGTTTCCAGAACATGCTGAATTTCATTTCAAACACTTTAACGAATATTTTAGGTGAATCATATGCTTTAATACTTTTGAAAAATTGGTAAAATAAAGAATATTAATTTCCTGAAATATACTTAAAGTAAAACCATTATAATAACAAATAAGGGTATTTGTGAGCAAAAAATCATCATAAAAATTAATATTTTTTTTGAAACAACATGCTCAACATATTCTTATAAAAATAAACTTTTCACGTTTCCCTTAAAACTCTATTTTTCTACCATGTCCATTTTTTTAAATTTCTGTTAAGATATATTTATATTTTCATAGAATAAATAGAAAATAATTATTATGTTTATTTTTATATTATTTAAATTTTAATAAATGGATACTTTTGTATGGAATGTTTTGACATTCATTACAAATATAAAAAAGGAATATTCTATTTTAATAGATATACTAACATATAATTTAACTAAAACCGTAAAAATTGATTGTTTTTCTTGACACATTTCACATGAATTCATGTTTTATTCATAGAAATCTTATACTTTACATTATAATGGTTATTCTAAAAAACGGTTTTAAAATGGAATTTATATATAAATATCCAATAATGTTTTCTTATGGGTTCTAGGAAAGTATTTATGATGAGATATTTTACTTATTATTTTCTAAATCTTTATAATTTTTCATTATTACGGGTGGTTCCATTATAATTTTTGTTTAGGTGAACCCATAAAATCACTTCAGTTCATTGATTAATGAGATATATTTAATATATTATGTTTCTCTTTAGTGATTATTGAAGTATATTATGAATGTTATTAAAATTGTTACTATTATTGTTATTCTATGTATAAATGCGATGTTTTTTCTATGTGTAATCATGAAGCATATCCCATTTTTAAAAGTGGTTTAAATATAATTCCCCATGTTACCTATTTGTTTTATATATTCTTTCTAAAGGGTTATTATTCAAGTATTATGATTTCCAAGGTAAATGTATGTATATGATACGTCATAAGTTTGAAAAGTATAACTACTAGAAAATTTTCTTTTTATTTTTTCATGATTTCAAAGAAAACATCAGAAGTTTTGTTTTGGATTTAAAATTTCTTAATAATTTTTTTGAAATTTTTTTTTGGAGATATGGTTAATTCTTGGGTAAATAAAATTTTATATTAATCCAAAAGTTTGTTTTTAAGCAGGAAATGTTTTATATTAATTCATGGACTAACAATTTAATTCTCTTTTCAAGTCCCTTACTGAGATTTTTTTTCTTTATACAATTTTTAAAAATGTTTTGTTGAATATTTAAGGATATTTAAGGGAATAGAAGAATAAAATATGAAATTCATGAAGATTTTTCATGAAAATAAAATGTATTTTATTTTTTTAAAATTTTATATTATGGGGAAAATGTATACTGACTTTATGTATCCGATTCTTATATAAAAGTGATTTTATAAGAAATGTGAGATTGAACACCCAAAAAACTATGCCTAAATGTTCATTAGAAATGTAAGAAAGATAATTCTCATTTAAAGCCTCTATAATATGTCATGTTTAATTCAGATCCCCACTATTATTGTTAGATTTTTTTTAGATTACATTGTTTGTTTGGATGTTATTTAAACATAAGTTAAAAGAACTATAAAAATAGAAATGATGGTATGGTATGGAGATTAAAATATATTTTTGATTAATAAAATATAATTGAGGAAAAAATTATTAAGGATGTAATACTATGTGTCATCCTTATAAGAACGTTAATTTGGAAATTATTAATATTCTCCAACTAACATTATTTTTACTAAATGGTCGGATCTTCCAAGAACAATGTAATAAAGGTTGTGAATCAGGATTTAGAGGTTGATTGAATTAGAAGGTGACTAAAATGACAAAGTTTTTTTAAAACTATTATAGTTATTTTTAAGCATCTATCAGAATTTAAAATTAACAACTTGAACCTCAGTGATTTTCCCAACTAATAAAAAATAGATAATTGATCACTTGTGGAATTTCATATAACAAATACCATTAAGATAAAAAGATTCAACAAATTTTGAGTCATTAATGTGGGAAGATGGTCCTAGTAAAATTCCTTAAATGAATGAGATTTTATTTTTTATATTGTAAAGGTGGTAATAGAAAAATAATACAACAAAGAAAAAAGGAATCATTAGGTTGAGATCATGAATTGGAATAAATTTCATCCCATATAATCCATTGAATGTCTTAAATGTGGGGAGTATGGGAATTATATAAATTTATGTCATAGGGGGAAATCTAAAGAATGCTATCAAACAAACCATATAGATAAACGTATATTAATTCCATACTTTTTTATAAAAATGCAGCTGAAAATGAAATTATAATTAGGTGGATTATTTTTTGAATTATGTTTTCATATTGTTGAATCAGAAGAAATTAATCATATAATGTTTGTCAAAATGAAGTACTAGATAATGATATTGAAAATCATGGTTAATAAAGAGCCATTCATGGTTAAGGTCTCAACATATATGGATTGAAGAGTTATGATTTACTATAATATTTAAGGTTCATCAAATGATTAAAGGAGAGGACACCCCTTTTGAGTTTTTACATTATTGGAGTATTTTTTGGAGACATCTATTGAGTTTTGGTAGATATATGAGTTCTATGACAACCTTAATATTAAAATATGAAAAATTTATTTAAGGAATAATCATATTTTGATTTTGTATAAATATATTAAAAGGTATTTATACCTTCTAGGGTTCATATGACCAATGCAGATTACTAAAATATTTGTGTATGTACATGATATTTTTGTAAAAAATATAAATATAATATTATTGGTTTCCCCCCCTTAGAAGATTCGTGATCGTCTACAGCTCCAACATGCAACATTTTACCTTTTAAAATTCTCCAGTATAATATAAGCTCTATTAATGTTCTAGCATTCTACACATTACTATGGTGGAATCTGACTCTCACATCAACTTGCCTTACCATATCTTTCTTAAACAACAACTTTGAAATAAATCTTCCATGGGGATAAAAACTCATACGACCCTCAGGTTTACAGTAGTAACTCAAATATATAATCATGTATATTGTAAAATTCTTATTTATATCACTTAAAAATAGAATCATTATATACATATCTGGAAAAATAATTTTCTCCATATCAGATATCATTGGGGATATCCCAGTCTGAATAAACTTAACCAAAATTTTCTGATCTGGTTCTAAATCTTTTATCATAATTTTATTTATATTAGTAATTAGAAAAGATATTATATCCTCATATTTATGAATGCTATCCCTGGTTTACTTCAACTCAAAATGAAAGACACCCTTGTGAGGGTAGTTCATGATCATTACTATTTCAATAGAAGAGATAGATAATTCACTGCCTTCAATCTTCGCAACAATCGAATCTTTTGTATCTCCGAAACTAAATTTAACAACTTTAAGGAAACTTTTAAACTCAACTTCATATAGAAGTTCCATTTAGTCCTCACTAAATGTCATTTCAATACCTTGAAAGGTAAAACCTTGCTTCATCATCAGATTCATCTCATACAATCATTCCTGATTGATGAATTTTCCCTAAAGGATTTTTTGGGCAGTTGAACGCTAACACTTAACATCACTAGGTTATCCTTCTTTGATTCTCTATGTCTTCTCCATTTCCATTGAATTTTTTTTAATGGTTTAAGGTTATAGGGTTTTAAAGGTGCGAGCAAAGGAAGACGAAATAGGTGAAGGTTTTTGGTAGTTCAAATGATTTTGAAAAAATAAGCGATATTGGAATTCAAAATGGGATCTGGTAGAGCCTTGATTCACGTGTCATTATGTACAAAATAATAATTATAGAATTTATAATAAATTAAAACATATATGGTGTATTTAAATTTTTTTAGAAAATATAAAAATTGATGTTATTTAAAATATGAGTAATTAAATTATTTTAAATAGTGAAATTTTAAAATAATATGATCAAATAAAAATTATGAATTAAATTAAATAATATTTATTTAGAAATAAAAATAAATAATAATATAATTAAAAAAAAAATATTTAAAATTAAATTAATCTAACATCCCCTTAATAAAATCAAAACTTGCAGTGAGTAGTGGTTTAGTAAAAATATCTGCTACTAGAAATTTAGTAATTATAAATTATAAAAATATATTCTTTTTAAGAACCTAATCTCTTAAAAAATGATGTCTAATATCAATATTCTTAGTTTTAGAACGACTAATAGGATTTTTTGAAATATTTATTGAACTACTAGTATCACATAAATGAGATATATTTTCCGAATTTAGTCCAAAGTCTATAAAAGAGTTTTTCATCCATAAAATTTGTGTAAAAAAACTACCTACAGATACATAATATGCATTAGTTGTTGACAATGAAACTGAGTGTTGTTTCTTACTAGACCTTGACACTAAAGATTTTCATAAAAAGTGATTGTTTCATGAGGTGGGATTTCTATCTAATCTACATCTTTCCAAATCAGCATTAGGATATGAAATTAAATTAAAATCAAATATGTTTTGGATAATGAAGATATTGAAAACCATTTCCATTTTAATTTCTAAATTTTTTTGACAGTTGTATGATGTGATTATTTGGTATTTGATTGAAATCTTACAGAAATAAATACTGAAAACATACTATCTGGCCTACTAGTCGTAAGATATAATAATATACCAATCATACCCTCTATATTAATTGTTTTCTAATGGTTTTCTAGCTTCATCCAAATATAGTTTTATTTTAGTAAACATAAGAGTTGTATATATATTAATGTTTTCAAGTCAAAATTTATTTTTTAAATCAGTAATGTATTTTCTTTAATTAGAAACATTTCCAAAATATGTTTTATATATTATAAGTCCTAAAAAAAATTATTTCTCCCATTATACTCATTTAAAATTATTTTTTCATTATGTTTGAAAACTCATGAAATTTTTTTTATATGTTGATCCAAAAATTACTTTATCAATATAAATTTGAACTAAAAAAATATTATAATTTATATTTTTCTTGAAAAGTGTTGGACCTACCATACCAATAGTAAAACAGTTTTTTGAAAGAAAAGAACTTAATCATTCATACCTAGCTCTAGGTTTATCATTAAGGACATAAAGAGATTTAGTGAGTTTAAAAATAAACTATGTTTTTTGATCATTTTCAAAACCATGAGGATTCTTAACATAAACATCCACCATTAAATATTCAATATAAATAAAAGACATGACATCCATATATAATAATATTAAACTCATATGAGATTCATAGGCTAAATGGATCCTAATGGATTCTAATCTAGCTGCAGGGGTAAAGGTCTCTTCATAATATATAACTTCTTCTTGATTATATCCTTTTTTACTAGAATTTCTTTGTTTTTAATTATTATTCCTTGATCATATTACTTATTTTTAATGACCCATTTAGTTCTAATAACAAGATAGTTCTTTGTTATTTCATCTAATTTCCAAACTTCATTTCTTTTGAATTGGATTAGTTTTTCTTGAATTGTTATCATCAAAATTTCATCAACTAAGGATTCTTTTATTGACTTATGTTCTAATTGGGATAAAAAGGAAGAAAACTGAACTAGATTCCATATATTTTTTCTAGTAATTATTCTTATTTCTAGATCTCCAATAACAGTTTCTAAAGGGTGATTCTGTAGAGTTCTAGATTATCTAGGTAAAAAACATTTAGGTTCATCAGTGAAATGTTCTTATGAACTAGAATGAATTTTGTTTATATCATTTTCTAAATCATCTTGTAGGTTTTCAAGTCTTATATTATCATTTGGATTAGATTCATCAATTTGATCTTTCTTTTTGTCAAAAGTGTTAGATTCATAAAATTTCACATGAACTGATTCTTCAACAATGCCTGAATTTTTATTAAAAACTCTATAAGCTTTTTAGGTAGCAGAATATCCTAATAAAATGCCTTCATCAGATTCTGGATCAAAAATACCTTGATTGTCCTTGGTGTTCAATATAAAAACCTTGCATCAAAAAACATTAATTTATTTTACTTTAGGTTTTTAATTATTCTAGAGATCATAGAGTGTCTTTTTAAAAACTAGTCTGATTAAAAATCAATTCATTATGTATAAGTTTGTTCTTACATCTCCTAACCAGAAATAGTTAGGAAGAATTTATTCATTTATCATAGTCCTAGACATTTACTATATAGTTATATATCTTTATTCAACAATTCCATTCTGTTGAGGTGTTCTTGATGTCGAGAAGGTGTATTTAATGCCAAAATTTGAGAAAAAGAAATTGAATTACTAATTCTAAAATTATCCACCATTATAACTTCTTAATTAAATTATTTTAAAATATTTTTAAATTTTTAATAGATTAGAAAAAACATAAAAATATATTAAAAGATTCATTTTTATATTTTAGAATATATATCCAAGAAAATATAATATAGTCATCAAGTAAAACATATTCATATAATTTATCATCCAAACTTTCTACTCTTAAATGTCCAAAAAGATCCATGTGGATAAGTTCTCAAGGATTAGATGTAGTAATTTTGATAATTTATTTGATGGATTATTTGTGTTAATTTCCAATTTGACATGCATCATAGAATGTATCACTATCAAATTTAAGACTAGGAAAATTTGAAAAAAAATTCTTATATTATTTGTGTAAAACATAAATATGAAAATGTCCATGTATTCAATTCCAAATACATGATTCATTTATTTTATCAGTTTAAAAATTTACTTTCTATTTACACATGGATTTTATGTTCAGGGTATAAACATTTTCAATTCTTGGTGTTGTAAATTTAAGCAATTTATCATTAAAAATCGAACAACAATAGATAGAAAAATCAGAAAAATTACCATCATCACAAAGTTGAGAAATACTTATCAAGTTATGTTTAAATCCTTTTAAAAAAGTACATTATTGGTTAATATAGCTTCTGGATCTCCAACTGTTCCAATAGCTATAATTTTTATTTCAGCATTGTCACCAAAGGTGACTAATCCACCGTCCTTTTGAGTTATGGTTTTAAAGATCGATTATTTTCCACTCATATGCATAGAGAAACCACTATCCATGTGCCTCATTTATTTTTTACTTCTATGACATGCTTCCTACAAAGGCATTTAAACAATGGTTTATTTTGGTACCCGTATTATCTTGGGTCAAGCAGTGTTAGCTAGAAGTTATCTGGGAATCCAGATTTGCATTGTTTTTCTGCATTATTTTGATTCAAATAAACTATTTGAAATAAAGGCATTTTTTAATTCCACTAATTTGGTGATTTTTTAAATAATTGTTTTTTGTTTTATGACATTTTGTTCCACATTATTTTGAAATTACCCCTTTTGTATTTGGAACAAAATAGTTTTTTATAGTTTAGGTTTCTCACCTTTACTCCCTATTCCATATCTTTCCTTCTTAATCACATTCTTACCAAGAATTTCATTTAAATTATTTCTCCTTTTGAAAAAAATAGAGCTATACTTTTGTAGGTTTCGACTTTATATTGTAGTGTTTTGATCTTAATTTCATGATCTTCATTATTTATGTTAGGTGAGTTATATTTTTCAATTAAGTCCTGATGTCATTTTAGAAAATAGTCACTTCTCCTAAAATTGCATTGTGGATATTTTTCTGTTATTTATGCTTTTTCAATAAAGGGTCTTATTTTTCTTCTAGCAAGTTACAATAGGCTGCATGTTTGTCATTTGAATAGCTAGGGTTAGAATCAAAATTGGACGAGTAAAAAGATTGTACCTCATTATCTTCAGCCATAAAGCACTTGTTTTATTTTATATTTGATTATTATTCTTCTGAGTCAAACTTTGTTGAGCTACTGGAGTCTTCAAAATCACTCCATGTTGATTTCCTTGCGCTTATATATTTCTACTTATAATTAGTATTTTTGAAAAAACATCTATTTATTTTCTCTATTTATCAAAGGAAAATCAGGTCTTGGGTGACCCATTTTCTTGCATTTAGAGAATCTGACGTCCATTGGATCATTCTCATCTTTCATGAAGGATTTTCTATATCCTTTCTTCTTCTTATAAAATTTTCTGAATTTTATGGACATCTGTTCCTCTTCCATTTCTGAATCAGATGATTCATAACTTTATTCCTTTTTGGTTTCTTATTTCATCTTTATTCTCTTCTTCTGTGATGTAACTCTTAGAGTGGTATTTTCTGTTTTTATGAGGACATTATGCTCATTACATTCATATTAAATATCAATTTCATACATCATCAGAGTTCTAATAAATTCTTTCATGGGTAGATTTTTAATAGTTGATGATTTTCTAATGGCTGCTAATATTTGATTACATTGGGTTGGTAGTACTCTCAATACATTATTTGCTTGATCTTCTTGGTTGATATGATCCCCCAAGGAAGTAATGTTGTTGACTATAAATGTAAGCCTTCAATTTATTTGAGTGATTATTTCACCATTATGAATTATAAATATATCATATTTTAGTTTTTCTATAGCATACATCATTTGTCTTACGTTGTCTATTCCATCATAGGAAACAGACAATTTTCTCCCACATCTCATATGGAGTAGGGCATTGTGATACTCGGTTATATTCATTCGGTCCAAGACCACATATTATTCCATTAATTTATTTTTAATTTATGTCATACTCTACTTCTGTGGTTTCACTCCATGTTTTTGGTTTCTTTGGAATTTTATAAGGAGTAAGAATTTTTTAGTAGACTCTATATCCAAGAATATTTAGGTAGATGATCATCCTTTATTTCCAACATACATAGTTTTTACCATTAAAGTATGGAGCAAAAAACATTTAAATTCACTCTCATGTATCATCCATTGAGATCTATGTATAATAATTTAATTTTAGTTTTCTATATATTTAATAAAAGAAACATCCTCTGACACCATTAGTTGGATCGTGTAATAATAAATATACACATGAGGGGGGGGGTGAAATGTGGCTTTCAAAAAATCTCAAAAAATCTTGATGATAATCAATTCTATCCTTTTATCTTTATCAAATTGTTTATTCAACATAAATAAAAAATATTAGGATACAAATATTTATAGTGGTTAGGGGCAGAAAATGCTCAAGTCCACTCCACCATTGCTCTAATCCACGAGCTTGGTGATTTTCACTAGTCAGTCGTCTCTTCTCAAGACCTTCCACTACTGAGTGCAGGTAGTTGACACCTTTACAAATTATGGATACAATAGAGTCATCTGGTTCTAAACAAAAAACTGATCAAACAGCTTAGTAAGAGAATCTGGTAATCAAAATATAATATTATTTGATTTAAAATACTTTTTAGTGGTTATTCACAGTTGCAGCAGTATGAAACTAACAGTAGAAGGGTCATCCTCTTCAGAAAGAAAGTTCTTCATATAAGAGAAGTTCTGAATCGATCCGATTGAAAATGATCTTCAAGTTTATTCAGCAATAAAAAAGCAGTAGATTTATGATAGATCTCCAATGTAGAACAAGTAAATCTTCAATGTTTTTCATTCTGATACAAAATAGAACCTCGTCATTATTTTTAGTAGTAGATTTTTAAGGATATTTTCTATAGAATTGGAAAAACTCTGTTTTTGTGAAACTCGAACATTTTCAAATTTGAATATTGTAAAACATTGTGACTTCAATTGATATCTTTTCACCTATATATTCTTCAAAATTAAGATACACAGAATATATATAAATATTATGATAACCTTATTCATAAATTTAGATCTACAAAATATGCCTAACAGATCACAATATTGAAATTTTTTATTTACAGAGTAATCGTAACTTCCTTTAATAATAAATTTGATATCCTACTCTTAAATTGGTCCTTTGAATCATGTATAAAAAACATTAATTCGGTAAAAGATTCACTTTAAAATTTGGTATTGAATCTGGCATGATATCTTCCTGATAATACGAAAAAGGCCACTGCACAATAAAGTTAAAATTCAAATATCTGATTCTTAAGAAAGGTAAACGATGGTTTCACTTGAAATGCAGTCCAAATATAAAATTTAAGGTTGATCATCCATACAATTGACATCAACTTTCAAACTTATGATATAATATCCATACATTTATCTTCATTAGAAAGTAAGGTACATGATCTATATTTTTTATAAAATGTAAGGTTCATTACAAAAGTAGTGTTGATGATCCATACTTTTGTGGTGAAAATGTAAGGTTCTTCATCCATAATTTTCTAACATAAAAAACATAAGGTTCCTTCTAAATGTAAGGTTTATTAACAATACTTTTTTCATTTAAAAAATTTTAGGTTCTTTACAAATGAAAGGTTGATTGACCGTAGTTTTCTCATATAAAAAATGCAAGGTTTCATTCAAACATAGGGTTGATTAGGCATACTTTTCTGAACTCCCATAAAATAAATGTTGGATTTAATCCTTACACTACACTTTCAAAAATACCTTAAGAACAATGTTTCCAGAATATGCTGAACAGCTTTCGGAACACGTTGACAAATATTTCACGTGAATCACATGCTTTAATATTATTCCAGAATAGGGAATGTAAAGAAAATTAATTTCCTAAATGATAATAAAAGTAAAATAATTACAATAACAAAAAAGGGTATTTGTGGGCATCAAAATCATCATAAAAATATATAGTATTATTGACACAACATTGTCAACATATTATTCTAAAAATAATCTTTTCATGTTTCCTTTAAAACACTATTTTCTCCCATATCTATATTGTTAAAATTTATACTAAGATATATTTATATTTACATAGAATAAATAGAAAGTAAATATTATATTTATTTTTATATTATTTAAATTCTCATAAATGGATAATTTCGTATGGAATTTTTTTGACATTCATTACAAATATAAAAAAGGAATATTATATTTTAACCGATACAGTGACAATTAATTTATCTAAAACGTTAAAAATTGTGTTCTTGCTTATTTTACAAGAATTCATGTTTTATTCATAGAAATCCTATCCTTTTTATTGTAATGGTTATTCTAAAAATGATCTTAAAATGGAATGGATATATCAATATCTAAATTTTTTTTATGGGTGGAATGAAAATATTTAAGATGATAAATTTTACTTTTTCTTTTTAAATCTTTCTAATTTTTCATTAGTACGGGTGGTTTAATTATAAGTTGGGGTTAGGTGACCCCATAAAATCTCTCAAATTCATTGATTCAAGGGATTTATTTAATATATTTTGTTTTTATTTCGTGATTTTGGAATTATATTATGAATTTTATTCAAATTTTAACGGTTATGGTTATTTTAAATATAAATGTGATGGTTTTTCTATGTGTAATCATTACGATTACTCTATTTTTAAGAGTGGTATTAAAATAATTTCACATGTTACCTATATATTTTATGAATTCTTTCTAATGGTTTTTTATTCAAGTATAACTATTTCCAAGGTAAATGTATGTGTATGTTACTTCATAAGGTTGAAAAGAATAATTATTGGAAAAGTTTCTTATTATTTTTTCATGATTTCAAAGAAAGCATCATATTTTTTATTTTGTATTTAAAATTTTTTTTATTAATTTTTTAACTGATTTTTGGAGAGAAGGTTAATTCTTGTGTAAATAAAATTTTATTTTAAACCAAAACATTATTTTTAAAAAGGAATTTTTTTATACGTATTCCGGGACTAAAATTTCTTTATCTCTTTTCAAGTACCTTATAGAGATTATTTCCTCATATAGTGTTTAGAAATGATTTTTACAAGGTTTAATGATTTTAGAGGGAATATAAGAATAAAATGTGTTGTTCATAAATATTTTTCATGAAAATAAATTGTATTTCATTTTTTAAAATTTTATATTGTGGGAAAAATGGAAATTGGTTATAAGTATCTAATTCTAATATAAAATGAGTTTATAAGAGATTTGTGACTGAACACTCAAAATAATAAGCCAAAATGTTCTTTAGAAATATAAGAAATCAAATTCTCATTTAAAGACTCTATAGTTTGTCATGATTATGTTCGGGTCATCGGTATTATTGTTAGGGTTTTTTTAGATTACATTATAGGTTTGGATGTTATTTAAACATAAGTTTAAAGTACTCTACGAATAAAAATGATGATATGTTATGGAGATTTATGGATATTTTTGAAAATTATAATATAATTGAATAAAAAATGCTTAAGGATATAATACTATGTTAAATCCTCAAGTAATGGTTAATTGGGACATTATTAATATTCTCAAGCTAACATTTTTTGTTTATTAAATGGCTGGATCTTGCAAGTGCAATGTAATAAGGGGTGCGAATCATGATTTAGTGGTTGATTCAATTAGAAGGTGACTAAAATAAATTATTTTTTTGAAAAGTTTTATTTTTATTTATAACCATCTATCGAAATTTACAATTGACGACTTGAATCTCCTTGTGTTTCCAATCTCATAAAAAATATATAAATAAAGACATATGGAATTTCATGTAATAAATACCATTATGGTAAAAAGATCCAAAGAATTTTGAGTCATTAATGTGGGAATATGGTCCCCGGAAAAATGCCCTAAATGAATGAGATGTTATTTTTTATGTTTTAAAGGTGTAATATAGAAATAAAACACCAAGGAGAAATGAATCATTAGGATAAAACCATGAATAAGAATAAATTTCCCCCGATGGAATCAATTGAATGTTTTAAATGCGTGGAGTATGGGAATTATGTAAATTGTTATCATAGGGGGAAATCCATAGAATAGGATCAACCATACCTTATAAATGAAGATTTATTAATTCATAATTTTACACTTTTTATGAAAAAATAACTGAAAGTGAAATTTAAATTGTTTAGATTATATCTTGGATTATGTTTTGATATTGTGGAATCAGAAGACAATATTCATAAAATGTTTATCAGAATGAATTATTAGAGAATGATATTGAAAATCGTGGTTAATAAAGATCAATTAATGATTATGGCGTCAACATATAGGGATTGAAGAGTTATGATTTAGTGTTATATTTAAGTTTCATCAAAAGTTTAAAGGAAAATGCACCCCTATTGTGTTTTTACATTATTGGAGTTTATTTGGAGACATCAATTGAGTTTTGGTAGATATTTGAGTTATATGAAAACTTTAATATTAAAATATTAAAATGTTTTTTTAAAGTGTGAGGAAAAATCCACATTTACTATTAATGAAAAGAAATGAGGTCATTAACTGGGTAGAGGGAGACCCATTACATAGCCCAAAGACCCAGTGGGCATTTAGCCCATTAAATGGCCCGTAGTCCAATTTTTTTGGTCCAAGGCTCATTCTGTGAATAGTATTGCTACAGTAACCATGCTGCTATAGTGACATGTCACCGCTACAGTACCCATTGTTGCTACAGTATCAGTGTTTCTACAGTGTGGTATAGTACTGCCGTAGTGCCTGCACCCAATGGGTTTTGAACTACCATTTTTTATGTAGAATTAATGGTTTCTTACCACTAAGCCAAACCCCAACTACATTAAAATATGAAAATTTTATTTAAGAAATAATGATATTTTGATTTTGTAGAAATATGTTTAAAGGTATTTATATATTCTAGGGTTTATATGACCAAGGCATATTACTGAAATATTTTAGGATGTTCGTGATATTTTTAAAGAAAAATATAAATATAGTATTAGAAAATGGATAATCCAAATGATGGGAGACAGCCCTTCACATCTGGAAAGGATGCAAGTCATAAACTAACAATTAGATGGATATAAGGGCACAACACCTACCATTTTCTATTGTGAAGTCATGAGATAATAATGGTTTGAAAATTTATTTGGTGAATATATGATTAATGTTATTTTAGAAAAAGTTCACTTTTTGGAACCTTATTTGATTATAGTAAGAAGAATATTATGGTATTTTATAGAATTTTATTTTGTAATCATGTATGATTTTAGTGTGTCATTATAGTGATTTAGGTTATAAATTTTCAATGATATAGATAGAGGGATTCTCTCTCTTGATTGGATAAAATCCCTCTATTGAATCCTATGGATAATGTTTTTTAATTTGAATAGGTGTTGTTGAAGATATTTTTAGCCACATTTAGATGTTTTACACATGTTGAAAATCAAGTGTAATAAATTATATTAATGGTGGAATTAAAAAGTGAAGGGATGAAACTCTTTCAGATCTAGTGGGTTTGGAGGAGAAAGTTGAGTTTCCCTCAGATCAAGAGATAGGTTCATAATTGGTCCTTATGCAAGTGATGAAGCCAACTTTTGATTTGTAATTATGGGAGAGGTTAAGATTCAAGATGATCATGCCACAGGTTGACAGGGGCTAGTGATGTAGATGTCGTACATGGAGATATTCAGATCCTAGTGGAGAATGGGTGCTGGAAGGCGATTTGGGGCTTGGGTGTGTGAGCGAGGGAATGTTCAATGGAGGGGATGATACTGTAACAGATGGAGATCAAGAGATATATGGTGAATTAGGGTTGTGTGAGATTTGAGGAATTATGATGTAAGAAAGATGATGGGATGTTCAGCTGGCGAGACATCTAGTGAGTAGATCTCAGGGATGCAGGGCACGATGACATCAGGGAACTGGATATGGAATTGACTATTATGAGGTTTGAGATTCTGATGGGATGATGGATCTGTTGTGTGCAAGAGTGGTATTTTGGGATCCAGAAGTTTCGGTCCCCTTCTTGACGTGTCTTCAATGTCAGGTCTGGTGGTGGTATTAGACAAGAAGCTCTGGTGAGGGGAGGTGATCCTTGTTGTGGTATCTGGTCAGCGACAGCAGTTGGGATGGCTGTATGGTGTGTTTGGTGAGCATGCATAGACCGCATAGTAGAGATGTTAGATCCCAGTGGATTGTGTTCTTGGCTGGTGATAGTAGTGTGCCTTGTATGAAATGAATTTTAGTGTATTTTGGGTCTTAGGATAATGTTATATTGGATGGTTGTTTTTCATTTCTTTATTTTGGTAGTACTTTTGTACCATATGTTTTAGTTATTGTGCATTTTAATTTTCAATAAAAAATATACGGCTATGTACGCTTATCCCAGAACATTCCTGGTATAGAGATTTAGGTTATTTATGTAAATGATTAAATATTATAAATATTGTTTTATTATATCATAATTGGTTTTGGGTATATGAAATTGTATTGATTTATGAAAAATGATAAATTTATTTTGGAGGAATATGTGATAAAATAATTCTTATTGGTGCATTTCAACCTCACTTTTTTCTATTATATGTAATGTGAATTCATGTTATTTATCTAATGATCTAAGTTTAAATTTTTGTTTTATCGTTGATTCTTTATATTTTAATGTTGTATTTTTTAATATCATGTTTTATTATTTTATGGAATTATCTAATCCTATTATATATGTTTTTGATTTGGTTAATGTATTAATATTGGAGGAATATCTTTTATCCATTTTTTGAAGAATATGATACGATAATTGTTGATTTTAGTTATTTAGGTATATACATTAATCATCTTTAATATCCATCATTTTAAGAAAATGAAGATATTGTTTTGTGATTTTATTAAAGTATTAAATTAGTCTTTTCAAGTAACTATATTTCATTATGATTTTAGTATATATGTTGAAATAATTCCTCCACTCTACAATAATAATCTTGAAAATAAAATTTTACCTTTTTAATTATATTTTCAATAAAATGATAGTTTTATGACCTAGAACTGATTTATGATTTTTATTTATTAAATCTATCTTAACCATGTTCTATATGACACTTTATTAGTCTTTGGGAATTAGGTTTATCTTCCATATCCATAATTTTATTTCAAACCAATATATTATTAGACAGTAATCTAGTTATATGTTATTTGAGATGATATTAAAATTTTTCATTCCCTCATTTTAATATTTAGTTTTATTAATGCTTTTTATGATATGACATTTTGATAATGGTATTTAAAAATTTCAACCTTTGAAAAGTTATATCGAGCCCAAAATTTCTTGGAGGAAATTTTGTAATTGCAGAGAATGTAATATTCTCGAATTCTAAAAGGAA
Source organism: Viscum album (assembly GCA_963277665.1). NCBI lineage: Eukaryota > Viridiplantae > Streptophyta > Magnoliopsida > Santalales > Viscaceae > Viscum > Viscum album. Next base: position 456,256,343 of record OY728141.1, on the reverse strand, counting down.
AACTATGTTCATTTGTGTTCAAAATATGAAACACATAACATAATAAAACTATGAAATATTGTTATTTAGAAATAATCATTATAAACATACTCTTACATTTGATAATATTAATAAAATTAACTATTGTTTTAAACATATAAATTTATAATTAATGTTTATAATGAATAAAAATCTACTGATTAATTATTTGAAAATAATAACTCATTTTTTAGTAAATCCATTTTAATCTCTAATGATTTTTTCATACATAGATTATTTTTATTTATTTTTCTACAAAAAATATAAAAAAATTCTAATACATTTAAATTTTATATTTGATAAAAAAATTAATTTATTAAATAATAATATAAAAATTACCCAATGGTTAAATTTTATTTACTTTGGAATAGTTTGATTTTTTTAGTGAATTGTGAAAAACATTGCTTTAAATGAAAACTATATTTTCTATTAAATCATTTACAATGTAAAATTATATTTTAAAGATGTTTTAAAATTTAATGATTTAAATTTTATTTAAAATAGTCCAATTATTATTTTTAAAATTATTTTTATAATTGAAATTAAAATAAAAACGATGTATATTAATAAGGTAATTTATTTAGAAAATGGTTTTCCACCGTGTTTTTCCAATTTAATTTTAATTCAAATATATAAATTACTTTTCTAATATTGAATTATCTATTAAATATTTTAAATCCAAGGCTCTAAAATTTTAAATTATGTTCTTTTTATTTTTGGTCAATATGTATAACATTTCTAATAAATTTTGTTACTATAGTGAATAGTCAATCGGGTAATTCAGGGTCACAAATAATATGATAAGGACTATAAAATGACCCTAAAACATGCCTTAATTTTATTTTATCTATTAATTTAATCCATAATCATCAATGATATGTTTATATGGACTTTTTTTATTTGGATCTAATTATAAACTTTATAATTTAATGTGTAAAGAAATATCAAAATTGTCAAAATCTTGTTTTTAATAACTATAATAATTTTATAATTGGGATAACCAAAAGATATGTTAAAAAATAAATATTTCGTAATCATAAATAATTATTTTCCTAATGGTATTTTTTCAAAAAAATTGGTAATGATTTAATTACCTTAAATTCCTATACAGGGCTTATATATTAATTATTCAATTAATGAAAAAATAAATTTAATGATGTTAAAAAAATAAAGTTATAATAATTTAAAAACATTAATACAAACTAAAAATTTTATAGATAAAAATTGAATATTATATATGTTTAAATTTTTTAATCAAAATTTGTTTTTTTAATTTAATTAATTACAATGTAAATGAATAGTTCTAGAATTTATATTAATAATATATTATAATAAAAAATATTTTATCAAATGTTTTAAAATTAAAAAATATATTTAATTTTGAAAAATAAATTGGATATAGTTAACTAAATAAATTACATTCCATTTTTGGTTTTGATTTTTATTTTATGGTAAAATTATTATACCACAAAGGGAAGAAAACATTACAATTATAGTAATTGTCAAACAGATTAATGATGGGTTAAAACAAAAATTATAACATTAAAAATGAGATAAAAAATGTCCATATTATATTATATGATCTCTTTCATATAAATAATCATCTTAAATTATAATATTATCAATTTGGATACTTATTTACATCAAAATTAACTTTGTATTTTAGTAAACTACCAAAGTGCCCCGACCCTCTCTTATCAAAGTCCACCACAACATCCATTTTATTCACACTTCATAAGCAATTGTTTTTGAGAAGATCAACCAAAATATATTCAAAAAATATCTAACAACAAAATTTAGGTTATAATATTGTAATAATTCTAATATTATATTTCTTATGGTGTAATGAAAAGAGAAACATATTCCATGGATTAGAAATTCATTTTTAAATATGTATCCTAATATATATGTCGATGGAATGATAGTTTTAATAGAAACATTAAAATATAGCATAATGTGTTTTATTTTATACTTTGTAAATTTTGAAGAATTTTTTTATCATAATATTTGGGAAAGGAATATGATTTCATTAATTATAAATTATTTAGTATGAGCCCAAATTTTATATTGAATGAAATGATATTTTATAAGTATGCATTGACTACATGTTTCTTTAATTCATTTTATTTATCTTTCTATGTGTTTTGTGCACATCCCATGTTTTAAATTGTTTTCCAGAGGTTATAAGGATGGGAATGGAAATAATAATAAGTGGAGATGAATATCATGATCATTTATCATGAAAAGAAAAAATGTTTAGTTTTAAATTTTTTATATTATGTTAAAAATGGATACTCAGTAGATGTCTCCAATTTGTATATAAATAGTTTTTTTATGTGAAATTTGTGATCTAACTCTCCAAAAATGTAAACTTAAAAGATCTTTTAGAATAGAATAACGTTAATTTTAGTTTTATGTCACTATTATACATAATATTTAAGAGGTTTTATTTTAATAAAAACTTAGGAGAATAAGTTAAAGTGTAGTATTATTATTTTAAATCATTCATGTATCATGAACTATGTTTTACTTGTATTGATATTGATTATTTACCTATGGTTAATTTTATTTGTAATTTTTATTCTTCTGAATATTAAATGGTCTATAAGTTTTTAGTTAACATCAATATATTTGCGGATAACATTCATGTGTGACAAACTTTTTGAGATGGAAATTTAGAGGAAGAAATATTAGTGGCATTTATTTATTATATAAATAATTATGATATAATTTAATCAAACAAATAATCCTTTTATTTACATAAAATATTCATTTATAGTGATATTTTATAGATTTATTTCTTTTGTCAATATTGTTTTTATGAATATTAAATTAATTTTGTGGAGGTTTAATATTTATTAATACATTTTAAAAATGACTAAATTAAAAGGGAAAACTGTATTAAATTCATTAGGTAAAATTAATAGAGTAGAATGATTAGTATAGTTTTTAATCTTGTTATATATTGACCACATGTGTGTAAACAAAATCCTCCAAATTACTTTATTCCACAAAATGATGAATCATAATAGTTAATATTGTGTCATATTTTCAACATACATTTGATCATCAGTTTTGGATCCCATGTGGAAGAAAATAAAAAAGATAGTCAAATATTTCCCAATAATGCCTTGTAAAATTTCCCCAGAAGATTAGTGTCTAGTTAAAAAAATACCCATAGATTTAAGAGTATTATATTAACTTATTATGAGAATAATAGAACATTTGTAAATACAAAATCTATTTTATCATAGTGAATACAATATACCTTCTTTAAAAACACTCCCACTATTACAAAGATATATTCTACCCTTATATTAGTCACGGAAAATCCTATAAAAACCTATAAAGATATACGTTCAAGTGTTTCTACGAAAATTAAGGGTATGGAAGTAATATTAAATATTTTAGAATGAAATTTGTTTTCGGTATTTATATGTATATCATAATTAAATATTTTACATTCCTTTAAAAAAACTGATTTTTTTATTAAATCAAACATGCAATTTGAAGATCTAATTTAAAAAATTCTAATGTCATTAAGGTATGACATTATTTTTTTTAAAAATATAAATAACATTATCATTAGAAATAAATATGTAATATTTTTATAAAAAACTTCAATATGAAAAAAATACATGTAAATGAAATTAATTAAATCATGAAATTTAATTCAAATATAATAGTGATTTAGAAAAGTAGATGATCAATGTTTGTAAGGGTTTATTAGTATCAATAGTTTATGGGTATATATATAAATATGTTATGAATACATAACCATTTGTTAAATAGATATAAATAGCGTATATATATGTAGTCATTGGGTATGATCATTGGGATATAATTAATTAATGCAATACCATTAAAAATATAAGAGTTTGTTATTAGTGATATATGATCACATTAGTTAACACTTTTTCTTAAGCTAAAAGTGATATTTATCTATCTAAATAGCATTCTTTATTTTTATAAATTCGTAATTTTATTTTCATTAATTATTATGAAATGATATGAAATAATAAAATAATATATCATTATATAAGAAATATTTTTGATACTAAAAAACAAGTTTTTTATTATAATATTTCTTTTAAAATTTAAAATTTAAATATTTAAGGATTATATTTAAAAAATTGAAATAATATTTAAACTTTATTCATTGAAATTATTTTCGTGGGTTTATATATTTTTTTGGTAAAAACATTACCTAGGTGAATAGTTAAATATATCAATAAATTGTAAATATGGTAAATGTAGTATTGTGATTCTTAAGAAAAAATATATGTAAAAACATTTATCCACAAATTGTATTTATAAAGAATTAATGTAAAATTTTATTTTTTATTTCACAATCAAAATATAGAAAAAATGTCATACCCTAATCATTAAAGAATGGGTACCTATATAAACATCAATCAAACTTATAAAAAATATATGTTCCACTTAAACCAATTCCATAACACATTTTTTTTACTCAAAAATATGGTAAAATTGCATCTCCTATAATTGTTTATCACATTTTTAAAACTATTGTAACAAAATAATATCCCATATCTTTCAAAACAAATCATGTTTCTATATAAATATCTAATATATTATATATAGGTTATAACTTAGTCTCAACTTATTCATTTTATATATTCATTTAAAATAGTAGTAAATTTTATTTATGAATTTAAAAAAATTCCATTAATATCATTTTACTACTTAAATAATGATGCCTTAATGATATTATAATTTTCATGAACTAACCTGGGATGACCCTGAACCGGTCAACCGAGTTGATATGCGGTAAGGCCTGAGAAGTATTTCCAATCCTCCAGGGCTATCAACAAGCACCAGGGAATCGATAGAGATAAGGGGAATAATTTCTCATAATACAAATAAATAAATGAAGAGGAAATAATAAAGAGAAGATCAGAATAAATAAACTAAATAAAGAAACTGGACAATAACTTACTAAAGTATAACTAATCAAACGAGACAACCACTATCACCATGAGACCTCACGAGTCACTCTCCAACTCACAACATAAGTTCTCCTAAGCAGAACACACCAAACATAGAACCTTCAAAAAGACTAAAAATAGAGAAAAACTATAGGTGTGAGTATTAAAACACTATAAGCTAGCTCCAAAATCTATTCTCAATGCACTTCCTTTAAAATAAAAGAAAAATAAATCCATTTTCATGTTTGAACTAAAATGATTAAAAGTATGATTTTCTACATGTTGCACAAAAATAAAAGTATGAGTCATTGCACCCATTATTTCCTTCAAAACCTAAGTAATTATTTTAGTGATGCAACAGAATTTTTAATGGGAAAGTGATTTTTACACTTTCAATGTGCAAAAAAATAATAAATCAATTTTATTTTAAAATAGTTTTCATAATCCATATTAAAACCACACATCACATTCTCGAAAAACCACTACACATGAATGCAATATAGTAGTTACACAAAAAGGGCAATGACAAAAATATCCATACAAGTAACACATCCAACACTGCAAGCAGTTAGAATCAGTAGACCTAGGTGAACCATGGAGATCAAGAATAATCCAGAAGACACCAATACATGAGACGTCATCCTCGTTGACATGTCACGCATGATGAAATAAAAACCCTCAAAATTCTCAGCCATCAATTCTCAGGTAGGTTGAGGGAAAATCCCATAGCAATAAACCCAATACATCCACCTTCTATGGGCCACTGGTAAGTATCATAACCCACTAGTGTGGTAATCATTCTAATATTATTCTCTCAATATACCAGGTTCATATGTATGATGTATATAATACGGTTGATCCAATCAAAGCCAACTTAGCATCCAATCACAAATGTACATATAAAATGAATAAATAACAACAAGCATCACCCCGAGCCACTTCAGGGGACTACCTCTTACCTTTAATCCATTTGACCAGAAAAGAGACTCTATGTGTTGGACTCCCAAGCAATCAGTCACAACCAATAAATGAGAGTTATACATGGATGGTTTTCATCAAAACAATATATTAATTTTCTACAATGTGAAAAATGGGAGTTAAAAACTTTTCTCAAACCACATATTTTTAAAGTACCAAATTCTTTTTCCAAAAAAGGGGAAAAACCACCACATGCTCTTCCACATCCATTTATAAAATCCCATTTCATTACAAAACCAAAAACAATTTGAAACCATTTAAGGATCCTTAGAATTCTAGTTTTTATGCTATGAATATATTTATAAAACCAAACTGAGTAATTATATATCCCAAATAATTCATAAGATCCAACTAGTTAATTTCTAAGTGACACTAGAAACATTTACTAAAACAGTTTATAATTAAGACTCAACCAGGTGAAGACATAAATTTCATGCCACAAACTTATCTAAATTGGTAAACCTAGTTCTAGGTATCATAAATCAGGTGTGAAACTAATAAATCATTTAATCGAACAAATGGCATGCACAGACACACCAAAACAACAAAATTTTTCACAAAACAAGAATTGAACTATCAATTAACATACCAAATAAATTAAAAACAAGTTTTACAATAACAATTAGCACAATTATAGGTTGAAAATGGAATGAAAAAAATGAACTTAAATTATAAAGGAAAGTGCATTGAGAAACCTACCTCATAACTAAGGCGTGATAACATTCCCACTCGGAAACTCCCAGCGCTAGTCCTAAACCGCTAACTCTACCAAAAAAACCCTTAATCGATAAACATTAACAAAAACTAAGGGAAATAACAAAACCAAGGTAGAAGGTAATACCATTGGGAGAGTTAATCTCACCAGATGTTGTGGAACACTGGTAGGGGATCGCGCCAATAGAAGCAATGAAACAGAGATGTGCCAGGTAAGAGGAGGTGTCATGGCCAGATGAATCGCCTGTAGAGAGAGGGGTGGCTCTAGGTAGTGATCAATTTAGGGAAGGGGTTGCTACTATCTATGGGGATCACCAGAAAAAAATAATGCATTAGAAAAATGGGGGGTGGCATCGAGCTGGGAGGAGCATGAGAAATGAAGGATGAGGGCAGGACTGAGGTGAAGGAGGTTGGTCTGGGGAGAGGCACTGAAGGTGGTGTTGTGGATGCATCAAAGGTGGGATTCAGAAGGGGTGTCGACCAAAGGTCAGGCAGGAGGAGGCAAGGATGGTTTTTGGGTGAATTGAGCAAGAGGAATGACATATTTAGGGGTTACGACCATGCATAGGGAATGGTGTGCGCCAGCTAGGAGCTGGACGGAATGGGAAGCACAACAGGGGGTGCTGGCACTGCATGCACAGAAGAGTCTAGGAGGAGGCTAAGTGTGGGAGGGAAGGTTTTTCACTAGAAACCCTAAAAAATTAATATAAATCTAAAAATAATAATTAACTTATACTAACTTAATAATAATAATAATAATAACAATAATAATAATATTAATAAGAGTAATAAGGATAATAATAACATGATGGTAACAATAAAAATAATAAAAATCCTAATAACCCATGATAATCATCATTACATCAATTAAAAAAAGCTACACTTTTTAATTTTTCCAAGATATACCTAATGCATAGTTACTCGGGTAGAGCAGCACGTGGTTTCCAAATTGTGCTCCGCTTGTGCGCCCTATGATGTCAACACCAAAAAAGAACACTTTTTAATATAAGTCATTGAAATTAATTGGGGATTGAACCCAAATTTGAATAAAAATATTAAAAGGTAAGAAAATAATAAAATAACCCAAATACATGGGTCGAGGTGTGACAATTCTCCCCAATATAATGCTTTATGCCTCCAGAAAGTGACAACATCTTCAGCCGATTGAACAACACTTAATGAATTTGCATGGACATGATCCATCCTCTTAATCTAAGGGAATTACATCGACCATCAATGGGAATCAACCTTATTTCCTGAAATAAATAACCAAAAGAGGGCAGACCTGAATGAACTCCCCACTATAATAATTCTACTAGCATATGATAACTACTAAAGAGAAAACCCAAAGAGACTCACAGTGGGTCCCCCACCATAAAGAACCAACCTAAAAGTGGCAAAGTGGAAATCCCACTTGAACCCAAACTAGAACTTACCCGAGTAAAAATGAATTCAACAAGATCATTTAAACCAGTCACTCCTATATGAAAGGGATAAGAGCTGAACCAAAAACCTCACATGAACCAAAACCCCTCACCCCATGGGTAGGGAGAGAGGGGGTCAATTATTGGATCAATGAAACAGTGACAGACAACTATTCATGACTCATCACATCAAGATGAGAATAAACCAAAGTTGAAACTGATTCACATAGGTTGTCCACTCCAGGACACTGATTGACAACACACATCCAAAAAGGAACAATTACATACATTGCATGAGGGATAAGTCTATCATGCACTTTGGAACCCGAGGTTGTTCACAACGATGTAGAACACACAATAGAAACGCTAAAACTATCTCACCACAAAAATAGAAGAACAACCTTAATAAAACACCTTAAAATTCCCCTAGGGTTCCTGACTACTCATCACCATCAATCCAAGTCCTTTTGGTTGGATCATTGATAGATGAAGTGACTTATGCCTCACTATCTGGTTTTGATAATCCGAATAAGAAACATAAATCAGTTGATTTGAAAAATTAAAGGAATGAATTTTGAAATAAAAACCATACTGGCATTGAAAACTGAAGCTCCTCAAAAGTCCCATGACATTCCCATACATTTCAAAACCCAAAACATCATCAATACAACCTCCACAAAAAGAGATATATTACAATGGAAGGAAGCCTACAAAATAAAAATTAAACAAAAAACCTACAGAACATCACTTTTAAGAAATTCCTCTAGGACTCTTTCTAGGAATGCCCAAAGAGAATCACCACAAGTGACCCAGGCGTCCACACACCTAGCAGGGATTCAGAGAATTTGTAAATAAAAACTTTTAGTGACCCAGATTTCCATGTTGATAACACATAAGGATCTCAAGCTTCAAAGAGGTTGATGAAATATATCTCAGACTTTTGATTCCATGACATGCTCCATTAATTTTCAATTTCTTTCTTTTCTCCATTCCAAAATCCTCACCGCTACTCCTAGAAATTGATGGAGGTAGGACAACTTCTCACACTCCCACCATCACAACTTCAACATGAAAAGATTAGCTCACCACATCAATAAACAAACGTAGGTTGGACGCTGAAACCATAAACAACAAATTGAGAAGGAGACCCACCTTGAAATGTCGAGCCTTAACTGAGTCATCTATGACATAAACTGAATCATAAGGGACTATCTCTAGAAGGAAATGGAAATAATCTAACACGGATCCATCACCCTACTGCAGAAAACACATCTCTATCATTTTTCCCACAATTTATTTATCATAAAAATACTAACAAATGAAAAAATACTTGAAAACACCCATGAAAGCTCTTAACTAGTCTTGTTTCGAGACACTAACTTCTAGCATATCCATGGTGAACCTTCAGGAGTGATGGTTGAAAACTTGACCTTTAGCAACTCGAGAAACTCAATGAGGTTAATGTACCTTTCAACCATCCACATCCTCCCCTCCTCTACGGAAGGTTCTACATGACTTTAAATGATAGGTTGATATAGCTTTCAAAAATCAAGCATAAAATCCTTAAACTCACCATGATCACCCATCAAAGCATCAAGGGGACAACTGCTATACAAGAAATGTCAAGAGCCCAATCAATGCCAACTCAAAAATAAAAATACACAAAATCAAACACCGCATTGGTGAAAAGATCTCAAAATAAGAAAAAAGGCTACCATAACATCAAAACATTCCTTTTTAATAAATCTTTTATTTAAAAAACATGGTGGTTTAAACCCTCACCATTGGTATTCTTTAGAGTCTCACTCACAAGCATGTTTCTGTGCCAACCTGGGATTCCATCCACCATACCAGACATTGGTTCATTTTCCAACATACCACTATGCTTGTGAGCACCATTAAGAACACCAGGGCCAAAGAAAATATTTTTTCCAAAATAAAATCATTCACCCATTCTCATAAAACAATCTCGAAATTATACATTTCATTTCAAAAAAACTTTTTCCAAAAACAATTTTTTTGATTCAAACAACTTTCAGAAGTTAGAGGATACCCAAAATAACTCAAACAGGGAGCTAGTGTCGGTAGGTGACTTGAAAATATAGTTGGTGGCCATTTTCCAAACACGTTACCAACATTAAGAGCCTTTTAAGACCACACCCCAAGCTCTACATGGCTTTCATGCCCAGGCAGCATATGAGTACTATTATCCCAACTCCCGTTGACGTAACCCAATCACAAAACATACCCTAAAACCCCAATGAAAATAATTAACCAAGACATTCCATTGAATCATGAGGTTCAGAATTAGAAAGTGTTCACGATGCTCTTCCCAAACTTACCCCTCGAGTCCCAATAATCCTACTACTTCTACCTTTACATTTCCCAATAAAAATGGGCATTCTAAAAAGTGAGGTCTATTAAGAGATGACATGCTCTGATACCATTTTTTCACAAACAAACCTTGGTTGACCCTGAATCGGTCACCCAAGTCGATCCACAGCAAGGTCAGAGAGGCGTTTCTGATCCTCCCGGGCAGGCGACAACTTGCAAGGCATTGATAGAGACGATGGGAACATTTTATCCCAATATGAATATATACAAGTATAGGAAATAATAAAGAGTATCTCATAATAAATAAACCAAATAAAGATACTAATCCATAACTAAAGAAAATAAAACAATCCGAACGGGACAACCACTATCCCTGTGTAACCTCACGGGTCACTCTCTAACTCATGACCGAACAATTCCCAAGGCAAACACAGCCAAGATGGAACCTCCACAAGGATATAAAAAGAAAATAACTATAGGTGTGATTATTAAAACTTAGTAGGCTATCCAAATAATCTATCCTCAATGCAATTCTTATAAAATAAAAGAAACATCCATATTCAAGTTTGGACTACAATGTATAGAAGTAAGGTTTTCTACATGTTACTCAAAAACAAAGTATGATTCATTTCCCTCATTCATTTCTACAAAACCCAAGTCATTATTTTAGTGACATGTTAGCATTGTCAAATGTAAAGTGATCCTTACACTTTCATTTTGCACAAAAATAATAAAACACTTTGATTTGAACACAATATTCATAAGCCACATTTAAACCACACATCTCTATCTAGTCAAAACAGTACCCATGATTGCGCTACAGTTGTTACAGAACAAGGAAAATGAAAGGAAAATATATATACAAGTAATACATCCAACACTGCATGCAATAAGAAAGAGTAGACATAGGTAAGCCTAGAAGATCAAGAATAATCTAGAAGACACCAATACATGATACCTGATCCTCATTGATAGGTCACACATGATGAAATAAAAATGATCAAAATAATTATCCATCCTTTCTCAGACATGTCGAGGGAAAATCCAATAGTAATAAACATAATACATCCACCTATTATGGGACACTTGTTAATAACATAACCTACCAGTGTGGCAATCATTCACAGAATATTTTCTCAATATGTCTGGTTCTTCTATCTCATATATATAATAGAGGTGAGCTAACTGAATCTAGATGAGCATCAAATCCTTAATATATATATCAAATTAATAAATAGAAATAATCATTACTTTTATCCACTCCATGGGACAACCTATTGCCTTTAGAAAATCCAAGCACCCAGGAGCTTATATGTATGGGCCTCCCAAATAATTAGTCACAACAAAGGAAAGAGAGTTATCTAAGGATGGATTTAATCATTTTATACAAGGTTCCAAATGGTCATTGAACACATTTCATAAATCACCACTTTTAAAAGAGCCAAACTCTTTTTCCAATAAAGGTGGAAAACCATCACTTTCTCTTCCACAACAATTTATACAATTCAATTTTTTTATAAAACCAAAAGAAATTTAAAACTGTTTAAAAATACTCAAAATACTAATTTTAATGCTACCATTATATTTATAAATCCAAACCAAATCATTTTATATCCCAAATAAACCATAAGATATAACTGGGAAATTTATCAGTGACACGTGCAACATTTACCAAAATAGTTTCTAATTAAGACTAAACATGGTGAAAACACCTATTTCATTCCAAGAACAAATTTAAATTGGAAAAACTGGTTCTTTAAATCACAAATCAGATGCAAAACTAATAAATATATTAATCATGAAAACAATGTACACAAACAGAACAAAATTACAACATTTTTCACAGAACAATAATTGAACTATCAATTCGCATACAAAATAAATTAGAAACACGTTGAACAACAATAATTATCAAATTTATAGTACAAAAACAATATGAAATAGATTAAAATAAATTACAAAGGAATTAACATGGAGAAACTTACCTCAGAACGAAGGCGTGATAATAACACCCACTCAGAAATGCCCCGCATGGATCCTAAACCATTAACTCTACAAAAAAACCATTAATAAACCAAAATAATTACAAAAACTAAGGGAAAGGACAAAAACAAAGGAGAAGGGTATACCAGAGATAGAAGTATTTGTTCCGGAAATAGTGGCTCATTGGAAGGGGATCGTGCTGGCAGAGGCGACACACCAGATATGTGTCGGGAAGGAGGAGGTGTGTTGATCGGATGAATCGCTAGAAGGGAGTGGGGGAAGTGACGGGTAGTGAGATAGCTGGGGAAGTGGGATTCCACTGTTTATGGGGATTGACGGAAAAGGAAAAAATTCATCATAAAAAGGGGGTGGCATAGTAGTGTTGGGAGGAGAAAGGGTGAGGGAGGCCGAGGGTGGGAGCAAGGCAGAGGAGGCTGGTTTGGGGTGAGGCACTGGAGGTGGTGACAAGGCTGCAACAAAGGAGGGAGCTAGGAGGGGTCTTGACTGGAAGTCAGGAAAGAGGAGATCGGGATGGTGCCTGGGTGTGATAAGTATGATTATGGCTATGTTTGGGGGTCACTACTGGGCATAGGGATGGGTGTGCTCCAGTTGGGAGTTGGCTGGAATGTGAAGCGCACCTAGGGTGATGGATCCACATTTATAGAGGAGGATACGGGGAAGGTTGACCAGGAGAGGGGAGGGTTTGCATTAGAAACCATAAAAAATTAAAAAAAATTAAAAAAAAACTAATTAAAATTGTACTAACTTAATAATAATAATAATAATAATAATAATAATATTAATAACCATATTATTAATAATATTCATATAAATAATAAGAATAATAATAACATGATGTTAAAAATAAAAAATAATAAAATTTATAATATTCCATTGTATTCAACATTGATTTAGTTAAAAAAACTACTTATTTTAATTTTTTGAAGACAGATTTGATGTGCAGTTACCCGGGTGGACCCAGGTGGGGTTTCCAAAATGCACTCTGCTTGTGTTTCCAATGATGTCAACACCCAAAAATTGAAATTTTTAATGTAACTCAAAGAAATTAATCTGATACTAAACCAAAAACACCAAATAAATATATGATGATAATAAAATAATAAAATAACCTTTATACACGGGTTGGGTGTGGAAATAATCACGTCATAATCATTTTTTAATTTTAACTAGTTTAGATTTTGGTCATTTCAACTTCCTAAAAAATGATGATTTTCCATTGTCATAATATTCATCATGGAGACCAATGAATGTATATTTTTTTCACATTAAAACTTATTCTTAATTTATATTTTTTAGGATTTTGGAACACTAATATGAGATGAAAAATAATTAACAAAATAACTATTTATAACAAATAAAATCCCTTTAAGTGAATGATTTTGTGAACATTATTCATGTTCTATCACAGTAAGTAACTTATAATGATCACAGAACATAATAAATCATTATGAAATTTTTATTCTAATTCCCCAACTGTTATAATGATGATAAACTGATGAACATGGAATGAAAAAAAACATTTCAATCCAAAGAAGGAATATAATATTTGAAAAACTAACATTTGATGATTTATATTAATTACACATAAATATTAAATGTGTAATAAATTAAAAAATGTTATATAATATAAAATATTGTAATATTTTTTTATAAAACTATATGATAAATATTTCAGATTTTATTGTATAATGTGTAAGAGGGCATTCATGTGAATTAGAAATTAAGGTAAGGGGATTCCTTTAGATCTCCCATTTAATATAGATTCTCAATGGATGATATTAATTTTTGGTATTTTAATGTAATTTATAATTTAAATCCAACATTCATTCACATCTATTCATTTTTTATTATTTTTATAGGTCTTCATCCCTCATTCATTTGTGTTTAGTTTATAAATTTTTATATTCATAAAGAGAACCTCCTTCTTGGTCACTCATTGTATTTTATTTTCCCATCCATATATGTGGTCTTTCTCTTATATTTATTTATATTTCACCTAAATATATTAATTTCATAACATTTTATCCCATTATATATCATTATTTTATATTTAAATTTGTTTATATAATATTTCATTGAAATTTTATATTATACAAAAATGATAAATATATTTATTCTAAATTTTCTTATAGTTTCCACTCTTTTATATCAATATTATATTTAAATGACTAAATTTGTATTATATGTTCTAATTACTGGTCATTATTAAATCATGTTTTTCATATGTGAAAATGTTTATATTTATAAATTTTCTTAAATTGTTTCTTAAATAACTATTTTCTTTTATCGGTAAATATATAAATATTGAGTACAAATAATTTATTATATTTCATAAATCACCTCGAATTTATTAATTTCCATTTAATAATATTTCCTATATGGTAACAACCATTTAAATTATATCCAATGAATATTCTCTAATTTTTACATTATCTTTTTTTATTGAATTATGTAAATGGTATACATTTAATCTTTTGTACATTTTTTTACCTTGTAAAAATTATTTTGTAACTTATTTTATTTGAATGGTTAATTTTTTATCAAGGGTTTTTTATTGAGATTATTTTTATACATAATAAATATGCCTCGATGTTATAATTTTTGGTTGGGACTAAATATCCTTCTAATAAATTAATAAATTATTTACATCTTAGGAGATTTTTATGTAATAGGATATGTTTCGTTTTCTTATCCAATTATATAATCGTACATAGAAATCCAAAATAGTCTTGTAAGTTTTAAAAATTGTTCTTCATCTGATTTTAGGATGTTATGCTTATATTAGTATTTATCCTTGAATTATGTTTATTGTCAAAATATGCATTGTAACAGATAAATGATTATGGATGGAATTTGAATTTCGAATTCCAGAGTATGGGTGTTTTGAGAATTCAAATTCATATTTGGATTTAGGGATTTAGGAAACCATAAGGATGCTTTTATTCAATTTTTGGGTGTTTTGGTGTCTATCAGGGGTGTGTGGTAGTATTTGGTGGGGTTCATATCAATTAATAATAAAAAATTCAGTAATATGTGGAACATCAGACCACATCCAAATGATTTACAACATGAGGGAATATTAATTTAGATGTTCCACACTACATCCAAAGGATTTTGTCATGATGTCTATATAGGTGGGGACTATCAAATGAACAAATGAGGAGGATTGCACCACAAGGTATCTGGGCACAACATAATTCTTGGAAAGGATTTATTTATTTTACCTAGGATGATAGAATTATGGCATTATCGATATGTCTATACTATAATTCATTCCCTGTGGGGGGTGTTACACCATGAACCCCTTAGTCAAGTCATAATGAAACCCCTATGTCAAAAAATAAATAAATGTTTTTATTTATTTAGTAACTTGGTTTTTCTATTTATACCTTTGGGATTTTTTACATACATTTTGGAGATGAGTCACTGAGTCATTGCAGAGTTTCTATTGTTATAGAGCCTTCATAATAGTATATTATAAATAATATATTATTATTATTTTTCTCATGCATGTTCATGCAATATAATTGTATCCTTATATGGGAATTATAATATCATGGTTACATTCAGAATGCGTATCTTATCGTAAGACTGGTCAAATATTCAATCTCAATGGGATCCCTGTGATTTAGTAGTCACATGTAGATTAATTAGATAAATTAATTGGTTGATTGATTTGTTTAATTGATTCATTAATTGACTTTTTAACCTATTTACTCGTTAATTAAAACTCATTAACCGCTTTTACTTGGGTCATCCACAATAAACCATTCTTGAGAGAGAGTGTGATAGAATGACATTGTGCTGAGGTAAAATGAGATCCTAGAGATATGATGAATTCCCTTTATGAGGAATCACCAAAAATAACTAAGGCATATTGGTTATTCTTTAATGATGCATCCATTTATGAGGTAGATATATTTTATTATTGGATCTTCTCCACTAATTATGATTTAGGTAATGAATTCTTGTTTTTAATTAAATATAAAAAATATTTTCTTAGTGAATTTATTTTTTTTCATTGGCCTAAAGTGATAGATTCTATTCTACTTTCTATTTTACCCATGTAATTAGACAAAAATAATTAGGGGTTTATTGATTCAATGAGAATCATAAATTTTAATCTATAGTTTTTCTATTGTTGTTCACCCTGTTATTATTTATACATTTATCACTATCCTTCTATTTAGTAAAAAATTTTACATAAATTGATCTCGATTAACACACAATCAGAATTTGTTAACATTGGTGACTAATTGGGGGTCAAGTAATTATGAATGTGTTATAAAAGTGTATTATTTGGTTGAAAATTATTACTGTTGGGATTTAGGTGTGGGTTTTGAAAAGCATGAAATGAATTTGGTAATAGATCTACATGTGATATGATTGCAAGAAGCGTTTCTAGGTAGGGATGGATAAAAATTGGCATTTGGGCGGAATGATATCCAAATAATGTGTATTTTTAATTTTTTCAATCTTCATGAGAGATGATAATGGTAATGATGAATGATTTTCTAGAATTCTGTAATTGTAGGTTTGTAATGAAGAAAACATGATGTGTGTTCTTGATCGACACTCTATGTCGTTCTCATGAACTAAAAGTTAGAGGTCCATTTAATGGTATGTATCTCACATTGTGTATCTAATAGGTTCACACCATGTTGAACAACATGTAATTTTCAGTGAATGCAAGAATCAATGTTCATTTCTACATAAATTCCACATTGGTTAGATTAATTTGTGTTCCACTGACTATATATGACATTTCCTCCTCTATAAAACACATCGTGTGATCTGTAATGTCCAGGATTTTTTCATTGGTATAGAGAATTCTTTTTTGGGTATAAGTTTCCTTAAAAAGACCTTATAATTATTCCTTATAGGTTAAAAGAAGTATCAAGTATTTTTGTGCTCGTTCGAATGTTTGATAATCATAATATGAAGAAGCAGACTAGGTCGAATAGTTAGAGGAAATTTTTTCACCTATAATGAATGAATTTACTAAATTATACAGCTGAAGATAGTGGGGTGTAGATAATCACATAGTTTTTATCAAATCTTGTGACCCCAAGTGCAGGACTATTCTCCCAAATACATGTATCAGACATAGAGGTTTCTCACTTTCTGCACACAGTTC
Source organism: Viscum album (assembly GCA_963277665.1). NCBI lineage: Eukaryota > Viridiplantae > Streptophyta > Magnoliopsida > Santalales > Viscaceae > Viscum > Viscum album. Next base: position 456,238,785 of record OY728141.1, on the reverse strand, counting down.
GTGAAAGAGTGTACCTAAACATGTGATTTTCCCATTAAGTAGTAGTGTATTGTGCACAAATTAGAAATAGTGTTTCCCAATCATGTGAATTGGGTTTTTCATTGCAATATACAAAATAAACCTCTTTAATAATTTTTAAATTAACTTATTTACTTATTTCCCCTTTCTAGTGGGGATTTCCTCTCTTCCTTGGTGTGTGGGCTCTCATACTAACTCTCTATATAGATTGATATATCTTCTTCCACTGGTGTCTAAATCATTCTCTATAAGAAGAAATTGAAATCCATTAGAATGATATCCCTTCCACACTCTAATATTTCAAGTTTCTACTCCAATTAATTTTGTGATTTTGCTGTGTTGGATTATCTTTATTTCCTAGTATTTTGAAAAATCTTTTGATTTCCTCCATTCTAGGTAAAATCAGGGCATGATAATGGATAATTGGAGGGTTACTATGTTGAGGTCGTGTTTCTAGGCACTTTCCACTCATTTCACTGAGTTTTGAGTAATACTTCATTATGTCATTCAATATAATCTTCTGAAGAAACCTAGAATGTGATTAATATATCATTTAAAATAGTTTTACATGTCCTATATGACACTTCCACATAGAAAAACCCATAAATTGGTTATTTCCTTATTTTTTATCACCCATTTTGGTGTTACACATTAATAGATGATTTACCATCACATACAAGGTGAAATAACAATGTGTGATATTCAATCATAATTAAATACAATACAATATAATTTTTGATAATATAAATGTTTACCCATGATATTGGTTATTGAGATTCATGACTCACATCTTATATAAAAATTCTAATGCTTGGGGAACACTTGAATCTCACATCCCCTCTATTTAATTTTTTGTGTATGGTATTTAATTCCCATGATTCAATTCATATTCCATTTCTTACCCTTATGTTATTCTTACTTAAGCTTGTTAGATTGTGATATTGAAATTATATTGTTGAAATGTTATTATAAATTTGTGATTCCTTGTTGCGATATACTTTTCCCATTTTAATTACTTGAGACATTACCATATAAATTGTTCAAAGTTTTTTTTGGCATTAAATGAACAGTTTGGATAAATTGTGATCATGTGATATTGATATTTCTTGTTGATGGAACAGGATTATATAAATGTTATTCATTGTGATATTTTATTGGTTACTATGGATAACATGCTCTGGGATAAGAGAGAAAATGGGTCCCAATTTAAGGATGAAATGTAAGGACTCATCAGGCTTGGTTGGATCTACTCTATGTGGTGGGAGTGGTACTTTGGTTTCACATGTATGAGCTCTTCGAGGGGAGTTTGTTTTCTTGTTAGTAATACTAATTCAGTAAAAGAGAAATCGAGGACAGAATCATAGAAAAAATGGATACTCCATACCACGGGTGATACCCATTCCCCTATGTGAGAAACATGGTATGGAATCTCAGTTCAGAAAGACTTCAGTGATACATGGGACGTCCTCTATGTTTCCTTAGATTGACTCAATGATACTGGTTACATTGTTCTTTCATGTAGCAATTGTTGTGATGTAGTACATATCTCCTTGCATGGTATCAGGACTCTACCCTTTTAATTTTATGGTTTGATTATGATATATGTGTTTCTTCTTGTTCCTATCAGATCTTGCTTATATAATGACATGGAAATGTGACCACCAAGATAAAGACGAATCTTTGGGTCAGCCTATAATAGTTTATTACCTAATTTTCCACTTTATTATACATATTATTAAATTCATATGTACTTTATTTTTGAAATAAGTATTTTGAAAAAAATTGGTATTGTTCAGGTGTCCATTAAGGAACCATGACCATGATATTAATTTAATTATTTATTGTACTATATTAATTTATCATGCCACATCATCATTTTTATTGCATGAAATTTATTGTCCTATCCATCATGGGTGTTGGATTATGAAGATTGAATATCACACATTAAATGGGCTTCCCTTGGGACCCATGCTAATTTTATGATCAAAAGTTTGGATAAAGGGTAGCATGCAGCTTCTGAGGATTAATAAATTTTTAGCAATATTATGGTTCATTTGGAAGAGCATGAAGCCTATGCTCATTATACTTATTGTATTAGTTTTTTCCTTTTTATAATTTTTCCATCATATAGAATATTCCTATATCCTCATCTCCATGTACTAATATATTTTATATACATTTCACATATCATTATCATTTTTATCTATTATTGATACTGTTCTACTATGAGTTATTCACTTCTCCTCCATGGTTTATGTACATTATATTTTGTTATTTTCTACTCTGTTTATGCTTCCTCCTCTAATTTCTATCATTTATTGATGAACATACACTTATTTATGAGGCCATAGTCTCCCCACTGACACAATCAAGGCCCTTGCTAGTAGTCAGTAGCCTCTATCATTCAGGGAGATGTGCTTGAGGTATTTTGGACCAATGTTATTTGGCATAGTTTAGTGTCACTCAGGGCATGATTCTATAAAGTTGTATCATGGGATTTTTTTTCTTATGTATTACTATGTGGGAATTAGACTAGATTCTAGGAGTTACAAAAATTTATACCTTACCCTATGCTTGGACGTAGCTAACACATATACAGGTAAAACCCATGTTTCCTAGGATAAGAAATTATAGTTATGGATTATGAAATTTATAATTACCAAGACATCACTGTTGGATGACACACATTTTTTATGATGTTATTGATGTTTGTATTATTTAATTGATGATTTATTCTATTAGAACCCAATGAAATGGGGGTACATTATAGCATGCATCATACCATGAACTATATGAAATTTTTTTTGAGAATATTTCAATTCCAAGCCAACATTCATCATGTATTTCCAATATTTCATGTGACTTCTTAATGGTCCATATATATTGTGCCTTGTAGTACCTATTATTTATCATTTTTAATGTTCTTCAATTCTCCTGGCAGAGATTTTTTATGGTTTGGAATAAGTAGCTGAAAATTTTAACTCATGAGATGTATAGTCCCTAAAGAATTTGAATAGTGATCCTCCCAATTCATCAAAATTGAAATAATGAAAATTTTATAAAGTAATTATAGTGATAACCATACGTTAAAATGAAATATTTATTGAACATTGGATATTTTAGATATTGACAATAAGCATAACCTACGAACTGGATGGAGCTCATGTCTCAGTGAGCCTTCTATAACCAAAATTTTTTTTATATAAACATCTATTTAGGATAAGGATATGGGTTTAGTTGTATCTAAAGGTGGTTTTTTAGATTAAATTTTTTATAATTTTCCATATATAATTTTTATATCTATTTAAAATATTATATGATGTATGCACTTTAATTTTTAGATTCATTCCACTCCAATGTCCTCGTGTTGTACTCCTAGAGTGTGATGATGGGAACACTTCATAGGTGTTGGTCTGAGAGCCAACCAATATAACTCCCATAGATCCTTATAAGAAACCTCCTAGTGATCCTATTCATGGAACCAAATCTTGTTTTCATGATAGTTTTATCCAGTTTATGCAATTTGTATGGGGTTCTGCCTCAACTGCCCCTAATATAGAAGATCTTGCATGATAATTCTAACAATAGCTTCTTGCCACCTTATCGGGGGATGGTATGCCTCATGTTGTAGATCCATTGTTAGGATCCATGGTGTTTATATTCTATCATCTTGACATTCCTCTATAGTGGAGGGTCATGCTCACCCTGAACAGTTTTTTAGGACTGTTCCATGCACTGGGGGGGTGTCATAACTCAGTATGATCATTAGAGTCGTATTGTCTAGGAAGACTTCTAGATGGATTTCTTTGAAAACATAATCCTAGAGACTATGAGAGTGGATAATTTCTTGGTGTTCTTACAACTTCATTTGGGCACTATGAATGTGATTGATTATTCTCATCACTCCCCTAAGCACCAGTTTTTTACTCCATATCTGAGTGGTGATGCTTTTACGACTATGATGTATTTTTAGGATGGTATTAATAAATATTTTCACTTATATATGAATTTATGTCAGTTTAATAACATAATAGAGATAGTTAATTGGTCCCTAATTATATAACATAATCTTTATATATCTAGAAATGTCATCCATGGTGGTTCATTTTTGATTCAAGGTGACGGTTTATCTAGAATTTGAAAGCACTATTTTGAGAGTGCTTATGGGGGAAGCTCTATCTTGGTGACATGAAATGATAGATCCATAGGGTGTCACATGTCTATAATTACAGACCATAAGAATCCACAGTGCATAAGGAAAATGATTGAATATAAATCTTCTGGTAGGATGTGCCACATTCTACAATCCATTCATTCTTTTCATTTATCAATTAATGAGATAGGATTAGTATTATAACGTCTATTTGGAATGATATCTATGAATACACATATGAATAACATTTGGTCTTATACCATCCTATCAATCCTAGTTATTAGTGTCCATGGATGAGGAAATAAGGCCCCATTCATTAGTGTTAGAAATGTTTATTTGGTCATGCTAGTCAAACAACATTTCAATTTCCTAGTTCAAATCATATGTATACAGTGCATCCAGTTCCAGAGGAGTAGAGTCTATGTCCTTATATAATTATATTTACCACAATGATGACCTCTTATTTTGTTTCATCCCATTTTAATATAGGTAAAACACATTTTTTCATATATATTTCATTTTTGGAAAGTCATGTATTTGATATCAAGTACTTTTGTGGCTTCATGTATCTTGATATTCCATTAGGGGTCTGAAACGAGGGCATAAGACAATTCCATGAGTTCCCCCTTGAAATATACAGTTTTCATTTCTTCAGAATTTTCTCCATCCTCAGGAATAATTGATTCGATATCATTCATGGTATGGACTGGCTTGTGCCTTATTACGACCAAGTTGACTATTATCGTTGATGGGGTTCTTTCACATCACCCATGTGAAAAATGTATATACCAAAAGAAGAATGTGATATATATAAAGATTGGGAATGTCCCAAGATAACTGGTCTTGGTAGAGTGATAGCTTAGTTAAAGAGTCTATTTATGAGTGATCGGGTAATACAATTTGTAGAGGTACCTTGTCTTGTGGATTTTTCTTGGGTCATATCCACTGATAATGTCTTCATCTTACCTCTTGAGAGAGAGGTTGATTTCACCACAGTGTTAGTCCTATGTGTGGAACTACTGTCTATTCCACTTTATATGATGGAACCGGTAGAACAATAGGAACTCAAAAAGAAGTTTTAAGATCTTGAGGATAAGGGTTATGTTATATACAACACATCACAATGGGTTTGACTAGTTCTTTTCCCCAAGAATGTAGATGGAACCCTTCAATTATTTAGGGATTATAGAATGTTGAAACAGCTTAGAATGAATAAATCTTATCCATTTCCTCTTATATAAAACCTATTTGACCAGATATAAGGAACAACTATTTTATCTAAGATTAATTTCAGTTCATGATATCATCATGTTCGTGTCCAGCCATCAGATATACCACATACAATGTTATGGAGTAGGTATAGTCTTTATGAGTATTCAGTTTTTTTGTTCGGTCGGAAGAATGTGTTGGTAGACATCATGGATTTGATGAACCTTTTTTTACACCGAAATAATGATTCATTTATGGTAGTATTTATATATGAAATCTAGGTGTACTCACTCATCACACACATCTATGATAATCATCTAAATATTGTACTGAGTACACTGAGAGTGCACCAGATATATGTGACGCATTGTAAATGACTATTTTGGATCAGTATTTTTTACTTCTTGGGTAATATCATATCTATAGTAGGTGTATATGTTGACCTAGAAAAGGTGAGAATCATTGTTTCCAAGGAGAATCCCATGAATGTGTTTGACATACAAAACATCATTGTGCTAGATAGCTATTATTTATGATTCATTCGGGAAATATCTTGGTTAAAAGAACCTCTTACGACCCGAACTAAGTACAATATGTAGTTCCGGTGGTATAAAGATTGTGATATTGATTATCATTAAAAAAATTTAAGACTCACCTCAGGGATGATCCTGATTACTCTATATCCAAGAAGAATTTAGGAAGTATATTACGATTATTTAAGTATCATATTGGGAAAATTTATAATCTAGACTGATCGGGAGGTAGCATATTGGTCACATCATATGTGGCCTCATGAGTATCAAATCCTTTTTAAATATTTGAGCTAGCTATCATGGTCCATGTTCTATGAATGTGGATGTACAATCTATAGGGAGATTGATTCATTGTTTACATTGATAAAAGTGTCTCCAATATATCTCTACACATCTTGAATTGGATCTGAGTTAGCACAGGTGGTTGGTATTTATGTAATCATTTTATTTTGAGATTTATGAAACTCCTAATAAGTGTAATGTTTTCGATGATGCCTTGATCCAGAAGACTCAAATTCAAGACATCCTGGTTTCTAGTAATGAGTGGAAGATGATGGAATTTTGTATGATTTTTATACCAAGGTTTTGGAAATACAATGGTAGCCAATCATAGCATCTTTAGAAGTGATTTTTTTGTCAAGAATGGGTTTGGATGAGGTAGTAATCATATTATGAGGTCATTATTCTAATAGGGAGTGTCACTAGAGTGAACCTACCTCCTAGTTGGTTTTTTGATGTTATTGAGACCTCACAGTTCAATGGATGAGTATGTGTGAATTCTTATATATGAGAAAGGATGATGATGAAGGAATCACATTCATTTGTTTGGTCTGTTTATCCTTGTATTAACATGATTTATAGAGATATACATCATCCATATTGGTGGCTAGGTAAGAGGGTTCTGATATCAGTTTTCATTACACAATGCTCCACCTTTTAGCAAGTGAAGGTGGAGCACCACAGACCTTCTAGGCATTTATAACCTCTCTTTATTCATGTGTTGAAATGGAAAAATGTCACCATGGATTTCATGATATTTTTATAAGGATATCCTTGATGTAGTGATGTAGTATGTATGATCATATATAGGATGATTATGCGACCACACTTACTAAAATTCTATGAATCAATTCATATGAATGAATTAGGAAGGTTTTACATCCTGGGGACAGTAAAACATCAATGTGTTCCCCATTCTATCATTTTTTAAAAAGACTCATGACATATTTCAGTATTTTTAAAGGGTTGTTGAAGAAACTAGGTTCACATATTTTCTTGAGTACTTAATATCTCCCTCTGACTAATGTGTAGTATGAGTAGACAATTCAAGTATTATAAGATATTCTACGGGCCTCTATCTTTTATTACAGTGGATCATAGGATAATAATATTCCTCTTGTTGATTTTTCCTATAGTATAGCTTTCAGAAAATAATCCAAATGGCTCTGTACGATTCACTCAATGGTATACCATGTTTTTCACATTTGTACTTGCTTGTGGATGGTGAGGAAGTTCTACTGGGTCCACATATCATTTAGAATACTTTATAGAATGTTAGGTTATTATGATGTGTATGGATACAACTCAATCTAGGTACAATTACTAAACTGATAATAATGGTAGAACATAGGTGTTTGAGGTGGCATATCATGTTTTTTTATTTTTATATCTAAGATTTGGTCATAGGTGAATCATCAGACAAGCCTTTTTATCACCATAGTATGTTGATACTAACATGATTATTGAGTGGTTTGAACTAGTGGCATATTAGATACTATTTCTTTAGAGCTTCCATGCCATGTAAGACATCTTCCATGTGTCTCATCTTTGAATGCTTCATGGAGACCCATCCCATTAATCAGAACCTAAGGATATATGGTTATATGTGGATGCATCTTTTGATTATAATAGTATATGTATCATCGATAATAACATGAATTTTCTCTAAGGAATTTCTATTCCACTGGTATGGGTGTTATTTATGGATAGATATATACAGGAAGGGACTTGTGAGTATGATGTTGATGTACATATTTAGTGGTCGGAGATCATTTCTGATAATATCGTACTAGTCTAAGAAGGGAATCTCGGGGAAATTTTTTCTTAGATATGGGAGGTTGTAACATCTTATATTTATCCAATGGTATATACGATAAATTCTTGTTTAAATTCCATTAAACAACCCACATAATTATTTTTTAAGGCTTGAAGGTGGTCTCAGGTGCGTCTGAGGCTTGTTTGAAACCCGATTTCCTAAAATGGGAATAAGTATACTAGTATGCACAATTAGAGAAAACCACACATCATAGACCCAATGTGTTCTATAAACCATGATGTTACAGGTAGTTGGTTTATGATGATTGTATGGATTTTATTAAACTATGGGACCCCATTCACACACTCGTATGACTACCTACAAGTTTCTGAGAGAGTGGTTTCACATGGCTTATACATGGTTAGTCAAACTGTGCACTTAATCATGTTGTGTTCCCTTTAACTGGAATTGAATGGAACACAATTTTAAAATAGTGATTCTAAACCATGTGTATTTTGTTTTTGGGTGAAATATCCAAAATACCCATCTTTAATGATTTTAAACACACTTCTTTCCATACTTCCCCTTTCTAGTGGGTATTCTTATACTTCTAGGTGTATGAGGCCTCCTCCCCACTCTACATAGGGTTTTTTTATATCTCCTAAAATTGGTGTCTTAGTCTATTTCCTTAAAAAGAAATATAAATATCTCACTAACTTCATCCTACCAAACTAAATTACTAAAGGTTCCTCTTCTATAGATTTACCTATTTTTGCATGACGCCTTATGCCCAATATCTATGGTGTTTGAAAAATGCTATGATATCTTTCATTCTAGTTCGAATCAAGGATTTATAAAGGATGATTTTAACACTACTACATCAAAGTAGTGTGTATTGTATCATTCCATTCATTATGTCTCTTATTGAGTAATGTGTCATTGTGCCCTATGTCATAATCTTCCGAAAATGCCACAAATGTTTTTAATAAATTATTTAAAATGGTTTTACATGACCTATGAGTCCATGTTGTGTTTAAGACCCTATACATGTATTTTTCACCTTTTTTTGTCACCCCTTTGTGTGTCCCACCATATTTGATGATTTTCCATCCTTAAATGGTTAAATCACTATGTATGAAATTTCATCCAAATAAAATGACATAAATTATAATTTATGTTAAGATAAATGTTTCGACATGAAATTTTTCTTTGAGATTCATGCCTCAATACTTATATTTAAATTCTAATTCTCGTTGCATCACTTGAATATTACATTCCCTATATTTAATTTCATAGTAATGTTGTTCAATTCACATGCTTCAATTCATATTCCATTTCTTACCATACTTCAATTCTTGGTAAATATTTTAATATTATGATATTGAAATTTTATTTTCACATTTGATTATATATATTTGAATCCTTGTTGATTATGCATCATCACATTCTTTTATAATGATAATTCGTTGAGAATTTACAATATAAATTGTTCTATGATTGTTTGGATTTAATTTTATAGTTTGGTTAAATTGTGATAATGTTTTGATGATTATATAGATATTATGACTTTTGATAGTTCTTGGTTACCATGGATCACTTTCTATGTGAGGGAGAGAACTTATGTCACAATTTATGAATTATATGGATGGGCTCTCCATGCTCATTCAGATCTACAATCCATGATTGGAGTGATACTTAAGATTGTAGTGATGTGTTCTCCATGGGGTTTATTTATACTCATGAGTGGCACTGGTTCCCAAAGGGAGAAACTGTGGATTGTTTTGTGGTAATGTTGCCTTTTATGTGCCCTAGGGGATCCCTGGTCCCCTATGAGAGATAATTGGTATGGGCTCATAGTTTACCATGTCTTGACTGATACAAGGGATGTTTTATGGGTTTCCTTGGATAGACATGATGATATTGGTTATATTGTAGATTCCCACAAAGACCCTTGAGATTCATTATAGAACTCTTATGATGGTTTTAGGACTAATCCCTTGGGATTTGATCATTTTATTTTGATATATGTTCTTCTTCTTATTCATATCAAAGCTTGTTTGTATGATGACATTGAAATATGACCTCCGAGCTGATGAACAAACATAAGGTTGGCCTGCATGAGTTTCTTGTCTGAATTGGGTCTAGTATATACATATTATGACTTAACATTTTTCTCCTTTTAGAAATCTTTCTTTGGTAAAAGTTGTTAGAATCGGTTAGTTGTCGTCATAGGAACCTAGAATGTGCTATTTATTTAATTGTTTATTTTATTTAGTTTATTTATCATGGAAAAATGTTGTTTATTTACTACATGAAATGGATCATCCTATAACCTATGGTTGTTGGCCTACTTATATTGTATCTAACACCAAACATGGGACTCCCTTGGCACCCAAACAGATTTTTTGATTGACATTTTGGATAAGGGGAAGCGTGTGGTGTCTGATTATTGATTGATTTAAAAATTTCAGATGGAACATGAGGAATATGACTGACCCTGTGCTGTATATTATTGTCGTATCAATTTTTAACATTTGTATGGTTTTACATCATGAAGTATATTATTGTATCTCTATCCCCAAATATGCATATTCTGTATAGACATTTGACATTCCATCAACAACATTTTTTAATAAATTATTTATATTTTTATTTTCCCACTTATTTTCTTTTCCTTCTTGTTTATGTACAATATCTTTATCTTATATCTATTCTTTTTAATCTTTCACCACCTATTGATATCCTTTATAAAAGTACATACTCTGATCTATGAGGGAATAATAACCACACTAACACACCCAAGGAATTTTCTACTAATCTAAAGCATTTAGCATTTGGGGATATGCACCTGAGGTCTTGTGGACCACCATCTCAAGGAATAGTTTAATGGTACTCAAGGTGGTATGCTCCATATTTATATAATCCTACATAATGTGTAACATATATGGAACACAAAATACTTTGTCTTTTAATTAAACTATATACAGTGGTACATGAGGAGTACGCTAAAGCTCCCATAAATTTGGTTCCCCAGGACACACACTATACTGGCAGACTTTGACATTCCCTGTGAAGAGGGAGTAAATTTTATGACTGGCACTAAGATTCTACACATCATTTCACTATAATGTTCATTCCATGTAATCTTTCAAACCTCAGTTGATTTTCATATCTACTTGAATATGACACATATGTTGGTTCTCAATCAATCCATCTTAATTGATTTTATATGAGGAACATGAGGTGGTTATATTATTAAGCATCATAATTTTTACATGAGGAGACACCTGAAGATTAGTGTTATCAACTTTATAGATTTCAGGATAGATATTGAGTAGTGGGTCAGAGAATATTATGGGGTAAGGTAATCCATCAACTATTTTTTACTTCTCAAAGAGGTGGAAGTACATTATATTACTAATATAGTCAAACCCTTCCCCATTTTTTTGTGATATTCAATATACCATATGTTTAACAATGGGGTAATGTCCCCCCTTTTTTCTCATTTCTTTCCTATGGTGAGGTTCATCTATATATAAATATAGGCACTTCCATAACTACACTTTTCTACAAAATGATGTTAAGATCTCTGTTACGGCTCTAAGAGATGATGTTGGTTTCTATATTGGGTTTCTCAGATTATTGGGGTTTTTTATTTTTTAAGAGGTTATTATATGAAGAGTTGGTCTCAATTAGATATCTTATATTCTATATATTAAATAATATTTTCTATTGCTTTTTCTTGTTGGTTATTCACTCTTCAACACTCTATATTTTTGAGTGGATTATGATTTTCATTACTTCTTCTTTGTTTTGGGTGTATAATTATAGGTATATATATACTTATTCCTAAATAAGTGTATTTTTCAATAAATTTCATATCCTATAAAAATGATGGGATATTTTACATTGTCCTTTGTGGATGGGTCATTGGTTTACCTTTTTAATACATAGTGTTGGTGATATGGGTTAGTGATCACATATGTTATTTTTTTTCAATTAATGAATCTTCCCCCATAAACTTTTAGATGGTTTTTCACCATTTTAGTTGTGGGGTTTGTACTGTTGCCTTATTCATTTTGGTTTTGTTTCTATTGACCTATTTTTGATCATAATGGTTATCATATGTATTTTATTTATATAGTAAATATAGTAATATTTTTATTCAACATTATTATCTAATATGTATATTTTTCTGTTTTGTATAGTTGGAGGCTTGAGCCTCTAGTTATTTTTCATATGCCATATTCGTGCTAGTAACTTTGACCATGCTAATTATAAGTGGGCTAGGGGTTCTTCAGTCAGCTTACCATCATAGTAGATGTGTCCTAGTGAGATTTGTTATGTGAGAGTGATGTTATAGTTCTTTTTTCTATTGTATAGAGTATGGATATATATTTATGGTCTATATTATTATAGGGATTTAGGGAAATGGTTTTAATGGTTACCAAGATTGGCATTAAGATCAAGGAACCCAATGATGGTGTTACAACTAACATATAACCTATATTATGAATCCGTACACCGGGGAACCAGTTGGATGGAATAATCAACAGTATATGAATCATATCAGAGAGGGTTGTTAATTTCTATATCCATGCCCAGTTCACAAAGCATAAATGATATATTAACCATGGGTTATCTTGAAATAATATTAGATTCCACAACACTAACATCCATATAGGGTTCTATGGTAGGGACTTTATGTTACTATTCTTGTGATTGATACTTCTATAAATGACCAAATGGGTGATGAGGCTTCCATATAGGTGTTATACCATAATGTTTTCCCATTTTCAATGTGAGGAGCATTTCCCAGGCCTATTTTTTAGTGAGTGGATCCAACTACCACAAAAAAGTTTATTTTTCTCATAACTACTAGGAATCTAAATATTCTTATATGATGGGATGTTGACATGAATAGGTTGAGATTTTTTACGAGTTACATTGATAGTGAACACCTATGATACATGGGAAATCTGGACCATTAATGACTGAGGGATGGAAAATATAATATTTTTATTTATTATCCATATTTATATACGTAATTTTTAGAGGGAAATGTTTTTATCTGTCATTCAAAAGGATGCATGGAATCCCTAGTGGGGATATATCGTCTGTGTAAATGATGAGGTGATTCTTCCTTAGTCATATTTATATACTTTCTTCCCCAAGGAGTACAACCTATAGATGTGGAGATATATGGTAATCTAGATTATATAGGAGTTGAATAATGGACTTTATATATTAATGAGTATGTGTTTCGATTAAATAACCTCATGATATACTCACTTAAGATGAACTAAGATGATTTCTTTAAAACATTAATGTTTGAGAATTCTCTTTAAAGAGAATTCTGAGAATGATTTATTCAAAAATGTATCCCTGTATATGGGAGGGTTCTATGGTGGGACTTATTAATGGATTTATTTTTGGGATAAGGGTGATGGATAGAATTTACAAGTAGTTGTAACCTCAGAGAAGAGTCATTAGCAGTGTCCAACTGCAACCAAGAATCCAGAAAATGATGTAGGTTGTTAGTGAATATGTTGTCTCTAGGGACTATATTAGACTATCAGAAGTTTCATAGGGGTTCTATTAAGTTTGAGGATTAATTTTTTTATGAATTAGGTGGTTTTTGTCATTTATTGTGAGTCTTCATAACCATTCATGCAACAAATGGTATTTAGGTTATAGATAAAATCACATACTAGAGGAAAAATCCAAATCATGGATATCTCATAGTGACTTTGGGAGGTACTTATAGAGGAAATATTTATAAGGAAGATAGTGATTAAATTTAATGAGGAGAAAGTTGTTCATAAAACTATGTATCACTTCCCCCACTTCCATCCCATTCAATCCATGCCTGGATCAGAGGGTGAGTGGTCATGGAAACATCCAAATGAATGCAATGTAGGGTTATAACATAGTGGAACCAAACTTTATTGGAGGTATGATATGTGTGTTATATAGAAGGAAATCCATATTTATAAACATAGACATGAAATATTACATCATTTTATCATCCATGTTTTTTAATCTAGATATTTTAGTGGGCCCTATACTTACCCATGTAGCTAGAGTCTCTTACTAGAATAGATAACAATCTAACTCATATTTATTAGTAACATGAGATTTTTGATTTTATAAAATCATTTTTGTGAGAACTCACTGTGACTATGATGAAGAAATATGATTTTATATATTTTTTTGCATTGTCTATGTTATTCCAAAATATTTATTACTATTTTCAGAGTTTTATCTACTTCAATGTTGATAGACTAAGATTATCCTTCCATATAAAGAAAGATAATCACTTTGGAATATTAGATATAATTAATTTGAAGTCAAATCTAGTCACCATATAATTGTTGATTTTGTAATGTATGATATCCTCAATGGATGATTAGATTCCAGTAGTGGTGGAGGAGTACATGGATATTTTTGTTAAGGATGTTTCAAAACTACAACATCTTGATTGGTATGATTCTGTATTGATATTGAAAAACATTTCATTTGGATATCTTTTCCTATTAATTGGATTTCCATTTTCAAGATTATGGTGCTAAGGGCATGGTTGGATTATTTTATTGATTATGGAATAATAAAACCGAGTGTGTTCCACAGAACAACTCTACTGTAGTTCTGTAAGAAGGAGGATGAATGAATGGGAGTTTTTTTGACAATATCCACATGAATCTAATGTTTAATATCAAAATGTAACTTATTTAAAGTATAAAACCCCCATTTTCTAGTTCAAGGTAGTTATCTAGTTATTTAATGTCATCATAGGTCTATCTATCACCAGTTATGGCTTCAAAAGTTTCATATTATGTGGATTATATTCCAATTTTGATAAAGATATTATGTGTTTTTGGCCATGCCATTTGGAATGATAAATTATCCAATGGTGTTTATTGGAGATAGAAAACAAATATTCTATCCTTTTTTATAGAAATTTCATGTAATTATTCATATATTAAATAATCATATATTCAACATCTGAGGATGATTGTATTACGAATATGAGGATTGTTTAGTACTAACATTAGGAGAACCACCTAAATTGTATTCTCATAAAGTGTGAGTGAGAGATTTATAATACCCAAATAATATGACATGTCATATGATAGGGAGAAATATCTATGTACCTAAATATTATTGAGGCTATGTTATCTTGGGATCCACCCAATATCATATTTGAGGTGTAGAGTCTCCATTATATGGTTGGGTACTGCAATATATTCTTAGTATACTTCTCTAGAATTGTGCCTCCCAGTTATACACTTACATGATTTATGAATCCCTTAATATAGTCTATGAATTTATAGAGATATTTTGAGATGTTGAAGCACAATTTAAGGTGTTATCTTATTATATTTTTTGAAAAGAAAATAGTTGGGTACTTGGTGTTCTTCCTTACATATGAATATGGGTTAGATTATGTTATGATGTATAAGTAATTAGTGGCTTATTATTGGTATCAGTAGTTGATTCCACAATAACTAGACTATATTACACATAATATGGAGTTGGAATTCATAGTGATCACCTTGAATAAATTTAAGAAACACTTTCATCTAAAATGATTCATATTCTATATAGATCATATGAAATTTAGGTAAATATTAACTTATAAATATCCTAACCTAAGGTAGAAGTTCTATATGGGGATATCTTTTAACTACAACTATGAGATTTTATGTAATCTTGAAATGGGGAATGAAATGGTTAATTAAATTATAAGGAAGTATCAGTCATGATTTTTTTAAGAGGTGAATGGGTTATTTTCTTCATCGTAGTTTTTCTTAGTAGATGAAGAATCAGTGGATTACTATTTGATTGAAAGTGATGAACTGTAAAATTATTTAGTGATTATGGGAGCTTGGATAAATCAATATTGATGAAATACATGATAATATATTATCTTTTAAGTAACTATCATGATATGAAAAATGTAGAGAGAACATCATCCACTTTCGTTGGTGGATTGTTGTTCTAGTCACACAATGTGAAGACGTGCCATGGTAGTTCCATATTATATTGTTGTTGGTACATAATATAGTGATGAAAATATATCACTACCTAATGAATCTATTTAATTTGGTTTTAATTAATTATATATTTACATATTTTTTCTCATTGTGCCTCAAATTTTAGCTGGTGAAGGCAGATCAGTAACTCTCAGTAGGTTGATCCCTACAAATTGAGGTTATGTTGTTGATGTGGATTGGAATATAATTTTTTTTCATAATAGCGATTCATAAATAAATGAGTGTCTATGACTCTGTATGGGACATTTTTGATCTAACAAATAATTTCTTCCAATTCCTGGCTATTAAAGAGATGTGATTTGTGGAGGTCTTGAATAACTTTTACATGGAAATTATCATCTGATTACATAGGGTACCTCCAACAATAATTCCATATAAGTATTCTAAATTAATTTACTAAATGTGGGGATATTTTAAGTGGACTGATATTCTTAGTTTATATTGAATATCATATTCCAACCATAGAGTAATGGAAGGACTAAATAAAATATTTTGGTTACATAGGATTTTATAGGGTTTTATTTGTTCGATTTCATATATATATTAGAGGAAGAATTTCATTTCATTTATTTCATATAAAAAATTATAGAAATCCATAAATTAAATTAATCCTATTGAATACTTTTATAGGAGGTCCTAAAATAACACTTACAATGGAAAAAGATAATAGATTCATCTCATATATGGCCGGTGTTATTGAAATGATGATGAAGAATGTGTCAGTGATCTAAGAGGGGATGAGGGACACTAAAAACCATTATATTTTCATAGATAATTGATAATAGTGTACTTTAGAGTTATAGTAGGTAGATAATGAATTCCAAAAGGTATCAACCATGGGTAATTTTTTATGAATTGGTTGAGGATTATAGTTATCCCGGAGATTGATCAGTTTATTATATATCAATTATAATGTGGGATAGGATGCTTACAACCTGATTTTTCAAAAAAATATAATTGGTCGATGATATAATACATGTTTTTAATCATATGAGATATGTTTTGAATAATCACATGTAATCAACTTGAGTTCCCAATACATTATGGTGGTAGCCACCTTCTATGAGTATTGAGTTGAGATCAAGAACCTCAAGGAGATGACTCTTCAGAAGAGAGATATTTCACTATTGTATATCCTGTACAAGAATGGGAACATACATCAGAACATGTGGAATTACAATATATATATGGAGACTCAATACTCTTACCTTTTCAAATTACATGTTCTTTCTTGAATATCAATCATGAATTTAGGGAGGATTTAATGAAATAGGTTTTTCTATTTAAACCAATAGAATATTTGAAATTATTTTTTGAAGAGTCTCTATGTTGTTGAGAAGACAATTGAATTACAGAGCCTTGATAAATAAAAATTATGTAAAATATACTATTTTTTCATCTTCAAAATCATGTGAATCAATAATTTCATTTTTTTTAATTCCAGGAATGATATTTTTGAAATTTTGGTTATGTATGGGATGAGGTTTATACAATATGAGTGATGTAATCATTAATTACTTCATGTTCCTTGAGTTCTAGCCTTCATGGGTTTATTAATTAAATATGTTAATTTTTTAAATCAACTGATTGATTAAATAATTATATGGTTAACCTAGTTTCCCTTATATAATAACCCTTAAACCTGTTGTTTATTGATAGTAATTATAACATTATCTTGATAGGGAGAGGTAGAGGTCATGAGGAAATCAAATAAGGCCAATGATATATGATGAGGAATAATGATGAGGTAACATTAATAACTCACTACTACATAAATTTTCTTTAGTGAACAATCAATTTATGAGGTAAGGGTTTTTTTATTATTCACTCTAAACCATTATTTTTTATATAGGGAATAAATAATTATATTGTGTTATTTCATAAATGGAATATCACCATGAAAGTATAAATTTAATTATTATTATATAAAATTATTAATTTAGAACCACCTACCCATTTACCCAATTAATTTAACACCAATGATTTTTTTCTAGGTGACACATCGATCATGAATAATTTTTATGTATGATTTTTTATTACATTTACCCATACCATTCATCAAAAATTCATATTTTACATTTGTATTGGATAGATATTAAAAGTTACATGGTAGAAATGAACACAAAATGAAAATATTGGTCCACAAGTGACTGATTTTGGGTTTAAAATTGAAGAATATGATATGTGTAAGGATCAGTGGGTGGTGACTCATAAAACTTTCTAGGCGACTGTAGGTTACTGATGGTAAATATTGAATCGGTCAATGTTATTATGTGATATATAGATGGAAACACCATTTAAATACAAGTACTGAGTGGAATAAATATTTTAGGAAACTAAAACAACAAATGAGGCTTTTGGATGTATTACGAGCTTGATCGGAGGCGAAAACAAAAATGGTGATTGATTTCATCACATTCAGAAAATTTGAGTTAGTTTCAAAAAATACATTATGTTATTTCAAGATCAAAATATAATGTAGTTTCAAAGTAGCGGGGCATGGGATTCCATTTATATATAAGTGTCACATTTTGTGTATCCTAAGGTCACATATTGTGTATCCCTATGCTATCATATGGATTACATTCCAATGTGTTCATTTTCCATACATTTCCTATAGGTTAAGACCTCACATCATGTGGTATTCACTATATCTGAAATATCCTTCTCTAATGTACATACTGAAGGAGCTGAATGAGGTGAAAAATAATGTACCCACTTGGTAATGTTGTGTACATTATATTATTATAGCACTATTTGTGGTGGAATAAACCATGTATCCTACAGGTCTCACATGACGTGTTCCCTATGACACACACTATGTAGTAGGACCATTATGCACCATGTGATGAGGCTATTTATAGAAATACCTGTACTAATAGTCAAAAAACCATGTACCCCTAATGTTTATGTTTTGTACTTTTTTACATACTTATTCACTTGTCACCTCTATTTTTGAGGATTTTTTTTGGAGTGTGAGCAGTACAGTCTGAATTCTTTTCCCCAAGGATTGAATAGAGAAAACTATCATCAGTATTAGAGTTGAGATGTGAAGTGATTCATGAAGAATAAATTTATTATATTTATAGAGTCAATTACATAGATTATTTGGGGTGGTCATACTATTCATTAGGATTATATTCTCCCTCATTATCTCGGTACAACTCAACATGGTTCAGGTTCAAAATTTCATTGATATTGGTAGACACATATGAATATTGTGTGTTCTAATCCAATTATGGGGCCTCTGCTAGTGAGGTAGGTCCTATTATGACTTTTATCCTAGGTTTAGGGTCTACAATATATGAACTTGGGTAATTTACTATGTTGTATGTGCTATAAAAAAGGAATAGTCCCTCCATTTTTGTTTCATAGAGGTTATGTGGCTGGATAAATTTTTGTTTTCATATTATTGAGGTTATGAACTAATTTATACTATGCATGGTTATTGATGAACGATTTTCTCTAATAGATCCTAAGTTATATAAATTTAATAATACTTAAGCTTACTTCATTTTATGGGTTTATCTCCACCCCTACTCTATGGTTAGGAGAAGACTGGTATTTTTTTTCTACAGAATACTATGGTATATATATACTCATTTCTACATTGGTGTGATTCCAAATATTTTCCATGTATCATGAAGATGATAGGAAATTCAATAGTGACATTGGTGTCCATGTAATTGGTAGATATTAACAGTATTTGGAGGTGGTTTTGGAGATATGTTATTATATATATAGCTATTTAATCACAATTTTCATTCCACCTATGTATTTAGGTTAGTTTTCTCAATTTAAGTTACAGGGAATGTATCTATCCCTATTGAATAATGGATTATGTTAGATTTACCTTTGTGGACAGTCCTTCTTGTGACATTAATTTTATTTAAATATTTAACATAGTTAATTTTATATATTATGTATTATTATATTTTATTTATAGGTTTGAATGATATATATTTGTATAAGTCTAATGCCTCTCATTATGTGTGATATGATTTATCAGTGATTTTATATGACCCATACACTATTAGAGGATTGAATGGTGTGGACGACTCATCTTATAATTTTACATGTGGTATCTTGGTGGATCAAGATTTTTTAATTTATCTTATAATGGGTTCCCCTCTCCATTTGTAATCATCTTTTCCACATCACCTAAAACCCCTCTTTACTATAATTTACCCACTAAGTTTCCATGTTTTATGCTCTTTAATTGATATCAATGAGTATATTATAGTACCATATGATGAAAAAATGTGTCACATTGAAATATATATGTTTATACCTAGGTTCCATATCACCATTTCTTCTATTTAATTATTTATCTATCGTACATCTTATTTTACAAATTGTTTATTTTATTTCTATTTTTTTGTGGAACATGGTTATATTAAGCCACAATATTACATGAGATGTGTCAAATAACATCCTAGTAAGTGATTCCATTTATATTACACTATATTTAATGTGTTTATATGTGACATGCATGAACAAACCATGGGTTTTAGGATTTTGTTTTTCTATAAGGGATATTGGTGAGTATTAGGGTGTGTGGTATGCTTGGATATATAAACCTTGGTTTTAAATAAGAATTTTGTGCATAGATTAGTGACACTAGAGTACAGATATAATTATATTTCCAAGAGGAATGACCATTAGTTGTAATTATTTGTATCCACCCAGACATAAATATATATAATTTTATTATTTATAGAAAATTTTCAATTATATACTCTCCCATTATATTATTGGTTTAGAGATTTATAAAATTATAAAAAGTCATTAACTAAGGAAGCCCATATATTTCTCAATTAATTAAAATTTTTACCATTATATAACAAGTTATTTAATCTATAACAAGACTTCTACATCAAAAATAATTTATTCACACATTCTGTTCTTTTTGACACATCGTGTGTAATTTTTTTATAATTTCCATAGGAAATCGAAGCAAAAGAAGGGAGATCTAAAATACCAAGTATGGTTAAATGTATGTGGTAAAAACTATAGATCCTATGTGATCTAAATTTGAGAAAAAATAATTTTAAATAAATATATAATAATAAATAACACCGTTATAGGATCAAATATAGCAGATAATATTTCCATGAATAACAATGGAACAAAAAAGATCACATAGATAACAATATATGAATCATTATAGATGAATTTATTAATTATAGAAAAAAAAGTATATGATATAAAATAAAACATCATGATATTTTATATAATGTTGTTACAATCAATGACATGGTTTTAAGGAATATTGTCTTCGGGGAGAACATACACCAACATTTCCAAGCTAGTTTGTCTCATGAGACATAATGATATGTTCGTGGGCTATTTTGGGTCCCAAAAATAAATAAATAATTAAAATTAAATAATAATTTCAATTAATTAAAATTCAATACACTAAAAAACCAACATTCCTCAGTAATCAATAATCATATATATTTGAATAACATGTATATGAATTTTCAATATTTCTACAATCAATTAATGGAATACATTTCAATGTAAGTATCTCCCAAAATAAAACCATATAAATAATGTGGTATGCAGTTAATTTAAATTCATCCCTAATTAGTAAATATAATTACTTTATCATAATACATCTATAAAAAGAATTTTTATCGCTAAAAAACACTTATCTTAATTTTCCCCAAGGAACCTCATAGATAATCATGGTAGAATAGTTAAAAGTTAACCATTTTAAAATATTAAATTTATGGATTATCTATATTTCCCTATTTAATGGTATAATGTGGATAAATATTTTATTATATATAAATTATAATAATCATAATACATTAGAATGTACCCTTAATAAAGGAATAATTACAATGTATTAGCGAGGAGTACATTCATGGTGTAAGGATCTCAATAGGAAATGATACTTCAAAAAATGATTTCATGTGGATTAAATTTACTTACATAGAAATGGGTGTGGGAATACTATTTTATACAATTATAGGGTAAAATTATTTAACATATATTAATCTGGTTCAAGAATAATCATTATTACTCAAATAAATGAAAGTGAGTGATTATAACCCCCTAAACAATGTTATTTTGAAGGAAGATCCATTATAAATAGATATTTTAAGAAATAAATAGAAATACACATAAAAAATATGAAATAAATAATAATATAATCAATGGGTATAACAAATCCAACTTATAAAAATAAAGTTCCAAAAGAACATTCATAACTCCATGAATTAAAAATGAGTTAATAAAAACCCTTCACTACTCGAAAATAAGCCTATACCGAGAGATTGGAACCATGGGTATAGTCCATAAAACAATGGCTATATGATATACACATGGTTCTGAGATATATAGGATCTTAGGAATAAAATATTTCTATAAGATATACCAATGGATTAAAAATGATATTTTTATGGTTATGAACAATGAAAATAGGTGTATCCGCCACGTCAATAACTAAATACCCACAGTTCTGAAATTGTGGGTATAGGATCTAAAAACATAATTGTCACCAGTTCCGAACCCTAGAACAGAACTATATAATACAAGCACCTAACCACTGAACCATATATGATTATTGGTATAAAAATATATATTTACAATCTGGGTGAGCTTATTTTAATAAAAAATTATAGATATGTTTTCCATATTATTTTAATAAACATATATAAAATATATAGAAATAAAATGGGTTTCATATCATTTTCAAGTGGTTCCATAATTGAGTATTCATAATATAATCAATTGATATATCATGATAAACCAATGTAAATAAATTGATATCCAATGAATTTTATCATTATTCTTGGTAAATACCACTCAATAAATAAAAATAAACATATAGTATTTACATAGTATAAGAAATGGCTTAATTGTTTAGAAAAAAATTTCCCCAATAAATTGATGTATTGGGAATCTAGGTGAAAACACTTAAATCAATTAATGGTACACATATAATTCATTTTTTAATGTAATTTGAAGTAAATTATTACTATACATGTTTATTATTAGTAAATGAAAAATTAGTGAAAATTTATTGAATAAATTTAAAAAATAATTTCATAATTAATCCAAATAAATATGTTGGATGGTATCAATTAATTAATACCCTTGAACATTCTTAAAAAATAGATAAATAAGTTATTTATAAGAATTAGTGAAATTTCATCAAAATATGAAATTAATTTTTCATTTAAAAATATTTTAAAATGAATAATTTATTAAACTATTAGAATAATATTTTCCTTTATTAAAATCATGAAATCTTATAGGGGATGCCTCCTATAAATGATAAAGGAAAAAAAGATATGATTACCTCGAAATGTGTAAAATATATTCCTTCCATCAATAATGACCCATGTGATTAATGTTATAATATTTTCCATACATTTTTTAATATAAAATCTATATATTTTAAATAACCTCAAAAACACTCATGTATACTTTTGAATCATTTAAAAACATTACATGAAAAGTAAACCATTTTGGAAACTTCCAATATAGATGATTATAAAAGTACTCTATAATCATTTTATGGAACCCATATTATATAAATAATAACGCAAATGTAATTTGAAATTAGGTGAAGGGAAATAGGAATTATAGATGAGAAAAAGTGTTTTTTTGATATATATATATATATATATATATTAGTTTTTATGTGTAAAACATAGATATGATAGAGGAAAATACATTAGAAAATATAATATTTTTTCTTATCAACACCATGATTTTATTTGAGGAAATATTTCATAAAAGGGGAGAATTTTGATGAAGAAAATTAATATTCACATATAATAAAATCTATCATTTTAATAGATAATCATAGTAAGATGGTACTAAGAAGATCAAATATATGGAAATATTTGATGACTCATTGGAAATAAACTTAATTTAAGAAAACAAATAAGACATTAGTAACATTTTAATACAAACCCATTAAAGGGGAATATCCTTAAAAAAACATAAAATTTAATGAAAAATATATATTTCATTATAACATAAAAAACATATCATATACACCAAATAAAAGAAATTTTTTTTGTAATGTAGAATGTTTTATAATGGTGGATGTTTGGATAAAAAATACCTTACCATATTTATATGAATAGTTTATCACAATCTATCATCCCATAAAACAACCATAAATATCATAATAATATATTTTAAGTCTATAATCATCTCTATAACCATTTTATATAATTCATTTCTATATCATTACTACTAATATAATGGTTCATTATATTTTTTTTATCATTTGGTGTTAACAACTTTTATTGTATCACACATGATTTTTAAAGTTAATAGACATTATTTGATATTTGATACAATTGTATTTTCACCAAATTAAATGATGGTGATTTAATATACAACTCATTATTATTTATAATTATCAAATTTCATCCCATTATAGTTTTAATTTTGACTCTTGAAGATGTTGTTAGAGACAAACATATAGTAGTAGTTTTTAATGAATGAGGAAGATAAGTTATTAAATTTTTTACATATTAATATTATTACTCAATAAACAATATGAGATATTTTATACCATATTATTATTTTTTATTAATATTATATAACATTCCTTAATCATTAACTATATAAAAATTATAACATCACTCAAGTATGTGGTAAACCAACCAAAACAAAGGTGTGTTGTAAAGAACAAATGAGTAAAAAATAGGTATTATATACTGATAATATAATATTAATATGGGATTATATATGTAATATATATCTTATATCTCTATAAAATCATTTAATTGAATCATTGATGAGGGGTGGTGATGAAAATTGTATTTCACCATTCGTGGAGGTAGTAGTCCACACATACACATAATTGAAAAATATATTCCTCAATGAATGGATGAAGTAAATTTATCTAATAATTTGTCTTTTATGATTTTTATTAATGAAGTAAATATAATATTATTTCACTTATAATAATTTTAGTACTATCCTTTTTGTATGGGTATGATAAATTAGAGATTTTGTTCATTGAGACGGTTGTCGGCACATAACCATGATTAACGATCTCATTCCTTGAAATTAATAGAATGTGGTTAATATTAAAATTTACCATTTATGAATATTATATTTGATATATAAATTAATTAATCATTAATAACATATATTATACCATCCATAAGTTGATTTTATGACAAAAAAATGTGTTTTATTGTCGAGGGAGTAGTTTAGATATATGTATAATCGAAGTGTTTATTTTTTCATGTGGATGTTATGAAAGGAATAAAAATTTGTTGTGAAAATAATATAATTAAATTTTAGTAATTATATGTTTCTAAATTCAATATATTTTATATTATATGGAATATAATGAGGATAAATTTTAGAAATAAAGTTTAATAGGAATGTAATACACACATTATTAACATTGATTTTTCTAGGAATTATACTTTCATATGAAGGGATAATGCTAAATAGGGATCGCCAAATGTGATGGATAGTTGAATAGGATTATAGGGTGAATAAATGGTCATATTTTAAAAAATAATTATTATGAAATGGTGGTATAAATATGTGGTGTTATTGGTCTCTTTTATATGTTAAGGGAAGGATAGTTTTGGAATTACCTTAACTTATTAAAATATTTCTTAACAATATTCAAGGTAAAAGACTAGAATACTTAAAAAATAATATATTATGGGAACTTTATGTTCTAAAATCATCACATAAAAATATTTTGGAGACATCCAAGAGTGATATAGAGTATTTTTCATTTATATTTCACTTTACACTAGTGTACTTTTACCTTGGTAACATTTCTTTCCATCCATGTTAATTACATTAAATATTCACTATTAATATGAATCATAGCAATTAATTTTATTTTTATAAAAAAATTTATGATATTGATTTTATCATTCTAAATTTGAATTATTAATTAAATATATTATTTAAATAAACCCAAGTAACACTACAAAATATTTTTTAATATTATCATGATTTTATGAATAAAATTTACGTGTGAGTTAAAATTACTAGTTTCCTTAAATTTTATAGCATAAATTAATTCATTTTTAATATAATGAAGTTTGTGTGATATTAAAATCATTCCAAAACCTAATTTTAGGAAAATAATAATTAATTTAAAAAAAATTAAAAAAAATTCTTTATTATGGTAGCCTTTTACTTTAGTTTTTAAAATATTGGTCATGGGTTTTCCAAAATTAAATAATACTTTCAAATGTATAATTTTAAAATTTACCAAATAAATGGATTTATGACCTTATTATTCATTTTTTATATAATAAAAATAATAATGAAAGTTTTAATTTTTATAAAACCCGTAATATTTACTAAAAATTGATATTTTTAGAAAATGATAAAAAATCGTGTTAAGTATATTTTGATATGCTAAATTAAAAAAATTATATTTATAATAATTATATTTTTATAATGTAATGGAAAATACAGAATACAAATATAAAATACTTTTATTTAAAAATTACATCCTTGAATATTAAGTGTTTTTAATAATTTTTCATTACAATTTTAAAAAAAATTAAATATAATATTAAGATATATTATATATTATCATAATGATATTTTATATATTATGAATTTTAACATACTAATGTATAATGACCTTCATTTTTTCATGTAAATAAATACATCGAACTCAATATTATTTAAAGGGAATAATATGTTCTAAAATCTAGATATGTTAATTCATCCTCAATTAATTAAATTGAATCCCATAACTTTTATTAAAAAAATTAATAAATATGTAAAAAAATTCAGATGACTTAAGAAAAAAATTTAAATTAAAAGTATACATTTTTATATTAACTAAAACAAGAATAAAAAACTTCTTCATCTATAAAGCTAACTTAAGGCATCATTTTTTGTAAAAAAAATATTCTCTATGTCCTCTTTTGTTACACGTAAATCATTTTCTAGTTCCATTGAGACATTCGCCATTGTTTTTCTTCCTATATTTTTTACATAAAGAAAATTTTATCCTATTTTTTTATTGTCTTCATAATATTAATTTTTGATAGAATTAATCCTTATTTTCATTGATGTGATATGTAATTAAGATATGTTAACTTTATTAATCATATTTCATGATTATTTATTTTTAAAAAAACATGATTTATAACACAAATTCTATCTAGATAGATTTAAATTTAGAAATATCACCACAATTTTAATTCCTAAAAAAGATATCATGGTTCTTTTATTCTCTATACATATTTTCAAAAGAATGTTTAGGGGTGATAATACTTAAATTATTATATGTAGAAAGTGAAAACTATGATATTTGAATAAATAATTAATAAATGATTCATAAAACCTTACATATGATCCATTAGCTTCAATACTGGTTATCCATAGTCATTTTTCTATTAGGTTATATAATATAGAAAACATTTAGAAATGAATATGTTCAGTTCCATTATATGGGTTTTTTAAAGAGATTTTAAATTAACACAAGCATATCCCTTTGGAGTTTCTAGCTTGTTTTACAATTAGAGCCCATTAACCATTCTTTAGAATGGGGAACCGGATATACCCTACTCACTCTTTTCTATGTTGTTACCCTTAAATTTATTTTTTCCAAAACCATGTCATATTTCTAGTAATAGTATAGGTATTTAATTTTATATAAAACCACTCAATATTTGTTGTACCAAAATTTTAGGAAGTTCATTTACACTAATAATTCTACCTATTGTTTCAACTAATGTTATGTTATCACAATTCCCCAAAATCATTAAATATTCATTACTACAAACCTTAATGTCTAAATTTATAGTTTAAATAATGTTAATAATTAACATATCAATTATTCATTTCATTTATAGATCTTAAATTATCTTCAACTGATAACATCATAACCTCTAATTTTATATAAACATTCCTTTAATTCCAGCTGATGAGCCCTTGGGCCAATGCTTTTGGATATTATGTTGAAAACACATAAGATTAAAAACTAGTTTTGATACACATATATTATTATAATAAAATTATAACAATTAAAATTAAATAACTTTTTAGTATACATTTTTAATAAAATTGGGAAAAAATGAAAAATAAATGAGAAGTCTTATCATCAGATAGACACACTATTTCTATTATATTAGAACATAATAATACATTACTGGTATTCTATAAGTTCTATACAGTCTCTAAATTATGTAATCCGATTGACACAAAATATGTATTACATTTTTACACAACCTAGGGAAATGGAAAGATAAGAATGGGTGATCCTAAATGCTCAGTATGTGTAAAAATAACAAGACATTACCTGACATCCGTGAGGAATTACAAGATATCATAATAAGTATGATAAAAATAATGAAAATATGGTATAAAATTTTTATAAGAAAGGATCAAAGATTGAAAAATGATCATAACATAAGGTCATGTAATCTTAGGAAACTTGACAACTACATGAACATAACATTATATGTTAAGGCTCCCTTCCTTTATAACAAAAAATAGTTGGATTGCATAATCTTACAGAAAACATAGTTTCCAAGGATCATTATCCATGCCCCAATATATCTAATGATATTGAATTATTACACAATGAAATGGAGCTCTCTCTGGGCGCACCCATCATATTGAAAAATCATGCATAATTGTTCAACATGTTGTTACTAAATATGTCATAAAACCTAAGGAAATAAAATGGGTGTTCAATAATTTTTATATTATTCTTTAATTAATAATTCCTAATTCAATTAGTATGCATATCCTGATAAACCAATGGAAAATAAAATGGGAATAAAAATCCTTTTAAGATCTATTTAGGAAAATAAAACTCAATAAATATGATTATGAATATGTTATTTACACTATATTGGATGTGGATATATGTTTTAGGAATAAATTTTCCTAAAAAATAGATGTTTTGGTTATCTAGGTAAACTCCTAGAAATCATGTAATGAGAAATATTGAATTCACAGAGGAGAGTAATTAGAAGAAAACAGTGACTTTATAAGTGGATGATTTGTTATCAAAAAAAAGTAATGACAGATTATTCCATAGATGTAAAAGATAATTTTATTATTCATCCACATAAATATGGTGGAAATTATCATTTTAAGAATTCCTTTCATAAGGAATTCAACTTATAGGAAGAACATTGTTATAATCACAAGGAAAATTTCTTCAAACTAGTAATTTCCGTTATCCATTAAAAAACTGTAAAAGAAATATTTTATTAAACAATGAAAATAATAATTTTCTTTTTATAACTTTTTATCATAAATATAATGTATCTTATAAAATAATACTAGCATAAATTTGATTCATTCACCTAAAAATATGTAAAGGAGATTATTTCCATTGAAAATGTCTCATGTAGAAAAAATTAAAAATATTATGTTTCATAATTTTAAAATAATATCAATTTAGATTAAAATAAAATTGACATAAACATTCATGAAATAAATTGAATTGTTTTAAATGATTAGTTGAAAATAAAACCATTTTGAAAAATATCAATACAAAATAAATTCAATGTCTGTTAATAAAATTAAGAAACCCAAATATTTTAAAGGATAATGAAATATTAAATTTAGAATTGTTGAAGTGAAACATGTAGGTCACTTTAGTTGAAACATATTTGATATGTAGATGATAATTTTGATAGGTAAAACATACACATTGATGGGATGTATCAATTGGAATGTGTATGAGTTATTATTGTCAACATTGTGCATATATTTGATGAAGGGTTCCCTCAAAGGGGATTATATTGATTAATAGAGTCAATATCCCTATATAAAAATCAAATAATGATTTTTAGGAGGCAATGGTAAGATTAATTAGATTCATAGATCAAATTCAATGAAACATTTAAAAACTCACTGGAATTAAAATTGAGACATGAAAAGAATAATGACATGGATAACATTTTAATCAAATACAATGAAAGTGATTTATTTTTAAAATAGACCATAAATAACATGAATAAAAATAATTCATGAAAACATTAAATTTGGGCAGAATATATACCGTATAAATGTAAGTTAGTGTATAAAGTGGAATGCGTATCAATAAAGGGAGTTTGAGACAAAAATACCTAACATTATTTCTCATCCTAGTTTATCACACTATAACTTATTATAAAAAAATAGAACTAACTAAACAAATTATTTTATAAATTTATTAATATCTATGAAATTTTTATAAATATTATTTATAATTATTGACTATGAGTATAGGGGTTCATTATAACATATTTTTAACATTAGTTTTAACACATTTAATTATATTTCCCTTGATTTTTATTGTTAATGTAGATCATTGAAATTTGACACCATGTTCATAAATCCTAGGTAACTTATTTGTTTTTAATATATATACAATGATTATTTACAATTTACCACTTTCGTCTAATGAAATTGTTAATTTTGGATATTGAAGTTGAATTTGGGGACACAACCATTTTACTAGTTTTAATGAATGGGGATGATAAATTATTAACATGTCTATATATTAATATTATAAATATATTACTTTAAAAAATATTTAATAGTATATTGTTGTTGTTCATTAAAATTATATAGAATTCATAAATACTAGGTAACTTATTTGTGTCATGTTATATTATTCACAACAAACCCATATTTTTTTATAAGAATAATATTAATAGAAATTTTACAATCTAGATTTATCTGTTACATGACCATTGGTCATATAAATCCATTTTTCAATAAGATTGATGATAATTATACTGATGATAATAATTTTAATGTTATCATTAGATTTTATAAGTAAAATTTTGATGAAGGAAAATTGATACAGAAAGCTAATTCGATGTCCTTAAACAGTAGAGTCATTTCATTTGGAGCCCATATTGTTGATATTTGGATAGAAGTACCACAACATTAATTCACCATTGATAAAACCCAAGATGACATTCAACATGTGAAGCTTGAATAGAATGGATTATGGGAGAAGTTCAAGATAATGAATATTACTAGTCGGTCGATGCTAGATAAGGTCCCCCTTGAAACCACCACCATAGAAAACCTTAATGATAGGGAAATGTCGGTGTAATAAGGGAATATGTGTCAATTCCAAAGTTAATTAAATATTAATTACATAATATAAATAAATTTTTTATTCCACCGTCTCTATTTTATGAATAGTTTATCTTAATATAATTTAGATGGAATTTGAGAAATTGATTTTACATTAAGAGATTATACTTTGCTAGAAATTTATCATTATTATAATAAACTATTTTATTATGTAAAAAGTTTATTTTTATTAAATAGTATGATTAATAAAAAAATTTATAAATAAACAATAAAATAATTTTTTTCCAAGTATTATATATTTTAATATGAATTTTATATCAGATATTTTTCTAATTTATAATTATTATTATATTTAAAAGTTAATATTATCATAATTATAAAATTTTTATGATAAAATCAATAACATTTTTAAAATCACCGCAATGAAATTATGTTAGGGTGATTTCATGAGAATTTTCTAAAATACATTATTTTTTATGAATAGTAGAAATACATTTTCCATTTTTTGGTATTTTAATGACACTATAATTATGAAATAATAAATTAACAACTAACAAACCACATTAAAAGACTTAAAATATATTATTTTATTAATATAATTTATTTTTTTATTAAATTTCCCAATATGTAATTTTCTTTCAAACTTATTAAATGGAAATGTTTACTATAAAAATGTTATTTTGTGAAAAAATTAATTTTGATTTCATAAATAATATAAAATAATGCTAGGATCTTGTAGCCTAAAATAATATAGAAGTATTCCCATGTTTCTATTTCTATGGTAAAATACCATAGAAAATCCCATGGTTACTCATTTACCAACACATAATTTTTTAAGGCCTATATTTGGAAATTAATAAGCTAATCCTTCACTATTTATATCAATACTCACCCATTTCTCAATTTAATATCACCCCAAAATAATTATCCATGATAATATGATTTTTTTAACCTCAAAATTGCTCTTCCAAATATTTCCTCGATTCCCCATGGTCCCAATCCTCATGTTTTTGGAGTTACTCTTCAAGGTAAAAGATATATATTATTTTTCTATTCTTCTCAAAAACCACTTTTTGTATATGTATTCTGAATATGATGGTAACTATCTCTTATTTTGTTTATATTCATTAAATTACTGTCAAATTATTTTAAATCAACAAAATAATCATTTCTCCACTCTTTTTTACCCTTTTCTGGAACAACTGTTATAAAGATGTTTTGTTGAAAATTTTAATTCTCTAAATGTTTCTCATCTCCTTAATAAATTCACTTTTATTTTCTTTTTGTGGATACTCAAAACAATTTCTTTTCTGGGGTTATTTACCAATATATAAAAATTATTTATTTTAATTTTATATTGGCATACATATAATCCACGTTCCCTTTCCTTTGGTTAAAAAGGCATAATGATTTTTTTAATGATCTTTTGACACTCCATGATTTTGATATGAAACTTGTTTTCATTTACTCTACACATGGTTTTTTTGAATTTATTTACTATGATCTATGTGTATCACATTAAAATTAATAAATATGAAGGGTGTTTCCTGATAGCTCTCTAATTCATTGGTAAATGAATTTAATATCTAGAGATGACATGTTTTACATTACCTTGGTGACCAACCTTGGTAATATTTATAACACCTTGGTGAAATACTATGTTGATATGATTTTGAATATATCATTTAGATGTTTTATCCAAATTTACAAGTTATTATTTATGTACTTCTTATTATGATAATTTTCAAACCTTAATTATTTTCCTCAGGATCTCATTGATATTCATCAAGATCACTTGTAAAATGATTCCCTTTACCATTCCTTTACTATGCCTTTTGATCACCCTTTCAGCTGAGGTATGTCCCCAGGTTATGAGATTTATTAAAAGTACTTAGAATGAACCAATTAAGACACATGTCATGTTGTTTAAAATATTTATTTTAAATTTACTTGGTTTATGTATCATGTTTCCATGAAACTAAATGTTAATACATACTCTTATTTGTAAAATTTAATGATAATCTTATGTAATAAAAAGGTGGTATTCTATATAAACATTAGATATTCCTCAAATATATAGAAATCCAACCAAAAAAATCATGTTGTAATGATTTAATGTGTAAGAAAATATGGTAATATAATGTTAATATAATAATTATAAGATGTTAATAAGTAATAATATATCATAAATCTCTATAAAGTCTATTTTTATGACAACTATTTCTGGGTAGTGATGAGAAATGGATTTCCTCATACATGGAGGTGGTAGTTTACACTCACACACAATTAACGAACCCATTCCTCATTCAATCAATGATGTTACTATATATGAAAATTTAACATTTAAATTTTATTATATTTTTATAAATGTAATTTTAATTTACAAATTAAGCTTTTAGTTCCATCCATGTTATGTTGTTAAAATAAGTATGACATGTCATTCATAGAGGTGGTTGTCCAAGAAAATACTTAATTAATGATATCATTCCTTAATAAATGACAAAAAAATGTAAAAATAAAAGTTGATTGTAACACCACGAGATTTTATGAGATATATTAATTTATTTGTTTTTTTTTGTTGTACGATCCACCAGGATTATCTTGTGCTATACGCAACACTGTATTAGCTTGCAGTATACACAACACTATACATGGAATGTGTTACAAACAATTTCATGTTTTCTGAAAGAATTAATTTCAAAAAAAATTGTGTATATATTTTTTTCAATGAAAAAAAGAACTATTTTTGGATTATGTTATATGAAAAACCAATGGAATCATTCATTAAACACAGCATATAATTGGCTTTCATGACCTTCCTCAATATCTTTCATTTTATACAATACTGAGTTTCACTAAACAATGATATATTATTAAAATACTATTATTTAATTGGATATAAAATAGATATTATGAATATTATTGTCCACATTGTGAGTTTTATATAAAACTAACATTTATCTTATGTATTTTATAGACATTATATAAGAACAAATTCAATTTTTCTAATAAAAGAAGTATTTTTCAAAAAATACAGTTTTTCCCCTTTTGAGAGTAGACCCATTTTAAATATAGTTTTTAAAAATATTATAAATTATATTTGACAGAATAAAATTATACTTTTTAGGTGGGACATAATAATTTAAATTGGTTAAAGTTTTTGTATTTTTTTTGATAAAATTCATATTTTAATAAATTGTGAAAAATACTCATTTTTAATTCAAAACTAACTTTTAATCTAATTTATTTATATAGTTTGATTATATTTTTAATTGGTTTTAATTTTTAATTGAATTATATTTTTATCATTTAATCAAATTTTGGTCTTTGGAAGTATTTTTTAATTAAAATTCAACATAAACACATGTCAATACTTTGATAGTTTTTAATTATTAAAAACCTGCTTTCTGGTTTTGAATATGGGAATTAATTTTAAATTAATTAATAATAATCGTGTGTTTCAAATTTTGAAAATGGTTCCTTATTTGGAATCAGTGGGTTCAAAATATGTTAATATTTTACTTTTATTTTTTGGATATAATGAATAGTAACTACAGTAATTTTTATTTTCCATCGTTAAAGGTAAATTAGGTAAATTGGGGTAACAAACAATATGATAAAGATAATAAAATTACACTAACATCTTCCAAAATCCTATTATATTAATTAATTTCAACAAATATAACCTAAGGTTTGTAATTGATTCAGTTAATGGACTTTTGTGCAAGAATGTGATGTAATTATAATTAAAAAATATAACTGTTATAACATGTCACTCTCTTATCTCCTACAAGTATAATATATTTTATATAATGATAAACATGATAAGAAATCAAAAATAAATAGTCTCTATAAATATGATAAAATTCTATATATCATGTGTATTTATTTTTAATTTTATGAGATTAAATATTTACCATTAATGATGACACAATAGTGATATTGAAATTTTTTTATTGATAGAAATATCAAATAAAGGGTTTGAAAATTACTTAAATAAATAACAGATGAACTAATTGATGTGCTCCATGAACATTCTAGGTTCCTATGACATGTTAGTAGAATTTAATATATTTTGGTTGAAATTTATCTTCTGATTTTATTTTATTTAAATTCAAATAAATCAATTGTGTCAAAATGGACACTATTGATATTTTATAAAAATAATATACTATTAAATTAATTAAAAATCTCAAAAATATTTAAAATTTACAATGTGAAAATTATATGCTCAAAAATTTCATAAATTATCCAATTATTTTCAATTTACAACACATTAGTAAGACATTTTAACCATTTAATATTTATAATATAATTACCTCAAATAAAATTATATAGATTAAATGAGGAAAAAACCAAATGAAAAGGATTAAAATAAAATCAAAACATGTCTAAATTTTATTGTTTGAGAAGATTTATACCCATATACATCGTATATTCTAAATAAATGATCTTGGGATCATGATAAACTGAAAATTAATTTGTAACAAATTAATATATCTCGAACTTCCTAAAATGCCCCTCCACCCTCTTATAAAAGGACACCACGACTACCCACTTACTCAAACCTTTCAATCCCCTATACTCATCCAACCTATAATCAAATAATCTCCAAAAATCCCTAAATTTCACTTATAGGCCACACCTTGTGTAGAAATCCATCCTAAAGAGACATTTTGTGCAAATCAAAAGGATGATACTCTAAAAAGATATATTTGTTTTATCACCTCTTCAAAAATTCTTTTCTTATCCTACTCCATATTCTTATGTTGTTTCCATAAAAAATAATAAATCCAATATTTTCAACATGATAATTTGTTATTATAATTTTTATATAAAGCTATAACTCATTTTATCCATCATACGAATAACAATATCACCATGTGTGTGTACGTACTAATTATTGTCTCAACCTCGTGGGGTAATTTTTTATTCAATAGTACTTAATTGGGATGCATATAATGATGAGTATAATGGATTGAAATATTTAATATATCATGATAATAATTATTTATAGTTAATATATCATCAAATTTTATACAGTTTATACATTAAGTGAATGATATCAACTGTCGTGCGTACGTACGACCTACCGTCTCCACGATGCGATAAGATTCATTCTCCACGTTAACCATTAAAAATGGTCATAAATTATATATAATAAATAATAATGAAATATATGACATAATAATTCAATTATATTAATGTATTTATATATATTTCATTTACTTTATACCATTCAATTCATTATGGAAATGAGAACAACGTTCATGCATATGTATGGCCTACCATCTTTATGAATAGTGTATTCCATATAATTTATCTATTTATTATATATTTATTTTATTGAATATATATAATATATAAATCATGTTTTACATTCTAGAAGTAATTAAATCACGATCTAATTAATAAGATCGGGAATAAAAATTCGAAACACATACGATAAATAAAATTATTATTACCCAAAAACATTTCATTATAATGGAATTGTTAAATAACCAGGTAATATAAAGTCATTAGTGAATACGTGATATCATGGATATTATTATGGTTTTTTTACAAGTTAATAAAATTTTTAAACCCACTATAAAAGTGTCTCAGACACATACGGAAGAAATCAGACCTAAGGTAAAGGATAATTTTGATATTTTATTTTTATCTAATATGGTTTATAGGAAAGTATTTACTTGGTGTATATTTTTCATCAATTTTCACATTTTATTAAAATATTTTAATAAAATGTTTATTATTATTTTATTTATGTGTGAAGTCATTTTTACCCATTTTGACTTTTAGTACATAGTTTAGAAAGAATCATTCTTCAATTTACCATACGAGTTACCTTTTGATTTTTCCGATAAAAGTATGAGGAGAATGTTATTTTAATTTATATAAAATGAATTGATTTTTATGGTTTCACGACACTTTATTTATATGAAGCATCTTCTATAATATTTCAAGTTTATTTTCAACTAAATTATTATCCTTTAAAATTTCATGGAATTTTCAGAAAAGAAAATATTTTTTTTAAATATAAGATATTTTATTCAGGAATTACGTTTAAGTGGTTTATCAAAATTATTTTCCATCTAAGATGAAATTTTGTTAAGATTATATCCCTATTATTACTTTGATTTGATTTTTTATGATGAATTTTTTTATTAAATCCTGTTATCATATATGGATTATGTTATGATGAAATGATTTTTAAGAGACCTATTTTATTTATTGGTCATATTCTACGATGTATGATTTATATTTTTGTGGAACATGTATGAATTATTCCATTATGATATGGGTGGGACTTATATATCTCTCCAATTAATTGGGTAAAGATTTATATCCCATGAGATATACATGACTGGAACATAATGTAAATATGGTTCAGTAATAAAAGGCTGGAATGACAAGTAAATCTAGTTTGGTAATACATGGATGGAACAACATGTAAAATTAGTTCAGGAATGGACTTTGTCCACTATGTTGGCCTTGGAAGCAATGACGTGGATAATATGTAAATAATATTATGCTCTTATTTTTTTCCACAGTTTTATGTTCTACTACAGTTCTATTATATCATGTTTAATGTTTCTTTTTTATACATGCCTTACGTACTATAGATATTTATTTCATGACTCAAGATTTTAATATTTAAACATTATGTTCAAGTTTTCACATTCTTATGATTATGATTTTTTATATGTTCTCAATGATTACCCTTACCTGGAATTGAGATTATCCATTTTATGATTTCTTTTCCCAAGGATATAAAGATAGGTTTTAGGTAGGAAAACAAAAGGGGTGATCTTTATGGGTGATGTTGAAGATCATTCAAAAAATTAGAAGAATATGTTTCATGTTTCAAAATACAGTAAACTAATGTACTATTTTGGGTGAATATTTTTGTAATATATTAAGTATTCTATAAAATAAATGTATTGTCCATGTACATCAGGCTTGGGTCATTTCAGTTGGTATCAGAGAGAAGATTTAGTCAGCCTTTGGAAACTTGGATGCGAAAACATTAGTGAGATCCCTAGAGATATTTCAAAGGATGTGTCTAGGGATTTTCTAATGATAAGTATAGTATTGGTTAGAATCCTAGATTTTGTGATAATCATGAATAACCGAGGATTAAAACTAAGATGACATATATTTGAAAAATTATAAGTAACTTACCTTACTTATATGTTTTTAATATCTAATTTGAATTTCTCAAACTTTTCATTCTGTTCATAGTTAATAAAGAAAACTAAATATAACATGGTTAGCCATTGAATATTTTAGATATGTAAATTATGGGAATATTGATGATAGTTTTCGTAAGTGGAAATATCATGAAGAAAATTATAAGGATGGTACGAGTATTTGTTATACTACCGAGGATAATGATATTGCAAATGGAATGTGAAAGGTATGTTATGTTCTTCTATTATTTTTTTACATTAAACCTAAAAAGAATGATGTTGAGAAACCTTAATAAATGATTCATATTTTAGGAAAGATATAGATGATGGATCCTGAGTAATGGTTTAAGAATAATGTTGGATGATTGTGGTGTATATGACTTGGAATTCATATATTATGTTATATGAATCATGAAACTTGTATGTTTTTTCAGAAAAAAATTATTAAGGATCGTAAAAGATATGTTTAATAGTTTTATGGAGATAGAAAAGTGATTTACGGGTAAGGTGATATATTTAGGGAACACATCATTAAATGTAATATGACAATTAATATGTCCCTTATGTTCAGATAATGATGTTTGGACTTTGATTTTTTGGATTTGAATAAGTAAATTGGATGATGATAGCTTCTTGGGAAATAATTATAGATTTATTGAAATGTGAGTTATGCTATTATGGATAAAGTATATAACTTTTTGGGACTTAAGAAATATATTCAATAAATTTTTCAAAATGGAAACATGCATGTTTTCAATAAGGATATATGGTAATTTACGTAAATACCATGTTACAAGAGAATAAATGATGAAGGTATTCACATATTTTTAATGTGACAAAAAAGAAATAACTTATGATATATGGGATATAAATGTTATATCCATTTAGTTCACCTATTTCTAATGTTTTATATTTTCAGTTTTTCAAAGAATTGTCATGTTACCCATTTATAAATTGTATAAGTTATATTCCATTTTAATATTCATAGATTAATGTATTATCTCACTATAGGTGGACATATTCATATTTGATTACATATGCTAACAATTTTTTTGAGACAAATGGAATAACCTATCATTCTATTACACGATTTTATAATACTTCAAAAATGAAAAATTCAACCTCATTTATTTAAATAAGAGATGAAGTTCATATTGTTAAAGGAACAAACAAAAATTAGATTGTACTAAAATTAGGTATGTATTGCTTCTCATTTTTTTCTAATTTAGGAAAAAGGATCTTGAAAACAAAAAAAATTATCTTTGTACCTTCTTATCCAATGATTTGGATGATCCCTTAAATCATGGCATATTATTGGATTTTTGGTTGTTAACTTTATCCAAACCTTATTCTTTATCACTATCCATCAGAACATGATGGTTATACTTTTCTTTCATATATATGTTTTCACTTCCCAACTACGTTCCCCAATGTAGAATCCCAGTGATGATTTAATTTTCTAAGAATTATTTTTATAACGTTCTTTTTAAAATGATGTTTTATTAATCTTTTTTATGACTTCAGTTTCTATGAAAGAAACATTGAAGTAGTCAACCTTTTTATAATCCTAAAAAAATTCAAGGGATAAATTCATTTTAAGGAGGTTATATTGTAACACCGAATTATTTTATGAGATAGATTATTTTTAATTTATTTGATGTATTTTTTTGTAAACTACACTAAGATTAGTTTTCTCTATACGCAATACCGTATTAGATTGCAGTATAAGAAACACTATACTTGGCTTGTGTTACGCACAATATCTTATTATTTTGATAGAATTCATTTCATGAAACAATGAGTATGGATATTTTTCAATTTAAAAAATAACTATTTTTTATTATGTTGCATCAAATTCCAAAATATACTTTCATTAAACACAACACAGACATGGCTAGCATGACCTTCCTCAATAGCATGCGGTGTACACAATATCGTGTTACACAAAACAATGATATATTATTAAAATATTATTTTTTAATGGGATATATAATATCTGTAATGAAAATTACTGACCACATTTTGATTTTATTATAACATTAATATTCCTCTTATGTATATTCTAGACATGATATAAGAACAAATTCAATTTTTTAGATAAAAGAAGTATTTTTAAAAAAATACAGTTTTGCCTCCTTTTGAGGGGGAACCCATATTAAATCTAGTTTTAACAATTTTATATAATATATTTGACAAACTAAACTTATTAATTTTGATTTAGAGATGAATATTTACTTTGGTTGAATTTTTCATATTTTTTTGAAAAATTCATATCTTAAGGAAATGTGAAAATACTGTATTTTAATTCAAAACTACATTTCATCTAATTTATTTATGTAGTTTTTTTCAATTAGTTTTAAATTGTTATTGGATTATTGTTTTATAATTTAATCCAAATTTGGTTATTAGAATTAATTTTACATTTAAATTGGACATAAACACAAGTATATCTTATGATAGTTTTTACTTCTGAAAAACTCGGTTTCTTGTTTTGACAAGAGGTATTGATTTTAAATTAATTAATTAAACTTCTGTTTTTTGAATTTTTGAAAAATAGTGTCAAAATTATGAATTAATGTGTCCAAAATATTTTAATATGTTACTTCTAGTTTTTTATATATTAGGAATAGTAACTACTTTAATTTTTATTTACCATAGTTAAAGGTAAATAAGTTAAATTTGGATAACAAACAACATGATAAAGATAACAAAATTAACATATCACATGAAAAAATAATATTGGACGAATTAAAGTCAACTCTTATCACCAATGGTTCATAATTGAATCATTCAATGAACTATTTTTCATCAATGTGTTGTAGTTTTAATTAAAATAAAAGAGAGTGACAACATGTCACTATATTATCTCTTATAAGTATAATAATTTGAATATAATGATAAAATTAATAAAACCTAGAAAATAAATAGTATACAGAAAGATAATGATATTATCTATATAATTTTAGTTTATTTTAAATTTTTTAAAATTATATAATTACCGTTACTGATTACACAATAGTGACATAGACATTATTTTATTAATAGAAATATCAAATAAATGGTTTTAAAAATATGGAAATAACTATCATATGAACTAATTAATGTTCTCTATGAATTATCTAGGTGAATATGAAATTATATGAGTGTATTAAATATTCAGGTTTAAATTAATCTTTTGTGTGGATTTTCTATAAATTCAAATAAATGAATAGTGTCAACTTTGAGACAATTGATATTTTATAAAAATAACATATTATTAAATTATTTAAAAAAAAAAAAAATCTTTACAAATTAAGAAGTGAAAATTATATGGTATATAATATCATAAATTATCCAAATATTGATAATTTAAAATACATAATAAAAATATATAACCATTTAATATTCATAATATTATTACCAGAAATAAAATTAAATAAATTAAATAAGGATAAATCAAAATGATAAGTTTTAAAATAAAATGAAAACATGTTTAAATATTATTTATTAAGAATATTTAGATCATAATAATTATATCTTGGAGATAAATGAGTTTGGGATCATGATAAACTCGAAATAAATTTATAATAAATTAATATTTCAATACTTTCCTAAAGTGCCTTACCTCCTTCTTATAAAAGGACATCACCTCTACC
This sequence comes from Viscum album, assembly GCA_963277665.1. Lineage (NCBI taxonomy): Eukaryota > Viridiplantae > Streptophyta > Magnoliopsida > Santalales > Viscaceae > Viscum > Viscum album. The sequence continues at coordinate 456,196,931 of OY728141.1, read as the reverse complement.
CACTTAATCAAACCATTAAATCCATTTGTCTCTTCCAAAATCTACTCAAATATGTTCCCAATATACCACATTTATATCTATATTCCACACTTTTGGAATAAATCCTTCCTAAGGATACCTTTTGTGCAAATCAAAAGGGTGGTACTAAAAAAAGAGGTAATTATTTTATCACATCTTTAGTAGTAATTTTCTTTTTATTCTTTCTTTTTTTCATTACTAATGTAATAAATCCAGTATATTTAACATTAATAGATGTTATTGTAATTATTTTACAAACCTATAACTCTTCTTATCCATCCTACGAATAACAATATCACCATGTCTGCGCACGTACGACTTACCATCTATAAGCCATGGTGTAAATTGTTATTCCAAAATACATTATTGGAAAGTGTATAATGATGAGTATAAAGGATGTAAATAACTAATATAAAATAATAATTATTGTTTATAATTAATATATCATCCAATTATATACCTTTTAACAATTAATTGAATGATATTGTCACTCATGTGTACGCCAGGCCTACCATCTCCACGACACAATGAGATTCATTCTCCACAATAACCGTTAAAAATTATTCTAAAGTATATATAATAAATAAACATGTAATATCTAACATAATAATGATAATGTATTTATGTATATATATATATATAATTTACCTTCTTCCATTCTATTCAATAATGACATGGAAACTATGTTCATGCGTACATACGGCCTAGTGTCTCCATGAATGGTGTATTCCATTTCATTTATATAAATTTTATATATATTTATGTATTTAATATATATATGATATATAAATAATATTTTACATTCTAAATGTAAGTAAATCATGATCTATATAATATGATTAAGAATAACAAGTCAAAACAAGCACGATAAATAAAACTATTATTACCCCAAAACATTGCTTTATCATGGAATTGATAAATAAAGAGGTAATATAAAGTCTTAAGTGAATATATGATATCATAGATATTATTATGACTCTATAAAAAGTTAATAATATGTTTAAACCCACTGTACAAGATTTTGGACACATATAGAATAAATCTATCCTATGGAAAGGGATAATTTTGCAATCTCATTTTTATATGAGATTAATTATACCTAAATATTTACTCGGGGTATATTTATCATCCATTTCCATGTTTTTTAAAAATTATTTCACAAAATTTTAAATATTATTATATGTATTTTTAAAGATATTTTACTCATTTTTTACTTAAACAACATGGTTTGGAAGGAATCTTTCTTTTTTTACCATACGAGTTACTTCTTACTTCTCTGATAAAATTACAAGGAGAATGTGTTTTTAACTTATATAACATGAATATATTTTTACAGTTTCATGAATCCTTATTTCCATAAAAAAAATCCTCTACATTATTTCGCGATTATTTTCATCTAAATTCCTTTCTTTTAAAATTGTGTTGCATTTTGAATAAAGAAATCATTTTTGAAAAAGAAATGATATTTTCCTCAGGATTTAAGGTTAACTGTTTTATCAAAATAATTTTCAATATAATATGACATGTGGATATTTTTCTTTCCCTAATAATAATTTTTTAGCGTGTTTATGATGGAATTATGTTTATGAAATCCCTTTATCTTATATGTATTGTGTTATGATGGAGTGATGGTTGAGAAAACAATTTTATTTATTGGGTTACAATATGATGAATGATTTATGTTTCTGTGGAGCATTTAAGAATAATTTCATTCTGAGATGGGTGGGACCTATATCTCCCACCAATGCATTGGGTAGCGATTTATATCTCACTCGATAGACATGACTAGAATAGATTGTAATTTTGGTTCAGTAATTAAAGGCTATAATCGAAAGTAAATGTAGTTCAATAATACATGGCTTGAATGGAATGTAAACCTGGTTCAGTAATGGAATCTCTCCACTATGATGGTCATGGTAGCAATGCCTTGGGTACTATGGAAATCATATTTTGTCCTTATTTTTTTCCAAAATTCCATGTTTTATCCCTATTCTATTTATCATGGTTAATATTCCTTTAAGATCAATGCCTTACATACTTCCATTATTTATTTCTTGACTCGATATTGTAATATTTGAACTTTATGCTCATGTTTTCACATTCTTATGTTTATGGTTTGTTCTATGTTCTCAATGTTTACCCTTACTAATCATTTAGATCACCCTTTTTATGTTTTCTTTTCCCCAAGAACAAAATAATAGTTTTAGGTAGGGAAAAATGGGAAGATCTTTATGGGGGATGTTGAAGATCATTCACCAAGTTAGAGGATTATGTTGCATGTTTCCAATGACACTATACAAATATGGGGTTTGGGCATATATTTGGGTAAAATATTAATTATTCTTCAAAAGAAATTTAATATCCATGTACATTAATCTTGGGTAATTTCAGTGATCATTTATGAATTTTATAGGTTTCATGAAAACATAATTATTCCTCAAACTCAACCTTGATACCATTCATAATAGGATGACATGGAGGAAAAAATTGCATCAAGTTGTGGATGGGGTAGTCCACACATACACATTATCAATTGTTTTTTTCTTATATGATGTTATAGAATAAATTTATTATATTAGTAAAATTAATATGATGAATATTAATTACATATATGATACCAAATTCATTATATTATCAACATTAGGGAATATTTTTAATAGAAATTTTTTACAAAAGACTAACTGGATAGTAATACTCGCATCGGGAACATTGATTTTTCTTAAAATTATCCGTAGAATTTAAGGGAATGGAGTAAATAAGGGTGGATGAAGTGTATGGGTTGTGGGGGAAGGTTTTATGAACAAATTCAGGGAATTAATGCTCAATAATTCAATATATCACCCAATGAGTAATTTAAACCATTTAACCATTGAGCCTACCCATAGTATTCTTTATAACAGACCCATTTATCACACCATGGTTTATTAAAATTCACTCAATCAATAGTCCCCTCAAATGTGTTCCATAGAAGGAATCTAAGTATTTACCTATATTTTAATATCATTCACTTACCTAAAAATGTTTATGTTATAAATAAGGCTATGTTTGGAAGAATTTTGGATCACAATTCTTGTATATAATCGGATTTATTCCATTTATATGTAATTAAGAAGTTGATAGGAAGGAACATATCATTCCCATTTCAAACATTTCATCTCATTTGACCCAATAAAACACAATTCTGTTTATTCTATTTATCACAACACATATAATTGAAGGGATATGAATATAATAATTCTTTCATGGTATAGGGTAAATAATTTCCTTTAGAATCTGAATTAAGTATAATTAGCCCTTTATTTTATGATGGATGTCTCTAGAATATTATAAATAAGGAAAATAATTTTTATAAATCATCCAAAACACCTAGAGTTCGTTAAATTACATTTATCCATTATATTTTAATAAACAATGTTAACATGTTCAATGGATGATTTTAATTCCAATGATAAAAATATTATGTATGGACTGTAAGTGACACACACCAATGGTTTTGTTTGAGTTTATATGAACAACCTCCAATGGTTTAATTAAATGAAAAATGATTATCCAATTTATGGTATTATATTTTACATATTTAATTTCAAATTATAGGGTAAGAGAATGAAAAATTTGATTCCTGGAACAATGGTATATTTTATAATTTGTTGAAATATTATGATAAAATCCATTGACCACATACCTCATATTTAGGATAGGTTAGTCATCTATTCTTGGGATTTGATTAAGGTTGGTTTGAGAGGAAATGGAATTAAAAAACCATATAAATAAACCATATAATCCCAAATTAAAATATTAATCAACATGACTAATGAAAATTATCAAGAGGTAGGAGGAATTTTAAAATCACCAAGTGCTTCTTAAAATGTTATAAGACTAGGGATTATGAGCTCAGATGGAATATATCTCACCATTCCTAGTAGGTGAGTAAGATATCATTGCATGTGGAATGCTATTTTGTAGTTTGAGGGAAGAAATATAGAGGCTAATATTATCTAAGGTACATGAGATATGATAATTTGACACTTTTAAAAGAGGAACATGGTTTGGCTATACCATTTACCAACAGTGCAACTCCACTACCTATGTGTTACTAACCATATGAGTTAGGCATAGAGTTTCAGAATCAGTGTGCATCCCATATTTCCTCTATAATGTTATGTATAACCTCTCAGAAGACCATTCCACTCTTGTTGCATGATTAATCCAAACCATGTGTCCCCAAATATGGTCAACCTATTTCAGGTTTAGGGGTTTCACTTACCATGTTCCCCTTTTACCCTTTCCAAAAAATAGGGGTTTAAAATACTAAAATTTTGGAATCTCAATGGAAAACCTAAGATATTTACAGAGCCTTAAAATCCACATAAAACTAGTTTTTTGTTTTCCATCACTCAAATTTTCATTCTTAAGATGAAATTATTATCTGGATCATCCACCAAATGGGAATACTGAAAATCATTTTGAAACTCTATCTAGTTCAAAGCACGAGATCATAAAATATCCCATATTATAAATTCATATCCTTGTGATGCCTCTAGGTGTAATAAAACATCACCTAACATACTCATGGTGTGAAATTTGAACAAAAAAGGTTGTGTCTCATTTTAGAAGCCAACACACTTGCAATATTCACATCAAAACACAGAGTACATATCCCACTAAAGCATGAGCCAACACTTTTAGTCCAAATTTGAAACATTGATCCTATGTTTATATGAGACAAAATCGTATCATTTTCTCTTCCAACAAACACCTTAGGGTGGTCCCCACCAAAGTTTCTAGCTTGAATTTCTAATATTAATCCATTGTTCTCCCACCATCGAATTTTCCTCTTTAACAATTCTCATAGCATTCTAATGAAACTCCTTGTATGTTTCAACATTTATCATATAGTAGATTAACCATTTAACATATTTTACATGGTATCCAAATCTTCTCCATGAATATCATTTATTGAAATTGATCAGAAATTTCCAAATCCAAAATGATGATTCTCATGTAGATACTCATTGTCCTCATGAAGCTAAATAATGGAAAGCATGTTGGGAAACAACCGATCAACTATTTATAAATACAATATGATTCAATAGTGTACACATCTAAAACCACGATCCAGACTCCTTTGAAAAATGATACATTGTGATAACCTCAATCATGATAACAAAAGACCATAACCATATTTTGGTGAAGTCTCTATCCAAATATTCATTTTGGTTAACATGCCACAACACATAAATATGTGTATACATGATCCAAATCCATTGGATAAGCACCCTAAAAAAATATAATCCGATATTGATTATAGGATAGGGGTAACCTCATAATCAAAGAATTGATTCCATGTAGATTATATATGGTAGAGAATTATATATCATTTTCATGTGAAATTTATGCACATAGAAGAGACATCAATATATCAAAAGCACTGACTAATCCTGATAGTAGTATCTCACTTGGTAATCGATTCAAAGATAGTTTAGTATCCATGAGTCTATCAAAGGCCTTTTTACTTTATAATCCAAGTATCACTAAAGATAGTCCAGAAATCTATAATTATATTTCATTCTCCACCACAACTCCCATGAATTATAATTATCAACCAGATGTGAGTTCTCTATTATTTTTCCGTTCATTTAGCTGACACTCTCTCAGTGTACCCTATATGTTTTCAAGATGAATGGAATGATCATCACTAATACAAGATTACATTTAAAGGATGTCATTGATTAACAATAAGACCCGACACAATGAATTGGTATCCTAGATTATGTTCCCAGTAATGTACATAAAAAAACACATCAAACTATACATAAGAATTAACTATCTAACCACATCTAGTCAATATATTTTAAAAATATTTGCGGCACCTGATGTTTTTTTACAACTAACTGACCACGACTCCCTCACTACCACAACATTTCAGGTTTGATTCAAAAACATCCACTGTAGTCCAACCTCAAATCACCATGTCCCAAAGGTTTCATACACATCCAACAACCTTATTTTTGTTATTATTTTTAAGAACTGGTGTGAATCAGAAGTGTTACATCCTTTGAGTTTATTTCATGACCTGAGTTTGGATTTGGAATCTAGACTCAATCCAAACATATAAACTTGTTTTATCTCAATTATAATTTCAAGGACTAAAATTAAAACTCACCAAGCTCAGGCCTATCCAATTTTTTTTAAATATGTTTGATACAATCCTCCCCACATTAGGAGTTTATTCGAAAAAATTTGCTATGGATTGGAACTCATCCAATTTAACACTATGTATCCACCAACAAAAACAGGTTATAGATGTGAATAAAATGATTTTACCAAGTGTTATGTTGAAAAGTAGGGAATAATAGCTTCTTAAAGGCATTTTAGTTCAAATTTAATCTAGGAATTTGTGTGATTGTTTTCTGAGATGCAGTCACACATGTCCTTAGAATATATAATATTATCCAAGAGTAAACCTATTGACAGTGTTATAACCCCCGATATGTTGACAACATCATCACGAGCACTAGAAAAACTCAAATTTCTCGAACACCTATGCCACTCTAGTCTGGATATGACATGATAATATAATGTTACAACTCAAATTGTTAAATATTTACACCAAAATCATATATTTCAATGAGTCATCATAGATTCTTCATGGTAACTATGTGTATCTACACATACATCCTCAATATTTTTTCAACACCATGACATGACATTTGATACCATTCATTAGCATATCGACCATATAAAACCTACTATCTAATGTACTATATAAGAGATTTAGCCAAAATTAAAATTATCCAATATGATTGTTAATCTATTTGATGGCCTCTTTCATTATCCACTATTGAATAAAAGGGATATACAAGCATCTAATTGGATGAACATGCCCTATGATTTTCTTTAACCCATTGAAACAGAGCATTGCATAATGATCATGTCCCTAACAAGGTACCCTTCATCACATGACCATTCATCTATCCCTATTATCATTCCTATAATATGAATCCTCTATCCTGCCCAATGGAATAAAAATGAAACTTTCTATGCCCATATCACAACAAACATCCAAAGGTGCTTATTATTTATGAGGTTCTATCAATGTAGTGTAGTCCTCTTCATGTGGAATAGACACCAAATTAAGGTCATTCCATTAAAAGGTACCAAGGATTAATTGCCTAACCTATAATATCATAATAAAAGAAACATTTTAACATATATGAATGGTAAACACACCCATTCCCATCAATGGTATAACTCATATAGATTTAAACTACCCTTACATTGGTGATGAAACTAATAACACCTCATTAATGGTATAATTTACTAGATTATACTAATTCAAATTTTATTTTTCAACATTTACAAGGATCAGTTTAAAGAATATCCTACACTAGTTATGATGTAAAGAAATACATGTAACTTTAGTTAGTTAATGCTAGAAGGAATCCTAGGAATATTATATCAATATTCCTTCAAAAGGTTATTTTTTATTTTAAATCCAATCATAACATGGAAATTTGTCTTATAAATTCAATTTTTACACATTATTTATCCATGAATTATCATATCATGGATTTGTTAAAAAATCAATTTATAGATACACAGGATAACACCCTTTGGGATGTAAATTTAATTTTAATTAATATAATCTTTATAAAAATAATGGAAGAAGGAATACCACAACTTAATATATAAATAAATCAGCATTTTTTTAGTACAATTCCACAATTGATTTATAAATAAAACCATATAATTGGCTGATAATAACCTAAAAACCCATCCCTATATAGAATGAGTATAACTCCATGGCGTTATGTAGTGTGTAATTTTAAAATAAAGTTACCCTATGATGGTAACATCGTTCCAACATGGGTTCATCTAAATGAAACAAAAAACATTTTATACATTAATATTTGAAACACACTTATGGGGTTTTTATATAAGAATAAAATGAAAAAATCACCTACAAGTTCCAGTAAACATGTAAATATCCATTTATATTAGTTGTTACTTCTAGGTTACATGGGTATATGCCAATTTAGGTATTAATTGAAATCCATAATTAGTGGTCTGAATTTTGTAAATCAAACCAATTTCATTGAAATATTAATTCAGCCATTTAATGTGAATATATATACACATATCAAGGTTTAGTGAGTTGAAATACAATTCATAGGTTATAAAGGTTCATTTATTTATAAGTTATAATTGGTATTAATGTAGAAAAACCCTGTTTTTTATTGATTTGAGAATATTAAAAGGTCCATTATAGATTGTTGGATTTTATGGGTCTAGAATTTCAATTTATAAAGACCAATACTATTTTTGTAACACCCCAAGATTTCATTGTATGTTATTTTCTTTAAATTCAATAGTTTATGCTACCCACAACACCGAGTTCGAGCACACCATGCCTTACCAAACTAGCCATTCAAAAGCGGTTATGAATAGTAATAACTGGATTTTGAATTTTATATACTCCATATAATTTTAACATGTGTATTATGTGTTTCATAGACATATTATAAGAACTAATTCTATTTTTCTGATAAAAAATGTAATTTTGAAACAAAAATTCAATTTTGACCCATTTTAATGGAGAACCCTTTTTAAATCCAATATTTAACCCTTTTAAATATTCAATTTGACAAAATAAAATTCTTCTTTAGAATATGGACATCAAAATTTACTTTGGATCAAATTTTGGTATTATTCTAATAATATTCATTTTTTTATGAATAGTGAGAAATACTTTATTTTAATTCAAAACTTCTTTTTAATATAACTTTTTATAAGGATAGATTATATTGTAAATTGGTTTCAAAGTATAATTAGTTTAAATTTTTACCTTTTAATCCAATGTTGTTCATTGGAATTAATTTCACTTTGAAATGATACATGAAAAAGTGTTAATATTTTGATAGTTATTGTTTCTTAAAAACACGCTATTTTTTTGACAACAGGAATTAATTTTAAATTAATTAATACAACTTCTATGTTTATAATTTTATAAAATAAACATCCTTTTTGAATTCAAAATATCAAATATATCTTTGGCTAAATTTTTGGTAGTTTTCTGAAAAACCTCAATTTTTGATGAATAGTGAAACAACTAAGTAGTAGTTAAAAATCCAACTTTTTCATTTAAAAGAAATTTTACCGCTTCTATGAATAGAATTTCAAAACTGATAGATACATGGTTTTTATTAGTAAGTAAAATGTGGTTCAATAAGATTAAAATAATTTTTGGTGAATTGTAGCCTTTCACTTTTTTTACCATAGTTAAAGGTAAATAGGGTAATTCAAGGTAAAAAGAATATTATAATAATAATAATATAAAATTACCTTAACACTAGTACTAACCTTATTTTATTTGTCATGGCTGACAATTGGTATCCTTGTGTTGTTTTTGGGCCCCCATGGATGTCACGAACCAGTCCGAGTCGACCCTGAACCGGTCACCCAGGCCAGCCCACGACAAGTCCCGAGAGGCGTTCCCAATCCTCCTAGGATGGCAACAAGCACCAAGGGCATCAATAGAGTACACATGAGAACGATTTCACCCATATATGAACAATCAAAATTACAACAGATAAAAAAGGACAACTGAAAATACATTTATATAAAAATTGAACTGAACACTATTTGGACAAGAAAATGAAAGTACAACTAAGCCAAAAAAAACTGAACAAACCTGATAATCAAATAACTCCATGTGAACTCGCTGGTCACTCTCCAAAAAAATTCTCACATATCTCCCAAGGAGAACAAAATCAAGCGGAAACCTGCACAAGGGATAAAAATAGAAGAAGGCTATAGGCGTGAGTATTAAAACTCTATAGGTTAGCCCGATATTCTATTCCCAATGCACATTCTATTAAAATAAAAAAAACATCAATTTATAGTTTTAAATTCAATATATGAATGTATGGTTTTAAAATGAGGTTCCATGCTATAATAATTATCAAACAAAAACATGAATGTTTAATAAACAAAAATGCAAGTAACAATTTTTTTGAAAGAGGTGAAACTTCATAATGAAAATAGTTTTCAAGAGGGCTGCTTTAAAGAAATTTAACTTTTATATAAATCACACACACTACTGAATTTACCAACAAAACACACCGTATGCTGATGGTGACTACAAAAGATCGAATGAGCACAAGTCATGGGAACACCCCTAGGTACTAGTCAGTTGTGAGCCCCAGGTACCTCATATCTCAGTGAAAGTAATGATAATAAATATCTAGTCTCGTGCACGAGCCACTAGTAGGTAACATACCCATAGCATAGTGGTCCCCAATAATCATCATCATCATAGTTTAGTTAGTGTTGTCATCTTCAAACTTTCTACGTGAAACAGGGGCCAAACCCCACAAAATAACTAGCATACTAGTACACGTCTGGCCACCTTGATAAACGAGATTCCCTTTAGTGCTCAATCAAGTTACACATATTTTCAAATACACATTTCACATCCAAATTCCATTCCCAAAACAGAGAAACACAAACAGACCATTAAATTTCTTCACATTTCTTACACTAATCAACAAACCACTAAATATTTTCGTATAACAATTTCAAAAAGTGTATTGAGGTTTGGAACATAAAACTAATTAAAAAAACTCTTTCAATTATAAACACAAATAAAAACCATACCAACCCATATTTGGGAGCCAAAAAAACATTTAATAAGATAATTTCATGGACCATAAAATAATCCCAATTGCACAACATGGTATATACAGGTAAAACCCTCTTTCATTTTTAGGATAGGCCAAACGGGCCTTTAAACATTTTCTCAAAACTAGAGTTTGACGAAGTTATGAATTTCAATTTTATTAAGGAGGTGTGTAAACTCCATTTATTGAATAAAACCACATTCATAAATCCCTTAAAAAACTTAGGTGACATATTCAAAACACAACCATTATTATAAGAATGTGAAACTGGCCATTTTTCAGCAACTCGGGCCAAAACATGTTGTAAACAAAAAAACCAATTGTTTGTAAAAAAAATCCAAATTTGAAAGCCATAAAATGATTCCAAATTAATATTCATACATTCTACCAATATATTTAAAAATCCTAACAAATTATTTTAAATTCCACTAGACACATAAAAGCCAACCGGGCAATTTACAGAACCCATTGCATGACCTCTTTATCAAAATGATTTATGTTAAGCACTTAAAAAGGGATAAAAATCCACTTTCATGCCATATTTTTATTCAAGATACTATGAACTATTCAAAATAACATAAACCAAGTGCAAAAGCTCATGGAATAATTTATCAAACAAGAGGAGTGCACATTTATACCAAAACAACAATATTTTTAATAAAATAATTCATAAAACATAATTTCCAAACAAAACCTTTTGAACCAAAGTTTTATAGAAGAAAATATCATATAAATAAGGATATATTAAAATTAAATTGATGAAACTTAAATGATAAAGGCCTGTGCAAGGGGTATCCAACCTCAAATCCTTAGCATAATGGAAACGCACACCCAAAATCACCCGTCGTGGGTTTATAAACCCTAAAACATTGAATACTAGTCCTAAATGAATATAAAGTCCATCAAAAACCATGGTATAATAGAACCCTAGGTCTATAATTACTAGGGGAGATTATAAAACCAAGAAATAATGAAAGGAGGAAGAAGATGGAGGATAAAGGATATGAAATCTCACCATTTCTTCAAGAAAACTTTTTGTATTCCATTAGATCTGCACCACTATAGAAAAGGGAATGGGATGAAACATCATGTACAATCTATTAAGGTCTGGGAGAACCAGATAAAAAATATTTTTATGAAAAATGGCACGAATTGAATGAGTTATGTGTAAAATGATTTACCTTATCAATTCTGGGATATTTGAGACATCCTGAGAACTTTCACCCTAATCGACGACCCATATGAGCTCCAAAGAGGGTAAATCGATTATGAGGGTGAGTATAGGGTTATTAGATTTGGGGGGAGGTGGAATCACCGAAAATTATTAAAAAATTAAAATTATATAAAAGAAACGATTTGTTTTTAAAAAAATAGGAAATGGGCCCATGGGCTTGCCCAATACCTAAATAAGTAACAACAATTCACCATGATTATAAATTTATATGGGGTGAAAAAAGATAATTAAGTTTTAATATATCAGTATAGGACAAGTGGGAAGTAGAATGGGTAAAAAATGTTGAAAAAAATGGAGTTATAAAAGAAACAAATTTGGTTTTTAAAACTGAAAATGGGATCACGGTTGGCCCAAATCATGAAGTAACCACCCTTTCTTCAAAAACTCTTAAACAAACAATGGGGAACCCAAATTAGGGTGATTAGACATATATGAAACTTAAAAACATAATATTAATCTCACTAAATACCCATTAAATGGAATGGGATTTCCAATGGACCAGATCAATACAAAGACAAAAAATCTTGGTGTGACAATTCTCCCCACCATTAAAGCTTTCCGCCCTCGGAAAGCCATAACACTTTACGGCTGAAAAATCACCACCTAAGGATTACCTATCAACATTATCCAGCCTCTCAATAAAATGAAATATCACAAAAAATCTATGCATGTTAATCCTCTATCTCAATAAAAAACACTCTACTCACAACCACTTCCGGAAAATCATTGGAAAAAATCAAGCCACCACCTCCACAACCAAGACAAGAACCTAATTATTATGCCTTCTCCCAATGAACCCAACCATCACCAAAACCAAAGAGTACTCACAAAAACTAAATATTATAGGGGATTCCAGAATTTACTCCCTGTCATTAAGAAACAACTTGCACTAGAAAAGTTCTTTGGATGAAAATCCATGAGAACCATGGTGGGTCTCCCCACCATTAGAAACCAACTAGCAATGAAAAGACAAGAATTCAACATGAGCTAGAATTGGGACAAGGCTTTCAACATGGATCTCGAACCCCACCACTCGGGGATGGGAGGGATGGGGAATCGATAATTAGTCCCTTGAAACTACAAAAAAAACAATTTAACTACCCAACACTCTCCACCTACGAATAGGTAACACAAAGACCGCACCTGATTTTCACAGGAGGTTCACACAAGGACATTGATCAAAAACTCACATCCATAAAGACATAACCATAGAAAATGTGTGAGGGGTAAGTCCACCATGATTATTGTGAAAAATGTAAAGTCATAGAAATGAGATACCAAAACATTAACCTAGAAACTAACATACAAAAATAGAGGAGGCAGGATCCTAATCGAGCACTCCACACCTCTATCGATTTTCTGACTACGTGAAAAGCTTCACTCTGAGGCCTATGGCTGGAGCCCTGATTCTTGAAGCATTTGTTGCACTAGAGTCAGCTGATAAAGATCACAACACTCAAAAAAACTCACTTGATCACCAAAAACACCTTCATCTAAATATGAACTCATAGATACATATCAAAATTCTGTCTCACTCCAAACGAGGGGTAGAATGGACAAGGAATATGGTGAAACACATCAACATCACTAAACACAACTGTTATGTCCAAAAGAATTATCATGACCTAGAAGCACTTTTAATCCATCTCAAATAGCTCTCTATTCCAACAAATAGGTTGAGGTATCATCCAAATAGGTGGATTTAATATTTTAAATGAATGCTTAGGTTGATCAGCAGGAAAAATTTCCAAAAGAGAACTATACATGGTAACATCACAACATCAAACACATCTTTAGGAACCCAATGAACATTACTCAAAAACCAAGCCACCAACAAAATCTCATCACAAGATACAACAAGATTATAACTTCTAGATCACATAGAAGCTTACTAAATAAACAACTCTTCTAAGACATAGAAAAATAAAGCCATATAACTATTGGTTTTAAAAATAGGCCAAAATTTTTCAGCTCAAAACACTTTTGAAAAAAAAATAACTTGGTGGGTTTCCACATTCACCAATGGTGTTTCATGAAGTCTCACCCATATGTACATATCCATGCCACCCCAGGTGCCCAACCACCATACCATATAGAGCATCCTTCTAGATATAAATAAAACCATGCATGTGAGTACCCATGAAAACACCAAAGGCAAAAACAAAACAACATTATTCCAAAAAAAAATTACCCTCAAAATGAACACCACCCACCAAGTCAAAAACACTTTTCATATTTCACAAAAAAAACACAATTCATTATGAACCATTTTCTTAAAAACCTACCCCTTTTCATTTTTAACAAGTTCTAAAATAACCAAGCCCCCCCAAACAACCCCTTCCCATTTTTTAAAATTCAGCAAGGTATATTTTCACAATCCGAGGTCCATTGATACCAATACCCTTTCTAGGAAAACACCAACCAATCAAAACCAATTTCCAAAACTAATTTATCCAATTCAAAAACTTTTTAACATCCCAAAATACACCATTTAAAAAAAAATTCCAGAATCACTATAAAATGATTCACAATTTCAAAACATTTTATTCCAACAAACCAAAAGTTTAGATTATGGATAATCTATTCCTGTTAAATCATTTCCATTTCCCTCCAATTTTTTTTCACAAAAACACAACCTTCTAAAACCATTCTTATTTTTAATTTTTGAAAACCCCTTTTTTTTACTTTTCAAAATATAATCCTTACTTTAAATCCCATTTACACAATTTTCACACAAGGATTTCAAAAACAAAATTTCAGAATTCAAGAAAGGTTCAAGAGACCCAAAAAAGGGAACTAGTATCGGTGGGTGACTTGACCATATGGTTTGTAGCCATATGTAAAACACAACACCAACACAAAGAGACTTATTAGGACCATTCCCTCGCTCTACATGTCTTTCCAGGCCCTGCGAGCTCACAGAGGCCATTATTCTGACTCCCCTTGTCATATCCCAACACCAAATAATCAACAATAACAAAGGACAATAATAAAACCGGACATCCCATGGAAACACGAGAATTAGAACAAGAAAGAGTCCATGACTCTCTTCTTGAACTTACCCCTCAAGTACCAAAAATCCTACTCCATCTACCTTGACATCCCCAAAATAACAAGGGTGCTCTAAAAAGAATGGTCAGCTAAGAGCCAACCTCCTCTGATACCATTGTTTCACAAACCAGTCCGAGTAGACCCTGAACCGGTCACCCAGGCCTACCCGCGACAAGTCCCTAGAGGCATTCCCAATCCTCCCGAGATGGAGACAAGAACCAAGGGCAACAACAGAGCACACAAGGGAACTATTTTTCCCATATATTTACAATCAAACGAAAAACGGAAAGAAAAGGACAACCCAAAATGCATTTATATAAAAATTGAACTGAACAATATTTGTACAAGAAACTGAAAGTACAACTAAGCTAACAAATCAACTGACCAAACCTAAAAACCAACTAACTCCATGTGAACTCACTGGCCACTCTCTAAAAAATGATCACACATCGCCCAAGGTGATGAAACTCAATCTGAAACCTGCACAAGGGCTAAAAACAGAAGAAGACTATAGGCGTGAGTATTAAAACTCACTAGGTTAGCCCGATATTCTATTCCCAATGAAAATTCCATTGAAATAAAAGAAACAACAATTTATAGTTTTAAATTAAATATATGAAAGTATGGTTTTCAAATGAGATTCCATGCTATAATAATTATCGGAGAAAAACATGCATGTTTAATAAACAAAAATACAAGTATCAATTTTTTTAAAAGAGGTGCAACTTCAAAATGAAAATAGATTTCATGAGGGATGATTTAAAGAATATTAACTTTTAAATAAATCATACACACTACTTAATTTACCAATCAAACACATTGTATGCCGATGGTGACTAAAAAAGATCCAATGAGCACAAGTCATGGGAAGACCCCTAGGTACTAGTCAGTTGTGAGCGCCAGGTACCATGTATCTCTGTGAAAGTAACCATAATAAATATATGTTCTCATGCATGAGTCACTAGTAGGGAACATACCAATAACCTAGTGGTCAAAAATAATAATCATCATCATAGTTTAGTTAGTGTTCTCATTGTCAAACTTGCTACGCGAAACAGGGGCCAAACCCCACAAAAGCAGTAGCATACTAGTACACGTCCACCCACCTAGATACCCGGGATTTCCTTTAGTGCTCAATAAAGTTACACATATTATAAAATACACAATTCACATCCAAAATCCATTCCCAAACCCTAATAACACAAACATACCATAAACATTCTTCACATTTATTACATGAATCAACAAACCGCTAAATATTTTCGTAAAATAATTTCACGATGTTTATTGAGGCTTTGCACATAAAACTCATTCAAAAACACTCTCTAAATTATAAAAAAACATCAAAACCATAAAAAAACATATTTGGAAGCCCTAAAAACATTTCATAAAATCATTTCATGGACCATAAAACAATCCCAATTGCATAACTTGGTATATACAAGTAAAACACTCCTTCATTTTTAGGAAAGGCCAAACGGGCCTTTAAACATTTTCTCAAAACTAACGTTTGATGAAGTTATGAATTTAAATTTTATTAAGGATGTGTTTAAACATCATTTAAAGAATAAAACCACATTAATATATCCCTTAAAACACTTAGGTGACATATTCAAAACACAACCATTTTTATAAGAATGTGAAACAGGCCATTTTTCGGCAACTCGTGGAAAAACATGTTGTAAACAAAAATACCAATTTTTTTTAAAACAAAATACAAAATTGAAATCCATAAAGAGATCCCAAAATTATTTTCATACATTCTTCAAATATATTTAAAAATCCAAATAAATTATTTTAAATTGCACTAGACACATAAAAGCCAACCTGGAAATTTACCGAACACATGGCATGAACTCTTTAACAAAACAATTTATGTTAAGCACATAAAAAGGGATAAAAGACCACTTTCATGCCATAATTTTATTCAAGATACTGATACATATTCAAAATACCATAAACCAAGTGCGAAATATCATGGAATAATTTATCAAACAAGAGGAGTGCACATTTATACCAAAAGAACTATATTTTTAACAAAATAAGTCATATAACATAATTTGCAAACAAAACCTTTAGAACAAAGTTTCATAGCAGAAAATATCAAATAAATAAGGATATAATATAATTAAAATTATGAAACTTAAAAGATAAAGGTTTGCGCAAGGGGTATCCTACCTCAAATCCTTGGCGTAATGGAAACGTACACCCGAAATCACTCATCATGGGTTTTTAAACCCTAAAAATATGAATAACAGACCTAAATACATATAAAATCCATCATAAAACATGTTATAACATAAACCTAGGGCTATCATTACTAGGGGAGATTATAAAACCAAGAAATAATGAAAGGTGGAAGAAGATGGAGGATAAAGGTGATGGAATGTCACCATTTTTACGAGAAAACATTTTGTATTCCATCAGATATGCACCCATAGAGAAAAGGTAATGGGATGAAACTTCATGTAGAATATATTAAGGTCTGGAAGAACTAGGTAGAGAATATTTTTTTGAAAAATAGCACGAATTGACTGAGTTATGTGTAAAACGATTTACCTTATCAATTCGGGACAATTTGAGATATCCTGAGAACTTTCGCCCTAATCTGAGACCCATATGATCATCAAAGAGGTTAAATCGATTATGAGGGTGAGGATAGGGTTATTTTCATAGATTGGGAGGTGAAATAAATAAAAAAATTTAAAAAATGAAAAAAATATAAAAGAAACGCATTATGTTTTAAAAAATAGGAAATGGGCCTATGGGCTGGCCCAATACCCAAATAAGTAACCCCAATTCACCATGATTATAAATTTTTATGGGGTACAAAAGGATAATGAAGTTTTAGTATATCATTATAGGACAAGTGGGAAGTACAATGGGTGAAAAATGTTGAAAAACAAAGGTGTTAAAAAAGAATCAAATTTGGTTTTTAAAACTGGAAATGGGCTCACGGTTGGCCCAAATCATGAAGTAACCACCCTTTCTTAAAAAACTCCCAAACAAACAATGGGGAACCCAAATTAGGGTGATTAGACATATATGAAACATCAAAACTCAATATTAATCTCACCAAAGACCCATGAAATGGTTCAGATTTCCAATGTACTAGATTAATACAATGAAAAAAAAACCGAGTGTGACAATGGAGCCACTTAAGAGTGATAATGACACATTATTTTAATTAACTTAATGTAAAGACAAAAATGATATTAACAAATATACTTTAGTATATCAATTTTTACATGGTGTTATATAAGTCATCTTTTCGACTATATAAATTCATTGGAAATATAAAAATCTCTACTACATTATGGTATTTATTTTATAATTTTTAGACATCAAATAAATTAAATTATTTATGACACAATAATGATGCAATATTTACCTCATTAATAAATTATTTAAATAAACAAGATTATTAATATTGAAAAAATATCCAAAATCAGTCCAATTATTATTGGATTATTTTATTTCGAACATGAGCCATCTTATATTTGATTTTAATGAGTTTTGGACCTTCTAAAACTGAAGATAAGTTTATAATAAAATAACATTTTCAAATTTTCATAAAGAGCCCCTCCTCTCCCTTATTAAAGGAAAAAAATTCTAACCCATTACTCACAAATCTAAAGCCCCTTTACTCATCCAACCCCCACCCAAATAAGTACTCATGAACCCTATATTTCACTTAGAAGCTTTAATTTCGGCTCTAGTCACTTTAAAAATTATTTTTGGTTCAAACCAAAGGGAGTTACCCAAATTAAAGGTAATGGTTTCTCTTAACTTCTTTTCTTTTATTTTACTTCACCAACCCCTAAACTATTTTTATTTATTTATTTTATAACAACACTAATATCCTCAATATACTAGGATGTTTTTAATAGAATTATTCAAACTACATTTATACACACCTTCATCTAATGGGTAAAGAACATATAGTTTGTGTGGATGGAAAACTAACACCTCACGAAACGATGATTTTTCAATTTTCTCGTACCGCGTCTCATGGTGGCCATTATGATAAAAATGTATTTATATATGATATATATTATGTTTTTTCTCTATGATTCTATAATTTCCGTTTATAAACACACCTTTATGATTTCCAGAATGTGGGAACACGATAATTTCATTTGAGGAAGTGCGGCCTACTGCCCCTCTAAGTGATATGACTCATTAATGCCTAATGTGGGATGTATAAAGGATGGATTTGATGATATTATATATGAAACTATACTACAATTATATTATAATTATTTATAATTATGTTTTAATTCCATTAAAATATAAAATAGAAATGAAAGTAGTGTTCATGCATATGTACGGCTTACCGTCTCCATGAACGGTGCATTGCATTTCTTATCTCCAAATGTTATGTACTATTATAAATACATAAATATACTAGATATAATATATATATATGATATCTAAATCATTTATATCATTCTGGAGATAATGTAATTTTGACCACATGGACAATTTTTAATTTTAACAAGTTCATTTTTGACTAAAGTACCAAATATCGACAAAATGATCATTATTAACTTAATAGATTACATAATGTATATAACAGGGTAATAAGTGATATAAAAGGAATAATAAACTTGAAAAGTGATTTTAATAAAGTATAAATTAACAATATATTATTATTCAGGAGACTAAAGAACGAACGAGTCAAGTCAAACATGAGGTAAGGGGTTTCTTATCTCACTCTTAATTTCATGAGATTTCCATTGGCCACCACTTATTTATTGCATGTGATGTATTATGTACTATCATTTGGTATATATTATCTTGATTTTCTATATATTCATGTTATTTTATGATTCATTTGGTTTTTATTAACTTTTGGTCACATGACTCGATTGATCATAACAATGTTAGGGTTTTTCATCTCACTTTTTATTCATGTGAGATTCATGCAATATTGGCCACTATTTCCTTTTGTGTGCCATATATACTATACATGATTGTATTCATTGTGTAATTAAATTTAATTTATGGGTATTTAAATCATCATTTTATGATCCTTCTTTCATGCGGTGTATGTTTCATAAGTTACCAAATTGGTAAGGGAATTTGAAATTTCAATTTCCACTCATTCGGATTTACACATACTTCATTGACTATTTTAATCCAAGATTATGTGGCGAATCACTGTTTATTATTTACATAGTAATTTCTACTCCCCTTTGTGTGTAATAATCTTGATACACATAATCACTCAATTGATAATTTCTTAAGTCAATTATATGAACTTGATAAGAGTAATCTTAACACAATTTCCATTCCATGAGTTAAATATCCAAGTCATTGGTGTTGTTTTTACAAGAATTTGTGTGAATGTACTCTGAATAATTTAAACTGAATATCCAATAAAATTTAGTGTATTTATATTTTTCACACATAATTATGTAATTGATATATCCTTAAACTAAGGATACATTTTTTATAAGGGACTTTATCTCGATTTACATTCTATTGAGTATTCGTTGTTGTTATGCACCAATTCACTTTTATATGGTGTATATACTGTCCTTTGACATAGTATATCAGGAAATTAATTATTGTAAGGATATTATAATGTTTTTATTACCTCAATTAATCGTATTCAACCAGCTCTCATTTGGATAGAAACTCTAACTAAAATATCATTTTTAAATTTTTTAAAGATTTATTCTTCTAAATCTTTCTCATCAATGTCCATGTTTTAAAAATGGTTTTATGTATTTAATTATATAGACATTAATGTTTTCAAATTAAAATATAATTTTAATATTTCAATGTGGTATGGGATACTTTATTCAAAAATCGATTTTAAACGACTTCTTGATAAATAGTGAGACTTTTAAATGATTTCAAGAAAAAGGGGGATATTTCTATCATATTGTTTTGATGATTATTTTCATCTATGTCAATATACTTAATTATTCTCGATTGAGGTTGATCTATTATAATACAGTCTTCCATATTGT
Source organism: Viscum album (assembly GCA_963277665.1). NCBI lineage: Eukaryota > Viridiplantae > Streptophyta > Magnoliopsida > Santalales > Viscaceae > Viscum > Viscum album. The sequence continues at coordinate 456,175,968 of OY728141.1, read as the reverse complement.
ATTGAATGAGTTGTGTTTGACTGTGGATGTTCTATTTTTATACCAATCATGGATTGAGGTGAACGTATTGACATTTTGTATATTAGTTTTAATATTAATTTTTAGATTATGTTTCACCCATTTTATATGAGGAATAAATTGGACTTAGTAAGTGATGGGTGGATCCCACTATTGCTCCTTGATGCATCGTTAGGACTAATGGGATAATTAGATGTGGAATTGGGTGAGGGATTTCCCAATTTTTTGATATATAGTTTTGGCTGAGGACATAATCATATTTAGACATCCTGGCCGAGGCCTTGACAAAATGTCTCTAAATGTCAAGGATTATGCATTCTATTATTATGAGACTAGAAATTGATATTTCATGGGGTTATTTGACTAGAATAATACCCATGACTATGTTTTGTTATGGAATTATTTACTCAGCTCATATTCGTGCAATAAAGTGCTCATGTTTATTATTCGTTAAGGCATGTGTTTTCAATTATTCACCATGCCTATTATTTATATTATCTTATGTCGTATTTATTACACTTAATGAGCATCTGAGATCACCCTTTTCTTATGTTTTATTTTCCCAAGATTCCAAGAAATGTATTATGATTGATATGTAGGGTTAAGCTAGGGTATTAATGGAGTTCTCAATGGATAATTTATGTCATGTTTTTTTTCTAATGTATAATGAACGTTCATGTATGTAATCTATTTTTTATTAATACTAAACTGATCTATCTTTCGAGACTTGATTCCTTGTAATCATGCCAATGTATTAAAATAATGCACCTCCTCCGGGCTTTTGTGGTCGGGGTGTTACAGTTGGTATGGGAGAAAGTTTAGTACAAACCTAGGAAAGTAGATTTAGATAAACTTTAATTAGATCACATTACCCTAAGATAGGCATTGGGGATTAGTATAGAAGAACTTCCTAGAATTTTGGTAATTAAGATACTTTGAGTATTTTCCAAGAAATACATCTTTGTCTTAATACAAGCAGGTAAAGGAGGCTCAAGCACAGATGTACCTAGGAGTGAAAACTCTAACAAGGACTTTCGGGCTTGACCCGGGGTATCCTATTAGACAACAACGGGCTTTGATGCACTCTTGGTTATGACACTCCTAGGGGGTATGCTTAGGATAATTCTGATTTTCATTACAAACCGATTTGGAGGATTTTAATATAAGATGATAATAAATAACCTTGGTTAATCCTAAGGTGTTTTAGATAAAAAATATGGTGTTATGATATTCTCTAAACGATTTTATGACTCACACTATGATTTCTTGTGCTAGTCAATGACTGGATTCCAAGGAAGTCATAGTAACATTGAAGATGATGTACAAGGTGGGCACAATAGCCGATATGAGCAACGAAATAGAATGTTGATAGGTGTAAAGATATCATGTTCATGCTGAATTAGTTTTCTGAAAATATGATCAGTGAAATATATATTAACCAACTCACAAACTCAAAAAATAATAGAAAAGTGGTGAATGATAAGAGCTCCAGTAGTGATGACCATGGAGAAAAGAAAGCTCATTTTCCATCATGTAGGAAATGTGGAAGGAGACACCTAGGAAGGTGTCTTAATGGAACAAAGAAATGCTTTATGTGTGGGAAAGAAGGAAATAATATAAAGAATTGCCTAGGAAAAATGAAGAGTACTATGGAAGAAAATAAAAATGGTCCCAAGAATCCATTTATAGTCATTTTCCATAAATGTAGGGGACCTGGTCATTACCTGAGTGAATTCCCTATTTTATAGGATATCCTCTTGGTCAATAAAGAAGTTATGTGGAAATAAATTGATGGTTAAATGTTTAAAAAGTATTATTACTCTATTCTGATTAGATTACATTAGAAGACTTTTCTCTTGTATTTGTAACCCTACAGTTTTTCATGTGAAAATAAAATTTGAGGAAGAATTATCTTTTCTCTTGTGGATATAGTTATAAATAACCATTTGGTTTTATATGATCATTGAGTTTGAGGCAATTACGAGTTATTAAATTTTGGGATGAAAATTTGAGGTATGAGATAACATTTGTGATAAAATTATGTTATACTTACTTTGAGGAATATATCTAATTTTTGGGAATATTATAAAATTTTATAGTTTTTGAAAAAGGACAACACACAGACCTTTTAATAACTCATCGTGTCGGACAAAGCTGTGGTAATCGAACCCATAACCATAGTGCAATTGGGATTTATCGCCTACCACTAGACTACATGAAGTCCTTGGTAAGTGTGACTAATTCTTCTTAGTTAAATTAATTTATTGATTAATAATAAGTTGATTTGAAATCTTATGTCTTATCATATGGATATCCTAGGTATAGGAAAATGATTTGGTTATTAAGTGATTAATGTTATTTTGGAAGACGTTCAAACTATTGGGAATACTATATGCATAAGGAATATAGAATACTATGGGATTTCATTTGAAGAGTCATGGTGTTTTTTTACCTATGTTTTTATTGTGGATTTATAGAGATTTGGGTTATTTATGGAAATGATTAAACTAACATAGAGAATATGTGATTAGGTTAATTACTTTTATGTATTGAACTTTAAGAGTAGTTGATATTATTTCAAGATACAATTTAACGTGGAAGACTATGTAAGCAAATTCTTTTGAGTTTTGGGTTTCAATATTAGTTTGGATTTTATTGAAATATTTTATGGAAAATTGTTTACTGAATGATATTTATTGAAATTTGTGTATTTTTGGTTTAATTTTAGAATTTATGACTAGTACTTATTTCTCTAAAGTATTATCCTTTTGGGATGTTATGATCTATTACTAACTATTATGGTTTTGGATAATCTCTAAAGAAAATGTAAATATATAGTTCATCCATTGTGGATTATGTGATTCTCTATAAGTTGATTCTAGCACTTCATGTGTGACCAATTCATCTTTAATACTCATCATTTAGAGTGAAATATGAGTTTGTGGTAAGAATTAGATGAAGTATGAAACTCTACTTGTGATATATATTTTTGTTTTCTTATTCTATGAATAAATTAATTATTAAACTTTAGGTAAGGGATCTTAAAACCAAAAATGTGTTATCCTAATGCTTTATGTTTTATTGAACCAATGATATTTTAAATCATCATAGATTGGTGGCTTTGAGGCCCTCCATTACACACTTGTTTGTGATTGATGACCTAAATCCCTACCTATAGATATTTACATTTTTCTCCAATTATGTGTCTCTAATTTCAACTAATTTTCTCTTAACCGAGATTAGAATTTGGTGGTGACTTTTTCATCTCCCTTTCCCACTTATTAAGATAAAATTTTATTAAACCAATTTCTGATGTGGGTTTTCCAAAAAGGTATTTTTCTATTTTTAACCTTTTATTTTCGAAGAACAACTTCAAATTACGAGGACATAATTTATTGAAGGAGGGGAGAATGTAACACCCCATGATTTTATAGTAAGTTATTTTCATTAAATTCAATAGCTTGCGCTACATGCAACACCATGTCTGAGCGCACCACTACTTATAAACTAGTCGTTCAAATGCTGTTATGAATATTATTAACTATATTTTGAGTTTTATATACTCCATATAATTTTAAATTATGTATTATGTGTTTCATAGACATATTATAATAAGAAATTCAATTTTTTCAAATAAAAAATGTATTTTTCAAAAAAAATTAAATTTTTTTCATATATTAATGGAGAACCATTTTTAAATCCAATATTTGACCCTTTTAAATATTCAATTTGACAAAAAAATATTCTTTAGAATCAGGACATCAAAATTTACTTTGGATGATGTTTTTGTATTTTTCTAATAATATTCTATTTTTTATGAATAGTGAGAAATATTTTATTTTAATTCAAAACTGCATTTTAATCTAATTTATTTTATTATTATATAATATTTTAAAATTATTTTAAGTTTAATTAGATTATATTTTTACTCTTTGATCAAATTTTGGTCATTGGAATTAATTTCACTTTGAAATTATACATAAAAATATCAATCTTTTGGTAGTTATTGTTTCTAAAAAACGCACTATTTATTTTGACAATAGGAATTAATTTTAAATTAATTAATACAACTTATATATTTTGAATTTGCTAAAATAGACATCATTTTTGAATTTGGAATATCAAATATAGCTTTGGTAGAATTTTTGGTATTTTTTTTAAAAAACTTCAATTTTTGATTAATGGTGAAACCACTTAGTAGTTAAAAATTTGACTTTTTCATTTAAATGAAATTTTACTTCTACAATGAATTAGATTTTGAAAATTCAAGATACATGGTTGTTATTAGTAAGAAATATTTGGTTCAATAAGATGAGAATATTTTTTTGGTAAATAGTATCTTTTGAATTTTTATTTACTGCGGTTAAAGGTGAATATAGTAATTCAAGGTAAAAAGAATATTATAATAATACAAAATTACCTTAACACATGTCCTAAACTTATTTGATGAGTCATGACCGACCATGGTCATCCGTGGGTCTATTTGTGGACCCCATGGAGAAACTTAAGAGTGATAATGACACTTTATTTTAATTAACTTAAATTAAAGACAAAAATGACATTAACAAATATCCTTTAGTATATCAATATATACGCGATGTTATATAATTAATATTTTTTACTATAAATATTCATTGGAAATATAAAATGATTCAATAAATTAGAGTATTTATATTATAATTTTAAGAGTTTGAATAAAAAAAATTATTTATGACACAATAATGATGCAGTATTTACATCATTAATAAATGATTTAAATAAAGAAGATTATTAATATTAAAAAAATATCAAAAAAATATCCAATTATTATTGGATGATTTTATTTAAAACATGAGTCATATTATCTTTTATGTTAATTAGTTTTAGACCTTTTGAAACTGAAGATAAGTTTGTAATAAAATAACAGTTGCAAATATTTTTAAAGAGCCCCTCCTCTCCATTATAAAAGGACACCACTTCTATCCCATTACTCACACCTCTCAAGCCACTTGTCTCATCCAACCCCTACCCAAATACACTCTCAAGACCCCTATCTTCCACCTAGAAACATCACCTTAGGAATAATTCACTTCAATAAGTCCTTTTGGTTCAAAACAAAGGCAGTTACCCAAATTAAAGGTAATGGTTTCTCTTAACTTCTTTTCATTTATTTCAGTTTACCATCCCCTAAAATATTTTTATTCCTTTCATTTATAAAAACACCAGTATCCTAAATATACTAGGATTTTGTTATGATAATTACTCTAACTACACTTACACACACCTCCATCTAATGGGTAAATAACATACTGTTTTCGTGGATAGCAAACTAATGCCTCACGAAACGATGATTGTTCAGTAATCTCCTACCGCCTCTCATGGTGGACATTAATATGGCACTTTATATATATATGATATATATTGAGTTTATGTTTTATCTATGATTCATTAATTTTAATTTACAAAAACACCATTATGCTTTCCAATATATGTGAACACGATAATTTAATTTTAGAAAGTGCGGACTACTGCCCCCTCAAAGTGATATGACTCGTCAATGCCTTATGTGGGAAATATAAAGTATGGAGTTGATGATATTATATATTATATTATACGGTAATTATAATATAACTATGTATCATTATGTTTTAATTCCATTAAAATAAAAAATAGAAATGAAAGTAGCATTCATGCGTACGTACGGCTTACCATCTCAATGAACGGTGCATTTCATTTCTTATCTCAAAATGTTATGTACTGTTTTAAATACATATATATAATGGATATATAATATGAATATATATGATATATAAATAATTAATATCATTCTAGAGATAATTTACTTTCGACCACATGGACAATTTGTAATTTTAACAAGTTCATTTTTGACTCAAGTTCCAAATATCGACAAAACGGCCATTATTATCATAAATGATTACATAATGCATATAATAGGCTGATAAGTGATAAAAAAAGGAAAAATAAACTTGAAAATTTTATTAATCAAGTATAAGTTATCTATAGATTATTATTTAGGAGATTAAATAACGAATGAGTCAAGTCGGCACGAGGTAAGGGGTTTCTTATCTCACTCTTAATTTCATGATATTTTCATTGTTCGGAACTTATTTATTGCATGTGGAGTATTGTGTACTTTAATTTGGTATATATTATCAGGATTATCTTTATATTCATTTTATTTTGTGATTCATTTGGTTTTTATTATATTTTGTTCATACAACTCGATTGATCACAATGAAGTAAGTGTTTTTTCATCTCACTTTTTATTCATTAGAGATTTATACTATATTGGCCACTATTTCCTTTTGTGTGGCGTATGTGCTATACATGATTGTATTCATTGTGTAATATAATTTAATTTATGGGTATTTAAATCATCATTGTATGATTATTCTTTCATAGGGTGTATGTTTCCTAAGTAACCAAATCGGTAAGGGAATTTCAAATTTCAATTTCCACTAATTTCGATTTACGCATACTTCATTGACTATTTTACTCCAAGATTATGGGGGGAATCAATATTTATTATATATGTAGTAATTTCAACTCTCTATTTTTTGTATATACTCTTGACACACAGAATTACTCATTTTATAATTTCTCAAGTCATTGATATGAACTTGATAAGAGTAATCTTAACTCAATTTTCATTCCATGAGTTAAATATCCAAGTCATTGGTGTTGTTTTTACAAGAATATGAGTGAATTTACACTAATTTATTTACACTAAATATCCAATAAAATTGAGTGTATTTATATTTTTCAGACATAATTATGTCATTGATATGTCCTTAACCCAAGGATACAATTTTTATAATGTACTTTATCTCGATATAAAATCCATTGAGAATTCTTTGTTATTATGCTCCAATTCATTTTTATATGGTGTATATACTGTCCTTTGAAATAGTATATAATTAAATCCTTTATTCCCATGATATTATAATATTTTGATTACCTTAATTATTTTTTTCAAGCATCTCTCATTTGGTTATAAACTCTAACTAAAATATCATTTTTAAATGTTTTAAAGATTTATTATTCTAAATATTTCTCATCAATGTCCATGTTTTTAAAATGGTTTTAAGGGTTTATTTATATAGACATTATTTTTTAAAAATTAAAATCCATTTTACAAGTTTCAAAGTTTTATCGGACACTTTGATTCAAAAATCAATTTTAAACGACTTCTGGATAAATAGCGAGACTTTTAAATGTTTTCAAGAAAAGGTGGAATATGTCTCTCATATATTTTTGATGATTATTTTCATCTAGGTCTATATCCTTTATTATTCTCAATTGAGGTTATTATATTATAAAAAAATCTTCCATATTGTATTTAATGAGTTATGCTTGACGGTGGATGTGTTTTTTTATTCCATTCATGGTTTGAGGTTAAAGTATTGACATTTCGTATGCTAGTTTTAAAATAAATGTTTCAATTATGATTCACCCATTTAATATGAGGAATACATTGGACTTAGTAAGTGATGGGTGGAGACCACTATAGCTCCTCGATGGATCGGTAGATCTCATGAGATAATTAGATGTGGAATTGGCTAGGGCCTTTCCCAATTTTGAGATATATGGTTTTGGATGAGACATTAATCATTTTTAGACGTCTTGGCCGACGCCTTGACAAAATGTTTTTTGAATTTCCATCATTATGAATTCCATCATTATGAGATTAGCTATTGATATTTTATGTGGTTATTTGAATAGTAGAATACACATGACTATGTTTTATTATGGCATTATTTACTCATGTCATATTCCTACCATAAAGTGCTCATGTTTAATATTTATTAAGGCACGTGTTTTCAATTATTCACCATACCTAATTTTTAAGTTATCATTCGTTGTATTTCTTAATCTTACTAATCATTTCAGCTCACACCATTCTTATATTTTATTTTCTCAGGATTCTAAGAAGTGTTTTATGATTGATATGCAGGGTTATGCTAGGGGATTAATGGAGTACTCAAAGGATAATTTATTTCATGTTTTATTTTCAAATTTGTAAGGTAACGTTCATGTATGTAATATATTTTCCAAGACTACTAAATGGGTCGGTCTTCCAGGACTTGATTCCTTGTAATAATTCCAATGTATTAAAATAAGGCACTGTCTTTGGGCTTCTGGGGTTGGGGCGTTACAGTTTATAAATTATATATGACCCCCATTTAATCATAACTTCTAATGCTTGAGATGATAAAACCAATGGTACAAGGCCCAGTCATGTCATTATGGGTTAGTTAAGAATCCTTCATCGATATATATAGGAAAAGACCATTTAAGTTGATATAGAAACGATAATAACCAATCATATATCATAAATATAATAAGACATAGTATAACATAGAACTAATGAATATAAATATATGAACTGGAAATCATCAATGAATTTTATATAGGAAAAGCATACTAAATAATCACTTAAAAAGAATACTTGTATTTAATATACTAAATCACAAAGCGAGCATCCATCATGAATTAGGAAGTAAATCAATTCAATCTACATGGTATGAAATATGTATGGGATGAGAATATCTATGTTCATATAATGATTCATGTAAAAATACATAATTTCTTGTACCCTACCAATGGTAAAATAAAGAAAATCCCAAAAATCATTATCCATTAGAAGTTACATTGATCACCCAACTTGAGAAATTAATCAATAGTAAAAAACACAAGCAATAGTCCCATCCAAGGAAAGTTGGCCTTTTCTATATGTATGGGTTCATTTCTCATAGAGGAATCTATTTATAGATTTTTGAAACAATCTAGGTCTCCATCATTCCAATATATAACATTATAAAAAATAAAAAATAAAGGGTCTATTACCCAATTATGACATCTCAACCTAGGGATCAACATGAGCAACACCCCAATCTACTTCTCTATATGACTGTTAGCACACCTTATTGTACTCTATTGGATGCATACTAAAAGAAAGATACAAATGACGCTAAAATGGGGAGACTGTACCATAATGATTATAGTATCATAGTTGTACATACTAAATAATCAACCATGGAAGAAGATGATTAATTTATCATCATAAGATAATATTAAATGAAAATCAACAAGACACTAATAAACTATCAAACACAAAATATTATAAACATGTGTTCCCAGGTGATGATATAATATAAAATAAGAATATATAGAAAAGGAAATTTAGAAAAAACACACAAAGAATAAAAATATAATCCCTAATGGATATCTATATGATAATCCTAATCTCTTGCTCAGTCCAATTATACAAAACTCCCGTACATAATAGAAAGAGAACAATAACAACCCATCATCCTAAACATGAAACCATGAGGTCTATTTGGTTATGAAATAGAGGTCCAAAAGGGTTTTAAATAAACATATTTCTCCACTACTAATGGAATTTAACATTATCCAGCATGTGATTATAAAATATAGTATTGTGTTTTTATATACATAAAAGAGAAATATAATTAAATAATTTTGGCTCAGGTTCATTGAAGGACACCTAGACAACCATACAATATTTATACTAAAAATGAATATCTTTTACATTACACTATATATATATATATTAATTTATGTATATATATATATATATACAAAGATACAAATGCACCAATGAGTACCTGATGCATAAGGACAAGGAATCCACATTATAGTAGCATAAGAGTCACATATTAGTTTAGGTTCCATCCAAAACATTCCAACTATGGAACATAACCAAGATCATAAAAGTATAATATTTGCATGGGAATTAGTGTAAACCCATAACATCCATGTATAAAGGTGATCAATAAAGTAATAAAATATTATTTTTCCTACAATCCCAACTAAGGGATTACTGCTTGGGAATACCATGTATTTCTCAACACATAATGTAAATCATTTAATAGATGTGAACTTCCAAGTCATTCCTTATAAGGAACTTAGGTATGGACCCATGGTTTATTAAAATTCATTAAACAAATGATCACATAAATTTTCTTGTATAGAAGTATCCTAGGTATCACTAAATAGTATAATGTCATTAAAATACAAATTTATGTTTATGTTATAAATAATAGCATTTTAGTAATCATTCTGTATCAAAATTCATGTCCAGATTTTATGTAAATCAATTGATATGTAACTAAGAATGGCATGAGAAGTTCCATGTTATTCTCATATCAAACATTACATCTTAATTTCAAAATTCAATTCAATTGAATTAATTCTATAAATAACATCACTTATGAATAAAGGAGTCAAAAATTTCATTTAATAATTTTTTCCTTACTATGGATAAATCCTTGTTGTCACACCATGATATTTTATGAGATATATTATTTAAAATTTCTTCAAAGTTGTGTGTGGTATGCTACACCAATATTATCTTGCACTACATGAATCTCCATCTTAGCTTTGGGTAAATGAAACAGTATGCTTCACTTTTATTAAACACAATTTTGAGATTTTTGATAGAATACATTTTATAAAAAACCATGTTTATGAGAACAACTATATATTATTATGTCACCTTATAACCTAATAATTATAATTGTGTGTACGAAAAGTATTATCTAAATTATCAATATATGAAAAATTATTTGGTGAGAAATTAATTATAAATTAAAATAAAAACCTTTTTAAATAGAAATGATTTTCTGAAAAACTATTTAAATGCAAATAAGTGATTTTATTAAAAACAGATTATTTATTTTATTAATGAAATATATTCTGAATATATTAAATATAATGTTTAAAATTTATTTTATATGTTTTATAGATATGATATAAGAAAAAATTCAATTTTTTGGATAAAAGAATTAATTATAAAAAATTGTTGTTTTGTCTCCATTTGATGGAACATACATTTTGAATCTCTTTAATAAACATTTATAGATCAATATGGAAAAATAAATTTAATATTTTGAATTAGTATATAAAAAAAATTTGGATAAATTTTTGGAATTTTTATGAAAGCCTTATTATTTTAATGAATAGTAAAAATAATTAAATTTAATACAAAATTGATTTTTCATCTAATTAATTTATATTCTTAGATTATCCTTATAATTGGTTTTAAAGTATAATTAGATTAAGTTGTTATCATTTATGAAAAAAATTCAATGGAAGTAATTTCATATGGAAATTTGATGTAGACACATGTCAATCATTTGATGGTTTTTACATTCAAAAAACTCATTTTCTCCTTCCCTTGACGTGATTAATTTTAATTTAAATGTTGAAACATATATGACTAAATTTTTTAAAAATTCAATCCATATTTGGAATCATAATTTCAAAATCATATAAATATCTTACTTTGATATTTTTGATATTTCGATTAATAACTAGGGTAATTTTTTTAACAGAATTAAAGGTAAATTAGGTAATTTTTATAACAAATTTATATGATAAGGATAATAAAGTTACCCTAAAACCATCCAAAAATCTAATAGGATGAGTAAAAATATACTGTTAACACCTTAGGATCGTAATTGACTCATTTAATGGGATTTTGTACATGAAAATGATATAAATATTATTAAAATAAAAGAATGTGACACAAAAGTGACAAGATTTCACCCCCTTATTGCTTATAAGTATAATAATTTTAATATAGTGAAAAATATAATATAACTTAGATAATAAATATTATCCCAAAATATAATGATGTTATCTACATCATGGAAGTTTATTTTTAATATTTAGTGACTAAATAATTTCTTTAAGTCTTATACAATGATGATGCATAAAGTATTTAATTGATGAAAAATCAATAAAGTAATGTTTTTTAAGATGAAAATAACCATTAAAAGAGACAAAAACTTGAAAAAGATTACTTTTAGACTATATAAATATCATATTAATCCATAGGACAAGTTATTGACCATTTATATCCACATAGGAAGGCTTATGAAATTTATATTATTTTATTTAAGGTAGAGTCAAAGTGATAACATTCATATTTTTGTATAACATATCATTTCAAATATAGGGTTAAAAAAAGTTATATTCAGATATCATTAATATTATAGAATAATGAAAATATATATTCATCATTGTATTTTGTTAAAATTTTAGTTAATCAGTTTTAATCCAAACTAATGGAGTATTTATTTTATGAAGGGAAATCTCAAATGGATGATATTATAAATATGAAGATAAATATAATTTTTGATAATTAATTTTTTTTTATTACCTTGATCCCTTAGTCATATAATTAAATATTTTATTCTAGGTTATCATTTTATCATAATATTTTTAAAAATCAATGAAATGAATTGTTTCAAAATAGAAACTAATGTTATTTTGTCAAAACATTATTTTATTAAATTATTAAAAAATCATAATACATTTTTATAAATAATAATAATAATAATGTATAAAATATTATAAATTATTCATTTATATTTTAGTTGACATAAAATAAGTAAAATTAAAAAAACTTAATATTAGAAATGTTGTTACCTTAGTAAATATTAATATAGATAATTAAGGATTAATTAAAAAGATAAGGTTACAATTGACATAAAAGGTTGTCTAAATTTTATTAGTTAATGATAATACAATCTTATAATATCCTATCTTGGAATATATCTCATTTTGGAGGTATTTTGATACATTTTAAAATTATTATAAATTAATAGTTTGATAAATTAAAAAATTTCTACTCACCTCAATTATAGAAGGTCACCTCCCTTAAATCATCACACCCATTTGAGCCTTGATGCTCAGAAAACCTCTTCCATTTCCATTATAAACATCCCTAGTCACATAATATAGTCACGGTTCTTCTCAAAATAACAACTCTATCAATCTGAAAAGGATATTTAGAGAGTGATCATAAAGAATAATTAACTTCATTAACGACTATTCAAATGAATTTCTTCTTATACTTTCAATTAATATATTGTTTCAATTATAATAATAACTCAAGTGTTACCTATATGTTGAGATGTTATTATGGATAAGGAAATTCCATAATAAATTTCTATCCATCCAATAAAAAATGAAATCACCACGTGTGCGTACGTACAACCTACTGTATCAAAGTCTTGGTGTAATCTATTTTCTATCACCATTGTATTTGCATTAGTATAATGATGAAAGTAATATAAATATATAATAATAATAATAAAATAACATTAATTATGGAAACAAAATATATAACATTCACTTCCATAGTTATTATGATTAAGGAAATGATATTATCGCTTGTCCGTACATACAGACTACCATCTCCACAACACGATGAGATTTAATTTCCTTTTTCAACATTAATGAATGATTAAATAATTGTATATAAGCTATAAATATGATATATACTGCCTTATTCACATTTACTCAATTATATTAAAATAAAATATGATGAATATGTTTCACTTATATCAAAGCCCATTTTTAGAAAGGATAAAATAATTATCACGTGAAAGAAGAGTAAAAACAAAATATAATTAAACAGGTGGTAATATGATCATATACGATATCATAAATATTAATATAGTTCTAGAATAAGATAATAACATTATTTAATCAATTATACTGTAGTGTTTCATGCGTACAAAGGAACCCTAGTTGATGGTAAGGTAATTTCATGTTACTTTTTATTTATTTGGGATACATGGCTTATTCAGCACTCATTTGTTTTCTGTGGCGTACATACTACCTAGGAAAATATTTTTTGAATTTTCAATATAATTTATGGATATTTAAATATAAATTTGATGATATATATTTCATGGTGTTTTACAGTGAAAAATTTAATAAATGAGTATGATAGTTTTTGCCTCAATTATTCGTTCTTTGAGACAAATGTTTCGTTATAAAACAATGTTCTTATACGAGGTGTATATATTGAAATTTGAATTATTATATCAGGAATATTATTATTTTCATGATATTATATCCTCATTTTACTGTTATTATTCCATGGGGATTGTGATTCAAATGTTTTAAAGTTGTATGGGACACTTTGAAAAGCTTGAATATTATTTTCCTCAAAAATGTTTTGAAAAGATATCTTCAGCTTGTTTTCATGGAAAATGATTTTAAATTGATTTTATATTTTACTAAAGTGTTACATTATATTTTTTAAAAACAATTTTCAATGAAATGGTTTTCAAAAAAAAATTTTGTTATGAAAACAATTTTTTAATAAAAAATGGATATTTTCCTCATGATTTTTTTTGAAAAGTTATCCAAAATTTTATTCCATATAAGACCATATTATTTGAAGTTTGTTATAATTTATTGGGGATATGAACCAATTATACCATTATTATTATTTATTATAATGGTTTACATTTATTATGGATCGGTAGTTATCAATTTTGTTTCCATGATTTATTGTATGATGAAGTGTTTTATGAAACTCATTTCTTTTCATGGGTTATTAATGATCGATGTTCTTGTGGCCCCCAAAATAATGATTTAATTATGAGATTTTTGGGACCCATATTTCCAAACAATTAATTAAGTAAGTATTTATATCTCATGTGATAAAAATGAGTATAATGAAAGGTAAATCCTATTTAGTAATATAGGGTTTGAACAACATGTAAATTTCATTCATTAATACATGTCTAGAATGTAGAGTAACTAAATTTATTTTTTGAATTTCTCTACTATGATAGAATTTGAAGATATTCTTTGGATACTATTCAAATAATATTTTTTTCTCACATTTCTACCACAAAATCCATGTCTTATTAATATGTTAACATTAGAAAACTTATATTATTCATTTCTTTGTGATTCATGCCTTATAAACATCCAATATTTTTTCCATGAGTCATTTTTATAATATTTGATATGATGGATATGATCTTTTACTATTATGATCATATTAATATACTGTTATGTTTGTGTTTATGATTACATATAACTACTCTTTACCCTTATTGAGCATTTGAGAACATCCTTTCTTCTGTTTTGTTTCCCTATGTTAAGAGGAAAGATGTTAAATTATTTTTTCCTAGAATTATTTTACATGGATGACATCGATGAGAATATTTCAAATCATACAATATTGACATAGTTAGAGATATATTGTTTTTATATGTGAAACAGTTTCTTATTAACCAATGTTTCTATTAATTTTTTTTAATTCTCTAAAACACTATACCTAAAAGGTCAATGGGTATATAAGTGATCAATTATTTTCTTTTGATTTTTTATATTTTGTTGGGAAAAAAATTGGGTCACATTTATAAATTTGATATATTTAGTTCCAAATCTGAATGTGTGGATTCTGGGCTATTACATTTGGTATTAGATAATGGTTTAGAAAACTTTGTATATTAGGATGTTTTTATAAGAGTTATTTATAAGATAATGTGATTATAATTTTTGGTTTGAATATAATATTAGTGTATTATTGCCCATTTTTATTCATTAAGTTGTGAAATTTTAATGCAACTAATGGTATTTTGGAGACATTTTGTTTTGAATAAATTAAGGTTTATTTCATTTTTAAGACACCTGATGATATATATTATCTTACCATTGAGGTTAAAATTTGTTATGGTTATTTTTGAGGATTTCATCTCAAGTTGGAAATGTTATAGGAATTATTTAGTATTTGAAAAAAGATAACCTGCATTAAGGGAGACAACATGTTGTGTCAGACAAGGGCATGTGAATCAAACTTGGAACCAATGGGAGATAATGGTGTATCATCAACCACTATCCTACGTAAAGCCCCTAGTAAGAATGACTTTTTATTTTTAGTTAAAATATTTGATGGAATAAAAATAAGTTTATTTTGGGAAATAATGTTTTATTAAATGGATATCCATAGTATTGGAAAATGATGTGTTGTTTATGTTATAAATATTATTTCAGAAGATGCTCACTATTTTGGGAACATTATATAAATAGTATAAATAAAATAATAAGATATTTTAAATTAGGATTAATTGCATAATTACATTTTGGAAGAATATAAGATTTTTAATTGTGGAATTATGGGGAATTAGGTTATTTATAGAAATGATTAACCTATCATGGATAATATAAGACATTAAGAGTGGTCAATGTTATTTGGATATAAATGATAAAACTTATCTTGAATGATTATTTGATCAAAATCATCTAAATTTTGGGTTTCGATATTATTCATGAAATTATTGAGGGTAGATATTTGTTAAATTATTTATGTTGAACATTCAGTATTGCTGTAGAATTTTGGAGATTGAATTTGTTTTTTATAACATAAGGATTATTAGTTTTTGGAAATATTTTATATTGTACTAACTATTTTGGATAATTTCTAAAGAAAGTATAAATATATAGTTAATCGTTTTTATATTATGTGATTCTCTATATGTTTTTTGTAGTGCTTTTGGTGTGAAAAAGTAATCTTTAATACTCACCTTTTAAAGGAAAAGATGTGTTTGTGGTAGAAATTGACTAATACTATAAAATATACTTATCAAGTATGTATATTTATATATGATCATAGTTTAGGAAGTAATATGATTCTTCAGAAATATGAAAAAAAATATTACAAATGGATTACCATATACATTTACTCCTACGAAATAAAAGACCATTTATACCATCATAAATTTATATTTTTGTGATTATTATATTTCACCTAACAATGTTTTATATCACTCTATATCATGATATTATGGTCAATATTTCATCAATATAAATGTTTTAAAACATGGTACCCTAGTTTTTTTAACTCATGTGACCATTGTACTTCAATTTTATTCATTTAAAATGATTTTTTTATTAATCCTTTTTAAGATTTGGGTTTCTATCCTTTTATAACCCCGTTGAATTTAGAGGGAGAAATTAATTTTAGGGGGTAGAATGTTACACCCCAAGATTTTATGACATATATTCTTCTTAATTTATTTGATGTAATATGTTTTACAGTACACCAAGATTATCTTCCACTACACATAAGACTGTCTCAGCTTGTGGTATATCCACCACTATACTTGGAATGTGTTACCCACAATTTCGAGTTCTTTTGATAAAATTCATTTTACGCAAACCCAATTTTAATAAAACAAATAAATATTATAATGTTACATATTAAAATAAAAAATATCATAGCGGGTATAAATAATTTTAACTGAATTATGAAAATATGCTTAATTCTTGGGTGAGAAATTACTTATAAATGAAAATAAAACACTTTTTTAAAGGATTTTATTTTGAAAAATTATTAAAATGAAACTAATTGAGCTTATAAACTCAAAAATTATGTATTATATTAATGAAATAAATTTTTAATATATTCAATATAATTTTTATACGATGTATAGAAATTATATATGAACAAATTAATTTAATCAGATAAAAGAATTATTTTTCAAAAAAATTATTTTTTCAACCATTTGATGGAACAACCATTTTAAGTCACGTTTTGGAAAATTTTATATATTAAATTTATAAAAATTAAATTATTATTTTGAATGGAAAAAAATGCATTTTGGATAAATTCATTGTATTTTTTTGATAACATTCATATTTTAATGGATAGTGAAAAATACTGCAATTTAATTCAAAACCACTTTATCATATAATTAATTAGTAATGCTAGATTATCATTTTAATTGGTTTTAATATATAATTAGATTAATTTATTATCATTTAATTTAATTTTTCTCATTTTATGTAATTTCA